>CM057839.1:9598750-10980000 GCA_030068075.1 Paguma larvata | reverse complement strand
GACAGCAATAAGATCACTAGAAAATGTTATGACCAAGTATACACAACATGAGTAATGCATTGATAATAGAATTCATTACCTCAGATTGCTTGAATTTAAACAACCTCTGTTTGTCTACAGAATAGGAACTTTTCACTGTGGCCAAGTGTTGTATGGCAGCCACATTTCCCAGCAGATTCTGAATTGTGCTTTCTTGGAAAGCTCTAGTAATATGCTAATTTTTATACGCGTCCATGCAGTTGTTATTAGTTCATAGGCACTTTAGTTTTCCACATACTTATTGTCTTCCCTTGTGATCTTAACCAACAAAGGCTCTTTCTTCGTCCTGTGTGTTTGCTTCCCAGCAGTCACGTTGTGGGGTGGGAGGAGTTCTGTCCCGCGCTGGCTTCGTTGCACCTTGTTCCACTGCTCTTGGAAGTTCTGCCATATGCAGTGTCATGGATCACAGAGGCAGGAAGTGGAGCGGTTTCAGTTTTGATACCAGCAATGAGGCTTTTCCCATAATTCGCTGTTTACTATTATATTTCATTTTGTGGTTTTGCTTTTGTGCATGATAGTCATCATCTCCCAAATCTTGTCAACTTCTCTTCATTTCTCTGCTGCTTCCTCTGTTTAAGCTCATGTCACCTGTTGCTCTGATCACTGTAATAGCCTTTCAACTGTATTCCTCTGCAATAGGTGGAATTCCTTTGGAAATAGATTCTGGGTGTTTATTGCGGAAATACACTTGGGACCAATATATGTGAAGGAGTGAAAGAAACTGGACCGAAAGAGAAGTTGAATGGAGTTGAGATGCAGACTCAACAGAGGCCTTAACTGACCCTACAGAGAGCTCTGAATATTGAGTTGGTTTTTTATAACTGTTTCAAACTGGGGCAATGACATTGAGCCTTTGTACACCTGTGTCAGCTCACCATCGGGGGTGGGCTGTCCCTAAGAAACAGCAAGACGAGAGAAAGCTGAGGACGAGTTAGATGTTGGTTGCCAATAGTACTTCTAGCAGTTGCCGGAATGGCCCAAAGTGGTGATCTGGATTGAAAATCCTATTTCACACTTTCGATATGTGTTTTTCGTGATTGTTCATTTCTAGGTGTTTTCAGATTTATGTCTTTCTGTCTCTCTCTCCTCTCTCCTCTTTTTTTCTTTATTTTCTTTCTTTTTAATTTGTGTACCCAACATGGGGCTCAAACTCACAACCCTGAGATCAAGAGTTGAATGCTCTACTGAGGGAACCAGCCAGGTGCCCCAGATTTCTATTATGGTTTTTGACTGTGTTTTTTAAGAATGCATTTTAAAATAACTGAAAATTTTCTTTTTATTTTATTGATAGATTTTTAAAAATGTTTAATTACTTTTGAGAGAGAGCAAGTGAGTGAGCATGAGCAGGGGAGTCATAGAGAGAAAAGGAGAGAGCGAATACCCTAAGCAGCCCCACACAGAGCTAGATTCCATGTGTGAGATCATGACCTGAGCTGAAATCAAGAGTTCGACGCTTAACTGACTGAACCACCCAGGAGCTCCTTAGTTTATTAATTTCTAACTTAATTGCTTTCTGTTAAATGAATATGATCTTTTTCTGTTTAGAATCTTTCTAATTTGATGAGAATTCCCTTCTGCCAAGGAGTAAGTCCCTTTACATCTTACATCCGTGCCTGGAAAGAATGTATATTTTCAAATTACGCTCTGTTTTATAAATAACCAGTAGGTCAGCATGACCTATTAGAACGTTCAGATCTTCTAGTGACGTTTTGACTATTCAATCAATTTGTGAAAGAGTGGATTTCTCAGTTTTTCCTTGCTCATTAAGGTTTTGCCTCTGTATAGTCTTAAGATAAATTAATATAACAGCATACCATGTGTCTTGGCTAATTTTACTTTTTATCAAAGTGTAGTGACTTTTTTGGCTTTTAAATCTGGTTTTATGTGATGATAATCTATATAAGCCAGCTTATTTTGGTCTTTTCTTTGTATATTCCTCCAACTTTTCAATCAACCAGTGAACTGTTGTTTTAGGTGTATCTCTTGTAAGTATATAGACTGGTGTTTGTTTTGTTTCTATTCAGATTGACTGTCTTTTTTTTTTTAGTTTTTTTTTTCTTAATTTTAGAGAGAGGGAGACAGAGAGACAGAGAGAGCACGAAAGTGCACGCATAAGTTAGGGAGGGGCAAAGAGACGGAGAGAGAGAATCCCAAGTAGGCTCTGTGCTGTTAGCATGGAGTCAAATGCAGAATCAGCCTCATGAACTGTGAGATCATAAATTGTGCTGAAATTGAGAGTTGAATGCCCAACCCACTGAACTGCCCAGGTGCTCCTATTTTGTGTTCTTTCTTGAAAGATAGTTTTGTTGCATGTGCAAATCTAGATAAATAGTAGTTTCCTATCAGCACAGTGCTGAAGTGTTTGTACTGTGTTCTGTAGCTATTGAAGAGATAGCTCTAATTTTCTTATGTTGTGGCAGTCTGTTCTTTTTGTCTGCTTCCTAAAATCATTTTTATTGTTACACATTTTATGAAAATGAAGTCTAGCTATTTTAAGTGTATACCTTAGTAAATTTTAATGAATGTAACCACGATTAAGATCTAGAACATTTCTATCCTTTTTGAAAATGTCCCTTCCTCCACTTTACATTTCCACAGTGTTTGAGAGTTCCAGTTATTCCAGCAAAACACTTAACATTGATTGTCTTTTTAATTTTAGTTGTTCTGATGGATGTGTAAGTTTTATTTCAATGTGATTATAATTATATTTCCTTAATACCTAATACCTAATATGAGCATATTTCTTAATGCCTCATGCTTTCACATTCATTAATCTTCTTTTGTGAACTGTCCTTTCAAACGTTTGCTCCCCTTTAAATGATGAATAGACTTAATTATTTTTAAGCACAGTTTTAGATTTACAGAATAATTGAACAGATCGTTAAATACATGCAGTTCTGTATACATCCCCAACCCCAGCACTCTGCCATTTCCCCAATTGCTAACACTTGGTGTTAGTGTGGCACATTTGTTACAATTAATAAACCAGCCTTGCTACATTAGTAACTGTAGTCCACAGTTTACAGTAAGGTTCCCTGTTTGCAGTGTATAGTTCTGTGTGTTTTGACAAATGCGTGAGGACACCTATCTGCCATTATAGTGTCCTACAAAATAGCTTCCCCCTGTGCTTTACCTTTTCAGCCCTCCTCTCCCTACCCCTGCAACCCTTGGCACACACTGCTTGGTACATCTATGCTTTTGCCTTTCTCAGAATGTCATATTGTTGGAATTATACAGTATGGAGCCTTTTCAGATGGACTTTTTTTCACTTAACTATATGTATTTAAAAGTTCCTCCATGTCTTTTTGTGGCTTGATAGCTCATTTCTTTTAATTATTGAATAATATTCCATTATGTGGATATACAACAGATTGTTTAGCCATTCACGTTTTGAAAGAGATCTTAGTTGTTTCCAGTTTTTGGCAATTGTGAACAAAGTTGCCGTAAACATTTTTGTGTACAGATTTTTGTAGGGACATAAATTTTCAACTCAGTTGGGTATATACCCAGGACTCTGACTACTGGGTTGTAGGGTAAGATTGTTTTGCACGCCCACCAGCAGTGAATACGCGTTGTTCTTGCTCTCCTGTTGCTTTGCATCCTTGATAGCTTTCGGTACTGTGAATGTTTTGGATATTAGCCATTCTAATAGGTATATAGTAGTATCTCGTTTTAATCTGCTTTTCCCTGAATGCAAAGATGTGGAGCATCTTTTTATATCCTTATTTGCCATCTTTGCATTCTTCTTTTTAGAGGTGTCTCTTCAAATCTTTGACTGATTATTTTAAGAGAGAAAGAGAGTGCGAGCTAGGGAGAGGGACAGAGTTGGGGTGGGGGTGGGGGGGAGAGAATCTCAAGCAGGCTCCATGCTCAGCATGGAGCACAATGTCGGGGCTTGATGCCACCACCCTGGGGTCTTGACCTGAGCTGAAATCAAGAGTTGGACGTCAACTGACTGAGCCACCCGGGTGCCTCTTTTACTGATTTTTAAATTGGGTTTTCTTACTGTTGAGTTTTAATGTCTCTATTTTAGATACAAGTTTTTTATGAGATACGTGTTTTGAACATATTTTCTCCTAGTCTGTTACTTGTGCCTTTGTTCTGAGTGGTTTTTGTTTTTGGTTTTGCAGAGAAGTGTTTAATTTTAACAGAGCTCAATTTATCAATGTTTTTCTTTTGTGGATCCTGCTTTGGGTGTTGTATCTCATTGTAACTCACATAATTCATTGTTGGGGCGCCTGGATGACCCATTCTGTTAGGTGTCTGACTTTGGCTCAGGCCATGATCTTTTGGTTTGTGAGTCCGAGCACCACGTCAGGCTCTGTGCTGACAGCTTAGCTTTGGAGCCTGCTTTGGATTTTGTGTCTCCCTCTCTCTCTGCTCCTCCCTTTCTGCTCATGTTCTCTCTCTCAAGAATAAATAAACACTGACAACATTTTTTTTTTTAATTTTAAAAACTCATTGCCAAACCCAAGGTCATTCTAGAACATCTAAGCCATTCATCTTCTAGAACTTTGGTTGTTTTTATATTCAGGTCTAAGATCCACTTTGAGTTACCTTTTAAAGATTGTGTCTAGATTCATTTATTGTGTGTGTATGGATGTCCAGTTCTAGCACTATTTGTTAAAGAGACATTCCTTTCTCTGTTGAATTGCTTTCGCTTCTTTGTCAGAGATCAGTTGACTATTCATATGTGTCTATTTTTGGTCTCTCTGTTCTGTTGATTAATTTATTTATTTGTTCTTTTACCAATACCATGCTGACTGTAGCTATATCATAAGTCTTGAAGTTGGGTAGTATCAATCTTTGTTTTTTAAATAACTTAAAAAATTTTATTTTGGAGGGCGCAAGCAGGGAGAGGTGCAGAGGGAGGGAGAAAGGGAGAGAGAGAGGGGGAGAGAGAAAGAGAATCTCAGGCACGCTCCACACTCCATGCAGAACATGACGCAGGGCTCGATCCCATGACCCTGGGGTCAAGAAATGGGCTGAATCCAGAGTTGGATGCTCAATCAACTGGGCCACCTGGTTGCCCTTATATCAATATTTTGTAAGTGTTATTTTCCTTTAGTCTTAGCTATTCTGGATCTTTTGGTTTCTGTATAAATATTAAAATCAGTTTGTTGATATCGACAAAGTAATCTGCTGGGATTTTGATTGGGATTGTTTTGCATCCGTAGATCGGGTTGAGGAGAGTTGGTTTCTGAACGATATTGATTCTTCCTATTCATACACATGAATATTTCTCAATTTGTTTAAATCTTCCTTAATTTTATTTGAATTTTGTAGCTTTCCTCATATAGGTACCATACATATCTTGTTAGATTTATGCCTAGCTTTTTTTGGGGGGAGGGGTGCTGATGTAAATGGTATTGTTTTTAATTTCAATTTTCAAGTTTTCATTGGTGGTTCATAGGAATGTAATCAACTTTTTACGTTGACCTCATATCCAGCAACCTTGTTATAATTCATTTATTAGTTCCTAGACATTTTTTGGTTGTGTTGATTCTTGGAGATTCTCTTTATAGAAATCATATTACCTGCTAATGAGTTTTATTTCTTCCTAATGTGTTTACCTTTTTCTTGTCTTACTGCAAAGAACAGAACTTGTATAGAATGTTGAATAGGAGTGCTAAGAGGGGACATTCTTACCTTGTTCCTGAACGTAAGGGAAAAGCATCTAGGTTCTCATCATTAAGTATAAGGTTAGCTGTAGGTTTTTTGTAGAAGTTCTTTACGAAGTTTAAGAACTTTCCTTCTATTTGTAGCTTGCTGAACTCAGTGGGTATTGGATTCTGTCAGATACTTTCTGCATCTGCTCATATAGTCGTATCATAGTTTTTCTTCTTTTGCCTGTCGATGTGATAGGTTACATTGAGTTTTGAGTGTTGGAGTAACATTGCATACTGGGAATAAATCCCACTTGGTCATGGTATAATTCTTTTTATACATTTGTTGGGTCTTTTCCTTTTAGTTATTTATTTTTATACGTATGAATTCAAATTAAAAAAAATTTTTAATGTTTATTCATTTTTGAGAGACGGAGACAGAGTGTGAGCAGGGGAGGGGCAGAGAGAGAGACACACACAGAATCTGAAGCAGGCTCCAGGCTCTGTGCTGTCAGCACAGAGCCCAATGCTGGTCTTGAACCCACAAACCATGAGGTCATGACCTGAGCCGAAGTCAGACACTCAACTGACTGAGCCACCCAGGCGCCCCATTTTAGTTTTTTGTTTTAAAGTTTATTTATTCTGAGAGAGAGAATGAGAGAGAGACAGGGAGGGGCAGAGAGAGAGGGAGACAGAGAATCCCAAGCCGGCCCCACACTGTCAGTGCAGAACCCAACTTGGGACTTGAACTCATGAAACTGTGAGTTCATGACCTGAGCTGAAACCAAGAGTCCAACGCTCAACCAACTGAGCCACCTAGGTGCCTCCCAGTTTTTTTTTTTTAATAAATATTTTTTATTTCTCTCAAGGTGATTCTTTTTTCTTTATTAGAAAAAAATTTTTTTATCTTAGTTGATGACTTTTTCTTTAAATCCTTTCCCATATTTACAGTGTTTGTAATAGCTGTAATTTGCAATAGCTGTTGTAAGTTTTTCACTTCTGGGTTTATTTCCTTTGACTGTTTTCCTCCTGAGAGGGATTACATTTTATCTCTCTCTTTTTTCTTTTTTAAAGTAATCTCTACACCCAGCATGGGGCTCAAGCTCACAACCCCAAGATCAAGACAAGAGTCGCATGCAATATGGGCTGGGACAGTCAGGCATCCCTCTTCACATGTCTCTTAAGTTTTGATTGGATTGTAAACATTGTGAATGCTATATTTTGTGTTTGGATTTTGTTACCTTTGTGTAAAAGGTATTAAAGTTTATTTGTTCGATAGGTCAGTTAATTGAAGTTCGTATTAATACCTTTTAGGTGCCCTTTTTTTTTTTTTAAAGCTTTCTTAACTCAAGCAAAGCATAGCTTTACCTGGTACTGTGATTCAACAAGTATATGTTACGCCATCTTTTACCTTCCACTCTGCCTTTCCTTGAGTTCATAATTTCAATTTCATTAAACATCTATGGTTTCTTGGTACAACATAAACTCTTAATGTTTTAGCCTGGGGAGAGAGGTGAAGAAAAATAGAGAGAGAATTCCAGTGACCACTATATAGTTTGAGGGGACCAACTATAGCAGTAGGGAGTTCTGTTAGGAGGTACTACAGGCATCCTATAAAGAGGTGATGGTAGTTTGTAGAAGTGTTGTGATCATGGAGATAAAGAATAGTGAAGAAATTGGATTTTTTAGTAAAGACTTTATAACTGTTGCATACTATCCAACATTTACAGTCCTAGACATATACTCCAGGAACCTCTTGCACAGGGTTCCAAGCAACTCATGGGGTCATTGTATGTATAGATCTGAATGTCTGTTCACAGTAGAATGAATAACGTGTGTTTATACAGTGAAATATAGTACTAAAAATAAAGGGCTTGTAAGTACTGAAATTGTTAATTAATACATTTACTTAGTAAGTACTATTTTGGATTCTCTTCTTCAGGCCCCCTTTTAGCCATTGGAGAAACAACAGTGAGAGGAAGCAAAAATCGTCAGCATTTTTTAAAACTCATTTTGCTATAAACAGTGCAAAACTTTTATAAAGCAAGAATCATTAAAGTTTATTATTACCATTGGGTGGAATATTGTTTGAGTACAGGATATTCAGTTTCCCAAGATCATTAGCTAATTATGATTAGCTGAAACTGAAGGTTAAAAACCACATAAACTTCTTTTATTTTATGACTATTGCATCATTAAGGTATCATTTCTTAGCTTTAAGTTACCAGGTTGTTACGCCAAGTATGGGGAAGTTATGTGTTGTGTCATATATGGGTCAACATGGTGCTATCAGTTGGTTTAAAAAAAAAAAAAAAGTTTCTTTAGACCTGTAATCCATAACAAAACGGGAAAGTGCCTCCTCAACTACCAGAATCTTCTTCCTCCATTTCCTGGTTGTCCGTATCCACACTGTCAGCAAGTCAAGCCGACTGTCTCTGAAACAAACCGCAAGCCTTTGTTTCTCCCGTCATGTTTGTGCTCTGTTTGTCCAGAGCACAGCTGGCTCGTCCTTGGAACACTGCAGAAGCTTCTTACTCAGTCTCCTGTGCCCATCTTTGTCCTTGGACAGTTCAGCCCTTGTGGAACAGCCAAAGTGATCTTCACAAACCCAACATTAGGTCGCTGCCCTCCCCTGTGTTAGAGCCTTTCCAGCTCGTTCCTTCTGTCACGAATGTTCCTCTCTCTCTGGTTCTCAGAGGGCTGGCTCCAGCTCAGTCAGGTCTCAGTTTTAGTATCTGTTTTCTCAGAGAAGCCTTCAAGGAAAAGGAACCCTGATCACCCCTAGTCACACCCTTCTGTTGTCTTTATTGTACTCCCCACCCCCTTATGTGTTGTGTGTATTCGTAGCTATGCATGAGTGTGCATGTTTAGGTGCATGTGTACTTACACATCATTCTCCACTGGAGAATTCTGCTCCCTGAGAGCAGAGAGCTTTCCGAATTGTTTATCTTTGTATCCCTCAGAGCCAGACTGGTGCTTGGCACAGAGTGTTTACTGAGTGAATATTTTCGTGTCGATGAACAGAAATTTGGTACAGAGCTAGAAAGAGAGGATTGCCGCTTTGTGGTGGAAAGTAAGACCTGCTGATCGTTGGGGGACGGGAGACCAGACCTGCCCTTAAGGTTTGAGGATGGAAAGGTAGGAATAGTGCTTTGGTAACCTGCGTTTCTGTATTTTCTTAAAGATTTAAATTTTTTCTCATGTAGAATTTAGTAAGTTTTTTTTCGGAAGCATTAGGTGGAAGGGAAATGAAGAGTGGAGACTCTCTGCATGTTGGCGTTGAGAGCGTTTGCAGGAGCATCACAGGACTCTCTGGGCGGCGAGGTCAGGTAGTGGGAGCAGGCGTCCAGTGAGAGGCTAAAAACCTGGGGAAGAACTTGCCAACAGCACCGAGATGTGAGGCATCTTTATTTATTTATTTTTTTAAAACAGTCTTTTCATACCGAGAGATCTTCTCCTTTTAAAAACCTTGGGGGAATTTTGTTATAAGGGAGGTTATTCTGTTTCAAATCTATGACAACTAGAGAAAAAAATATTAACTGCATCACAGATAAACACAGGAGTGAGTACTTTATTGGATAATAAATTGGGACAGAACATTAGTGGAAATTTTGGGTCTAGACCAGGTGAAGTGAGGGAGTGGTGACAGCCATCAACTTGACTAGTTTGGATTTTTTCCAGGAATGTCTATTTCGGTTGAATCTTTTTGACCTTTTTCTTCCAGTTCTTGGTCCCCCATCACTTACCCCAATTAGAATTTCAGAAACACAATAAGAAAAGTAGGGATGAGGGACCGGACTTTTTGATATTATTTAACATCATCTGTGTGGAATATTGTTTCCTCTCCTCTTCAAATGGCTGGGTCTAGTTTCTGCCTGGCATGGTGACAACATAAAAATATGCTCCGTCTGAAATTTAATGACTTACTTGGCATAGGAAGTGGAGAGTAAAACCTTAGCTTTATATTATTTCCAATTATAGTTGAGAAATTAGATTGAATTGGTGACTGTAATGTCACCAGTTTCTTCCTCCCTCCCATTGTGTTATACTTGACTTGTTAGTTTCATCAGAGACTCTTGTCTTCCTGGGTTATATCCATTGACAGGTCTCATGCTGCGTTGCCTCCTTTTGGGGGGACCATAGGTAATTGCCTTATTATGTATTGCCCTGTTGCCTCACAAGGACTCATCTTTTCTGAGCTTATAATAATTTCTTGTTGACAAATTCCTTTTTGTGTTTTGTTTCCCCATCTAGTTCCTCACGACCACGACACTTTCTCAGTCTTATTTTGAACCGGAGTCCATAGTAAATAAGATGAGATTAATACTGAAATCAGAATGACTGCACATTTCCTAATCCTCAGAGGGAACTGAAAACAGAGATACAAGATAGAGATATCTTAGCTCTTGTGGTTTCCTGTTTCCTGTTTGTATGGATAAATAGTTTTGGATGGTGAAGTGATAACGTGTTTTTTTGGGTATGGATCCATTTGTTTAAATTTTGGATTTGTATTTTATTTAAATTTTAATGCTTTCTTAGACATGCCAATTTCTAATTTTTCTTTTCAATTTCTAATTTTTCGGTATTATTTCTTCACTGCTCCAGAATAGGCTGATTCTTCTTGAATGATTTCAATCTGATTCCTTTATGGGACATTCCTTGTGAGGCCACAGCGTGGAAGGAAGCAAATACTCTTTTTTTTCCACTCTCGTGCAGGATCTGTGGCTTGCGAAAGTGTGAAGCATAGTTTTCTCCTAATTTATGCTTTCAGTTCTCTTTTTCTTCTGCCATCCCATGGATACCTACAGCTGGGTTATTTTAGGCATGCCTTCAGCCGACCCCATGCTCCCCTGCCTGTTTCGTCCCTGCTGTTCCTGCCTAAAATGTTCAAATCCCGCTCATCCTTCATAGCCTCATGTGAATGGCCCTTGCTGGAAGATGATTTCCTTAATCACTTTCCTCTTACCTTCCTATACTTTTCTCTTCTGATTCCCCAGTGATAGAATTGTTTGGTTCTTTCCCTCGCTCTTACTAAAGTTTAACGCTCCCAATGTGAAAACACCATGTTTTTAATCTATCTTCCCATTACACTAAGCATTGCTTTTAAAATGCTGTCCCACATAAAAATAACCAACATGCGTATTTTAAAAATCGAATTAATTATGAAACACATAGAAAGCAAGTGCCATTTTAACTAAGCTGAAGTTAAGGGTGATGTTTTGTGGCTTAAGGGCTAAAGATCTATGACTTTTGGCCCTCTCTTCCTTTTCCTCTAAGCTCCTGTAGCTATTTGTAGTGCTGTTAGAGCATCACAGGCCAGGAAGAGTCTTCTAAGTGCGCACTGATCTTTTCTTTCTTCAGAGAAGATCATGAACAAGTGGTCTCAGACATGAGTGTATCCACCTTGTTTTCAGGAAACCTCTAAGCAAGGAGACTTTCATAACTTTGCTTGGTAACTCAAGCTGGCAAAAACCTTATAATAATCTAAATACTTATTAAAACAACAATCTTATGATTTCATTTTCTCTTATAAAACTTTAGCTGGAGATGTCATTTGTTTGGGTTTTACTTTGTGTTTTCATCACACTTGCTGGCATACACGTTCCCTGTTGAATCAGTGGGATAGTGCAGTAGCCTCTCCATTGATACCGGGAGTCCTGGACCTTCTTCTGCGCATGATAGAATAACGCGACTTGATCTCTCCCCAAATCATTGTGTCAGTTTTTGCTGATAAAAGCTGCAGGGGTACCCTGTGGCTTTTCAGATGAAAATACCTCAAATACCTGTAAATCATTACTTTTGAAAAAGGGAATTTAATTTGTTATGCATGCAAACAGTATTTTGGGGGAATTGTGTATATGTGTGTGTGTGAATGTCATAAAAATGGCTTCTTATATCTTTGGTTAGTTAATATATGTGTGCTCCTATTTTTGGAATCCACTGTCAAATAACTTATTTATGTTTTCTTAGCCTTTTATTTCATTACTGGGGAAAATGTTAGATTTATTGATACAAATAATCTTTTTCTTTCAAAATGATCACACTCTCATTTTTAAAATAAATATGAGATCATCACACTGGTGTTATTTTCCTGACTCTAAAGAAAGGAACTTTTAAATAAATTAGTTATTGTCTTCTGCGTTATTGAACATGTGGTCAGTTGTCATGTTCATGCATCCAGATGATCAAAGTCTGAACTTCTGTTTAATTCTTCCCTGCTGTTAGGCTACCCTGTCATGATCAAGGCCTCAGCAGGTGGTGGTGGGAAAGGCATGCGAATCGCCTGGGATGATGAAGAGACCAGGTGAGGTGCTGTCCAAAATCTACTTTTGATGAAAATTGCAGCTACTGGAGTTTTATTAAACTGACAAGTAACAGATACCAAAAGTGGAATGGAATAATTACAATAGCCATCTAATTTTTACTCTTTTAGATGGGAAAAAATGGAGATTATACAGAAAACTTCCTTGTTTATATGTTGATGATGATTGTTCTGTTATAGAAAGGTTTTTACTTTCTTATGTTAACAAAGGATTGTCTTTTTGTTTTTATATTGTATTTTAAAAATTACAGTCATTCTATTTTCTAGGCAACAGCTACTAACATTTGGCGTATATTCTGAGTGTGGACAAAAGATTCGAAGCAAACCTATTTAAGGCAGTTATGATTTCATTTGTGCATTAGTCAGTATGTACTTGCTTTCTATTGCTTGTCTGTAAAAATAGTGAACTACTTTGATAATTTTATACCGTGGAATAGATTTCCTTTTGAATTTGAAACGACTAAATGTCCTTTATATACAGTGTACTCTGTTGTAAACGTAGACCAGTTTCTTATTAGGTAGTTTCAGAAATCAAAAGTAACTTTTAAAACCAAATTTTAAAAAAATCCAATGTATCGATGACATCATGGTGATTAAAAAATAACTTTTTGGAAAAGCTGCCTAGTGCAAACAAGTTTTAGGCGCTTCTATTTAGGTTTGTGTTTTTATGGATTTTCAGATATGGCAGAAGAGTTTTATATCTTTTTTTTTTTTTTGAGGGTTGGAGGGGCAAACAGTGACTTAAATATTGTGTTATATTGCTTTTTGGTGCCCCTTTTCTACCCAGAAGTAATGTGGTCTTCCAGATGGTTGTGCTTTCCCCATTCCTTCGCTGTTCCTTTCCTCACTTCTCCCTCATGTCTCTCAAAGACTGAAGTCTGGAGCAGTTGTCGTGAGAGTTGTTGAGTACAAGCCTAGTTCAGAAATTAGCTTCTAAAGTGACCAAGTAAGGTAAAAATTTCCTCAAGGCAGTATATTACCCTTTAAAATCTTTGGGAAGACACCGGGTTGCAGACTTGCACAGATGATTTTACCTCTAAAAGAAAAGTATCTCAGAACACCATTCTTTCTTTGGTTGAGCATCAGAGAAAGTAATTGGTTGTGTTGTGGGGTGATAAGAGATGGTATATACTGCTCTTTAAACCCCAGTCTTGGGCCGCCTGCGTGGCTCAGTTGGTTAAGCGTCCGACTTCGGCTCAGGTCATGATCTCAGGTTTTGTGGGTTTGGGCTCTGCCTTGGGCTCTGTGCTGACAGCTCAGAGCCTGGAACCTGCTTCGTGTTTTGTGTCTCTCTCTTTCTCTCCCTCACATTCTGTCTCTCTCTCTTTCAAAAAAAAAAAAAAACCCAAAACAACAGCAACAACAAAAAAACCCCAGTCTTCCTCTGAGTGACACTGGTACCGGAATAAACTCATTGCATGGACTGACAACACTGGTTGAGGATCTGTGTGACAGGCACTCTTTTAGCAGTGTTCCAGAAATACAGACAGAATAATCCTTTCCTACATGCAGTTTATATGCTAGATCTGGAGTTCTTAACTTTTGAGTTTCCAGCCCCAGGAAGTTCAGGAGAGGTTTATACATCTGAATGAGGGGAAAAAAGGAACTATTTCTTTAACTGGCTTCTTTAAAAAAAAAAAAATTTTTTTTAACATTTATTTATTTTTTGAGAGACAGAGCATGGGCAGGGGAGGGGCAGAGCGAGTGGGAGGGAGAGTCACAGAACCTGGAGTAGGCTCCAGACTCTGAGCTGTCAGCACAGAGCCTGATATAGGGCTTGAACTCACAAACTGTGAGATCATGACCTGAGTAGAAGTCGGAAGCTTAACCAACTGAGCCACCCAGGTGCCCGTCTTTCACTGGATTCTAATTGAGATTCAGTGTTTTCTCAAATATAGGCAACAGACTACAGTAGGGGTATTATCTTTGGAACTTTCTGTGACTTTGGAAGTCACACGTTATCACATTACATGTGTTGTTGTTGTTAAAGAGATCTCTCAGTGACAGTGATTATTATTAGATTTGTTGTTGGAACTTATTATGTATAAAGAACCCCATACATTATATCCCATATTTGTTCTTAAAAATATTTTGATGGCTGTATTTCAGTATAACTTGTTTTGTGTGCAATTCTATGCATTTTCTTTTGCATTTTAAGCTTTATTCTCACAAGAAGTTCATGTGTTGCATGATTATGCAAAAGAGATACGTAGTAAAAATCCATGCAATAGGAGATACCATGGTGGCCATCTTTGAAAAGAAAATCTGCTACAGCCTCCTGGTAGAGAGAATGATGTAATAAAGATATTAAACACACTTAATGGTTCTTTAAGAGATGTGTGTTTAACAAACTTTAACTTTTTTCTCCCTGTTTTCCCCCTCTGGTATGACACTTACAAGCAATTTCACTGAAAGCTTTAGCACTTATTTTTCATTATTCTTCTTGGGATCTCAGATTTCTTATCCATCATTTCTCCAGGGCTTTACTGTTGGTAGCATATGCTTTTATGGTGAAGATAACTCTTCAAATTTTAGACATTGAGATTTGCTGTGCTGCTATTATATTAACCAGTTGATTTTAATTTAGCATTCAGTGTTTTCAGAAAACACTATCCATTCATATATTGGGCATCTTTTCTGGGTAAATAATTTAACCGTTTAAATGGCACATCGGTTCAAAATATGTTGATAAAATCAATAAAAATATGTATATTCAAAATTTTCTATCTAAAATATTGCTCCCACTTTGATAAATCATATCTGAAACTTTGAGGTTAATAAGAGTATGACACTATTTGGTATAATGAGACATGCTCCTATTTTAAAAAGTTCCTCTGTATCCCCTATTACTTTGAAAGAATCTAAACTACAGAAAAACTGTGAATATCTATATAGTTTTCTATACTCACCAGTTGTTAATAGACCACACTGCATGTATTCCTTGCCTTCTCCCTTCTTAAGGAAGGAATATTTTTTTGCATACTCCATAAAAATTTTAGCCTAATCTTTGGAGGGAGAATCTGGTAGGCATTAATTGGTTTATTATTTTATCCAGAGGGGTTTCTTCCTCTTGTAACATCTTTCCTATGTGTTTTTAGGGAAGTAGCATTTATGATTTGTCTTAGAATCTTTAGAACATCTGAAAGATTAAAAAAAATAGTGTTGTTATTGTATATTAGATTAGGGGGAGAATCACAAAGGTTGTTGAAAGTAGACTCAAGTATTTTCATCATAACCTCTGGCTGTCTTTTCCCTATCCACGTTTCAATGAAATAATGGCATGACTGGAAACTTGATCACATCTGCATCGTGGAATACCCCTGGTAGACTTGGAGGACTGTGAGGGCAGTTTCTGCTTTATTTTTGTATTCCCGTCACCTAAATATTCACCACAAGCACATAGTTTATGATTAGTAAATAGTTATTGAATAAATGTGTAACTTAGTGTAACGAATTATGTTTTTAATGCAGTTTTCCATGGACCCCAAAATATTCTCGTGATGCTTTCAAATGTGATAATTTACTTGGGTGATTTTGATTTTTTACCTTTAGTATTCTTGGTTTAAATGCAAAATGTAAGCCCTCAGTCATTACGGCAGAGACAAACTGTAAAGTGCTTTGTTTTTTCTTTCTGAATCATCATGTTCCATCTAATAAAAAGTTGGTCATACGGTATTGAAAACAATAATTCATTGTGCTTCAGTTTCTTTAAGCTTTGCAGTCTCCTGAGATCTAGAAACTCCATTCCCCTAAATCAAAGAAGTAATAGAGGACTAAGAAAACCTGACACCTTTTCCCTCAGAACTCTGAGAAACAGGATTGTTGCAGTATACTTTGAATTTATCTTCCAGTCATTGTTTACTTGCAATGTTAGATTTTTTTAAGCACAAAAACAAAAGTAGTGTTTATTTCTAATATTGCCAGATGGAATGTTTGTAAATTAAAAGACTGGAAGAATTTTCATATAGTATTTAAGTACACATACTTAATCTGAAGATTTAGAAACTATTAATGTGTAAAAAGAATTAAACTTTATATTCTGAATATATTAGTTAGTGGAAAATAATATACTCATTTAGTTTTAGGTAAGGAAGTGTGAATTTTTAATAGACTGACCGAATGAGCACAAGTATATAAATTTGGTGAGCATATTTTAATTATAATGATTTAAATTATTATAGTTTGGAAATAAAACATATAAAGCAATAATCCTATCCATACTTTTTATTTTCAAAAATTGTACTTTTCTCTTATAATTATCAATTATGAACAAGTTCAGAAATGACCAAGTTGTCATGACCTGTATGGGTGTGTAGAGGGCAATTACATTTAAAGATATGTATTTAAAATATCATAAAATGTTCTGGAGAATCCTCTTGTTCTGTCTTCATTTTCACAGAGTATTTTGCTGTAGTTTTGCCCCAGTTGTGCTGTTGGCCAGTTTGGCCCTTTGCATTTTTGTGTACGTATTCTGACTCTTGAATCAAATGGACATGCATTTGTGTGGTTTTTAAGAATAGAATTAAGGTATGTTGGGGCTGAGGAAATGGAATTTTATGTGATTTGTGTGGTTTATTAAAAATATCTAATTTTTCACAGTTGGTGAACTAGGTACTGGTATTCCTATTTCATTATGAAATCTAGGATCAGGGAAATTAAATCACTGACCCCATGTCACCAAGCTACTGAGCGTAAGACTATTTATAGGTCAGTGCAAGTCAATTTCAGTATTTGTGTATTAAGTGAATGTTTCTTTGCTTTGTTCATAAATAAGCCACAATAAATATTTTATTGCTTTGTTTTCTTTTAGATTGAGGGCTGTATTTGTTTTGTTAGTTTGACCATTCTTCCTTTTAAAAATTTTTTTACCAGGGATGGTTTTCGATTTTCGTCACAAGAAGCTGCTTCTAGTTTTGGCGATGATAGACTACTAATAGAAAAATTTATTGATAACCCTCGTCATATAGAAATCCAGGTTGGTACATTTTAAGATGTTTTCTAATTATTATGACTTTAAAGTAATATCATTTATTCCTATTGTAAACATTCTTTCTTTCACTTAGAATGATTGTGAATTGTTCTGCAATGTTTCAGTAACTTCGAAATAGAGAATGTACATAAATCGATCACTTCCCTTTGGAATTGGGTATACTTTTCGTCAAAGTGCCAGAATGTTGGTCAACATAGGGAATGATAAAAAAAAAATCCTCCAGGAAGAAGCAGTCCCAGGATGGACCAGGCTGAATACATTGCACCCGGAGGCCCGTTCAGTCCCATTCTGACAGAGACTGGGCTGTCTCGGAGCTGGCTTTTTTTTTTTTTTTTTTTTTTTTTTTAAGTGGTTCATCTGGACTCCTGTTATTTGAGTTCACCGAATGTCCGCGTGGCCCATTGAGACAGGCGTTCTTCTAGGAGCTGATAGTAGACAGACGAGTCAATAATTTCCTCTACTCAGTTTAAGATATTAATCCAACTGCTAAAGTGGTTGTGGGGAGTGTGGGTTTCAGCAAGATAAAATGGGTTTTCTGAACTAGCACACAGAAGATGATGACGCGTCCTGAATGTTCATTTTTGTCAGAAATATCTTCATGCTATTTTACACACTAGGGCTATGAATTGAGTTAAAATTGATAAAGTATAAATCAAATTTGAAATCATACTGAAATTTAAGTATTATTTTCCTCATTTCAGTGTGAATAGAGAACCAGAAAACTAATAGGTTATTTGCTGCCCTTGCCCCATCTGATGGGGCATAACGAAAGTCCTAGATTCTGTCATTGTGTTTTTTTTTTTAAGTTTAATATTCATTTACATAGATATTACATATGAGTAGAAAATCTTCATCTAGATCCTTAAACTTTCCAGAGTGGGGAAAAATGTGCAAATATGCATAGTTAGTATTTTTAAAATGAACATAGTGTCTTTCTGAAGTTAGCAGTATTTTTGTTGTTGTCGGTTTTTTGTTTTTAACAAAAACACATCTCTTCAGTAAAGTCCACAAATCATGTGTACACTTCAGTAAAATTCTTGTGTACACAGGAAAGCTGTATAGCAACCATCCAGATATATGTATATATATACACCCACCCACCCACACACACACACACACACACGCATATACATATTTTATTGGGTTATATGTACTTGGCTTCTTTCACACAATACCATATCTTCAAGATTCTTCCATGAGGCTGTGTGTTATTTATTCATTCTAAGAAATTGTTCTGTTGGGGCACCTGAGTGACTCGTTTGGTTGAGCGTCTGACTCTTGATTTCGGTTCAAGTCATGATCCCAAGGTCGTGAGATCAAGTGCCACGTAGGGCTCCATGCTGAGCGTGGAGCTTGTTTAAGATTCTCTTTCTGCCCCTCTCTCTCACTTGTACTCTCTCTCTCTCAAATAAAAAAATAATAGAAATAAAAAAATAAATCCCTCTGTGATATTTCCTTGTTTGAATAACTTGCCATTTATCTGTTTCTTGTTGGCGGGTCTTCAGGTTGTTGCCAGCTTTTCAATGTTATGAAGAAATTGCTATGTCTTTTCATGGACATATATATTCTTTCAGATATACTGAGGAGAAATATTACTGGATTACATGGTAATGTTATGTTTAGTTCTAGTAAATACTGCAGTTATTATATATTTATATGTATTTTTCATCTTTTTATACGTTTTTTTTAAGTGTTAGAGAAAGAGCGAGAGAACAAGTTGGGGAGGGACAGAGAGAGGAGGACAGAGGATCTGAAGCAGATGCTGTGCTACTGACAGCAGCAGATCTGACTTGGGGCTCGAACTTATGAGCTCTGAACTCATAACTTGAGCTGAAGTTGGATGCTCAACTGAGTGCCCCCATATTTATATATACTTTTAAGTTTCACTCCCAGTGGGGGGTTGGAACTCACAACTCTGAGATCAAGAGTTGCATGCTTCACCAATTGAGTCAGCCAGGTGCCCCTGTCTTTATACATTTTAGATATTAACCCCTTATTAGATATATCATTTGCAAATATCTTATTCCATTCAGTAGGTCGTCTTTTTGTCTTGTCGATGGTTTCCTTTGTTGTGTGAAAGCTTTTTATTTTGGAGTAGCCCCAATAGTTTATTTTTGCTTTTGTTTCCCTTGCCTTAGGGGACATATCTAGAAAAATGTTACTGTGACCAATGTCAGAGAAATTACTAGAATTTTTATGGTTTCAGGTTTCATATTTAGGTCTTTAGTTCATTTGGAGTTTATTTTTGTATATAGTGTTAAAAAGTGGTCCATTTTCAGAGAGCCTGGGTGGCTTAGTTTTCAGCTTAGGTCATGATCTCGTGTGGAACCTGCTTGGGATTTTCTCTCTGCCCCTCCCCAGCTCACGTGCTCTCACTCTCTCTTGCTCTCTCTCACAAAATTAATAAACTTAGAAAAAAGTGATCCAGTTTCATTCTTTAAATATAGCTGTCCAGTTCTCATAGCACCATTAACTGAAGATACTATCTTTTCCCCATTGTATATTCTTGCCTCCTTTGTCAGATTCATTGACCATAAAATCATGGGTTTATTTCTGGGCACTCTGGTCAGTTCTATTGATATATGTGTCTGTTTTGTGCCAGTACCACAATATTTTGATTACTATTTATAGTGTATCTTGAAATCTGGGATTGTGATACCTTCAGGCGTTGTTGTTCTTAAAATTGATATGACTATTCACAGTCTTTTGCGATTCCATACAGATTTTAGGATGTTTTTAGTCTGTGAAGAATGCTGTTGGTATTTTGGTAGAGATTGCATTAAATTTGTAGATGGCTTTGGGTACTATGAATATCTTAACAATATTCTTCTAATCCATGAACATGGAATAGCTTTACATTTGTTGGTGACATCTTCAGTCTCTTTCATCACTATTTAATAGTTTCCAGAGTAAAGATCTTTCATTTTCCTGGTTAATTTTATTCCTAGGCATTGTATTCTTTTTATTGAAGTTATAAATGGAATTGTTTTCTTAATTTCTCTTTCTGCTGCTTCATTATTACCATATGGAAATGTGGCTGATTTCTGTATATTAACTTTGTATCCTGCAACTTTACTGAATACATTTATTACTTTTAATAGTTTTTTTTTTTTTTTGATGGAGTCTTCAGAATTTTCTATGTATAGTGTCATGCATCTGCAAATAGTGACATTTTAACTTCTTCCTTACCAGTTTGGATGCCTTTCATTCATTGTCTGATTGCCGTGGCTAGGACTTCTAGTATTTTGTTGACTAAAGTGCCAAGAATGGTCATCCTTGTCTTGTTTTTGATTTTGAGAAAAGTTCTCAGTTTTTCACCATTGAGTATGTTGTTAGCTGTGGGTTTTTTGGATCTGGCCTTTATTATGTTGTTGTATGTTCCCTCTAAACCCACTTTGTTAAGAGTTTTTATCATGAACGGTGGTTGAATTTTGTCAGATTCCTTTTCTATATCTGCTGAGATGATCATATGATTTTTCTTTTTAATTTTGTTAATGTGGTTATCACATTTATTAATTTGTGACTATTGAACCATCCTTGCATCCCTGGAATAAATTCCACTTGATCACGGCGAATGCTTCTTTTAATGTATTGTTGAATGTGGGGATCATCTTTGGATATGAGCTACCACAACCCATTCTCCAAGCCCTAATGATCATGTCCTTCCGTAAATAGAATATAAACATCTTCCTTTCAAGACCAGAATCTCTTTTTCAAACTTGGCCAAGCTATGGATGAGACTTCCTTGTGTATAGTTCCTTAAAAGCAGTTCTTCTCATGCAGAGATCTCTGTATTTAAAGACAGCGTGACACCTGCTTGTCAAACTTGGAATGATGAGAAAAGGATATGACACTGCAAGAAATAGCCCCATTCAGCAAGGTTTAAAAAAAAAAAAAAAACAGGCACACAGTATTTATTGGCCGTTACTTTGTTTTGTTTTTAAGAAAGATACAGAGAGCAAAAAGGGCAGGAGTAGAGAGAGAAGGAGAGAGAATCTCAAGCAGGCTCCACGCTGTCAGCACAGAGCCTACTGTGGGGCTTGAACTCACTAACCGTGAGATCATGACCTGAGCTGAAACCAAGAGTCTGACTCCTTAACTGATTGAGCCAGGTGCCCTAGCTCTTACTTAGTATTTGAAAACCAGCAGTCGAGGTTGAGAGCTCTCATAGGAGATATTTCTTTGTTTGTTTGTTTGTTTTTGTTTGTTTTTTGTAATTCTTAGGGAGCGATGACGGCAGCTTGGGCCAGGGTGTTGGTGTTGGAGGTGAGGAGATGTGATTGAATTCTGGATACTCTGTGAAGGTAGACCAGATTTTCTAACAGATCGAATGTGATGTATAAGAAAAAGGATAAGGCAACAAAGATGGCTTTGGGCTTTGGGACTGAGGAATTAGAAGACTGGGGCTATCTTTCACTGAGGAAGGAAAAACTGAGAGGCGCATGTTTTGGGGAGGAAACGAGGGTGTGATGTTGGATAAATCACAACTGAGATATCAAAGTGTAGGTGCCGAGTAGACTATTGGATATTTAAGTCCGTAATTTAGGGGAGAAACTTGGGCTGTCCTTCCTGTAAGATCTTACAGGCAAAGTTAATTTCCCCTTCTTTGTATTCCTCATCTATCACTTATTTGTGCTGTTAGAAGACCATTTATTTTATCCTTGTCTGACTTTTCCAATGGACCAAGAAGTCCTTGAAGGCATTTAGTAGGTCTTCTTCATTTGTGGTTCCAGCAACCGGGCCAGTGTCTTTCATATTACTATAAATGTTTGTCAAATTGTGTTAAGTAATTATGTACATCAGCTTTTAGTTTTTCATTAGCCATGGCATATAATCTAGGTGATAATTTTAAACACAGGTGAAAGTGTCTCCTAATAACTTAAATAGGTAACAGAGATGTTGCTGTATCTGATCTGTGCTTGGAAGTTTTAAAATTATTTTCCTCAATGTGCGTATATTTGTTTACACGAGGTGATTTGTGCACACAGTAAAGGACATTCAGTGAAAAGTGAGCATTCCTTTCTCACCCTTTCTTCAAGTCCCCTGGCTTCTGTCCCTAGAAGCGGGCACTGTTACTGTTTTTTTGAATATCCTGCCATGGACTCTGAAGTATATATATGTAAATCACTTAGGATTTTTTACCTGGGCTATCACATACTGTGTCCTTTCTTCTTCTTCTTTTTTTTTTTAATGTTTATTTATTTTTAGAGACAGGGAGTGAGCAGGGGAAGGGCAATGAGAGAGGCACAATCCGAAGCAGGCTCCAGGCTCTGAGCCATCAGCACAGAGCCCAACGCGGGGCTCGAACTCACAGACCGTGAGATCATGACCTGAGCCGAAGTCGGCCGCCCAGGCTCCCCACTGTGTCCTTTCTTATACTGACACTGTGCACTGGTATTAGCCATGGCACCACTTTGGTTGGTTTAAACCTGGGTTCCTCAACCTGGGCACTGCTGGCATTTTGTGAGTTGGATCCAGGGATGCTAAATAGCTTGCGTTATGTGGACACACTGTTAGCCTGAAGCATTTTTCAGTAAGCAGTGTATCTGGGGGACTTTTCCACATTGAGTACTTGCATATTGGTAAAGGACCATATTAAAGGTCTTTTTTTGTTTTTGTTTTTGTTTTTTGTTTTTTTTTTTTTAAATCACGGTGGGGGATACCTCGCTGGTTCAGTCATTGGAGCATGCAACTCTTGATCTCGGGCCGTGAGTTTGAGCCCCACATTAGGTGTAGCAATTACTTTAAAAAATTTTGTTTAAAAGTCTCATGATGGGTTTAAGGATTAACTTCTCTTACAGGCACTTTTTATTGATATTGTCTGGTCACTTAGTTTCATCATTTAGTGGAATAAATCCTTGTCAAGTTACTTTTGCGAATGCTTAGGAAATGACAAGACTTTATAAAAGAACCAGGAGATGACACAGACTTCAGGGAAAAATAGATGTCATTCTGTATATGAATCTAATATGTTATAGTTAGAAATATTCCTGAGAAATCTTGGGTATGGCTTAATTTCTTGGACATAATGTCTGCTTTCACTTCCTTGTCAACTAGAATAATGAAAAGAAGTAGAATAAATTTAGTGCTAAACTATTTTTAAGGTGTGCTTCATGCAGCCACCTTTGAGTCTTAAAAATAAAATCCCAAATATAAT
The DNA here is from genome assembly GCA_030068075.1 of Paguma larvata. Classification (NCBI taxonomy): domain Eukaryota; kingdom Metazoa; phylum Chordata; class Mammalia; order Carnivora; family Viverridae; genus Paguma; species Paguma larvata. The sequence continues at coordinate 10,956,886 of CM057839.1, read as the reverse complement.
GCATAGGGAAACAAAGTGACTTGCCCAGAGAAGTGAGTTAAAATTATTGCCTAGCCTGAGCCTTCTAGAGTAGCTTTTACTTCTGTGAACTTAACATATGCATTCAATAATAGGTATCTACTCCTTAATCATGAAAATATGTTAATCTGTTCCTAAAAGCAAGTATTCTGTCCAAAAATATTAACCTAGAGTATGTTTTAGGGTTACTAGATTTAGCTGATAAGATACATGTTAAATTTGAATTTCAGATAAACATTGATTTTTTTTCTTTTTTGAAGTGAAGGTGTATCCTAGTAAATATTGGGGACCTATTTTTATTAAGACTTTTGGTGGTTTATTTAAAAGTCAAATTCACCTGGGTGTCCTATTATTTTATCTGGCAATTCTAGCTCATTTTTCAGTATTACAAATGGGAAAAATCATAATGTGTTCCATGTTAACCCCAGACTTTTTATCACTTTTTATAATTAAAAAAGCACATAAAAACATCCATATATAAACAACAGGCTACGTATTGGATATAAATAAAATAGCATTTCTTGATCAACAGATATTTAATGATAAAAACAAACAGATGTTTGTAATAACAGTCATGGTTTTCCTAAAGCATCACTGATACCTAGAATATATATTCCCCTTTATTGACATTCAGTTTCCTTCACAAAATGTGTACAATTGATGTGATATTTTACCCAGTAATTTTTTCCTCAAGTCCTAAAACATTTTAGTGAGTTTTTGGGGTTGTAAATACAGTTTTCCTCTATTAACACCAACCAAAAGAGGAACATATTTGAAAGGTATGTGTGTTCTGTGACGTTTGCTTGGTAAAAACCAGTGGTTGTTGCATGATGAAAATACAAATTGGGCATACACTCTATAGGTATGGCTGTATAATTTTTCAAATGGTATTACTCTGTCAGGTTTTAGGTGATAAACATGGGAATGCTTTGTGGCTCAATGAAAGAGAATGCTCAATTCAACGAAGAAATCAGAAAGTGGTGGAGGAAGCACCCAGGTAAGAGTTTCTCTCAATGAGCATTTATAATAGGCTGATTTTGTTTATTTCTTTCTCGTTTTATTGGCTAAAATTGTTATAATAGCAGTTTGGTAGATATTGTCATGGTGGATTCTATTGATATATTTTTTATAATGAAGAATTTGCCACTTGGTCTTCCTCAGTATGTCAGTGCATGACAGGTGAGAGAGTTCTTGGGAAAGAAGGGTGGGGTTTTGTTCGAGGAGAGAGTTGGTGGATAGCCAGCTATGACTTCCACAGGCTTCTGGGTAATAGAGACCCTGCTCGTGTTTCCAGTCATGTGGAATGTTCAGGATCTTCTGTTGGCGAAAGTTTCATAAAGTTGATCCTGAAGTTTTTTAATTTATCCTGCCATGAAGAGACTTCTGGAGCATGATTTTTAGAAATTTCTAGATTTATCAGCACTATTTCGGGCACTTTTCCAAGCCACCTTTGGATGTGTTTAGTACAGCTAATTCATGGAACTTCATTTCTAATTTGATGCTAGGTTGGTATTTGTATATATCTGAGTTGATATATAAACTCCCACTTGATAAGTTGATATAAAATCCCACTTGAGTGTACATTGTTGTTTTTAATAACCAGGTGATAAGGAGTATAGCCAATTGTAACTTTGTCATAGCCAGTGTGCCTTGATATGTGGTGTGTAGTTTCTGTAAAAAGTAGATATGACTGTGAGCAGATTTTTAATCACAGGGTAATGGCACAAAGCAAATCCGACTTCAATTATGGTATTTATTTATTTATTTGTTTGTTTATTTATTTTTAACGTTTAGTTTTGAGAGAGAGAGACAGACAGACAGTGTGAGCCAGGGAGGGACAGAGAGAGAGGGAGACACAGAATCCGAAGCAGGCTCCAGGCTCTGAGCTGTCAGCACAGAGCTCGATGCAGGGGTCAAGCTCAAGAGCCATGAGATCATGACCTGAGCCGAAGTCGGGTGCTTAACTGACTGAGCCACCCAGGCGCCCCTGGGTTTTAAATATATGGTATAGTATAGTGGTTTTAGAATGTGGTTCCCAAGTGTTTTGCCACTTCTTTTGTTGAGGAGTGGGGGTAGGGATCTGCATACCCTCCCCTTGGTTCTGTGTTCTGTGACTGAGTGAGCAGTAGACTGTGTACAAGTGATGCTGTGAAGAACAGCCAACTGTAGCCTACATGTGGCCTAGCCCTGTCTCATGGCCCAGGACCAGAATGTAAGAGGGAAGGAAGAAGAAAAGGCAAAAGCAGTGTTCACCCTGTATCTTTAGGAAGGATCCCTGAACCTACCTGTGCTGATTACTTGGTGGTGGTACTGAGTTACGCACTTTGCTAGGCAAGTTGGGAAAAGTCTTTTTAAATTTTTTAAAAATGTTTATTTTTGAGAGAGAGAGAGAGAGAGACAGAGACAGAGCATGAGCGGGGAAGGAGCAGAGAGAGAGGGAGACACAGAATTGGAAGCAGGCTCCAGGAGCCCGAGGCAGGGCTCAAACCCACGAGCTATGAGATATCATGACCTGAGCCAAAGTCAGACACTTAACTGACTGAGCCACCCATGTGCCCGGGAAGAGTCTTATTTAATTAAGTAACCAAGTGTTCTGCTAAAATTGTAGTTGTGTGGAAGAAGGGGACAAGGATTCCTGGTAGAATAATAGTAGTCTCTGACACACTGCTTTTATAGTTTGGTGCTGTCTTCTTATTGCTTCCAATATAATTAACTTTTTATTTAAAACCCACTCAGGTTTTACTTGGGGAAAAACCTTCACAGACTAGGAACCTTGAATCATTATTTTTGTTTCATTTCTCTTTCTTTCTCTAGAAATGCAAGTTTTTGTATGAACTCATCTATTCATTGAGAGAAAAAAAGGAAAATTTAAAGCCATAGGAACCAAAAAGAAAACAAAAAACAAACAAACCAAAATAATGAGAATCGGTCATTAATAGTGACTTGATAGGTATTTGTGTATTATTATTTGTGAAATATTAAAGTAAGTGGAATATGTAGTTTTCAGTTTCTAGATTATGAATTTACCACTGTGTTTAGTTTCAGTGCAATGAGGTTGTTTGTGGCTCTGAGTATTACTAGCAGAGTTTATGACAAGAAAAAGGACAAGACCAGACAGGACAAAAATAGTTTTACTCTGCGGTCTTTGAGATTCTTCAAATGATATGATGTTAGGTTGGCTTTCTTTCTTTCTTTCTTGTTTTTTTTTTGTATTAATTTTGTCAGCTAGTTGAAATGTCATCTGTGCCTGTATCCATTAGGTTAATGTAGAACTGTTGTTTATAATAGGTAAATAAGACTCATAGCACCAAAATTCAGTGATAAATCCTAACCACTAAAAGGAAGATGTTAGGAGACACGCTTCCCAGCCGTGAAGTATTTTTGCCACCTCTTCTCCTAATCCAACAAGGCTTTAGATCTAACCAGCAGTTTTTAACAAATAGCAATACAATGCAGAAGTTAAAATGAACTGTGGGGTTGCATGCAGTTAAACCCAGAATGTGGGAAGTGAGATGGGAAAATGAGCAGATCCTTGCCTTAAAAAAGGGAAGAGATCATTACAAGTTAAAAGAACTGTAAAGATATAAATAAGTAAGTAAATAAATGGAGTGTCTGGACCTTATTTGAATTCTTTTAAAAGTTTTTTTTTTTAACGTTCATTTATTTTTGAGAGAGAAAGGATGAGAGAGAGGGAGAGGGAGAGGGAGAATGAGTCGGGGAGGGGCAGAGAGAGAGGGAGACACAGAATCTGAAGGCTCCAAGTTGTCAGCACAGAGACTGACGTGGGACTCTAGCTCATGAACTGTGAGATCATGACCTGAGCCGAAGTTGGCTGCTTATCCGACTAAGCCCCCCAGGCGCCTCCCCCAGCCCCGCCCTTATTTGCAGTCTGATTCATAAATATTAACTGAGAAAAACTGATGAAATAATCAGGGAAATTTGAATACTGACTGGATATTAAATGATGTTAAGTTCTTGCTAATTTTGATTATGTTACATATCTTACAGAAACCGATATGGAAGTTTCTACAGATAAAATGATATCTATGTGGGATTTGATTTAGAATAAAATGTTAAAAATAGGTGGACCTGGTAGAAAGGTAGATGTGTGGTACAGACAAAACGAGACTGGCTATATATTAATATGTGTTCCTTATGGGAAGTGGGCACATAGAAGTTCATTCTGCTCTTCCATAATAAAGATTTTATAAAAATCCTTTAAATCTTATGCTTGTGAATAATTTTAGTCCACAAATGGAGGAGTAGTCTATGTTTTATTTCTTAGAGGCTTTCTTGCATAGAAGCAAAATATGTTCAAATAAATGTGTTTATTTGGTTTGATAATATTCTTTTTTTATGGTTTATTGAAGATATTTCAGGTTTATTTGCCTGCTGGAGGGGGATTTTGGTCTTGTGAAACAAAAGTTTTGAGGATTTATTAGATGTACAGTCAGTTCTTGTTATTTGTGGTAGTTCGGTTTTATAGAGTCCCTGTGAGCACTGTACTAGTGAATACTGAAGTATTGTTCCTAGGGGAAACCCAGAGTTACGTTCTCTGAGCACGAGTTGGGTCATTTTAATTGCTCCATAACCTTGATGAAAATGTCCTGACATAACCTTGTTTTATGTGGGTTCCTGTTGAAAGACACCGTACTTACTGCATGTTGTTGATTCATTAGTATTGAACTCACTGCCGCAGTTGGCAGTGCTATAACACATGCCTGAAGGAAGTTCATCCACTGCACGTGTGTTCTCCCGAAGGCACAGGGCCCAATTTTAAGTTGCAAAAATTTGAATATATGTGTTAAGTTTTACTAGTTGAAAACAACTACTTGTGCTACAATGCATGGAAGTTACAGTATAATGTGGAAAGTTCAAATATTATATAAAAAATCTGAAGCTGACTTATTTAAACACATTAGGCTTAATAACACAAAAAGCATGTTATAAACATATATAAAGCCATATAATATAAAATCTTAAAGTGATAGAGATTGTACCTGAGTAAACTCTAAGGAAATTTTTATATGGTGCACGCAAAAGGTTACTTTTGTGAAAATGTCGATTAATCTTTCTGTATTGGCAGCATTTTTCTGGATTCTGAGACCCGAAGAGCGATGGGAGAACAAGCCGTAGCTCTCGCCAAAGCAGTAAAGTATTCCTCGGCTGGAACTGTAGAATTCCTTGTGGACTCGCAGAAGAATTTTTATTTTTTGGAAATGAATACAAGACTCCAGGTACCTCTGTTTTCCATCCCTCACCACGCCTCTGCACTTGACCCTTCCACCCTCACCCATTTGTGTTTTCATGGAACTTAAAAGTCAACTTCATAAAGTATTAAAAGTTCCATGGTTATACTTGTGCTAAGACACGTGTTGGGAATGACAGACAAGTAACAGGGTAATTTAATGGTCAGTGTCTAGGTCTTCTGCTTTGTTACCGTTAATACTCCATACTGGAAATCCCACTTTGGTTTTTCCCCCCGAACCTCTCTTGGTGACCTGGATTAGTCAGGGTTCATGTGCTGTTGAGAGAACTGCGGTGGGTGTGATAAACGGAAAGGGATTAAGTGCTTAATCCCTTGGATTGGAAGGGATGGAGGAAGGAAGGGTCCCTAGAGTAGCTCTCAGGAATGACTCTCAGAACTAGACCAGCCAGCCTGGCTTCCAGAAGAACTGCCACCATGATGAGGTTGAGAAGTCAGGCTGCCGCCCTGGAACTTGTGACATACTTCCTCTGTTCCAGTCGAGGTCTCAGGTGGCTTCTCTTCCTTCTTCCTTTTTCTTCGATACTTAAGCTGTAAACTATAATATACATACAGAAAAGTACATAAAACACAAATATAAAGTTGAAAAATCACTATAGCAAAAGTGATGGAAGCATCAAGTGGATCTGGAAGAAGCAAAATGCCAGCTTCTTACGCTGCCTGCTCTCCTTCTTCGCCTCCTAAGTATCCCTTCTCCACCCTTCCATAGCTGCTTCCTCTTCCGACTGAATCCCGACTGAATCCACAGGGATCATGTGATGTGTAACTTTTTATACCTTGCTTCTTTTTTCAACATTATAAGATGACACAGTGGGACTGGGCTTCATCTATTATGGCAGAATTTATGGTATCCAGATGCATTTCAGACCAATATTGTAAATATTTGTTGAGTTTGTGTCAGTATTAACCCTAGCAGTTGTTAAAACTTAAGATACTTGGGTTTGAAATCATTTTTAGCTTATAATTTATTGGTGTGAATATCTTTAAGAGTGACAGAATTTTGCCTTTTGGAGATTAATTTGATTTTGATTAGAAATAATGTCTTTGTAACAAAGTATGTCTAATTAGATAATTAGCTGAGAAATCATGTTTTTGATTAAAATGGAGACCTTATTATGTCATAATGGAAGTACTAGCTTGTAAATATGATTTCTGAAGGCAATTTAAAGCAACTACAAGACATTTGTATTTTAGTCCAGATGCAAGAGCTACTAGATTGTTTAGTTAGGGTACTTATCGGAATTTACAAAATTAATAACCAGTGTTGTCTTTAGTACACTTTACTACTGTGTTCTTGTGGGTGCGTGGGTGTGTGTGTGTGCGTGCACGTGTTTTATTTGTTCCTGGCTCATTTATCTCAATCCATAAGTTTTTTCAGGTTTGCCCGATGGTTGTTTTGGCATGAGACTTCTGAAAGTTGGTGTTATGTCAAATAATGCTGTGCAATCAGTCAAAGTCATCAGCTACTTATCTTTACATTTTATGTCTTAGCTTGTCAGCAAGTTCTGTTCTATACTCCCAGAAAAGATTATAAATGAATTTAAAGAAAAAATTAATTTTGTGACAAGTTTCATCTTATTATATCTGATAGTACCTAATTTTATGCTATTTAATATCACACTTCCATCGATTTCTGTCTCCCATTTGTTTTATTATTATTTTTTTACTGTAAATTTACTTCCAGTGACTGTAATTCTGTCAGTTACCAGACAAATTAATTTTGATTCTAGATGAGTCTGTGTGATGAGATATTTCTTGGCGGGAGCTGTAACTGAATGGGAGCACGAGAAAAGAACCTTGAGTTTCACCGTATTCAGAAAGCCATTCTTACATATTTCAGAGACTTCTTTCTGATATTGAAACCATTCAAACGTTCTTTTAATAGATTTTCCCTTTCAAACATCTTTACTAACCTTAAATTGTAATACTTAAGGCACATTCACCAAATTATCTTTTAAGATACATGTTATGTCTAATTAGTGTTTCATTTTGAGCCTGGAGGGCTATAATTTTCTGTGTTCTTTTTTTTTTTTCTTCCTTGAAATATCTTGATTGGACTATCACTTTTTCCAGCTTCAGAATTTAACATGCTTTTTTCTGGTTAACAGAAATGTGAGTAGCATCACATTGGTTGATTTTTGTTTTTAAGAGCGAAATTTGAAATACAAATACAGTTTCTCCTTAAAGAGGTGTGACAGGGAGAAAGTCACCAGTGTTGGTGCATAAATGCTTGGTTCAGCTGACTGGTCAGAATTTGTGTATCAGAGTTATCTACGCTCTCCTTGTATATGTTTGCTCGTTTTCAAAGTCATTGGATTTCTGTTGCTTAATGAAAAAATTCAAATGCTTCTGCATTACAGGTTCCTTTTTTCTGTATTTTCCATCATCCCTCAGAGTCCTCTTTCCTTCAGTGTCATTCTTGATGTCCTAGTTAGGAGAGAGTTCTTTCTTTCCCGAGTGTGCTATTCAGTGTGACCTCTGTGTACCTTTATCATGTCATTCCTTTTGCTTGAAATGGTCTCATTTCCTATAGTAGAAGCTCACATATATACATTCACACATACTCTACTCACACATAGAGACCTGTATATATGTATGTTTCCTTCTCTCTGCTTAGGAACGATGGATAGGGAGATGGAGAAATACTCTCCTAAAAAACTTAATTTTGTTAAGACACCATTTTAATTAATGAAATTGTATGTAATTCTGCTTGAATACTTTGTTTCTTACCTTACTGAATGATAAAACTAAGAATTGGCAATATTTGGTTAAAAAAAGTCCAAATGATTCAAAAGAATATACTTTGGGAAAGTAACTCTCCATCCCACGTTTTTATCACAACCATTCCATTTTCCTCTGGAGGCATCCTTCGTTTTATTTAACAGTGATCTTTGGTAGTGTTGATACCTAACTTAAAGCATTATCTTCTTCATTTTTATGGTTTAAAAAAAATTTTTTTTTAACATTTATTTGTTTTTGAGAGACATAGAGACAGAGTGTGAGTAGAGGAAGGGCAGAGAGAGAAGGAGACACAGAATCCGAAGCAGGCTCCAGGCTCTGAGTCGTCAGCACAGAGCCTGACATGGGGCTCCAACTCACAGACCATGAGATGATGACCTGAGCCGAGGTTGGCCGCTTAACCAACTGAGCCACCCAGGCACCCCATGATTTTTGATATTCAGTTGTAGATGTCCAGTCATAGAATTTCACCAGTGTCCTCTTGGCAGTTTTTCCAGCATTTTACTATCACAAATATTGCAATTACGAATGACCCTGTACATCATCATTTTGCACATGTGGAAGTAGAATTACTGGGGAAATGTGGATTTTAATAATTTAGCTAAGTATTACCAGTATCTTTTACAGGAGAACTTATTTCTTTATTCCCTGACCAAACGGATCTTTGACTTTTTAGCTAATAGTGAAAAATCGTATCTTGTTTTCATTTTCCTTCTTACACGAGTGAGGTTGAAATGTTCTTCATAGACTGATTCACATTCCCTTTTCGAGTTGACTGTTAGATCCTTTGCCTTTTTTTATTGTAGGTGTCCTTCATTTTTTTAGGCTATTAGGTATTTGTGATATTAGGAGGAAGCAATGCTCGGTGACTATTTTTCACATTTCTGTAGAGTGAGGGCTTGCTATTTTTTTTTTTTTTAGTTTCATTTATTTATTTTGAGAGAGAGGCAGAGAGAGAGGGAGAGAGGGAATCTCAAGTAGGCTTCTCACTATCAGCACAGAACCAAATGCGGGGCTCAAACCCACGAACTGTGAGATCATGACTGAGCCAAAACCAAGAGTCAGATGCTCAACTGACTGAGCCACCCAGGAGCCCCCTAGAGTGAGGGCTTTCTAACCAAAGACGTTTGGTGCATAGATTGAGGGATAGCAACTTTAAGACAGAGAAGTGGAGAGAGTCTTATTTTTCCTCAGAGCCATTTGAATTCCCCCTTCCCTGAGAAAGATAGGTGTACATTCAAGAGCCAGGTTTGCTCACTCTCGTCAGAGTTGAGGAAGGGCAGATATAGCAGCAACTCTTATGTAAGCTCTGAGTTTAATAGTTTTGGGGTTCCTCTTCTGTATTCCTTACCCTTCTGCATGCACAGGGAAATCAGGTCTTTACCACATTGCCTCATATGGAATTGAGATGTGGGGAATAGTGCTAACATGTTCTATGAGTAAATATTGGTTTCTTCTCCCATCTATAAGCCATTTGTTTCTTGGCAAGTTTACCATGTAAATGTAGACTAAAAAACAAAACAAAACAAAATCAGGTATGATTTGTTATTTTTCCTTCTTCACCTGTTGCTTCTGACTTGGTATACTGTTTTTTCTTCCTATGTATATACTTTTTGTTGTCAGTCTTCGAGTTGAATTTTAAATCTCTTCTTTTTGGTGTTACAACATACTCAGGCTTTTCCTACTCATTCATAAATTAAATATTTTTCTTTCATTTTTCTTTTAGTACTTATTTTATCTTTCCTGGTGAAGTTTTCACTCCATCTGGAATTTCTTTTATTTATTTATTTATTTATTTATTTAAAAAATGGCTGCCTGATTGTCACAACCATCATTGAATAATTTTTCTTTTATGTAGTAATTAGAAGTCACCTTAATTATATAATGAATTCTCATATGTATACAGATCTGTTTATTTGACTGTTTGCTTTTTTTATCCTTTCTGTTTAATCATGTGGTACTCAAACCAGTACCACATGGTTTGAGATGTTATATCTCCATATTACAACATGGTATCCAGCAGGACTATTCCTTTCTCATTACTCTTATTTTTTCATATGGTGTTTTAGAATTAGCTCATTTCATTTATATCTAGCCAAAGAAAAAGATTTAAAATGATGAAATTGCTGAAATATTAGATAAATGTTTCTAATTTTCCAGAGATATTAATTCCTTAAAAGATGTTCTTAATAAGAAAAATGGTTATTAAAATCATTTATGTTTTTGTCATCATATTTTTTCATACTTTAATTTGAAAGAATATATTGCTTCCCTTTTACAAAAATGAATGGAAATTGGCATGTTTATATTTAATTCTGCTGTCTTTTCCCCCTAACTCTTCATTTTTGCTATTTTTATTATTAGTTGTATATTACTGTAACATTTTTTTAGGCAGGACTCTCCTCATGTCTTCTGTTTTTATATTTTAACTTGTTTTTATGGTCACCAGCAGGCTCTTTCCATAGCCTCGTGATTAATCAATGCCTCATTTTAATTCATCTTCTAGTTACATGTTCTTTTGTTTTCTTTTTAAAATCAAGAACTTATTTTCGAGAAGTATCTATGGGCCTTATTTTCTGAGTTCTTAGATGGGTGATAAAGTTATCTTTTATAACTGAAGAATTTTCTTTCTTGTGGGGTTTGAAACAAGTGAATTAACATGTTAGTGGGCTTTTGATCCAATACCCCTTGAGTAACTACCAAAATTCACTAAACAAACCAACAAACAGAAAAGGAAAGGAAATAAAGGAGAGATGAGAAATCACTAGAAAGGGGGAAGGCTCTTTACACTGATATGTGTGGGGAACTCCAGCTGTGGGCAGGGAACAGCCAGTCGGCTAGGGAGAGAAGAGCAGGAGGAAAGCTCTTTCTTGCCCTCTGCTTTTGTTTCAGGACAGTTGTTGCCTCTCCCTCGCAAGGGAGCCTCATATTGACAGCTCTGACCAATTTGAATTAATTTAGCTGATTCTTTTAATATTTTTTATCTTTTTAATTGCTACGTGTACACAGGTCTTTCTTGATTTTCCATTTTCTTCTGTCAGCTTCCCACTTTGCCACACCGTCTGCGCAAATGCACACTTCCGATCTTTCTGCTACCACTGTGTCATGATTTGGGTTAGCTCAGTATTCAGGATTTTATTATGACCACAGTGTGAACGCTATTCACAGCAGTCTCTTGTCACCTAAGATTACTTTCACTTTCCTGCACCAGTTTTTCTCTACTGTTAAAAATTGTCTTTGTTTGCTTAGTTTTTTGTGTGCCTATCTCTCATTTATCCAAAAACTTGTCCCATGTTTGAGTATATGCAAGCACATTGAGTTTTCTGTCAGTTTCACTTTTTGGTGGAAATATTTGGTTTCTTTTGACTTACTGTAGACTGGACTAGTTGCCTTCTATATTTGCATTTTGGCTTTTTAGTTGAGATTTCCCTCCTTTGTCCTGAAGAGTCCTTACACTTTTCTTTATTGGATCTCTTTTCTCCTACATTTTGGTTGTAAACATTGTTGGTTTATTCCCTTTTTTCTTGGAACATGTCTTTAAGTAGCTTTCTAAGATCTGGTGCACCTGGGCTGAATTCTATGAGAATTTGCATGAGGGCAGATGACTTTGTTAACTTATTGGAGGGAAAACCCAATAGTTTTTATTGTGGCGTAACTTGCATATCATAACATTCATCCATTTTAAGTATACAAACTCAATAGAGTGAATGCTTGTATTCCTCCAAAATTCATATGTTAAAACATAACTCTCAAGGTGATGGCATTTGGAGGTGAGGCTTTTGGGAGATGATTAGGTTATGAGGGTGGAGTCCTCATGCATGGAATTTGTGACCTCATAAAAGAGACCCTAGAGAGCAACCTTCCCCCATCTGTCATGTGAGGCCAAGTGAGAAGACTGCCATCCATGAATGGGAAGTGACCCTCATCAGACAAGGCCACCTTGAGCGTGGACTTCCCAGCTTCAGAGCTGTAAAAATAAATTTCTGGTTTTTATAAGCCACCCAGCCCATGTTATTCTTTTATAGCAGCCCAAACAGACTGAGACAAGTCAATGAGTGTTAGTAGATACAGAGTTGTGCTACTAACATCAGAATCATGCTGGAGAACATTTTTATCACCCTATAAAGTTGCCTGTGCACATTCGTAGTCGTTTCTTTTTAAAAAGATTTTATTTAAGTATGCTCCACACCCAGTGTGGGGCTCAAACTCACGACCCTGAGATTAAGAGTTGGATACTCTACCGACTGAGCCAGCCAGGTGCCCCTGTAGTCATTCCTTTTTACATCCCCACTCCCAGACAGCTGTGCATTTACTTTGTTTCTGTAGTTTCCATATTTTATATTTCTGGACACTTTGTATACATGAGATCGAGCAATATGTGGTCTTTTGTGTCTGAGTTCTTAGCATGTTTTTGAGGTTTATTTATGTTGTATTGTGTTTCAGTAGTCTGTTCTTTTTAATTGCTGAATAGTGTTCCATTGTGTGGATACCCTGTATTTTACTTCCCTACTTATAAGTTTGTGGATATTTTAATTGTTTCCACTTTATGTTATGAATAATGCTGCTATGAAGATTGACATATAAGAGTTTGGACAAATTATTTAATTTCTCTTCGGTAGATTCATAGAATGGAATTGTTGGTTGTGTGGTAAATTATGAAACTGTCCAGCTGTCGTCCAGAGCAGCTGCAGCATTTTCATTTCCATGAACAATATGTAAGAGTTCCAGTTTCTCTACATTTCCATATCCTTCTGAATAGGTACTTGTCTTTTTTTTGGTAGCCATGTTAGTGGGTATGAAGTGCTATATCATTGGGGTTTAATTTGCATTTCCCTAATGCTTATTGATCTCAAATCTATGTCAATCATTGGTCAATCATGTTATCTCCTTTAGTTAAAATGTCTAATCATATCCTTTGCCTAATTTTAAATTGGTTTATCTTATTATTATTGAGCTATGAAATTATTTTTTTAAAAAAATTTTATTTAAGTAATCTCTACACCCATCGTGGGGCTCAGACTCACAATCCTGAGATCAAGAGTTGCACACTCCACTAACTGAGCCAGCCAGGTGCTCCAGTAAGAATTGTTTATACATTCTTGATACAGGTATGCGATTTCTAGGTATTTTCTCCCACTTCGTGGCTTGTCTGTTTTCTTAATGGTGTCTTTTTTTAAAATTTTTTTTAACATTTATTTACTTTTGAGAGACATAGAGACAGAGTATGAGCAGGGAAAGGACAGAGAGAGAGGGAGACACAGAATCTGAAGCAGGCTCCAGGCTCTGAGCTGTCAGCACAGAGCCCGATGCGGGGCTCGAACTCACAGACTGTGAGATCACGACCCGAGCCGAAGTCGGCCGCTTAACCAACTGAGCCACCCAAGCGCCCCCTTAATGGTGTCTTTTGAAACGTAAGTTTTTTACCTGTTAAAGCCCAATTTACTATTTTTTTCTCATTTAGGGATTATGCTTTTGGTGTCATAACTAAAAAATCTTTGTCTGACCTGAGGTTTTTTTTTTCCTAGAATTTTGAGTATAGAATTCTGGATTGGAATTAACTTTCTGTTAACGTCTTGAAGGCCTTTTTCAGCTTTCTTTTAATTTTGACTCTTGATATTGAGATGTATTCTGATTCTTGATCATTTGTTTAAAAATTTTTTCTCCCTCTAGAAATGTGCAGGATTTTGCCTTTGTCTCTAGTTGTGGCCCAAACTGTTAGTTGTCTACCAATTACTACTAATAAGGAAAAATAGCTTTTACCTTTTATTAACATGATGGATTCTTTTGATACTTCTGCTTTACATTCCTATAATAAATTTTAATTAGACATAAGGCTTTTCCTTTTGGTGTTCTACTGGATTTTGTAAGCTAATATAACGATTTTGAATTTTTACTTTTTAAGTGCCGTCTTTACCAGATTTGAATAATAAAGTTATATGTATTTTTTGAAACTGTGAGACTATCATGTATGTGATAATAGGCATTATTTGTTCCTTAAATACTAAAACTCAGATGTGAATCCATTTGTATTGGTATCTTTCTCAATGGTAGGAGTTTAAACAACTTTCTAATTCTTTCTATAGTAGACTTTCAGTACTTCATGAGGTAATATGAGCTATTTAGAATCAAGATTATTGAAGGTTAATGATTTATTCATATTCCTCTAGATTTTTAAAAATAATTTTTTAAGTGTATTTCATGTGTGTGAGAGAGAGCGTGAGCAGGGGAGAGGCAGAGAAAAAGGGAGACAGAGAGTCTCAGCACAGAGCCCAATGTAGAGCTCAAACTCAGGAACCATGAGATCATGACCTAAGCCAAAGTTGGACGCTAACTGAGTAAGCCACTCAGGCACCCTGATTTTTTTTTTATTGGATCTATTTGATTTAGAAAGAGATATGTATAATTTCTTTTTTTTTTTCAAGTAAAATAGTTTTTATTTATTTACTTTTATAATAGTTTGTTTTCAAATTGGTTTACATATAACACCCAATGTTCATCCCAACATGTGCCCTCTTTAATGCCCGTCACCCCCTCTCTCCTCTCCCTCACCCCCGGTCCCCTCTCCCTCACCCCCTCACCCTCAGTTTGTTCTTAGTCTTTGAGACTCTGTTATGTTTTATCTCCCTCCCTCTCTGTGTCTTTTTTTCCTTTCCCCTCTTCCCTCCCCCTGGTTTTTGCTTAGTCTCACAAAGTCTACCTATTCGTGGAAACATATGGTATCTGTCTTTTTCTGACTTATTTCACTTAACATAATACCCTCCAGTTCCATCCATGTTGCTACACATGGCCAGATTTTATTTTTTCTCATTGCCACGTAGTAGTCCATTGTATATATGTACCACATCTTCTCTATCCATTTGTCAGTTGAGGGGCACTTGGTCTCTTTCCATGATTTGGCTATTGTCGAAAGTGCTGCTATGAACATTGGGGTAATTGGTGGGAATGCAAACTGGTACAGCCACTCTGGAAAACGGTGTGGAGGTTCCTCAAAAAATTGAAAATAGAGCTACCCTATGACCCAGCAATAGCACTGCTAAGAATCTACCCAAGAGATACGTATAATTTCTCATCATGATTTTAAAAATTAGGGGCACCTGAGTGGCTCATTTGGTTAAGTGTTTGGCTCTTGATTTTGATTCAGGTCATGATCTCACCGTTTATGGGATTGAGCTCTGTTTTGGCTTACATGCTGACAACCTTGAGCCTGCTTGGGATTTTCACTCTTCCTCTCTTTCTGACCCGTCTTCTCTCAGAAATAAATAAATAAATAGATAGATGGATAAATAGATAGATTTTATCTTTTTGAGCAGTTTTAGGTTTACAGAAAAATGAGTAGTAATTACAAAGAGTTCCCAAATACCCTTTTCCCCATCCACCCTTAGTTCCTCCTGTTATTAATGTTCTGTATTAGTATACGTATATTCATTACAATTGATAAACCAGGGTTGACCCACTGTTATTTACCAATAGTTTACATTAGGATTCATTCTTGGTGTTGAACATCCAGTGGGTTTTGACAAATGTTTGATGACACGTCTCCACCATTACGGTGTCATGCAGAGTGGTTTCACTGCTCTAATCATTCTTGCATTCGAGACCTCCTTGCATTTCTTTCCTTGGCTCTTTCTCTCTTTTTATTTCTTTCCTTCCCCACACTTGCCCCCATCCCTTCTTCCTTCTTTTTCTTCCTCCCTTCAGGTGTCAGTTTTTCTGTCTCTTTTATGCATGGTAATTGTCAAACATACAGAAGTCCTGAGAGTAGCAAGAGTGGGATGGTAAAGTCCTGTGAATCCGTAACCTAGCTTCATGTTTACTTTGCTGATATTGTTTTATGTAAACCTTTCTTTTGTCTTTTAGCTGAAGTATTTTAACAGAAATCTCAGACATTATGTAATTTCATCCGTTACTATTTAAGCGTACATCTATATTCATTCTACAAATTTTCCTTGCATTTTAAAGAATGTTTACTTTGCATATTTATGTATAAAATAATTTGGTAGGTATATGTTTGTGACCATTGTATATGCATTTTGTACCTTGTATCATTACATCGTATCTTTGTCTTGTTTTTTAAAGAGTTTAATTTTAAATTCTGTGTCTAATCATATCATATTGCATCTCCTGATTCTTTGTTTTATTTGCTTGTTCTTTCACTTCACAGTTTTCTTTATCTTTTGTTTTGTGTGTGTGTGTGTGTGTGTGTGTGTGTGTGTGTGTGTGTGTATGTGTTTTTTAAATTAAAAAACAACAACAACAATCTGGCACCTGGGTGTAGCACAATTGGGTAAGCATCAGACTTTGGCTCAGGTCATGATGTTGCGGTTTGTGGGTTTGAGTCCCGCATTGGGCTCTTTACTGTTGGCACAGAGCCCGCTTTGGATCTTATGTCTTCCTCTTTCTCTCTGCCCCTTCTGCACTCACACTCTGTCTCTCTCTCTCAAAAATAAACTTTTAAAAACAACAACGAAAAGCTAATCTAACACTCTTTCTTTTAGTATGAAAATCTGGTCCTTCTAATTTTAAATACTAGATTTTATTTTGTCTACATTTATATTTCAAAATTACCTTTTTTCTGTTTCCCCCCTTTTTAATTTGTTGCTTGAATTAATTTGGTAATTCTTCCTGTTGTTTCCCATTGGTAAATTGGAAATTCTCTTGTCCTTTAACATTTTATTTATGTCACCTTCGTCTTCATACACTTCTCCATTAATACTTGCGAAGATGAAATCACCGGTTCCCCCAACTTTGCAACACTGATGATGATTCTGAGATAATCTCACACTTCTAGGCTGTTTCTGGTTTTCCCTTGTAGTTGATCTCTTCTGTTTCCAGACTTGCTTTTAGCTTCTGTATGCACAGATTTCTGTAGTTTCTTTATCTTTCCCTTCTTTGAGATTTCTGCCCTACTTCATTGGTTTCATTGGAACAGTTTTTCATGAAGTTTCTTCAGTTGGAATGTACGGATGCAATGCTCAGAAATGCCACATCCTCCGCCTGGGCGGCTCAGTCGGGTAAGCGGCCGACTTCAGCTCAGGTCAGGATCTAGCGGTTCGTAGGTTCAAGCCCTGTGTTGGGCTCTGTGCTGACAGCTCAGAGCCTGGAGCCTGCTTCGGATTCTGTGTCGCCCTCTGTCTCTCTGCCCCTCCCCTGCTTGCACGCACATGTGCTCTCACTCTCTGTCTCTTTCAAAAATAAACAAACATAAAAAAAAAAAAATGCCACATCCTCAAATATATTTCTTTAGCCTGAAGGCGAATGGTATTTTGAGTATGGGATTCTCAGGTTTCTGCTCTTCTCTTTCAGTAGTTGATACACTTTGCTGTGTTCTGGCTTCTAGTGTTAAAGTCTGAGATCATTCTGATTGTTCTTCATTATATGTAATGTATTCCTGCTCTCCGAAAGGTGGCCCGATTTCCTCTTCATCATTGGAACTCAGGGATTTGGTTTTTTGGCTCCACCAGGACATGTGTGTGTTTATATCCTTAAACTCTGCCTTTTACTCTGTGTGTTCTTTGATGTGTACAGATTTAAGTATTTCTTTATTTCAGAGAAAATTTCTTCTGTTAACTACTTCCTTTTCTCATCTATTAGTTTTCTCCTTCAGGAACTCCTGTTGTTGTGGGTTAGGTTTGCTGGATAAGCTCTCTGAAGGTTGTGTCTTTTTGCACATGATTTCTCTCGCTTTGTATTAGTGTTCTGATTTTTTTTTCATGTTCGTTTCTTTTCGAGAGACAGAGAACTGAAGAAGGGCAGAGAGAGAGGGAGACACAGAATCTGTTTTTGTTTTTTGTGTTTTTTTTTGAATAATTTATTGTCAGTTTGGTTTCCATACAACACCCAGTGCTCATCCCAACAAGTGCCCTCCTCTGTGCCCGTCACCCGCTCTCCCCTCTCACACACCCCTCTCCCCTCAGTTTGTTGTTAGTCTTTGAGAGGGAGACACAGAATCTGAAGTGGGCTTCAGGCTCTGAGCTGTTAGCACAGAGTCTGACGTGGGGTTCAAACTCACGAACTGTGAGATCATGACCTGAGCCAAAGTCGGATGCTTAACCAACTGAGCCACCCAGGAGTCCCTGTGTTCTGTTATTTGATTTGTTTATGTTGTTCTTTGAGGCTCCTAATTCGAGTGTTAATGGCGACATCTTTTAAGTATTCAACTAAATTGGATAATTGGGAAATCGTGTTATTTATCCCAGAAAGTCTTCTTGAGCATGGGGGCATCTGTGCATGTATTACTACCCTTGAAGTTTCTAAATGCCCCATGGCTTTTTGGTAGTTCCCCTCCGCCCCCGCCCGTTCCTCAGCTGCTCTGTTTCCCTAGATATCTGTAGTCATTATTCTGAATGATTGCCCTGTCTCTGATGGGTAAGCTGCCTGCCATGGTTTTACTGTAGTTGATTTTGGGTTCAGTCCTGAGTTCTATTTGTTGTAATATTCAAAGTGGCAGCAGTCCTTCGAGTGGTTGAAGACACAGCCGTACCTACTCCCGAGGTCAGGAAGAGCATCTATCTCTTTGCGTTCTCTTCGTCTCAAGGACAGAATCTGGCTAATATTCATTGACTGCCCAGACTTGTTAGCAAAGTGATCAGGGGCTCTCCAGGAGCCTTTAGTGACTTTGTTTGCAGGCTGCATAGATCTCCGCAGGCCGAGCTGCCTCCCTGACCTCTTCTTTCACATCTTTCCCTGGTGATCTCTGAAGCTGGCCTCCAGGCTTCCTCCAGCCCACGGGAGGCCAGAGCCACTTGCTCTTCATCGCTGTTTGCAGTGTCCTGAATGGCTCACTGGCGCGGGGGGGTGGGGGTGGGGGTGGGGGGATAGAGACCATGGGATTTGGAGTGGAGAGGTGCTGCCTTGGCCATCTTCCAAAGCAGAGCTATTTAACCAGGGTTACCTGGATGTCGTTAATGAGCTTTGGAGGAATCTGTGGACCCTCTGAAATTGTATACATGCTTTTCAGAGAGAAATTTAGTGTGGTTCTAGACCCTAAAATGGTTCAGAACAACTATAGCTGACTAACGGGCAAGTTCTTTAGTCACTGTTTTCATTAATTGCAAACATCCACTATTCTGACTTAGCACAAGTAAATCCTAGCTCTACTCCTTCCTGGTTGTAGGACTATGAGGAGGTTCCTTAACTTCGCAGTGCTTCATTGTCGGCATCTATAAAGGGACAGTAACTGTAGCATGCGCTTTATGAGATTGTAAGCATTAAATGAGTTAATGCATTTAAAATGCTCAGAAAAGTGCCTGATTTAGACTAAGCACTCCTCCTTCCTGGGAATCTCACCATAACATTCTGCATGCTACGTTTGTTAAGTGTGGTTAACACGTTTACTATTACTGTTGTCGTTATTAGGAAAGCTTATCAGTAGTCATTTTTTTTTCAAAGGGCAAACTGAGTCACAAATTAATAACTTTTTAAAAATTATTCTCTTGTCAGTTAACTGCAGAAACATTGTTGCAAATGAACAAATATACTTGCAATAAACCCCTTGGAAGACATCTTTTTATTATAAGGGTATTTGTGTAAGAGACTAGGAGAAGAAAAGGAGATGGAAATCTAAAAATGAACCTGATGGAGAAAAGTCTTTGTTACATCCATAAGTTATTTTTGCTTAGACCTTTTTGCTAGAAGATTAATGTTAGGACGCTGAATATACCTTTCCAAATTCATGTGTGTGTTTGTATAATTGTTAATTTCCAAATATAGGTTATTTTTAGATTTTAATTCTCTGGAAAAACAGCCTTTATGTAGTCTACAAAGTTTATAAGAGTTGGAATGTTCTCAAGTAGAAAGGAATAATATAGTAGTGAACGCCCAGGCATCGTCAGCTGGCTCTTCCATATCCTTAAGAACAGAGAGTTGATTTGTCTCACTTTTGTTAGATTTTAGTTTGCTTATGTATGATTGCCACAACGAAATCAGAATCTACTTTGGCAATGGGATGGGAGAGAAAGTGCAATGGAATTGATGAAATTCTATAGAGACCAGACACCCCCGCCTCCCATCAGATACTTCTGCGCCCCATGGTATCTTTATATTCCAGAAGGATTTTAGAAACTCTAAATTGATTTTTACTCTTTGCTATTTCACTTATTTAAAAATTAAGAATTATTGCAACCCAAGTTCTGGTTTCTAAAAATTGACTGTAACCTAACAAATGCCATATTCTAATTTCAGAGCAGTTTTGGATTTTAAAAATATTAAGGATTGTCCATACTAAAAGAGTTCAGTCTTCTTTGAAGTAAGAGTGTTCATTGAAAGAATATTTGATGGAATTGGAAGAAATTATAGGGAAAATGAATTGGTGACTAATTTGTAAAACTGCCTTCTTGCCAGAAGGGACATTTTAGGTAGGGGCAGAAGTTGACCTTTTCGATTAGTTTTCAAGTCAGGCCAAGATTCACAAACTGGCTTTAGAGTAAGCCAGAACTGGAGTGTTCTGGAATATTTGAAGCCAGTCTCATATGAAACTGAGAATACAATGTAGGCCTTACTATACTTTCCCTTTGTATTTATTGACTCTTATTAGAAAGTTGAAGGAAGGAAGTTTTTATCACACAGATGTGAATAGGTAAACTGGTCAGCTACTTTCACTTAGGTTTTCATTTGAACGCATATTGTAAACTATTTTGGTGTCTTTGAGTCTGGACTCTTAACCTAGATTTTAATTTTTCAGATTTGTTCCTGTGTTAGTTTCCTTAGTGCTGCCGTAACAGTGTACCGCAGACAGGGTGTTCTGACCAGCAGAAATTTATTTTCTCACAGTTCTGGCTAGAGGTCTAAAATGAAGATGTTCACAGTGTTGGTTTCTTCTGGAGGCCTCTCTCTGTGGCCTGCAGATGGCCATCTTCTCCCTGTGTCTTCACGAGGTCGGGCTTCTGTGCTGGGTGTTGTCTGTGTCCTAATCTCTTCTTTTAAGGACATTAGTCATGTCGGATTAGGGCCCACCCTAATGACCTCATTTTAAGTTAATTGCCTCTTTAAAGACCCTATCTCCAAATACAGTCATATTCTGAGGTACTAGGGGTTAGGGCTTAAACATATGAAATGGAGGGAGAAGGGACACAGTGCAGCCCATAACATAAAGCCCTTATCCTTTCTTCATCTGATTATTTGTGTTGGGAAGCTAAGGGAAGCTCTATAATAGAACTCTTCAGTTTTTCACTGCCACACTTGAATATAGCCATTATTTTCACAGTGAGTTTGCAGGAATCCTGTGTTGGGGCCTATTTCCCAATGTGCTTTTTATCTTTGAGTCCTATGGATCAAAATCTAATAACTTTAGATCTTTATTTTGAAATCCTGTATTCTCAGGAGGTAGAGCTTCAGAATTTTAATAGATGTATGCTAGATTCTGTTCTGGACAAAGAAGCTCTCTGAACTGAAAGAGCCCAAAATAATGGCATCCGTTATCCTTTCAGGCTGGAATAACAACAAACTAAACAGGAACCTGTGATGCCAAATACTATTATGAAACTCAATTTTATATAACAGGGCAATATCCTCATAATTCAACAGGTAGTTATACCTAAACTGCTCGTTGAGTTGAATCAAACAGATTCTGCATACCAAAGAGAGCTTTCTCAAACCAAGTCTTAAAACATTTGTCGGGTTAGATTTGATGTATTTATTTATTTTTTATTTTTTTAATATTTATTTATATTTGAGAAAGAGAGAGACAGAGATAATGTGTGAGCAGGGGAGGGGCAGAGAGAGCTGGAGACAGAATCTGAAGTAGAGCTGTCAGCACAGAGCCTGATGCAGGGCCCGAACCCACGAGCTCCAGGATCATGACCTGAGCCTAAGTCGGGCGCTTAACTGATGGAACCACCCAGGCGCCTCAAGACTTGATGTATTTAATAAAGATGTTACCTGAACTTATACTACTTTAAAATAACATTATTTGAATATTATTTTTTTAACTTTTTTTTTTTTCTTGAGAGAGGGGGCACAAGCAAGGGAGGGGCAGAGAGAGGCACAGACAGACAGACACTGAATCCAGAGTAGGCTCCAGGCTCTGAGCTGTTAGCACAGAGCCCAACACAGGGCTGGAACTCACAGGTCGTGAGATCATGGCCTGAGCCAAAGTCAGACACTTAACCGACTGAACCACCCCTGATGATTAGATATTCTTAATGTTCACACAACGAGTGCCTCTTCTTTGTAACTCATATGCCTTCTCTATAAAATGATAATGGAGTATTAAGGAACACGTTCATGCATATGGTGGGGTTTTGTAAATTTGAGTGCCATTTAGATGTCAGGTACGTTGGTTGGGTCATCATCTTTTGGGGAGAGCTTCTGCTGTGAGTAGGCAATTGGGCCACCATTTACCAGTCGACAGTTACATCCAAGCGCTTCTTCATTTAAGGAACTTTGAATACTTTTCATAGCGCTCCTTCATGGCCAAGTTAACATGTACTACTTGTTCTGACTTCTCTCCATACTTTTTATGACTTTTTTCTCTTTTGAACTTCCCTCAGTGTTAATTTTCATTTGAGGTTAACTTGTGTGTAATTAGAATTGCCCGAATTTTGCTCTTATTGAGGAAAACTTGCCTGTTACCTAGTTACCTATTCTTTAAATCTTAGGAATTATTAGGTAAATAACACAAAATATTTAAAAGTTTAAGTCAGAGAAAACCTATTGAACAAACTATCTCCTGTTGATTATTTAACACGGTGAATTTTGATTGAAGAGAAAATGTTGACTAAATCAGATGTCTTTATTATTATTTTAATGTTTGTTTATTTGAGAGAGAACTCAAGCAGGGAAGGGGCAGAGAGAGAGAGAGAGAGAGAGAGAGAGAGAAACAATCCCAAGCAGGCTCTGCACCACCAGCCCAGAGCCTGATGTGGGGCTCAAACCCACGAACTGTGAGATCATGACCTGAGCTGAAATCAAGAGTTAGATGCTTAACCGACTGAGCCTGCCAAGGTATCTTTATGTTTGATTGAAGATAAAATGTTGATCAAATCAGATATCTTTATTTAAATAATATTTTCTTATATAAAAACAAACTTTAGTGATGTTGCTTTAATTTCTATTAAGTTTTATGTGAAATTCTTTCAGATGTACAGAAAAAATGCAAAATGTTACAAAGATGTTCTGAACACCCTTCACTAACATTTACATTTGCTTTATCCTTTTATTTATATCTATGTATCTATATCTGTCTTCTTTCTCTGGAACATTTAAGAGTAAATGTAGGCTTGGTATCCTTTATTCCTAAATATGTCTGTATTTCCTAGAAACAAGAAGATTCTTTCTCCTCTTTCTCTTCCTCCTCCTCTTTCTTTCTTTCTCTCTTTCTTTCTTTCTTTCTTTCTTTCTTTCCTTCTTTCTTTCTTTCCTTTCTTTCCTTTCTTTCCTTTCTTTCCTTTCCTTCCTCCCTCCCTCCCTCCCCCCCCCCTCTCTTTCTTTCTTTCTTTCTTCTTTTAAATAGAGAAATAGAGTATGAGTGATCAGGAGAGAGGAGCAGAGGGAGAGACAGAGAATCTTAAGCAGGCTCCATGCTCAACTCATAGCCTGATACTGTGCTCTATCCCCATGACCCTGGGATCATGACCTGAGCCAAAATCAAGAGTCAGATGCTCAACCAACTGAGCCACCCAGGTGCCCCCCAAAAATTCTTTTACATTACCACAGTGCCATTGTAAAAATTAGGATATTAACATTTGCATATTATGTATCGTCCAACCTACGGATCATATTCGGATTTCACCGGTTGTTCCAATAAAGTCTTTCAGAGTAAAAGAAACCCATTTTCTGGGTCCTACATTACATTTACTTGTCATACCTCTTTTCCTCCACCAAGGACAGTTTGTTAGTCTTTTTTCTTTTTTTCCCAACTATGATCTTTACATTTTTTTCATGAGCACAAGCTCTTTATTTTATAGAACATTCCTCATGTTGCATCTGTCTGTTTTCTGATGATTATATTGAGGCTCTGCATGATGGCAAGTATACTGTAGAAATGGTAGTGTCCTCCTCTGACTACCACATAGGAGACCTGCGAGGTCTTTTTATCCCATTACTGCTGAGTTTGGCTTGGTTAAGTGATGTCTCTTGTGTTTATTTACTGTAGAGTTAATACTTTTCCCTTCATCCTCAATAAGGTTATTTTATTGGGGAGTTACTTCAGGACTGGAAATACTTCATTATACTTCCACTCACTAGCTTCAGATACTTTCTAGTTTGTATTCAATGGGGAATGAGGCTAAAGATGGCGGTGGCAGACCCAATGCCAGAAAGATTTGTTTTTCTAAGTTCATTACTATTGAAGTTTGATACATTAAGAACTCAGAGGTGAAGCAAAATCAAATTCATCCCACCGTTGAATTTGATAAGCTCAGTTATTTATCTTTTTGGGGGAAATACATTTGAAAACAGAGTGGCAAGAGATCTACACACAAATGCTGATATTAGTGACAGCTTGCTGGTGATCAAGAAGATAAAACTAAAATAGCAAATGGATTTATAAAAAGCTGGATGTTTGCAATCATCTAATATAGGCATATAGAACTATATATATATATACTCATTCTAGCATGATTGTGTGTTCTGGAATATGACATTTCATGATTGTAGCTTTTTGCACCTATATGAACAAAACATTCATGGAGAGATAGGGACATTGCCAGTACAAACTGATTTATCAGCTACTAAATAGACCCTACAGAGTGCACACACTCTCACTAATCCCAGTCACAAATCTGTCTTTGAGAATTCAGAAAATCCGACTTGTTTTAGGCTTTTTTCTTTTTGCATGTGTAATTTTTGTGTGTGTGTGGCGGAAGTAGTTTAGGTCTTTTGTTGACTAAACCATGAGATTTATATACTAGAATGTCAATATATTAATCTTCAAATGCAGAATCATACTACTTAGTGTATCCTTTATTCATATACTTCTTGGAACTAGCACCCATTTCTGTTGGGTAGAAAAATTATGTACGAAGCCAGGTTCTCAGAAATTTGTCACAATAAGGGAATCCAGCTCTGTATTTTGAATGTTTAAGACATTGTTTCTAAAAGTGTGTTCCATAGAACTCTCAACCCATAGGATATTGTGCAAAAGCAGGAGGGGTGTGGGTAATAAGTGCCATCCAGCACCTCCTCTGAGAGTCCCAGAGCATATTGACAGACTAATGAGTCTGAGGAGTCTTTAAAGAAGAAAAAAAAACATTTTTAACTCAGGTGAACTCAGTGTTTTCTGAATATAGGTGACACAGAAAACTTGTGGCTTTTTTTTGTTTAACTCTTCCACATAATAGCCCTCTGAATATATGTTTATCGGCATTAGACTTATATAGATTTTTCTTTTAGGTGGGACAAGACAAAATCGTTGGCCTACCAGACACCAATCTTTGAGTCTCTCTC
Source organism: Paguma larvata (assembly GCA_030068075.1). Taxonomy (NCBI): domain Eukaryota; kingdom Metazoa; phylum Chordata; class Mammalia; order Carnivora; family Viverridae; genus Paguma; species Paguma larvata. Next base: position 10,931,481 of record CM057839.1, on the reverse strand, counting down.
TTTGAATATCCTGCCGTTCCAGTTAGCCACCTTTACTTTCCTGCCCTCACTCCCTTCCCTTCTCCTTTCTTTTTTTCCCCCCTATTTGAAAGGTATTTTTAAAACTTCTATTGAATTTTATTTTGGCCTGGGAGCTGTTTTGTCTCTTTGTATATCTCTGTTCTGATCTCTTAAGTATTGAGCTTGACTTGCAGAGGTGAACCTGTTTCCGTGCTCTCAGAAATGGGGCTATGCGTGGTTACTTAACCGGTGTTCCTGCCTACAAGGTTCCTGGTAGTACTAAGGCAGGGTCTAAAGGAAATGTTTCACACATCCAGTTGAATAACTTCAGAGTTCTATTAAAATGTGTTTAGAAAGACTTCTTTAACAATACTTGAACCAAAGTGGGTATATTTTTTAGGTTCTGCAAGTAATGATTTCACTTTTAGCAGCTAGTTGTTATTCTAGTCATCTACTTATTTTATTTTGAAATTCTTGTTGTTCACTAATTTAGATTGTAAAATGTGTTCTTTCTGTTCTGTAATTCTAAGTTGGGGTAAAGCGGGTCCATTTTTGGATTTCATTTAATATGGGTCTTACGTACTCTCCTCTTACATGGTTACAGAGAAGTCTTCTAAAATAAACAGAGCCTTATAATGAATTTGAGGCTTTAAACTTTAATAATACTGTGTTTTATAGAAGACAACAGGACCTAATTATGTAGCTGTTTATGTTTACTACATTTTTAAAAATTTTTTTAAGTAATCTCTACACCCAATGTGGGGCTCGAACTCATGACCCCAAGATTAAGAGTTGCATGCTCCCCTGACTGAGCCAGCCAGGTGCCCCAATTTACTACGTGTTTTTATATACATTTTTCCACGAGGAGAACAGGAAGGTGATACCATCTCTGGAGTGACCTGAATGTCAGCACCGCCTCTACCATTTACTGTAGACGTGTCTCTGGGCTTGCTGCTCATTTATTCATTCAGGATATATTGATTTGCCCGGTATATATTACATACTTTGCTGGGCACTAGTCAGAGGAGGAAATTAAAACATTCACTTTTAAAATTGTTTTCTCACCCATGGAGGTGTATGAATAGTATTGACATAAAGTCCTTGGCACGTAGTAAGCTCACTTTGAATAGAGTGATAGGATGCTTCCCCATTCAGATTTGTTTCCAGCAGTGATAGAGAGGCTTTACATTTGTTCCTTTCTTGTTATATTTATCATATAGACTCTTGTTTCTCAAAAAAACATAATTTGCTTAGAAAAAGTTAATTTTTGAACTATCTAATAAGATCTTTATTTAGTGTCACATTTATTTTACAAAGGGTAGATGCTTATTTTAGTGATGATTTGTCGTTAAAATTATGTCAAAATGTCTTAAAATGTTGAAACTGTAAACAAACTCACAACACACACAGAGCTAATTATGGATGCCATCTGTTTATTTTTACAAAGCTTTTTTTTTTTTTAAGACCGTGGCATTGTCTGCTTATGATAAGCTTCAAGATTATTATAATGACTAAGTCCTGTCCTTCAATTAGTGTAGTTGAAGATGGGAAGGCAATTCGTTTGTTCATTGACGTTTTCCTGTGTCAGAGTTTATGAAATTGGACATGTCGTGATAAAGAAACTATTATGAAGTGCATTTGGAACATGGTTTAATTTTTATGAGAAAAAAAGTTGGTATTAAAGTAGCAGATGTGGCCAAAGTTTTATTTAAACTTTTAAAACTTATTCAAGGTTTTTGATGAGAGATATATCATTTGCTCCTTATCAGTGCCATAAGTGACTTTATTTTAGCTTCCTTAAGTTTAGAAACTTGTAAGCAATCCAGCAAATTCACAATGATGTGTATCCCTGTTAGCATCCCTCTCTGTCCGTGTGTGTTTTTGTACGTGTGGATCCCATGTGTGCGTGTGGAAGGCCAGGGATCCCCATGACAGCATCATCCAAAGTAGTTATCGGCAATTTGCTGAGAGAGCAGAGTGATTTCACTGGCTCAGTTTTGCTATTGTGCATGCTAAGCACTCCCCGTGTAAGTCTGAAGGGAAAACAACCTGCAGGATCCATCTGCTCCTTTCTGCTGCGCTGCCTTGATGCAAGAGTACGCTAATCTGGTTGCTTGTCAGGACAGGTTAGTGAAAGCAAGAGAGTGGGTGAGACCAGGCTGGCTTAGTGCTTCGGAAAATCATAAGCTGCCTCTGTGGATGCCGTGTTAAGTGTAGCAGAATAGTTGATTACCAGCCTTAGCGAGGATTGCAGCTCAATATGTAGTTTTCAGATAAGAATTAGCTTCGAAATTGAAAGTGGGAAGCATTGCTGGATGACGTCTAATTAAAAACCAAGACAAGTAATACAGATAGTTTACAAATACTTTTTAGGCATTGGGTTGTTGTTTTTTTAAAATCATGCTTTGTATTCGATTGTGCTTGTTTAATTTTATTCTTAGTTTTTTAGTTAAAAATGATTGAACATTACATATAATGAACCTCATTTTTCCCGCTAACTGTCGAAATCGTTCCTGCCTGTGCTGTTTCATTTCCCTTTTCCTGCACCTACTGACTGGCAGCTGTTGGCCTTGCAGGTGGAGCATCCTGTCACAGAGTGCATTACTGGCCTGGACCTAGTCCAAGAAATGATCCGTGTTGCCAAGGGTTACCCTCTCAGGCACAGACAAGCTGATATTCCCATCAACGGCTGGGCAGTTGAATGCCGGGTTTATGCTGAGGTAAAATGAATGATGTTCAGAGGAAGCATGGTGGATGTGTCCCTAGATGTGGGACTAGGTAGAACTAAACAGGAAGGGAAAGTTAGGGCTTCGTAACCCATGTGCAGTGTTTGCTTATGTAATAGAGAATCAAACCAGGCAAAAGAGTGGACAGTTTTGACACAGTGCAAAATAGTTTTAAAAGATTGAGTTTCAGATCCGTATATTTCTACGCCTGGGAAAAATAGCCACCTATCAGTTGAAGGGAAAACAAAGCATTCGTTAAATATTCTTGCTTTTGTTAAATATTCAGTATGTTGTTTCGTTTGCTTTTTTTCAAATCACATTTCAAATGAACAGAAGTATTTATTTCTGTGTTATTGTTTGTTTTTTGCTTTTTGTTTTTAAGAGCCTACCCTGCATACACCTTAGTTGTAAGTTCAATATCTACTTAAATTTTTTGCAAGTTTATTTTCTAATAATTTTATCCCTTATGATACATGAGAGTAGCAATTGAAATTTAAATTGCAAAGTTTTCATTCATAATTTAATTATGGATTTTACTCTTAAGCTTTCAGTCCAAAACTTTTATATTATTTTATAACTATTAATAGATAATAAAGCAATCAATATCTGAAAATGCTTTTTACAATGATTAAAACAAGTCATGGAAGCATTTATACTATCTTTTGCTTTTAGAATCCAAAGTCTGTTAAAACAAAAAATGAATTAATAGTACCTGTGTTTAAGAATATTTGAAGTTGTTTTGAAATATTTTTTAAGGATCTTGAGAATATACTTGGCCTGGTTATTATTCCTGCTTTTTTATCATATTTTAAGTGGTGTTGTTATGACAATGAACTCATTTAATATTTATCCTGATGATCTAAGATATTTACAAGTGGGGCACATATCTAATAGTGTATACAAAGTTTCTTTCAGGTCTTTACTTGAAGAACCAAAATTCTCCAATTTTGCCATATGTGAACTTGTTTTGAGAGCAAGAATAACAATTGTCTTTAGTGTACTGCAGTTGCTGTTCTGAATTTGAGGATGTTTTGATGTAGCACTTAGGTTATTTTATTTTTGCCCAAGGCATTCTAAGACATTTTATAAAATGTTGGAATTTTACCAATTTCAATAAAGTATGACTAAGGGCAGGCTCAATTCTGCTTACATTTCTGTTTAATTTTTAAGTACTTCTCTAAGTAATCTAGAGTGAGTGTAAGACAGTAATCTTATGAAATCATGATTTGGTAAATACTGTGTGTTGAAAATAGATCTATAAATACTTCTTCATTGTATAAATATTTAACCTTACTTTGCTGATTTATATTTCAAAGACTGTGCTTCCTTTCCTTTGAACTTTCAGGACCCCTACAAGTCTTTTGGTTTACCGTCCATTGGGAGATTGTCTCAGTACCAAGAACCAATACATCTACCTGGTGTAAGTCATTAAGCTGCAATGCCAAGTGAGGGGTTAAAATCTTGATTTATGTCATACTTTTATGTTAAAGCATGTCAACACCAAAGGGTGTTAAATAGAAGGAAAAGTGAAATTCATGGATAAATCACAGTTTTTTGTTATTTTTTAAAAAAATATTTTGTACTTGGTGATAAGTAGGAAAGTCAGACTTCCCTTCACGGGGAAGTCTAGAGACATCTCACTTCTGAATAAGTGATAGTTTACAATGTTCCCAATTCTTTTGAAAATTGTAATGAAAAAGATCACAGAATTCTAAGAATGGGAAATGACTTTTCTGTACTTAATTTTTTCACTAAATCTAACCCAGCTTCCCTGTATAGTCAGATATCAAGAAATTCAAGCACAAATTCAGCCTCTTAATTGAAATGGATTAAGAAAAACAAAGTGTGCCTCTTTCTGTTAAATGTCACAGACTTTCAGAAGTACCTGTTTCCACCAGTTAAAGAAGAGTGATCACTGTCCACTTAATTCATGATTCTTCTATATTTAATAAGTGTTCTTTAAATAGTTTTTGTTGCATAAAAACAAGGGCATACCCTTTTTCTTAATCAACGTAATAAGTGCATATACATATGACATTATGTTAACTAGTGGATGACAAGGCTGTACCATCTGTGAATATGATTATTCAGTCTGATTACTGGCATGAAGATGGTGAAAGATTACAGGAAGGATTCTAAATTCGAAGATGTTATTGGATATATGATTTATTTCACTTTTTAAATTGTTTTTGCCCATATGCGTTCTGAAGAGACTTGACCCTTTCTGGGCTGGGAGACTCCATGCTGTGTTCAAAGCCTGAAGGCAGAAAAAAAATTGTAAAGATTTAACAGGCATTATGTGACATTAAATAGCAGATGAGAAAACCAGTATCATAGGGACATATCTAAACATTTTTTTAATCAAACAAAAAAGTATTAAATAAGAATTCCTAATGATTACTCTAGTTGTTAGAAGTTTTCACCATGTTGTAATAGCTAACAGGATGTCAAACATTTTGCCCTCGCAAGTTTTTGCAATTTGCAATTTTCAAACGTGAGACCTGTTGAAAGTACAAGTGATAATGGACAAACTATACCCCCTACAGTCTTTGTCCCACCAAATCTTTCTTCAATTAATGCTGCAGCAGGAGTTTTATGTAATAACATTTGCGGTTGTGAGCCATCCATAGAAAGAAAAAACAATTAAAATGCCTTAAATGTTCTGCTTACTGCTGTTATTTGCTTGTGTGAATGTTGCATGTCAGCTAAATGGACCAAGGAATAGATAAAGTGATTGGGTGCGGGAGAGTGCACACCAAGCTTTGTCTATCATTATTGCTGGGAGCAATCAAATTGATGTCAGCAGGACAGTAGATGCGTTGACAGCTGTAATTATGTATCTCCATGGTGATCACTTTTGGCCTGTCATGGAGGCCCACGAGTCCCCTCCCTTGGAAGCATTTAATCAGATTGGGCTGTCACTTGTCAGGTAGACATGGCGGGCTGGGAGTTGGACTGAGGGGGAGAGGTGAATGGAGCATGAAGGGTGGGGAGACGGCTGATAGTTTCACACGGTCCACCGTTGATCCAGAAGAAAGACATTTAAATTATGCTAGAGATTTCTGAGCAATGGCTTGAGACCCTCAATACACAGGTGCCTGGGTGTTGGTGTCGGTGTTTCCTCCTTGCCTCTTTAACTAGATCGGTCAGTTTTAATTTAGGAAACTCTTTTCGGTTATTACCCTTTTTGGTCACAGGAATACACACTTGAGGGTTAACTTAACAGTTTGTACTTTTCACTTTAAGCCTACAATTTCCTCGTATGGCAATGATGAAGATTTTTTTTTTTGTCTTTGATCACCACATTTTATAAATTTGGTGTTTTCAGACTGTAATTCTGTTCTCAGAAATTTGGTTACAATTATATTTGACTTTATTCTTAAAGCTTTGAGTGCAAAAGCTAAGACATACATATATATTTTGTGTGTGTGTAGTCTTTGTTTCCATTAGGGAATGGCAACTTAATTTGACTTTGAATTCGTTGTTAGAAATTAAAAAAACTAGTGATTATTTGAAAAAAGCTACATAAGCAGGAAGTTATAAGTCAGAGTCTTCATGCTTTGTTACAGTCGTAAATTGGAAATGTTGATTTGCTAATGAGACATGTGTTTGATTAGAGACATGTGTTGATTATGTATAATACCTCTTGATTTTACCCTATGAATTTTTAGATTAAAATGACATACCTTCTGTGATCATAATTTTAGTATACTAAATGACATAGTTATATCTAAGAGCCCTAGGTAACTTAACTTTCAGGATGGTGGTGTTCAAGGTGACTAAAATTTTAAATTACGAACTATAGAAGAGTGTAACAAATAATCTTTATTGTCTATGCTATTTTACCAGTGGGTTGAAAGTTAAAGTTCCACACTAGGCTTGTAGCAGTTTATGTAGCAAATAGGAGGATATATTTAAAGCCAAACATTTTTAAACTTGTACCAATCTCAATTGGAAACACAGCTTTAGCAAGCATGCTCTGGTTTTAAATAATATGTGGTGGTGAAATGAGTTCTTTAGCTTTTTGCTACTAAAATTAAGAAAATGCAGGTTCAGAAGGCTCTTTCCCTGCTATGTAAGTTGGTTGCCAGCTGCCATTTGGGGGCTCCTTAAATGTGGGGAGAGGGTAGATTATGATTTTATTGCTTTCACAGCTGCCTCATTAATTCTTTTCTACTTTTTATAAACACTGTGAATTTCATAGCACTGAAGTATGTTTTGAGAAAATAGAAAGCCAGGGTATTTTTAAGTGTGTTGAGTGACTGTCATTTAAAATTAAGATTTTCATATATGAATGCGAATGTAAATAAAAATAACCATACTTTTGTGTTTGCAAATACAGAGATAAAAGCACTCTGGGTTTGTTATAGTGTTACCTTCTAAAACCTTATGAAGAGAATAATAGTAGTGTGATTTTTTTTTTTTAAGAGATTGAAACTATGCTTTATCTTTTGATGTCACCATATAATAAAGCCATCATCACACCCTCATGTGGATATCCTAGACAAGAGGTTCTACATGTGGTCCCTTGATAATTGCCTAAATTAAAATATTAAAGGCCTAACAGCCGCTGTGTTGACCTTTTTCTGCCTTGCTGCAGACAGATGAGCTGCTGTTTATTAGGAAGGCTTCTTCCCACAGGTGAAGAGCTACGTGAGCTTCCGCTCTTCTCTTCCCACCCCTTTACAGTGTTGGGCATCAAAGTCCTGCTGTTCTAGCAGCTTCGATTAAATTCCTCTATCTTCAAGACCCCTAGGACATGCTTGACAGTCTTACGTATTTTGATTAGCTTTTAAATACTGCAGATTCCAAAACTTAGGCACAATAATTTAATAAATATTTCATCCTCAGCAACTGCTCATTTTAAAAGTTTTACATGGCTAACCTCTGTGCCTTACTGCTGGTATCAAACTGGGAGATGAAAACAAGAATCAGCAATGTACTAACTAACTTGTTGGCTGGTTAACAGCAATCAGGCTCTTCAAAAGAATATTTTGAACTTGGACTATTTTTTTTTCCCCCATGAAAATTGCAAAATCAGAACTCTAATTGGGGCTGTGTCCTTACAAAGCAAAGCTATGAGAAAAGCTGTGTAAACATTAAAGTCTCAGGGGACTAACAGTAACAGAGAAAAAACGTACAGTTGAGAGGGTGTGCAGAAAAAAGGAAAGTGTTACAGACATGAAAGTCACAGGACCAGCGTTCCTATAGAGCTGATGAGCAGAACTCCCGAGTCCTGCTGCATGGCTTGACCGGGGTCTTCCGTGGAGCTCTCAGAAGGGTACAGTGGGGAGTGTGCCTAGGTGGGGCATCCTTCGTGCCGCGCTCCAGTTGGGAGACACCATCAAATAGCTACAAATGCATCCCAGGATAGTGATGGATAAAATATCATTGTTATTTTTTGCAGTTTCTTAGTTCCTTTGTTTAGAGTGAGAACAAAAAATGCATTACACTATATACTATAACAGATCAAGGTAATTTGGTCTCTATGGTTTAGATTGTTTTTGTGTTTTCCAGAAGCTGAAATGTTACTTCAGATTAAATTATCCATCTCCTCCTTGGAAATTAAATTTGTTGTTAGAAAAATGTCTGCACAATATGAAGTTACTTTCATTTCTTTCTTTCTCCCAGGTCCGGGTTGACAGCGGCATCCAACCAGGAAGCGATATCAGCATTTATTATGATCCAATGATTTCAAAAGTTAGTTCCATTTCTTAATGGCTTCATTCATTTTTCTTTTGAAAAGACAGTGGGAAGTATTTAAGTTAAAAAGTCTGAAACTGAGCCTTTCCCTGACACACGTGCTGTGTAATGAAGTAATTACGCACTGATGAGAAGAGAAAGCAGAGCAGATTTTCTTTCTCTTGAGAAATTTCAACAACATGTTACTTTGTGACACTCCCCAATCAAGTCAGTCCTTTGCTCTTCCCCAATCAGATCAAATGGTGATCCGCTCGCCCAACAGTAATAAAGTTATCTAACCAGTGGCTCCAAGGCAGCCGGTACAGTGAGGATGAATTATGGTGTTATTTGGTCATCCCTAGAAATAACCTGAGGTGGAAGTATGGATGGCAGGCCCCGTCAAGGAGTCGAGGTGATAGGTCATGTTTTTTGGCATACTTTTTACCATTTCTTTTCAGTTTTTATGAACACTAATCACTTGTCGTGGTGGCACATAATTGAACTTCGTGTAAGAGTATAAGATGTTTTTTGAAATTTGGCTTTCCAGAATAAATTAACAATGCTGCTCAAATTGTTAGAGCTTTCAAAATCTTTAGAATCTTAAGATCTCATAAAACACAGGATTCCGACTGCAGTAGTTAAAACTGGGGATTTCAGGGAGCGCCTGGGTGGCTCAGTGGGTCGAGTGTCCAACTTCAGCTCAGGTCATAATCTCCCGGTTTGTGAGTTCGAGCCTTGGGCTCTCTGCTGTCAGCACAAAGCCCGTTTTGGATCCTCCGTCCCCTTTTCTCTCTGCCCCACCCCTGCTCATGCTTGCTCTCTCTCAGAAAATAAATGTTAAAAAACAAACAAACAAAAAACCTGAGGGCTTCCTTTAGAAAATCCCGTTTTCCCTAAAGTTTTAGACCTACACTGAAGAATGATTTGTTTAAAAACTGAAAACCTTTCGTCAAGATGGTTTTCTCCCCCAAGTACTTTTTATGTATTTGCAGTGAACAGTTTTTTTTTCTTTTTTTCACTTAAGTTTTAATAGTAACATTATTAGGGGCACCTGGGTGGCTCAGTTGGTTAAGCGTCTGACTTCCGCTCAGGTCATGATCTCACCGTTCCCAAGTTCGAGCCCTGCATCAGGCTTTGTGCTGACAGCTCAGAGCCTGGAACCTGTTTCAGAGTTTGTGTCTCCCTCTCTGTCTCTGCCCCTCCCCCACTCGTGCTCTATCTTTCTCTCTCAAAATAAATAAACATTAAAAAAAATAGTAACATTATTAAAGTGAACTTTAGGTATTTCATTTGTTGGGGAAGTGCTATTTAATTTAAAAATAAAAAACAAAAAAATATTATAGATGGATTTTAACAGAATGCGGTTCCATTTTTTTTATGAATACATTTCTGTTCAGAAAAGTGGCCTGCAAATAAATTTTAAACCTGGCTTGATACTGAGAAGCTGATGAAATGTACCAAAGTAATTGTAAACTACAGACTGACTAATGTATTAGAAAGATATTTTATGAGTAGGTAAGGTCTTATTTTAACAGTAAAAATTAGCAGTAAAATATTATTTATTGCTTGTATTTAATTGCTGATTTGTTTAAGATTCTTGTAAATAGGCACAAAATCATATACAACAGTAAGACCTTTCTGTTTTTGTAATACAGAACAGTTTGCTTCTATGCTATGTTATGTGTAAAAGTTAGCTACGTATGGTGGGAATGACATTTTTGTAGGGAGAGAAAAACAAATCTTGCCTAATCATTCACTATCCCAGATGTTTATATTTTATCCCAGATGTTCACATTTCGATATCTTTCCTTTTAAGCTTTTTACGCTTATTTTTGTTACATTGTTGTTTATCTCAAATATTAGAAATTGAACCACTGTGAAATTTCAGAAGATGTTTTGAGAAACATTGTTTTATTAGGATGAATTGTTTGACTTAGATAGACTGGTATCTATCTATGTAAATTGTTTTTTGTTTGTTTGCTTTTAGCTGATCACGTATGGTTCTGACAGAACTGAAGCACTGAAGAGAATGGAAGATGCGCTGGATAATTACGTTATTCGAGGTAAAAACAAGTGTTTGATGTCTTGGTATTATACATGGTGTCCTGTTCTAGAAAACAGCTTGAAGATGTGCTAAGTATAGAGAATTCAAGAGAAAATGTGCTTAGTATGTATTTAAATGGAAATAAGAAAGGCTTGAATTAGACATACTAAATAAGAATAGGTATTTCATTTTCTTTAGCAGCCCTATACTTTACATACATACCTTAAATTCTTTAATTAACCTTGTGGAAAATGGTTCTGTATTCTGAAGTCTTTTATTGGCCAGTGCAGTAATTTAACTACTTACTGTCTTTTGTTGTCATTGATGATGTTTTAAAGTATGAAGGTTAAGAATATATGGAGTTATAAAATATAGTGACCTACAGTTGACTAGTTTGAGAGTGAGGGAATGGTCCTTTGTGTCTACAAATTAGAGCAAATTATGAAATGTCTTGTAACAAATGTAATTGTGTTGCCTCATGTACATGGAGGTCAGTTCCAATGTCTGACAAAGTCCGATCCTACGGCCTATAGAATGCAGAGTGAGAACTGAATCAGGAGTAGCCATTTTATTGATCTGTTTGTTTATTTTAAAGATTTTATTTTTAAGTAATCTGTACACCTAGCGTGGGCTTAAACTCACAACCCTGAGACCAAGAGTTGCATGCTCCACTGACTGAGCCCGCCAGGCGCCCCCCCCCATAGCCATTTTATTTAAATTATTAAAGCAAAGTTATACTTACTCCCCTTAAGGAGTAAATTATGTGTAAGTTGTATTAGCAACTTTTTATTAGTATTGGAAAGATAATTTCATTTTAGTCCAACATGATTTATCATCAACTTTAATGGAGTTTAACATCAAATTGAAAATGTAAAATATAGTTCCCTTTGAATTTTGAGTGAACAGTGTGGTTCTGTGAACATTCTGTAGGAAGGACTGGCTGTATGGTCTTGTTCTCTTCTCATGGCTGATTAAAAGAGTGGAGCCGGGAGGCTGAGGGGCTAGAATGTGGTGGAGTATGGTTACTTAGCCCCCCCCCGAAGCCCACACAAAGCCTTTATGTGATATCAAAAGGCTTCCCTTCGAGTGAACACAACCTGTAGGTCAGAAGGCTTGACAAGGGGACTACACCTTTGTGTGAATTAGGAAAAGTGCTCAGTTCTCGGGGCACGTCCAGCCCTGAGACAGAGAGTCCAGCTTAGCAATGGAGCATGTCAGACCCTTACTTTGCACCCTTGACCCAGTGCCTTTATGCAGTGAACAGTTCATACAACTGTACAGTGGTGACTCAGGACCATTTACCGACTCCATTTTTACATATCTCCCTTTCCCTGCTCATTTAAAAATAATTTTTTTAATGTTTATTTTTGAGAGAGACAGAGTGTGAGCGGGGGAGGGGAAATGGAGAGGGAAGCACAGGATCCGAAGCAGGCTCCAGACTTCAAGCTGTGAGCACAGAGCCCAATGTGGGGCTCGAACTCGTGAACCGTGAGATCATGACCTGAGCCGAAGTTGGACGCTCAACCAACTGAGCCACCCAGGCACCCCTCTTCTTATTTTAATATATGGCAATTAAGTCGTATAATCCTTACTTTTAATCATTTTTCTCTTCCAGTGTTTCTTTTGTTAGACGTGGAGAAACTTCTTCCCTCCCTTCCCTTTTACATCACTCTCTTTTCTTCCTGTTTGTTAGCTAACAAGTAACTAGTGATTGTGTGCTAGTGATTCACCTCTGTCAATCAAAGGAATGTTCTGAAATGAACCTAAAAGTATTATCTGTAACCTCAGTATCTGAAGTGTATATAAATTTGAAAAGTCCTCGTCACGTTCTTTCTAGCTCATTCTGTAGTTCTTTTTTAGCCTTAATTGTGGAGTATTTACTGGTTTTTAAACTCTGCCATGTTCCATCATAAGCAGCAAATACATATTTTCTCTGTACATTGGTTAAGTTTGCCTGGAGGGGTTTATTTTCCTTAGAAATAGTATTCCCCAAAATTACTACAGTGTATGTTTAGAACACACATCTAATTTGGGTGTGTTTGTCTGTGTGTGTGTAGTTAACTACATGAACAGAGTACTTGGGAATATTATTCCCAGAGGCCTTCAAAGTATTTGTAAGAGTTTTCTAGATTCCTCTTCCCACCAGTATCTTCGTAATTTTTATTGTGGTTGTTGAATTGTTAGATTTCGGTGAATTTTGGTTTTGTTCTGATGAGCTTGAGTGGTAAATTCATGCATTTGAGATAGTCAGTTTGCATAAGAATATTTAGTCAAATCACATCTCTATTTGATGTAATGCAGTAGCATGGCATATGGGCAGTTTGTTAAAATATTAGCGTTGTATTCTCCTCTATCTGGCTTCTGAAAGAAATACTCTTTCATATTTAGAGAGTACACTCCTCATCTTTATATTTAAATGAATTTTGCCACTAAATTTACTTACTTTACTTACTTTGCTTTACATATATATATATATATATATATATATATATATATATATATACACGTTCACCAGTTACCACATTTTTAAATTAAGTGACTTAAATACAGAGTAGTAGGGTTGCTGTTATTCTCCTAACTTTATATGTATCGTATGTAAAATAAAATGTATTATACTGAGCAGATAGAATTTTCCAGGCCTAGTGTAAAAAGGCCTTTGGTTCACTCTCATAGAAAGAAATCAGAGTTCCTATCCTGTCCTGACAACTTTTACTAAGTATGTGATTTTTGTCAGGTCACTTTGTCTCTCTGCATCTCATACTCTACATTTAAAAATGGAGCATTAGCTTCTGCTCTATAAATTAATAGTGAAGGTGAACCGAAGTTAGGTACGTAAGAGGACTCGGCACAGTCCAAGCTCAATAGCTTTAGTTCCTATCTTCTTTTGTCCCTCTCTCATTACAGTTGTAAAACCACATATTTAAAGATCATACGTCATGAGTCATTATCAGCCAGTCAGTGACATGTGAAATTGATGAAGCCATAGATAAACAACATTGAAAGCCCATTTTGGGTCATTCCTGGTACTGTGTGCTGAGTTATTTGCTTTTATTGCATGCCGTTCTGCTTCTTCAAAGCATTTACCATAACTGTAATTAAAATATTAGTTGTCTAATTGATAAATGTTGGATTATTCTATAAGAAAATTAGGTGCTTGTGGGCGGTGATGGTGTTTATCTTTTTCACTTGTGGATTACTAGGCCTTGACCGTCCCGACACTTGGTCAGTGAGTAATAAATATTTGTTGAATAAAGTAATGAGTGAGTGACAATAACTCTATTTCAAGAAGTTTCTGGTAAACTTGGTATGAAACATACAGAAAGAACTTAAAATCACAGATGCCGTAATACTGGAGTGAAAAAAATATGGTGAGAATTCAGATGGGGAGGGGGGGCATTTTTCTTTTCCCACCTCTGCTTTCGGTTCTTTGGAAGTAATGTGAGCACTGCCTGAGGTGACTCTTACAGATGACTCTGTTGAGCGTACCTTACTTTGTGTTTCCTTCAAACGGCTCCCCAGAGTGGCAGATCTTTTTTAAAAGACTGAATACTTACTGTGGAGGTGAAATTAGGGGAGGGCACACTCAGGCATGTTTGGAATAGGACTTACTGTTGTCTTTTGGGAAAATAATCTGGCATTGGATATTAAAATAAAAGGGCATACTCTTTGACCTAGCTGTTCAGTTTTCAGGAATCTATCCTTTAGAGTTAAAAGACTGAATTGTGAAGTGATATTTACAAGGACATTAGTGTTTAAAGTAGCCAAAATTGTAATCAACCAAGATGTCCACCAAATGGATGAGTGACTGGGTAGATTACTGTGCATCTTCACTATAACTTCTGGCACAGCTGGTACTTGAAGTCCTGTCTGTATGTATTGTTAAATAGAAAGGCAATTTGCAGGGTAGTATGTGGTGCAGCCTCACATTAGTTAAACCACCTTCCCGTCCTAAAGTATCTTTATCGTGTTTGGATGAGCACAGAGAAAGATGTGGATGTATACATATCAGATGGAGATGTATCTCTCTCTCTCTCTCTCTATATATATATATATATATACATATCAAAAGATTTATCAGAAAGTTTTTTTTTCTTGATATATTGCCCCCAGGCCTTTTATTTTAGGTATTTTCAAGCCTAGAGAAAAAGTGAACGAAGAGTACATTGCACACCTGTATGCTCTTCAGTTAGATTTAAGCTTTTCTACATCTTTCTCTCCACCTCTCTCTCTCTCCCTTTATACCTTTCTTTGCCTTCTCCTTCCTCCTCCTCCTTGTTCTTCTTCCTTCTCCTCTCTCCCTTTCCTTGTCTTCTCTCCTCAACTATTTGAAAGAAGATTGCAGATATCATGACTCATGACTCCTAAATATTTCAGCGTGGATCTTAAAAGTAAGATCATTTTCCTACAAAATCACGATACCGATATTACCCCAAAGAAAATTGACAGGAATCTCATAATATCCAATGTACTGTCCGTATTTCAAGTTCCCTCAGTTCTGCTAGTATCTTTTTTTAATCTGTTTTTTTTTTTTAACCCCACCTATGGTCCAGTTAGAGTTTACACGTTGCTTTTATTTATGTCTCTTTATTATCTTGTTCTTTTTGTATTTCGTATCATTAACTCTTCATAAGAGTGGAGGGCAGCTGACTTACAGAATGTCTCATAATCTAGGTTGGAAGTTTCAGTATTGGTCCAGTCAAGGCTCTTGAGAAATGAGGTGGAAAGATGGGGATTGCAGTCGGAAAACAATTTATTTTGAATTGGTGATTTTGAATATGGCGCACTTAGGGAACACTAGATGATTTCAGGGTTTGACTCTGGGACTAGGTGGCTAAAGTGAAAGAATAGACAATTTGAAATGAGATCCTAAGAGCCGAGTGGTGGAGATGTTGCCTGGGTCATACACATGGTGACATGAGTTAGGATCGGAAGGAAGGTCATGAGCCAGGTGACATAAAATCTGCAGCAAATATCGGGTTATTACAAGGATGTCGATCGATGATAGGGAATTGGGGAAGACTTTTTTGGTCAGCTAAAAATAAGCCTCAAGGAAATAGAAGTTTCTCCAAGGATTAGAAGAGGTAATGTTACCGAAGTGACAGTGGATCTCAAGGAGGTATGTGAAGGTTGCTGGAGAAGTGAGGTCTGAGGGCACTAAGCTTTTCAGTGAGGCAAGGAGATAGATGGAATGTTCCATGAAAATACTGAACCCTCAGTACACCTGACTGAGGGTTCAGTAGCAATCTCATGCAGTAGCAATCTCAGAAAACATTGTGGAGTGGCCTGGAAAAGAGTGAAAGAGGTGTTCTGGGGATGTGAGAGTAGTTAGGGCAGCTGACTTTCCAAGGTTGAGGGACGGCCAGAGAAGCTAGTCTTCTGGTGGTGGATGCAGAATCCTTGAAGTGCATGATGGGAAGATGAACCCTTGGGCTCAGAAAAGTGGTTTCGGAGGCATTCTGAGGGGGCTGGGTCTGTAACTTCATCTAAATAACTTCTATTTCTCTTCTTTGGCTGTGCCATCCCATACTCCAACTATGTGCATTGTGACCCAGGTAATAGCTTTCCGCACAGGTTCTCTGTAAATACTCCATTCTTCGGTATGGACACCATAAAATTTAAAGTATATTCCCAACTCTGCTTAAAACCCTTTAATGTTTCCCCATTGCCCTCATGTGACTCTTTGGTCATTTACACGACTTTGTTTCATGCTCTTCTATCCCCCCCAACCGCCCCGCCATTTCAGTGTTGCTTTCATTTCCTAGAGAGCTCAGTCCTCTTCCCACTTGAGGACCTTCATAGTTAGGCTGTAGTCTAAGCAGTTATAACAAAGAGAGTGAAAAATATGGTGACCTAAGAAAGATATAATTTAGTATATCTCCAATGTCATGGTCCCAAAAGGAGATTGTCAAGGGCTAGTAGGGAGACTCTTGGATTCACAGCAGATGGTTTTCATTTGGGGGCTCCAGAGTGGCTGCTTTTATGCCCATCCTCTAGCCTCAGCAGGAAGGTGGCAGGGAGAGGGGGAGTTCACACCCATTGTTTTTTGGGGCATAACCTAGAAAGCACCCTTATCTCTGCTCCCATCCTATTGGCATTTAATCACATGTAGTTGATATCAAGGTGGCCATATACTAAGGTAAAAAGTAGCATTTCTCTTATTAAAGGAAAAATAGAGTAGATCTTGGTGGATGATTAGGGGAAATAAGAATATATACATGGATCTGCTTATTTGTGGGAACACACACACATACACAAGAGCAGAGCTAATAAGATGGTGGACCTATAGGATGTACCTCCCAGATCCTTATCTGGTAGAAATGATTGGTGGATGGGAAACAAAGTGCATGGGGTGAAGGAGAGAGGCTTCTTTGATTATACATTTAGAATTCTGACATTAATATTTCAAAATAAAATTATTAACATTCTGGTGGGGGGAACTCTAAATGGAATACCAACAGTGGACAGAATTTTATGAATAATATAATCATGCTGATGGAGAGAGAGAGAAAAAAGCTACCTTTATATAACTTTTAACCATATTTCGACTGGATATCCTCAAGCTAAAAACAGTATGTATAAACAAATACTGAACTGTAGTTAGTAGGTTTATTTTTCCTAGTTCATGGGTTAGCATTTCTGAAACCAGTTTATGTATATTCTGGGATTGAGGAAATAAATACATGGATTGCGGATAAGATGAGCGACTTTTCTCATTGTCAGAGAAAAAAGTTACAGATGGGGAAATGGATGAGGATTTCCATTCAAAGTGAGTCCTTGGTGTTGAGTTGAAATTGGAGGTATCAGTGTAAACTCATGGTTTGTAACATAGATTGAAAAATAACTGTATACATATGTTACTGTGCACGTGTGTGTATGTATATACACGAGTTCTGTATGTCAGGGTCTCTTAACTTTAGCACTATTGACATTTTAGGGTAGACATTTTTTTGTTGTGTACGGGAGAGGTTGTTGTCCTTTGCATTATAGGGTATTTATCACCACCTTGGCCTCTGCCCACTAAAAGACAGTAGCATTTCCTCAGTTGTGACAACCCAGTATTTGCAGACACTGCCATATGTCATGACGGAGGGGGTGCAAATCACCCTCGACTGAGAACCACTGACCTGCTGAGAGGTCATGGAAACACTGACACCCATAGCAGTGAGCATACCAAGAACCCAGATCTTATTTTTTCAATATCATTGTCTCATAAATGGAACTAGTACTCCGTGATAAAATGGAAGATTTCTGGAAGAGTGTAAGATTAGCCTGAAATATCTTGTTTAAGAAAGTAATCAAGTGCTCAAAGATGATCAAAAAGACATAGGAGCCAGCTGTAAGGGGTTCCCACTGGCCAATCTGGGAAAACTTCAGTAACAAAATAAGTGTTAGCAATGGATTAAAGCCCATGAAATAAAACAAGAATCTGTGGATTCATGCTGACATAAGTAGATAAGATAAAAGAGGGAAGAGGCACAGCTCTTCTCTACAGCAGATTTTTAACCAATAAATGTAGAAGAATCCCCATCGGGCATTCTTCGGGCACCAAATTGTTTAGGTAAGAATCATCAATGACAGGTGCTAAGATTAGTGGGTGAAAATATGATGAGAAACAGGTATTTGCATAGTGTCCTAGTATATTCCCAGGTGATACTAATTAATTACGATGGGTGCTATAACGTCTTTAAAGTAGACAAACCTAGCAATTTACCCAAATGATCACAGCATCGCTGGTAATGGGACATATCAACATCTCATGCCTCTTGAGGTACAATGCGCTGAAAATAATACATCATTTCTGTGATGTTCTTCCCCAAAATGTATAACATGGATATAATCATGAGGAAACAGCAGACAAACCAAAATGAAAGACAGTGTACAAAATAAATGGCTTGTACTCTTCAAAAGTGTCAAGGTCAAGAAACCCAAAAGTGGATCAACTGATCTAGATCAAAGGCAACCAAGGATACGAGACAACTAAATGCAGGGTGAGTTTCTGGACCAGAAAAGAAATGTTTTTCTTCTGTTGTAAAGGTCATAAGTGAGACAGTTGGTGAAATTCGAACAAGGTTTGCAGATCAGATGATGATATTGTTATCAGTGTCAATTTCCAGATCTGGTGGTTGTACTGTGATTACATGAGAGACTTACCGTGGTTTTAGGAAACACACCGAAGTATGTCGAGGTAAAGTGTATCCTGTCTCTGACTTACCCCCAGATGTTTAAGAAGAGTTTTTTTTTGTGTGTGTGTAAAGAGAACAAAATATGAATGATAAATAAGTGATAAATGAATAAATAAATATTTGGGGTAAAGGATATACAATAATTCTTCCTGCTATTTTATAATTTTTTTATAATTCTGAAATTATTCAAAAATAAAAATTTAAAAAATAGGTGAAGGGGGAGGATGAGTCCCCTCCCCCAAAGCTAAGGAATTTTATTTAAGGACTAAAAACAGACACATTCGTGATGATATATTGTTCATCTGATAAATTCTAAAGGATAGAGGGCTTAAAGAAATTGTTTTGTGAAGGACAATTTACTATCTTGTTGGATAGCCACTTAGTTGTTCAAATAATTTTTTTCCTAAGTGGATTGTGAGCTCTTGTTAAAATAAAAAATCTTGAGAGCAAAAGTGTAATTTGGTTACAGTCAGTTTCTGAGTCCCCATGAAATAAGCGGTGACTTTTGGCTTCTGTTTGATCCTGGCAGTGTGTGCAGCTAATGTCTGGCCAGTGTTTTGGAAACAGCAGGTAGTCAGGAGAAAGCCGCTCCTAGGGGTCGTCTCTTTTGTGGCCTGGTGGTGGTTTCCCATACAGATGGGACCTGGTGAACTTTGGTAGAGGTCATTTTCAATTCCCTGTCTAAAACTGAGAGCCATAATTTTTATGAGTATGTGATTAATAATCACGTTGAAGTTATAAACTATATCTCAGAGTACCTCTGTTACCGACTTCTTGTTTGAACAACGATCGCTTTAAACAGTATTGTCTTTCCTGGGACATGGAAAAAAAGTAAACTGTGTACAAAATGGTAACTTTCAGATGTGTAGGATATCTCTTAACAGTACAGTGATTTGTCTCATTTATCTGTTCTTTTGAACTTTTAGGGAAAAATATAGTTCTTTGATTATTCCCCCATTTGGCTTTGGAATCAATGAGTGTATTGTAGTCTTTGGCGCGTCAGTTGAGGCACCTAGATTTCGGTTGTCTGCCGTTAGCCATTGTTTCATCTTCTAGTTCTTCAGAAAGAAAAACATAATAATTTGATTTTGCATAGTAATATGTAATATTTCGTTCAGAGAACATTTAAGGAGCAAGTGCTTTTGTGTAGTAATTTTATTCCTGAAACATCATTTAGCAAGATAAAAGTCTGTTTTCATGTTCTTTTTTTTTTTTTTTCAATGTTTATTTTTTATTTTTTGAGAGACATAGAGGCACAGCGTGAACAGGGGAAGGGCAGAGAGAGAGAGGGAGACACAGAATCGGAAGCAGGCTCCAGGCTCTGAGCTGTCAGCACAGAGCCCGACGCGGGGCTCGAACTCACAGACTGCAAGATCATGACCTGAGCCAAAGTCGGTCGCCCAACCGACTGAGCCACCCAGGCGCCCCTGTTTTCATGTTCTATTTACTATTCAAGTAGAAATATTTTTGAAAGTCCATGCTTCATTTGTGTACTTGAGTGGCTCTGCTCTTTGATATCCACAAAGTAAATTAATGTTCACTTATAATTCCTTCGACTAACCTAAAAGCCCTTTTTATACCTTTGAATTTATAATAAAAGTACATCATATCATTTATCCTGTAAAACTGCATACATTTTATTTTTATTTACTTATTTAGTTTTTTTTAAAATTTTTTTTAATGTTTATTTATTTTTGAGACAGAACATGAGTGAGGGAGGGAGAGAGAAAGAGGGGGACACAGAACAAGAAGCAGGCTCCAGGCCCTGAGCTGTCAGCACAGAGCCCGACGCAGGCTCGAGCTCACAGACTGCGAGATCATGACCTGAGCTGAAGTCAGACGCTCAACCGACTGAGCCACCCAGGCACCCCTTACTTATTTAGTTTTTAAATGTTTGTTTATTTTTGAGAAAGAGAGCATAAGTGAGGGAGGAGCAGAGAGAGAGAGAGAGAGAGAGGGAGACAGAGGATCAGAAGCAGGCTCTGCACTGAGAGAGCAGAGCCCGATGCGGAGCTTGAACTCACGAACTGCGAGCCTATGACCTGAGCTGAAGTTGGATGCTTAACCGACTGAACTACCCAGGCACCCCTGTTTTTTTAATTTTTATTTTTTAAAAAAGATTTATTTTACTTTTAGAGAGCATGTGTAAGTAGGGTAGAGGGGCGAGGGAGAGGGAGAGAGAATCCCAGGCAGGCCCTACTGTCAGTGTGCAGGGTCCAGTGTGGAGCTCGATCCCACATACCGTGAGATCATGACCTATGCCAAAATCAAGAGGTGAATGTAACTGAGCCACTCAGGTACCCCAAACTGCATACATTTATTTTTTTTTTTTTTTTTTTTTTCTCTTTCTGCTTTCTTTTTTATTTATTTATTTATTTATTTATTTATTTATTTATTTATTTATTTTTTTTCTTTATAATAGTTTATTTTCAAATTGGTTTACATATAACACCCAGTGTTCATCCCAACACGTGCCCTCTTTAATATCCGTCACCCTCTCTCCCCCCTCCCTCACCTCCCTCACCTCCCTCACCTCCCTCACCCTCAGATTGTTCTCAGTCTTTGAGAGTCTCTTATGTTTTATCTCCCTCCCTCTCTGTGTCTTTTTTTCCTTTCCCCTCTTCCCCTCCCCCTGGTTTTTGCTTAGTCTCACAAAGTCCACCTATTCGTGGAAACATATGGTATCTGTCTTTTTCTGACTGACTTATTTCACTTAACATAATACCCTCCAGTTCCATCCATGTTGCTACACATGGCCAGATTTCATTTTTTCTCATTGCCATGTATTAGTCCATGGTATATATGTGCCACAACTTCTTTATCCATTCGTCAGTTGATGGGCACTTGGTTTGCTTCCACGATTTGGCTATTGTCGAAAGTGCTGCTATGAACACTGGGGTACACGTGCTCCTATGCATCAGCATTCCTGTGTCTCTTGGGTAGATTCCTAGCAGTGCTATTGCTGGGTCATACGGTAGCTCTATTTTCATTTTTTTGAGGAACCTCCACACCGTTTTCCAGAGCGGCTGTACCAGTTTGCATTCCCACCAACAGTGTAGGAGGGTGCCTGCTTCTCCACATCCCCGCCAGCATCTATAGTTTCCTGATTTATTCATTTTAGCCACTCGAACCGGTGTAAGGTGGTATCTCAGTGTGGTTTTGATTTGTGTTTCCCTGATGATGAGTGACTTTGAGCATCGTTTCATGTGTCTGTTGGCCATCTGAATGTCCTCTTTGGAGAAGTGTCTATTCATATCTTCCGCCCACTTTTTCACTGGATTATTTGTTTTTCGGGTGTGGAGTTTGGTGAGTTCTTTATAGATTTTAGATACTAGCAATACATACATTTATTTTTATTAAAAAATTTTTTTAAGTTTGTTTATTTTGAGGCAGGGAGGGGCAGAGACAGAATCCAAAGCAGACTCTGTGTTGCCAACGCAGAGCCCAACCTGGGACTCGAACCCATGAATCTTGAGATCATTACCTGAACTGAGCCATCCAGGTGCCCCGAAACTGCATACATTTTAATTTTTTGATGTCCTCAATCACAAATTGATCACTGAGTATCAAAAAGCAATCCTATTTTTGTTCAGATTATCATTATTTCTGAAATCTATGTTGGAGTTTCCTGAAGACAGTCCAGTGCTGTTTCGACATCAGCCTCACAGAGGGACAAGAAAATTTATACTATCACTAGGCTGTAACAGGAGAGCCAGTAAAGTTAAATACAAAATATGAAGTTTGTAAGTAAACACTATTATTTTTATGTAACTGGAGAAGGGAAGGACAGAAATCCTGAAAGTTATTTTTTTTAAATTAATGTTTATTTCAACAGAGAGACCAAGAGCATGAGCAGGGGAGGAACAGAGAGAGACTTAGAGAAACTCTCAAGCAGACTTCCCACTGTCAGCCTGTCAAGTCTGACACCGGGCTTGATCGCACTGAGAAATCATGACCTTAGCCAAAACCAAGAGTCAGGCACTCAACAGACTTAACCACCCAGGTGCCCCTAGATTGCATTTCTACATTATTTACAACTTTTCCAAAAACTTACAGATCGAAACATTTTGAAATATTAATTTGCACTTAAGAACACTTTTTTTGGAAATGGAATTCCAGCTGCACCTAGATCTTCTAATTTTCATCCTTTCCAGCCCCTCCCTCCTTTAGGAGGTTTTCTTTCCCCAAACCTCATCTATTGTATAGGGATAAGCGACACGTGCTGGCTTTGTCTTGCATTTCTGTTTCCCACTCTGGATTTCGTCGTGTGGACATCTGCCCCCCATGCCTTCCATGTTGCAGGTGGATCTTAGTTCTAATTGGCCTTTTCTTCTGAACTCTGACCACAGGGACACCATCAGTCTACTCTACTAGGCCTCTCCAGTTGAACTTGCCCAAAGTAAATCCATGTTTTCCTCTTAACCTATTTCTTGTCTGTAAGTGGGGTCTTCAGTCACGTAGCGTGGCAGAGCCAGAAGTGTGCATGTTGTGATCAAGTCTTTTCCCCCGTTCCTTTTTTTTTTTAAGTTTTTATTTTTTCATTAAAGTTTTCATTTATTTATTTAGAGAGCTCAAGCGGGGGGGTGGGGGGGTGGGGGAGAAGAATCCCAAGCAGGCTTCATGCCATTAGCACAAAACCCAGCGTGGGGCTCGAACCCATGAACCGTCCGTGAGATCATGACTGCAGCCCAAATCCAGAGCTGGACACTTAACCAACGGAGCCACCTTGATGCCCCTAAAGATTTTATTTTTAAGTAGTCTTTACCGTGGGACCTGAACTTAAAACTGAACACTTAACTGACTGAGCCAGCCAGGTGCCCCGTCTCCCCCACTGATACCCACTAAATCACTGTGCCCTCTCTGCCTGCTGAATGTCTTTTGAGTCCAGCTGCTTTTCTCCATCTCTAGTGACCACACTCTCGCTGTGGACTGAGGCCTCGCGGTTTTTCAGCATGTCTTCCTGGAGTTGTCAGCTAGTGGTTTTTCCCACCTTCACCCTTACGCCTCCCCAGATCCCTGTCCGGTAACAGCCTGCATTGTTCCTGGAGCTCAACCCTAGTTGTTTCTGCCCTGCTTCAACCGTTGTGGTTGCTCTCAAGGAAAGATAAAATGTTTGCATGACTGTCAGACCCATCTGCCCCGTTGGACTTCTCAGGCACGCCGCTCTCTCCTTTGCTCAAGCTCTTGGACCATGGTGCCTGTCTTCCAGTTCTCTCCACACAAATACCTGGTGTTACCTATTTGCTTTTCACAACAGTGAGAACACTGAGTTCCTCCCTTATATAATCTGTCTTTGTGTCCTTCTGTGTCTTTCTCTGTTTCTTTTCCCAGCTAGGATGCTTTGCGTATGTCACAGATACTTTCCTCCTCCCAGAATGCCACATCTGTTGTTGCCTGTGCATAGAAATCTCTTCTGGCAAGCCATTCCTTTTTCTTCTTCAAAAGTGCTTTAGTTTTGTCTGTTTGTAAAACATACAACAAAGGGATTCAGTTCCCTTTCATAGCCTGACCTCTTTCAAGGAGTCTTTTATTTTAAATTCTTGCCTACTGCATTTGGCTTTCTAAGCACTCCGAGCCTGTCGCTTTCAGTTGGTCTTCATTTTCATCTACCCAAATATCACCTATAACATAGGCAGATGTCACATTTCTGCAATGATTTGTTAGGTATATTTGTGTTATCAGAAGAAGTTTCTTACACCTTCCAGTACTTTCCTCGTAGAAATATACGTAATTACAATAGCCTTTCAACACATGAATTGTTGAATACCGGCTAAGTCATTACCCACAGAGCAAGGTTGGGATAACCATGCATTTGTTCGGGGCATGTGCTATGAAAGATACTTACTAGTTCACTGTCTCTATGTGATAACTTCTTCCTTGGAAATTTATGTAGCTAAAGAAATAGCATTAATATTTTAATTTGGAACTTTCTCTGAATATTTTGAAGTAGTTTAAGTAGGTCGAAAATTGGGTTTTATAAAGTTTTTAGGCACTTGGTATTTTCTGAGTGAGGAACACATATGCTCAGGTTTTTGCACATGGTTCCTGACATTGTCTAGTATAAAGAGATGCATAGAGAAATGCCTAGTTGGTTGGCTCAGAAATAGGAAGTCGTATTGAAAAGTATGCCCTTCTCCCCCGTATGTATACATGAGAGTACAGGGTAACCTGCTTTAACAGAGATCCTTAAATATTGTAGTATAAATAAGATAGAATATTATTTACTTTTCATTTAACTGGCTGGCTGCTCTGTGCTGATAGGGCAAGTTTGTGTCCTGTGGTCCTGTGAGCATCTCCCCCCCGCCACCCCCCACCATCACATTGCTCTGCTTCTCCTTCATGTTTAGAACTGAGTTCCTGCCATATCAGGAAGCCCATAGGAAGAGGGAGGAAAGGAAGCCCAAGTAATTATTCTTTTTAAGTAAGCGAGACTGGAGTTGGATGCATCGCTCAAACTTCCGGCCCCTTGTCTAGGAATTAGTTTGTCAGGTCCAGCCGTGAGACAGACAGGAAGCTAGGGTCTGTGTCTGTGAGGTCTTTTGTTCTACTAAGACTCTGTTAGTGTGTAAAAAATGGAAATCACATTTTCGGTGAAACCTGCAGGCTGTCATATTTTTAAACATATATTGCTATTACAATTTCTATTTTACTAAACTTTAGATATATGATTCATTCTCTCTAGATCACAGTTTCTTAGTTTTAAGTCTCTTTTCCTTGTAATTTTCTTATTCTGGGACTGGTTACTGAAAAGTTCCCCCAAAGCAGGTACCATGGTGTTACAGTGTTTGCTCTCATATTCTTTCCTGTGTGTGATATCTAATTGTCACATGAGCAGGAGGTTTAGAATAAATGTTTATAGGTATAGACTAATTTGCTCAGAATATCAACATTGGTAAAAAAAACAACAACAACAAAAAACCTTATAGTGAATGTCCGCAACCTTTCTCAGGGAAGGGCTAGAGAGTAAATAGCTTAGACTTTGTGGGTCATATGGTCTCTGTCACAACTGATGACTCTTGGAGCACACACACTGTATGTAAACACTGCTGTATTCTAAGAAAACTTGTTATACAAAAATAGGGGGTGGCCTGATTTGTGTACCGAGTTTGCTGAATGCCATCTGATAGGATGACTGTATTCCCTAGATAGAGGTGTAAACTTTTGAGGAACTGGATTCCTGTCGGATATTAAACTGGAAGTTAGGTAGAGAGGTCAGTGCTGAGGTTTTAGTTGCAGTGCAACTGCTGTGTGATCTGGGTTGTTTTTTTTTTTTTTAAGCTTATTTATTTGGGGCGGGGGGCCGACGGGGCAGTGAGAGAGGGAGAAAGAGAAGCTCCCTAGCAGACTTCACACTGCCGCGTGAGCCCAGTGTGGGGCTCAAACTCCCAAACTGTAAGATCCTGACCTGAGCCGAATCCAAGAGTCAGATGCCTCATGGACTGAGCCACTCAGGCTCCCTGTCTGATGTTTATTAACTACACGTTGTCTTCTGCTGTGTATCAGTTCTCGTATGAAAGGCTAATAATGCGCACAACATTGAGGCACGTTCCTGAGTGCCTGGCATTGCCTTAAGCATTGCCTGGTTTGTACCTCATGACAGTAATGCAAAATAGGTCCTTTTGTGATCACCGCTTTACAAATGAGGAAACTAAAAATTCGAGAAGTGAAATAGCTTATCCCAGGTAAGAGGTAGATCTGGTACTGACTTGGGCCTAAGTGTCTGATTCTTTGCTTTACTTTAGAATTATTTTTGTAAAGTGAGCGCTCTATAAGACTTGAATAGCATGATCAGAATTGGGCTTTCTAGGTGTGTTATGCAGCGAAATGGTATGAGGACTGTGCCGTCTGTAATGGTACAGACGAGTTCGGAAGTGGGTGAAGAACCTGGAAGGAACTGGCAAACCTCTCGTTACTTCAGCTCTATCATGCTCCTGTCCCCTGCTCCGCGTGTGAAAGCCTGATCGAATTCCCGCTCCTGCTGGAGTTGACATGCCTCTCATCCTCCCTTTTATTCCCCTTTACATCTTTGTAATCTGCGTGACCAAGATCAAACACTCCTTTCATGAAGCCCTTCTATCTCACAGAACTCTCTCGATACCTTTCGAGTCCTGTTGTGGCAGTTAGCTATTGTAATGTAACTTTGTAGCGGTCCTTGTATCCCAGGCTCAGTGTTTCCTGCTGGATCACAAGCTGTTCTTTTCTTTGTTTTTTTCTTCTTTTTTTTCCGCCTCCTCCTTTCTTGCTACTCATTGAGGTATACTTGACATGAAATGAACTTCTCATATTTATTCAGTTTGATGAGTTTTGACATATGTATTCACCTGTGAAGCCATCACATAATCAAGATGAGGAGCATTTCCGTCACCTCCAAAAGTTTCCTCGTTGCGTTTGCAGTCCTCTCTCGCTACCCCTGTCCCAGTGCAACCAGGTGATCTGCTTTCTGTCGCTGTAGGTCGTTTAGCCTTTTCTGAAATTTTATATTACTGGACTTCTACAGTATTTTTAAATTCAGTGTAATTATTTTGAGATTCATCCTTGTGTGTTTAGTAACCTCTGTCTTTTTATTGCTAAATAGAATTTCATTGTATGGGCAAACCATATCTTGCTAATTCATTCACCTGTCGATGGACATTTAGATCGTTTCCAGTTTTGACCTTTGCAAGTAAAGTAATAATCCGTGCGTATGTGTTTGGATAGGTTACTTAGGAATGACTTATCTGAATCATATGTTTAACTCTTTAAGAAACTTCCAAGCAGTTCCAAAATATTTGTGCCATTTGTATCCTCACCACAGGGTGGGACAATTCCACTGTTCCACGTCCACGCTGATATGTGATATTTCTGTCTTCTAACCTTTAGCCACTTAAATTGGTTTGGGGGGCATCTCATTATATTTTTTTGATGATAGTGTTGAACAACTTTTTTTTTAACGTTTTATTTATTTTTGAGAGACATAGAAACAGAGCGTGAGCAGGGGAAGGGCAGAGAGAGAGGGATGGGCAGAGAGAGACACAGAATCTGAAGCAGGCTCCAGGCTCTGATGAGCCGTCAGCACAGAGCCTGACGTGGGGCTCGAACTCACAGACCGCGAGATTACGACCTGAGCTGAAGTTGGCTGCTTTACTGATGGAGCCACCCAGGCGCCCTTGAACAACTTTTTAAAAAATGTTTTATTTGTTTTTGAGAGCACACAAGTGGGGGAGAGGCAAAGAGGGAGACAGAGGATCCAAAGCTCGCTGACAGCAACAAGTCTGGTGTGTGGCTCAAACTCACGAACCCTGAGATCACAACCTAATGAAGTCAGACGTTCAACCGACTGAACCCCCCAGGCGCCCCAAACAACTTTTTGTTTGCATAATTTCTTTTGTGAAATGTGTTCAGATCCTTTGCCATTTTTTACATTGTCATTTTATTGTGATGTGAGCATTCTTTATATATTCTAGACACACAAGTTCTTTGTCTAATGTATGTGTTGTGCACATTTTCTCTGCCTGTGGCTTGCCATTTCATTTACTTAACTGTATCCTTTGAAGCAGACTTTAAAATTTTGATGAAGTACAATTTCTTTTTTTATGGCTCATGGTTTTTGTGTACTACCTAAGAATCTGTTGCCTACCTCAAGATACCAGATTTTTCTCCTACGTTTCCCCTGAGTCTTACAGTTTTAGGGTTTACTTTTAGGTTTGTGATCCAATGTGCGTTGATTTTTGTGTATGATGTGAGTTAGGGTTGAAGTTTGTTCTCTTTTTTTTCCCAAATGGACATCCAGTTGTTCCAGTACCATTTACTGAAAAGACGTTTATTTCCCTTATTTCCGTCTTGACTTGACTTGGCCTGGCCGTCACAAGCTTCTCAGGCTTACGTTTAGTGTTTTATTGCTACTGCAGATTCCGACCTTTTTTGTTGTTGCTTGAAGTCAAGGAGATGGATAATCTTGCCTGGTTCTTGCTAGGTCATTAGACACAGGTGATAAGTTCCTCTAGATAATAAGACTTAGATTTTTAACTGTCTCATTGTTTTCTAATTCCATCTGATATCTTTTTATTTTTAGGTGTTACACATAACATTGCCTTACTCCGAGAGGTGATAATCAACTCACGTTTTATAGAAGGAGACATCAACACTAAATTTCTTTCTGATGTGTATCCTGATGGCTTTAAAGGTTTGTGTGCATTGTACTTTACTGTATTAAACTTACTGCTCTTATACTTAGTATAACGTATGATTTTTCTGTTTTGAAGTTAAGGCCTTTGGTGTATATAGTACTCGATTTATTAACAGAGTATCCCAGTCGTGATTTTGAGTATTCATTAATGACACATGAATTTGCAGTAATCCATAATTTTGTTGAGTGAGAAATTCAAGTGTAATGAACATTTTGAACTCTTTTCTCTGCTCCCTTGCTATAGTTTAACGCCTAGCCCCATCGAGAGAAAAGATCAGAATTCTGTTTCCAGGATCCATATGCTTTTACGTCTGCTTGGCTAATGCGTCTGTGATGGTGATGGGTCATGAAACAGTAGGCAGAAGGAGACAACAGGTGAAAACTTGACGGAACTTTTAGAGCAAACATGCCTGCACACAGACATTTCTGTGTATATCAGTGTGTATACATAGATGGTGTTAGATCCCATTACCATGGAGAAGAAAATGAGGCATTTAAAATTTCTAACTGAAGTTGATTACTGTGTGCTGCATATTTAGCAGCAGAAAATGTTGCACATTTTCAAGGGAACTCAGAAATTTACTTAAAATTTAACATTGCTGTTTTCCATGATGATATATTACATTTCTGTTTTGATAGGGAATTATCAGCATGGACACTGTAATTCTATTAATGCTTATACAAGATAGGAACACGGTTTTAAAAAGTGTTAGAAATTGGGAGAAGGACCATTAGCAATTATTTAATCTCAATTATTTAATCTCTTTATTTTCCATGCGAGGAAACCGAAGCCCAGAGAGCTTGATAAGGTGAAATGAGCAGCAGTATAATAGAGCCAGAAGCTGAACTTAGAGTTTCCATCTCCCGTTTCAGTATGCATTCAGTTGTGCCGGGATTCAAAGCCACAAATCGTACAGGTTTTCAGAGTATGCTCTCTGTCGCTGTTGTAGGATGCCTGTAAGCACTTTAAGACTGTGCACCTAGCTTTGCCATTCTTAATGTAGACCTCTAGTTGTCTTCCCTCACGCTATTCTTAGGTCAGTCCTTCTCCGAAAGGCTACTATCGCTTGTTCTTCAGATTGCTCTATTTCCTCCTTCCTATTTTTCTCTAAAGCAGGTATCTGATATTTTTAAACTGCATCATCTTTGATTGTTTGATATATGTGCCTGAAAAAGACAGCAGGAAGTGGCCACTGAAGTTAATCCAGGATCTTCTCCATATGTTTGAGGCCGGGTCATTTTGTCCCTTTGGGATTACCCGTCTGCTTCCCATCTGTCCAGCTATCCTAGGCACTGTTCACAGTCAAGGACGTGTTTTTATGACTGCATTAAAATTTTCTATTATATGTTTATTATCCCAAATATATTTGTGGGCTAGGACAGTGTTACTAAAGGTTCTGAGGTTGACCTTTGGAATGACTGTGCCTAAAACTAAACAATAGTATGCACAGGAATGTATTCTTCATTTCTGCTTATTAAAGTCTCATGTTGAAAAGCTGCTGTCCATTTATTTGAAAAATAAATGAAAACTAGGGAAAATGTTATTTTGACTCTGGAGTAAAGGGAAAATGAGGAAGAAGATATTTTAAGAATTGTAATTTCAGTTGACCTGTAATGAACATTTTGGACTCTTTTGTCTGTTGCCTTGCTACAGCTTAACCTTTAGCCCCATCAAAAGAGAAGATCAGAATTATTATTCTCTTCTGGAAAGTTGCAGATTTTTAACAAAAATTGAATTCAACACAAGTAATATACCATTAATTAAGCCTTTCTCTTTTCCATTTAATTTAGTCAGGTATTTCTGTTCCTTTAAAAGTGGTGTAATCAAGTCACTATGAGTTCACTCCTTGATGAGTCACGGGTAGACACCACAGGTGTCTCTGTTGCACAGAGGTGTGCCACAGCATAATAAAATAAAAAAATAAAAGAAACTTAATTTGCAGCAAATGAGTAGATTGTGGGGAATAACTTCTAAAGCTGTGACTCTCTGAGCAAGTGTGAATGGGTTCCTTTTATTTAAGGTTAGGATGAATATTTAGATAGGGAGCCTTGTCTTTGTATGTAAAGGCAGGCATAAGGTCTCATATGTGCCATAAGGAAACATACCTGTGTTTACAATGTTTGTTGTGTAAATGAGGCTTCTTCCTCCTTCTGTGGAGAATTTAGTATAATGAGGTAAAGGTAACTGTCAGTCATTCCATTGCCCATCTGTGCAGGTGCAAGTTGGGGGTGGAGGGGCGATATGATGGTTATTTTTAAACTGGTCTGGGTGGTCTGACTGGCTGGTACTCTTTGGGCTGTTGTTACTGCTTGAGGGGTAGTTCTGGTTTCCATCCCAGAATATTATCCCTATAGGGGCTTTTGTCTGAGTTAAGAGATAAGCTGGAAAGGAGTGTAAGGAAAAATGGGGACAGAGGTTGGTGAGCCCTAGCAGGTGGGCAGTAAAGGTCATGTCTCGGCGTCTAGCTGGTGATAATGGTAAAATGAAATTGGGACTATAGCGTTGCCTTTGAGAATTCAGTCATTAAAATCATTCAACAAATAATTGATGTAGGCTCTAGAAGAAAATAGAAAACAAATAATATATTTTCCCTGCACTTAAGGAGCTTACATCACAAGGGTACTAAGTATGTAAAGAACTAATCGCTACAGGACAAAACAAGGGCTAACTGAAGATATAAACAAAGTGGATTGAGCTCAGAGAAAAACCGCTTCTGATTCAGTGGATCAAGGATGGCTTCAAGGATAAGGTAGCATTTAGGCCATTGCAGCACCTCGCCAAGGACTGTTCTGGGGCGCTGCTCATCTGTGCCCCATCTGTCCTCTCTGACGTGATGCCGATAGGTCGAAACCAGCGTTGGAGAAAGTATTTACAGTGAGGAAACCGTCAAAACCTGCACACTGGTGCATTTCTTCTTCTTTCACTCCCAAGTTGATTGTTAATCACTCACCAGCATACCAGTGCCTGGTCCTTTGACCTGACTATACAAAGGAAAAGGCTTACCTGTAGGGAGGAAGACCTAGAAGAATCGCTGAGGACAGGCAGTGCTGTGTTAGAACTCTTATAGGAGTAAAATGACAGAGGTTGCTGAAAATTGGTTAGAACACTTAAGGACATTAAATTAGAGGAGAGAGGCTTTAATAAACTATAAAAACTGTGATTTTTCGAAATGTTGGATGGTCACTTTTAAGAACAAAATTAGTGACCCTAAGGAATAAATGGAAGTTTCTCTGAAATATGTAGTAAAAAGGTAAAGAGAATGAAATAATGTGTGAAATAAGAGATGTGGAGGGAAAAGCCAAGAGATTTTGTATGTGTATAACAGTTTCACGAAGAGAAGATGGACAAATAAAGGAAGGTTGATTTTAAAAGAAATAATAGGGGAGATTTTTTTTTTTCACTATTCTTGAGAAAGCCTTGATGTGTTGTTGCAAAAATTCACTGAGTTTCAGACAAGATTAATGAAAAAAAAGTAACTCTTCTAGGTATATCAAGAACAAAAAATCTTTAAGGCTTCTGTAAAGGAAAAAAAAAGCATCAAGTTATATGCAGAGAATGTAACAAGAGATCATCTTCAGACCCCATAAGCTGGAAATGAGAGTATCTTAAAATATCTGCTTCATTAGAAAGTACTTGACCCAAGAGATACGATACCCAACTAACATATCTTTCAGTTCTCAATTATGAAAAGAGATTTTGTTTAAATTTTTTTAAGTTTATTTTTTATTTTGAGAAAGAGAGAGCACGAGTGAGTGGGGGAGGGGCAGAGAGAGGTTGACTGAGAACACCAGGCAGGCTCCACGCTGCCAGTACAGAGCCCAACAAAGTGCTCGAACCCATGATAGAGGGGTGCCTGGGTGGCTCAGTCGGTTAAGCAGCCGACTTCAGCTCAGGTCATGATCTCACGGTGTGTGAGTTTGAGCCCCGAGTTCGGGCTCTGTGCTGACAGCTCAGAAACCTTGAGATCATGACCTGAGCCAAAACCAAGAGTTGGACCCTTAACCGACTGAGCCACTAAGGCGCCATGAAAAGAAATTTTAAAATAAAGATTCAGAAATAATGTCATTATATATATCTTTTGAGGAAATTAAATTGAAGAAAGTGCTTTAACCAATTTGAAGATGACAACTTAACTAGCTATACGCATTTTTTCTAACCACTGATTTGAAGTTTTTATTATTTTTATTTTTACCATTTGTCTATTTTTAAGTAGGCTCCACGGCCAGTGTGGGGCTTGAGCTCAAGACCCTGAGATCAAAAGTTGAATGCTCCACTGACTGAGCAAGCCAGGTACCCGAGTTGAGTTTTTTTTGTAGAGATACACGCCCATAAGGAAAAAGAGAGGAGATAGCCAAAAGATGATTCTTAACTGACTTAGCAACCTAAGAAAATTCAATCCTAATCGGAATGTGAAAAACTGGGAAGTCACTCATGACCATGGAACCCTTCAGTAGTCTTAGCCTCTTTTTAAGTTTCCGGAAGTTTGGGAAATTTCTAAAGGTAGGACTATTGGTCTAAAAATCTCTGGAAGATTTTTCCATATCCTGTTCTTCACTCTTTAGAGGAGGGTGGCTCTCTCCTCCACCCTGGCAAAGACT
Source organism: Paguma larvata (assembly GCA_030068075.1). NCBI lineage: Eukaryota > Metazoa > Chordata > Mammalia > Carnivora > Viverridae > Paguma > Paguma larvata. Next base: position 10,898,082 of record CM057839.1, on the reverse strand, counting down.
TGGAGAGTCTTCTTTATGGAGAACAAGATGTCCTCTGCTCCAGGGACACTAGGCACAGCAGGACAGAGGATTGAGTGAATATGGACATAATGAATGTGGTGACACCCTTCTCCCAACCCGAGTTCCCTCCCCCCTTGGTTCCCAGAGAACTGACATAGGCAGACAGGCGCGCTCAGGCACAATAGTGGGATATCCTCTGAGAAATCTAACTTGCTGTAGAGAGATTCCCTAAAGATCCCCCACTCCATGAAGCCTACACACGAAGCAAATGGTCAGCAAAGCCACATCCCAGAAAGAGAGAACATGCATAGCTCAGGATCGGGACATCTGTCAGCATCATTTGAGAAGACACTTGTTTGAAAGGGAATCCCCAGATGACTGTTAAAAATAGGTGATAGAGGGGCGCCTGGGTGGCTCAGTCGGTTAAGCAGCCGATTTCAGCTCAGGTCATGATCTCACGGTCTGTGAGTTCGAGCCCCGCGTCGGGCTCTCTGCTGACAGCTCAGAGCCTGGAGCTTGCTTCGGATTCTGTGTCTCCCTCTCTCTCTGCCCTTCCCTTGCTCACTCTCTGTCTCTATGTCTCTCAAAAATAAAATAAAAACGCTAAAAAAAAATTAAAAAAAAATAGATGATAGAACTAAAGCCACTTAGGAGGACACTTGATCAGGGTTCTGAAAAACTGGGTCCTGCACATGGGGTGACAATGGCATGAGGTTTACGGAGGCGTAGTGCAGACCTCGTGGGTGCTACTGTGTGATTTGATCTGCACGTTGTAACTACCAACTTAATGAGTAATTACGGCAGAAGAGCCTAAACATCGTTTGAAATTTGGGGTTTTTGTTGGAAATTATCCCCCCAAATTCCCCAATTACCATAAAGGCTAAGAAGGTGAGGACTAATTGTGAGAGACAAGTTTTTCTCCTTTCTCTCACAAATATTTACTGAACCTATTAGGTTAAAGGTAGTGTCTAGGGTCTGGGGATACTGAAAAGTATTTATTATTATTTTATTATTACTATTATTAATGCTATTATTTTTTAATGTTTATTTTTGAGACAGAAAGCATGAGGGAAGGACAGAGGATCCGAAGCAGGCTCTGTACTGACAGCAGAGAGCCCGATGCGAGGCTCAAACTCACAAACTGTGAGATCATGATCTCAACCAAAGTCTGATGCTTCACCTACTAAGTCACCCAGGTGCCCCTTGGAAAGTATTTTAAAAATCCTAAGGGTTTTTAAATCAAGAGCTGAGCCTTTTTCCAGCCATGTCTTCTGCAGAGAGTAGAGATTTCAAATCTTTATGCTCTTCCCAGTTTCAAAAGATGGGTTTGAGAAACTCTTAGAATTTGTCCCAGGCTAGGGTTCTAACTTTAACATGGAAGTGCCTCGCTGCTGTTGAAGATGCCTCCTGCTTGAGCGCGCGAGGCTGCATGTGTCCTTGCGTGCCAGGCTGGAGGTTCTCGGTCTTCCTGCCACCTGAGTCTTCCGGCCCCATGAGCTCCCAGGGTCATGCTTGTGAATCTTCTCAGTCAGGGTTGGCAGAAGTGAAAAAGAAGGGTCAGGTTGCAGTGTTCTCTTAGTTTACCTTCACACTTGAGAAAGGGATAGGAAGAATCTAAAAGAATTTAAATACACTTTGCGTCCCAAAGTTCTAGGCGTTTAGGATTCATCGGTAAGTAGAAACATGTGCTGCCCGTGTGGGGTTTGCATCGCCAGGAGTTAGCAGGCAGCGTGCACCACAACTCTGCAGGTGTTTTCAGATGTGAACCCACCCACGGTCGTCAGTACGGTGCACTTGCCTTAGCTCGTTCGCCTACTGCTGGGAATTGAATGCAGGCATGTCTCGATTTAACACTAAACTAGCACACCAACACCCCTGGCCCAAGCTGCTGGATACTCTTGTCTGGACTCAGGACAGCCTTCTCGTAGGCCGCCTTCCTGCCGCCATTGCACTTTCTGATTCCTCTTCATCCAGCTGCCAGAGTTCACTTTTAGAACCAAATCATATCTTTCCCCTCCCTTACTTTGAATGCCCTCCGTGAACGAATGGCTAAGCAAATACCAGTATATCCGTGCTATAGAATACTACTCAGTGTGAGAATGGAAGAAACTCTGATTCATGCAAAAGCATGGATGAATCTCAAAAATATTAGGTGCAAATGAAGCCAGACACAAAAGAGTACTTACTATCTGGTTCCATTTAAATGAAACTGTAAAAGAATGTGATTGCTCGAGGTCAGGAGGGAAAGGAGATGCCGAGGTGTTGATTAGAAAGAAATGCAAAAGAGCATTTTGAAGTAATAGAAAATTGGATATAGATCAGCGTGGTGTTTATATGGGCATACAAATTTGTCAAAACTCAATTGAATAGGCCATTTAAAATGGACCCATTTATTGTACGCAAATTGTACCTCAAAATTAAAAATAAATAACTTTGTTAATGGTATCCATTACAATTAGAATAAAATAAAAGTGATGGCTTACAAAAAAAAGTAGGTGCTAAAAAGGTGTTGGCTGAAAATTCAGTAGACTTTTCTAATTAAAAATTGTTTGAAATCAAAAATAAAATTAAAGTAAATTTTATTAAAAACCTACTTAATGAAAATTAAAACCTAGTTTTAGATGATGAAATGCTAAAATAATTTTCCTTAAAATCAAGAACAAGGGAATTCCGTAAAATGACTGTTATTATCAATCATTTTTATTGGTTCAGAATATCGAAAAGACAAAAAAAAATTTGGTTTAAGTATTTTGAATAGAAAAGAGAAAATTTTCTCCTTTTCCATTTATAATTGTGTCCCTAGAAAACCCAGAAGATACCTAAAAATTTCTAGACCTAAAAAAGCGTGTTTGACAAGGCGGCTGAGTGCAGTAAGATAAACGCGCATGTCTAGCGTCTCTGTGTTAGTAAGGGCCAGCTTGAAATGAACCCTGTTCGTATTAACTGTAGTGTCTTATAAATTAGTCGAGAGAAATTTAATAGGGAAGACATAGAATGTATAGGATTCTCTAAGCTGTAAAAATCTTGTTGAGAAAGAAACAAGATATGAACAGATGGAAAAATCAGTTATTTTTTTTCTTTCAAATTTTTATTTAGATTTATAGTGTTGGTTTCAGTAGAATTTAGTGATTCATTGAACACCCAGCGCTCATCACAAGTGCCCTCCTTCATGCCTTCATGCCCATCACCCATTTAGCCCATCCCCCCACCCACCTCTCCGCCAGCAACCCTCAGTTTGTTCTCTGTAGTTAAGAGTCTCTTCTGGTTTGCTTCCCTCTCTGTTTTTATCTTATTTTATTTTTCATTCTCTTCTCCTATGTTCATCAGTTTCATTTCTTAAATTCTATATATGAGTGAAATCATATGGTATTTGTCTTTCTCTGACTGACTTATTTTGCTTAGCATAAAGCACTTTTAGCCCCCCTGTGTTGTTGCAAATGGGGAGATTTCATTCTTTTTGACGGCTAATCAGTATTTCATTATATATATACTACATATTCTTTATTCATTTATCAGTCCATGGACATTTGGGCTCTTCCCATAATTTGGCTATTGTTGATAGTGCTGCCGTAAACATTGGGATGCATGTGACCTTTCGAATCACTGTTTTTGTATCCTTTCGATGAATACCTAGTAGTGCAATTGCTGGGTCTTGGGTAGTTCTATTTTTCCCTTTTTTTAAAAAAAATATTTTCTAACATCTATTTATTTTTGAGACATAGAGACAGAGCGCGAGCAGGAGAAGGGCAGAGTGAGAGGGAGACACAGAATCCAAAGCAGGCTCCAGGCTCTGAGCTATCAGCACAGAGCCCGCCGCGGGGCTCGAACTCACAGACCGCGAGATCATGACCTGAGCCGAAGTCGGCCGCTCAACTGACTGAGCCACCCAGGCGCCCCTATTTTTCACTTTTTGAGGAACCGCTGTACTGTTTTCTAGAGTGGCTGCACCAGTTTGCATTCCCATCAACAGAAGGAGAAAGAAACAAGATGTGAATAGATGGAAAAGAAGAGGATTCGTTCTCCACATCCTCACCAACATCTGTTGTTTCCAGAGTTGTTAAATTTTAAACGTATCAGTTATTCTTTGGGGACTGAGTTGGTATAGGAGTGCCAGTCTATCTCAAATCGACGCACAGATTTTATGTCATTCTAGTTAGATCCACAAGGTCCAGTACATTAAATGATTTAAAAGATTATATGTATTCATAAATTTCTGAAAATAGCAAAGAAAATTATGAAGAACGACAGAGGAAAATTGGCCTTCCGTATATTAAAACGTATTGCTAAGCCTCTGCATCCAAACAGTATGATATAAAATGGCAAAATGGGGGGTACCTGGATGGATCAGTCGGTTGAGCGTCTGTCTCTTGATTTCTGCTCAGGTCATGATCTCATGGTTTGTGGAATGGAGCCCCACATCAGGCTCTGCACTGATGGGAGAGCCCGCATGGGATTCTCCCTCTCTCCTCTCTCTCTGCTTCTCCTCCCCCTACTCATGCTTTCTCTTCTAAATAAATAAACAAACACCAAAAAAAAAAAAAAAGTTTAGGAATGGAAATACTTGAAAGAAAACAAAAATTGGATAAGTATGTCAGTGTAATGGAATAGGGAGCTCATAAACAGAAATTAGTATATGTGGGAATTTTCCCTCTTACTGTATATAAAATGTTAGAACCTTAATTTATGCCAAATAAAAAAAATGAGTCCCAGGTAAAGATTAAATGTAAAACATAAAAACAATTAGAATAAAACTGAGGAGTCTAGTTACTACCTAGACATTGGAGTGATCTTTTAAAAGAATTGTGCAAAGATTTCTAATGAAAACTAATGATACGACAGTGTTCTATAAATTTCTTCTGTACAGTGTTCTATAAAATTTCTCATGTTTCTCTTTGGCAAAATACTAAGTGCTAATTGAGCATTTTTAAAGAATTCTAATTGGCCCATAAACTTGAAATTGAAAGATGTTATAAAAAATTAATTTTCTTTTAAAATTATTGTGTGGTCAGTATTCATTAAATGACTAAAACATAGCTTATTTTAGGATTTCATATGTCACAAATGATAAAATTTTACAGTCGGACATTTTGTAATTAAAAAAATTACTGTGTCCATATTATACCTTGGAACCTATGAGGATAGCATATATAACTACTTTTTAAAAACTAAAATGAGTATTTTATATGTATTATATATTATGTACTATATTGATATATATTAGACTCTAAACATACTCTAATAATATCTTGTATTGAGCCATAGTATGATTATATAACCTCTAGTCACAAATTACCTCCACATGGTTCTGATATTAGACCAAGCCCTTGATATTTTTATGTCTTTTATCTCACAATTTGTAAAGGTTACCATTTGAAGAAAAGAACTAAAATAACTGTCCATTTTTTGGGGTGTGTGCAAAGAAAGTGATTATGGTAATGAAAATCATAATCTCCTATTAGAGCAGATATGATGGGGCGCCTGGGTGGCTCAGTCAGCTTAGTGTCCAAGTACAGCTCAGGTCATAATCTTGCTATTTGTGAGTTTGAGCCCCACGTCAGGCTCTGTGCTGACATCTCAGAGCCTGGAGCCTGCTTCAGATTTTGTGTCTCCCTCTCTCTTTGTCCCCCCTGCTCACACTCTGTCTCTCTCAAAAATAAATAAACATTTTAAAAAATGTTCAAAAAAAATGGTATGAGATCCATCTGACGTCAAGAACTTTGAAGGAACTGTAGGTGGTTAGCCTGGAGAAGAGGAGACTCATTGATAAGGAATGATGCAACTGTCATCAGCTTGGACCACCTGTTGAGCCCTGGGCACTGATCTGTGTTTATTTGTTGACTATGTCTAGCACAAAATGAGTCACTTTTGTAGTTGGTAGGGGATACCATATTTTGATCATTCTGGTGAGAGAGTAGGGTGATGAACTAATCCTCATCTTAAACCTAAGATTCAGTCAGGGCCCCTTTCTGCCTTGGACCAACTCTCAGGTCCAGGTGATTAGGCTGGATTTTAGTCTAATTTAGTTAGGAACAACATTTGGAACATGAATTGCAAGACACCAGGACCAGCTGAAGCAAGGGAAAAACCAGAGGGCATAGTAACAAAGAACATTCAGAGAAGTTTGAAGTCAGAGCCAGGGCAGACATGTTGTGGGCATCAGGCCATAAGAGAACAACAGGAGTCAAGGCCCCTCTGATCTGTGATCAAGAGTAACCTTATGCTAGAATGGTTATCGTAAGAGTAGTTATGATAGGGTATCTTCTACACTGCCACTTTGGACCTGAATACTCTTTTTTTCAATGTGGCTAGATACTCCAAGGATGGTCAAGATATAAAACCATTTTAATGAGTGGCAGAGTGCATAAACGCAGTCTATATCCTTCAAGATTGATAATGCACAAGCATAGGAAAGAATAGAATTAGACTTATTTGATGTTACTTCAGATTGGAAAAGTTGGGTGGAAGTCACAAAGAAACAGTTTGACTCAGGGCCGCCTGGGTGGTTCAGTTAGTTGATCGTCCAACTCTTGATTTCAGCTCAGATCATGATCCCAGGGTTGCAGGATTGAGCCCTGCTTAGGGTTCCGTGCTGAGTGTGGAGCCTGCTTGCGATTCTGTCCGTCCCTCTGCTCATCTCCCCAACTTGCACTCTCTCTCTCAAATTGGGAAAAAAAAAACAAAAACAAAAAAAACGGTTATAGAAGCAGTCTGATTCAGTATGAGAAGTAAACATCTATTTAGAAATCTTCGAGTGTGTCACTTTCCAGCTGCTGGAGTTCTGTCGATCCTAGATAACCGTCTGTCCCACAGTGCTGTGGAGGGGACATTCTCACTGCGTGGAGTTTGAAATAGATCATCTCTGCTGCACTACTCTGTTAAAATTACCGGAGAGATTCTTAAGTTGTAGAAACAAATTTAAATTGTAGAAGTAGATAAGTTTTTAGCAGGCTTATATCAGATAGAAATTTAATGGGAATTAGTCCTTGGTAAAATTTGCAAATCTGTTCCAGTATCAATTAAAGGATTAAAATTCATATGCATCATATCAATTCCTCTGTGAGATGTGATGAATAATGGTGAGTTTTATTTGGGAATCTCCTTTCTCAATATTATCTTAGTGCAGCTAGAAATTAGACCAAACAAGACACTGGACCAGTGTCCTGCAGTTGAAAGGATTCTCATCATGTCTTGTCCCTTTTCCCTGGGGATGATATACAATGTGTAAATGTGTCTAGAGTAGGGACTGTTTGAACCACTGTAGGAAATCTGTTCTGCATCATGCTTTAGTATACACATACATGAAAGATTCGGTGTGCAAAGTGTTCACATAATTTGTCTTTCTGGTCATGACCCACTAAACTGGTCTCATGAATTACGTAAGTGACTTGTCTTACACAGTTTGATAAACCTGTGTCTAAAATAGTTCTATTCCAACTGAGCTCTGTAGACGTGCAGCTTCAGCACCACCCTGAAGCTTGTTAGAAATGCAAGTTCTTGGGCTGCATCCTAGACTTACTACCAGCCAGTCTCTGCAGGTGGAGCACAGGAATCTCTGCTTTAATGCAGGTGATTCTGATGCACAGTGAAGTTGGAGATCGTTTTACTGGTCCTCCTTATACTTCAAAGAGCTTTTATGGCTTTATCCATTGATAGTTGCCGTATTATAAATTAAAACTTATGAGCTTTAGGAACGCCTGGGTGGCTTAGTCAGTTAAGTGTCCAACTCTTTTGACTTTAGCTCAGGTCATGATTCCCTAGTTTGTAGGATTGAGCAGCCCCATCAGAGTCTGCACCAATAGCACAGAGCCTGCTCTGGATTCTTTCTCTCCTTCTTCGTTCCTCCCCTGCTCACACGCGTGTTCCCTCTTTCTCTCGAAATAAATAAATAAACATTAAAAAAAGAAGAAGAAGGGTGCTTGGGTGGTTCAGTCAGTTAAGCATCTGACTTTGGCTCAGGTCATGATTCTCACAGTTAATGGGTTCAAGTTCCATGTTCAGCTCAGTGCTGACAGCATGGAGCCTACTTTGGACTCTCTGTTGCCTTCTCTTTCTGCCTCTCCCTAGCTTTCTCTCTCTCTCTCTCTTCACAAAAATAAACATTAAAAAAAGTTAAAACAATTTTTAAAAAAGAAGAAAAAACTTAGGACCTTTAAAAATACTTATTTTTTATTTATTTTTAAAGTACCAGTAATAAATCCATTGTAAGTTGACATCAGATCAGTGATGTCACCACACATTCTCTCTTGGATCAGGGAACCTCCCCAGTATACACCTGAGAAAATGAGGGAGGGAAAAGCAAATAAACCTTAGCATTATTATGAAAGGAGTTTTGACTTTGCAGGCCCCCAAAGGTTCTTTGGGACTCCTGATAGCCTGCAGGACACACTTTGAGAAGTCCTCTTGTAAACTGTATGTTTTGAGAAGACTACGACCAGATTTTTCTAATCCTCACATAGGGTAAGGGAGACGTTTCCATGGCTACTGAAGTATTGGAGACCATCAGGAACTTTCCAAAGCCTGTAAGAGTGCTGCTTATCCAGGCCATTGAGGGGTCTGTTACCATATTCCTAGAACTAATTGGTAGACTCACTTGGGCTTTTTGGTCTTATTTGAATAATCTTGCTGTCTTTCCTCCTCAGTACATGCCCCAGGGCCTGGTATAATAGATGTTTGATAAAATACTTATTCGAATGACTAATAATTCTGTAAGATAGAAGCACTAGATGTTAACATGATGTATGTTATTGATTGATTGATTGATTGATTGATTTCCCTCAGGACACATGTTAACAGAGAATGAGAGAAACCAGTTATTGGCAATAGCATCATCATTGTTCGTGGCATTCCAATTAAGAGCACAACATTTTCAAGAACATGAAAATTCAAGGTATGTTAGATTATTTAAAACAGCATAAATGAGCAGAAAAATACTGATAATCAAATCATAGAAAATAGCTAATAAAAGATATAACTTATCATAGTTCTGAATCTTGTGAGTGTTTGGAGAAGTATAATAACATCACACTGTTTAAAAATGGTATTGCTTATATTTTGTTCAAATGATTTTTTTTAATTCGGAAAAAAGGATCTTGACCCTGCTAATTTGGACATTGTTGGAGGTAAGAAGATACTCTGAAGCCCTATGGAGTACTGTTTACGTAATTTGTATTTATCATTTCCGTTTTATAACTTCATTTGTTAATCTTGAACAAAGATTTGAAAAGTGTTATAGTACTAAAAATTAGGATTGAATCTGGGCAGCTAAAATATACATATGTAAAGAAATTCATTTATAAGATACAGGTTAACAGGTTGAGTTAGTTACTTGTGAGCCCTAAGTATACCTTTTAGCTTCCTAGTAATGTAAGTGAGAGAAAAAAATACCCTTTGCACCAGGGCAAACAAAGTCATCATGACATTAATGCCTCTAAATGACAGAATTACTTAATATGAATGTCTGTGTCCTTGCTAGCATAATCCTGCTTTAGCAAGTACAATCTGTTACTTGCCAGAGTGATGTTGTTGGTAAAACTGTGTCACTTCAACTTTTTTCCCATTCTTTTTGCTTTTCCACAAGAGGAAGAACAAAGATAAAAAGATAAAAGTGGCAGATGACTGAGGAGCTCTGAAGAATACAGATCAGAAACTCAGATTACCCCCTGAATTAGGCACAGTAAGAGTAGAGTGGGCTTTGGCTGTATCTTAATGGCTAACTGGCTTTACTCAGAAAATCTTGGAGGAAACAGTACTCTTCATTTGTTCTCATTCTCAAGAGAAGATACAGGAAGCTTAGCTGATGATATTTTTTTCCCCACCTCTTTTTATTGAAGCATAGTCGACACACAGTGTTATATTAGTTTCAGGTGTACAGCATAGTGATTGAACAGCTCTATGCTACATGCTATGCACACCGTAAGCACGGTAACCACCTGTCATCATACAGCACTATGACAATACCATCCACTGTATTCCATGTGCTGTAGCTTTCATATAGATTTATTCATTCCATAACTTAAGCCTGTACCTTCTCTTCCCCTTCACCCGTTTTACCCATACCCCCCAATCCTTCCCCTGTGGCAACCATCCGTTTTCTATATTCATGGGTCTGTTTCCGCTTTCTGTTTGTTTTGCTTTGTAGATTCCACATATAAGTGAAATCATATGGTATTTGTCTTTTTTCTGTCTGACTTCTTTCACTTAACATTATACCCTCTAGGTCCATCCATGTTGTTTCCCATGGCAAGATCTCATTTTTTATGGCTGAGCAATTCTCTCTCTCTGTGCGTGCACGTGTGTGTAGGAAATGCCAGTGGTAAATAATGCTGCAATAAACGTAGGGTTCATTTATCTTTTTGAATTAGTGTTTTCATTTCCCTTGGATAAATACCCATAAGTAGAATAATGTATGATCTTTTTTTAAGTCATGATTAGATAGATGTCTAGGGAGAGACGAGAGTTTATAGAATATTAGTAAATACTGAATGATGGAAGGAGGAGGAAAGTGGACAATAAACCATGAATCTGGTTGTTTTTTTCCCTAAAGTTGTGCTGGCCAGTGTAGTAGCCATTGGCCATGTGTGCTTACTTGAATTGAAATTAAATTAAAACTTCAGTTTCTCAGGCACGTTTCGGTGCCACTATCTGTGTAGTGTAGTCACCAACCTCATTTCATGTGCTCTGTAGCCACTGCTGTACTGTGGTTAGTGGTTACTGATACTGAGCAGTGGAAAGAACCTTCTATCATTGTAGTTTGTTTCCATCAAGCTCTGTTGCGACAGGGATGTTTTGGAGGGATGTGTGTATGTAGCTTTTGTTTTAAATCCAGAATCATACTTTGTATTATTTTTTATTAGTCTTTGGATAAATATAGTATTCATATCCTGATGACCTTCAGATATTATTTGGACCTTGATAATTTCTGAAGTCCTGAGGGTCGCTAATGGTGAAGTGGTTTGATCTTGAAGAAATGTATTCAAGTTATCTTCAGAGAGTACTGACTTACTGTTGGCAAGAATCTGAAAAAGGTTTAGAAAGGAAAAGAATAAAAATTTCTTGTAATCCCACAAACTGTTCAGGAAACACTTTTTCACATTTTGATCTATTCCCTTCTAAGTATATATATATGTGTGTGTCTGTGTGTATTTAGAGATATACATACATGTAGCATGTATATACCTTACATAGAGTCATACTGGGAATATAGTTTGACTTTTATTTCTTTAAATTGTAATATTACATAGAGTCATACTGGGAATATAGTTTGACTTTTATTTCTTTAAATTGTAATATTATGTTGTAAAAAGAGGTGGGAAAAAATATCATCAGCTAAGCTTCCTGTATCTTCTCTTGAGAATGAGAACAAATGAAGAGTACTGTTTCCTCCAAGATTTTCTAAGTAATTATTTTATTCTCTAGTCTTTAGATGCATATTTTTAAATTTTGATTACAGAATTTAAAACATATGGAAACTTGTGCTCTTCAAAAGATACCATTGAGAAAATTATAAAATAATATATATAGTAAATGGCAAAATGTATCCAGAGATATATAGATATATATTGTTATATAGATAGTTATATTGAGTCTATAATGTATAAATAGTTCTTAAAACTCAAAAATAAGCCAGACACCCCAATAAATAAATAGAAATCTTTATTAAAGAAGTTATATGAATGACAATAAGTTCATGAAAAGATGTTGAACATTAATCACTAGAAAAAGACAAAATCACATTGCTACACTAATACACACCAGCTGGAATAATGTGCATTAAGTGGTAAGTGGATAAATAATATGGTATATTCATACAATGGAATGCTCTTTAGCACAAAAAAAGAAGTACTGATACATGCATCACCATGCAGAAATCTAAAGAGAAAGTCAAGCTAATAGAAACTAGTTTAAAAAGACTATATACTCTATAATTTTATTTGAAATTTCTAGTATAGGCAAAAGCGTAAGTATAGGAAGGTCACTGGTTCCCTGGATGCAGGTGTTGATGTCACAGAATTACGTCTTCATACATTCCGTGCCCCAAACCATAAACTAATAATTATTTTAAATGTATTAGTTTCTTAAATTATGTAGAAAACAAAAATGTGGCATTTCAAACCAGAGTTATAATATTAGCTTTTATTATTGTCCATGTATTTACCTTTACTGAGATATTTATTCAGATGGCTTCCTGGTACTGTCTAGAGTTCTTTTGTTTTACCTTGCAAGACTGCCTTTAGCATTTATTGTGGGGCAGGTCTCGTGGTCACAAACGCACAAACTGCCTCAGCTTTTATGTATCTTGGCATGCCTTACTTTCCAGTTTTAATGTCTTAATCCAGTTTTGCCGGATTTGGGATTCTTACTTGATAGTTTTGGTTTGTTTTATTTCTTTGAGCACTTTGAGTGTACCAGCTTACTGCCTCTGGCCTCTGCAGTTTCTGATGAAAATCTGACAGTCTTACTGAGTATCCTTGCGAGGTGCGGAAGTGATGACTTGCTGCTCTCTTGCTACTTTCAAGATTTTCTCTCTATCTTTGGCTTTTGAAAAGTTTGACTATAATGTGTCTTTGTGTGGGTCTATGAGTTCATCTTACCTGGAGTCCATTGAGCTTCTTGAATATTTATATTCATGCCCCCCATCAAATTTGGGAAATTTTCAGCCATTATTCACTTACTGTCTCTGCTCCGTTCTCTCTCTCTCTCTCTGCTTTTGGGACTCCCATGATGAATACATTGGTCTACTTGATGGTGTCCCACAGGACCCTCAGGCTCTGTTCACCTGTCTTCAATCTTTCTGTTCTTCATACTTGAGAAATTCTCTTGTCTTATCCTCAAGTTCGCCGATTCTTTTGCCTGCTCAAATCTGCCTTTTAATCCTCCTAGTGAGTTTTTTCATTTCAGTTATTTTACTTTTTAGCTCTAGAATTTCTTTCTAATTTCCTTTTAGGTTTGTAATCTTTTTATTAATATTTTCATTTTGTTTATACATTGTTTTCTTGACTTTGTCCATATCTGCCTTTAGTTTTTTTCAGGATCTTGAAGAGAGTGTTGTTTTAAAGTCTTGCTCTACTATATCTGCCATTAGGTCTTTTTTATGGTCATATTATGCTAATTTTTTTCTTTGAGCAGACTATACTTCTCTGTTTCTGTATATGACTTGTGATTTGTTGTTGTTGAACATTGGACATTTGAATCTGATAATGTGGTGACTCTGGCAGTCAGATTCTCCTCTTTCCCTGGGGGTTTACTCTTTTGTTGTCGTTATCTCTATTTGTTTGCTGTCTCTGTGCCAGCAATCAGCTGATCAGCTTGAGGTGTATGTGTAAGGTCTTCTCAGGTCTTTTCTGAGCATTTCCTGGGTATGTGTGGTCACTTTCCAATTTTCCTCATAAATGCATTTGTTTTTGAATGTCTTCGTCTTTAATGTCTGGCTCCTGAAAGGGGAAAAAGCAGAAAATGGAGGAGGAAAATGGGAGTACTGAGTCTTTTAAGTCCCCTGGAAGTCCCTTCAACCAGAGGGAGGGGCTTGCGACACCAGGAGGAGGTGCAGTAACAGTGGCTGTCCTCCTTTCTGTCTGCACCTCTGTGGTCAGAAGCATTAGTCAGTCATCATAGCACAGATCCCTACTAGTTGGATGGAGGACAGGGTCCTTTTTTTGCCCACCCAGGAGCACATGCCAAGCTGCCTGCCAGTTGTTAGGGATGGGGTGGGGGATGAGTAGCTGCTACTCCGGGTAAGAACTGAAATTGACCAAAATTGATTGCAATTTACCACCCAACTCCAAACCGGAAATTTGCAAGCATTTGACTGGACTGGAGTTCTAAACTAGTTATATCAGAGAGATTCTGCCAAATACAGTTGTCATCTAGGAGGGGAGAGAGATCTCCTGGTGTTTCCTAGTCTGCCATCATCCCAGAATCCTCCTCCTCTATGTATTACTATTGAACTTACTACACTTTAAAAGTTGGAAAAATTATATTGATAAAATATGTGACCAAAAGTTATATAAATAACTGTGTCCATGTTACCTATGTAACAATGCTTTATTTTGGGTGTCTTTATTTTCTATGGAACTTATTCATTTAGTAAGCCATTTTATTGTGAAATAGTATATGCATGACAACCAAGACCTGTAATATCCAGCACAATGTATTGACTTTTTTTTTGGCAGAGTATAATCTTACTTAGGCGAAGTAAATCTCAGTTATTTTTGCTTGTTTGCCAAAAAGGTTCCTGACATCAAAGCTGATGTTAGGTGATTAAATCTTTACATTTTGGCTCAGGAGGCATGTTTTCATTATTGGCTTGGGAATGGCGCCTAAGAGCCAGCCTCCAGGTGTGGCTGCACACCGCTTGTCATGTAATGTTTATACTTCCAGATCCAGTACCCCTCAGCCCTTCCTTTGTGTGGCTTGTTTTGGCTGCTGATCTAATTTTCCCAGTATCTCTGCGGATTTTAGTCTTTCATCATTTATGACTTGGAAAAAGACACTGATATGTACCCATAGTATTTGGATAGTAAGAAGATAGCAGTACATTTTAGGAAAAAAAAAAAGTTTACATCAGAAACAATAGCAGTTTTTCTTAGGATGACCGTAAATAAATTTGGCAAACACAATTACGTTTCCACAGAAGTGCAGGATAATTATTCTTAATTGTCATGTCAGTTATTCTGTTGACAGAAATGAATGCTTGAAAATTGTACTAAACAATCACTTCATGTTATTTGAAGTGAAAGTGATTTTGTTGGCATTGTGGCATGGTTTAATAATTTGGTTAATTAACAGGTAATGATTGGAGGAAAAAATAGGAAAGGAAACAATTTAGTCCCGTATAGTAATCTTTCATTTAGTTTTGCTCTAGATAGACTTATTTTCCTTTGATCTAAATGCTTGTTCACAGGTCAGGAGTCACCTTTTTGAGCGAGGCCCTTTCCTTTCTTTACTCTCGTTCGAGTCCACCTCCGCCATCCCAAGCTTCTCAGGCGCTAGCGAGAAGGGCCCTGCGCTCTCTCTAAGCCTCTGCACTTCTGCCCTTCCCACCGTTACTTCTGCACCTGTTGCTTTCTTTTGTTAGGTCTGGTAGCTAAGTAAATAGTCATCTAGGCTGTCTTAAGCTTTATCACTTACATTTCCTAAGTCCATGATTATTATCTTTCTGTTACGCTAACTTATTGTGTATTGGTTGTTAGTTCTTGGGAGAGCTGCGCCAACTTCCCTCCTGGTACAATGGCTGGTGGCCAGATCCCTCTTCCCTAGCGGAGTGCTGTTTTGCGTTCACTTACCTGTGTGTTATAAGAGTTTGGTGGGGGGTATAGCTCAGAATAAGCCTTTGACTCCTTTTTGCATGTCAGTCCACACAGCTCAGCTCCACTGAGGTGTATTAAAGCTATTTTAAGGTATTTCAAAGTAAATGTTGTTTTCATGGATTTTATAAAAATGTTTTTTTTCAGTTCTGATGTAATTTCATGATATTTTTGTGGATTGTTTTTGCTTGTTTGCTTCCTTTTCTTTCTTTCTTTGTACTTTTCCATTTCCCAGAGAATGTGTTCAGATTCCTAAACATGTGAACTTTGGGGGAAATCAGCAACATCTAACTCTTGAATTCATTTGGAATTCACTTATGTGTATGTTATAAAAGAGTTTCTTCATGGTGATTTGGTACCTTTTATTTATAAAATATCCCAACCTATTTTTCAAATAAAGCAGTATCTCTTTGTATGTCCAGAGATAGCAAGACCGAAATACATATGAGTGTCTCAGTTTGGGCCACTCTCACAAATTACCATGGACTGGGTGGCTTAAATAACAAACATTGCTCACAGCTCTGGAGCTGAAAGTCTGAGATCAGGGGGCCACTCTGGCTGGGTTCTGGAGAGGACTCTCTTCTAAGTTGCTGAAAGCCTATTTCTTGTATCCTCATATGGTGGAAAGGGGGCATAATGCCATTCATGAGTGCTCTACCCTCACAACCTAATTATCTTCCAACCCCCCGCCTCCAGATACCATCATGTAAGGGCATTAGATTTCAACACTGGAGTTTTGGAATGAGGACACAAACATTCAGTCAGTAACAGTGAATGTGTGCTTACTTGTGCACTCCGTCTCTCTGCCCCTCTCTCCCTTCCCTATTTCCTTTCTTCTTCCTCTCTCCCTTCTCTTTCATTGCTGCCCTCCCTCCTCTTCTCTTCCTTCTCTTTGATTTGTGTCACTTGCGCCCACACACACACATACACACACCACACACACATCTAAGTAGAGATATATATATATGTTATATAAATATGTTCTGTGGTTTAGTGGAAAAAACTAGGATTTAAAATTAGAAGTCTGGTTTTTAGTCATAACTATACCACTTATTGTAATGTGACCTTAGTAAACTTAAGTTTACCAGTAAAATGGGAATAATGTTTTTCATAAGTTTTTGTGAGAATAATTGATCCTGTATAATTATATTTCAATACCCAAATTCTTTTCCCTAATTTGTTTTGAAGAAATAAGGAGTGCCTCGGTGGCTGAGTTGGTTAAGTTGTTTGACTCTTGGTTTTGGCTTAGGTCTGATCTCATGGTTTGTGGGATTAAGCCCCACATTGGACTCCTTGCTGACAACACAGAGCCTACTCGGGGTTCTTTTCCTCCCTTTGTCACTCTCAAATAAATAAACTTAAAAATATAAAATTAAGAAATGAATTTTATATTGTAGTATAAAACCAAGTAAATGCTTTATAGAGAAGCAAAAACCATCAAGAATAAGAAATGGCTTTATTTTATTTTATTTTTTTTTTGGTTTATATCAGGTAGCTATAAATATGACAAGAAAGTAGAAATTGGGGTCTAATTATCTTTAGTGAAATAAACAAGATGTCTTTCTTATATTACAGTCCAGGAAATGAGACCCCAGTAGGGTGTGTTTTCAATGTTATTTAGTCAAATGAGTCTTTTTTTTTTTTTTTAAAGGTTTTATTTTTAAGCAAGCGTAGGGCTCAAAAACATAACCCTGAGATCAAGAGTGATATGCTCCACTGACTGAGCCAGGCAGTTGCCCGTATTTTTGCTTTTTTTCTTAAAAAAGCTCTAAGATTATATCAAGTATTTACTTATATTCTATTTCCATTCTTTTATAGTTTTACTACACTGGTGTTTTGTATTTCAAGCTTATTTTGCAAGGAGATAGGAGGTTTTACTTGTTCATATAGTTAACCAGTAGAATCAGTTTCATTTAAAAAAATTTTAATTCCAATATAGGTGACATACACTGTTATATTAGTTTCAGATATATAGTATAGTGATTCAGACTTCTATATGTTACTCAATGCCCATCAGGACAAGCGCACTCTTAATCCCCATCCCCTATTTCACTCATTCCCCCCGCTTCCCCCACCCCGCCCGTAACCATCAATTTGTTATCTATAGTTAAGAGTCTATTCTTTGTTCTTTGGTTTGTCTCTTTTTTAATTTGTTCATTTGTTTTCTTAGAATTGGTTCCATTTATACATTTGTTCTTTTCTCATTGATTATTAAATGTCACATCATCCTATGCCAAATTCTTTTATTTATTTAAAAAAATTTGTTTAATGTTTATTTTGAGAGAGAGACAGAACACGAGTAGGAGAGGGAGAGTGGGAGACACAGAATCTGAAGCAGGCTCCAGGCTCTGAGCTGTCAGCACAGAGCCTGATGTGGGGCTTAAACTCATGAGCCGTGAGATCATGACCTGAGCTGAAGTCGGATGCTCAACTGAGCCACACAGGCACCCCAAATTCTTTTATTTTTTAAAGTTTATTTATCTTGAAGGTGGAAGAGAGGCAAAGAGAGGGAGAGAGAAAATTCCAAGCACTGTCAGCACGGAGCCCAATGTAGGCCTTGATCTCAGCCATGAGAACCGTGAGATCATGACCTGAGCCGAAATCAAGAGTGGACCCTTAACCGACTGAGCCACCCAGGCATCCCAGCCTATGCCAAATTCTTAAATACATTAGGGTCTACTTCCAAATTTTTCTCTTTATTTGCATTTGTCATTCTATCCTTATATTAAGAATTTATTATTTTCCTCTCAAAATTTATTGATTATTCCTCTAGCTAAGCTTTGAAAGCACTTTGATATTGGAATTGCCTTGAAGTTACATAAATTTAGAAAGAGTAGACATCAAATGTTGAGGTTTTTCAGAAAATATGACTATATTGATCAAAGTCTCTTTGATTCCCTCATTAAAACTTTATAATTTTTTATTGTAAGGGTAGATTTCTTGTTATTCTTAGTTTATGTTTTTGTATTATTGTTCTTTGGTTGTTTACATATTGTATTATGGATGGGATCATTTTCTCATCTTTAAAATGATTATTCATTTCATAAAGAGAAGCTAATATTTGTATTTATATTTTTAATTGTTAAAAAATGCATCAGAATCTACCATGTTAACCATTTTTAAGTATACAGTACATTAGCGTTAGTTATATGCACAGTGATGTGCAACAGATCTTTAGAAGATGTTCATCTTGCAGAACTGAATTCCGCCCTTCTTGGATAATATCCTGTTTCTTCCCCTATCACCCCACCCCCTGCCCTAGGCCCTTGGCACCCACCATTCTTTCTCTCACCATGAGTTTGACCACTTTGCTATTTGTATTTCTTTTGTAATAATTCTTCCTAAATGTGAAAAAGTCCATTATCATACCTTTTTAATTTACTTCAAGTGGGTCAATCATATAACCTTCTAAGTCACTTGAAATCCGTTTGGGTACAGGTAACTGAATCCCTGATTTAGAATGATAGCTGTTCTTGCTTCACAGTGAACAGGAAGCTCAGAGGAGAGAAAAGACAAAGTTCAGTATGGTCATCTGCTGATGCTACTTCTCTGTAATTCTCTTAGACTCACTTTCTTCTCTGTGTGGCGTTTCCATAAGGCTGTGATTGCGGGATGGCTGTAGGAGTTGCAAGAGTCAAATCTAGATAAGATTCAGAGGATTATGTCTGAGCACACCTTTCCCAGACGATCCCCAAGCAGCTAATTCTCAGTTCCTCTTGACCAAGAGTAAATCTCCTGCCCATTCCTAAGCCAATAACTGCAAAGGGAATTGGATTATCATGATTGTCTTGGACTAATTTCTGGTATGAGATAGATGTTGAGTAATCAACTAAAGTGACCACCGCATTTTCTAATTACTCTATGCTTTCCTTTCTGCTAGGGCTTCTAGTACAGTGTCATGTTTAAGAGCAAAGGCTTTTGTGCCAGACACGTGGATTTCCCCTGGTTCTGCCAGTCCCTAGCTGCTATCTTAGGATAAGTTATTTAATCTCTTTTGGACTCTGTTTCCTCATATGTAATATGGAGATAATTAGTAGTTCTTAATGAGTTTTTGTCAATGTCAAATGAGATACAAAATACTTAACATGCCCATTTAACTTTAGCTATCCTTGTCCAATTTTCATTTTTAGAATTTCTATTGCCAAAGATTCCATTTCAAGGGTAATGACCATGATGCATGCTTGTTTCATTTTTGACTAACAAACACCTTGAGCATGTCAATATTAACAGATACTTTAGCAATTGATAAGAAATATTTTTTCTTGCATTATTGGTGGGTTCTTCCATTCCACTTTAAATAAGAAAATCGTATACAGATATTAAGTATAATCACATGTCTTTTAATATCATCTATTGATCATTATAGAAGTTTAGTTAGAATATTTAGATAATTTAGGGGCACCTGGGTGGCTCAGTCAGTTAAGAGTCCACCTCTTGATTTTGGCTTAGGTCATGATCTCACAGTTTGTAAAATTGAGCCCTGTTTGGGGCTCTGTGCTGACAGTGTGGAGCCTGCTTGGCCTTCTCTCTGTTCCCTCGCTCTGCCCCTCCCCCCAAATAAATAAATAAATGTTTAGAAAAGAAACTTTAGATAAATTAGCAAGGAACAAAATGGCTAAAAACATCCTACCCCCATTTAGCTTACATTTAGTAAGCAGATGGTTGATAGATGAAGCAGGTGAGTAAACTGTGTGATATGAGAATGAGAATGATGATGAATATTTTGGTGATAAAACAGGGATGGGTTATCGATTATCCTGGAGGTGCATTACGGGGTAGTTGGAGTTTTAATTTGGATCACAGGGAAGTGGGTGGCAAGAAAGCTCAGCAGGATGAGAAGATGAACTGTAGAGCAGACAGCTAATGGAGGAAGGGAGCAAGTCGCATGCATATCTCCAAGAGCCTTTCTGTCAGAGGAGACACCAAACGCAAAGCCCCTGAGGTCAGAGTATCCCCCACCTGACAGACCGCAAGGGGCCAGTGTAATGAGAAGGTGAGTGAGGTGTGTAGCAGTAGGGCTGGAGTTGGTCTGGGTGGGCTATTGTCAGGACTTGGGTTTTCACTGTGTGAATGGGGAGGCATTGTAGAGTCTCAAGCAAAGAACTTGTACCATGTGTATTAACAAGAGTATTGTGGCTGCCTGTATTGTAAACAACCATAAAGAGTAAAGAGTGGAAGCCAGGAAGCTGGCCAGGTGTAGAGGTCCTAGGCCTGAACCCTGGAACACTCACCAATAACAGGTTAGGAAGATGAGGCAGATCCTGCAAAGGAGGCTGAGAAGAACAGCAAGGAGATAAGCAGGAAATTAGTCAGGGGTGAGGTTCAGAGAGCCAAGTGCAGAAAGGGGTCAAGGAGGCAGATGTGTTCAACTGACATACACGATTTGAAGAGTGACTGCTGATGGTTGAAGTTAACAATGTGGAGGTCATGGGGGCCTCGATGAGGGCAGTGTTCTGGAATGTTGTGTGGGAAGTGGTGGTTGAAGGTGGATTGAGGGGCGTTTGAGAACAAGTGGAAAGAGAGAAATGGCAGCTTGCAAGTTCTAGCAACTCTTAGGAGGATTTGCGTTTTTTCTGGGTATGTACATGAAGTCTGTTATTTTGATTTTACAGAAAATGGGCCATTCTACTTGAAAGGATGTCTTTTTTTTTTAAGCACATTGTATTGTTAACATTTCTCTGTATTAGTTTTTGAAAAAATGGTTTTCAAAGACTGTACAATAGTAGTGGCTTGAAAAAATGAAGATACTATAGAAAACCTTTTCTTATGAAATTGATAAATCCAGAGAATTATTTTTTTTTAATGTTTATTGTTGAGAGAGAACGAGAGCGTGAGCGGGGACAGGGCGGAGAGAGAGGGAGACACTGAATCTGAAGCAGGCTCCAGGCTCTGAGTGGTCAGCCCAGAGCCGGATGCAGGCCTCGAACCTATGAACTGTGGGATCATGACCTGAGTCCCCAAATCAAGACCCAGACGCTTATCCAACTGAGCCACTCAGGCACCTCCGTCTAGCTCATTTTATTTATGGCAGTCCCTCCAGTCAGTCATTTGGGTTAGGAAAATTTTATCGTCTGTGGTTCTTTTGACTCCTTTAGCTGGCACTGAAATATCTTGCTTGGTGCGGTCCAGTGGAACCAGCCCTGAATGCGGTGGCAGGACTCAGGATTTTGGTCCCAGCACCACTTCCAAGTATACAGGCGGCCCAAGTCTCTATACAAATGTTTCAGCTTTTGACTTCAGTTTCCTTCTCTGAGAAGTAGCAGGGTTGGATGGGACGATTCCTGACTTTTTTTTTTTTTTTTTTTTTTGATGCTGGTCCTGCGTGGATTGCATGAGGCCCAACAAGACCGTTGGACTTTCTGGTTTTTACTTCTAATGTCTCTCTTGAGATTTGAGCAGAGGCAAAAGACTCAGGAAAGGGAACTCTTTCACTGTGGCCAACAATAACACTGTTGAAAAGACTTCAGCCTGAAAGGTTTTAAAATCTGTAGTTTTCACTTTTGGAGAGATTACTTTGGGTATGTGGAGTCAGTGTCTCACCAACTCTGGGAGTTGATCGTCCGTGGAATGCATGGGGTGTATGTATCAGATTTGCACATGGGCTCCAGAGCCTGCTGTGGGGTTCACCGTTAGCCAGGGTGGCATAATGGAAAGTTACTTTCGCACTCATATTGTAGTTTCTTTCCTCTTCTGGCTTCCTGATAAAACAGAGAATCAGGTTTTTAGTGATTTTTTACTTGACAATTATCTGTTGTTTTTTTTCCTTGCTTCTTTCCTTTCCTGGTTGTAGATTTATAATTCTCTTTCCTGTAACTAAGGTTTCAGTTAGATTATAAAGTTTGAGGTTTTAAAATCTCACAATCATTGAAAGATAAGTGGGGAAAGAAACAGAAAAAAGCAGCCACGTAAACGTAGTTCCCAAGGAAAAGCTAGTGTTGTACAGATGCAGTTGGTTCTTTTACTTTAATGTCTCTGAATCTAAAAGGACACATCAATTTGTTAATGCATTTATACCATCTGTGATGATAAAATACAACTTTTTATCATAGTCGTCTCACATATGTTCTGAGGTAAACTACTTCATTATGACAATGAATTCGATGTTCTGATAACTGACTCTATAACTAAAAAAAATCATACTCTGGGTGTATATTCACAAACCTACATAGCCATACTTTGCCTTTGGAAATACCTACTTTGATGTGAGCAAATAAGTCTCCTAAAAGCAGCAAAGGGGAGAAAATGTTAGTTCAGTCATCAATCTCTAAAGCCTGCCTTACTTTTTACTATCTCTTTTACAATATTTTTCGTTACTTAACATGACTACATCCTGGGTGATTTAGAAATCTACGTGAGGTCAAGCACACACTATTAAGTGGCTAAGATGCCCTATTTATACATTTTTTGCTAAGTATTACATTTTAAAATATTTCTTTTTTCTTTGATTCCGCCATACTAGCTGAACAGAAGACAGAATGGCCTCATTATTGTAGGAGAATTTCTCCGTTCCCTGCAATGATTCCAGAAGCTCTTGCACACTTCATCAGTATTATTGTAATTCTTTGGCTGCAGGATATTTGGCAGCTGTTGCACCCCACTGGCAAATCCTATTCATACTTCTTTCCCATTCACCACTGCCATTGGAGAATTGATTTCTCTCTCCTCTGCTCTAACCTTTCCCAATTCATTTTGGATTGTTCAATGTGAAACATTTTAATTTCATATCATACAGCTATTCAGCTCACAATCCCTTTTTAACCTGTCACCAGGGTAACAGCATAGCATGCTTTCTTTAGGCAATCAAGTTTTTATTTCACATGCTTAATGTTGCATTAAATGTTTGCATTTTGTTTAACCCCCTTTAAATACTTTGAACTCTGGATATGTTTTATAGGATAATGAAATCCTTGATTTTTGAATTGAAACTAAATCAACACCATCACTACATTCATAGTAAAATGTCAAATGATTAATTTACGTAATTCAAAGATTATTATTAAAACTCCAAGTTACCTGGTCTGTGTAAGGCAATTTTCTGTAGGTAATGGGGGAATATTTGTATATATTTATATTTAGCCTTGTCCCAAAAAAAGATTTAAAGGTGATTTAGAGAGATTTAGGGAAGTAAAAATTCAAAAGAGCAATGGAATTGGTACAAATGGAAAAATGTATCTTTTAAAAAAAGATAATTGATTTTTCAGTATTATGTTTTCTCTGTGTGCGTGTGTACTTAAATATATATACTATAATAATTTATGTATTTGATGATGGATGAGCTAATCTACCAGAATGAGATTAAAAGTCTCTTGTAGGCAATTGATTTGGGCATTGTGCTCATTAATAGCTATGTATCCATTCACTTGAGTACAGGCATACCTCAGAGATGTTGTGAGTTTGGTTTTAACCTACCGCAATAAAGTAAGTACTGCAGTAAAGCCAGTCAGGTGAATTTTTTGGTTTCCCAGTGTGAGTAAAAGTTATGTTTACACTATACTGTAATCTGTTAAGTATGCAAAGCATTGTGTCTAAAAAAGCAATGTGCACACTTTAATTTTAAATACTTTATTGTGAAATAAATGCTCACCATCTGAGCTTTCAGTGAGCCGTAACCACCAGAAATCTCTGTATCAAATCTAACAATGAAAAAATCTGAAATATTATGACAATTACCAAAATGCGACAGATAGAAAGTGAGCAAGTGGAAAAGTGGTGTTGATAGACGTGCTTGAGGCGGATTGTTACATACCTTTAGTTTCTTTCTAAGAAAATGCAGTATCTGTAGAGCCCAATAAAGCAGAATGCAATAAAATGTTGTGTGCCTGTGCTACTTTGTCTTTAAGTAATTCAATAATAATGATAAATTAGTAAAGATGAAAATGAGCATGTTTAGATATTCTTTGAATTGAATAGACTTGAGCTGTCTTTATAGAGTTACTTTCCGTTTTTATTCTAAATAATAGTTTCAGTGAAATCTTTGAATATATTTTATGGAATTTGAAATAGTCTAAGAAATATAAAGAAATGTGTATGAGAATCAAGAACAGAGATTAGATAATAACCCATGTTGTTTGAAAGCACTGTTAATTTAAAAAAATATATTGACATAGAAGCTCTTTAAGTATCCTAATACTCCTTTATACAATCACTAATGTTTTCCCATTAATCTGTAGGATAAACTCTGAATTAACCTGCCTCTTTTTTCTTTATTCAGCCTTTATATTTTTCTTTTTTAAAAAATAAAACTTGTGATTTAGTACTCTTCAGAATTTCTGGCTTCACACAATGTGCCAGACTAATTTTTAATTTCATACCTTCAGTGCTCATGTGTCACGAATGGCCCTGAATCTAGGTAACATTGGACCAGTATCCTGACCATCTACCTCACAAAGGTCACTTTGTGAGGAGAATAAATTCCTGAATATATATTTTAATGATGATAACTTTTTACCTTCAGAATTTGTTATTAGATTATTCCAAAATTAACAAATAGCACTCCTTGTGGTAAATTGCTTGGACTTAGAGTAAGAACAAAACAATTCCTTCCCTTTAGGAAGCTTAAAATAGAATGGACAGATAGACATTAAACAAGTGATTATCAACTCTAAAGACCGCTAGAGAAAAGTGGGCAGCTTGTCCTGGTGAAGGAAGGGAATCTCATTTGTAGGTTAGCCACATTATGTCAATATTCAGTTTTCAATAAAAGGTACAAGACGTGAAAAAATATGGAATTATTTCCTTTTTACAGGTTAAAAAAATCAATGAAACTGTCCAGCAGCGGGGCTCAAATGTTGTGCTTTATTTATGCCGTAACCTTAAATAACCTGTTAAAAATATGTTCAAAGGACTAAAAGAAACCAGATATAAAGAAGTAACAGTATGGCAACCATGTCTCACTAAATAGAAAATATTGATAAAAATTCTAGAGATGAAAATACAATGTCTACAATGACAAAGTATACTGGAGAGAACTCTACAATAGATTTGAGCTGGCAAAGGAAACCATCAGCAATTTTGAAAATACATTGAGATTATCTAGTGTGAGAAATAAAAAGAAAAATGAACAGAGCTTCAGAGACCCATGGGACACCACCATATGTACCAGCATACATGCTGAGTCCCAGAAGGAGAGGAGAAGAAAGATAAAGGAATGGAAAGAATAAACCATAGCTGGGATGCTTGGCTGGCTCAGTCAATAGAGCATGTCACTCTTGATCTTGAGGTCGTGAGTTCAAGCTCCACTTTGGGCATAGAGCTCACTGGGGGAAAAAAAGTCATAGCAAAAAACATTGCAAATTTCATGAAAAACATTAAT
Source organism: Paguma larvata (assembly GCA_030068075.1). Taxonomy (NCBI): domain Eukaryota; kingdom Metazoa; phylum Chordata; class Mammalia; order Carnivora; family Viverridae; genus Paguma; species Paguma larvata. The sequence goes on along the minus strand of CM057839.1, from coordinate 10,872,468 downwards.
CTGTACATTCAAGAAGTAGAGAAACTAGAAGAAGCTCAAAACGTTCTATATCTACACACATTATTATCAAACTGTCAAAAACCAAACAGAATATTAAAAGCAGCAAGAGAAAAATGACTCCTCCTGTGCAGTTAACATCTTATCAGAAACCATGGAACCTAGATGATATAAATAAAGTGCTGAAGGAAAAAGTAAAATACAAAGAATGTCATCGTCATCAAAGAATTCTATATCCAGCAAAACTATCCTTTAAAAACAAAGGAGACATGAAGACATTCCCAAGTAAACAAAAACCAAGAGAATCCATTGCTAGCAGACCTATCCAGCAGAAACTTAAATACACATGAAGTAATAAAGGGCAGTGGTTAAAGATGACATCAGTAAATATAAAAGACTGTGTAAGTGTATTTTACTTTATACATCTTTTTTCTTATTTAAAAGACAACTGCCCTTAAAGATAGGGGCATCTGGGCTGCTCAGTGGGTTAAGCATCTAACTCTTGATTTTGGCTCAGGCCATGATCTCAGGGTTGTGAGATCTAACCCTGTGGTCAGGCTCTATGCTGGGTGTGGAGCCTGCTTAAGATTCTCTCTACTCCTCTCTCCTGCTCAAGTGTGTCTCTAAAAAAAGATTGAACTGAATGCTTTCTGCAGTAGAAATATTTAAAAAAATTTTTTAAATATAATTTATTGTCAAGTTGGCTAACACATACAGTGTACTCTTGGCTTTGGGAGTAGATTCCCATTATTCATCATTTACATACAACACCCAGTGTCCATCCCAACAAGTGCACCCGTCAATGCCCATCGCCTGTTTTGCCTGATCCCCCACCCCAATCAACCCTCAGTTTGTTCTCTGTATTTAAGAGTCTCTTGTGTTTTGCCTCCTTCTCTGTTTGAAACTAGTTTTTCCCCTTCCCCTCCCCCATGGTCTTCTGTTAAGTTTCTCAAATACCACATATGAGTGAAAACATATGATACCTGTCTTTCTCTGATTTATTTCACTTAGCGTAATATCCTCCAGTTCCATTCATGCTGTTGCAAATGGCAAGGTTTCATTCTTTTAACTGCTGAGTAGCATTCTGTTGTGTGTATATATGTGTGTGTTTGTATATACACACGCACACATATACCACATCTTCTTTATCCATTCGTCAGTCATTGGACATTTGGGCTCTTTCCATGATTTGGCCATTGTTGATAGGGCTGCTATAAACATTGGGGTATGTGTGCCCCTATGAATCAGCACTCCTGTATCCTTTGGATAGATTCCTAGTAGTGCTATTGCTGGGTTGTAGGGTAGTTCTGTTTTTTTTTTTTTTTCAAGTTTATTATTTTGAGAGATAGCACAAGCAGGGTAGAGTCAGAGAGAGGGAGAGAGAGAATTTCAAGCAACCTCTGCACTGCCAGCACAGAGCCTGATGTGGGGCTTGAACTCACAAGCCAGGAGATCATGTATGACAAGCACGCCTCTGTTCACTGATTTGTGGGTGAGAGTATGGAGAAGGAGAGTTTTCTGAGGCCTGTGAGAATGTGGCTGCCCTTGAGAAGAATTACGAAGAGGTTCAAATGGATTCTGTTGAAGAAGAAGGTGAAGAAAAATACTAATGTTAAAAATGTCACAAAGGTGCATGCTTGTAATGCATCAAATCCTGTCAAATTTGTGGTTCAGGTGAGCTCAGACCTCACCAGTGGCTGTGGTGTTACTCAGCATGCACACAGCTTACTATACTTTGGTGGGTCTTCACTATGTACCACAGCGGGAGGCTGGTAATTAATGCCAGCTTTGAAGCCACTGGGCCACAAGTCCACAAACTAGATGTTATGCTTGGTCTTGATGGTGGCAGTGGCAGTATTGACATCTTTGGGAACCACATTGCCCTGGTACTACAGGCAGCAAGCCATGGCGAGGGTCACATTTCACCCTCTGGTTAGCTGGCTCAAAGCATACACTGGTGATCTCTGCTACAGAAAGCTGTTCACAGTAGGCTTTCTCAGCAGAGATGATGGGTGTTTTTGACCAGAGGGAATTGGATACAGGGATAGGGCACCAGATTGGTCTGGAATTCTGTCAGATCAACATTTAGGGCTCCATCAAATCTGGGGGAAATAGTGATGGAGGACACAATTTGACCTATCAGCCTATTTAGGTTAGTGTAAGTTGTGCACTCATTATGGAGGTTTCTGTGACCTGTCATAGGTGGCCTTGTCTACCATGAAGGCACAATCAGAGTGCTCCAGGGTGGTGTGGGTATTGAGGATGGAGTTGTAGGCCTCAACTACAGTTGTGGAAACCTGGGGTGCTGGGTACATGAGGAACTCCAGCTTAGACTTCTGGCCATACCTGACAGACTTTCTGTCAACAGAGAGGTGAACCTGGAATCAGTTTCTTCTCCAAAGCTGTGGACAAGCAGGAAGCCCTGAAGACCTGTGCACTGACCAGCCCATTTCTGAATTCGGTCCAAGACAAGGTCAATGATCTACTTGCCTATGGCATAGCCCTCAGGCGTAGTTATTGGCAGCATCTTCCTTGCCTTTGAGGAGCTGCTCAGGGTGGAAAAGCTGGCAATGGGTGCCAGGGTGAATTTCATCAATGATTGTGAGTTCCAGGTCTGCAAGCACTGCCCTGGGCACACGCTTGTCAGCACCCATCTCACTCAAGAACTTGATGAAGGAGTCATCTCCATCCCCAATGTTTTTGTCATTTGGCGTCTGGCTATCGGGCTGAATGCTGTGTTTCAGGCAATGGGACTCCCAGCAGGCATTGCTGATCTGGACACCAGCTTGGCCAACACGGATGGAGATGCATTCACGCATGTTTGCTGTTTTGTGGCTGCCGAGCAGATGGCGGAGAGGAAGAGGAAAGGTTGTTACTTCTTACAGTGTGATGGTTAAGGGGTTGATGTGAGCACTTCAGGAATTCCTAAAAACTCCATTAGAACTAACGACTTTTGCAAGGTCGCAAGGTACAAGAATGACCTCCAAATATCAGATTTATTTTTATACAGTACCAGCATGCAAACTGAAGAGGCAATTAACAAAACAATTTTATTTGCGAAAGCACCAAGAAGAATGCAGTACTTAAGCTTAAATTTTTTAAAATAGAAATGCAAGACTTGTGTGCCAAACACGACAAAACATTTGTTGATACAAATTAAAGACAACTTAATTGGATAAACTTCCCATATTTATGGATCAGAAGACTTATTACTAAGATAGCAGTACTCACCAACATGATATACAGATTTCGTGCCATCCCTCTCACAATCCCAGCTGTATTTTTTGCAAAAAAAAGTTACAAAATTTGTATGAAAGTGCAAGGGAAACAGCATAGCCAAAACGGTCTTGAAAAAGAACAAGGCTGGGGGACTTCTTCTCAGTTACAAAACTTGTTACAGAGCTACAGTAATCCAGACAGGGTTGTACTGGGGTAAGGATAGATATGTGGATCAATGGAATAGAATCGAAGGTCTAAAGATAAATCATTACACTATGGCCAGTTGATTTCAACAAGTGTCTGAAGACACTTTCGTGTGTTTAGGTAGAAGTTTTTCAATATATGCTGCTGGAGCCACTGACTATCTTCATGCAAAAGATGGAAGCTAATTCCTCCCGCTACCCCATCCACAAAAATGAACTTAAAAGAATTAGAGTCCTAAAGGTAAGAGCTTTGGCTCACTTTTAGTTAGGTGATGATTTCTTAGGTAAGATGCCAGAAGCATAAGAAACAAAGGGAAAAAACTTATGTGCCTTAAAAGGAACATCAAGAAAACAAAAAAAAATCGATGGGATATGAGGTAATACCTGCAAAACATATGTATGTTGCTAGGAGACTTTTTTTTAATGTTTCTTTTTGAGAGAGAGAGGGAGAGATAGAAAATGTAAGTGGGAGAGTGGCAGAGGGAAAGGGAGAAAGAGAGAAAATCCCAAAAGACTCCACACTGAAAGTGCAGAGCCCGATGTGGGCTCAAACTCATAAACCCTGAGAACATAACCTGAGCTGAAATCAAGAGTCAGACATTTAACCAACTGAGCCACCCAGGCACCCTGCTATGAGACTTTTCTCTAGAATATATATAGAATGCTTATATAATTCAATAAAAAGAAGATAGCCCAATTAAAAAATGGGCAAAGGACAAGAATATAAATTTTTCCAAAGATCTACAAATGACCAGCAAGCCCATGAAAAGAGGCTCAGCACTACTAGTCGTTAGGAAAATGCAAATCAAAACCAAAATGAAATACCACTTTGTATCCACTAGGGTGACTGTAATAAAAATGACAGTATCAAAGTGTTGGTGAGGATGTGGAGAAATTGGAAGCCTCATACATTCCTGGTAGGAATTTGAGTAAAATGGTGCAAACCTGGAAATAATTTGGCAGTTTCTCACAACGTATGACATTACCGCATGACCTAGCCACTCTACTCCCAGGGTTATACCCAAGGGAAATGAAATCATATGTCCACACAAGTGTTGTATATAATTGTTCATACTGACATTTTCCATAATAAGCGAACAGTAGAAACACCCCTAATGTTTATGAAATGATGAATGGATAAATAATATTAAATGGGGTATATTTATAGATGGAATATTATTCAGTGATAAAAAAAATAAATGAAGTATTGGCACTTTTTACAAGATGGATGAAATTTGAAAACATTGCTAAATGAAACAAAGCAGTGATAATAGACCACGAATTCTTTATTTCCATTTTTATGAAAAGTCTAGAATAAGCAAAGCTACTGAAATAGAAGGTAGTTTAGTAGTGGTGTAGGGGGAGGGGGTTATGGAATGACTACTAATGGGTCCACATTTTCCTTTTTGGGGTTACAAAAATGTTTCAGAAGTGCCTGTGGTGAGGGTACACAACCTTGAATTTACTACGCACCATTGAATGGTGCAGTTCAGATGGGTTAAATTTATGGTGTGTGAATTTTATGTCAATAAAGCTGCTTAAGACTTTTGAAACTTACGTATTTTATATTTAAGAATTTATTTTCCTGTTGGTGTAATAGAAGTTTAAAATTTAGGAATGAACTGAGATGATGTATCTTCTAGCATGATGGAATCTTCTTTAAGATGATTTCTTCTCATAATTACAAAACGTTTATGTGACTGCTCTCAATTTAGTTACATGAATAAACCTGTACAGATGTTGAGTGTTCCTGGGCTACTACTTGGCGGGTAGAAGTGGTATATATGTGTGATCCAGTATTCTATTTTTATTTCCTCCTCTGCCTTTGAATGTGAGTGAAAGAAGGTTAAATCAACATAGAGAATGTCTACTTTCTGTAATGCTGATGTAGCTTATTTCCAGCTAACCTTCCTCCAAATAACAATGGCAAGCTTTGGAGAAGATCTACAACAATTAGAAGGCTCTGGATGACAACTAAAAACAAGTCAGAATTTGAATGGATTTTGAGCATTCGTAGAAGGAAAACCTACTGGATGAGATCCACATTTGTGTGGCATTTCCCCTGAAGGCGTGGTCACCTTCACATACGTGCGTCAGAGCATGGCAGAACTCAAGAGTTAGTCCCAATCTTATTGACTTGAGGTCTTGGAGATCGATGCTCAGAATTGTAAGAACTGCTAAAGATTGAGCAGGGGTATCATGGCAAAAAGAGAGCAACAGTGAGATTTTTGTTTTTTCTTTTTAAATTTATATCCAAGTTAGTTAGCATAGAGTACAACAGTCATTTCAGGAGGAGATTCCTTAATGCCCCTTATCCATTTAGCCCATCCCCCCTCCCACAACCCGTCCAGCAACCCTCTGTTTGTTCTCTATATTTAGCTGTCTCTTATGTTTTTGTCCCTTTCCTTTTTATATTATTTTTGCTTCCTTTCCCTTATGTTCATCTGTTTGGTATCTTAAGGTCCTCATATGAGTGAAGTCACATGATACTTGTCTCTCTCTGACTGATTTCGCTTAGCATAGTACTTTCCAATTCCATCCACGTAGTTGCAAATGACAAGATTTCTTTCTTTTTGATTGAGTAATACTCCATTGTGTGTATATATATATATATATATGTATATATATATATATACATATATGTGTGTGTGTGTGTGTGTGTGTGTGTGTGTATACGCACCACATCTTCTTTATCCATTCATCCATTGGTGGACATTTGGGCTCTTCTCATACTTTGGCTGTTGTTGATAGTGCTGCTGTAAACACTGGGGTGCACGCGTCCCTTCGAAACAGCACACCTGTATGCCTCGGATAAAAATACCTAGTAGTGCGATTGCTGGGTCGTGGGGTAGTTTTATTTTTAATTTTTTGAGGAACCTCCATACTGTTTTCCAGAGTGGCTGCACCAGTTTGCATTCCCACCAGCAGTGCAAGAGATCCTCTTTTTTTTTTTTCATCATCCCTTGTTCCTTTTATTTATTTATTTATTTTTTAATAGTTTATTGTCAAATTGGTTTCTATACAACACCCAGTGCTCAATCCAATGAGCACCCTCCTCTGTGTCCACCACCCACTCTCCCCCCCACACCCCTCTCTCCCCCCCCACACCCATCTCTCCCCCCCCGACACCCATCTCTCCCCTCAGTTCTTTCTTATTCTTTGAGAGTCTCTCATGTCATGTCTTCCTTCCTCTCTGTGGCTTTTTTTTCCCCCCCTTCCCCTTTCCCCCTCCCCCCTGATTCTCTGCTAGTTCTTCCAAAGCCTACCTATGTGTGGGAACATATGGCATCTGTCTTTCTCTGCCTGACTTATTTCACTCAGCATAATATCCTCCAGTTCCATCCATGTTGCCACACATGGCCAGATTTCATTCTTTCTCATTGCTGCATAGTATTCCATTGTGTGTACACACATATATATATATATATACCACATCCTCTTTATCCATTCATCAGTTGATGGACACTTATTCTCTTTCCATGATTTGGCTATTGTCGAAAGTGCTGCTATGAACATTGGGGTACACGTGCCCCTATGCATCAGCACTCCTGGAAGGAGATCCTCTTTTTCTGTATCCTCGCCAACATCTGTTGTTGCCTGAGTTGTTAATATTAGCCATTCTGATGGGTGTGAGGTGGTATCTCATTGTGGTTTTGATTTGTTTTTCCCTGATGATGAGTGACATTAGGCATTGTTTCGTGTGTCAGTTGGCCATCTAGATGTCTTCTTGGAGAAGTGTCTGTTCATGTCTTTAGCCCTTTTCTTCACTGGATTATTTGTTTTTTGGGTGTTGAGTTGGTAAGTTCTTTATAGATTTTGGATACTAACCCTTTATCTGCTATGTCATTTGCAAATACCTTCTCCCATTCTGTCAGTTGCCTTTTAGTTTTGCTGATTGTTTCCTTTGCTGTGCAGAAGCTTTTTATTTTGATGAGATCCCGGTACTTCATTTTGGCTTTTGTTTCCCTTGCCTCTGGAGACGTGTTAAGAAGTTCCTGTGGCCAAGGTCAAAGAGGTTTTTGCCTGCTTTCTCCTAGAGTATTTTAATCACTTCCTGTCTTAGGTTTAGGTCTTTCATCCATTTTGAGTTTATTTTTGTGTATGGTATAAGAAAGTGGTCCAGGTTCATTTTTCTGCATGTCGGTGTCCAGATTTCCCAGCATCACTTTCTTAAGAGACTCTTTGTTTCATTGGATATTCTTTCCTGCTTTGTCAGAGATTAGTTGCCCATATGTTTGTGGTTCCATTTCTGGGTTCTCTATTCTGTTCCATTGATCTGAGTGCGTGTTCTTGTCCCAGTAGTACCATACTGTCTTGATGATTGCAGCTTTGTAATACAGCTTGAAGCCCAGGATTGCGATGCCTCCTGCTTTGGTTTTCTTTTTCAGGATTGCTTTGGCTATTCGGGGTCTTTTCTGGTTCCATGCAAATTTTAGGATTGTTTGTTCTAGCTCTGTGAAGAATGCTCGTGTTATTTTGATAGGGATTGCATTGAATATATAGATTGCTTTGGGTAGTATTGACATTTTAACAATATTTGTTATTCCTATCCAGTAGCATGGAATATTTTTCCATTTTTCTGAGTCTTCTTCAATTTCTTTCATAAGCTTTCTATAGTTTTCAGTGTTTAGATTTTTCACCTCTTTGGACAGATTTATTCCTAAGTATTTTATGGTTTGACACAATTGTAAATGGAATTGATTCCTTGATTTTTCTTTCTGTTTCTTCATTGTTGATGTATAGAAATGCAACCGATTTCTGTGCATTGATTTTATATCCTGTGACTTTGCTGAATTCATGGATCAGTTCTAGCAGCTTTTTGGTGGAATCTTTTGGGTTTTCCGTATAGAGTATCATGTCATCTGTGAAGAGTGAAAATTTGACCTCCTCCTGGCCGAACAGTGAAGATTTCTATCTCTGAATTTAGCTTCCCTCAAATAGATGATTGAGTGCTGGTATGTGCATGCATAAAGATTTCATGAATCCCAGTGTGTGAATCCCTCTGGGATGCCGAATGAACTGAGCTGAAATTGTGTTGCTGCCTGCCAAAGAGATAATAATATTTGGAATTTGAGCTTCATCAAATTTGAGGGGCTTGTAAACACTTTAAATTTTCCATTAAAACCCCAGAAGGATCATGTCTTAGGAGAAACACTGTTTCTGGAATAAGTAATTTGGACTTCTAGTTCAGTGAAAGCAAAACCAAAAAGACATCCTAGCACAACACAAAGGTGGGTCTTGATGACTTCAGAGTGATGAGTCAGTAGTTTAACTGCCTGCTGAAATAAAAATCAGAATTTTTCAGGGGAAGATAACAGGAAAACTACAGTCTCTACAACATATCCACAGTCTGACATACAGAAAACAATTCACTTGGCACATGATTCAAGAATTAAATTGACTCATGGTCAAGAGAAAAAGCAGTCAATAGAAACCAACTATGTTATTACTAAGATGTTGGGTTAGGTATAAGACTTTAGCAAAGTTATTAAAATTGTTTTCAAATATTAAGGATCAGAATGAACTAGTTCATAGGGAATACAAGCATAGATCTGGAAACTAGGAAATTACCAAGTAGAAATTCTAGATCTAAAATATACTGTCTCTGCAATGGAAAACTTACTGGATAGGCTGAAAAGCATATTGGTTAGTGCTGGCAGAAGGCAGAATGGGTAAACTTAGAAGAATAGAGACTGTATACTCTGAAGAGAAAAGGTATTTTACAAACTAAAGAGACCTTCATTGACCTAGGTTAATAAGATCAGTAAGTCTAACTTACATGTATTTGGAGCTACAAAAGGAAATAGAAGACAGAAAATGGGGCAAAACATATCTGAAAATACTGTTTGTCTTCTGTAGATTGGGAAGAGGATAGAGTTGTGTGTGTCACTTTTATTCAACTTTATAGTGGAGATCCTGCCCAGTAAGATAAGAAGTCATGGAGATCAGAAATGGAGAAGTAAATCATTTTTCTTTGCCAAGGGTATAATAGTTTGCATAGAACACCTTAGGGAATCTATAAAACAATTACTGAAATAAATTTAGCAGAGTCGCAGGATAAAAAATCAATCAAATATAAATTGTGTTTCACTGAACTAACAGCAATGAGAAAAGAAAAATTAACAGTTTTGTTTAACGGCATAAAAATGTAGGTAAATACTTTAACAAAATAAATTCAAGGTTGTCAGTTGTCAGAGTAGTTAAGGCGTGAAAAACTAATAAAGCATAATAAGAATCGGGAAGGAAGCTTTCCACGACACCTTAATAGGTTACTTAAGAGAACTCTAAGGAATCTATGATACAACTAATAAAACTAAAAAATAGGTATAATTTTAACAAAAGAGGTTCAAAACCACCACACTTTGCTGAGAGAAATCCAAAATATAAAATAAATTAGAGCTATTATTCTCAGAGGTCAGAGGATAAAATATTAAGGTGTCCACTCTCCCTCCATTAATGAAGAGATTCAATGCAAACCAAAACATAATCCCATTAGGGTTGCTTTCGGGAGGAAGGAAAAGATACTGACCTGATTTGAAAGTTTTGTGAAAATGCAAAGGGATCTAGGATAGCTAATATTGTCTTAACTGATGGACAGAGCTGCAGATCTTGGTGTGCAAGTTTTCTTGAAACAACTAGATGAAATTGCTCCTCTCTCCCATCACACAAGAAGATTAAGGATGAATCATAGGTCTACATGTAAAACCTCTAAAGAAAAACATGAATATTTCTTCTAGGCCTTACTATAGTCTGAACACTTCTTAGCAAGGACATAAAAGCAGTGAACATAAATGGGAGAACTCCTATATTTTCATTCATATTACAAATTTCCATTAAACAGCAAAGAGATATTATATGTTTGTTAGAATTACTGAAATCCCAAACACTGAAAATACCAAGTGCTTGCAAGGTTGTGAAACAACAGGAGCTTTCATTCACTGCTAATGGGAATGCAAAACGGTGCAGTGGAAGACAGTTTAGCAGGTATTTTTCCAAAATGAAACATCCCTTTACCTTGTGATCCAGTATTTGTCCTCCTTGGTATATATTCAAATGAGTTGAAAATGTTTCCACCCTGAATGGATGCGGATGTGAATGTTTTTAGCAGCTTCACTCATATTGCCAAAACTTAGAAGTAGCCAAGATGTCCTTCAGTAGGTGACTGGATAAGTAAACTGTGGTACATCCAGACAATGGACTGTTACTCAGCAATAAAAAGGTTTTAGCTATCATCATGCCACACAGAGACACGGAGAAACTTTAAATGCATAATCCTGAGCTAAAGAAGCCGACCTGAAAAGGTTTTACGTTCTGCGTGTTTGTAGCTGTACGGCATTCTAGAAAAGGCAAAATGTTGGAGATAATAAAGATCAGTGGTAGCCAGTGATTGGGGGTTGGAAGGAAAGTTAAGTAGGTAGACCGCAGAGAAATTTTAACGTGAAATTATTGCATATGAAACCTTAATGGTGGACACATGTCATTGTACATTTGTTGGGACCTGTAGAATATATAGCCCAGAGAGTGAATCCTAAGGTAAACTATGGACTTTAGTTTCTACCAGTGTATCTACATTGGCTCATCAGTTTTAACAAATGTACCACAGCAGTGCAGAATGGGAATAGTAGGTACACTGTAGCCAGGGGAGGATGAGTGAGGGTATATATGTAGGAACTCTACTTCCTGCTCGGTTTTTCTGAAAACCTAAAACTGCTCTGAAAAATTAAGTCTTTTAATTTTAAAAAACTGCTAAAGGTAAGACATTTTAAAGAAAATTTATTAGCCTCGGGGGAAGCAAAATATTCACAACACATAAATCTGATAGAGGCTTTCTAAAAAATAACTCCCACAAATCAATAAGACCAACATCTTAAAAAAAATGAACAAAATTTTGAAACAAGTGACCAATAAGCGCTAATATGGAGGTGCCCAGTGTTATTTGTCATAAGGGAAATGCGTGTTAACTTGTAATGAGATACAGTTTCTAAGCCACTGGCTTGGTTAGAAGTGGAAACACAACACCAAATGGTGCAAAGGTACGGAGCAAGCTCCATTGCGGGGACAGTATAGTTATGTTTTAATACCTTGTGAGACAGTTTGGCAGTTTTTATAAAGTTAAGCATGTTTACCCTCATATTTCCACACCCAGAGATTGTTACCCACAAGAAATCAAAACTTCTGTCTTCAAAAGAGGCTCATACAAAAAATGTTTATAGTAGGTTTTTTGATAAGAGCCGCAATGTTTATAGCAGGTTTTTTGATAAGAGCCGCAATGGAAACAACCCAAATGCCTATCAGCAGAAGGATGAACTAATTTTGGTATGCTGGTACAATAGAGTACTACTCTGCAATAAACAAAGAATGAACTGTCTGATGTGAAGTTTTAATCTAAAGTTGAACTAGAATGGAAAAGTGCAGGTTTACTGGAATGATAAATGATGGAGCTTACAGTTTAGAATTTCACTGTATATAAATCATAAATGTATTTTTTAAAATCAGGGTTGGGGCGCCCTGGGTGGCTCAGTTGGTTGAGCTTCCGACTCTTGACTTTGCCTCATGTCATGATACCAGGGATGTGGGATCGAGCCCCTCCTTGGGCTCCAGGGTGAGCATGGAGCCTGCTTGAGAGACTCTTCTCTCTCTCTCTCTCTCTCTCTCTCTCTCTCTCTCAAATAAATAAAGTGGGATTGAAATAATAGAGGAGGGTTTCAGATATTTCACCAAATTCTGAAATGATTGATGAGAATAATTCTTATTTTAGCATTCATGTGCCAAGCACACGTCTGAGCGTGTTACACCTTTTACCTTCTTTAATCACCTTGTGGGTAAAGTGTTCTTACTTACTGTCTTGGCCTCACTTATCAGGAAACTGAAAAAGCAAGGAGGAAAAGTAGCTTGGAAGGCCAATGGCTTTTGGGGTTGGTGGGCAGTCCATGACCAGGGCTTGCAGAGGCTCAACACCATCGCCTTTCCTGACTGGTCATGCCCAGCTTTTAAATTGAGAACTTGAAGCCTTTGATTGGTGGCAGAAGAAATAGGGTTTGCATAATATTAAAATCTGTAAGATTATAAGTATCATTAGTATTCGCTTCCTGATGCAGGTGTCATTTGTGTTATTTGTAATGCTAATGACTCCAAACTTGAGGGTGTTTCATAACCCTTTCTAGGCACTGTTTTGTGATACGCAGCCTCAGCTATGTGAATGTACACATTTTAAATTGCATATAAGCAGGATTCTGTTCCTCTACTGTGACAATTTCTAGCTTTGAAGAGGTTCTCTGAAAATGTTGCTTTTTATCTTTCTTCTGCAGTGATGAACTTTAATGTTGGAGTGTTGTAAGTTCTCACATAATAAGGCTTAGATTTTTGTTTGCTTTGGCAGTAGACTTCTGTTTAAAATTCCTTTAATCTGTTCATTCCATGCTTTTTATATTCATTTTGATAGCTGATGCTTCTGTGAAGAATTTTATATGAATTTATTGGACTAATAAAACTTGTATTTGTAATTCTTCTTCCATCCCAACTTGCTAAGAGTAAGTTTTTCAGCAAATTGCTGAGTTTTTGTAGTCTTTAGATTTTTTTTTTCCTGGAGGAAATAAGAAACAATTCATATGCTAGATCTAAAGTTTCATTAAAATTGCTTATGCCCTGTCTCAGGCATTTTAAGTGGGCCATCTGTCTAAACATCTCTCTCTTTTTTTTTTCTGATCATTTCCTCGACTTATTCATGAACCATGGGAGGGCTCCTTTGTAGTCGTCATGTAGCTGTTTCCATCTACCCCCACTGAATACATCTATGTGCTCGCATAACATATCTTTTCACCGTGCTGGAAATTCTCTGAACTTGGTTCAGATGAATGGCTCACTTTTCTGAAGGCCTTTTTCTTCCTGCGAAGATTTGTATGCAGAAGCTGACCTCTGTGGCTGTGGAATGCAGCATATTATTCTTGATCATTTTACAGACCACCCACTGTGAAAGTTATGATCAAGGATCGCTTAATGATTCTCTGACCACTAACATTGTTTTAACTCAGTATTTCACTCCTAAATAGGTAATGGCACAATTGAAAACCAGCTTTTCTGAGTGTCTCATAATACGGTTTTGAGATGCTTGTAATCCTTGATAACTAAAGGTGCTGTGAGTTTTGTTTACATAAAATCTGCCTTAAAACATGAAATGTAATGGCAAAGTATTTGGGTTAGTAGTGTTTACCCATTTTTGAGTAAAATATTCCAATAAGTTAAATGTATTAGCATTAACATTCGTGATACTTGGCTGACCATTTTTATTATAAAATAGAGAAAAATTCAGTTTTATTGAGCATATTCATTCTGGTTGGCTGATGATAATTAAAGTGGACAAGTCTGGGTAAGACCTATTATTTGATTTGCTTTGTGAGTCTCTGTTTGTGTGAATTCCCTTTTCCTGGGTTTTGGGGGGTTTTGTTTGTTTTTTGAAGTAGTGGCTTAAATGATAACAGCTTTTCAAGTAACTAATAAGCTGCACAGATGAAATTTTTGATCAGATGTCAACCTCTTTCACTAGGCACCTAGTTCAGTAAAGAGGCTGTTTCCTGTGTAACATTACTACGGTGAGTCGAGTGAGACTCCAGGACTTTTTCTCTCCCTTTCCAAAGAGTTGTTTGTAAACATCTTTGAGACTGTTTCGGATTTAATGGATAAATGTAACTCCTTTCTCAAATTTAAACTCTAACTGTAAAATGTCACCGCTACCATTATAAACATGTTTGTGCTCGTGGAATTGGTATCAGTGTTTCAGAGTAATTATTGTTAATTTGGCCTCAATAATTTTACAGAAGTAGAGCACATACTTTTATACTTTCAGGCTGGTGCCTCTTACTTTCTTTATTGGTAGCTTATAACCGTTTATTTCCGCTGCAGAGTTTATGGGTCTTGATACTGGGCACGTATGCCCAACCCCATCCGTTTTATGGGAAAACAAAACAAAACTGCTTTCAAACTTACATAAAGCTGGAAGGAATCTTAGCAGATTTTGTGGAAGGCTGAATTCGTGAAGCAGTTCCACAGTGTGGCCATCCTGTACCTCAGGGGCCTGCGTGCACAGTGAATCCTCTTCCCTACCTCCTAGTACACATCACCTTGAAAGAAATTGTTAGGGAAGTGCCACTCAGGAGTTGTGTGCTCAGAAGGAGCGACAGCTTCCCCGTCACCTGCCGGGCACCGCACTAGCTGTATTTCACGTGTGTAGAAACTTGGGGGCCCAAGGACTGGAGTCCTTGGTACCTTGTTAGTAAGGGAAGGGACAGAGATGAAACCCCAGCATTTTAACTCAAAAGAGCCTGTGCTCTTTCCACAAGGTCCCTCTTGGGGCAGGTTCTAACATATATGAAACAGATGCGGATCAAAATAAAACAATGGAAAAATAAATAGTAGTTAGGTTCTGAAGGGTGGCAACTCTATCTCGCCGCCATCTGTAGGATTGCTTTCTGTGGGAAAATGCAGTCTGGGTTCCAACAGGATGTCAGTATTAACTTCCCAGCTCCTCTGGAAACAGAGGCTTGTTGCATAACTAAGAAGGGTCTCCATGTTTACTCGAAAGAATTACCTCCTTCGGGCTACTGAATTGTGAAAAATATTAAGCCTATAATATAGGTTAAGGGCAGGGGGCTCACTGAAGTTTGTACTCTGGTTAGTGCCTATAATTAGGGAACAGTTTGTGAGAGAGATGATATTCTTCTTGAAAAGTCTGTTTGTGGAGCAGAAGGAATCCAGGGTTTCCTTAAAGGGACTTCAGTTATGGGGGTGGAGGTGGGCAGAAATGAATCTAGCCCTAGGGTTGAGACTAATCAAATTAATGAAAGTTAGTGTTTATATGCACTGTTTGATTTAGTCCTCAGTCCATCACTTTGGTGCAGATACTATTATATATCTAGATTGATACATAAGGAGACTGAGACTTAATAGTTTGCTTGAGATCAGAATGAACTAATGAAAAGGCTGAGTTTTAATTCACTTGTGCGAGTTACGGCAGCCTGGGTTTGTAACCACTGTGCTTGTTTCTCCTGCTTGTTTTAGTCTGGTTTGGTTTGGTTTGTGAAGTAACTTAAGGGTTTGGCGCAACCAGATACACAAGTCACAGAATAATCAGAAATAAAACTGGATACAAAGAGAGGGACCGTATTTATAAGAGACTTGAATGGTAGGTAACTTAGTTAAGATTTCACCTGATACGAAGTAGAAAACCACAGAACAGTCTTGATCAGCAGTGTTACTAATTGTCAAGGATAGTAAAGTTTAAGAAAGTTAGGTTGCCAGTAATACAGCTGGGAGGTTATTTCCGTCATCACAAAACCCCTGAGAGGTTGGGGTGTTAGCCTGTTTGAAGGTCAACAGAGAGACGTCTGGCGAGGTGGTTTATATAGTCCAGGAAGAGCCGGCAGTAAGCCAACAGCTCAGGGGCCCTGCTCCTTCTGGAGCATGCTCTGTCCGTTGGGTGACACGGCCTCTCCCTTGTAGTGCGTGGCACATAGTAGGTGCTCCTCAAATTCCTTCCTCCTGCCCCCATCCTCCTTTTCTCCCCAAACTGTGTTAAGACCTGGGAAACAAAAATAAGGAGTGCTCTCAATCTTTATTTTATTTTTATAATTTTTTAAATGTTTATTTGAGAGAGAGAGAGAGAGTGAGTGAGCATGAGTGAGTGGGGGAGGGGCAGAGAGAGAGGGAGACACAGAATCCGAAGCAGGCTCCACTTAACCAGCTGAGCCACCCAAGGGCCCCTGAATCTGAAGCAGGCTCCAGACTCTCGAGCTGTCAGCACAGAGCCTGACACGGGGCCCGAACTCACGAACCGCCAGGTCATGACCTGAGCTGAAGTCGAACGGTTAACCTACTGAGCCGCCCAGGTACCCCAGGAATGATCTTGATCTTTTAGGAGCTCACAGGCCAATGAAGGAGACAAACTTAGGTGCCCTGTGGAATAGAGTCTCAACACCGAGGGGGTGGCACAAAGGACGACTCTGCCCTGGGATACTTTTCCTCTCTCCTCCTCCTCTGTGTCCTGTATACTCCCCTGTTGTTCTTTCAAGCTCTCATGTGTGAAGTCTGTCCTCTGAAACAGTCCTGCTTAAATAGCCAAGAGAATCGTCCATGACTGCCATGTGCATTAGTATTGATTTGTTGATGCATTTTAAAACTTTAATTTTTTGGGGCGCCTGGGTGGCTCAGTCGGTTAAGCGTGACTTCAGCTCAGGTCATGATCTCGCGGTTCATGGGTTCGAGCCCCGCATCAGGCTCTGTGCTGACAGCTCAGAGCCTGGAGCCTGCTTCGGATTGTGTGTCTCCCTTTCTCTCTGCCCCTTACTCGCTCACACTCTGTCTCTGTCTGTCTCTCAAAGATGAATAAACATTAAAACAAAAAACAAACAAAAAAACCTTTAATTTTCACTCCTAATTTAAGACGTTTCTTCATTTTCAGAAAATAGTGGGCCAAATACAAATGTTCTTCTAAATTATCCATCATCCTTCATTAGGCATTGTGTCTAGAGACGATTTGATTATATCATCATTTTTGTGCCTGTTTTTTTTTTCATTGAATACACAAAGAATCCTTTTGAAATTCATGGGAGGGGGTGTGACATTGAAACATAACCTGCAGCATTTTTTCAGAACTATGACTTAAGACAGAGTCTGGATATTATCTGTTCAGTGCTTAGTAAAAAATTCCTTTACGACTATAAATAATGAAAACATGCAATATTTAAATTAATTCATAAATCATTAAAACTTCATTACTTTAAAATTGTGAGATATATTTGTATTCTAAAAATGTTTTTGTCTCTGGCTGCTTTATCCAGTTTTTCTGGACCACGTAATATGGAAAAAGACCTGTGTGTTAACACTAGCCTCATTGATGTTGAATTCTTACCCAAACAAACAAAAACCAAAACAAAATGAAAGGATACAAGGGAACTTTTGGAGGTGATGGATATGTTTATTACCTCAATTATGGTGATAGAAACACAAATGAATGACTATGTTCAAATTCACTAAATTGTATGTTAATTATATGGAGTTCTTTTGCATACCAATTATAACTCAGTAAGCCCAGAAAAATAAAAGTCTACCACTGTAAATTTTTGAAAACAGTCTGGAACAGTAGCAAAATACTGAAAATATATTAATATTGCATAAAGTTGATTTTTGAAAGTCACACTTAAGCAACTCCAATTCATAGAATGGATGATGGTACTTTGAATAGATGGGTCTATGACAGTTATCCCAGAATGATCATTGTTGTCCTTGGAATGTCTGGTGTTTTTTGTTCATTTTTAACTGGTCTAGTTGAAATCTGAAAGCTTTTTTCTAAGGACAGAGCCTTTTAAAATAATGTTCTGAGATACAGTCTTTGGCAGTTGTAGCCTGCACACTTAACGCCAAAGGAAAATCAGTTTACTAAGAGAATAAGTATAAAAGTATTAACTCCTTTTCTCTTTTTCTACTTCAGAGTGCCTATTATTCAACCACAAGTGGCTAACTGGGAGCTCTCAGTAAAATTGCATGACGAAGTTCATACTGTCATAGCAGCAAACAGTGGGCCAACATTCTCTGTGAGTTTTATTTCTTTCTTTCCTTTTTTTTTTCTGAATTCTTGAAATGATCTGTGCTTGTTTCAGACAATTTTTAACCTATTCAGCGACTCTCACTTTTGAGTCTGTAACGGAGCAGTGTGCCTGTTTCATCTTCTTTAGGAAGCTGAATGTAAATGGGAGGTTTTGTTCTCTCATGTTAATTAGGAAATACATTCCTAGATTTAGCCACATTCTAGACCCACTTCCTGACACCTGATTCATTTTCCTTTTGTTATTGAGAAGTAATACTTTTGTTTTTGTCCCAGAGAAGAGCATCTTTAAGTATAATTCCAAACATATGATAGCTGTGGGAGGTAATCATTCTTTTAAAACAAGTAATCTGAAGCCTATATAACATTTTCACGAGACTTCATGTTGTGTGAGACATTCTTGAGGCTAAATTTACCTTGTGATGACATTTTTTTTTGTTTTAAAGAACTTAAAACTTGAACTTAAACCCCTTGGATAATATCCATGATAGAACTGCTTTAGTTTAATTTGGGTCTATACTAAGTAGTGTTATGTTAACATTTAGTGTTTATACTGTGTTATGAGTGATATGTTTAAGTTATATGATTTGAGATTGCCAGAAAAATATCATGATATCATGAAATGTTTTTCCTTTTTTGCTTTCAGCCTGAACACACAGAAGCTTCTATGTAGTTAATCCAATGAATATTTTATTAATCTACATTTCTCTTCTCATGGCTAAGTTGCAATGAAATGTCATTTTGTTGTTTAGAAAAAATGACTTTTTTATCAAAAGATTTAAATAGGATATGAAAATAAAAATAATATAATTTCACAGAAAGAAGGCCTGGTGAAGCTGAGGTATATGGTGGTAGTTTTTTCATTTTTATGTGTATTTTTGTATTTTTTTTTTAAGTAAACTCTGCCCCCAACATGGGGCTCGAATTCATGACCCCGAGATCAAGAGTCACATGCTCTACCAGCTGAGCCAGCCAGGCACCTCCTGGTGGCAGTTTCCTGATCCTAGCTAGAGAGTACCATCAGAGTTAAGGAGAATTCACTTATTAAACATATCCTTACTATATTCCTACTCTGTGCTAGGCAAGTGTGAGGCTGTTACCCTGGAGAAGCTTACATTCTTACGTGGTAGTCAGTCACAAGTAAATGAGATTAATTCATGAATGAAGGGTGGTCTCCCTGGTTGTCTTACAGTTTTGTGAATTATTCCTTAAGCCAAAACTGCTGAAGCATTTGTTCCTAAAAGGTATTTCACTCAACTCTGTTAAAACGAAAACTGCCCTGGAGTTAAACAGTTGTCTTGTGTATTTTTTGTGATTGTACTTGTGTGATTCCTTATGTTCTTCCTATCTAAATGATCGTTTTTAAAAGTACCTCTGTAAGTGGAGACTTGCATGTACATCAGGTTGAGTAGCAAATTATGTGTATTGAATAGTAAGGAGTATTAATATTCTAGCATTTTCCTCGGGGAAGGTTAACTTTACAAAAATGTAGACTTAGCATAATTTTCAGTTCTGTAGTGAGTCACCGCTGAAGTGTTACCGTTCATCCGATACACTGTTTTTCTAAGCAGTGCCTTGCCTTAATAAGAAAACTGCTCAGATTACGTCTTAGAGCTGTTATTTCTTTGTGCTTGTTTCAGATTGCATGTTGAAAAACTAGAGACTATGAGCTCAAATGGTGTCTTTGGATTTTTCCAGTAGAATTACCTCTTGTTTTGCTTTTTAGCTCGTAAGAAAAGCAGGGCTATTTTAAAAAACGCATCAAAATTATTACATTAAAAATTTGCCTGGAAAATATCCACCTTGATATATAGTATCAGTAGCTACTTACCCCTGTTTATTGGCTTTACGGTATCAAACCTAATGAAAAGCAAGTACTTCTGATTGTCTTTTTTTTCCTAAGGATATTTGCATTGAGTTTCATTTGCCATCCGTGTTACTGAAGAGGGTCAAGATGAATAGCATAGACTAAGTCAAGACCCGTTGATAGGAAGTCTTTACTGGTGTGGAAGCTCTGCCTATGGGGGTTCAGGAGGAGAGCTGTGACTGTTGGTTTTCTAGCTCACCCACTGCCACATCAAGGAAAAATTAATTGGCCTCAAGGTGACAGTCTAGGGCAATGATCCCAAGAGTAGTACAGGCAAAGTCCTGTGCCTATAGTAATGCTTCAGATACCCCACATTTTCAGAATTATTTTTACCTAAAAATTTTAAATTAAAAGATGTTTCGAATAAGGAAAGTACAGCAAATGCACAAATGTTCTATACAGATCTCTTATTAAAAAAGAAACTATTCATAGTTACAGCTCAATCCCTTCTTTATGTTACATCATTCCGCCCTTTTCCTCTCCAGAGGTGACAGCTATCCTTAAGATGCTGTGGGTCCTCCTCATGCATACTGTTCTACGTTCAGTGTGTATATACAGGACTATAATAATAGTAAAAAAGAAGGTTGTGAAAATAGAGATACTTAATGATACCACTTATGTAACAGTTTGAAATCTACAAAGCAAAAACAATCCCATTTGCAACAGCATCAAAAAGAATAAGATGCATAGGAATCAACTTAATCTCCACGGAGGAGAACTTGTACACTAGATACTACGAAATGTTGCGGAAATAAATTAAACACAAATATATGCAAAACCATCTTGTACTTAGAGATTGCTGTTATAATGTCAGCATTACCCATGATTTGACTTCACTATTACTCATGTTCAGTAGAGTCAAAACAATCCCTATCAAAATCCAACCGATTTTTTGCAGCAATAGGAAAGTCCATCCTAAAATTCATATGAAATCTTAAGGGGAGGGATCCCAAATAGCCAAAACAATTTTGAAAAAGGACAGAGTTGGAAAGCTCACACTTCCTGATTTTAAAACTTAATATAAAACTGCCATGGTCAAAATGGTGTGGTACTGGCATAAGACAGACACATGGACCGATGGAATAGAATTGAGAGCTTAGAAGTAAACCCTTGGATATATGGTCAAACGGTTTTTGATAGGAGCGCCAAGACAACTCAATGGGGGAAAGGACAGTCTTTTCAGTAAATAGCAGTGGGGAACACCTGGGTGGCTTAGTCGGTTAAGCAACTGACTTCAGCTCAGGTCATGATCTCGTAGTTCATGAGTTCGAGCCCCACATTGGGCTTTGTGCTGACAGCTCAGAGCCTGGAGCCTGCTTCAGATTCTGTGTCTCCCTCTCTTTCTGCGTCTCCCCCACTTGCACTCTGTCTCTCTCTCTCTCAAAAATAAATAAACATTAAAAAAATTACAAATAAATAGTAGTGGGAACATTGTGTGTCCACATGCCAACAAAAAAAGTTAGATTCTTGCCTTATACCATATACAAGATTAGCTCAAAATATATCAAGACCTAAATGTAAGAGCTAAAGCTGTAAAACTTAGAAGAAAACATGGAAAAAGCCTCATGACCTTGGGTTTGATGATAATTTCTTGAACATGATAAAAGCACAGGAAACAAAAGAAAAAGTAAATTAGACTCCATCAGAATTTAAAACTGGCGCACCAAAGGCCACAATCAACAGAGTAAAAAAGGCAATCCTCTGTTGTCTTCCCTCCCTCCCCCCCCTCCCTCCCTCCCTCCCTCCCCTCCCTCTCTCTCTTCCCCTCTCTTTCACTCTCCCTCCCCCCTCTCTCTGCACCTCCCCTGCTTGTGTGCTCACGTTCTCAAAATAAATAAACTTAAAAAAAAAGTAGTAGATTGGGGTGAAATATTTTATGTTTTATGTTTTCGATTTTATAAAGGTCAGAATGAATAGCAAAACTAAGTATAAAATCACCTAACACTAAATTGAAATGTTGTTTAGCAATTTAAGATGAGAAACTTAAAAATATCAAAAACAAACTAATTTTTACTTACATTTATTTCGTGATTCTCTTCTGGATTCCCAAGATGTTTTCCATTCTCTTTTATTCTGCGTAATGTGATCCTGGTCAAAATAGTTCCCTGTACTGCGTTTGTTATCTTAAAGATGATGCCCTAACTTCATATTGAAAACAGTTCGCTTGGAAGAAAAATGTTGGAGTACTCTTGACGTGAAGAAAATTAGCTCAGGAATTCAGCCTTCCTAAAGATGAAAAAGTGGGCACTGTACATTCGCTTGAATTTTTTTGCTTGATATTTATGTTAACTAACAAGCAGAAATAATGAACAGAAAACAGTCCTATATGATCCTAGGTATTGATTTAGGTACCCTTTGTGTTACAATGAGCCATCAATAGAAATTTTTCTGAAGATCCTGTAAACTACTCCTTAGAATATCTGGAATCCTTAAACTCATGAATTTTGGCACAGCAATGTAATTTTTGTGCTAATAATTGAAGAGAAAAATCTCGATCAAAAGTAACATTTAGCATGGTTAGAAAAATGAAAATTGTTTTCATCTTTTTAAAAACTCTTTTCAGCTCATTTTCCTAAATGAGATTTTTTTTCTTTTTTGCTTCTTATGGAAAGGTCAAAACTTTCCTTTTGATGGCCATAAAATTGTGCTGCAGTTTTAAATTACAATCAGATTCCTTTCATTCTGCCAATTTCAAGTAAGTTGTATATTGATACAATTTATATTAAAAGTTAAATGGCAGAGATCCACTTCTGAAAAAGCAGTTTTGTGCAGCAAAGCAACTATTACTGGTGAAAGTTATAAAAATTTCTATTACAGATGACATGCTGTTGTATGTAGAAAATCGTGAAAAAAAATCTAGTAAGAACTAGTACAAATAATAAGTTTAGCAAGGGTACAGGGTACACAATAAATATCTGAAAATCAATTGCAATTATACTTACTTGCAATGAACAATGCAAAAACAAAATTATGAAAAAGTTACCATTAACAAGAGCATCAAAAGAATAAAAGAACAAAAGAGGTATAAATTTATACTGTGAAAACTATAAACTATTAAAAAAGAAGTTAATGGAAATCCAAGTAAATAGAAAGCGTGTCATATTCCTGAATTGAAAGAGTTAATGTTGTTCAGACGGTGATATTTCCTAAATTGGTTTACACATTCAGTGCAGTTCCTTCCAGAATCCAAAAATTTTTTCCCCAGAAATTGACAAGCTGATGTTAAAATTTAAATGAAAACTTAAGGGACCCAGAATAGCATAAACAATTTTGAAAAAAAGGAACAAAGTTGGAGAACTCAGTTTCCCTTTTTAAGATGTAGAACAGAATTGTCTCATAAAGTGTAGTACTCGGATAAAGATAAACGTATAGATCAATAGAACAGAATTAAGGGTCCAGAACTAAACCGCTGATTTTTGACAAAGGTGCCAAAGTAATTCAGTGAAGGAAAGAATAATCTTGTCAACAAACAGTACTGGACCAAGTCAGTATCTACATGTAGAAGAATAAAGTTGAATCCCTATTTCATATTGAGTTAATATGCCGAAATTAACCTCCAGTGGATAAAAGATCTAAATGTAAGAGATGAAACAATAAAACTAATAGAAGAAAACATAGGGTACATCTGCATGACCTTGCTTGTGGCAGTGGTTGCTTAGTTAGGACAAAAGCACAGGCAGCAAAAGAAAAAATAAATTGGTCTTTGTCAGAATTAAAAACTGTTCAAAGGATATGGAATAAGAACCAGAAAAGGCAGAACACAGAGGGGGAAAACATATTTGTAAATCATATATCCAGTAAAACACTTGTATTTAAAATCTATAAATACATATAACTCAAAGGTAAATTAAATAGGAATGTATAGTATCCGTTTACCCTTTCTATAAAATAATTTGATAACATTCATCCAATAACTTTAAAACACATTCATATTATTTGGTTCACTGATGCCTTTTCTCAAAACCCACCGAAGGAGGGGTTCCTGGGTGGCTCAGTCTGTTGGGCATCCGATATCGGCTCAGGTCGTGATCTCACAGTTCGTGAGTTCGGGCCACATGTCGGGCTCTGTGCTGACAGCTCAGAGCCGAGAGCCTGCTTCAGATTCTGTGTCTCCCTTTCTCTCTAACCCTTCCCAGCTCACACTCTGCCTCCCTCTCCTCTGTCAAAAATAAGTAAACATTAAAAAAAAAAAAAAAACCACGCAATGAAAAATTGCTAATATCAACATGATATGTTGGGGGAAAAAAGGTGAATTAATGGTTCTTGGCTTGAAAATATCCGTCTAAACAATCTCCACTTAGGGGAGTAAAGGGTGAGCAGGCTTGGAAGTAATTAAAATACATAACTATCTTAACAGAGGTGCCTTCAACCAACTAAATCCTGAGAAAGATAGAAGAAAGAGCACTTAACTGGCTGGGGGAAAGGAAGGATCTAGGTGAAAGGAAAGTTCTACTTGGCAGACATGACTAATGAATAACAGCTTAGAACGTGGTGACGTGTATCATGACTTGCCTCAATATTGTGGTATAAGTAGGTGAGGAAAAGCACTGGCACGTGGTAAGTTTATTGAAAAATCAGAGACCGCTATAGATAACTTCAGTTTCTTATTAACAGAAGTGTGTGCTTCCTTAAGTTTTCTATTTTCCACAGAGTGAGGAAGGGGTGTGTTCCTGTCTTGTTCTAGTTGCATGGTTGTTTTTGGCACCTATTTTAGCCTATTTAAAGGTATTTTCATGAAGCAGCTGATTACTTTGACCTGTGATTATCGAAGATGTACCCTGTCCAGGCACTGTGGAAAGCACTAGACATAATTTACATCTAAATGAGATAGTTGGAAACCTGAAGGCGGTTGTTGCTAGCCCATGCACCAGCACCTCTCTGTGCCTACTTTTCCAGAGTAGGTTTGCTAGACATAGTTCTGAGAAATGGCAGCACTGTCAAGAAAAATCACAAGGAATAATGCAGTTATTTCTAACCAGAATATTTTTGTCACATGATGAAGGGATTTTTTTTTTTGATAGGCCGAAAGTTAAGGCTGCCTATACTATACTAAACTGTGTACTATACTATACTGTACTGTATGCTGTACTGCAGTCATACTATTTAAAGGATCATGGAAGGTATCACAAGAACATGAATAAATCACAAAAATGTACACAATATTATATACGCAATGTACCCCGTGTTGAAAAGTACACACTCAGGAATACTGGTTAAGAGTAACTGTTAGAGGGGTACCTGGGTGGCTCAGTTGGTTGGGCATCCGACTCTGAATTTCAGCTCAGGTCATGGTCTCATGGTTTGGTTCGTGAGTTTGAGCCCCACCTTGGGCTCCACACTGACGGTGCAGAGCCTGCTTGGGTTTCTCTCTGTCTCTCTCTCTCTCTCTCTCTGCCCCTCCCTTGCACTCTCTTTCTCTCAAAGTAAGTAAGTAAACTTAAAAAAAAAAAAAGAGTAGCTGTTAGAAAGCATTTTTGGTATCTTATTACCTCTTGTAATTCTTCAAATTAGTGTTAAAATTTAATATATTGAATTTTAGCAGTGATCTTACAGTTGTATCCAAGTAAGTAATAATATTTGAGAGAAGTACAGGATTTGAGATAAATAAGATTTTTGCGCCTAAAAGAGCTTTCATTTCATTTTCTTAGTAATGTTTGTTTGGGTTGGTGTAAAATTGTCTTATCTTTAGATGCCTGTGGTGGAGGGAGGGAAATGTTTTGTAGTAGTCATATCATTGAAATCACCACCCTGTATTTTTCTTCTGGAACAGAGAAAATGGTGATGAACATAAGAATAAAAAATAATAATTACATATGGATGCATAATAAGAAATAATTACACACACATCATCTGAGGGTTTCCTTCTCTAACATAGCTAACCCTTTCGCATTTGTTCTACCAGTATAGATTTGGTTCTAGACTTCTTTTGTAAGGAAACATTCCACCAGAGTTACTTAGAGAGCACTTGGAAAATGTGTGTGTGCGTGTGTGTTAGTTTTATTTATTTATTTTGAGAGAGAGATAGAACACAAGCGGGAGGGGCAGAGAGAAGGAGAGATAGTCCCAAGCGGGCTTCGTGCCATCAGTGCAGACCCACTGTGGGGCTCGAACCATGAGATCGTGACCTGAGCCGACATCAGGAGTCAGACATTTAACTGACTGAGCCACCCAGGCACTCCTGAAGATATGGTTTTAAGTAGAGCTAGTTAAGTACTTTTAAGTAATATTTTCATAAAGATTAAGAATTAAGTGAAGTTAGCATTTCCAATAAATAATTTTGTGCACAAAATATTTATGTTTTCAGTAAGAGTTTATTATATTTTACGTCGTAGTCTCTGTTCCTTTTATCCCATTTGTAGAGAGTAATGCTAAATCATGTAGTTACTGAATTTTTATAGGGACATGGTAAGAATCATGGTTCTTTTAAAGAAATAATTTTCAGATAGCCTTCCTAGAATTATTCTAGTCCTTTTGTCACTGTGGTCAAGTTTTTTTTTTTTTTTTTTTTTTAACGTTTATTTATTTTTGAGAGACATAGAGACAAAGTATGAGCAGGGGAGGGGCAGAAAGAGAGGGAGACACGGAATCCAAAGCAGGCTCCAGGCTCTGAGCTGTCAGCATAGAGCCCGACATGGAGCTCCAACTCACAGACCGTGAGATCATGACCTGAGCCAAAGTCGGCCGCTTAACCAACTGAGCCACCCAGGCGCCCCTGTGGTCAAGTATAAAGTAGACTCTTATTTTTGAAAATGCAAAAGAGGTTAGCAAACGAGGTCAGTTCACTTTTACATTTATGCTTACCGTAGGTTTTTAATTAAAGAGTTAAGCTATGGCTTAAGTGCATGGTAGGCAGACAGAAAACCGAAAGAACATTTTTGTAGTAACATTTTATTTTATTTTATTTCGCTTTATTTTAATTTATTTTTTCATAGTAACATTTTAAAATGAATACCACGGTACTCTTAAGTGCTTGTAATAAAGGACTTTATTATTTTTTTTTAATTAAAAATTTTTTTTTAATGTCTGTTTTTGAGAGAGACAGAGACTGAGTGAGGGAAAGGCAGAGAGAGAGAGAGGGAGACACAGAATCTGCAGCAGGCTCCAGGCTCTGAGCTGTCAGCACAGAGCCCAATGCGGGGCTTGAACTCGGAAATGGTGAGATCATGACCTGAGCTGAAGTTGGATGTTCAACCGAGTGAACCACCTAGGCACCCCTAAAGGACTTCAGTCCTATTTAGAAAATTGACAGGGCGTCTGTGTGACTCATTCAGTTGAGCTTCTGACTTTGGCTCCGGTCATGATCTCAGGCTTCGTGAGTTCGAGCCCCGGATGGCGCTCTGTGCTGACAGCTCAGAGCCTGGAGGGAGGCTGCTTCATATTCTGTAGCTCCCTCTCTCTCCACCCCTCCCCTGCTCATGCTCTGTCTCTCTTTCAAAAATGAATAAACGTCAAAAGATTGTTTTTCATTAAAAAACATTGACATATAGTACATGATAAATGACAAAAAATTGAGGTCAGTTTTTTTAGCGTTTATTTATTTTTGAGAGAGGGACAGAGTGTGAGGCGGGGAGAGGCAGAGAGAGGGGAACACAGAATCTGAAGCAGGTTCCAGGCTCCGAGCTGTTAGCACGGAGCCCAACATGGGCTCAGTCTCACCAACAGCAAGATCATGACCTGAACTGAAGTCAGACGCTTAACTGACTGAGCCTCCAAGGTACCCCAAGAAGTTATGCAGTATTTTATATTTAAAACTTAAAAATCTTTTTCTTTTAACAGCAATTCAATGTTATGATCATGTAAGGTATTTTTTTTGTTAGGTAATTTTTTTCCGTAGACTCCCCCAACCTAGTTTTAAAAAGAATGCCAGACAAAGTAGCAAAAATGTTATCCTGTTTGAGGAAATGAATTTTTTCTAGGAAATAATATTGTGCAAACATAAGATTCTTTCACTTTAGCAAAAACGGTTTTTTTAATAAAATTATCTTTCCATTTGAGAAAAAATTGCTAGGAAAGTAGGTTTATGCTTAAAATTTTTGAATATTTCTGCAAAAATTATAAAACCATCATAAGTAAAGCCAACAGAGAAGCCAATAGACCAGAGGAGGAATTTGCTGCTCAATTTAGTGACAAAAGGGAAATAAATTTTCTTCATATAAATTCTGTGATCTTCTATTGATCAATATAAAAAAGACCAGGCTTCCAGGTGAAAAATGCTCAGACGGTTTCTGGCAAAGGAAATACAAGTGCTTCCTTCACACATGACAAAATGTGCTAAACCACATAGAGAACTTCAGGTTAAAATGATGACGTACCATTTTCCACCTACATTTTGGCAAAGATAAAAAGTTGGATAATCCTCTAATCTCATAAAGTTATGGAGAAATAGGCCCACGTGTGTGTAATCAGTGGGCGCACAAATTCATACAGCCTCCAGTTTTCGTCGAAAGTGAGTTTATGCTCTAGGATATGTTCCCCCGCAGGAGGCATACAAGTGTGTTTATGGCAGCATCGTTCGTAATAGCAGAGGACAGCAGACAACTGAAGTGCCCATCAAAATGGGATCATTAAGTAAATAAAGCCGTATTATTGAACTATAGGGATCTGAACTTTCTTTGTATATGCTGAGTATATTAAGTGATACTCTCTGTATACGCTATCAATGACTAAAGCATTGTATTTTCATTTGCGTAAAAAAAAGAACATATTTGTTTTCTATGTGTGTAGGATATCTTTGGAAAGAGACACAGGAAATTGATAACTATGGTTGCCTTTGAGTTGGGGAGCTGGATGGCTGACCCCCAACAGAGTGAGAAGGATACATAACCTTATACTAGATGTCCCTTTAGTGCTTTTTGAATTTTGAATCCTATTTTGTATTACCTGTGTCCCCACTGCCCCGAAATAATGTTTCAGAATTGTGCAGTGGGCGGGTCCGTGAGGTATGGGACTGTTGGAATAATGGAATTTTAATAGCCTGTCAAGAAACTCCTGCATTGCCTATCCTGTCCAGGGAAGCAGTCGGAGGAGCAGCTGGCTCATTGAATAAGAGCTCTGGTCTCATACCCATAGCGACACAAAGTGCAATTACTGAAACTCCTTCAGCTGGCGCTCTGAACTTGAGGGCAGTTGCTGGAGATCACTTAATAGGCTATGTTAAGAGCTTGATCTAATGTGAATTAAGATACTGGAAAGAAGCAAAGAAAGGATGGTAGCATGGGCGGGAGGAAATTGAGTCAGATAGATCTGGACGGCCCCTCCGGCACCTTCCTATTTTTTCCTTCTTTAGGTGTGTAAACTGTGCAGAGAGATTAGTATTTGGAAGGGCCAGAGAGATGCCTGTCTTGCAAAAGGTAGTGAGAGCTCACTCCAGAAGCTTTGCTCAGGGTCCCAGAATTCACAGTGGTTTCATTGGTCCTAAAATATCAGGGGTGGAATGGAATTATTCTCTGCTACTCTTGGTTGACGGAAGAAGACCCAAAAGTAACTTGCTTTCCAATGTGACTTCTTTACTCCAAACTGAAGAATATCCTTTCAAAGAGAACTCCTCCCAGTCAGCTTGATGTCTGACAGGAGGGGGTCAGATAAATGAGGCTGTAGCGAAATTAAGTGTGGAGTAACCTTGCACAGCTTGACCTGTTTACTTTTCCAACGCACCCTTGTGCAGTGCGTATGTACCGTGCTTCTGAACCATAGGACTGAATTTTCTTCAGAAGGTGAGGCTCCTGCCCATGTAATCTGGAAAATTGCTTGTCTAATTGGGTGCACAGTTGCACCTGTCCCCTCTTGAATGTTTCAGTCCTGTCGTGCTCAAGAGTCCAGGAACTCGTTATGTGACTAAATGAAGGAAAAAATGAGTTATAAAATCCAGTTACTTTGGAAATGGAAAACACTGAATGGTATCGGTCAGTACCAAATTAAAATTGGCCAATGCTATAATTACGACTTTAAGTGATTTTTAGTATTATCCCCTGGTTTCAGCCACTTTCTGAAGCATTTTATTTAAAATAAAACTTTCAGTTTTATTTCAGACAGCAGACACTCTTGTTGAGACAGTTCAGCTTTATAAGCCCTTATAAATAATTCATTGTAGTCCAGTAGCCCATAATGGGCACTGCTAAAAAGTTCTACCACAACATTAAGAGTTATTTACACATTATATTAGTGACCCCTCAGACTTTCTTATAATTGAACTGTGAGGCAAACTGTTAAATGTGCCTTTGCTGAACGATTCAACCAGTTAATGAATTTTGATCTCTTTAAAGCCATTATGCATTTATCATTTCAGCTGTAATATAGTTTTGAGTACCTCCTACAACGTATGTCTTGGAGAACCAACAGTCATCAAGAGAGATGATGTCTCACCTCTCAGAATTTGTTGTCATCTGTTGAGGGTGGCAAGGACAAAGGCTGTTTCAGTCAAGTAGAATAATTGAGATAGGACAATGATTTGCATTTTGGACATGTTTACAGTGTCTGAAATAAACAAGTGGAGATGTTTACTAAGCCTTGGTATTAAGATTCTGTGTTTTAAGAAAGTATTTTAAGAAGGTGAGAAGGTCAGTGATACCAGTGACTATTAAGAGGTCCCAAAAGAAGAAGAAAACTGAGGTGTGTCTATTGGATTTAGCAGAAATAATTGGTCACGGAGAGAACAGTGCCTGAAGCAGGACTTGGGGAGGAGAGGAGGGAAAGTCAACGGTGAGCAGAATGGACGCGTGCAGTTCCTAGAGGGCCTTTCAAACCACGAGTTTTCATTTTACTCTGAGGTTTTTCGTTATGTCACCATCTCTTGGTGGAACATTTTATAAAGTGTGTTCTAGAGAAGACTCGATCAATCAAGATTTTTTGAAAATCTAAATTGTGCTCAAATTGATATCTTATGAATTAATAGACTGTATACTTTAATCACAGGAATGAACAAACTTGTCATGTTTTTAGTAAAACTCATATTTTTTATCAATTTCTTTTACTCACTAACTCTGGCATGTGAAGAGGATTTTTGGTTTTCATTTTGTTTTGTCTTCATCATTGTTTTTACACGGGGGAGCAGGAACAAGTTTGAGTTTATCGCATGGTTACCTGCTATCATATCAGTGTCTATTTTCTTCATCGCACCTATCATAAACTTTAATTCTCTTTCTTATTTCATTGTCTGCTTATGTAACTTCAGTCTCTTTACACTAAAATATAAGCTTTGTCAGATGAGAGCCTTGCCTTGTTTTCCAGTTGTTCTTCTCAGGACGTGTTGAGCGAGGGATGGGAGCAGGGAAGGAAGGAAAGTGGGCAGAGAGTTGAAAAATCACTTTCTAATGACACGGTCTGATGAGGCTTTGGCCGGTAAGTTAGAACGTTACGTCCGTTACACGTAGGGTCACCTGCATTGGCAGTTGCCTTTTGTACGCTCTCACCAAGTTAGTTACATGAGGGGATATCAAAATTCAGCCAGTATGTTTGCGGGTTTAATTTGTTACCATTAAAGAAAACAATGATTTTATTTATTACAAATTCAGCACCAGGAAATGTAACCCCAGGCACCAAATTTAAGCTTTCTTCATTCATTTCAAAGTTGAGAGTCACTCACTGGATTTATGTATGTTTGTAGGAGTGTAATGAAAACTACGGGACATCATAAGTATCATTAAAGAGGAGACAGTTCTTTTTATTCATTAACGGAATGCTCTGAGGTTTAAAACTTAAGAGATTTTTGTTTGCCATGAGATATGTTGTTTTAGTTACTAGATCAAATGAAATGTTTTCTGGCCTTTCTTGTGCTAACATGGCAAGCATGTAGTTCTATGCTGATGTGCAAATGGGCCCCTCAGAAATGGGATGGGCCTAGAATAAGCAATTGCCTTTACAAGGAAGTCTAATGAAGGGTAGAGTATCAGCTCTCGGTAGGGTGAAAGGAAAGAAAAACACCCCGGGAAATCACTGTGGCTGCAGACAGTTGGGCTGTGACGTCTTTTGGTGAGACTCCGTCTTGGTGCTCCCTAAGGTTGGGCTGGGCGTGACCAGGCCCGCCTGGGCGTGGCTCCCAGCTGCAGGCCTGGTTTCCCTGTGTAGGTCCCCTTCGGGACCCAGGCTGGAGGACTATTGCTGACCACTCTGTGGAGCGTGTTCGGTTTCATCAAATGAGGTAGGAGAACTGGAGGGCGAGTCATACTATGCAAGCACATTTATGGCCTGATCTCCGACGCGTGGTAAATATATCTGCAAAAGCAAAACACGTGGCCCAGCCCAGCATCAGTGTGGAGAAGTAGACACCTGCCACAGCGGGACAGACAGGAGAATGGGCTGAGTGATAAACCAGCCTACTTTCAAGAGCTGGCTTGTAAGGAAGGTGCCATCCCTGCCTTCTGGAACTTGAAGGACGCAGTGAAGAAATTTAGATTCGAACTTGAAAAAAAAATCCATTTTATTTTTTTTATAATTATTGAACTCACCTATACATAAATGAGCTGAATAATCTTTTCACTTCTTCAAATGTCATTAGAAATAAAAGCGAATTTTTGTTTTGCAAGCTAAGTTTTAACTGCCAAGCTTCAGTCAGCCTTTTAGGCTAGGAACGATTGAATGCTTTCTAAAAAAATCATTTTAACGTTACTGACATTACAAAATTCAAAGGAGTCTTAACACACCATTAGGTGGTTTTCTGTTTGTTTTTGCTCACATAGGACTTTGATGGAAAGCAAAAAAGAAAAATGCACATTACTGTTATAACATTGTGGCTTTATGTATCCGTTAGGATCCGCTGGACCATCCTACAATAACGTCACCCTAAAATTGCAGGAACTTAGGTTTATTTCTTACACACCTTAGATGTCCATTGTGTATCTGCTGGGGCGCATCCTTACTAGGAAGCTCAGGACCTGAGAAATGGAAAGAAAGAGAACGGAAATCATGCACTATTCTCAGAGTTTCTGCCTGTGTCCGTCTCATTCCGTTGGCAAAAGCAGATCATGTGAGTGCTCCCCTGCCTTTAGGGGATAGGAGGTGTAGTCACACTATGTGTCCACAGAGAACGGGCCTAACCACTACCTCACAAAGATACTAGTTGGGAGGGAGAACATTTATTTTTGTTAACAAAGAAAGTTGCTTACTGTACCAGTAGTGTGCTTCTGAAGAAATAAAACACTTACAAACCGGTTGGTTGCGGGATATATATCCATTGCATATTTTGGTTAAAAGTTTTAAAAATATTTGCATTAGAAAAGTATGTATCTTTGAATTTTATATTTTATTAAAATTTCAGTAATGTTATTAGCAAAGGTCATTTCAATTTAAGAGGCTAACTGTTCTGATAAGTGTGAACTTCTAACTTTACCAATGGGAAGTACATTTTTACAGAATGTTTTCTAATCATTTTTTAGGACAATTCAAAAATGAAATATATTTAGATTTAGTAAATTGCTAAGAAGTTTTTAGAACACAAAACAAGTGTGATTAATATATTCTGATAATACTTCACATTTCTTCAGGGTCTTAGGAAAAGCAAAGTAATATGAAGATTTTTTTTTTTTAAGCAACAAAAGCAATTTAAAAGTTATTCGCCGTTCACTAAGAACATTATTCCAGTCTCTCAAAAGGTGAATTTAGGGAACATTCAAGCTAATTAGTTGCACTTATGTGATTAGAAAAAGATAACCCTTGGGGCGCCTGGGTGGCTCAGTTGGTTGAGCGTCTGACTCTTGATTTTGGTTCAGGTCATGATCCCAGGGTTATGGGATTAAGCCCTGTGTAGGGCTCTATGCTCTTAGGATTCTCTCTCTCTCTCTGTCTCTCTGTTCCCTCCACTTTTACACACTCCCTCTTTCTAAAATAAATTTAAAAAGGAAAAGGAGGGGCGCCTGGGTGGCTCAGTCGGTTAAGCGGCTGACTTCAGCTCGGGTCATGATCTCACGGTCTGTGAGTTCAAGCCCCACGTCGGGCTCTGTGCTGACGGCTCACAGCCTGGAGCCTGCTTTGGATTCTGTGCCTTCCTCTCTCTCTGCCCTTCCCCTGCTCACACTCTGTCTTTATGTCTCTATGTCTCTCAAAAATAAATAAAAACACTAAAAAATTTTTTAAAGGAAAAAGAAAAAGATAACCATTAAAGCAAATTCAAGGTAATATTATTTTCGGACATAGATAAAAATCAACACCTTGGAGTAATCCCGGGCACAGGGCAATGGCTGCACGTGAGAAAGATGGGATCGTGTCAGATGGCGGTTACCGCGGCGGCAGGACAGCTGGCCCGCTCAGAAATGTCACTTGCCTACCTACATTCTGTAGCCTGTGGAGTGGCAATCCCAACTTCCGACAACTTTTATAACTGCACTTTTTTACACATTTTACATGCCTCATTAATTTCCTTATAAATGACGAATGACGTTGATACTGAATGCATTTAAAGCTGTGCAGCACACGTGTTAGTACGCTGTGCCGTGCTTTATTTTGAATTTAATATGGGATTTTAAATTTGATTTTCATTCAGCTGGCCTAATTTTTAATACTTAATATTTCCAGCACTATAATTGGTACCATACGAATTAAATGTATACTTTCCCCTATAAATCTCATTTTTTTTCGAGTTTTTATTTAAATTCCAGTTAGTTAACATATGTTGTAATATTAGTGTCAGGTGTAGAATTTAATGATTCAGCATTCACATACAATATACAGCACTCTCCATAATCCCCATCACCTACTTCCTTCATTCCCATCCCCTTTCTGGTGACCATTAGTGTGTTCTCTATAGTTAAGAGTTTGTGTAACTGACATTTTTCTAATGCTGGGATCAGCTACATTTGTAAGTAATACCAACTACTGAATGTGAATTGAGCGTACGGTTCCAGCTTTGCGCAGTGGCAGTATCGTAGCCAATGAGGTTTATCCGAGGCACGGTTATGGGTAATTGAGTGTACAGTTCCAGGCAACATTTTATTTTGTTTTGTTTTATTGTTTATTTTTGAGAGAGAGATCATGCACCTTCAAGCAGGGGAGCGGCGGAGAAAGAAGGGGACAGAGGATCTCTAGAAGGCTCTGCGTTGACAGCAGAGAGCCTGATGCAGGGCTCAAACTCGTGAACCGTGAGATCATGACCTCAGCCGAAGTTGGATACTTAACTGGCCAAGCCCTGCCAGTGCCCCGGCAATATTTCAAATTAGATAATAATTAAAAATCTATTTTTTTCTTTAAGTTTTTTTCTCTTGAAGTAATATAGCAGTGTGTCGTTTCCAGAAACTTATTCTCTGCTATGAAATTTCTTCTGAATGTAAATCTTTCAGTTGGAGTTAATTTGCTAAACTGTCATACTATGCCCCAAATACTCTTGGGGCAAAAGAGATAGGGCAGGAGTGGGGTGTTCACACGTTGCTGTCACATGAACAACTGTAAATAGGATCCTAAACCATCTATTTAGTGTTTTTATGAGTTCAGGTTTGAAGAAACAAAATCAGAATTTTAGAAGCTGTAAGAAGTTTTTGGTTTTTCTGAAATGTTATCATCCTGCTAGAGTCTTAAAGATCCTGTCTCCAATGGAGATTTCAGAGAGAAAACATAGTCTAAAGTAACTGTGTGATATTTCATAAAATTTCTTATTGTTTCTTGAGAAACCATCATACGTGGTGTTTATTGTGATCATTCTTAAAGTTCAGAGACTTGTAGTAAATTAGCATGCTTGCTCTTGGTGTGTGCAGACTGCGATGCAGTGAATCCAGGCATGGTATTGGCCGGCCTCTCCCAGGCTGGCGCAGAGGGCCGCACTCCTCTGCAAGCTAGTTCTGCTCAGCTGGGTTCCCCTGTTCCCGTGGACAGAACTATTGTTTTCCCTCTGCTTACCTTCACTCCCTAACTCTAACGCTCGATCGAGGATGTAGTTTTTTTGTTTTGTTTTCATTACTCTTTTTAATTGAGATATAATTGACATATTAGTTCCCAATATGCAACTTTACGATTCAATATTAGTATATACTGTTGTGGAATGATCACACAGGAAGTCTAGTTGGCATCCATCACCATACATAGTCTTTTTTCTTGTGATGGAAACCCTTAAGATTTCCTCTTAGAACCTTGAAATACGTGATACAGAATTAACTGTAGTCACTATGCTGTACATTACATCCCCATGGCTTACTTAGTTTGTAACTGGAAGGTTTTACCCCCTTCTCCCGTTTCACCCACCCCTTACCCCCTGCCTCTGGCAACCACCAATCTCTTCTCTGTATCTGTGAGTTTGTGTCTGTGGTTTTTTGTCTTGTTTTGCTTTCTTTTGTAAGATTCTACATATAAGTGAGATCGTATGGTATTTGCCTTTCTCTGATTTATTTCACTTAGAGTAATGCCCTCAAGGTCTTTCCATGTCATCACAAATAGCAAGATTTCCTTCTTGTTTATGGCCGAAAAATATTGCTGTGTGTACGTGCATGCACGCGTGAACGCGTGCATGTGTGCACACATTTTCTTTATCCATCCATTGGTGGATACATAGGTTGTTTACATATCTTGGTTATTGTAAATAGTGCTGTACTGACACAGAGTTAGTGTTTTCGTTTTCTTCAGATAAACACCCAGAAGTGGAATTGCTGGATCATACGGTAGTTCTATTTTTAATTTTTTGAAGAACTGCCATACTGTGTTCCAGAAGTTAAAAAGTATTTGACTCCCCTCAGCCATCTCTTTGTTTACACCTTAAGCCTGGAAGATTGAGTGCCTCACCCAAGGTTATTAGGTGAGCAAAGCCAGAAGTCTCAGGTCTCCTAATGGCAAGTCCTCTTCTTGTTGAGTTCTCTACAGTGAGAAGAAACTCCAGGGTAGTAACTATGAGGTTGGTAGTGGTGGTGGTGGTGGTATGTGTGTGTGTGTGTGTGTGTGTGTGTGTGTATGTATGTGTATATATGTATGTATTTCTTCTATTTAGAGAGTTTGTTGCCTATCATCACATCTTACAGTGTTAAGAAAAGGATGTGACTGCTCAAATGATATGAGCCCACTGTAACCATGTATAGATAGTTAAAAAAGGTTGGCAGACTAGACACCAAGACTGCTTTATTCTATTGGGATCATATTGCTGATTCTGAATGTAACTTTCTTCCACCACTTTATAGTCCAAATAATGACTGTTAAATGGAATATTTTTGCCAAACCAACAAGTTTTTAGAATTTTGAGCTCCTTCTGCTGGCTTTTATTAACTACTCAAGAGTTGTAGCTTCAGAATCCTGGGTTGTTGTTGTTGTTAGGGAAAAAGTTAACTGTGCAAACCATGGCTAATTTTTTTATTAACTTTTTAACCACT
Source organism: Paguma larvata (assembly GCA_030068075.1). Classification (NCBI taxonomy): domain Eukaryota; kingdom Metazoa; phylum Chordata; class Mammalia; order Carnivora; family Viverridae; genus Paguma; species Paguma larvata. The sequence goes on along the minus strand of CM057839.1, from coordinate 10,835,313 downwards.
TCCAGCCAACAAGTATTTGAAACACTTGAATTATTGATGTACCTCCTGTGTTTTTTGAGGCCCTGTAGAAGATGTACAAAAATAGAGTTGGAGGCCAGAAAGAAATTTCAGATAGAAGTAAAAATATTCTGCCTTAACTTTGATTTTTGTGTAAGGAAATCACGTAAACTTGTAACATTACTTTTATGGAGCTTTGTAGTCCATAAAAATAACATCGTCGTAGCGTCTCGATGTGCGTCATTTGTGACTGAGGGTTTTGATGTCTTTGCAGAAGGCATACTAGTGCCTGCCTTTGAAATGTGTGAGGCGGTTTTAGACGCGCTGCTCAGATGGATTTAATTAGCCCTTCCTGGGACTGGGTGTCCGCTGGTTGCAACTGAATTCTCATTTCATTCACCCATAACTAGAAACACCTCGCTTCAAACGGGCTTCTTCAAAGAAAGAGAGCTTTAGGGTTCTATGTTTTACTGCTGTTTGATGTTGGTTTCCCTTTAACTGAGAAGACCTTCTGTTTATACAACTGTTATTATTAAGAAAACATAGCTTTCTTCACCGAGGTTCCTTTTGTATCAGTGCTGGTTATTGGGGGAAGTCCGGGATCTGTGGAATAGATCTTGCTCTGTCGGACTATTAGGGCAGCCGTGTGTTTGCAGGTTTTGCTTACGGGAGGAGTGAACCAAAATTACGGCATAAACTCGTGGAATAATTCTTTAAACCCGAAATTCGAATGCCAGTATAAGGTGAAAACCAGGAACTATGTTTCAGAAACTTACAATCTGAACCACAAAAACAGAGCAAATCAGCCAGCAAAGGTTGCCATAATTCAAGTAGTAATTGTGTTTTGATTTACTCTCCCTGCCGTGCATGGCTCATGATATGCTTTCAATAAATATTTTCAAAAATTAATTGAAATTAATATGTTTCAGTATCAAAACACATTCTCCCTAGTAAGGTTATAGATTTTTAAAAACATAGACTACTAGTAATATTTGGAGTCTTTAAGAAATTATCCCTCAACCTTCACATTTCATTAGAATGGCTTCTTGGATTTGCCCTGAAAATCATGTTCTTTCTTCTCTTTTTTCAGCTGGTGTGTCTAGGGTCCGGCATGCTTCATCATCAAGGCAGCTTTTATCTTCTGTGCCCACAGTTCTAATTACATTTCAGGGGGTTGTGATCCCTCCCAGAATCCTGGTCATTCATTGTATTTAGCACGAAATGCTTCAGGGGGTTTGGGGCTGTTCCCTCATGGACACAAGTTTGCATCTTAAAAAGTTTTTCCTGCTCTAACATCCTGACTTTTTAAAAAATCCTCAAAAAAGTACTCTTTAACTTATTACTTGTTTCTTTTTGTGGAAAATTAATTTAGACTATTCAAGCTTAAAATTGTCCCATAGCCGTAGATCACACTGAAAAATACATAGTAATATGTCCCACAAATTCTTTCGGTGTCTCGTTTCAGTATTCCACCCAAGGATCTGTAGACCTCAGGCTTGTATTTCTGCCCCGTTTCTTAGCCATAACTGGTTTTCCCCCTATTATTCACCAGGCCTAGTTGTAGATAAGTGCCAGTTTCTAACACTCAGGGTCAGAGATGTATCCACCACTGGAGATAGGGGGAAAAAAAAGATAAATGAAGGCTTATAAACAGTTGTTTTTTTGTGTTTGCTTGTTTGTTTTTTTAATAATTTGAGCAATGCTGGACAGGGAAGTCAGAAAGGGATTTCATTGAAAGGGCCAACATATTGTTGGGAGTTGGTCTCTGTGTTCTTCGTTACATGTTTTGTGATTTGTGGCTATTTGGGGGAAATCTTGGTGTTAGGAGAATTATGGATGGACATATGGCTCGGGAATATTTCATTAAATTTTGTAAATTTAATGTTTAAAATTTTTTTCCATATGACTTATTTAGGATGTTCTTTGAATGCTTCTGCCCTTAGTACCGTGTTACATGGTTTCACAGCCTTTATTTCCTGCAAGTGTTCTAAAAATCTTCGTAGAGGGTTGCCTGGGTGGCTCAGTCGGTTAAGCGTCCAACTTCAGCTCAGGTCATGATCTCGTGGTTTGTCAGTTCGAGCCCCGCCCACATCAGGCTCTCTGATGTCAGCAGAGAGCCTGCTTCAGATCCTCTGTCCTCCCACCCCACTACCTCTCGCCCCCTCCCCTGCTTGTGCTCTCTATCTCAAAACAAAATCTTGACAGAAATGTAAAATGTCACATACAAATGACAGAACATTGTGAATTTTCTTTTATATCAACTTGCAAGACAACTTTTTAGGGAATCCTATTTCTAACATTTGGAGTTAATAAGTAACACATTACAGCTATTATGTTTTCTATTTTGCAAACTGGGACATCTTATAAAAAGGAAATATCAGTCACTTTGGATATAGGGACGTAGACAATCCTATTCCTCCTCCATTATCTTCAGTTATAAAAACGCCAGCGTTACTAACAGGTTCAGTTTGGGGCTAGGTAAACCGGTGGTGGAGAATTAATAGTGTAACATTGTATTTAAAACAACGCTTTTTGAAAACTGATAAATCTCTGTAACAGTCACTCAGCAGTTAGGTAACCTTGAAAGAGTTAAAGGAGTGCCTCTGAGCTGCTGCTGAGGTAGGCGCTGGCACTCAGGAAAACAGAAAGGCCAGAAGTCAGATGGACTCAGGTTTATATATCAGTCCTGGAACCTCTGGACTGGTGAAATCAGCAGAAATTATTCTCTCTTCTCAGCCTTCATTTTCCTCATGCATAACATCGGGTTAATGTTCTCCAAGGTTTTGTAAAAAATGAGAGCAGCATAGGTAAAGTTGCTAGTGCAGTGGCTGGCATGTAGTTGGCCCTCGAGAAGTGATCCCCATTGATCTCACCCCTAAATACAGACAAAGTGTTTTTTAAAAGAACCTAAAGTAGCTTTTTTTTAATGTTTATTTATTTTGAGAGAGACAGAGACCAGAATCCCAAGCAGGCTCCACACTGACAGTGCAACTTGGGGCCCCAGCCTGCATACCATGAGATCATGACCTGAGCTGAAATCAAGAGTCGGATACTTAACTAACTGAGCCACCCAGGCGCCCCTCTAAGTTAGCTTTTACATTGCAGTTATTTTCCATTGTATGAGAAATTTGTGAAAAGCTTTAAAAATAAGACTAAAAATAAATGTACACACACACGTTGTCAAGGCATGTCAATATTGATATCCTAAGATTCTAATATTCTTTGGTTAGAATGCATTTTTTATTTTTTTAAATGTTTATTTTGAAAGAGAGAGAACGAGCACAGGGAAGGGGCAGAGAAAGGGAGGAGCAGAGAGAGAGAGAGAAAGAGAATCTCAAACAGTCTCCAAGCTGTCAGTGTAGAGCCCAATGCGGGGCTTGAACGCAGGAACCATGAGATCATGACTTGAGCTGAAATCAAGAGTTGGCCACTTAACTGACTAAGCCCCCAGGAATCTCCAGAATTTTTGTTTTATGAAGCTCTTTTTGAGGCTGCCACAGAATACCTGGGGAGTAGTTACAGAAGTAAACTTCACCTCTTGGTGATTCACCTTGGGAAGTTTTGTCAAGTGAGGCAGGTGAGCCAATGGCTGCTGTCCTCATGCCGCCTCAAGACCCTGTTGTGGTTTGGGAGCCCATGAAGCCTGCAGTTCCTCCTTCCCCCACTGCAAGGCATGCCTATACTGTAAACAGGTGTAGGGCTGAGGGGATCACGCTTTCTGGGGGGATCTGTCCCGTCTCCATGTAGAGCCCTTTTCTTCCCCATGGACACTACTGATGTCTGTTAAAAACTCCAGGCATCGAGTCACTTGGGTGGCTCAGTCAGTTAAGTGACTAATTTTGGCTCGAGTCATGGTCTCACGGTTCCTGCGTTTGAGCCCCATGCAAGGCTCTCCATAAAGTGTGAAGCCTGCTTCAGGTAATTTGTTTCTCTCTCTCTCTCTCTATCTCTCTCTCTCTGCCCCTCCCCTGTTCTCTCTCTCTCAAAAATAAACATTAAAAAAAAAACCAACAACTCCAGGCATCATGTGATTACCATACCAACTATATAGTGACCATTCTTTGCAAAAAAAAAACCCACAAACCCTCTCGGTTGGATTTTCCCTCCAAATGTATTTATCTACAGATATCTAAGTTGGCTCAGATGAGGTGTAATCAGATCAGCCTGGGTTTGGATATGCTTCTTTGCTAGTTATGGAGCCTTGAGCCTTTAATTTCTTTGAGTCTCAGATTTGTCATCTATAAAATGTGACTAAAAAACATCTCTGTTGTAGGAGCGCTCTGAGAATCCAGTGAGTTTAGTGTTTATTAAAATATCTGATTGATGTTAGGCACTCAGTGCATGTTCCCTTTTATTTAGACAAATTTTTGTGAACAAGTGACAGAAGTTAGTCAGCTATAAAGGAAACCAAGGGGCATTCATAATCTGGGTAGTCCCACCATTGGAATTTCTGTTCTGATTCAGTGTTTTCTTTAAGTGTATCTTATTTCTAAGAAGGAAATGATAAAACAAACCATTTCTTTTGTTTCTCAGTGTTTGAATCTCAAAAAAAACAGATACTGCTTGAAATTTTAAAGTTTAGTGCAATGACTCTGGGTAAGGCCCTGCATGGATACATTTGCTCATAGCCATATTTATCATGCTGCTAGGATGGTGGGTGTATGTTGCTGTTGCCCCATTTTGTTACTTGGCTTTCTATAAAAACCACTGACTGTGTTTACATGTGTGATGCGTGGTTGTCATATGGAACAAGAGGAAGGAAACCAGCTGGAGATTAACCATAGCACATGCTCTGTTGTAAATACCCATAGACAAATTTGTGTATAGCTACCAAATTTACCCACTTGGACAAAAAGTGCTTATGTTTAGCTTCTAAAATCTAGTGATGGTCACTTAAGAACTAGCTTGAATGTATCTCTTTACTTATAAAGCTTCGGTATTATTACTAGAAGAGTTGTTGCTTATTGTGCTTATGATCAGATTTGAAACAGAGTTTCGAAGAACGTATGGTTTGTAGCCGGCTGCTAAACCACGAAGTAAGTGTGAGAGCAGGCGGTGCTTGGCAGGATTGCTGGTAGTGGATGCGGTGAGAGCAGGCGGTGCTTGGCAGGGTTGCTGGTAGTGGATGCGGTATTCCATTAGTTCATCAAAGATGGGAAAGTCTGTTCTGTTTAAGTCCATACTGCTGGTTTGGGTGCGTTAATGGATGCCTTAGCCAGAAGTTTTAGCCATGTCTTCTAGGTTTCATCTATTCCATTGGGTTTGGAACTATCATATATCCACACCGCACCACACCTTGAGAATTTTACCCCATTGGGGAGGTGTTTGCTTTTTGTCGAGTATAGTAGCATACCAGCTCGGAATTAACTGGCAGTGCAAGAAATACACTAACTTATGGGGAAGATATTCTTGCTAGCTCTCTGTGTGTATCATTTGCTTATTCAAGCATGTAAACTTCAACAAGAGGAGGTAATTTTGCTTAGATTTCTTGATTTGAATTGTTCTACTATTTGGCACTGGGTGGAAAAAGGAAAAAAAATCATATTGAAAGCATTGTTCTGTTAATGAAGTTGCTTGTCCCTTTTTGTGCCAAATTTGGCAGGTAAAATTACCATTTATTCTTCTTGCTCGAGCTAGAGAATAGATTGTCAAGGAAAAGTAGCAATTTAAGTAATGACACTAGATAGAGTGTGCTACACTATATACATCTCCCATACTTTTAGATATTGACATGCAATTCTTATTTCTCTTTAGTAATGCACTTTGTCTTTAACCACTGTGTTACTTCCAGTAGCTTTCATCAGCTGCGTGCAATTTGCTTCAGTTGTGAAATTTAAAAAAATACCATGTTATTAATTATAACAAACCAAAGGGAAGCATTTCGATTTCAGGGTAAAATAATGATTGTATTTTGTTCTGGATATTTCAGAAGTATTGCATGAATTTTAATTATGAATAATTACTTAAAATTTCAAAAGGAAATATACACTTTAATATGATGATATGTAATACCACATTTCAGATATTCATGATTCCTTCCATGTTTAACTTATTTTAATATTTATTTATTTTTGAAAGAGAGGCAGAGCACAAGTGGGGGAGGGGCAGAGAGCGAGGGAGACACAGAATCCGAAGCAGGCTCCAGGCTCTTAGCTGTCAGTGCAGAGCTAGATGCAGGGCTCGAACCCACAAACTATGAAATCATAACCTGAGCCCAAGCGATACGTTTAACTGACTCAGCCACCCAGGCGCCCCTGATTCCTTCCACGTTAATTACACTTTGCTCTTTTATATGTGCTTTAATATTTGGCATATTCTGAAAGACGAATTTTAATCAGAAATCTTGGCCTAAAGTGAGAAACATCTCATTCAAACTATGAATAGTTTTTTTTAAAATAATGTGTTTAAATGAAATGCATAAATTTAGCACTTGTGAAACTTTGAAATAAATATATAATCCACTAAATTTATTTTAGATTAGATTTTCTTTAGTTGTAAAACTTCAGGCTTTTAAAAATTATTATTTTTGTTGTAGTTTAAAATATAATGGCTAAACCTGCCTGCCTTCCAAAAATCTAAGAAATCCTCTATAGAAACTAATCTGCAGACTGCATTTAAAAAAAAAAAAAGAAAAAAAGCACCGACGGGTGAATTTGTAGACTTGGCTAATGTTAATGAAGAAAGAGTTTCATTTTGCTGAAACTTGTAACCAACGGTTGCTTCTTTCTGCGCACTAAGCTAACTGGCAGGCAGGTGCGGATGCTATAAAATCTAACATTGCAATTGACACTAATTGGCATAGTTGTTGGCAGTCTTATCAGAAAGCAAAGGGCTGAATGGTTGAATGGGTTTAGAGAACTTGAATGATAATAAGCATTTTTATATGCATCTTGAATTACTTTTGTGACCCAGACTAACGGGAACACTTCATTCTGACCTCATCCTTCAATGAATAGAAATTATAGAAGGCACAATATGCAGTGTGTGTGATTACTGATTATTTTTCAGGTAACCTTTTACAGCTGCCTGCTCCTCTGCCTCTTTCCACCTCCTCCCGCCCCTCTCAGGCTCAAGGAAACCAAAGTATGTGTGCAGAAGAAAAAGGAGATAACGATTGTTACTGAATATTATAGTAATTTTTTGCCAAAAGCTTGGTGCATGTCATAGCACTTTAGGCTTAAACTTAAGAAAAAACCTGAACTGAATTTGTGGAATTAAAGAACGAGAAATCTGGGATTTGCTTCTAAGTAGTCACAGAGCAGGTTGGGGGAATCAATGGCGATGTAGGTAAGATTGGATTGGATTAATGGATAAGCTTTGAACTGGGGTGATGGGAATAGAGGGATTGTTAAGCTAGTCTTGCTGTTAATGTCTATGTTAGAATTTTCCACAACGGAAAGATTGTTGCTTTGTTTGTGTAATATGCTTGGTGACCTCACCCCCTGCTTTCATAAGGTCATTTTATACTTACTAGTTCCTTCCCAGTGCCTGCCCTTTATTTATTTATTTATTTATTTTTTTAAGTTTATCCAGTTTGAGAGAGACAGAGCACAAGTGTGGGAGGAGCAGAGAGGGAGAATCCCTAACAGGTTCCATGCTGCCAGTGCGGAGCCGGACTCGGGATGCAAACCCATGAAACTGTGAGATCATGACCTGAGCCAAAACCAGGTGCCCACCAGGACTTGCTTCTTAAAAATTGTCCTAGTTCCTTTTATCAAAAATGACTCCTCTAAAGTGAGAGTTGTATAACCACATGTGACCATGTACAAATGACTTAATTTCTAGGCAGTGTGGATTTTAATAGGAGCTTTTTAAAGACACTTTCTTAATGTTTGCTTATTTTTGAGAGAGAGAGAGAGAGAGTTAGCATGAGCGGGCAAGGGGTAGAGAGAGGGAGACACAGAATCTGAAGCAGGCTCCAGGCTCTGAGCTGTCAGCACAGAGCCCAAAACAGGGCTCGAACCCATGAACTGTGAGGTCATGACCTGAGCTAAAGTTGGATGCTTAACGGACTGAGCCACTCAAATGCCCCTAAAACACTTTTTTAATTGAAAGGAATGACTGTCCGGGTGGAATTTTTAGTCACTGAGCTGAATCTTTATGCCCGTTCTGAGTATCACCCGTCACAGAAGGGTTAACAATTTTAGGTATCGTATAATGATTGATCTTAGCTTATTTGTACTATAGATAATAATGTGTTTTTCTTCAGTAGAAATATTTTCCATTAATGTAACATTTTTTAGTTGAGTTAGGAGAGGGTATGACTGTAGTGTTTAGCTTATGTTTGCTCATATAGGTGTTTCAGTGTATTTTTGATCCATTCCCCATCCATAAATAATTTAGAATTACCTCTGTTAAAAATACAGTCAAGTCTTTCTTAGTTCAAAGGGGCCTTATGCAGAAGGTTGGTTAGGGAGGGATGGTTACTCAAGGCTCTTGCTAGAAAGTTCAGTGCTGTAAACAGTTACTGTATCCCTTCCTTCTGTCTTCTGGTTATTACACAGATGAGTAGTTGATGTAAATTTTGTACTCTGCTGTTGATCCAAGTCCACTTGAGATTTATTATGATCAGGTAATAGTAAACTTTTTAGGTGTTTGTAATGTCCATCCTTGGCTGGTAAGAGATGGAGAAACCAGTATTTTTCAGACTATTGTGACTTTTTCCATGCTTCTGGTCTATCCTGAGAATTGATAGGAGTTGATCCTTATTTCAAAGTAGCATTGGTCAGAATTTTTTATAGCTTTCTAAGAAATTAAAGTATAAAATTTTCACTATTTCTTTTTCAGTTTGTATTCGAAATAGGTCTTCAGGCATGAATGCAGTTTGCTCGTTAATTCCTTATGCTATTATTCCTGGTTGGTGTCCGCTCTTCTCTTTCCTTGTTAGCTTTCTCTTTGGCCATGATAGGTGGATTATTTCTGGTAACTGCTACCCAAACCGATATATTACGTTAGCCATGACCCTTTTCAGGGCTCCTGGAAAAATGCCAGTTTTCATCTCCTTTCGGTTTGGGAGCATAGTTTTAGAAATAATAGAATGGTCTTGCTTTGTTCGCAGCAATCAGAATGAAAAGGATTTATCTAACAATTTGAATAGATAATTTTATTTGTGTGGACATGAAAGTGAAACCCTAGAAATGGGATAGAATTTTAAGTGGCGTTTTTAATTTGTTTTGAAATTCTTTCTTTCTGTAAATGAGCTATGTTAAATATGCATGTGGGGGGGTGTTCATCTTTGATGCACTAGATCCTGTGTAGATTTCGTATCCTAAAAGGGCTTGATAGAGGTTTTTATATAGTTGGAATACTTTAATCTGCTACTCTAAGCACATGTGGATTTTTAAGTACAGGTATTACCAACAGTTCACAGGACTTAAGACTCAAAATACTTTCACTTAAAAGTTACTTTATTAGTCTTACCAAAAGCTGCTGTGGGGAGTTTTAAATTAGAACTATATTTTCATCGGTCAGCAATCTAAAAGATAACTTACGTGGATAACATGCGTTAAGACTATGAAACACGTCATCATGTTTTTGTCTGCTCTATGCTGATGTTTCAGTTGTAAACGTAGCTTTGGTAGCTTTCTAGCTACCAAAAAATAAATAAAAGTTATAATAAGAGTTACAAATAAGTAAAGTTAGGTTGTCTGTCTTACTGAATTCGATAATTTTTATTTTTAATACTATAGATATCTATCAAAGATCCATCAGTCTTCAACACCAAAGTACTGTGCTAAGCTCTTCATGAGGCACTTGAAAGAATAAGGCACTAATCCACCCCCATGAGCTTCCGGTTTAGTTGGGAGGTTTTGAGATCAATACTCTACTGATCTGTAATATAAGGCATGTTTTGATAAGTGCAGAGGTACAGAATGTTACAGAAATTCAAAGAAAGGGAAGACTCCATCCAATAAAGCTGAGCACTAGAGGTGGTATGGGTGGCTCTGGCGGGATAAGGCAGAAAGTCAAGAGCAAACGTGACGTCGTAAGTAGCATACAGAGCAGGCAGTGAAGAATGGATGGTAGAAGTCTATTAGGCTGAGTTGACTCTTTCAAGTTAGGAAATAATAGGAGTACAACTCCTTGAATCGGGCCTGTGCACATTTGTTGAATGGAAGAAAAAGAGGAAAGAAAAGTCAGAATGATAGGTTGCTGGATTGAGATCATTAGTACAGAGGACGTTAAGGGCCACATTGAGAAGTTAACATTGTATTTGCTAAGCAACCAGAGGCCAAGAAAGATTTTGAGCTGAGAAAACGTGTAAGATAAAGCCACATCTTTAACTGGTCAGTGAACGTAAATAGAATTGTTAAATGCTGATAGGGCTTTGGGAAGGTTTTCTATTTGGACGGGTTGCTAATAGGAAAAGAAAGAGGAAGGAAGAGTTTGTATTTGACTTAGTGGTTGATAAGAGAATTTGGGCAGATAGATTGGAGAGAAGTCAGCAATAGTGGGTGGAAAAAGGGTCAAAAAAGCAAAACTTAGTAAATGGAATATCTTTTGGAATGAGTCTGCTTCTGTCAAGGCCACTTGTGCTATGACTCAGCCTGTAAAGCATCTCCGTGTGTGGCCACCTTGGGTTGATACTTAATCGACAGTAGGGACTGGAATTCTTTGGTACCAAGTATGACTGTCCAAATAGTTGGCCTGACCTGATGGTCTGTGTTTTTAAGCTCTGGACTATGGAAAAACCTGAAGTAAACACAAAACTGAAAGAAAAGTACAGTGAGTATCATGTACCGTTCTTGTGTTATCTCTGCTCACTTTTTAAGAATTTCTGGAGTATTTTAAGGCACATGCTACACATGCTATCAATTGATGATCTTTTTTAAAAAATTTTTTTTTTAGTTTGTTGAGTTGCAGAGCTTTCAGTGTCCCAAGTTCCGAAACCCTTGTATACTGATCGTCTAATACAGTGTTTTTTTTTCTCCAAAGAGAAATTTTCTTTTGAAATTCACATTGTCAAATCACTTGATCTTTTTTAGTTAAAGCACTATCACATTCTGTTTCTAATATATATTGTAAAATATGTTTAAGGAAAATGATACATATATATGAGTGATGGACTGACAGAGAAAACAAGTAGCAGACTTGTTCGTTAGGTGGATAAAGGAAGGCAGGTTTCTCACTGTCAGAGAAGAGAGTGACAAATATAGGACAAAGGAAGGCTAGAATGTACCTAGTGGTGTTGGATGGGAATGAGAGGGATCAGTGTGATCTCATGGTTTTTTATACATAGATACAGACTTAGATGGACTTATTTAGTATTTAACGTTACAGTGGGCAACACCTCATTGTTACAGGACAGTCAATACCGTGTACTTCATGGTATGATGCTGAAGAAAGCACAGTATCACTGTCGTATTGTTCCTGGTAAAAATGGATAATCACGAGGAAACCTTCTTCCAAATTCAGGGATACTCTACCAAGTAACTGGTCTATATTCTTCAAAAGTGTCAAGGTCATGTCAGGGTGAGGGGGGGCATCCGTGAGAGTGAAATACACAGGAAAAGCAAAAGAGATGCTAATAGGAATCGGATGAAATTAAAAAGATAAAAATGAGGGGCGGTTGAGCATCTCCACAAGATAAGGCAGCATTAAGAAACTGGGCCAGTTGGACAGAGACCAGATAGACATGACAGCTAAATGCAGGAGCATAAATTAGACCTTGGACATACCTTAAAGGTTAAAGGGCATTATTGGGTCAATTTATGGATATTTGAATAGGGTTTGTGGTTTCAATAGTAATATTGGGTCGATATTAAACTTCATGATTTTGCCGGATTGTACTGTACAGAGGGCATCCTTGTACTTGGGAATGCAGCTGCACTATTCAGGGGGCTATAGGACATCATAACTGGCAAAAATATTAACTGGCAAAAATGATGGACAAGTAGGAATCCGAGCTTGATGTGCTATTGCTGTAGTTTTTATGTACATTTGAAATTACTCCACAAAAAAGGAACAAAGTAAAAGGAAATACTTCCCAGATCATTCATTAGAGTGATAGAGACTGATTGTACTATCTTTCTATTTTGTGTTAGAAGCAATGAAGTAATACTGGTAACTTCATATAAACCCCGCGTCTTACTAGTTGGGTTATAGCAATGGTTTATAGAGCTGATAAGTTATCCTACTGACTCTTTCCAAGTGTGTTTTCTTAAAAATTGTGATCAAGTTGATGGATTTTTACCAGGGTTTTTCCTGAAATATAATTGGTACTTACAGAGTAAAAGGCTGGTTGTTTCTTTATTCACTAGATGGATTTGGTGAGTAGTTCTTAGGCATCAATTCCTGTATCTCACTTCTCACCATGACAAAAAAAAAGTTTTTTTTTGTTCATGTATAGAAAACTTTCTGTAATTAGATTTGCAATTCATGAGACGTTCTAAGGATATAAACTATATGGTAATTATTTTGGCAGTAAATTTGTTACTACAGGTTTAATATTCAAACATAAAACTATCAAGTATATGTTATTGATATTGCAGGATAAGAGAGATAATAAATATCTTCGTATATGTATTAGAAATCATATCACCGATGGCCACAGAAACCGAGAGGAGTGCAAAACTGGGGGGTGATCCTTGGTAGGTAGGAACATAGAAAATAGAATGTCAAATGTATTTGTTGCTGGCCCAGAGAAATGAGCTATTAGGGCAAACTCACGTGTCTGAGGGTAGAACTAGAATGCTGAACAGTCACAGGTAGATAAGATGGAGGAGGTAGCGTTAGGAAATACCATGTCGCGGGGGCAGTATATGGGGATTTGGGGGAAGGAGGCTTAGACGCTGCTGTGCAAGTCCTGTAGCGCACATAGGTCCTTTGTGGGTGAGCCGGCAGCTGATGTCATGGGATTTCATTGTGGGGGGTGACGGGGGGCATCCGTGAGAGTGAAATACACAGGAAAAGCTAAAGAGATGCTAGTAGGAACCAGATGAAATTAAAAAGATAAAAATGAGGGGCGGTTGAGCATCTGACTCTTGATTTTAGCTCAGGTCATGATCCCAAGGTTGTGTGGTCTATTCCCGAGTCAGGCTTTGCACTGAGCATGGAGCCTACCTGCGTGACCCTCTTCCCCACCTGCGTGCTCTCTCTAAAAAAAAAAAAAAGAAATAATAATAAAAAGGAGGAGGTGGAGGAGGTATTACTAGAAGAACACAAAAGTAGGTATGTTGAAAAATGGATCCAGAATATCATTACTGTGGGAGGAGGACGTAGCATCACTACCTTGGACTTCTAACAGCCAGCGTTTGCTGAGGGCTTGTTCCTTTCCTAGTACAAGTACGTTCCTTGTTAGTTCCTAGTTCCTGTTCTAAGTGCTTGCCTTTGTTCTTCCAGCATCGATGTCACATTTGAGGGCACAGAGACAGGAATAGTTAGGCAGCTTGTGAACCTGAGGTTCAAATACAGGCATTTTGACTATTGATGACAATACTACACAGAAGACACGTCCTTCCACCTTGATTTGGTAGGTTTAGTAGGAGAAGTAAAGGCAATTTCACTTGCTCCTTGAGTTAAACTCATCTACCTTGAGTTATTCATTAAGCTGTGACATAATTTACAGTATTATCTGCAGAGAATGACCTTATCACACCAATCCAAAAGAAACTACTACTATAATTAAAGTGTGGGCAAAATAATGTAAGATTTTTTTTTAAGCCCTACAACTGAATTACAGTTGTTACTGATCAATTAATGAGGCGATAATTAAAGAGAAACTAGTAAACCTGGCTGATTGTAGACCAGTACCTAAAATTTGTTATTGCAATTCGCATCCTTTGAGATATATTTAATTACGTTTATAACACATGCATATTTAATATAATCTTTTGTGACAGATTAACAGATCTTCACATCATTATGTCTAATCCCTTTTGATGTTTTTGTCATTATTACGTATTTCTTTGGGACAGACATAAAAGACTGTTTCCAAGGTGACAGTGCTAAAGAAGAAACTTATGAAAACTGGCTGTCTCCTTTTGTTTTCAGAAAGCAAGCATCTCATTTCCCCCATGGAAGAGCAATTGAGATATCATAGCTATATTTTGGAATAATATTTTAGCAAATAGGAGAGCAGGATAAAGAATACCTACCCTTTTTTTAATGCTAACTTAAAAAAAGGTTTTATTTATTTATTTTGAGAGAGAGAGCACGAGCAGGGGTGGGGCAGAGAGAGAGGGAGAGCGAGAATCCCAAACATAGATGTCAGCAGACTGTCAGCGCAGAGTGCTGGGCAGGGGACTAGTCTCACCAACCATGAGATCATGACCTGAGCTGAAATCCAGAGTCAGATGCTTAGCTGACTGAGCTGCCCAGGTGCCCCTGTGAATACCTACCTTTTTTTGTGTCATTTTAAGGTCTATATTAAGATTTGATATACTTTATGTTAAAATGTTAGGAATCATTATTATAACTGAATAAAAATGTTTGAGTTATTTTTGTTCTGTTTTACCTGAGAAGTTAACATTGAAGCAAATAACTTAGCAAAGTTATGAGATCTAAATTTTAGGAGAATTCTATGCTTCTTACTGTCAACATCTTTAGAATTTTTTTAAATAGCTTATTTGTGTTTCATATATTCAGCAGCAGTGTATATAGGAGTCAGTGAACTGTAATGATGGTAGATGGTGGTAATGTCCCAGTGTAATTAACTGCATGGCCTACACATTCCTTTGTTACTGGAGTGTGTTGGATATACTTCATCGATTTAATATACAGTGAATAATCATATTTTTGTTAGCAGTAATTATGAGATAAGAACTAAAAAGAATTGGTCAGCATCTTTATCTCTTTCAAGGTACAAATAAGCAGTGAGTGTTTGCCACATATAAGGATTGTACTTTAATATTTAGATTACATGTGTTACTTTTGCTTTTGACATGTGGATTTCAGTGAAATACTCTGAGAATTGCAAGATAATGGCTCCTGTTGCTTACATAATTTATATGGTTCTTTAATTTCCTTGTATGTGCAGGAAGAGGAGGAGAGGGTTGAGTTGGAATATATTTTTCTAGGATCTTTTCCAGCCTGGCAGTTAAATCAGAAAACCACAGATCTTTTTCCACATTTTGTACAGACTGGTAATTTTTAAGATATGCTATGAAAGCCTATTAAATAGGCAGACACTAGTCATTCCTTCCTGATAATTAATTATAGCATGATCAACAAATCTTTTTTATCCTTCATATTGTTTTCAGAAATAGAAACAAAATATATGATTGAAGTCTTTTTTAAATAGTGGAATGAATGCCTTGATTTTTATCTTAGGTCTAATTCTGCACAATGCTAATCCTAACATTTCATGACCCAAAAAAATTTTAAATTTGTATATAACAAAAAAGAAGAATCGTATGGTGAATCAGACCCACTTTTTATAGTCTGTATCTTCCCCAATTTTTATTATTTTTGGAAAAACGTTTTGGCAAATATTTTGTTTTGTAAGTTTTACATTCCTACTATTGAAAAAACGTGTTTAACAGGTGCCTACTGCAATAGAGGCTATAATATTAGTGTCATGAGGTACCTCTGAGGAAGTGCTTTTTTTGTTTTTTAATGGTAAAGGATGTAAGTAATCTCTCTCAAATGTCAAATTAATTTTGGGTGTGTACTTTCTTTTTCCCTTATTATTACGTAGATAGGAAAACTGAATGTTCCAAACAACTCATGGAAAATATTCCACATCAACATTATTTGTACCATAAATGCAGTGAAATGCTTTTGATGAAGTACAAAGTTGCCAGTAGATTGTTAAATATGAGAAAACACATTCTTGAAATAGGAAGGAAATCATGTTTTGAAGTGATGTTTTAAACATCATAAATATTCTTATGAACAACTTAACTAATCTGTAGGTGGGGGAAACTTTGAAGGAAACAGTGTGTGTTAAAATGCATTTCGTGAATTCTGTCTACCATACTTTGCGCTGTTTAATTTGAACTTAAAACATCGATATCTATATTTAAGTTTATTTATTTATTTTGAGAGAGACAGAGACAGCGTGAGCAGGGGAGGGGCAGAGAGAGAAGAGAGAGGATCCCAAGCAGGCTCCTTGCTGCCAGTGCGGAGTCTGACGCAAGGCTCGAACTCATGGAACTGTAAAATTGTGACGTGAGCCAAAACCAAGTATTGGATGCTTAACCGACCGAGCCACCCAGGGGCCCCAGAATATAGATACTTTAAATAGAATGTAATCTTTAAATGATTATAGAATGCTGAGACATATGATGTTCTCATACTCAAGATTGCAGTATTACACCTGTTTTTTGGAGTTTGCACTTTACAAAAGCTGGCAGGACCTTTATTTGGTCATTCTCACTCTCTCTTTATTTCCCCTTTATCTCTGATTTTGTAAATCACCAGCTTATGTTTAAAAAGGACTGTTCTGCCTATGGTGAGGGAACCAATCAGAGGATGGGAAAGGCTAGTCTGTCGCAGGAGTCCAGGTGAGAGACAGTGGCAGGGGCAGGAAAGGTGGTGGTGAGGATGCAGGGAAGTGGGGCTGTTTGAAAGCCTCTGCAGTCATCCATGCTCTTCGATACAATCTCTCCTCTTCCTCTCAGCCCTTTCCGTTGGTGGCCCCTGTATCTCTTGCTTTGTCATCAACAAACTGCCCCGTGCCTTCACACATTTTCTCTGAACGTTCTGCCACTTACGTGCCTTCACAAAAGCCTGGTGGTTTTTCTCCCATACCACATGCAACTTTGAGGTGGGAAGTGAGACTCCTTTTTCCCACTAGTACTATTCTAGACCACAGTCCCCTCTTCTTAGAAAATCCTTGTTCTTTGAAGTTCACATCACCTGGCTTCATCACTACCTCCCCTTTGACTTGGCAACCTCTCAGTTCCCTACCCTGCCTTTGAAGGCTAGCAACCAGTTTATAGTCTCTGTCTCTGCCTCAGTACAACCAGTAGTCCTTTTGGTTTCTCTCCATCCATTGACCTTACCTCTGTTTTTCCATTCTTTACCCAGCTTAGATCTCCCGGCCATAGTAATTCACTTATAAATACCCTTCACTTCCTCAACCCCTTTATTCTTCCGTCAATTCTAAACTTAGATGAACCCAGCCTCTCACTTTGTTAGTGCCTGTATCAGGCAAAGTACCTGAGTGTTTCTCAGGAAAACCACATGCCAAGGGCAGATTCATATCATTCCCTGTGCATGATGCCCCACTGTGGCTGAGCAGCCGACACCGGGTGGCAGTCGTGCTGTTTTTCTGATAAGCTCATCCCTCTCCATTTTCTTTAGTGACTATTTCATGGCCTCTGTATTCACACTTTTCACTTTCCTCCTCCTGTTTATACTATTCCTGAGTGTCCCACTTCTCCCCACTGCCAGTAGTCTAGACTTGGTCACCATCATTTTTTTGTGTGTGTCATCTGATTCATTCTTCAAGATGTAGCCAGACTGATGTTTAAAAACAAATATTGATGGTGTCCCCCTCCAGTTGGAATCCTTCAGTGCTTCCCTCTGTTCTCCCTCCATCTGGGTGCCATACTCACCTTTGCTTTCTATGCTCCACACACTGGTTTCATAGAACTAAGCTCTTTCTTGTCTCTGGGATTTTCTTTTTACATGACATTCCCTCTGGATAGTGATACCCACCCACCCACTCACTCACCGCTAACCCTAACTTAAATAAAGATCACCTCCTCCAAGTGGTCTTCCTTCCAGAGAGTAATAAGAGTTAAGAAGAGAGTATATAATTACTGAAGATTATTTGTGGCCTTTCAGAACACAGTTTTAGCAGCCAGATTGTAGAAGGTTATGGAAAAAGTTACATGGTAGGAAAATAGGTACAGAGTCCTTGCTCTAGAACCTGTCAGAGAAAAGGAGAGAAGTAGTTCGGTAGTTGGAGGGCATAGTGGGTCAAGTGCACATCTGTGAAAATGTGCAAGTCCTGTACGTGCTTGAAGGTAGAGGGGAAGCAGCTGGTGTGTGAGCTCTCAGTAAAGGAAAGAAGGTAGTTGATGATGCCAAAGAATAAGAGGACTTATGTCTTGTGGCTTCAATTTTGGTAAAGAAAAGATGCAGGCCATCTGCCAAGAGTGTGGGTCAGAATTAATATGATAATTAATGTAAATTTGGAGCACTTGAGTCTTAGGTCTGTCTAAACTAAAAACATGAAATCTTTATGTCTCGATTATTGTTTCTAAAGTGAAATTTGTCTTTGGGTTGGTTTTTAAATAGAGTTTTAAAATAATTTAGAATATTCTAGTGTTTTCATAGTGCTAGAACATTTCCACGCTCTTGTCTGCCTTGAAAGGTGTGAAATTTTATTTGAGCCCCAGAGTATTAAGTCATTTGTCATGTTACACTTGGTCTATTTTTTTTTTAATACCCACACTGAACTGGACTTATTTTATTAGCTTTTGTTTGTCAAAGGAAAGATCTTAAGACCTTCCAACCCCAAACATAGGTGCTCAAGCAAAACAAAATCCCTTTCTAATTATTAGAATTTGTCATGTCTGAAATTAACCATCTAAATGTATCTTAAAAAAAGGGTGTTAAAAACCATAGAAGTTTAGCCTCCAAGAGATCTTCAGCGTTGCTCCTTCAGGTCCCTCATTTCCAGATAAGGAAGAGTTGATACAGAGGGATTGTCCAAAATACACTGTAAAATTGGGTTTTGTGGATGAAATTAATAAATCTATGACCAGAGAAATTGAAATGAGTATTGCCGTGTTAACTAAGATGAAGTTTTAGAAGAGCAGCTACTGTGTATTATGTGCCTGTTAGTGAAAGGTATAAAGTAAATATTGACTTTATGCTGCTATGAGAGAGGAAAAATAGGCCCTTATACCTCTCCTCACTTTTAAAGTTTTTAGTATATAATATGCATATATAGAGCAAAATTTAAAAATATGAATAGATTTGCAGTAAAAAGCAAGCCTCCCTTCTATCCCTGTCCCTCAACCCCTGTGCTCCTGTTATACATTTGTCTAGAGATATTCTATACGTTAGAACACACACACACACACACACACACACACAGACACACACACATTAAGGTGTTTTGTTTTGTTTTTTTCTTAACAAATGATAACATACCGTGTATGCTATTCTGTATTTTCTTGGGGATAGAGAGATACTGTCTCTTTTAAAGAAGGGGTTCTAAGTTCTCTTATAACTACAAGATGTGTTTCTATGGTATAAGGGCATCTTGGCTGGGTATAAAATTAGGGCGAAATTTTCTTTTTTTAGTACTTAGACCACATTGCTCCATGGTCTTATGTATTACTTTTGCCCTGGAGAAATTAGGCTGACCTGAGGTTTTTCCTTACTTGTGCATGATTTCTTATTTTTGCCTAAATAACACATAAACCTTTCTTTATCCTTAAAGTTCCATAAGCAACATCATTCTACAAATTTAAGGTTTTATTTCTTTCGAAAAGTTTTACCCTATCATATCTTTGAATTTACATTTATGCTTTTTTCTTTGTAAGCCTTTCTGAAAAAAAGTCTTTTCTATATTCTTTGGGTTCCGTTTCTCCCTCCTTCATATCTGTTGTCTTATTAAATTGTTTTTATATTGCTAGTTTTTTCTGTTTTATATGATTTTTCCATGCCCTTATCTTTCTTTTTAGTCACATTGATTCTATTTTTGGTTACTTCTTAAAGTAGCTTTTATCTCTATAATGTTATTTTTCTCTTCATTTTTTTTCTGAGTTCTTCCAGCTTGATTTTCATTTCCTTCTGTTGTTGTATGATCTCTTCTTTGAACTTTTGTTTTTCTTCTTTGAGCTCATTTTTTAAAAGAGGAGTCATGTTTCCTACAGTCGTCTTTAGGACTTTGCAGAATTATTTATCTAAACTCTTCCTGTGTTCCTTCAAGTATTCTTCTTGTGTTATAATGCTCTTAATTTACCTTTTCCTTTTGTTAAAAATCTGTTCTACGAACTGTATGTGAAGATGCAGTATTGATTATTTTCTGATCATGATTTATGTGCAGTAGGGTAGGTGCTTGGGTCTAAGCATGGGAAGCCCACAGCTTTTCCTTGTTAGGCTTCTAATACCCTCTCATCAAATCTGTTATTTCCATTGTCCTAGATTTCACTTCCCATTAGTTTTTGGCATAGAAAATATAGGGTGGTTCTTTATGTCAGCTTCTCGGTGTTGTAATAGCAAAATGCCACTTCCACCCCACATCTGCAGCTTTAGTCCCTCTTGGCTAAAGAATTCGGTAGAAACTGTGTATGTAGCACAGTAACAGAACTCTTCAGTCTGTGCCTATATTTATATGGTATTAAAACATACAAATTTCCTGCTTCTCCTAAGAGCTCATAAGTGTAAGCCATCTAGATTTCACTCATCTGATGATAGCATCAATAGAATCTTCGCATCTGCTGTTCCGAATTATGCTTCTTGGTGAAATCCGTTTATGGCTGGAGGCCTGAGTAAAGGCATGTGGTGGTTTTCAGAATGTTCTTTTCCCTCATTTAAATTTTGCAGATACATTTCATAGTTTATGATTTGGAGCTATGATAGCTTCCTTGTTTCGGTTGTATAGTAAAGTTGCAAAGTTGTCCTCACTACTTCCCAGGTGTACAAGGAAATGTCATTTCTGTATGTCTGTCGTGTGTACTCTCCCGCATAAGCTCCCTGTCTTTATAAGGGAGCAGAGGGAGAAAACACTTGGTAATAAACAGGATCTTGGGCTCCTTTGGTTTAAAGCAGTGTCTTTCAGATACTGTGGTATTTCAGGTTTCTTTTCCTTCCAGGTCCACTGAGGTGTGGCATTTGGGTGCAGGGAAAAGGGGCCTTTGGGTATGTGGTCAGATGCCTCATAACTATTGAGGTCAGGAGGAGAGAGCAGACCTACACTATCTTCACTAGGCTTTGCTGCAAGGATCTGGACTGGGGACTATCAGGCGAGGATTCATCCTCTTTGGCTTTGAAGAAGCCTCTGGTACCCATAGCCCTGGGTCTGGTTTGCCTGCAGTCATGGAGTCCCTTGTACTGTGTTGTCTTTATTCTGATCCAGACTTTGTTATTTCACTAAGATAGGTAGAAACTTCTGGATTCCTATCATGATGTGCTTAGGTCATCTTTCCAGCTTCTCCCTCAATCATTGCTGTGCTGTTACAGCATATACCACATCAGGATTGCCATGGCACTGAGTACTGGGCTGTGGTAGAATCCTGCAGCCTTCCCTAGACTCTATTCTGGAAGTAGACCTCTAGCCCTCTGGCGGTCTTTAGGGCACCTGATACTTGTCAGAATGTTTTCATCCATTTCTCTCCATCGCCGTCCCCTGCCTGTTTCC
This sequence comes from Paguma larvata, assembly GCA_030068075.1. Lineage (NCBI taxonomy): Eukaryota > Metazoa > Chordata > Mammalia > Carnivora > Viverridae > Paguma > Paguma larvata. The sequence continues at coordinate 10,814,051 of CM057839.1, read as the reverse complement.
AAGGATCATGCAAAAGAAGATGGGGAGGTCTCTGATTTCTGGTATCTCCATCTTCATTCTGTATCTTTCCTTCATGTCATCCACAGGGACTTGGAAAGGACTCCCCGCCCCTCCCCATGTTTCTGTCTGGAAGGAACTTTCTTTCTGTCCTTCTTCCCAAGTTAACATTCACGTCTACTCATCCAATAGCAGAGGATGCAGGGAGAGAAATTAATTTATTAGTAAGGGAGGATAAAGGTAGTTCAGAAATACCATTTTCAGTTTTTGAAATACCATTTTCAGTTTTCTCCCTCTGCTTTGTTTTTAGAAAGTCAGATTTACTGGGGTATAATTAATATAAAATTTACTCTCTAATTGTATGGTTTTATTGACTTTTGACAAATCTATACAGTTATATTATCATCACCAAAATCAAGATTGAGAACATTCGTATCACCACAGGAACTTCCCTTATGCCCTTTCCTAGTTAAACTCATCTTCATACCCATAGCGCCTAGCAACAGAATTTCTGCCTTTTCCAGAATATTCTATAGATGGAATAATACTCCTTTTTTTTTTAAAGGGAGAATCTCACTCCTTCCCTTTATTTATTTATTTACCTATCTATTTATCTATTTTTTGAGAGAGAGAGAGCACATGTGCGTGCGTGTGCGAGCAAGTGAGGGAGGAGCAGAGAAAGAGGGCGAGAAAGAATCCGAAGCAGGCTCCAAGCTCAATTTGGAGCCTGACTCAGGGCTCAGTCTCACAAACTGTGAGATCATGACCTGAACCTATATCAGGAATCAGGCACTTAACTGACTGAGCCACCTGGATGCCCCCAAACTCACCTTCTATTAGACCCTTTTTTTGCCTACCTTCTTTCAGTTAGCATAATGCTTTTGAGATGCTTAATGCTAATTTTATGTCGCATGAATGTACCGTATTTGCCCATGAATTAGTTCTTTGGACTTTTGAGGTGTTTCCAGTTTGAGGCTGATGTAAACATCTTGCTATATGTATTCTGCTATCATAAACAAGCTTCTAGAAGCATTCACGAACAGGTCTTTGTGTGATGTATCTTTTCACTTCTCTGGGGTTTTCTAAAGCAGGCCTCCCGTTTTGCATCCTCACCAGCAATGTATGAAAGTTTCGATCGCTTCACAGGTTTGCCAGCACTTAGTATTATCAGTCCTTTTCATTTTATTCATTCTAGTGGATATGCAGCCCTATTTCACTATAGTTTTGATTTTTTCCCTAATGATCATCAACGATGCGTTTGTCATCTATCTCTCTTTCTTCATGAAGTATCTGGTTAAATCTCTTGCCCATTTTTAAGGGAATGCAGTTGGTTTTCCTATTGAGTTAAAAAAGAGAATTCTCGGGGTGCCTGGGTGGCTCGGTTGGTTAAGCCTACGACTTTGGTTCAGGTCATGATCTCACAGTTCATGAGTTCAAGCCTCACATCAGGTACTACTGTCAGTGCAAAACCCGCTCGGGATCCTCTGTCTCCCTCTCTCTCTGCCCCTCCCCCCACTCATTCTCTGTCTCTCTCTCTCTCCCCCCCTCCCAAAAATAAACATAAAGAAAGAGAATTATTTGTAGATTTTGAATTCACATCCTTTATCAGATATAGGTTTTGCAAATATTTTTTCCCAACTTGTGGCTCAACTTTCCTTTTCTTAACAGTAGTCTTTCAAACAGTAATTTATAATTTTGATGAAGTCTAATTCATCTGTTTTTCCTTGTAAGATTTGTATTTTTTGTGTCCTAAGAAATCTTTGCCTGCACCAAGATTATAAAGATTTTTCTCTCTTAGTTTTCTAGAAGTTTTGTAATTTTCATTGTTTTGAGTTGATTTTTTTTTTAATGTTGTGGAATAGAGGTCAGGATTTATTATTTTTTTTTGAATGTGGATGTTTATTGTTTTAGTACTATTTTTCCACAAACTATGCTTTCCCCATTTAATGTCTTGGCACTTTATTCTTTTTTTTTTTTTTTTTTGAAAATCAGTCATTAATGTATGGATCTCTGAACTCTTATTTTATTTTATTAATTCTTACACCAGTATCTTGTTCACTGTAGCTTAATGGGAAGTCTTAAAGTCAAGTGGTATGAGTTATCCAAATTTGTTAACTTTCCAAAATTATCTTTACTATTTTATAACCTTTGATTTTCTCTCTATATATTTTAGAATCAGCTACCAAAACAAAAAAGCCTACTGGGATATTGATTGGAATTACATTGAATATATAGATCAGTTTGGGAGAGAACTTTTATCTTAATAGTGAAACTTTTGTAATTCATGAACATAGTATATATATATCCATTTTTAGGTCTAATTCTTTAATTTCTCACAAAATATTGCTTCTGACTTTTGAAAAAGTAAAAACCCCTCCCTTCTGTTTTCATTTGTTACTTTTTTTTAACAGCTTTATTGAGATACGCTTCACATACCAAACAGTTCAGTCATTTAAATTGTACAATTCAGCGGCTTGTAGTGTATTCCCAGAGCTGCGTAACCATCACCACAGTCAATTTTAGAACATTTTCATCATGCCAAATATGAAAGCCCGTGCCCCACTGCTGTTTCCCTTCAACCCTTCCATCCATCCCCACACCCCCTAGCTCAAGGCAACCAGTAATTTATTTTCTGTCAGTATGGATTCTTCTCTTCTGGACGTTTCATTATAAATGGAACTATATAATTTGTGATCCTCTGTGACTGGCTTTTCAGTTAGCATGTTTTCAAGATTCGTCTATGTAGTAACATGTATCAGCATTTCATTCCTTTTTATTATCAAACGGTACTCTGTTATATAGGTGTGTCACATTTTGTTTAAACATTCATAAAAAATGGTTTACTTTAGGCTGTAGTAAAGTGGTTCCTCCTCTGCACGATTTGAGTATATTGGGTTATTTTCTCAATTCCTCCTCAGAACTCCTAACGATGACAATTACAGCTTCATTCTGTCACCTTATTGATTTAGAATTAATACCAAATACAAATTTTAAATGCCTGTTGTTAAAAATCTTTCCTTACAGCCTCTAAGTTTCCATTGTAACAAATAAAACTTTTATAATTGAACACTGACCTTTTAACCTTTTAAATTTAGAAACCATGTCAAAGCAAATATTATTCTCAGTTTTAAAAGATATTTTTAGTGCTTAATATTTGTGAAACTATTGGGAGCTTCTTTAGGACTTCTTTCATTACATAAGGAGCCATTTAATTTGTGAAGAAGTGCTAAATAAATTATTTTAAAAGTTTTTTAAATGTTTTTATTTTTTGAGAGAGAGAGAGGGCGAGTAGGGGAGGAGCAGAGAGACAGAGGGAGACAGAAACTGAAACAGGCTCCAGGCTCTGAGCTGTTAGCACAGAGCCCAGTGTGGGGCTGGAACTCGGGAATCATCACCTAGGCTGAAGGCAGATGCTTAACCGCCTGAGCTACCCAGGCAGTTAATGGTTTATTATCTAAATAGATGATTTTGAAATGCTGCTCTTATCAAAACTATTGCCTTTCTGCTTCACATATCTTTATCACCTGGTTTTTTAATAGTGCATAATTTATGAGATAGCATGATTATCTGACCTTATTTTTAAAACTCATTTAAGGACATTGGAACCATTAGAAGCAGGAGAAAGAAAAAAATGTTTAGGAGCTACTATGACAGGAATATTGGTAGAGACTTTTCTGTGTTAATTTTTTAAATATTACAACAACCCAACAGCTCAGATCCTGGAGCCTGCTTCAGATTCTCTGTCTTCCTCTCTCTCTGTCCCTTCCCCGCTTGCACTCTGTCTCTCTCTCTCTCAAAGATAAATAAACATTAAACAAATTAAAAAATATATTACAGTACCCTTTCAGATAGAGTTTTACCATATTATAGTTTGGCAACTAAAGTTCAGACACGTTAAATACTCCAGCGTAGTAAGCGGCTCACACTTAGTCAGACAGCAATGTCGGGTAAGACCCAAGCCGCTGTTCCTTCTTCCCAGTTACTGAAATATGCTCTATGGGCTCGGAGGCCACCGAACCCAGAAACACAAGCAAGTACATAATGTATGTCCAGCTGACATTTCATTATGTAGCCAATAGCATATCTTTGCTTCTAGACTGTATGATCACACCATTGTAGAAATAGATACATAAAGTCTGTACAGATGTATACGGATACAGTTATTCTTCTAAATAGTAACATTTGTGTTTTTTATTTTAATAAATATCTTTTAAGAGAATTAAGAGAGAGAGAAGGAATTGTTAGGGATCTTGTGTCTTGGCTTTGCTACAGTTTTATTTTGAAACTTGAACAAACTTAAATCTCCCTTCCTTAGGTGGTTTACTGTAGACTTAAAATAATATTGTTATTTTTTCTTAGCTCTTCTGTATAGGACAGGGAATCAGTGAGTGAAAGGAAAGAAATAAACTAACAATACTTTTTATTTTAGCTTTGCTTGTTTTCTCTCACTTTTATATTATTTATTTGGAAATTACAATTTTTCTCTTAAAAGTATCTGTTTTAGAAGATTTTTTTTCATCTTCATAAGTGATGACTTGGTGAAATTAGTCATTTAAGATTGACAAAAATATGACAACTTTTGCAAAGTTCACATGGACTTTTAATATTCAACACCAAAGAATTTTGCCTAATTAAAGCTTCTGTTTAATTAAGATCACAATGCACAGTCCTTCATTAAAATTAACACAGAAAAAGTTCTTTCTTGGTCCTTGGAGAGGATATTATATGCAAGCCCTGATGTGTGGGTTGCAAAATGTCACTGGAATTTATATGCATTACTTGTCTAATTGCAGTAAATGTAGCATGTCCAGATAGGTTTAGAGTGAGAAGGCTGTTTGTTACTTACTGGAAATCACTGGAAACCTCAGTACCCAGAGGCAGCTGTGCCCAGGTCCTTCACCTCTCCCCAGAGACGGCTAAGAAGACTCCTGTTGGACCCTGTCTCTCATGGCGGGAGCAGTAAACATGACAGGCTGTTGGGAGCCATCTGTTTAAAATGGCTGCTGCTTTGTATGCGGCAGTGAACTTGAGATCAGTTTTCTGTCTTTCTTCATGGTAACAGTCTTATTTGGTGTCACAACAGGTGGAAGTTGATGGGTCGAAACTAAATGTGACCAGCACGTGGAACCTGGCTTCACCCTTATTGTCTGTCAGCGTTGATGGCACTCAGAGGACGGTGCAGGTAAATGTTCCGATGATTTGCTTTGAGGGGTCCGTCAAGTCCAAAATCCTTACCAGCGCCTGGGTGGTTAACACTGACAGAAGTGGCAGGGAGAGGCTGCATTTTATCCTCTCATACATTTCATAGTTGAAAACAGTGTTTCCTACTCGAGAGGATCTTGAAGCGAGTCTTACTCTGAGGAATCGATGTTTTCTTTTTTCAGGCAAGCCAGGAGTGTTAGTGTATTATTACTTCCTGTATACTTTGTCGTACATAGAGCATCCTGCGTGTTTTTGTAAAAACATTAGAAGATAGCAGTTTTTGTTGCCATTATGGGCTTTTAGTTTTTGTTACCTTCCTTTTCTGTGTAACTGAGATTGTGTACTGTTAGATCAGCAGAAATGTGAGCTATTCAGGTGGACTTGCCAGAACACCTCGATGCCTTTTAAAAATCGAGGAATCTTAATATATTAACCTTTCTTTTCCCTCCAAAATAAAATTTGTAACATTGAGGAAATGACTTGAAATCCAGAGTTGATTGAATGTTCTTTGTCATCAGTGACTTCCATATATAGGTAGACAGCTACAAAAAGAGATTCTGCCAGAGCTCCTGCTGCTCACCTCATAGTTGAGGTTTCGGGTTCCAGGAAAGACAAAGAATGCCACGTGACATTTGACGATCACATGCAGACCCCTCCCCCCATAGCATTAAATGCTCATTCTTTTTGTTGTTGTTTTTCACAAAAATATTTTTGTGTTCCCTTAACTTGATTTTGCACAGGAAACTGATTTTTAAAACCTAGAGAAATCAAGAGAATTACAGATCAAGACTTCTTTATACCAGATTCATGTATACCTCTCTTAGAAACAGAGGTAGTCTAGAAACTTCAGGTAAATATTTAATGACTAAACTAATTTCTAAGCCAGGCTCAATTGGTAGATTATCTTTATGGTTCTAAGAATGTTGATGCTCAGTAACGAGTCTTACATTTTGGCTTTGGTTTTCTGGCTTGTCCCCAGTGTATTTATTCCCTCGTATTTTCTTTCATAGTCTCATTATGAGGTGAAACACCTTGAGACTCTTGGAAAACATACCACTGCATAATTTCACACTGCTTAGACCCATTCATTGTGTCTTCAGAAAACATGGTTCTGTAATATTTATTATGTTTAATAGACTATGCTCTGTCCTGAATGTGCTGTGGCCGGGCGTGCATTTTCTGGGCAGCGGACATAACATGACCTGCCGGTAGTGAGTAGAGAGATACAGAGTCCTGCTCCCCAAATCGGTGTATCATATTTTCAGCTTCCTTTTCAATAGCTGTGCAGACAGGTAGCCCAATGGCACTTTTATATAGAGAGTTTCTAGCCAAATTAATATTGGATATGCATACATTCATTTCATCTTCGCAGCCACTGTGTGAAGTGGGTACTATTATTATACTTCTGTATATGAGGCAACTGAGGCTCAAAGAAAAGTGACTTCCTCAACGTCACGTGGCTGAGAGGAGGTAGAGCCAGGCAGACTTGCTCTAGGGCCTGTGCTGTGAAGCACTGCACTGTACCGCGGCAAGCTAAGCAACTTGTCTGTGGTTACAGAGCTAAGAAAAAGCTGAGCAGCAGTTTGAACCCTGGCACCATGACCGCCAGGATGTGAGCTTCTAACCTTCTAACCACTGTGCTCCATAGCACTTTTTGGTTTTCTCCTTCAGAGTTCTTCAGATAATAGGGCACCTTTCCCTCATGCTTTAGGCCAATATGCTCAAACTTAGGTGTGCTTCAGAATCACCTGGGAGGCTTGTTAAAACTCAGATGGTTGGACCCACACCCAGAGTTTACTCCCGTTTAGTAGGCCTTGGCTAAGTTTGCATTTCTAGTAAGTTCCAGGTAATGCTGATGCTGCTAGTCCAGGGAAAGCAGTCTGAGAACCATTAGTTTAAACCTTCGCAATCAGAGAGTAAACTGGGTGTGAAGAGCAAAAGCCAAGTAAGTAGGAACCAGGTCATTGGAAGTCTTGCTAATTACATAGTGTGGCCTCTGCTTTATCCTTGGCTGGTGGGACCCGTGGACGAGTGTTCACAAACAAAGTGATGGCGCGGAGAGCATTGGGAGTTTAGAAAGAGCTTGGTTCCAGTTGCATCGTGGACACAGGATGGGAAGAGAATGAGACTGGACACAGAGAGAAGTTAGGACGCGTTCAAGAAACAGAGGAAGGAAGTCATCTTGTCTCAGAATGTTACCCGTTCAGAGCACTGTGTGGTGAAGGGATTTGAAAGGACAGGAGAACGAATAGTGGCTTCGCAGTGTTCTTTGTGGATTTCTCCTCCACCTGCCATAGCCTGGGCAGACCTTCAGGATTTGTGCCCAACTCCCTTTTCTCTGTGCTGACTTCCCCAAGACTTTCAGCTCAGTACCTTCAAACAGATAGCTGTGCAAAGGCTGCTGTGAGTTCAAAAGAAGAGCTAGGATGGATATTACCACAGGTGTTTTTTCAAGTGATTCTATAGTAATAATGGCTGGGTTTTTCCTTGGATTTTTGTGCCTACATTTAAACTTTTTATTATTAAATATTTTATATACACAAATGTATTGATCTCTAATAAAAGCTAAAGAAGAACACAACAAAACCTGACTACTTACCATCTAGATTATAAAAGGAAAAAAATTACCAATATTACTGACTTTCCTCTGAATTCCCCCTTACTTAAAAATCCTTCCTCCTACCCCAAGAGAGAACCGCTACCCCAGTTGTTAAATGTATCCCTCCCTTCCTTTTCTTTAGGGATGTTACATATACATCCTGCTGTAAACAATAGATTGTGTAGCACCATACCTTCTCTGTGCTTCTGTGAGTTGCTTTTTCCTCCAGTATTAGGTTTGTGAGATCATCTGGATGTATGTAGCTTTATTTCCATGCTATATAAGTCATATTAATATACCATAATTTACACTTTTTCCCCTAAGTAGTTATTTGTGGTACTTATTTTGTTTTTAGAACAAACACTGTTTCTATGAACATTTCTCTGTATGTTTCCTCTTGAAATGGTTTCTCCAAGGAGTACGAAAGCCAATAGAACAGTTGGGTTATACGGACTATGCATTCTTAATCCTACACAGTAATGCCAAATGGTTTTTCCTGTATGGCTGTACCAATGTGTGTCTACCAACAGTGCTGCTGCTATCAGTAACATGAATAATAAGAAAATCTTTATGTATATTTACTGTGTTAGGCACTGACTCTTATGTAACACTTCATCTGTGTCAAAGTACTTAATCATTGCACCAATCCAATGCACTAGTGTTATCCTGCATTTTGTGGCTGGGGAAACTGAGGCCTGTAGGAACTAAATTGCTCACCCAAAGCATTCTGCTAATAAATGGAGGAGCCAAGATTTGAACCTAGGAATCTGTTCCTTTAACAATTTTGCTTCACATCCTAGGTAACCCTTGATATCCAGACTACTTAAGTTATCTTTCTGGTTTTAATGTATAATAGGTTAGTAATGACAGTGAGCATTTTAAAAATATACTTTTTGACAGTCTTGTTTTCCTTTCTGCAAACTGCCTGTTCATGGCTTTTGCCCATTTTTTTTTATTGGAGTGTTCATCTTTTACTTAACGGTTCATAAAAGTTTATATTTTGTGAATTCTAATCCTCTGTTAGTGGCTCATGCAGTAACTCTGTGTTTAACCTTTTTAAAAAAACCACTATGCTGTTTTCTACAGCAGCTGTACCATTTTACATTCCTACCAGTAGTGCACAAGGATTCCAGTTTCTGCACCTTTTCACCAGTGCTTGTTCTTTTCTGGTGGTTCTGTTGTTCTTTTACAAAGTTACCCTGATGGGTGTGAAATGGTGGTACCTCATTGTGGAGCAAAATTTATGTAGGTGGTTATTGAGAAAACATTCTGAGTACTTCCTAATATTTGACTTTCTTTTATCTGTTTTACCACATAACCACTTTGTTGCACAAATGGAACTCTGTCAGGGCCAATAGAAGGAACTTTTTTTTTTAAATGTTTTTGGTTTATTTTTTGAGAGAGAGAAGGAGCAAGCAGCGGAGGGGCAGAGAGAGAGGGAGAGTGAGAATCTCAAGTAGGCTCTGTACTGTCAGCTCACAGCCCGATGTGGGGCTCAAACGCACAAACCGTGAGATCATGACCTGAGCTGAAATCAAGAGTTGGAGGCTTAACCTACTGAGCCACCCAGGTGCCCCAACAGAAGCAACTTTTTTATAACTCTTCTTTTAAACCCGTTTTCTCGGCTTATTCTTTCCTCCCCTGCATAAAATCACATACAGTTCTCAGCCATATAGTTGCTACCAGGGAATAGGCAAGCAGTATTCTGTTTGGGAGAGGATGTGTTTGAAAGTCTAGTTCAGGGGCACCTGGGCGGCTCATTTGGTTTAGTGTCTGACTTCAGCTCAGGTGGTGATCTTGTGGTTTGTGAGTTCGAGCCTGGTGTCGGACTCTCTACTGTCAGCACAGAGCCTGCTTCCCATCCTCTGCCCCATTCTCTTTACCCCACCCGCTCCCTCTCTCTCTCAAAAAATAAACATTAAATAAAAATTTAAAAAATCTAGTTCATTGTAATGTCAAAACTGTTAAAACCTCTCTTCCTGAACTCAGTTCCACCTCAGACTGAGAAATTTTATAGGGAAAATGAAAGTGTTGCTTTCTTCTCTCTTGCTTTATATCCTCTCTTCTTATTTGCCATCTGGGGTCTGTCCAAAGTTTCAGTTTGGGGTAAAGAGGAGAGGAACATGGCAGGAAGAACTAGGTTGACCTGGGCTAATGTAACCTGGCACTCATTATTTTGGGGGCATGCCAAACATCCATAGTTAGCTTGTGTCCTCAAGGACACTTTTGTGGATATGGGGGAATTCTCACCTGCAGAACCCTGAAAGCCCACTCTGTCTTTTCCAGTTGTCTTTAGTCTCCTGATTCCTATCCATCTAGATTTTCCTGTTGAGCACGGTCTCTCATAATGACTCAGCCTCGGTCTCTTCTGCACAGTCCACATGTAGACCACAAGAAATAGCTACAAATCTCTTTGCCTCATCAAACTCATCTCTTCCTGCTTTGTCATTAAAACAATTGCTCATCTTACCTAGATGTCCCTCTAAATCCAGGAGATACGTGGAAAACCAAAATTCTCATAAAATCCCTTTCACATAGCTTCAAGTGTTCAACCTGGAGTTCTTAGATTAAGAATTTAACCTTCAATAATTTTTTAATTTCTTTCATATTCTCTTGAGGTGGGAGATGGGCATTCGTTGGTTTTGTGGTTTCCTAGCATGTTCTACTTGGCGTAGCTAGTCTAGCGTCTTACTCAAAGATATGTGAGTACTTAGCACCTATTTTATTTTACTTATTTTTGAGAGAGAAAGAGAGAGAGAGGGAGTAAGATAGAGTGAGAGCACAATGGGCAGAGAGATTCAGGGAAGGAATCCAAGGCAGGCTCGTGCTGTCAGCACAGAGCCCAATGTGGGACTTGAACCCACAAACCATGAGATCATGACCTGAGCCGAAGTCAGATGCTTAACTGACTGAGCCACCCAGGTACCCCTCTACTGAATCCTTGTGACTGCATGAAAAGTAGCAATTAACAACTTTAACTGATTAAATGAAAAAGTAGTTGGGGAGGAAGCATACCTTTGCTTTAGGAGTTAGCTCCCTATTCCTCCAGTCAAATCCAATCATATCAGATTATCTATTTACTTTCCTGACTTTTGTTAGTAAGCCCCAGGAACTCAATATTATCCATTAATTTCTTTAAAAATAAATTGTATTTTGGCTTGTACTCTCATTTGGACAATGAATTTTATAGGTTCCTAACTTCCTTTAATTGATCAAAGTTTTCAGTTTTGATTTGACCTTCGGTTCCCACTGCCATACTGAATTTCTGGCGCATGTAAAGAAAGGCTGGAGGAAAGAATGAGTGGATGAAAGCATGGATAGTTGTCTTGCATTTTGTAATCTCATAAATAAATCTGTCTTCTCTATACTTTTAAGATTCAGTTTTTATTCTTCTAAGACTTCATCAGATTAAGCTATGCTCGTATGACAGCCTTCTTAGCTGTTTTATCGATCCAATTTAATTCTCTGCCTTCCAACATTTGCAGAATCTGTACTCTATTAGAGAACATGGTAGCTTGATCCCCACGGATACGGAATCACCATAGTTTTTGTGAGTGCAAAGACAAACGAGGGCTCCCAAGGGCTTGCCCACAAAAGTATCATGCTTACCAAGTGAGTTTCTTTCCAATCAAGCAAATGTCTTTCATGTTTTCCTAAGCTGTTTAAGGCCAGCAGTACCACCTGTTGACAGGTATCGGTAGGTATAGTAAAGACCTCACACTGTCCCTGACTCCCCCTCTTCCTCTGAGGGGAATGCACACATTGGCACATCGCTTGAGCTCTGTCTTACCCGGCATCACTAATTACTTGTTTTTCCCTTAAGTCTGCTGCATGGCCTCTTAACTTCAGTTTACCTACATGGCTGCTTTAAGTCTTCTTCTCTTCTGATGTCTTGAAAATCCCATTCTTGGACAGAAGTTCTAATCATTATTAACAGCTTAAAGCATAGAGCTAGCTAGTGATGCATGTATCCGAAAAGAGATGGAGGAGGTCCTATATTTTGAAGTGAAGTAATTTATGCCGAAGAATCAAGGATATAAATATTGGAAACTTTTGAAGATGCTTATAGGTCCTCTAGCATTTTTATAAGTTTTTAATCTATTTCTTCATCTAACAATTAAGTTTTTCTCAAAGAACATCATTCAAGGAAAATAAAATGATAGTATTTCATAATTCTCTTTTTTCTTAGGTTGGGTTTGTACCAGTGTTTTCTAATTATTTTCCCGTCGTAGAGTCCGTCAGTAGCAATGTTTATAAAATAGATCTTTTTTTTTTAATTTTTAAAATTCTTTTTATTTTTTTTTAATTTTTGAGAGAGTGAGTGGGAAAGGGGCAGAGAGAGAGAGGGAGACATAGACTCTGAAGCAGGCTCCAGGCTCTGAGCTGTCAGCACAGAGCCTAATGTGGGGCTTGAACTCACGAGCCAGGAAGATCATGACCTGAGCCGAAGTTGGACGCTCAGCCAACTGAGCCACCCAGGCGCCCCTATAAAACAGATCTTAATGGTATCCTCTGAGGACCTACGAGCTTTTCTCATTTTGATTGTGGGAAGATAGAGTCTCATTTCCAAATTACTGATTTAAATAGTTGTAGAGTGAAGCAGCATTGCCCAATAAAAATCTGTTAAGCCATTTTAAGTTTTAAGTTTCTTAGTAGCAATTTTAAGTTTCGTATTAGCCACATCAAGAAAGGAAAAACCAGTGAGATTGATTTCACTGATCCATTTTGTTTAACTCAATATATCCGAAATGTTAGCATTTCAACATGAAATAATCTAAAGATAAAAATTATTAATGCGATATCAGAAACAGCACTTATGCCTGAAATACGTATGCTAATATACCAATAACATGCCTAGCAACAGAATGATGAATGTGAAATGCGGCCCTGCCAGAACGCTGTGTGGAAAGAAAAATAGGTTCCACAGCTTCTGTATTTAAATTACTTAATTAAAATGGAAAATGTAGTTTCTTACTTGCACTGGTCACATTCCGAGGCCTCAGTAGCCACGTGTGGCTAGTGGTTACGGGGCAGATGGCTCACAAACAAAACCTTTCGTGAATGAGCGAGTGCTCATAGAAGGAAGAACCATACTGGTCTTTACACGCTCCCCTGTGTGTCCACCACAGTTTTGGTTTTTAGCACTTAAAATTAAGAGGAGATGAACAAACTAAACTTCATTTTTTTAAGTAGAAGACGAATTTCTCCTCTAGTTGACAAACTTTTCACTTTTAACTTAGAAGTTTAACAAAAATTAGGACTGTTTTTAATAAGTGGGATGATTTCCTGCCTGCAGCATACGATTAAGCATTGAAACAAAAGATACGCTGTGTTCTGACGTGTGGAGCTCACTGTATTTTCTCCATACACCGTAGCACCTTCGTAGTGTGGAACATGCTGATCAAATAGAACTTTTTAAAAAATTTCTCTGAATATACTCTATTCCTAGAAAGCATTTTTTTTTAACCTCGAAAGAGGCTCTTCAGTCTTACTTTGAACAACGCAAATAGTCTTCCATTCCTTACAGTGTAATTTGTCTGCTGAGATTTAATGTGTTGTTTCTTGTTAGCATTTTACATGCAAGATTTTCATTTTGCGTAGTCACGTTGTTTGAACATTTGCAAGCAGAGCCGCGGACTGACTGGTATCGGCCTTTTCTTTGTGTGGCATGATTTCTTCTATCCACCTGCTCACAGCAGGTTGTCTCCAGGCCTGTAGAGGAGCTAAATACTTTTGAAAATATCTTGAGATCCTGCTAAGGTCTAACAATCTCTGCAGTGGTGTGATGTGAAGCTATTCATGATGTACCTTTGAAGGCTTTTTTTCTTTTTATTTCTCATATTCTTGCTTAAATATTTTCAAGAGAAGCTAAATTTATTATAAATAACAGGACAAAGCTGACTGCAGCACTACCGCATTCTACATTGAATAGGTTATTGATACTCAACTAAGTGGAACTAATTTTCTATGTTAAAGCAGACACATTTGGAATAGTGTCACACGAATGTCATGCTATTTACTACAGAATACCAGATTAAATGGATTATTTGTGAATTGATTGCAGTGGTAAATAGATTACATTACATGATAACTTAAATGCTCCGTGGGCCTGTGGAATATAGAATATTCTGTAAGCACATGGACATGATGGAAGGGCTCTAATTGTGTTTGAAGATTGAATAATATCTGTGATATGCTTGCAAATGCTTGTCTGTACAGAGTTTGAATAGAATTTTAAGTTTCAAACTTAATTTTCTCTTTTCAAAGAAAATGAATTGATCCTCATACCTCTTTGAGTAAGGGAAGTTAAAAGTAAGCTGTTTTCTTTTTTTTCATTTTTTTGATGAAAGTAACAATGTCTGGGAACAAACTTGGGTTACAATCCTAACAAACATATATAGATGCTAAAAGTAAATATTTTCATAATATTTTAATTAGAAAATTAGATGAAATGGCTTCCTTGTTTGCATATACTTTGCCAGGACCAAAAAAAAGGGGATTTGCAAGTGATCATCTTCTGATTTTAGTCCCAAAATAAATGTTGTCCATGGGTGTTAGATGTTTTCTCCGCATCCCCTTAGAAGTAATTAGCTTTTATTTTGTTCTCTATGCATGCGATTACTCTAGAGTTATCAAATGTAATATGGAACCATCTATTTAGGATTATGGGATATATAAATATATGACTTAGAATAAGTGGAGGTTGGTATTTTTTTCCCAAAGAAGTAGGAAATAAGAGAGTAATTATTAACCATCTCCTTTTCACATTCCTGAAAACATCAATTATAGTTACACATCTTAGAAACAAGCCCTCCAGGAGAACAGCAATAACTCCCTTCACTCTGCTTTGAAAAACTTAATCACAATTTAACAGCTGGGATGTATTTACAGCTACAATTTAAAATATTCATTTTAACACATCTACCTGCTTTTGAAATGTAGTCCCAGAAGCTTAGCATTTTTTTTTATGTTTGTTTGTTTTGTTTTTGTCTCTAGTGGCATTTGTTTTATGATTTGTAGTTGCTTTTAAATATTTACTGTAATGGGAAAATGTCCTTCTGAATCTTCCCCACCCCCTCCTCACGTATCCTTTTTCTACTCTGCTATCTGTTTACTAGAAAATTGTATTTTAGTAGCTGCCAGAAGAAGGGAATTTTGAATAATATAAACACTGCTTGTAGTCAATGTGGGAAATAACGCAGGCAGCTGCACTGGAGACCGATAAGCCAAACCCCCCGGTAATGGCCTTTACAACATATTATCATGTTGGAAATCAGTGAGGGGAAAAAGAAAACTATTACTATTTCTTCCTCTTACTGTTCAGTGAGATTACTTTTAAAGGTGAAATTGCCTCTGATTTTATTATCCCAGGAAGATATTTTTGGAACATTTGATTTATTATTTTGTGAATATTTTGCTTTTTTTTTTTAGTGAACCACCTTGCTAATTTTGTATGAATTTGACTCTCGCAATGTTGAAGTCGTTTTGATAATCAAAGTCTTCTTAAATATTCTTTTCTTTAAAGAAACCCAAAAATATGTATTTTGTAAATGTCGGAGCAGAGTATCGATAAAAGCACAGAAGGAAAGTTTTATGTAGCTATGAAGTGCCACTTAAAATAGGAAAAGGGGTAAAAAAAAAACCAACTTGGAGAAAGTATTTCAATAGGGATGGACTATATTTCATGAAAATAAAAGTCTTAATTTTTATTTTATTCTACCTTTTGTTATTAGCTTATCAAATGGTCCATTCCTATTTGTTTTGGCATGCCTCAGACTCTTTGTAAGCTCTGATACTTTGTTCTTTGTGAACTCTAAAACCTAATTGTCTTGATTGCAAACTGTGGGAAAATTGTGTATTCCTGTTTTGGGTATACAGGTCAGTCTCGGTGTGGATAAAATTGTATTTCCCTGTTTTTCATTATATCAGTCCTTATTGCTGAGCTATGTCAGGTTTGGGTACTTCCTTTTCTCTCTCTCTTCCTCATGTCATCCTCCCCCTCACAACATGTACAACATTTACTACAGAGGGATGTAGATACCAAACATGTAAACACATTAGTGAAGTAATTTATGTACTAATTAGAAAGGGGGCTCCTGGGTGGCTCAGTCAGTTAAGTGTCTGACTTCAGCTCAGGTCATGGTCTTGTGGTTCGTGAGTTCAAGCCCTATGTCTGATAGCTCAGAGCCCGGAGCCCTTCAGATTCTGTGTCTCCCTCTCTCTGTGGCTCTCTCCGGCTCACACTCTGTCTCTCTCTCTCAAAATAAACATTAAAAAAAAATTAAAAAACAAAAAAGGAAAAGAAATAGCTAACATTGAGGGGAGACCTATGGGGAGAAAGGGGGAAGCTATGCAAAAATTTAAAGGGTAAAAGTCCCAAAGACCAGAAATGGCAAGTGCAAAGGCCCTGGACAGGAACAAGCTTGGTTTTTGCAGAGGCCTGAGGGAAGACCAGCATCTCCAGTGTAGCTTAGGAGAGGGCAAGAAGTTAGGCTGGGACTAGGCTATATAGCGCCTTTGTAGGCCAAAGAGTTCGGGTGTTATTCAGTTCCTACTGCGAAGCTTTTGAAGGGTTTTGAGTAGAGGAGTGATACGATGTGGTTTAAAATCATTGCTGTGGGGAGGACGGACCCCAGGGGACCAGTGGTGGAGGGAGGGCAGCCATTTTCTGATCATTGTAGTCATCGGGTGAGAGGTGCTGGTGGCCTTAATCCCTAAATAAGAGAATTCCATTTTCCTTATTAGTATTACCAAAAACTGGTGCTTATTATATTTGGAATGTCGTCCCCCCAAAAAGTTGTTAAAATCTGTTTTCTCTCTTGTTCTCCAACTAGCTGCATGATACCTTCAGTTTTGTGTCACGGAGCCTAAAAGATTTTTTCTGTGGCTCTTTACAGAAAGAGTTCGCCAGTCCTTGGCTTAAACCAAGATGGCAGCAGTGGAGATGGTGAGAAGTGAACCGATTTGACATCTGATTGGGTGGGAAGGCAGCAAGGATCAACAGGATCGATGCTTGAGCAGAAGGAAGTTAAAGAATGAAGGATAAGCAACCTAGTGGACAATGGCCTTACTTAGGTGAGGGGTTAGGGGAGGAGCAAGCTTGGAGAGGCAAATCAGTAATTGTTTTGGGACTCAGTAGGTTTAACATGTACATTACATATCCAAGTGTTGATGGCCAGTTAACAATTGACCATATGAGCCTTGAACTCAGACAAAAAAGTGGTTGCCAGGGGGCAAGGATTACAGGATTAGCGTGTAAACAGGCAGGACGAACATTTTGGAGGTGGCGGAAATGTTCTCTGTGTTGAACGTGGTGGTGATTTCTTAAAATTGTCAAGTCACTGAATTCTGTCCTTTAAATGGAATGCAATCTTTTGTACGTAAGTTATGCTTCAGTGAAATTGATTTGTTTTAAGACGGATGTTAGGATTGGGAGGAAGAGACGAGATTACACAGGGGAAGAGCCTCAGTGGAAAAGAGAAGAGAGCTGAGGACTGGGCCCCGGGGCACTCCCACAGGTAGAAATCTAGTGAAGAGGCAAAGCTAGCAAAGAAGGCTAAGAAAGAGCTGCTAGGGAGGTAGGAGAAAACCAGGGGCGTGCATATCCCTGAAGCCGGTGAAAGAATTGTGTTTGGGAAAGAGAATCATCGACTGTTTGTAGCGTCGCTGGGTCCGATGAGGACAAAACCGACTGATAGGTAAGGCAACATGGAAGTCATGGGTGATCTTGATGAGAATGATCACAGACGAACAGTGGGAGGAAACGCATGGGAATGGGTTCCAAGGAGAATGGAAAGTGACAAAGCAGAGACCAGGAAGAGAGACAACTTTTTAAGGAGTCTGGCTTTAAAGAAGAAATGGGATAGTAGCTTGAGGGAAATGTCTGTAGCATTTTTTTTTTAATTGTTTGCATTTTATTTGTTGAAGGAACAGGATTGTTTGTCCTGTTATTTTCCATGGTCAGAGTTTAGCTGATTGGATTTCAGTGGTGTGGGTTATCAAGTTTTCTCTCCTTTGTTTTCTAGAAATTGATATTTGGATCTAGAAGAGCAATCCGATTCTGGTGCCATTATCTTTGGCAAGACGGAGTCATAAATGGTGTGGTGTGCCTCTGGAAGAGACACAAACTGCTCACCTCTCTGTTGATGCTCAAGCTTTGATCAGTAAATTCGTTAGGGTTTACAAAGTGACAGTATTCCAGTGTTGTAATTTCTTTTCATTTATTGCCAGGGTTAATTCTTTAAAGAGAAACTCTACCCCCACTACTTCTGGGGTTATCCAGCAGTACGGTTTTCATAGAAAAGACAAGGCAGATGCTGGATCCTTTCCTTTTACCTCCCACTTCCCAAAGACTTAGTTCCCTATCATTCTCCAGAAGTGACTCAATTAGGGTGTTATTTTGTTTTTGTTTCCAGTATCTGTTTTGAACTCATGGGTTTAAATATACTTGACTTTAATCCATTGCAGTTATAACCCTTAGTGATGGTCAGACTTTGCCAGCTTTGGCCAGGGAATTTCTTCAGGTCGGCTCCTGAGTCCCTGTCACACACCCCCTTCCTCACCGGTCCCCCCCCCCCTCGTCTTTGATAGCTCCCTTGCCTTCCGAAATGACAAGATGTAGCAGCCTCATTTCTGCCTCAAACCAAGGCTAAGCCATTCTGCCAAGAAGCCTTGATTTCTTGGAGTGGGAAGCAGTGTTTGTAGACACCATTTGGGGTGCTAGGGACAATTGTTGTTACCGGGCCTCTTCAGTGTTCCCAGGGAAGACTAGAAACCATGCCACCGCTTCCGGCTTCCTAGAGGATAAAGGCCATACTTTTCAGTCAGAAAATTTCTCATTCTGAACAGCTGCTATGATTGATACTGTTATTAACTGTGCTGATTCTGTCCTGGTAAATATGGACTGGATTCTGGATCTCTGCTTCAGGCTTCTGAGGAAGGAGGATTTAGCCACTGCAGAGATGAGTCCTGGGCTGATAGTAATGGCGATGCTTGTTTTCCTTCCTACCCTTAGAATCCCAGCAGTGCAGAAGTCAGCATATCATTGGGCTGCCTAGCCTCACTCTCCATATGCCTTTGCCTTATTTCTTGACAGCCATACCTCTAACTCTCCCTCACTAAAATTTCTGCTCGACAGTTGAAGATTGAGAGATCTGTAGGTTACTCTTCTATTTTACAGTATGAAAAAAACTTCAGAATTCTTGGTGAAGATCAATTTTTTGTTTCCATTTCTGCAGCTCTGATTTACAGGCTCTTGGGATGAAGGAGGAAGTGCCAGTATGGTCCTTGTCCTTAAAGGACTCACCATCTAAGTGATGGTTTAGTCTGACATTGTGGACATATTCCATCGTGCACTGCAGAGATACCCTAACCTTGCACAACTGCTTGGGTTGGGATTCTTATTTTCCTAGCGCAATATAGCATTGCCGTATCCTTGATTTCCTTGTAAGTAAAACAAGGTGGAGATTTTGAGATCCGTTTGCTCTCCAAATTCTAAGTTTCTGCGAATGAAACAGGCTTAGATTTACTGTTGGGTTTACCTCTACCTTTGGAGCCCTACTAACTTGGTGGTTGCTACCTGCTGCATTTTCCTCGTGCTCCCAGCCCATCTCCTCCCCCATTCTGTGTACCCTCAACCGCACATCATACCATCAATCTTTCTGAAACAAACATGTTACTCTTCAGTTTTTAAGTACAAGAACTATGTAAAGTATGCCTCCGTGCAGGATGGGGCCTGGGAGTTTCTTCTTGGTTTCCTTTCTTGCCACTTCCCTCCATCAGCCAAACCTATCTCTGGTCATACTGGACTGTTCACCATGCCTTAAACTCACCATGCTTCTTCTTAACTTGAAATTTCCATAAACAGTCCCATCTGACCAAAAGTGTGTTCATTTATTTCCATTTTGTAAAATGCCTGCTCATTTTTAGTACCCAGCTCTAATGTGTATCTACAAGTCTTCCTTAACCTTCCTGGACATTTAGCTGGTCTGACCTCTTATCCTGTAATACTTTGTACGTTTTGTACTATGGATTTATCATATCGAATTATAATTTGTTTATTATTTTTTCAGTGTGATCTCTATCCCCAATGCGGGTCTCAAACTCACAACCCGGAGATCGAGTCACATGCTCTACCAACAGAACCAACTAGATGCCCCTGTGATTTCTTCTTGAATTCTATTCTTTCATTTGGTATCCCATAGAGTGATTCCTTTTTTTAAAAAAAATATTTATTTAGTTTTGAGAGAGAGAGAGAGAGAGAACATGAGCAGGGGAGGAATAGAGAGTGAGGGAGACACAGAATCCAAAGCAGCCTCCAGGCTTTGAGCTGTCAGCACCGAACCCGATGTGGGGCTCGAACTCACGAACCGTGAGATTGTGACCTGACCGGAAGTCAGATACTTAACTGACTGAGCCACTCAAGCGCCCCTCCCAGAGGGTGATTCTTAATTCAACTAGCAGTGCTCAACTCAATATAGTAGATAGATGGATGGATGGATGGATGACCAAAATATAAGTTCCAGTATCAGATCCCAGGATTCAAGGCTCAGTTTTTAATCCATTAGGACATTGAGGGAAAGAATTTATTTTATTTTATTCTGTATTATTTCTCTTTTTGCCTTTATTAAGTTATATGTGTCCATTTGGAAGAATAGGAATAATAGGTAAGCCAAAAAGAAAGGCCAGCTAATATCTTCCACCCAGAAATAATAGTTGACTGTTTTATGTGCATTATTTATGCTAGAATTTTATCTTGAACATAGAGAAGCTTTTAACGTGACGTATTCTGAATATTCCATTTTGTTCTTTTTGTGCTTAGAAATATACTGTAAACATTTTTCTTGTCTCAAATTTTTAATGACTGCATGGATTATATCATAATTTATTTAACTAGTTTCTTTTATTCTTCGTTTAGATTGCTTGAAAGTTTTAGATTCTGGAAACTGCACTATGATGTCATTTTTATAGCCGGGTGGGGTGTGTGTGTGTGTGTGTGTGTGTGTGTGTGTGTGTGTGTGTGTGTTTTCCTATTCAAACTTTTTCCCTTAGGATAAATTCTTAGAAGTGAAATTAATAGATAAAAATACGGATTTTGAGTTTTCTCCACCTGAGTGTGCTGGTCAGATAACTATTGCGTCAAGTCACTGGGGGCAATATTCACAGATGGGGTAACCAGTTGTCTTTGTACATTAAACCACTTTCTTTCCTACTGATCTAACTTACCTCAGTCAGGGAACCAAGGGCTCAGCTTGAATTCTAGAGGTTTGCTCTGGGTTCTATGACTTGAGTGACCTTAAAGATTGGAATTGGTAGGGAGCTCAGTCAGTTAAGCATTCGGCTTCGGCTCCGGTCATGATCTCCTGGTCTGTGACTTTGGGTCCCACGTTGGGCTCCGTGCTGACAGCTCGGAGCCTGGAGCCTGCTTCGGATTCTGTGTCTCCCTTTCTCTCTGCCCCCCCCCCCCCCCGCTCCCCCCCTCCCGCTCACGCTCCATCTCTCTGTCTCAAAAATAAACAAACATTAAAAATCTTTTTAAAAAGTTTGGAACTGGCAAACCTGCACTTGTTAAAAAGGAGTCCTGTTAGGATACGTCTGTAATAGTTCGTGGCATGCAGTTGAATGACTGCCAACTACCCCTCCCTCGAGGGCCACATCTGGGAACTTTCAAAAAACGCGTAGCTACTTAGAATTGCTTTATTTTTTTGTGTAGTGTGTAGTCTTTGAAGCCACTGGACCCTCTCTGAGTAGCACAGGGAAGAAAGAATTTTGAAGAACACACTAGGAATAACAGAGCAGTTTTACAGGTGAGAATTACCTGGGAAAAAAGGTGTAATTTACTTCTCATGTGCTGTTTAGTCATCCATTTCTAGCAATCTAAAATTCAAACAAGATAATCATAGTATTCACTTTGAACTTATTTTATATACAAATAAATGCTTAACATAGAGGTCCTTTTCGACTACTGTCTGGCAGTAGAAGGATCGTGTTGTTCCTCTTGTTACTGTAAACAAATGCTAACTCACATTTTATAGCAGCTTTATTGAGATAGAATTCACATACCACACGGTTTACCCAGAGTGCTCAAGTCAGTGTTTTCCAGGTTCATCACAGAGTTGTGCAGTAGTCACCACAGTCCATTGTAGGACATGTCCACCAATGCAGAAAGAAACCCCATGCTAATTAGCAGTCATTTTTCGTTTTTTTCTAGCCCTCCTCCCTCCTTCTGTCCCTTCCTTCCTCTTTCCTCTCTTCCTTTTCTCTCTTTCCTTCTATCCTTTTCTTTCTTTTCCTTCTTTCTTTCTCCCTTCCCCTTCCCCTTCCCCTTCCCCTTCCCCTTCTTTCCTTCCTAACTTCCTTCCTTCTTTCTTTCCTTCCTTCCTTCTTTCCTTCCTTCCTTCCTTCCCTCTCTCTCTCTCTCTCTCTCTCTCTCTCTCTCTCTCTCTCTCTCTTTTTCCTATAGGAATTTGATCGTTGCTTTATTCCTGATATTTTTAAGTTTGGTAGAAGCTGTGACCACTTCTTAACATGGCAAACTTAGCATGGCATAAAAACACTTAGATCCATCAATAAGTAAATTGTCATTTGACTAGAAACACAAGTTCTTTATGAAACCACTTAACATATATTTACTTTTGTATATAGACTGTTATCCAAGAAACACAAAATGGTAAGTTAAGAGTTCAGACTTACTAGATAGGACTTGACTTGTGGGCTTCAGAAAGATGTGAAAACTCTTCTTAAAGAAATTAAAAAAATTTTTTTTACTAAACTTTTCTTTCTGGCTTTAATGTGGGCCCCCTTCTCCAGTCTCACTCTGACAAAATGTCCTATGTAAGGCATTGCAAAGAATAGTTTTTTATTATATCTGTTACTTAGATACCAAGGCATAGCCACTTCTTGAACTTGTGCCAGATGGTTCTTTCAAAGATATGTCTCTCTCTCTCTCTCTGTCTTTTTTTTTTTAATGTTTATTTATTTTTGAGAGGGAGAAGGAGTGTGCAAGTGGGGGAAGGGCAGAGAGAGAGAGAGAGGGGCAGAGTATATGAAGTGGGCTCTCTAGCAGAGAGCCTGATGTGGGGCTCAAACCCATGAACCGTGAGATCATGACCTGAGCCGAAGTCGGACGTTTAAACAACGGAGTCACCCAGCCACCCATCGAAGATGGCTCTTGTCCAAGCATGAGGTCTAACTTTTTCTAGAACAGTCTGAGGAAGCCTTAGAGCATCTTCTCTTTCCTGGACAACTTTAATGCATCCGTGGACTCTGCTCCCCTTTCTAACTCTTCCAGACTTGGCATTGGCGATCTCTGCCCCTTGGCCTCCTGCTCTAGAGTTGGGAGCAGGTCTCTGTTTTCAGTAGGACCACCGGAGTTTATGCATATCTTCATTCCGAATTGTTGACTGGTCCACGAGGCTCCAAGTTTCACTTTTTTCCCCCTAATTTCTTGAGTCATCAAAAAATCCTTTGAGTCCTTTCCTTGACCAGTGGTGTAATTTACACCAACGAGAAGATGTGACATTCGGTGTATTCTTAGGCAGCCTGCCATAACCCAAGACGTTGTGATGACCGGAAAGTCTCCAGGGCAGCTGCAAGTCTCTTGCAAAGAACAGGCCAGCTGTGCTGCTCTGCTTCCTGTCTCTGTGGACTTCGTCACTCTGGACGTTCCATGTTAATGGAATCCTAGAACATGTGGCCTTCGTGACTGACTTCTGTCGTAGCATGTCTCAGTACCACATTCCTTTGTATTCCACTGTATGCATATACCACGTTTTGCTTATCTGCGTAGCAGTGGTGGACAGTGGGTTCTTTGGCTATTCAGAATAACGCTGCTATAGACAGTTGTGTACACGTTTATGTGTGGATGCGAATTCATTTTATACTTCTTTTTTTCCAGTGTCTTTCTCGAGAAGCAGGTGGAAACATGAGCATTCAGTTTCTTGGCACAGTGGTAAGTATGAAAGAATTATTACTTTGTATATTCACTTAATTTACAGAGGAAAAAAGCATTCAAAGCTGTAGTCTGTGTATTTGAACTTGCCTTCATCATGGTTTTATTTTGCTATTAAATAAGGTGCCTTTATAAAAAGAAAATGCGTTCTTTAATGTGTTCGGCAAGTTTCCATGCTAGAATAATTATAGCTGTTTCTTATTAGAGAACATAATTATTTAATTATGTGAACTTTGGTGAGTATTTTAAGTGTTTTTGTTTCTGCTCAAGATTTTCTCCCTGTTTTTATCATAAAAATAAGAACATATTATTTAAGATGCTTTTGAAAATAGTGACCTTGTTTTTTTTCCCTTCAGTTTTCCTCCTCGTTTTCTCTATCTGGTCCTTTCAAGTACACATTTCTAAGGGAATTGAGTCATAATTTTGTGTCTTGATTTTTTTCTCTTAAGATCCTATTAATCATTTTACCTATTGCTAGAAAATATCAGTGTCATTTATTGGAGCTGTGTTTAACATTCTGATGAGTAGATGTGACATATTTTCTTATCCATGAATCCCAGTTGTTAGCTATTTAAGTTACTCCTCGTTTTTGCCATTACAAATGGCGTTTTGATGAACAACTTAATGGGTTTTGCTTTTTTGACATTTCGAATTATTTTCAAACATGTTCAAAAACACATGAAATGTATTTAATTCTAAATAAAATCATGGGGTGCCTGGGTGGTTCAGTTGGAGAAACATCTGATGTCAGCTCAGGTCATGATCTCGCAGTTTGTGAGTTCAAGCCCTACATCGGGCTCTCTGCTGTCAGCACAGAGCCTGCTTTGGATTCTCTCTTACTTTCTCCCTCCCTCTCCCTCTCCCACTCACACTCTCCCTCTCTCTCCAAAATAAATAACCATTAAAACAATTTTAAATAGAATCAAAACCATGAATAATTTTATGGCTTAGTATACGTTACCAGTTACCTTATATGTCATTAGAATGCCCTTCATCATGTTTTAAAATACCACTTGGCGTTCTCACTAGTAGTAGTTATGATTTCCAAAAGCATTTAGCTGTATCTGTGGAAAGAAATTTGTAGTTATTATTTTTACTTTTAATGTAAAAGTAACGATCATAATCATATCACTGATAGTATTATTTTCAAAATAATTTAACTGTTAAAAAAATAACTTACTGTTTTAATTAGCGTTTCTGTTTACTCCTATGTATTTGAACATTTCTCCATGTATTCATTTGCTAGGTATCTTTTATAATCTGTAAAATGTCTCTTCATATTTTCGGTACCTTGTTCAGGTTGTAAATTCACATCAGATAGTTCTGTTTGCTCTGTGAGTTTATTGAGAATATCAAAGGAGAGGCCTATGGCTTGGATCAAAAGATGAATGTTTTTGTACTGTTTTGGAGACAGGAAGGATCTTACTAATAATGTGCATTTATAGTTTATATATAGAGAGAGAGGCATAGTAAAGTTTATGTATTTATGTGAACTTTGGTGAGTGTGTATGGCAGTATATACATAGGCACTTATGTCATGTAAATTTTAAGTGTAGCACCTGAGATTTATATATTTTTCTGATAAGTAATTCCATGCTTTTTTTTTAAATTTAAATATTATTTCAATGCATGTCCTAAGAAGTTGTGTTAGGGGTCTCCAAAGAAATAGAACCAATAATGTGAGAGAGAGAGAGAGAGAGAGAGAGTGTGTGTGTGTGTGTGTGTGTGTGTGTGTGTGTGTAGGGAGGGAGAGGGGGCAAGTCTAAAGCTTGCACAGTAGGCCAGGAAATGGTGGGAGTTCAAGTACAAAGACCGTGTACTTGCAGGATTCCTTCTTGCTTGGGAGGCCTGTCCTTTTTCTTCAGTTGACTGAATGACACCCAACCAGATTATGAGGCATAATCTGCTTTACTTAAGGCCCACTGATTTAAACGTGAATCTAAAAATAACTTCATAGAAACATCTAGAATCATGTTTGGCCAAAAATCTGGATACTGTGGCCTCACCACGCTGACACATAAAACTCACCATCACAGAAGCTTACGTCCCATCCCCTAGAGTATTTTTGTTATGAACAGTAGGTATGCAGGCGTACTTGGGAGATGTCGCGGGTTTGGTTCCAGACTACAGCAAGAAAGCCTGGGTCACAATAAAGCGAGTCAAATGAATTTTTTGGTTTCCCAGGGCATATAAAAGTTATATTTACACAATAGAATAGTCTATTAAGTGTGCAAAGCAATATATTAAAAAAACAAAAAACAGTGCACAGGCGTGCCTGAGCGGCTCAGTTGGTTAAACTTCTGACTTTGACTCAAGTCACAATCTCACCATTGTGAGTTAAAGCCCTGCATCAGGCTCTGGGCTGACAGCTAGGAGCCTGGAGCCTGGTTCACATTCTGTGTCTCCTTCTCTCTCTGCCCCTCCCCCACTTGTGTTCTGTCTCTCTCTCTCAAAAATAAATAACATTGAAAAAAGTTTTTTTTAACTTTTTAAATGTTTTTATTTATTTTTTGAGAGACATAGAGACAGAGCGTGAACAGGAGAAGGGCAGAGAGAGAGGGAGACACAGAATCTGAAGCTGGCTCCAGACTCCGAGCCATCAGCACAGAGCCCGACACGGGGCTCGAACTCACAGACCGTGAGATCATGACCTGAGCTGAAGTCGGCTGCCTAACCAACTGAGCCACCCAGGCGCCCCTAAAAAAAGTTTTTAAATAATTAAAAAACAGCGCACACCGCTTAATTTTAAAACACTGTGTTGCTAGGGATTCCTGGCTGGTCAGACAGAGGAGCTCAGACATGTGACTCTTTTTTTTTTTTTTAATTTTTTTTAACATTTTTAATTTATTTTTGAGAGACAGAGAGAGACAGAGTATGAGCGGGGTAGGGGCAGAGAGAGGGAGACACAGAATCTGAAGCAGGCTCCAGGCTCTGAGCTTGTCAGCACAGAGCCCAATGCAGGGCTTGAACTCATGAACCGTGAGCTTGAGATCATGACCTGAGTTGAAGTGGGACGCTCAACTGACTGAGCCACCCAGGCGTCCCAGACATGTGACTCTTGATGTCAGGGTTTGAGCCGCATGCTGGGTGTAGAGATTACTAAAAATAAATAAACTGTTTAAAAACTGTTTAAAAATAAATAAAAAATGCTGTATTACTATAAAATGCTAATCATCATCTGAGCTTTCAGTGAGTTGTAATCACTGATCACAGATTACAGTAATACAGTAATAATGAAAGAGAGTCATACAGAAACATTTGAGGTATTATAAGACTTACCAGAATGTGACGTGGAGACAGGAAGTGAGCAGGTACTGTTGGAAGAATGGCGCTGATAGACTGGCCTGATGCGGGGTCTCTGTAGACCTTCAGTTTGTAACAAAGAAACCCACCACGTCTGCAGCTCGCAGTAACACACAGCACAATGGAATGAGGTATGCCTGCGTTCTGCCAGAACTGGAATTACACATCTCTTGATGCAGCAGCAAGTCACGGCCGTCTTTCCTAGAATATGTCCTGTGGCGGTCTTTGCGTATCTGAGCGCTCGTGCCGGAAAGGGCATGTTTTCTGTCTCTGCTGCTTTGATAACTCTGCTTGGATTCTAATAGACTTCTCAGGCTTCATGTATGGAACACTGAGCTGTTTGTCCACAGGCAAACCCACAAACAAAACGAAACAAAACAAAACATTTTTCTTGCAATTTTTTTCCTGTCTCGAAAAGGGCTTCAGGAGCTGCCCCCATCCTGACCAAAGCCTTCGTCATCTCCTGTCTGAATTACGGCAGCAGCCGGCCTCCCCACCTCTCCCTTTGCTCCTTAGCCTGTTTTTAATTTAACCATTAACGTGACCCTTGTGCGTGTGTGTGTATTTAGTTTATTTATTTATTCTGAGAGGGAGGGAGCATGCACGTGAGCCAAGGAGGGACAGAGAGAGAGAGAGAGAATATCCCAAGCAGGCTCTGTGCTGTCAGCACAGAGCCTGATGCAGAGCTTGATCCCATGAACCGTGAGATCGTGACCTGAGCCAAAACCAAGAGTTGGACACTTATCCGCCTGAGCCACCCAGGCGCCCCATTAATGCAGTCTTTTTGAAATATAAATCCAGTCAGTTGGTCTTGTTACTCTTCTTCAGACATGTTGGGCACACACCTCAGGATCCCAGCTGCGTTTCCTCTGCCAGGACTGTCTGCCCCCACATAACCTGTACAGGAGATTCCCTCACTTTCTTCATGTCTTTTTACATAACAGCCACCACCTCCGGGATGGCTTCCTGGTCACACTGTGTAAATTTTGACCACCTTTCCTCCACTTTGTTCTTTTTCTTTAGCAGTTATCACTATTTGACATACTTTAATATTTGGCATATTTCACTTTAAAAAACTGGTTATTGTCTGTCTTTCCCACTTGAATGAGAGAAGCCCCATGAGCAGAGGGCTCTTGTCTATTCTGTTCACCGCTCTCCACCCAGCACTCAGAACAGCACCCTAGTGTACAGTAGGTACCCAGTAAATACTTGTCAAGAGAATTCATGAAATTGACAAGCATGGGACCTAAGGATTAGGCTTAAGAAAGAAACGGGAAGAAAGCAAATACAGAAACGAATGGAGAAATGTAGGGGACTTTGGGACCTTAGAATGAATCCCTCTTCCTCAGATAAGGAACTTGCATCAGAAAAGACAGCTGGTTTTGCCCAAGGTTTCACAGCTAGTTGGTGGGAAGAGCAAACAAACTCCGCCCAGTGCTCTTCCCATCAGCAACTGCCCTTTACCTCATTTCCCTTCATCCACCTAAAACATACCAGGAAACCCATACACGCATCCCCCTCAACAGCCACAAGTGACCTGTTTGTGTAGCTGATACCTCCCTCCTCCTCCCGGAGAAGATAGGGGACTTGCTAACAAATCCCAAAGATTTGTCCACATTGTTTATATAGTTTGTACAGAGAAGCAATGTCAATTTCTAGGGCAATTTCTAAGTACTCGAAAATTCTGCATCACAGCGGTTGGGATGGCCGTTGTAGTTTGTTTACAGTGCGTTTTTCTATTAGCAATAATAGATCGGTATGGAAGAGGAAAAGAAAAGGTTTGGAGATAGTGGGACTATTAGGACAGATACAGAGTAATTTCTAGGTAATTTCTAGCTAGGGTGTGCTACTTCAGTCCTAATTTTCTAAAGCAGAAGCAGTTCCCGAAGCTTGCAGTCGGTAAGAGCACTAGCAGGTCGCATGGTAAAGGGAGGGCTTTCCAAATACACTTTTGTCTTTGTTTTCCCTTGGTGAGAATACCTATGGAATTTTCCATACAAGTTGGCTTTTGAATATTGATAAACATGACCTTCAGTGTTCAAAAAAGTGTTTACTTTTATTTTTTAAGAAGAGCTTAATTTTATTTATTTTTTAATGTTGATTTTTGACAGAGAGAAGGGGGGGAGAGACAGAAGAGAGAGAGAGAATATGAGCAGAGTAGGGGCAGAGAGAGAGGGAGACTGAAGATCCCAAAGTGGGCTCTACACTGAGAGCAGAGAGCCTGAGGTGGGGCTTGAACTAACTAACCGTGAGATCATGACCTGAGCTGAAGTCAGATGCCTACCTGACTGAGCCACTCAGGTGCCCAAATAAGAGTTAAATTTTAGACTAAGAAGTACTTTGTTGTAATGATAAAGTTCAAAAATGTTACTGTTTTGACTCAGGGAAGGTACAGACTTCAAAATAATTAATTTCATCCTTTTTTTTTTACACACTGAATTAAAAAATTTTTTTTCATGTCCAGTAAAAGTCATTAAAATTAGATTGTTAGATGTATAAATATTAAATATTATATAAACTATTATAAGTTTTTAAATATTTCAAGTGTGTGTAAAAGAACATTTGTAAAGTATTTGGCAGGGCGCTTCGGTGGCTCAGTCTGTTAAGTGTCTGACTTCTGCTCATGTCATGATCTCACGGTTAGTGAGTTCAAGCCCCCTGTCGGGCTTGCTGCTGTCAGCACAGAGCCCACTTTCAATCCTCTGTCCCTTTCTCTCTCTGCCCCTTCCCTGCTCACTCACTCTCTCTCTCTCTCTCTCAAAAATAAATAAATATTATAAAAATATTTATAAGCTGCAATGAGTTAAGATAAAACAAATATCTGTATACCCACCAGAGTTTTTCTAAAGAACAAAAAGTTTCCGTTACCTTGGAAGTTCACTGTGTGCTCCTTCTCAATCCTATCAGATACCCTCTCTCCCCCTTCACCGAGAACTTTTTCTTGATTTTTATCGCTCTTTTTGTTTAAAAGTTTTCCACATATATGCATTCTTAAATATCAAACAACTTAGTTTTGCATGCTTTGGAGCTCAACATTCATGGAATTATATTCCGTAGTCATCTGTGGAGTGGTTATTTGGTTTGGTGTTGTTTGTGAAGCCCACTTCGACAATTGATGGGCCCCCGGGGCGTCTCCGTGCTTTTGCTCTCCCTCGGTGCTGCTCTAAGCATTTATGTACATGAGTGCGTGTATCCTGGTTTGCACATATGCAGGAGCTTCCTTAGGGTTGATGTGCATTGAGTATGTGGTGAATAAATTCACTTTCTTCTGCATTTTCACTAGTACCCAATATTATCAGACTTCTTAATTTTTACCAGTGTCAATGGTGTCCTCATTGTGGTTTTGATTAACATCCTGATTATTAATGAAGTAGAACATATTTTTCTGGATGTATTGTCCCTTTATGTTTATTGACCATTAAGTCTATTCCTTTGTAAAGTCCTCTTAAGCCTTCTGCCCATCTTTCTATGGACTGAGACTGTATAAGTGCAGGAATTTAGTCTATTTATGGCATTTGCATTTTCAGTAACAGGGCAAGAAGGATCGGGTTGGACCACATGACTAGTTCTGACTATGAGCTGTGAATGGAAGTGACTGTCAAGAACAGTGGAGGGTCTGAGGTTTTACCCTACTTGAAGCTGACAAATTAACCCATTATACTCGTGGTTGCTGGTGGAAGAGACTAGACTCCAGGGTCTGAGATGGATGGTTTATTACAGCAATAGCAGTAGCCAGAATGTCATTATTTTTGCACCATTTCCTTGAGCTCCAGTTCCCACAGGGCAGTGTAAGGAGGGCAAGGGGACCCCTGCTCACACAGTGGGTTGTGTTAGAGGAGCCTGAGTTTAGTTCAGAGAACCCCGAGTCTCTGTATGGACAGGGAGCATGCCTTCCCTTTGTTCTGAGGGAGACATTGCTGTGCAAACAGCCTTGAAAAAATAATCCAGAACAAAAGACAGTCAGTGCTGTGCTCACAAGAAGCGGAGAAGCATGAGTGGCCCATGGAGAATAGTCTCCTCACAGCGATGTCCTGCACTTCTGGTCAGGGAGACCAAGAGCAGGTGTGAGCTTTCCGGGTCCTGCCATGTCCGCCTGGGAAGCCGCGTGCTTGGTCGCTGAGTCCTAGCAGCACGCGGACCTGAGGAAGATGGGGTGGGGCACTGTACCCACGCCTTCTGTGGACTGAGATTTCAGCGTTATTTCTAAAGCCTAACCTAGCTCATCCTAACACACAGTCTTGGAACTTAAAGAACTCTCTCCTAGAGCCCCAGGCAGGTCCACTTACACAGATTCAGAGTCATGTAAAAGGTAGAGATCGGAGATACAGTGGATTCAGTCCACTCTAAAGCCTTTAGCTCTTCGACTTTAACGCTAAGTGTAAGGTCTCTCCTTTCTGTTACTGTTTGAACTTGATTTAAAAATGGTTAAGTAGTATTTTTATGCAATGAAAGGCAAACTCTTCTGAATTAGTAAAGGGCATTGAGAGATGAAATTTGTGCCTCTCTGATTCATGGAGCCTATTTGACTTGGATGCATATACAGATTCAGACCGCCCACACTTTAACCTCTGGTGTCTATCAGTTTTATTAACAATTCGCAAAAAGTAGGATATAGGACCGTGTTAGTTTCCTAAGTTTGCTGCAACAGGTTGCCACAGACTGGGTGGCTTAAAACAAAAGAACGGTGTTCTCTAAGAGTTTGGAAGATGAGAAATGTGAAATCAGGGTGTTGGCAGGGCTGGCTCCTTCCGGAGGGGCTCTCGGGGAATCAGGTTCATGGCTCTCCCGCAGCTTCTGGTAGTTGGGAAGCACTTGCTGTTTGTGGGCGTATAGCTGCGTCATTCCAGTCCCTGCTTCTGTCCTCACAGGGCTCTCTACCTCGGGTCTGTGTATATTCAGTCCTGAACATCTGAGGACACCAGTCATTGGATTTAGGACCCACCCTTCTACAGTAAGACCTCTTCTGAACGAATTACATTTGCAAAGACCCCCTTTACCACTGAGGTCACATTCTGAAATATCAGTTGGACATGAAGTTTTGGATGGCAGTGTTCAACCCAGTACACACTCCATATAGACAGGCACGAAAGCATATTTGATATGTACGAAAAGTTGAAAACTAACTCAGGCAGTTTACCTAAAAATATATTTTATAAACAGGGCATTATTCCTTAGGTCTAGACCTTACTAATAGCTGACTGGAGTACTGTCATTTATTTTCCTGAGTATTTTCTTACCCATTATCATCACCTATATCCCACACTTAAACGCATAGCAACACCGATGAAGAGTATGCCTACTTTTCAGAAGTCAAAGTGAGCACAGGCAGGTTAAATGACTACTCTGTGCTAATAACTGGTGGAAACAGGACACAAAACCAGGTCTCTCTAACTTTTAAGTTAAGCTGTTCATCTTTAGAGTGCCTTAGAAACAAATTGCTTCACGGGGAGCCTGGGTGGCACAGCCGATTAAGCGTCTGACCCTTGATTTCAACTCAGGTCATGATCTCATATTCGTGGGATTGAGCCCTGCATCGGGCTTTGCACTGACAGTGTGAGTCTGCTTGGGATTCTCTCTCTCTCTCTCTCTCTCTCTCTCTCTCTCTCTCTCCCTCTCTCTCCCCCTCCCTCCCCCTCCCTCCCCCCTCTCTCCCTCTCTCCTCCCTCTCTCTCTCTCTCTCTCTCTCTCTCTCTCTCCTCTCTCCCTCTCTCTTTGCACTTCCCCTGCGTTCACTCAGTCTCACATGCACTTACTCTCTCTCTCTCTCTCTCTCTCTCAAAATAAACTTTAAAAAATTTAAGAAAAGCGAATTTCTCTACTGTATAATCCAGTTATTGCCATAACTGCTAAGTACAGCTGTGACAAAGTACCATAGACTGGGTGGTTTAAACAACACACATTTATTTCTCACAGTTCTGGAGTCTGGGAAGTTCAAGATCAAAGTGCTAGCAGATTCAGTTCCTGGTGAGGGCCCTCTTCCTGGCTTACAGGTGGCTGTCTTATAGCTGTATTCTCACATGGCAGAGAGTGCGTTCTGGGCTGCTTCTCTCTTATTTTTTATTTTTAAAAAGTTTTTATTTTAACTCCAGTTAATTAGCATACAGGGTTATATTAGTTTCAGGTGTACAATACAGTGATTCATCTTACTTCCCTTTTATAAGGGACTAATTCCGTCATTAGGGCCTCACTCTTCTGATTTCATCTAATCCTGATTGCTTCCCAGAGGCTCCTGCATCCAAATAACATCATATTGGGGGTCATTGGGGCTTCACCGTATGGATTTGGGGAGGGACACAGATATATAATCTGTAATATACACTGAGTTGCTAAGCTACATATCCTGGAATTTTTCCAAGATATATGCCTATTCCAAATTGTTATCTGTCTGAGGTTTTGTTTGTTTTGTTTGCATGTTTTTGGTGAAGCTGTGAGTTTGTGTACACCAGATAGTATCAGCACAGGGAGAAATGGAAGACGTCCAGTGTTTCACTTAACCAGAAGGTCAAGTACTTTACCATAAGGATGAATATTTTGTTCCTGTTTTTAGGAATGCACAGGTTACCATTTTATTCCAAAGCTTTGTATTGTAATCATTGTTTATGTTTAGTTTTTAAAGTGCTGTTATGTTTTAAGTACTATAAAACGAAGTCAAACTTATTTCACCAAGACTAATTTTTTTCTTGTGAAAACAATGCATATTGTCCAAAAGTGAAAACAAGCTCAGAGTATAACGAACAGCTTCTTCAGAGTTGCACTGTTGGCTTTTACCCAAGGATTCTAGAGGAACTATCCTATCGTATGTCTTTGAAGTTTAGCCAGAGATCTTAATGAAACCAAATCACGGTGAAGTTCTTAAAGCTAATTTAAACCTCAAATTGTACATTTTAAATTAAGTTTTTATTGATAATAAATATACTTTATTTCTTATTAGCCTTGAAAGCTTGAGTGATAATATCAGTAGAATAAACATGTTTTACAAAGATTTACCATTAAGAATGCTATTAATATGACCCTTGATACACCAGCACAATTAGATTTCAAAGTAAGCGTTTACGAAGTAACAGCGATTAATGACAACCATCGAAAACAATTTTGAACTCCATCAGTTTAACTCAGGAGGGTAAACTTAATATGATAATTCATCTAGTTGAATTGTATCAGCTTAGCAGGAAAGTATGTAAATATGTGACCCTTACGTAGTTTCTAAGTGGATGCTGTGCTGATAGATTTATCCGTTCCATTAAAGAACTTTGGGGAACTTCGGAATTTCAGCGATGATTCCCTTGCAGGCTGAAAACCCAACCTGATCTCATACTGGGACCATTCTGGTCTGCATATTTCCATAATTTGCCTTTGCTACTAATATGACAGCAAGACACAAATAACTGTTTCTAATAATATCAGATGGAGTTGTGGAGGACAGCATTTTAATGTAGTAAAAGACCTCCCCGTGGGGTTGTTATTGCTACTATAGAACAGCAGCTACACAGTTGCAACTGTAGTCTCTTAATTGATTCGTTTAATTAGCAAGAGCTGAGGCTTAGGCTGTGTCTTGTCATCTGATATCATAGGATCCACAGTCTGCATTATTCATATTTATAGATGTATAAACATCATCAAAAGTTCTCCTTCTGAAAACTCACATATGGATATTGAATTTTGATAGAGTAAGCTCCCATTCGTTTGAACTCCAAATAATCAGAAAACACACAGAACTGTTTTATTGTTTTTCTTAGTCAGTACTCTGGAGAAGTGAATGATGTCATACAGTTTTGGTTATTATTGTCTCCCAAAAATAAACTTGCGGGGAACTCGTTCAGTTTTACATACCTTACAGATTCGTAGAGAGTCCCCTGTTTTCATCTGTCGCCTCTCTAACTCCATCCGCCTCTTCTCCCTTCGGTAGCCCATCCCTCTCTCTCTCTCCTAGTGGGGCTTCCAGAGTGAACGATGGCATGTTGGGGTTTCGTGCATGCTCAGCCACGCCTGCCTTTGCCGTCACCCCAAGTGCTGCTGGCTTTGGCTTTTCACTCGTGCCCACCTCCCCTTGCCTGAATCGCACCCCCTCGAGTTTGCTCACCTCACCCAGCTGCGCCCATCCGGATTTCCTTGGTTAGGGGAAACCGGGGGTGGGGGGGTGCATGGGAAGTGTCTGGCATAAAACCCCAGAGACTTTGGCACAGGGCCACTCCTGCCCCAGCCACACAGGGCTCCTTCCCCACCGGGTCACGTTCTGCTTTTCCTTATCCTCTGCCTGTCCAACCGTAGAGATTGGACAGAGGCCTCAGAACTGACATTCCGTGGAGGGTTGGTGAAGTCGCTCTGTTCTTTAGATGCATTTGACCATACTACAAACAAGTAATTCTGTAGCATTTTGTCTTGGCTTTTCCCCTCATATGCAAAATCTCAGCCAGAACATCTCTACAACAAGAGTTTTTGAGATGGGCTTTCAGTGCAATCTCATTCTCAAACTTTGTTTTTGTGGTAGCATGCTTTCTGTGTACTATGTAACCAACCTAAAAATAAACCTTTGACGGGCACCTTGGTGGCTCCGTTGAGTAAGCATCCAACTTCGGCTCAGGTCATGATGTCACGTCACGGTTCATGAGTTCGAGCCCCGTGTCGGGCTCTGTGCTGACAGCTCAGAGCCTGGAGCTTGCTTTGGATTCTGTGCCTCCCTCTCTCTCTGCTCCTCCTCTGCACTCACTCTGTCTCTCTCTCAAAAATAAATAATAATCATAAAAACATTTAAAAAAAATAAAACAAACCTTTGGGATGTAACTTAAATTTACTTTTCTA
This sequence comes from Paguma larvata, assembly GCA_030068075.1. Classification (NCBI taxonomy): domain Eukaryota; kingdom Metazoa; phylum Chordata; class Mammalia; order Carnivora; family Viverridae; genus Paguma; species Paguma larvata. Next base: position 10,778,202 of record CM057839.1, on the reverse strand, counting down.
GTCTTTTGAGATTGGCATGCTGTATACCATATGAAAGTGTAATTATTACTATCCCATGATGTGATGCCTTTTGAACAAAACTTAAGAAAAAGTGACTGCCTGCTGCACCACGTGCTAGGAAGTTTGCTGGATGAATGTGATCTGGTCTCTCCCCCTAAACCATATACCGACTCCAGATAAACACAGACACACTGGTACCATGAGTACGTGGTGAATGCCAAGATGGGTTACGTACCGGCTGATGTGGTTAACACGGGAAATTGTAGATCTGTTAGCTCGGTCTCTCTCCTTTTTTTTCCTGGATACAGAAACTGAGACGGCATGTTCAGAAGCTGTGCCGCGTGATGATAGTATACAAAGCAAAGAATGTAAAATAAATGAAGCACAGAAGCAGGAGGGTGTCCAGATGTTTAAGGAAGAGCAGGGTGGCTGCGAGGGTGGCGGGCAGGTGGCAGAGGCCTGTATGGCAGGTGGAGCTAGGCAGGAGCTGGATGACACAGGCGCCTGCTAAGGAGATTGGACTTTATTCTCTGGACTTTGAAGGATTTGAAAGAAGAGGTGTGGTTTGTTTTGTTCTGATTTTAAATTTTTTGTTAATATTTATTTTTGAGGCGGGGAGGGGCAGAGCGAGAGGGAGACACAGAATCCGAAGCAGGCTCCAGGCTCTGAGCTGTCAGCACAGAGGCCGACGCAGGACTCGAACTCACGGACCTTGAAATCGTGACCTGAGCCTGCAGTCAGATGCTTAACCGACTGAGCCACCCAGGAGGCCCTGTTCTGTTTGGCTTTTAGAGAGAACTTGGGGGAGCAGATAAAGAAGAGGGTGGGTTGGAGAGCTTCCTCTTGAGGACCCAGGGTCCAGTTATATGTATTAGGCAGAGTTGAAGATGATTCTGAGGTTTCTAGGTGTGATCACTGATACAGTTACCTGAGGGAGAAAAACAGGAGGAGGAGAGGGCTTATTACATCAGAGGAAAGGTGGGAGATGGTGAGTTGGATCTTGGACTGTTTTAAGTTTGAATTGCCAGGGAAGCATCTCTAGCCTGTCAGGAAAAAGGTTAAGGATGAGCATGTCAATTGGCGCTTGGTCAACACACAGAGGTGAGATCTGAAGCCTCCAGTAGCCGAGATTGCCCGAGGGGACGATGCAGAAGGAGAGGAAAGGCCCACAACAGACCCCTGGGAAATGCCTCCACGCCTCTTGAATATAATTGTTAAAATGACATTATCTATTGTCCAAATCATTTCTATTGTACGTGACTATTAGAAGCCAGTTTAGTGTAACCTCAGTCGTGATTTCCCAGTATCCTAGCGTGTCACTAATTATTTCAAAGTATCTCAAAGTCCTGCTACCATCTGCCAGAGATCCTCCAAATAAAATTAATTTTAATGAATAACATAACGCCTTACATTTGTATGCTTTAGGGTTTTAGAATGCTTTTTCGATTCCATTCTATTGCTAAGATAAATAAGCCGTATAGCAGTTTAGACATCATTGTAAAAATAAGACACAGCACTCTGAAATGTCAATTAAAGATATCTGCAATTACTGAGTTCTGTGTTCACAAGCAGTGTCCACGAACCACTACCAGGACGTTCGTGGACGTTGGCACGGGCTGGGGTAGGCGGAGGAATGCTGCATAAGCCTCGATTCCCTGAGTCTGAATCCCAGATCTCCCGCCTAACTAGCTTTGTGAATTCGATCAGGTTATTTAATCTCTCTGGTCCTCGGTATTTGTCATCAGCAGAATATCTTCTTTGTGGCAGTGGTGAGGGTTGAGTAAGAAAGTGTTCGTCAAATGCCTAAAAATAATAGGTGATTGACAGGCAGTAGCTCACCTATTACTATAGTCCTCGCCCCCAACATGTCCTATACTTTCCCTTTGCTTCGTTTTGCCTTGCCTTTTTTTCCTCCTTTTTCTTGCTTGCCTGGGGACATGTTCTCATCTGAAGTTGTAATCTCCAGATGAGATTATATTTGGTGCTGAGTCCCAGAAAAATTCAGAAGGAAAATATTTTTCTTTGGAAAGTCTGGTTTTTGTTCATCCTGTGGTTTTGACCTCCTCTCACAGTTAGTGTGTTGTCATTTAATGTAAGGATAAAGCATATATGTGAACCTGTACCTTGTGGCAGCCAGAGGCTTAAGAACGTCCACTTGAAGAGTAAGGATGTTTACCGAGAACAGTGTTGACTGGGGAAATCTTGAGTTTGTAACACAAAATACTTCTGATATAGGGAATTTTATGATGGTGCTTATGAGGTTCCCCCTCCCTCCCTTCCTTCCTTCCTTCCTTCATGTTTGTTTATTTATTTTGAAATAGAGCATGGGGGAGGGGCACAGAGAGGTTGGATCCCAAGCAGGCTCCCCACTGTCAACATAGAGCCCAACTCAGGGCTCAATCTTACAAACTGTGAGATCATGACCTGAGCCAGAAGTCAAGAGTTGGACACTCAGCCAGGGCCTTCTTTCTTATACCAGACCCACTTTGTAAGAGAGGTCATTTCAGGTATCCCATTTAGGGCCTCTGTGGCATAGTGCTATATGTTGCTGATTCCATATTTATAAATTATTTGATTGTTGCTGTTTAATTTGTGCTAAGAATGATTTGGAAATGGCAGCTCTTTTCTCATAGAAGCACAGTCAGTGGAAAAAAAATAAGCAAAGGCAATGGTTGCCAAACTTGAGCATGTATGAGAATCACTAGGAAACCTTGCTAAAAATGCAAATTCCCAGCCCCCTTTCTCAGCAAAGGTATTCTGTACATCTGAGGTAAGACTTAGAGATCTACACTGGTAGAAACCAGGGTAAAATTCACCAGGATTAGGATTTAGAATCTATTTTGACACTTAATGGTAGAATTAGTCTCTAGTTGAGGACATGAGTACCCAACACACGTTACATTACTGGTGTTAGGAGTCAAGCGTAAGCAACAGTATCCTGGATGTTTCTTATTATAATGAGAGAGTAGGACATACATTGGATTATTTGAATTGATTAGTGTATACACTTCTAACACATACATTTTTTTAACCAGGAAGGGACACGATAGGACCTGCAGTATAATTAAATCTATAGTATCAACTGTATCTCTTAAGTTTTATAGCCATCAGACAGTGATCGTTTTTATTTTGGGCCTCGAGTGGGGTTTTTCAACCTGGGCGGTGATGCGATTTTGGACAAGAGAATCCTTTGTTCTAGGAGACCATGCTGTGCTTTATGGGACCTGTAGCAGCATCCCAGGCCTCTGTCCACTAGATGCCACAGCACCGTCCCTGGATAGCACAACCAGAATTGTGTCCACAAATCGCCATGTGAGAAAGCTGCACGCCGCCCCCCTCCCACCCCGCCCCCTGCAGCTGAGAACCACTGGCTTAAACTACAGCAACAGTTGGGGTTTCAGAGTTTTCTTTCCCATTTCACTAATAAGTCTAATGTTGGAGAGACGAAGTTTCTAGAGCAGATGTAATACTCTTTGGTGGCCTGAAGTTTACAGTCTTACATACATCTTGACTTACTCAGATGCCTTATGCACAGAAAATGACAACAAACTTTAGCCTCGTGTTTGACTTTTGCTTTAGTGACATTATTGACCGTTAGCGGTTGGGGGTGGGGATGAGGGCTGCCCCTTCGTAGTCTTCCTTGTACTGGATCTTAATCTAGATCTAATGCGGACAACTGTTCATGAAAGCTCTCGTTTGCATAATTGCATTCTGTTTGGATCCTTTTTACCATTTACCAAGAAGAGTTTACCAAAGACCCTCCTATGCCAAGCCAACAGGGAGAGGGTACAGTTAATATTTTGTGTCAGAAGCTGCTGTTCTTCATTTGGTGCTCCATTTTGTGAAAGTCCTGTAAACTCTTCCTGGGAAGATGTGTCAAATAGAATGTGCTACAGTAACACCTCACAGTGGCCTCTGCAAAAAAATATTTTTTTGTTGCTCTTTTCTGGCTAGCATATAATCACACAGCTCTTTAATGTTTTGTGGCACTTGACCCCCACGCGTGGGAAGGATACGGGCAGAGTGCCCAGCAGAACATGCGAGAGGCAGACAGTACAGTCAGTATCTCAGGTACGTGTTTCTGAGAGGGGGCTTTCTCGAGCTGGCAGGGGTGTGTGTAGGGATGTACATTCTCAAGATTGGGAGGGACAGCTAAGGTCATTACTAAGGTATCAGTGTTAATTACCCTAGGTAATTACCTAGCATCAGGGGACACGGGAAACTGTGAAGTGCCTGTGTTCAAAGCAGAGCCCCTGCCTCATTTAAGGCCAGGGAAATGATTAGTGCCTAAGTTTTAACAGTCACCCAGAGCTCACCTGGCCCTTTCCTGTCTCAGCTGCTCACGACACCAGACCAGGAGACAGTGCTCCTTGAATGCCTGCCGTGTGCCCAGCGCTCTACATTTGTCACCTCAGTCCCCACAGCTGTTTGAAATCATCGGCAGAGCTCCCATTTTACAGATGAGGACATATCCACTGAGCCACCAGGCGCCCCAGCCCTCCTCCTAAGTGTGAGAACTTAGGGACCAGCCACCAAATGGGATACAGAATTAAAGCTTCAGACTCCTCTGCTTCCTCGCAAGTTATTTTGTATTCAGGGAAGGAATGTCCTTTTTACAAAAGGTGGTATTTATCCAAGTAATCATTCTAGATATTAAAAATAGATTAAAATTGCAATTTGGTTTAAAGTCATTTTTGGGGGGAGGGGGATGCCTGTCATTTAAGTTTCTAAATCTTGATTTTGGCTCAAGTCATGATCTCCTAGGTTGTGAGTTTGAGCCCTGAATCAGGCTCTGCGCTGGGAGTGTGGAACCTGCTTGAGATTCTCTCTCTTCCTAATGCCCCTCCCCTGCGCTCGCTCTCTCTGTCTCTCAAAATGTGTAAGTAAACTTAAAAAAAAAGTCTTTCAATTAGAAGGTGAGAAAAACCTTAGATGATGTTGAAGGTAATTAGATTGTGGAATACATGTTAAAGTGTGTGGTAAAAAATTAATTGTCCTTATTTGCATATTTAACCCTTCTCTTTCTACCCCGCACCGCTTTATTCACCAAACTATGAGCCCCCAGAAGGATTTTAGGAATAACGTGGGTAGTTTTTGAAATACCGGTACGTGGCAGTGTTTTGCAGGATGTAAGTCTAGACTAGCAGTCCTGAGCCCTGAGCAGTTTGGCTCCTGAGGGGACATTTGGCAGTGTCTGGAGACATTTTGGTTATTCCAAATGGTGGGCTGCTACTGGAGGCTAGCGGGTAGATCTCCTAAAATTTATTGGAAACATCACCGGGGATACTTCTAAGTCTCCTACAGTAAACAAGACAGCTCCTGTAAGGGAGTTATCCAACCTGAAATATCAGCAGTGCTGAGGTCGAGAGTCGGAGTCTAGACAGTAACTATGGCAGGGCCTGTAATTCCTGTGACTGTCTCCCCCGCCGCCGTTCACAAAGCTCTCTACTGCTCTGCAGACTTACGTGTCCCCTGGACAAGTAGTCCGCAGCTGCCCTGCCCGTTTTGGTCTGGATTACCTCACCCAGCTTCTTTGTAAACGGACGGAATTGCCGGCATCTTGATCATATTAAGAAAGAGCTGGGCCCTAGACACATACGTGTCACACGTATTGTTTTACTGTCTTGTCCTAATTTGATGATTCTCTATGTGTTTTGTGTCTTCACAAACTTGACCAACATGTCATTCCTCTAAATGAAGTTTTCTCTTAACCAGGGTCTGCAGTTATGATCCAAAGGACTTTGATAATGTTTTTTCTATTCTTGTTTGTATCTCAATTTCATTTCAAAAAAGCCAGACTTTTTACATCTCAGGCTTACCCAACAGTAGAGTTTTCTCGTTGCATCATCTTTGTTAATCCCGCAGCTAGTCAGAGTAAAAGATCAATTAGATGTTGTGGTATCAATTTATCAATTTGTTGAAAATAAACCTATATAAATACATGCTGTGTGCTCCATGTGTGCACACAGCATGGCTGAGCTTTCCATAAAGCCCGTCTCTTCCTAACGGCGGCTCTTGTGGTTTGAAGGCGGGGCTTTGAGCAGGTGAGAGCTGGGCCCAGGCAGGAGCTTCCTGACCTCACACCTCAGTGCCCCTACACCCTGTGGCCTGCATTCTAGCCTTCGATGGTTCTGCGGGTCTGGTCTTGACTTTGCAGGGTGTTCTGAAATGTACCTGCGGGTTTTTAATTTATGGAGGTAATTGAGTGTCGATGCAGAGGTTAATGCCGCTGAAAGAATTACTTAACATTTCCCATGTGAAGGGAGTGCCCCACACCACGCAGGGCCACTGCAGAAGCACCAGGGTTTGTCATGCAAAAAGGAGCCAAGGGGAGAGCATGGACAGGAGCCTTTCTTGGGGCCCCACGGGAAAGGCAGGGTGAATGACCAGGACTGCTCGTTTGCATTTCACTGGGCTTTGGGCTTTAGCAGGTGGTCTCTGGTCGCCTGATACCTGGGCCCGGGATGATTGGGGAAGGGAAATAATGGCCAGTGTAGGTAGCTTGCATACGAAACGCGTGTTCCCCAGGTAAGTTCCTCGCTGTCTTCAGGAGCTGGCTAGCCCTGGGAGGGGCAGTCTCTCCCCAGGTCTCAAAGACATCAAAACAGTATAAGAAATGGGGGGGGGGACCCCCACGATTCGTACACAGAGAACCCAGAAATAATCACATCCAGTGGAACTCACAGCAGCCAAACTCACAAAGATGAATGTCTAAACGACAAGATGTAGTTATTTGAGGTGAGGAATATTTCTTCCTGTGACCAGATCTTTAAGTCTGTTCTTCAGAACACCAGGGGAATGATGCTATCAGAATAATTAGGAAGGCTGGTTAGGCAGAATTATTTCAAAATGAATCTGGGCCGTCAGAGTGGAGAGAGACCTAGTGTACCTATGCTGTGCTGAAATCTGACAGAATCACTCCTGTTTTTTTCTTAAGTTTATTTATTTTGAGAGAGAGAGAAAGTGCGGGTGAGGCGGGGCAGGGAGAGAGGGAGAAATAATCCCAAGCAGGCCCCACACTGTCAGCGAAGGGCCCGATGCGGCACTTGAACCCACAAACCGTGGGATCATGAGCTGAGTCGAAACCAGGAGTCAGACGCTTAACCGACTGAACCGCCCCCCAAGCGCGCCGACAGAATCGCTTCTGACTTTGAACAGGAGCACCCTTTAATGTCCACCTCCTCGTCCTCTCTGTGCTCAGTTCTGCTGTCCGCCTTCCCGAGTGGCTCCTGCAGCTGACCCGCCTGCAGCTACTGAAACTGTCGTCACGGACCCAGACTATGGAATGGTAGTCCTGCTTCCCTTGAGCCCACACACAGAGAACTTCGGTCGGAATTTTGAGTGTCCCCAAACTCTTTGGTGATGCACTTTCACCGATGGTTAGTTGTAGCACTTACGTGTGGAGTTTCACACGAGCAGCTCTCAGAAGTTCCTAAGAATTGTCCGTTTCTTAGGCCCCTTCCCCCCACCCCCGCTGCCCCCGTAGTATGTACACTCAGAAAAAAATAGTTCATGGAAAGAGCCCTCAAAGATCTCATTTTAACCCCAGTAATGCTTTAAACTGATTGTGTGACCTTGCCAAACCTCTGTTTTCTTTGTTGTAAAATGAAAGGTGGGGGTTCGTGACCTCCGAGGTCTCCCCCAGCACCAGCCCGCCCTGAGGGTGATTACGGTCGTCACAACATGGGGTTCGCTTTGCTATAGTAGCAGCACATCACACATGCAACTTATTATCATTGTCTTTTGATTTTCTTGGGTTTCTCAGTCTCTCTTGCAGGAGACGTCCCTGGCTTACCACACAATGATACTCTGTCCTGTCACTTAATTTCGGGGGACAGCACGTTGTGCTGGCACAGGCTCAGTGCTAATAATCAAGATTATATGTTCTGCTTACTGTGACTTTTTTGCGGTTTCTGGGGAAAAAATGCAGATGCTTTTCAATTATTCTGAGGGAATTTTGATTAACCCCCTGGGTAGACTTCTCTGTACCACCTGCCACGGAGAAGCGAGTTTTATTGAACAGAAGGTATAGAATTGAATTGCTCATATTTGTTTTCTTTTTGGCGCCTATAGCATTATTTCAAACTACAGCATTTTAATAAATATTTAATAGATGTCTGTCTAAAATAGGTTGAAACTGTTAGAAATGAAACCTCTTTTGTTCTTCAATTTCAAATGCAAATAAGCTAATTTGACTTTTAAGTGGAATCTTCAAATTAAAGACTCTGATCTTCCTTTTATGTATTGTAAAAAGTAGTTAGTTTTGACTGGTATAGTCCACGTCCTGCTTACACCATAATTCTAAGTATCAGCCCTTGGAAGCAGTCTGTTTAACAGGTTTATTGCAGTGTCGCTAGTTTTGTTTTTCTTGTAGCTGTTTTGCATGTTCGCTGCTCGTCTCTCTCTCCCTCTCTCTCTCCCTCCCTCCCTTCCTCTCTCTCTCTCTCTCTCTCTCTCTCTCTCTCTCTCTCTCTCTCTCTCGTATTCCTGTTTTACTTTTGCCTGTGGCCAAGAGATACCAAGTTCTTGATTTATAGAGCATTTTCAAATGACCGACTGTAAGGCGTTTTTAAACAAAGTTCTATTGAATGGTGCCTGGCTGGCTCAGTCGGTGAGTGTGTGACTCTTGATCTCAGGGTTGTGAGTTTGAGCCCCACAGTGGGGGTAGAGTTTACTTAATAAAAAAAAATTTATTGAAATGTAATTCACATTCCACACAAGTCACCCATTTAAAGTGTACAGTTCAGTGGTTTTTAGTCTGTTCACAGGGCTGTGCAACCCTTAGTCCATCTGAGAGCATTTTCATCCCCCCAAAAAGAAGCCCCTTCCCCGTTATCAGTTAACCTCCCATTCCCCTTCAACCCCCCCAGCCCCTGGCAGCCACTAGTGTTTCTATTTGTATATGTTTGCTTATTCTGGATGTCGCATTGAAACAAAACATACAGGATGTGATCTTTTGTGAGTGGCTTCTTTCACTCGGCATCATGGTTTCAGAGGGCTCATCTCTGTTGCACCATCCGTAGTTCATTCGCTTTTTGCCAAATGATCCAGTGGATGGATGCACCACAGTTTATCCATCCCTCAGGATGGATGTTGGGTTGTTTCTATCTTTTTAGCTATTCTGAATAATGCTGCTGCGAACATTGCCATACGTGTTTCTGTGTGGACATATATCTTCATTTTTCATGAGTGTGAATCTACAAGAGGGGTTTCTGAGTCATATAGCAACTCTGTTTAACTTTTTGAGGAATTGCCAGGCTGTTTTCCAAAGCACCTGCATCATCTTACATTCCCACCAGCAATGTGTGAGTCATATTTCCCCCACATCCTTGCCAGCATGTCATTATCTTTTTTGTTATTGAGGCGTAATTGACGCATAGCCCTGTCGGTTTCGGGTACTCAGTATTTGTGTGCACTACCACACGATCGCCACGATGAGTCTAGTTCACTTCCACATCCCACGGCTGTCTTTTTGATTCTAGCCACCTAGCGGGTATAAAGCTAGGACTGGTTTTTAAATGCTCTGTGTATAGGATTCCCTCTTTTGTCTAGAACTCCTAATTCACAAATAACCCAGACAGTGTACTTGGTGTGTTTTGTTTTGTTTTGTTTTGTTTTGTTTTTAAAACAAACTTAACCCTAATGAAACAACAAAGCACAATGATTTTAATTATTGTATATTTTCTGTTGCGGTGTTGTCTCTTCCTTCTGCACATAAAATGTTTTTGATATTAAAGCAAGCAATTCCTTTCATTTCCTGAGGCTTTTTTTTTTTTAATGGTAGCGCATACTGTGCTGGAAGGTCATTACATAGAGAGGAAAAAAGAATAATCAGCACTGAAGAGAAAGTTAATGCTGTTTGTGTAATTTTTTAATAGGTATCTTGTAACATTTTGAGATTTAAACCAACTAATAATATTTTTTGCACATTACTGAACAGTTTCTTCTTGTTGCCTTTGAATTGATATTTTGCTTTGGAAACTAAGATAGTGTGAAAATATCAAGCTTCAAATACTTTGATTCCTTAGTCATTTAATTCCTTAGTCATTTAGGTAGTAATTCTGTTCCGTAGACCACCTACATGTGTTTGTAAGGGATATAATAACTGACACTGTATTTAATTAGCGCTAATATTGTGCAGAAGGAAAAACATATTAAGTATCTTTACGAGTCACTAGTTCAAAATTAGCAGATGCCAGGAAGAAAAAGTCCTTGTCTATGTACCACTGTTAATTTGGCTTAGCCGTGGAAGTTTGACTGTCATTCATTCATTCGTTCATTCAACAAGTATTTGTTGGGTGCATATTATGTGCCAAACAATGTTCCAGATCCTGGGGAAGTGGACCGATTGACATAAGACAGAGTATAAATCACAAATAAGTATCCAGAGGCAACCAGCTAATGTCTACAATGAGCCGATGCAATAAGTACGGATCTTCCTCGATTTAGGACGGGGTTACATGCTGATAAACCCATTGTCAGTTGAAAATATCGTGCATGGAAAATGCATTTAATACACCTAACCTGAGCACCGTGACTAAGCCTAGACTACCTTAAACGAGCTGAGAACACTTACTACCTTTGGACAAAATCATTGGACCTGAAGCCTGTCTTATAATCACGTGTCACTTTACTGAATGCCGTACCGAAATGAGAGACAGGGTGGCCATTTGGGTGCAGAAGGGTTGTCAGTGTACGGCTGCTTACCCTTGTGGTCGCAGGGCTGACTGGGAGCTGCCGCTGCCCGACGTCACCAGAGACGATCATTCCACCGATTGCTATCCTGGGCAAGATCCAAGTTCGCATTCAAAGTGTGGTTTCTCCTGAAAGCATATCCACTTTCAAGACATCATAAATTAGAAGAAATTCTGTAGGACCATCCTAAGTCAGGGACCGTCGTATGCCACCCAAATTACCTTTCTTAGCTTCTCATAGCAAACGACAGGCCTTGGAGGTCAGTCCTCAGAGTTCCCCTTTGAGTTTGGGGGGCAGGGAAATTGGGTAAGGGAGGGAGTGAAGACTTCGGATTCTGAATATTGTCACTTTATTCTCCCTTTTAAAAATGAAAGCCATTTTTCAGTTTTGTGGTCTTAAGTCTCTTTCCACAAATGTAAAGGTTTTGCTTCCTTTCTTGAGTTTCTCTTGTGTCTTATAGTTATTACTTCAATTATATATTTTCCACCTGTTTGTATACAGAAAGCAATTTACTTTATGATGGGGGAGTTCCTGCATGTGGGGGGCAGGGAGTATATGGGAAACCTCTCTATTTTCCACTTTATTTTGTTTAAACCTAAAGAACTTCTAAAACATAAAGTCTGGTTTTTAAAAATGTAATTTATAGAGTGGCGTCTTAGTGGCTCAGTCAGTTAAGCATCTGACTCTTGATCTCAGCTCAGGTCATGATCTCACGGTTCATGGGATGGAGCCCTGCATCAGGCTTTGCACTGGCAGCACTGAGCCTGCTTGGGATTCTCTTTCCCTCTCTCTCTGCCTCTCCTCAATTCTCTCTCTTTCTGTCTCTCAAAATAAATAAATAAATCTTGAAAAAAAAATTTAATGTAATTTACAGAGTAATGGTTAAAGTTACCTGCTTTAAAGTCCGCAGGCACTTACTGGCCCTTTGATCTTAGCCTTACTTACTCTAAGCCCAGTTTCTGGTTTATAAAATGAGAGTCATAATTCCATCTCTCGTGAGAACTAAGTGAGAGCATGCATATGTGCCACTTAGTATAATTGTTAGTATAATTCACTCAATAAATTTAACGAGCACTGTGGAAATATATTGTACACCAAGGACTAAACTTGTGTTCACCTTTATGAGACATGATCCTGGGAACTTTCTAGTTGCCATGGCGGCTTTATCCTAAGGACGGCTAATTTAGATGCAGAGCCACTAACTTGGTGTGACTTGCTCTGTTTCTTCATTCTGTTATGAGCATCTCTGTACCGTCTTTTCCCCTGAAATATCTAACATGTGGACGTCTCAGATAAGCTGTCCGTGAGGTAGAGTGGCCTTCCTGCTGCAGGCATGGTGGAGAATGGAGGTGGCCGTGGGGGAGACTGAGGAGGACATGGGGAAGTGAGGGGGGTGCGGTGCAGTGAAAGGGAAGGCAGAAACTAGATGGGATGCAGAGTCAAAGGAGAGTTTTGTTTTCTTACTGGGAATGACTCAAGCTTGTTTTTTAGGCTGAACAGAAGGAGCCAATGGAGAGGAAAAAGTATAGTTGATGAAGCAGGGTCATAGTTGGTGAAGGAAGGAGTAGAGAACAGGCCAAGGGTTGGAGTGCAGCGTCCAATGGCAAATAGGAAGAACCCTTCTTCCCTCCCTCCCTCCCTCCCTCCTCCCTCCTTCCCTCTTTTCCTCCTTCTCTCCTTTGGCTAGGGGAACAGAGCTACAGATTGGCAGATCATGGAGAGTTCGTTAGGCGTAGGCTAAGGAGCCCAGGGAACTTTTTTTCTTTGTGAGAGCGTTCATCCATTCAGTAATAGTTATTCTGTTGACATGACAAGCTTTTCTATTTCAAAAGACCAGAGTGAGCCCAAGTTTATTTTATCTTACACTCCTTAGAGTGAAAATTCATATTATTTTTAAAGCTATTTGCCATAGGTGCTATTATATATTTATCATCTAATGTTTCTAATAATGGAATTAAAAAAGTGACCAAATTATCCACATTTGACCTTGTGCTAACATCATACTTGGCTTACTCAATGTCCCTGAAGGTCAGCAAGAGATGAATCTGCCCTAGACTGGTCTTTTCCTGCATTCATCACTAAAAAAAAAAAAAAAAAGAAAGAAAGAAAGAAAGAAAGAACAGTGAGAACAAGCCATCTTTTACTTTTATAATTTTTAATCCATCATTAAAAGTACAACTTGCTTTATGATCTAAAGAAATATCTAAGTCTTTATATTAGGAACAAAAGTGAGCCTTTCAGGAAAAAGGGAGGAGAGCTTAATCTGCATTAGCCCTTTGATGTATTTCTAGATTTTAAAGAGCTTCCTGCCGTCCCCAGCCACATTGAGACAGACCCAGCCGTATGTCCAGCAATGGCCCTGTCCTTTCTCTTCTCAGCACATACTGAGCTAGAGAGCGGGCCGTTGGGGAGTGAGCTAGGCTCCTGCCATTAGCGACATATTGTTTCTTCTCCTTGTACTTCTGGGGGCAGACTCTTAAGTTAATGATCGGTTTAGAAAAATAAACTAGATCACCCTTTGCTCTTCTTTGGAACATATCTTTACAATGTGACTGTCACCGGTGGACTTCGGGGACTTTGTTGAGTGAGAAGTGGAAGAATGCTAACTGAAATGAGGCCTATCGGTCTATAGGGATGAAGCAGGGACTGCAAATAGATAAATTTGAAATTAAATTAAAATTAAAAATTGAAATCCTATTATTTGAATTCTTGACATTTTTACTCTTTGGAGTTCATTTCTTGAAGCCTGGCTTCCGACTTTAGAGAGTCGCCGAGCCTCGTGTGGCAGCTTCTTGATAAGCACGTCTCCTTACGTTGGGTGGTGGAAAGTGATGGGTTAGTGCCTGTTTTTAACGCTCTTCCTATTCATGGACATTTTTGCCAGGAGGAGTGCCTTGTGCCAGCGAGTTTCATAGATGGAGGAAAGCAATCCGGGTTTCAGTTTCACAAAAGGAAAAACAAAACCTAAGAGGAAAAGGAAATAATTCGTTAGCAGTGGGGCCCCTGTACGGGGGAAGGATAACCTGCCTTCAAAGATTTTTGTGTTGGGTGCTGTAATATAATGTTTAATAAATAGTTTACTTCAAAGGGCCTCACAACAAGAAAATAGGCAGCTTTCCTGCCATTCTTGTTCCCTGGTTCAGTTTTACTATAAGTAGCTCATATCCGGTCCTCTGTGGTCTCAGGTGGTCGTTTGTGTTTATGACCCTAACACTGAAATGGTAAGAACTGTGGCCCTATTTTAAGTCAGTAGCAAATCCGCAGTGTTCTTCAGGAACTGAGCGAGGGGCCCTCCTGAAACCCTTGACCTTTGACCCACCTTAAGGAAAGTGCCCAGATGCTGTAAGTGGTACGAGTGGGATTCTGTCCTCCCAAAATAGAAAACTACTGAGGAATAGAAAAACTCATCGACTTGCACCCAAAGTTTTTGATGTATTGTGACTACTCCTGTGCTCCCATCCTAAACTTCTAAACAGTGTGTATGTTCAGTCTCCTCGAGATAAAAGCCTGAGGTTACAAAGATCACTGGAGATGTTTGGATTTTTCTTTTTCTTCCTGTGGATATATTTGGCATATGTAGACTTTGAGAGCCCACTGTTAATATCAGTTGCTTCCAGATATGACCAGATATCGGGTAGCCAGATGGACTCAGAAGAAACTGATGGAACTCATAAAGCAACTATTATATATATATTTTTTTTCGCTATAAATTTTATCCCAGCAGTGTACTGGGTCTGAGTGGGTCCTGGCCATCTCCGTTGAGAAATGGCTCGCCTATGATTGTAGTGACTACCTCTGTAAAACCACCATTGTAAACTCGTGTTAGGTATGGTTTCATTTGTGTATTTTTTGCAGCTAACCGTTTGCTGCAGATAAAGACCCAGGGCCATTCTAAGAAGCATGAGCTTGAGGTAATTTCCCACCAGCTCACACCTCCTTCCATCCCTGTTCCTCTCGTTCTCCCTCTGTGCAGAAGCAAAGGGAGAGCAGTGCTCTAAGACCCAGCAGTTGAGGGCCTGAGGGATGAAGAGGAGGAAATGGAGCAAGCGGGTGTAGAGAAGGGAGATCTCTCCCACCCCACTGCTTTCATGAGAGCGGAAAGGGTTTATGGCTTGGGCCTGGGTTTCTACATTAGCCACATTGTTTTCTAAAGCTCTGGCTAGTGGAGCCATCTTTTTATCCCACTCTTCATATTCTTGAGTATTTACCCAGAACCAACCCACTGTGACAGCTCTGGTGGGGAGGGGAGGCGCATTGTCAGTTCTGGTTGTCGTTTCTGAGACCCATGTTGAACTTGAACGCAGATAACTCAACCGTATCATAACAGCCAAATACAAATCCTCAATTCATGTGGATCAAGCATTTGTACGGTTTAGGTATCACGTGGTTGAATTCCTTTAGAGGAATCAGTTCACACCAACGTCCAGCATGAATAACTGGTAATAGAGGTTTCTCCAAGAGAATTCTACATATTCCTCTTCGACTTGGCCATCCCAACTCTAGAAATTTATTGTAAGGAATTGTTTTGGTTAGGTTCTTTTGCTTGCAGGGGATTCACTCAGGTTTCCTAAACTTGTCACCAGGATATGTGTAGAGAGGTCTTTGGGAAAGACCAGTTGTTTAGGCCCCAGGGCATTCATCCAGTTGTCTGGACCCAGGGTGGCTCATGTCATGATGATAAGACTGTAATTATGAGAGCTAACCTATATCGAGTGCTCGGTATATATGAAGCATTTCAATTTATCTTCTCATTTAATCTTTCATGAGGGAAATACTGTTACTATTCATGTTTTTGAGTTGAAGGACTTGAGATGTACAGACATTAAGTAATCTTCCCAGGGTCATGTGGCCAGAATCAGAAACAGGGGTTAACATTGGGGCTCTCTAATGGCAAAGCCGTGATCCGGAGGCCCGTCAAGAGCAGCTCCTGGACCCTCCTCACAGTGCGCCCCATTAATGTGACCGAGTGCCCCTGTAGGGGCCTGCTTGCATCCATCTGTGGCTTTTACTTCTTCTGAAGGGCACAGTTTCTGCCTGGTAACTGGGGATCGCATGTGCCAGATTGACGCAGGTCATGGCCTTGTCACCCATGTTCCAAAATCCTGCTCTCCTGGAAGCTGCCTCTCTTCCTGAGCCTCAGACTGGCTCATCTCATTTCCTCTCACCTAGGTGTGTAGTAGATCACTGGACTATTGAGGTTTGCTGTCCTTCTTCCCATCAGCCAACACCACGATGGGAGTTGGGGCGCACACTATGCTATATATACTGCCACCTAGCATGACTTGGATGGAAAGAGAATCCAGCCCGAAGTCCACCACAGGAACTAATTGGACGAGTTCCCAAAAATCGATGTCTGTGATGTTCATCACAGTGTTGTTTATGTTAGCAAAATAATTGGAAACGACCAGCCTGTCCATCAACAGGGGTTTGATTAAAGAAATCATGGCATTCCATATGGTAGAACATTAATATTCAGCCATTAAAAGTAGGATTAGGTCAGTGTTTATTCACATGGAAAGATGCAGTGTAAACTATACTGACACGAAAAAATAAGGTTAAAGTGACATATATAGGATCCTGTTTTGTTTTAAAAGCACAAACTTCAAAGGTGGAATCCAGGAATATTCATAGTTGTTTAACTTGAACAGAATCTTCTTCGGGCTTTTCTGTTAGCATCTGATTGTGTGATAATGAACATCTATCGCGATTATATTCAGCAGCATATTTGCAAAACATATCAAGGTGTAGAAGTTGTACTAATTAAAAACTAAAATGAAAAGTATTGACTCTTGAGGAAGAAAACAAAGTAAGACATAGAGGCTCCGAACTACAAAGACCTTTACCTGGATCATACAACAAATTAAGAACATAAGGGGGAACGTAATAATAGAGCAATGTTAGTACCAAGGAGCTCAAACGAGAAAAGTGCATTTCTTTAATAAATTAACACTTCAGATTCCTGGAAGAGTCTTACCATGGACGGTTTTTTTTTTTCTTTTTTTTTTTAACCTGGAATAACTGGAAAGAAACCTGAAAATCAATGAAAAGATGTCATTAAGGTTATGATTTTAAGTTTATTGACTCTTAATTTACATAGAATTGTAAGAATTAGCTAATTCTAATAATTTACAGCTGATTCTAAGAATTGGTTGGTCTCTGTGTGCCTGGGTCTGTGTGTGTGTTTAGGCCAATTTTGCCAAGCAATGTGAAAGGTAGTGCTTCCAAAAAAAAATTTTTTTCTATATCAGATAATTTGGGAAATGATAGGTTAAATTAAACAATTTTTAAAGGGAACCTCAACTCCCAGTGTGGGGCTCGAACTCACTGACCCCACGATCAAGAGTCACAAGGTGTACCAAGAGAGCCAGCCAGGTGCCCCTAAACAATATGTGTGTGTGTGTGTGTGTGTGTGTAACAATGTTTTTTACTTCAGGACTTCTTAGTCTTTATTAGATTTATATTCATTTTGAATCTCCAAGAGGAAATACGGAATGCAGTAGTACTTCTCAAACTTATTTTGACCACCGAATCCTTTTTTTTCACTGAGTATGTGTTAGCCTTTCCAAGCACAACTCGTTTTGTAGACTGACACAGGAGATGCTGCCTTGGGATCTTTTATGTTTTATTTTCTGTTTATTTTTTAAGTAATCTCTATGCCAACGACATGGGGCTCGAACTTGCGGCCCTGAAATGAAGAGTTTCATGCTCTTGGAACTGAGCCAGCCAGGTGCTCAGTGCCCTGAGACCTTTCAAACTGGGAATTAGTCGGAAGCAAGATGTGCAGAGGACTGAGAAACAGAAATAATAGCTGAGTTGCCAATGACTTGGAAAAAGACCCCCCTCCAAAAAAAAAAAAATCCCCCACGAAACTATAATCTTAGAGGGAGGATTGTAGCATGTGCTTTATAGGGACCTGTCTCTATTAGGATAGGCTAAATTATATTCTCTATATTTTACCTCTATAAGTAGGAATTATATAGTACATTTTACAAAGATGACCCCACCCAAGTGTTTCAAATACATAAGTACTTCTGAAATATTTATTACATTAAAAAAAAACATACTGTTTTACTTAATTTTATAGATTAAAAAAATATTTTTACAAAGCAGTAACTCTGACTTGAGGTTTTGAAAAAATCCTGCAAGGGCTATCTCTGGGAGATTGCTGGTGCACACTGGCATTTTCAAGCTGTTGAGCAGTGCTGCAGTGAAGACACCTGTCTCCTAATTTCCCCAAATCTGTTTTACCTCCTTATTCCCCACCTTTTATTTTTTTCCACATTCCTTATTAGCAAGCCCTAAAAGTAGTGCTGCTTAGAATACCTTTGGGAGACACTGCCCTGGAGGGGTGAACTGAAGGCCACCACTCACTTTTGTAAATAAAGTTTTATCAGAACACGGCCACACCTGTTCATTTCCGTATTTTCTGTGGCTGCTTTCTCGGTGCCGAGGCAGAGCTGAGTAGTTGTGACAGATGTGTGACCTGTAAAGCTCAAGGGGGTTACTCTCTATCTGCTCTTTGTAGGAAAAGTGTGCCCACCTCTACCCTGGACGATCAGTTGTAGATAGTTGTGTGTGCAACCTAAGTGTACCTTCTGCTTTTTGTTCTCTAGCACATGAATACAGGTACTTGCGTGTTGGGCATATAGGTATGTATCCTAATACATAATAAGATGTCAAGTGTTTCAAGTAATATTGTTAACCAAGAGTGGATAGAAATGCCACCCAAACTTATTCATTATATTTACTGTGTCAAGAACAAAATGCATCGGAGAATTGAGAAGATACTCTTATTCAGGCTGTCGCGAGAGGGAGAATGCTCACTAATGAGGAATGTCTTCTGAGGAAGGGTTCAGGTCCGTCGAACCAGGTATGCAAGGGAGTCATTGTCAGTCTAATGGGGCTTATGGAGGAGGAGTGGACAGTAAGTCTTGTGTAAGTCACAGGGGGAGAGTGGTTCTTTGCTCTTAGCCACCTACCAGATGTAAGAGATCGTAGGGTTCTGTGACCATTTCTGTCTTCTGGGAGCACAGCGCTTAGGGAAGCTTCAACACTGTCAGTTGTCAGTAAATCAGTATTGTTAAATACCTACTTATACATGGTTTTGGCACTCAAGTGTGGTTGTTTTCTCAAGTTCTGCGCAAGGCCACCCGCCTGGAGCGCTTCCCGTATTTCGTCTTGCATTACTTCTCTTGCCCATATCCTACTCCTAATACAGTTTATGATGAATCATTGTTATTGAAAAGAGATGGCAATAATGAAGACTGCTACTCTGAATTAAAGCAAATCTACACGGTCACCATATTTTATTTATTTATTTTATAATGTTTATTTTTGAGAGATCTGAGAGTGCGTGAGCGGGTTAGGGGCAGAGAGAGAGGGAGACAGAATCCGAAGCAGGCTTCAGGCTCTGAGCTGTCAGCACAGAACCCGACCTGGGGCTCGAACTTGTGAACCGCGAGATCATGACCTGAGCCGAAGTCAGACGCCCAACCGACTGAGCCACCCAGGCGCCCCACGTTCACCGTATTTTAAAAGAAAAGTGAGTGGTTATGAAGCAGTGTAACTGGATTGGTTACATACCAGTTCGCCATTGATACATTACTCTGGGATATCATATTTTCCATCTGTAAAATCTTCATAATAGGAGTGATTGCCACAGGCCTAATTTACTTTTCAAATCAATTACAGGTTACAGCACAGATCCCATTTAAGACATCAAGGCAGAATGTGACCCTCACACTTGAAAAGGAGATTAGTTCCTTTTATGACATGTCCAATTTGATAAATCAGTTTAAATGAAATGATAAGAGCCAACATTCGATATCATGAACTGGGCACTCTTCTAAACATTTTTAAGTTTTAGTGAGGTATTCTTTACAGACCACAGTCAGCCATGTAGGTTGCACTCCAGTGATTGGTAGCAAGTGGATAGACTCGTGCAGCCACCACTACAGTTCGCCGGTAGACCATTCCATCACCCCAGAACTTCCTTTCTGCCAGCATGCAGCCCATCCCCATCTCCACCGCCAGCCCCAGGCAACCACTGTAAACACTTGATGTGTGTTACTACTTCGCTCCTCACAGCATCCTTCAAGATCGGCTATTATCATCTCTGTTTTCCTGGTGAATACAGTCTTCAGCGTTGTGAGAAATACTCCCTTTGGTGATGGGACTTCTGTGTGTGCTTGTTACGATCGTACCAAGTATATCTGACAAGCAGATAGGGCGAAGTCTAGAGGAAAGAAATGTATGAGACTACATGGTAAACACGCCACTAAATACCCTCTGAAAGGTGATGTTTTCCAGTCATCTTCAAGTGCCATTGCTGTTTGTGTGCGCACACACGTGTCTTCTCCATCATTTTGTGACTTTCATTCGAATGAATTCACATCACATGACTCTGTATCCATTTCTGCCTTTGGAAAAGCAGACAACTATATTCGGCAGCAAGACAGAGACCCAAACTTGGTTCTGATGCCCCTAGTCACAGGCAAAAATGTCAAGGGTAATTTACCAAAATAGGAGAAAAAAAGAAGACGAAAAGAAAGTACTGACTCACTGCAGACAGCTGCAGAATGTTGCCCTTGGGATAGAGGTTAACTCAGTTGTGAAATAATGGCCAGAGCTCACACTCCTAATAACTTTTTCTTAGCCCTCGAGAAAGCTCCTGCATTTAATGTGAGAACGCTTTGGCAGAAGGTCTGCAGTTGAGTAGCTGGCTCAGCAGGAGGCCCGGATTGAAAGCTCTCCGTTTGTACAAACTCATTTGCATTTGTAACGCTTTTATTTTAAATCTTCCCTAAATGTAAATATTTTTATCTCCTTTCCTCTATTTTTAAAAATAGAGTTTAGGGAAGATGAGCCGACATAAAGGTGAATCAGGTAGTTTCTCAAGTGCCCTGAAAGACCAAGTGGATAACTCTCTAGAGGGGTGTTGAATTCTGCTCCATAAAGAGCATAAGTCGGTTGGAGGGCCCATTTCGGAAGTTTTCTGGAATGCAGGGGACAAGTTACTTAGAAAAGGTTCATTTGCACCTTTAGAGGTGGTCCGATAGGTTTATCGCAGAAGCTAGCAGTTTCCTACCCCTCCGCAAATGCCCAGATAGACCATCCTTTATCTGAACAGCAGAAGACAGGGGTCAGTAGAGGGTGTTTCCTGTCTCATGCAGTTTGAGTGCACAAATGAAGGGGCCCCAGGGCCAGCCCCCCTCTGCTGCCAGCGGGACATGCCTGGCATTCTCAGACCTCCAAAGGCCTCATGGATGCGAGCTGCCCAGTTACCCACCCTGCCACACTGCCAACCAGTGCCTGTCCAGACGAGCAACACTAGAAATGTTCCCTTCAGTCTCCAAGATCACAACAGATTCTCTGAATGTGAGCCCTTCCAGAGCCTTCTTGGGTACATCTGAGCCCCACGCCAAGAGGAGAACCACCCCTGTCTAAGGAAGCTTCGTTCGTTCTTTTTTTTTTTTTTTTAGTGTTTATTTTTTTATTTTGAGAGAGGGAACATGTGAGCAGATGGGGGAGAGAGAGAGAGAGAGAGAGAGAGAGGACAGAGAGAATCCCAAGCAGGCTCCATGCTGTCAATGCAGAGCCTGATGCAGGGCTTGATCTCATGAACCACAAGATCATGACCTGAACCAAAATCAAGAGTTGGATGCTGAACCAACTCAGCCACCCAGGCACTCCAGGAAACTTGGTTCTGAAGGCGGGTGCCGGCCTCGATCAGACTCTGCCGCGTGCCCAGTTTTCTCACACCCATAGCGTGACTTGAGAAAACTTGCTTGTGGTCAGTTTTGGGTCTGTAGAAACAAACAAAATGAAGACTGAAGTACTGGTCATCCATACATCTGCAGATTCCAACCTTGGCATGTGAGCATTGCTTGAATATTGGAAAATGTTAACATTCTACATCTTTCAGGAAATCTGATGCATTTCAGTCCAGTGTCTGATGACTGCTGTTCTCTTCCTCTCCCTGCCCACCACTTGCTTACCATCAGCTTCTCTTCAACACGGACATTAAAACGAGAGTCAGATCTGTGTCATTCACATGTAGACAGCAATAGTAGATAAGAAAACAAGCATTTATATTTTTGAAAATGGAGGAGTGGATAGTATGGTGTGCTGCCTAACTGTCCAGCATGCCATCGTTCTTCCAGAACATTGTCTCTGGACAGGACTGCATTCACCTTTAACTTTTCTATGACATGGGTAGGTCATGGATACTAACCTAAGCAACTTGACTTTAGATTGGAAATTCCTTCAACACATTACAACATTACAAATACTTCTAGCTTTTATCTACTGTTGAATGCTTTTGCTTGGCCAGCTGGCTTCCTAATAGTCCGGTTACAGTCTTGTTTTCTCCTACCTCTTCCACATCTTGATTCCTAGTATACTTTTCTAAGGAAGCTCACTGTTTCCTCTACCCTTCAGAATTCTTTTACTCCAAGACTTCTCTCCAATCTTACCTTCTCCACAAGTCCTCTGACTACCTTAGGCCCTCCCTCTGAAATTCTATAGTATTTCATTTTCTCAACACACAGACTCAGAGAAATTCGCTGTTTGTGGAGTCCTTCAGCTAGAGACAGTCCACCTCCGCCCACCACCAGGGGACATTTGGCAATGAATGGAGACACTTTCAGCTGTCAAAATCGGGAAGTGGGGGCTATACCATCTAGTGGCTGGAGGCCAGGGATGCTGCGTTGAGAAACTCAACCTTCAGTGATTCAGCCTCTATGATGTAAGAATCTTTGGCTCTAGTAGTACTTGAAGAGTACATGCTGGATATACTCGAATATATTCAGTGACGAGGCTTACGACTTCACAAGGCCACCTCTTGTATTGTTGGAGGGCTCCGTTGGAAATTGTTTCCTTATGTTGGCTTGAACTCTGCCTTCTTGAGCAGGTCTTCTGTGGCTGGGCAATAAATCGATTCCTTTCCCTACATGGAGGTGTTTATAGAGAGCTCCCTTGTGAGTCCTTGCAGCTCTCCCACCCCTCGCTGGCTTCACGTTATGCCTGGGTCCTCGCCTCACCTCTACACGTGTGTTCCTCACATGTCATGGTAAACTTCCTGATGGCAGACGCAAAGTCTTATTCTCCTTGTTTTGTAGCCCTGTTGCTAGTACAGTTAATTTAATCTTGTCCTAGAAAATGCCGCATCGCAAATGACCAGCCCCATAGAGATGGTGCTGCTGCTGGCAGTGAGCTTCAGTCGGCTGCAAATCCTAATCCTGGTACAATGTTATCGTCCCTTATTGTTTGTGTCGGCTATTTGTAGGATCATTACCTTTAAGGTGGAGGTTTTTTGTTTGTTTGTTTGTTTGTTAAGGCTGTGAGGAAAATATTTATTTCTAAAGCAGATAGAGAGCTGTACAGTGTATTTGCTTCCCAGTTACAACTATACCAGTAGAGAGAGTTCCTTGTATTGCCACGCTGTCCAGTTTGTTGGGTTAATCTGAGAGATAGTATCAGTGACCTGGAATTGTGCCAACTTCCAATTAGCACTCTGTGTAGCCACTGATGTCACTTTAAAAATAATTACTGCACGGGGTGGGGGGAAAAAGGTAATTACTGCAGATTTTCTCATCTACCCTGAACGTAGCATACGCGTTTCTAATCCTGGACATGATTATTCTCATTGAAAAGGAAAATTTTCTTTAGGTTTTTATAATTAAAAAAGTTTTAAACTTATATTTATATAATTTAAGACTTCTAGAAAAATGCAAAAATAGTACAATTATGAATGTCCATATAATTTCACTGATTACCCACATATTGATGTTTTATGTAACATTTGATGTTATTATGTGTAACATTTGTTGCAGTGGCTTTATTGTGTGTCATCGCACACCCTCATGATTATTTTTCTGAACGATTTTAGTTAAGTTGCCAGCAACTTATTTTAAAGTCAGGACAACACTCCCTTACATAAACGCAGTGCACGAAACTAATATTGGCCCAGTAGTATTATCTAGTCTAAAAGCCTTTAAAGTTTTGCTGGTTTTCCTACTAATGTCTTTTATAGCAAAAGAAAATAATTTTTCTCTGGTTGAGACTCTAATTCAGAATCACACATTGAATTTACTTTTCACATCCTTTTACTCTGCTTCAGTTGAAAAGAGTTCCTTGGTTTTTGTCTTATGTGACCTTTGCATTTTTTAAGATAGGCCTTTTATTTTGTCAGGTCTTAGTTTAGGTTTGTCTGGTATTTTCTCATAATCAGGTGGATTTATACATTTTTGGCAGGAATCCCCCCGAAGTGTGTTATGCCCTCAGTATATGCTAGGGGAAGGCACATGTCCCATTACCGGTGATGTTACTTTGATTACTTGGTTAAAGTGGGGTTTGTCCAGTTTCTCTGCATTACACTTACTAATTTTCCTTTTCCTATTTTCTATTTTTCTTTTTCGATTCCTATTTCTATTCCTATTTCTATCTGGTAAAGGAAATTGACACTTAAGCTGGTCATTCCAACACAGCATGGTAGGTAAGACAGCCAGGGTACCATGGGAGCCATGGAGTTCCCTGACTCCATGACACCTCAGCGATGACTTAGGGAATGATTGTTGAATCAGCCGGTCAAAAGAAACTGAGGAGGATATTCTAGAAGGCTACAATACGTGAACGTAGCCACAGATCCATGAAATAGCATGATATGTTTAGGGAACTGCAGTGGTTGGCAGTTTGAGTTCTGAGGTTGAGTTCTCCAGTCATGGAATCCTGAGATGGAAATCCGAGTACGCGAGGTCTCATGGGAAGCCAGAAGCGGAGGTCGTGCTCTCTTTCAGAATTTTTGGGGTCTCTTTTGTCTCTGAATTCTATAGTCCTGTCTGCCCTAATTCATAGAGTCACAAGTAGCAGAAATGTGGGCAATAGAGGGGAAATCACAGTATTTGGTAGTTGTACAAGTTAACATCGTCAGGGGGTGCAATTTATTTTACTGCACTGGAAATTGATTTCCTTCTCAGAGAAGGTGATTATCTCTGCAAAAAAATGATGTCACTTTTTTCTCTCATCTTTCCGAGTATAAAAATTATTGAAAATAAAAACAGGAAAAGTTGTGTAAATAAAATAAAAAATCAACCTGAATTTGGCTTTGCAATGTATATCCAAGAAGCCCGCTATTCTTTGCTGGAGTAAGCAGTTAAAATTGTGGAACGGTGAATGAGTGTAGCCTCTCTGTGCCCTTTGACACTCTACCAATTTGAAAGTTTTATTTTTGTGGCAAACACTGCTAACCTACCCAAGTATGAGGTAGCAGATATATTCGACTGCCCAGGACTTTTCCAGGCTCCCTGTAATTCTCCAAGAGTCTCCAAATTAAATTCACGTCAAGACATTTCCTTTGTTCTGTAAGTGAGGTCATCTTTGGAAGGTGGGCCTTAGTGAGCTGTAAGCGAGAAAAGGTTTATGAACCTCCGTCTGAACTTTAATGATGTCTGGGCAAAAATACATTTTCAAAAGAATTCCTTGAGATTTTCAAGACCTGTAAATTTCTCTCTAGGAGAAATTGCTAGTTTTGAGGCTCACAGGATCTCATTCTTTAACATTGGAACTTTTCATAGCTCTCTGCTTTTTGCCTCTCCTTGCTTATGGGTAGAGGCATGCAGAGCTTGGCCAAGATGATCATGGATTCTTTTTACTTTCCATCCACAATATTGAGTATCTTCTGTGTATCAGACACTATGATCCCTGCCTCACGAAGGTCATCACATTGATATGTGTATTGATGCCGGCCACAAATCAGGTAGCATAATCCAGTATTTGTAACTAAAGAGCCTTAACATGAATGCTTTACTACATTCATGTGACCAACCATATTCTTTTAATTGAGTAAAAATTTATGTAACATAAAATTTACCATTAACCATTTTTAAATGTACTATTCTGTGGCATTTAGTACGTTTGTGGGGCTGTGGCCTCTCTCTAGTTCCAACATAAAAGGCAACTCTGCACCTCTTAGCCGTCACTCCTCTTACCCCTCTCCACCCGGCCCCCCCCCCCCAGCCTGCGGCTGCCACTAGTCTACGCTCTGCATCTGGATCTGGATTTTCCTGTTCTAAATGTTTCGTATGAATGGAATCATATAACTTTTATATTTAGAATATATAACTTTTTATGTTTGGCCTCCTTCACTTAGCATAATATTTTTTTGTGGTTTACCTGTTGTAACAAATATCAGTACTTTTTTCCTTTTTATGGTCGACTAATATTCAACCAAGTATATTCTTTTTTAAAAAATGTTTATTTTTGAGACCGAGAATGCAAGAGCAGGAGAGAGAGAAAGGTGAGAGGGAGAGAGAGAATCCCAAGCAGACTCTATGCTGTCAGCACAGAGCCCATTGCAGGACTCAGTCCCATAAACCATGAGATCATGACCTGAGCTGAAATCAACAGTTGGACACTTAATCGACTGAGCCACCCAAGCCCCCCTACCAAGTATATTCTTTAAGTATTTTTAAAAATCACCTCCTCCCATTGAACTGTTTTGGAGTGATAGTTGTAGGATAAAAGTAGTTTAAAGATTCACCACTGTTATGTTGGCAAATTTGTTTATAGTAGAGAAAAGTTTTGTATTCTGTCCTCAAACCTTGTCCAATTTCTAAAATATTATTTGTTTTGAGAGAGACAGAATGCGAGTGGGAGAAGGGCAAAGAGAGAGGGAGAGAGAGAATCCCAAACAGGCTCCGCACTGTCAGTGCAAAGCCCGACACGGGGCTCAATCCCACGAACAGTGAGATCACGACCTGAGCCAACATCAAGAGTTGGATGCTTAACTGATGGAGCCGCTTTGGCACTCCCTTTGTCCAATTTTTTTTGACAAGGCATCGACTCAGTTCTCTGGTCTTGTAGACAAGAGAGACAAGACTTGTATCAGCCTGGCAGGCACAGTCACTGCTGTCCGTTCATGCTCTTGTGGAAAACCTTGAGTTGGGTTGACAGGTGGAGGCTTTTCCCACCTGTTCCAGATAGAAATCACAGGTGTGCAATCTATGCATAGAACACTGTTTCCTTCCATTGCTTAGCATGAAACTGCTTCATCTTTTCTAAAATACCAACGGCCTTTGCTGTTCCCTAAAATAGGCCTAGAAAATAAGATTTTTTCCTTTGTCAGTGTTTCCACACTGGTAAAACTCGAGCTTACTGACCTGGGAGATAGTTTCATTCCACTGGGGTATTGGCAGAGAGAAATGGCTTATCAGTCTGTTCCTCAGGAGTGAAGTATTCGTGATTCTGATATTGATGGCTTTCAATGTTTGACTGAGAAACTCTTCCTACTTTTTGCTTCTGGGTCAGGAATCATTGTTTCTAGGCCTCGTGGTTTCCTCCCCACCTTCTGGTATGTTTGGCCTCTTTCATTTGGCAGGGTAACAGGCAAGCCTGTAGGGTGCCTCGAGACAGACGCTTATGTTGGGATGAGTGATGCTTCAGTGAAGTTAGTTTCAACCTTTCGTGTCATGCTTTCTCATGATAAAGGGCATGGGGGGGCCACTGTTTCCGAGACTGATGTTCATTGCATCCAGCACTTCCACTACAGAGCACTTGACCCTAAGTGAGTGTATCTGTCCCATCATCGTCTTGAGTGGTAAAAATAAGATCAAAGCTTATGTGAACTTTGACAGACTTCCTGATAGAAACAAATCTTAAATATATTTGACATTAAAAATAGAACTTTTTCTTTCACAGAGGACAGTTTTCAAAATGAGACAGAAGAAAAACTATATTTTATGTTTCTGGTTCATAGGCTACGTGAGACTTTTCTGGAGGTGCTAGTACTTAATTGTTCCCAACTTAAGAGTCTATAGAGTTTTGAAGGAATCTTCAATTAAGTCGTGCTTCTGCCATTCAGGGAGAATGAATAACAGATTTTTTTTTAACGTTTATTTATTTTTGAGACACAGAGTGTGAACAGGGGAAGGGCAGAGAGAGAGGCCAACACAGAATCTGAAGCAGTCTCCAGGATCTGAGCCGTCAGCACAGAGCCTGACATGGGGCTCGAACTCACAGACCGTGAGATCATGACCTGAGCTGAAGTCGGCCGCTTAACCGACTGAGCCACCCAGGTGCCCCCAGATTTTGTTTTTAAGATGGACAATATTTGAATCCCATCCTCAAATCCCTCCAGCTCTGAACTTAATTGAAGTAAGAAATTTGGCAGGAATGGAGTCCCACTTTCCAGGAAAGGAGCTAAAATAATTCTAGTTCAACCCCTTTCCTCCTGGGACCATGTTCAGATTGAGGCAATTAGTTTTAAAACAAATGGAGTTTCCAGATTCTCCACATTCTAACAAGATTGTAGAAAGGTTGAAAGTCACATGTCAAACTGGTTGAGTGTATAATTTCCTCTTGCAGATGCCAGACCCAAAGCAGTAGTGATCTAGTACTTATATTTGCTGTCATTTATTGAGACTAGAATTCTCCTTGGGAGATATTATAATTTCTTTAATATTAAAGTTTCTTTTCAAGGGATTTGTACTTAATAAGTTTCACGTAATAACATATGCATTCCATTTGAAGTTACCTTGCCAACTTTTCTAGGACTTTTTTTTAGCTTCCCCATAGTTTTTAATAAACCAAGAGATCAAATGAATACTCCCCCAGTTGCCCAGATATTGGGTGGTTATAGCTGATTTCAGCCCATCTATGATCTGTAAACATTTAAAGAGAACTTTTTTCCAGAAGATGCTTTGAGCCCAGAGGTATTCTCCAACCTCAGAAGGTCACTTACAGAACCAGAGAAACCTTCAATCTTTATTAATATATTTCTTTCTCTAATCTCACCCTTCCAGTAATATATATGATCTCATTCAAGGACAGCAACATTGGGGTCAAAGAAGAACTAACGAGAGAGTAATTCTTGACACCAGAAGACTCCCCAAACTTAGCAAAACTGGAAAGTTTTGAGGCAGCTAGAAGATTTTGAAAGCGATTTTTAAGTACACATAACATAAAATATAATTATTGTGAAGAAGTTCACCTAAAGACTCTTACCTATGTACATCTAATGTAAATTCCAACATATGTTTAGACGACTCACAAAAACTTCATGAGACAGTAGACAAAGTCAGCCATCATCCCAGGCTGTTTTTCTCACTGTTTAAATTTGCAAGAGGTAATAAACGTTTTTAGTCAGCCTAAGGAGAATAAAGGTTTATATTGAATGTTGATAACTCTAAAGACATGTCTATTTTAATTAAACCAATAAACTTAAATTAGTTTTAATAACGAATAATTTCCCTGATTACCCATCCAGAGGTAGAAAAATATGACATCCTGGAGAAGATGGAGGTAGAAAATCCACATCACAAAAGTACGGAGAAAGTGTTCAGCTTTTCTCCAAGGAGTTTTGGGGTATAGCTGCCTCCTGTCAGAGATCTAGAGTGATTACTTTCATTTTTTCCCCCTCTCTTAAGTACAAGACAATCCTATTTCTAATGTCCTGGATTTTATGCACCTAGAAATATTTCGAGATGAGGAAGGGAGGTTTGAATTGCTTCTCAAGCCATATTTCTGGTTTCGTAGAGATCGCCAAGACAGGACGGTTGTTTGTAATTCCCCGAAGAACCGGATTGCAGCCTGAATATCCAGGGACTGACCTGCTCATCTAATTAAATTTTCTTCAATTTGCTTCTTTATATCAGGGAGAAGACTTGCATTACAACCAAAATAAGAATTAAAAGATTTCTGTGTTCTAGAACATCAGGGTTTAATGCATTACATCTCTTAAAAGTCTATATATAGAGTCTTAAAAAGGACTTTGGGTGCTCTTTTCCTGAAAGCATAATTCAGTCTTGGCTTTTATCAGC
Source organism: Paguma larvata (assembly GCA_030068075.1). NCBI lineage: Eukaryota > Metazoa > Chordata > Mammalia > Carnivora > Viverridae > Paguma > Paguma larvata. The sequence goes on along the minus strand of CM057839.1, from coordinate 10,748,692 downwards.
CTCCAAACATCGGTTTCCAGCTGATCTTTTGTAGTAAGGCCTAGGAGAAACTTCGTCATCTGTTTCCTCTGTGAAGGGGTTCATGGAATGGCCACGAATCTTTCTAATCCCTTCCTGAGTTTGGTAAGATTTTCTGAAAGTGGAGGTCAAAACAGCTTTATAATTTAAAAAAAATCGGTTGCTGTTTAGGGGCCATGAGTTCTTTGCACTGGGGGTCTAGGGTGCAGCTGCAGAGAACATTGTACCAGCCTGTGTCTGGCAGGGCCTGATTGAAGGCTCTAGAAAGTAGAAGGAATTGTAAGAGAAAGACGAGCTAGTCTGCTGGTTGTTCAGGTGCTTCTGCTGAATTCACTCCCTGACTTTTAGTGTTTACACGAGGACCCTGTATAACCCCAGCTTTCTGGGGCGCCTGGGTCACTCAGTCGTTTGAGCATCCAACTCTTGATTTCGGCTCAGGTCATGATCTCAGGGCCATGGGATCAAGCCCTGTATTGGGCTCCACTCTGAACATGGAGCCTGCTTAAGATTCTACCTCTCTCTTTCCCTTCCTCCCCACCCCGCCACTCCCCCCTGTATGCACACACACTCTCTCTCTCTAAAATAAAAAAATAAAATTAAAAGAAAGTTAAAATACAGAAGTTTGTCTAATTCAAAAGATTCATCATCTGACCATGAGTAGAATCTTATTTTAATTTAAATAACAACTCAGGCCAATAAGCCTTTTTACAGCTTAACCATGGACACCGCTCAGAGCTGTCCCCTCAGGAGAGTAGAAGAAATGCCGCCCTCACAAGTCCAGAAGTTCACTCCCAGGGTTAGCCTCGGAAGGCAGACTTCGTTGTCACAGGTGGTAGGGATGGTGTAGCGCAAACGGTGTCCCTGGTTTCCCATGAGAATGTGAGACGCCTTCGGTCACAGATCTGCTAAGCCGTGACACTGAGCAGGTACTACTGCATTGGGCCTTTTCCAGCGCTAACAAGACAACAAAGGCTGAGATGACAAAGGTCCCTTCTTGTCCAGGACCCCTTATGACAAATTCCTCTGTGAACTGGCACGGTTGGATAAAGAAGGGATGCCAGTCACAACTCCAAATTGTTACTTGTACTCTGACAGGCTCTAAATCAGAGGTTTCTGTGACCTCCTCTTGTTGTTGTTTATTAAGTTTATTTTTAAGAGAGAGAGAGAGTGCACTCACATGAGCGGGGGGGGGGGGGGCAGACATGGGGCTCAATCCCACAGACTGTGAGATCATGACCTGACCTATGATCAACAGTCAGACACTTAACTGACTGAGCCACCCAGGTGCCCCAGTGACCACCTCCTGTTACCGACCCGCAGTCTAGTCGGCTGTCTGCCAGATGCATCCTCTGGATCCTCTGGCGGGCAGACGCTGGAGAGAATATTCTCACTGGTCGCAAAGCCAAACTCCCAAGACATAGAGCAAGACCAAAGGAAACCCTCTTCTGGTTTTTCTTATGTGCACATTAACAGGGCTAGCTAAGCCTTGGGTCGCAGAGCCAAATGAATACCCAAGAGGGATGTACCACTGGGGTGGGGACTGAGGTGTTTTATAGTGTGCCTCATTGTACAGAAGTTTTTTTGAGGTTGGTGGGTGACTGACTTCTAACAGGAGAGTCTGAGTTAGGTAGCAAGTGTTCTAAGAGCTTCTAAGTGTTCTACCTGTGCCCACCAGTTTTGCGGCTTTGGCTTCCAAGATGTCTCTTAGCAACATTCTTTACCCCATGTGCACATTAACCCATGGCAACGTTGGTCTGTTTTAAACAGACACTGGTCTGGTGAGGTCCATGAGCTCACCAATCAGTGAGGCCAGCTGGGACAGCAGGTTTTTATGGCCAAATGTGTGTTCTGCCCTATGAGTTTACTAAATAAATAAAATTTATGTATTTTGAGAGAAAGTGAGAGAGCATGAGCAGGGGAGGGGCAGAGAGAGAGAGGGAGAGAGAGAAAGAATCCCAAGCAGGCTCCGTGCTGCCAGTGTAAAGCCCCACATAGAGCTCCATCTCACAAACCGTGAGATCATGACCTGAGCCAAAATCAAGAGTCAGGCACTTAAATGACTGAGCCCCTAGGCACCCCTATACTCATAATTTCTTAGGTTTATCAGTGATTATCATATATGAAGACTATGTCACTTCAGAAGATTTTTCTACCCAGAGCAAGAGTTAAGAAGCATTCTTTAACAGCGTATGTTAAGCTGAGTCTAGGGAAAGAAAGGCTTCTTAATGGACATGAGCTAAAATCCCTGCTATGGACAGAATGTCTAGTCTCCTTTCCCCCAAATTCATATGTTGAAACCTAACCCCCTATATGGTGGTGTTTGTAGGCGAAGCCTCTAGGACGTGGTCAGGTCATGAGTAGGATTAGTGCCTTTATAAAAGGGACGCCAGGGGCGCCCGGATGGCTTAGTTGGTTAAGTGTCTGACTCTTAACTTTGGCTCAGGTCATGATCTCAATGGTTCATGAGTTTGGGCCCCACGTCAGGCTCTGCATTGACAGGGAGGAGCCTGCTTGGGATTCTGTCCCCACCCCCCCGCCCCTCCCCTGCTTTTTCGCTCTCTCTCTAAATAAAAAAATAAAAAGCTGAAAAGGAAAACATGTGGTTAAATATAAAATATATTTAAAAAAATAAAAGGGTCCCCAGAGAGATCCCTGGCCCCTTCTACCATGTAGGGATACAACAGTAAGATGGCCATCTGTGAACCAGAGAGCGGGCTCTCACCAGACACAGAATTTGCCGGTGCCTTAATCTTCGACTTCCCAAAGTTTGTAACTGTGGAAATAAGTGTCTGTCGGTTATAAGCCATCCAGCCATGGTATTCTGTTACAGCAGCCCTGAGGGTCTAAGGTAGGCCCCTTGGAAAGTCTGTTGCAATAGTGGAGGAGGGTGCCCTATGTCCACACTTCTCCACGTGTGGTCCCAGATCAGCCTCCTCAGCATCTCCTGGGCACTTGTTAGAAATACAAGCCCCCACCCAGTCCTGAGTCAGCAACCCTGGAGGCAGGGCCCAGCAATCTTCTCTAACCAGCCCTCCGGGTGAGTTTTGAGTCTTCTGGTTGGACAACCACTACTTGTGCTGTCTTAACGGAGAGCGCTGCTGAAGGCCCTTTGATGCCTCTTCTGCCGATTCCATGTTTATCAACCAGCCATGGATATAATTCGTGTGCCCACACTACACTTACGGGATGTGCTACTTCCCTTTACAAATGTAATTCTAATTGTAAATTTACAGGATGGTTTTCACACATCAGTTTCTCGTGAGTGTGACAAGCAAACCCATCTAACTGAGAATGACCCATTCTGTGCTCTAGAGGAGGTCTGGTTTCTAAGGCTGTAAAACAGATGCCCAGCCTGTGATCTAGGGTGGATTCGCTAACGTAGATGCCATGGGGTGAGTCAGCCCAGCAGCCACGGTCCCATCCCAGCCTTCCCTGGGCTCTCTCTTTCCTGTCCCTACATCCCAGAGGAAGAGCTGATAGCCCCCCTGGTCGCTGGGTTCTGGACACAGGTGACATGTTTCTTCGACTTACTTCGTAGACTGCTGTGTATTTAACTGTAATTGTATAAGTGTTAGGTGTTTTCCAGTTTGATTAGACAGCTATCATTTAGTTATAAGTCCACAGGGAAATGATCCTAAATTCTCTTACTAAAGCTTTGGGCAATTTCTCTTGGCATTTCTGGCCTTCTAGACTCAGAAAATCACTGAGTGGTTAACAATTTACAAAGTTAAGAGAGCTTTATGTTGATCGATATGAACATTAGTATTTGAGTGAAGGATGGCTTCTGGGAAATTATCATGGGGTCATTGCAACAGGCTCCGTTATCTGTTGCGTACAGATAGCAGGTCATGCTGCTGGGGATAATTAGAGGAAGCGAGAATGGAGTTGAGTGAAAGACAGGGAGCTAGAGCAGATGGCAGACATGATTTGTCTGTGCAGCCTTGGGAAGAAGTGTCGGGGAAGCTGAGGGGAAGCATACCCAAGGCCTTCTTATATTTACAGCCGTGCCTCATAGTCCTAGGAATAGGGAGCCGAACCCTGGCGGGGGAGGGGCGCCCGGGCCAGTTGGGGCTGTTTTTCTACATTCTGAAGCTATCGGAGCAGAGTCTGTGTATTATGGGAGGGGGTCAGGAACAACACAGGGGTATGTGGGGATTTTCCCTCTGCTTCAGATGAGCTAAGCATGCAGAAAGAAAAATAAGTTACCTAACTTTCTTCCTGTATCGAAAAGCTTATAGTGAGTCAAGGATATTGAATGGCAAAATACCATGGATTTCCCCCTTTTTATTTATTTATTTTTATTAAAATATTTTATTTATTTATTTAGTGGAGAGTGGTAGGGCAGGGAGAGGGAATCCCAAGCAGACTCCACACCATCTGCGCAGAGCCCTGTGTGGGGCTCAATCCCACGAACCAGGAGATCAATTTTGACCTGAGCCAAAATCAAGAGTCAGATGCTTAACCGACTGAGCCACTCAGTGCCCAAATTTCCCCCTTTTTAAGTAAGGCAGCTTCCTTGTGTATTTTACCCAGTGCGGAAGCATTTTAAAAATAGATATGTATGTTTATGTTTTTATAGATTTACGTGAGTAGAAGATTTACAATATGAATTATTTCATGACTTCAGGGGAGTGGGATTGGGGGGATTATTAGCTTGTTTTATATACTTCTTTATTATAGAACTCATACAAGTCTTTAACTCTTGTTCACATCGTAAAAGAAATCTTAAATTTTATAAGAGTTTTCAAAGGTCACTCACAAACTCAGTCCCCAATTCTCTCTCTCTCTCTCTCTTTCTCTCTCTTATAAATCTCTCAATTTCCTCAACTATGAATTCTCCTGCCATGTGAAATTAGAAACATAGATCCTGAGTCTGGGACGAGATTATGATAGATCAGCACAGATAAGGCAAGGTTTCCAGGGGAGTACACTCATGAGAGTTGAATGGAAGGCTACATTATTAGGCTAAGAATATTATCAGAGGAAATTCCAAGTGTAGGAGAATGGGGTGTGAAAAATAAGTTATGTGTTTACATGTGCTTGAGAGAGAGATTTAGATCTAGGTGTTTTGATGAATTCTGGACCTACCCAGCATAGCCTCCAGTGTCCTCTCGGAGAATACGCCCAAACATTCTGGTGTCCGAATTTTGACTTCATGAGATATTGTGATTTGTAATAAATATATGTTTGAGGGTGCCTGGGTGGCTTAGTCGGTTAAGTGTCCAACTTCAGCTCAGGTCGTGATATGGCAGTTTGTGAGTTCAAGCCCCGCGTCAGGCTCTGTGCTGACAGCTTGGAGCCTGGATCCTTCTTCAGATTCTGTGTCTCCTTCTCTCTGCCCCTCCCTACTCATGCTCTCTCTTTCAAAAATAAACAAACGTTAAAAAATTAAAAAAAATATATATATATGTTTGGTCTTTGTCCCATTCCTGGCATAGAGTTCCTGAAGCCCTTGGAGTTTCGTAAGTGAAGTGAATGATAAAAGTAAAAAGAGCATCTTTCATTATTTATAACAAGACCCTTCCAACTACACCTGAGCTTAGGTTAATGAGGTGACTTTTGAAAAGCCTCTAAGGATGGGGGCCTAGTTTCCAGGGAAACCAAGAAGGTGATTAGAGTTCTGGAACTTTCAGCCTCCTCCCCTCCCCCCCGCCACCTCGCCTCCCCACCTCTGTGGAGGGAATAGAGGCTGGAGGTTAAACTAACCACTAATGGCCAGTGATTTAATGGATCATGCCTCCATAATGAAGCCTCCGTAAAAACACTAACCGAAGAGATTTGGAGAGGTTGTGGATTGGTGCGCCAGGAGGGTGGCACACCTGGAATGGGCATGGACGCCCTGTACCCCTTCCCCCATGTTTTACTGTATGCATCTCTTCTATCCATCTGTTCCCGAGGGGTTTCCTTTTATAATAAATGAGTAACATAGTAAGTAAACTATTTTCCTGAGTTCTGTGAGTCATTCTAACAAAGTATCGAATCTCCAGGAGGAGGAGTTGGGAGCCTCTAACTTATTTATAGCAGGTCTGTCAGAAGTACAGGTGACAGCCTGGACTCATGATTGGCATCTGAGGTGGGGCCCATCTTGTGGGACTGAGCCCTCAATCTGGGAGGTGTGACACTAACTACAGGTGTCAGAACTGAATTGATCGGTGTGGGGAAAATGCCCATGCAGTTAGTGGCCGGAGTATTCTGAGTATGAAAAAGAGTTTTGTTTTTCCTTTCACTTCATTTCAAGAGAGGGGCTAACATAAAAAAGCCCACCTCAGATTGATTGCATCATTTGTAGTCCTTATCTATATTTATATTTGTGTTATTCATGAATGTCTTTTCTCTCTAGGTAGATTATGGTGTTTGAGGTCAGGAGCCATTTTTTCTTATTTATATTGTATTCTCATATTGCTCATATGTGCTTGATAAATAGTTTTTGAATGAATGAACCAAACTCTAATTCAGTGTGAAAGTATCTAAGGAAATAGATCCTACACTGCCTGATCTAGAAGCCTTTCTCATATAAGAACGAACTTCTTTTCTTTGGTCATAGAGCTAGGTGTCATTTTGAAAAATTTAGTCTATTTCCTCCTTAATGTGGAACTGTAAACTAGAACTATAACAAACAGAAGTTGTTATTCCATGATGTTTTACAATTTACAATTTAAAAAATCACATCTACCACTGTCTCTTCTTTGTCAATCAGAGGTGCTCGGGAAGGAAACAAGAAATAATATTTTTGGTAAGTGGTTACTGTCAGGCACTTGGTAGTTTGCAATTCTTTTGTCAGTTTAATCTCTCAATCATTAAATCCATGTTGATTTTAGAAATGAAGAGATTTGTTCTGAGAAGTTAGGTCACTTGGCCAAAAGGTGACACCTATTGGGATATCAAAATTCAGGTCATTTGGCTTCAAAGACTTGTGCTTTTTTTTTTTTTTTTTTAAACTCTCTGCTTCCAGTATGGCGGCCATATCTCCTCTTACCTCAGTTGGCCACGTGCGTTTGTGGCTCTTGTCTGTCTTCAATATCGTATGTTCTGTATAATGTGCAACATGTGACATGCCAGAAGTCCACTTAGAAGCATGGCTTAAACTTCTAAGATATGTTAGAATTCTAAATAGATGGCAGAGACCAAAGGCAGGCCACACCAAAATGGGCCACTTTGGCATGAAGATAATTTTGAGTTAAAAGCAATCAAAACCCAGCAGATTTAGGAAAAGCTCTTTATCTCCTGCACAACTGCCTAAAGAAAATTTAGTTAGGGGGCCTGGTCCAGAAAGAGAGCTGTCACCACAGATGACTACATTATACCGTGAGCTAGGTACAGTAGACAGGGAGGAAGCTAGCAAAGCCTGAGTGACCCAGCAAACATTTGTTTACCAAACATTTCTTCTTTTTCATTCTTCCTAAAGGTTACATTCCTTCCCTTTGAGGTCCCAGACCCGTATCCCCTTCTCCTTAGTGTTCAACGTGACAGAGATACCTCATGTTGCCTGTGTTTGCGATTTCATGTCTGCGTGGATTTCTCATAACTACAATTTTAAATTTGGTCTTGTGATGTTAATCTTATGTCCATCTGATCCTTAATCCAGCTAGAAGGACCTTGAATGGTGGAGGAAATTTCTTCCTCCCTGAAGGGATCATTCCCAGTACTTTGGACCAGGGGTTGTTGGTTGTGTGGGAGATGAAACTTTTTCCTCTCTCCTCTTAGATCTCAGTGCCTGGAGACTTGCAAATCAAACTGACAAAAGGCAGATTAATAAGAGAAAAAAATAGATTATGTTATGTACTTATACATGGGAGTGCCCAAAGAAATGTGAAATAAGGAGACATTTAGAATGTGGGGGTTATCTTAACAAAGGACAATATATTGTGGGGACAAAGGAAAAGAGGTTTGGGACTTCTGGGGGTGGGGATAAGTTGTGGGAAGGTAATAGGAAATGTAGGGTGAATATGGTATATTTAGTATGGTTTCTCGTGCCAATAAGAGCCTCCTCAGGCAGTGAGAGTAGCTCTGGAGCAGTTCCCTTCCTTGTGTATGAGAGAAAGACACTTGTGTCTAGACCGGAAGGGGGGCAGAGAGCTCACTGCTTTCAGCTCAAAGCACTCCTTTCACCGAAAGGGCCTATTTTGGGGTGGCTAGTGTACTGTGCTCTTCTTTAGTTTTTTTGCTTTCATCTTCTTGGCCAACAGTGTACTCCACAGTATTATCCTCTGTCCTTGTGTTTGCTTTTGCCTTCATAAATTTTAGTTTCAAATTTCTGACCAATACAAGCCAACATTTTGGCTTATTAGATTCTGAGTTTCTTTCGTGAATTCATAATAGTAAGAACATTTTATCATTAAACAAAAAGCCCAAAAGCACCGTGGAACAGCCTCATGGCATTGGCACACTCCCCAGGTTTCTGGTGTTCCATCTCAGAACTAAAGAACTTACCAGGGAAGGCCAAGGTCCCCACCTTTTTTCCCCAAAGTTCACTTATTCTGCGCCCTGTAGATAACATTACTTTAACTTGAGATGAGCACAGGACAACTCAAATAGAAGAGGGAAATGGAGGAGTGGGAACCATAGCCAAATGGTGCACTTCCCTGCCTTTGTGCTTATTTACATAATTGGGTTTTTATAACACTTCCTGTACTTTTCTGTAAGCTGATGCTGCCCTAATTATAGATTTTCACGAGAACACTTCATTGTACCCCAAATTATATAGTGCTTTAAAAAGGTACCTTCTTACTGGTTTACCAAATACCTTATAAATGCGTAATTACGTAAAACTATTCAGGATACAGAAAAGAAACAGCCTGTACTGTTCACAGATGTTGGTATTGTTACATAATTGAGCACAAGGCTTTCAAAGATCTATAATATTTTTCTTTTATGAAAAAGAAAGAAATGACTCATTATAGTCATAACGTGTCACAGAGATTCCTGATCAAACAGAATGCGCGTGTTCTGTTTTGTGACTTATGTACAGTGCATTGTCAGTGGACTCGCCTTCGTGGACGGGAAAGTGCCACTTATTCCAGCAAATTACCTTTGCGGCGTATGTACCTGCTTGTTAGACAGCTTGTGGGCACCTGGGTGAGGCAGGGGCTGGGCCCCTTTATCCTGACACACCTGCACACGGTGTCCCTGCGGCGCTGGGCACTGGGGAACTTCCCCCATTCACAGACGTGCTTTCAGGGAGCCCTCGAGGACCTGCAGCCAGCGCTGTCCTGCAAACCGGGAGTGAGCTTCCTGTGCAGCAGCTCTGTTGCTTTTCCCTCAGTTTTGTCTCTGTCTTAAGACACCAGTGATTCCACCTGCAAGGAAGGTAACTCGGTGGAACACAGCTGAGGAAATAGGATTGGTTAAGTGCTGGGTTTAATGTTTAAGTTTCAATTTAATTTTCAATGCTGTTGTGACAAAAGACACATTACTGATCTTAGGGTATTAGAATCCGAAGGACTCGTGTTTCTGAGGAAAAAACAAAATTGAAAAAAACATCGGGTTAGATTTTGTGTGATTGACAGATGTCCCCATATTTTTCTCTTCCGAGGAAATTGTCTTTTGGGAATGAGCTGGAGAAACACATGAACTTACCCATTCCTTCAGAGGTTTTGATATCAGCCTTAAGATTAGTTCTTTTCTCTGAGGGAACTTTTGTCTTTTTTAGTAAGAACTTTGGAAGATGTGTTGCAGAAGTGGCTTCACGCGTTTTTCTTGTTTCGCTTTGTTGGAATTTTCCTCCACCTCTCCTTTTGTGGTTCTCGCCTCAAAAACTGTCCTTCATGAGATCGTTGCGCCGCTGTGGCTCCTTGTGGCCCATCGATTGGTCCAGCAAAAGCCTGGAGTTCGAGAACCAGCTTAGCAGTGAGAGAGCAAAATCCGGAGCATAGATGGATTCCTAACCGTAAGTGGGCCCGTGTCGAAAGTGGCGTATTACGTCACTGCCACGTATTGGCATTATCAGTTATGTGTCATTAAACAGCTCACCTCACTGAATGATTTACTTTGTGTTGAACTGCCTTTTTCGATTAAAGGGAGCAAATGCCGGGGAACCAGGGTCGCAGTATCCGAAACCATATATTTTCTCCTGTTAACACCAGCCATCGCAGACTCGCAAGCGAGGGGTGTGTTGGTGTTTTGCTTCAGGCTGTAGTGCTCTAGTTTAAATGGTCCAAACAAGTGATGAATGGTCGGGGGGGGGGGGGTGCGGGGGGGCAGCCCCGACACCACTCTCCAGATCTGTTCTTCAGCCCACTTGCGTTTGTGTCACCTAGCCGCACGCTCGGGAGGTGTTACTTCAGATCACGCTGTTATTTTGCCGGCGCTTGTTTCCATTTTGGGGACCCGTGGTGTCGCTCCGTATACATGTACCGTTCTGTGCGTGGATGTGTATTTACCGAAGTATTACATCAAGCGGACCGAAAACGCATGCATGTTCACGTGTTATTTAGCACAACGACCTAAACCTTAAACTCTTGACGTGGCGGTTGCAGTGCAGGTGTTCCTGATACATAAAGACTGCGTGGTGCGGCGGAAGGTGGAATTGCCCCCACCACAGAAACTCTGGACTCTTTTCTCCGAGTTTCAGTGGTGATAATTCGATCCAGACATTCCAGTTTCTTGGGACGTTCTTTTATTGTCTCACAAGTCAATGTGGTATTTGGATTTCGCAAGGCCAGACCATACACCGTGTTTCTCCAAAGTCCATTTTCAGGAGTCGGGTGTATTCACTGTTACTCTGAAGTTGAGAATTTGAACCATTAGCCGACCCGCTGCATTTGCTCTCTGTGTAAAAGTTCGTTATAACACTGCTAATTACTGAGCAGCTGGATTTGTGAAAAAGTGCACAGCGGTAATTTGCACCTGACCGTTGCTTTGCTATGAAAAAAATTGTGCTCACATAACGGGGTGCACAGGCGCTTGATCTGTAAACTTCCGGGGAGCGTGTTTATCTGTGGCTCTTCAGCAGCTTGACGTTTTGAGTACAGCATTTGGTTTCTTCGTGTGTGCTTCTGCGACACTCATTTTTACTCTGATAAGAGCTGTTGAGCGCTGGTGGGACATTGTAAAAAGAGAAGGGTACCATTGTACAACACGACTGAAGCTTTTAAATGACTATGTGCTTTTGTTTATTATACTTTGCTAGTTTTGGGGGGCAGACGAGAAAAAAGATTTCCTTTCTAATTCCTTACTCTCGATATAAAATCATGAGCTGGCCTCGTCAGAGGTCAGTGTTTTGGTGACGGTGTTAAAATCATTGTTTCAGTGGCAGAGCAGAATGGGCCTGTCCCGTTGGACTCCCGTCCTGAATAAATCCTTCTGTGCAGTGGGAGTAGATAACAGACCTCAGCCAGCCGCGTTTGGTGTTTGGGTTTGGTCTGTTAAGAACAACTTCAGGTCAGGTCTTGGGAAAGAAATTATTTTCGCCCCGTGGATGCGGCAGAAACATCTGCTTCAGGTAGTTGACAAGTGTTCCTTATTAACCCGTGAGCCAAAGACCCAGATAGGGAGTTCTGACTGTTTGAAAACTGCACATTCCTTGTGTTTGTCAGTGTATATTCAGATTAATCCCACATACCTCTTATTTGGATTGCCGACAGCCAGGAACTCCGAAAAGAAACGGGTGCTTTTAAAGAGGAATGTGAAAAATTAAATTTTCTTTCTTAGTACAAGAGTTTTTCTGTACTTGTAAGAACTCGTGCTCTTGGGCAGAAAGGACAGGTTTCAAAGGAACCTCATCTCCATATGGTTTTACTCGATAATCCTTTATCCAACATCTTCAGCCCTCATTCCTTTGCTTTCTTGCCTGTGGCTACATTTCTATCTCGGCATCAATTAGCACAGTGATTTATACAACAAGCAAGCAGTTTAGAGGTAATGGTACACAATTAACATCTCATTCCACCATAAAGGGTATGCTAAATACCCCAGTCATTGCTTTCTCTGCCTGGAATTGAAATAAGTGTTTGTCCTAATTCATATGCTATCTGATGTGAAGTGGGCCTGCTTTGTCCTGCACTACACCATTAATCTAATTATAGCTAGCTGCAAATGAAGTGCTGTCTGAGCTCGGAGAGTGAAGAAAATAGCCTTTTGTCATTTCGCCTGACTCTGCGAAGCAAGATCACACTTTCCGGGGCAATACTGCGAACTGGAAATCTCCATAATATTGCTGCCTGTTGCATCTTTTCTAATTGCCGCCGCATTGTAAACACGACCGGGCGCTGATACAAATAGAGCTGTAGATATGCTGTCATGTGGGCTGTCGGGGAAAGTCCTCCGAGTGCTGTTGGATTAAATGATGCATCCTGATTGACAGCTACCTCGAGACTGTGCGGATGGAGTTGTCACAGCATTACGCCGAGAGGCCGCTCTGGCGGCTGTGGCTGCCCTGACGGAACAGCCGCCTGGTCGGTTTACCTTCCTCGCCCGGCCCGGGGGCGTCTCTCCCAGGGAAGGACGGCCACAGGCTCTGGCCCTCCGCGTTTGGGGTATTGTTTCCGGGAGATTCGGTTTGGTTTGGCCGGACCGATGCTGTCGTATTCTGCACGGCATTGACCCCTTGCTGTGGTTTTCCTCCAGTGTTCATAGTGATCCCACAAAGAGCTCAGGAAGGGGGGAAAAAGCAAAACAGAAGCCGTTGAATTAAGATTCCAAATCTACCTCAGTGTTTTAATGTATATTTAGTGAGGTTTTTTTTCTACTTTTCCGAAATTCCAGTGTTTTTAAAGACGTATCTACTTTTTTTCTCCCCTGCAGCTGGTCATTCTGACACTTTAAGAACACTGACGCTTGCTCTCCAGCTCAGAGTTAGGAAAGTAGACTGGGGGCGTACTGGAGTGTTAGCTCTCACTGCCACACCGTGGAAATAGAAACCCAGTTTAATGGTGGAGACCCCTGGGGCCGGCAGGTGGGAAACTTTGAAGAGGAGAGCCTGGTATCTGAAGAAATGCATTTGCCACCTTCCTTAGTGAGGGCCGATGTACGGTGTATGGCCGGTGCTTCAGGACGTGAAGGGAACTGGTGTAACTTAATTCCCAGCAAAGTGCACCATTTACCCTTGACTGAGATGGGCCATGGTTGCCATCAACCGCGCGTGTTCTCATTGTTTCGGAAGAATGATATAGGAACGGAAACCGGAGGTGAGCTCCGTGAAGGGGAAATCACAACTGAAACGCTGTGCTGCTTTACGCGGTGGTGTGTGTGTGCGTGTGTGTGCTGTGTGTGTGTGCTGTGTGTGTGCTGTGTGTGCGCCTGGCACAGGTGGGCGTGCCCATCTACAGGATGTTTTTGCTAACCAACCTGATCAGAAAGCATATATCCCCCCGCAAACCGTGACCGCGCACGCCTTCTCCCCCAGCTACCACGGCTCTCTGCCCCCCACCTTCCCCTTCGCCATCATCAGGTTCCATGCTAAGAGTCCTATGTTTGTTTTTAAAACAGTTCCATTCTGTTCCTTTTAATTGTCCATCTCTCGTAGTTTTGTCCTGACCCTTTTATGTCTGGTGCGATTCCCTTCTCTTTCTTGCTTTTTGAACTTTTTGGGAGAAATTTTCTTGTTAGACATGGTTTTACATTGCAGACACCATAAGATTCATTCGCTTAGAGCCCCGGGCCGGGGTCATTAGCGAACACCTCCCATGATTGTGCGCCCCCATCACTGTCCTGCGCGGGTTGAGGAGCTGACCAGGCCACGCACCAGAGAGCACCTGTTCTCAGCGCTAACTTCCACTGTGCCGTGTGCTTTTCAAGAGCTTAATAGTTTGTGCTTTTTGAGCCCCCCCTAAAACCAGAGTGAGGTTCCATCTACCGACGAACCCAGAGTGAGGCCACTTCGGGCCCCACCCTGGAGCAGCTTCTAACCCCTGAAGCAGACGTTTCTCATGACTTTGCAGGGTGAGAACCTTCTGGCCTCTTCTAGAATCGTACTCCTCTGTCCTATCAGGTAACCTTTAAAATCTTGGACTCCCACCTGCAAAACCTCACGTTTGTGGTTTATCTGCTCGAAAACAGTACCAACAACAACTTAAAGTCACAACTCTTCAGGGAGGTTTTACAGAACCCTTTAGGAATATTTAAGTGCCTGGCATGAAAAACCAAACTCCGTGCACATCATAGGGCCTTTTCCTGAATTCTTTCAGCTCCTTGGCTGGCTCTGTCTGAGCCCCCTAAGAATTCAGAGAAACCAATAAATAGCAGTTTTGATCATAAGCTTTGAAAGCCCTCGTGTACACTCTTAAATGACTGCTTTTCTGGGGGCAGCAGAAAGCTCTTATGGCGCTCACCAGGCCCTTCGTTCTGCGGGGCCCATACGCTGCGCCCGTTTAGATCCCAGCCCGGCCAGCGCGCCCCGCGCCCGCTGCACTGGCGGCCAAGGCGTTGTTTTAAGAGGCGTGTTTGTGTGGGCACGCCGGCAGGACAACATCAAAGGTAATCTTAAAAAGAGAACCTTCTTGCTGCCTCCTCTCTTTTTATTCAGAAAGGTCGTTTCTTAGCCAAGTATTTGCAAGGAGGCCTCTCCTGAGGCATTTACCCCGGTGTTATTTTTTACTCGTGATTACAATAAGTCGCTTATCCCCCAAACAGATTTTTAGAACAATAAACAAATACAAAAGGAAAAGGAACATCTCATCAATAACAAAGACTGCATCTAAAGGCGCTGAGTTTTGTGACCCTTTTACATCTCTTTCCAAGCAAAGCAGGAGTCCTACAGAGAAAGGAATTCAAAAGATATGAAAATTATAAAAATAGTAAAAGGATCCAGTTTTAGTCAGGATCTTGTAATTTCTGGGGAGAAACGGAGCTCGGTACAACCTCAGCTCTTTATTTACGTTAAGGCTTGTTTGTGATATAGCTCAAATTAGTCTTTAGGCCTAGCCACTGTGGTGAAATGTGATAAATCATATTATCCTTAGCGTAGCAAGTGCCTTTCCCTGAATTTAGACTTCGCATTTTGAAGTCAAACGGTACAAAGAACAAGGGGAAAAAACAGATCTGTGTGTCAGCCGGGCCCAGTGCTGACCGGTCCTGTGTTGGGAGCCGTGGAGGGCGCTGCCAGCTGGAGAAGTGACTTCGCTGTGGACTCTCTCGCTCCCAGGGGTGTTGGGTTTTCTTTTCTAAGGCAGACAGAGCACAGCTATGAACACCATGCAATTTGGTACAATTATGTTCTCCCTTCTTCCTCCGTCCACCCCCCCCCATAGTCTAATGAAGGACTTTGAGGTAACAATTCATCGTTGATAAATAGTCCCTCTGGCCAGAATGTTTATCAGACTGACAGCAGAATGCACTCTCCTTGCCACTTAGGACTCAGATGAATTTTAATCGGAGCAAAAAGCTTTTATTTGCACTGCGATTTCACTTAAGGACCATATCCTTCAGAAACCGGCAGACACTTGTATGTCTTGATTGCAAAACACACACTCAGGAGTAAAGAACATGCAAAAGATGTTATTATTCAACCTGTCACAGTGGCAAATCTGCGTGGGACTTAGGCTCCCCCCGCCCCCTCCCCCCACCAAGAACAGGCCCCGCAAAGAGTACCCGAGGCATTTCCGCCATGCCATCCCCGTGCAGAACCAGAGGGTGAGTTCTATTTTGTTTTTGCATCCCTGCCATCACGATGCCCACAGGAGGCTTTGAGTTACAGCAGCTTCTTTCAAACAAAATGGACCCGCCTTGGTGCCGTATCTGTCTTCCCCAAGGGAGGTGCGAGCTGGACGGATTCCAGAAATCTTCAGGTGGTGCTTTCAGCCTCACTGAGCAACACCTCTTCTCACCATTTGAGTTTGTTTCTTTTTGGGGAGACCGAACTGTGGCTCTTCTGTTTGTTCATTAGAGAGCTAGGATTTTTTTTCCCTGCCAGGCAGAAATTCTCTTTATTACAAATGTTCTGTTTGAGTGAACTCCGTTGAACGTGCCCCCGATTGTTTGAGAACCATCTACAAAAGGTTCCATTAAAAACCCTCGCTTGTGCATAATGTTTCTCTCAATGGCTTTACAGTCTGATATTGTCTCTGTGTGTAGAAGATAGTCCTTCTGTTTCATCTTTATCTACCCTAAGCATCTTGGTACCTTGGAAAGACTACGTCATGTTGTGCCCAGAAAGAAGAGCTAACTTTTTCTGTAGTGAATATAATATACTGTGCCTCTAGAAAAAGGTGGAATTTTAAATATTATTTTGCCCCAAACGAACACTGAAACCCTTTGTCTTAACTTGGTGGCGCGGGGAGCGGGAGCCTGAGACAGCAATCTGCTGCCATCTGCTGGCGGGTCCCCGCAGAGTCACCCTCTCCCTCCGCTGACCCAGCCAGCTCCCGGAATTCGTGTTAACTGGGATACGTGTGTAAGCAGTGAAGGGAACATAAGGAAAATCCTCAGTGTTTTCTTTACAAAGTTTTGAGGTGTTTCTCTTACAGGGTGACTACTATTTGTCACTAATTAATTACTGGAGTCGTTCTTATTTCAAAAAATTTCTTAAATAACCAGCTCACAACATGTGCCAGAAACAAAACGACTGTATTTTATTTTTCTGTACAATCATCAAAAACCATTTGACTTCAAAGATGTTATCATTTAAATTTCAAAGCGAAATTCCGATTCTGAAGGAATGCTTTATTTGAGGAAAAGTTTATTTAAACTCACTTATGATTTTTCCCCCCCTGCTTAAGTACAAGGTGCATATATTAACCAAACTGGCTGCAGAGCTGAACAAATTTATGCTGGAAAAAGCAGCTGAGGACACAAGCAGTATTCTGCGCTCCCCGATGCCCGGCGTGGTGGTGACCGTCTCTGTCAAGCCCGGAGACATGGTAAGGACCGAGCCTATCTGTGGGATGAGGCGGACTGAAGTGCCATCCCGTTCCGGGCAGTCTTTTCTTGACTCATAACCCCCACAAATCAGCTAACTAGGTTTTGCACATTCTCTGCTTCACATTCGAATTGGGTTAGTGGCAGTATCTCTGAGTCTCTCCCCTACCAACGCCCTGGGACTGGAATAGAAATAAGACCAGATTCGTTCTGTTAATTGGCAAATGCAGTATTTTGGAAGTATTTTATTTAAAATTTCTATTTGCTTTCTAGTTCTCTGTGCTCTAAGTATCCTTGAAGAACTGATACCAAGCAATAGCCCTTTGATAGGGAACTCTCTGTGAGATTTCTGGAGCTAAGGAAAGCTGATTCCATAAACGGTGAGGTACCAGAGCACTTCCGTAACTTGATACGTATAATTTAGGATCACAGTTTGAAGCTTTTCATCTCGACCTTGTGACATTAAGGCACAAATCAAAGCTATACTAATACTTCCTCACAGGTTCCGGCTCACCATAGCATGCTATGCACAGATTGGTAGGATACATTTTCATAGAGCATGGATGGAGAGCTCTACTGATTCGCAGCCAGAAGAAAAAGAAAGCAAAGATGCAGCCAGCCTTCTAGGGGACAGTTAAATACTAGCGTTTTCATGTATGTGCTGGAAACTCGCGGGCCAGCCCGGCAGCCTGTCGTGGCTAGCGCGGGGACCCCATCGCGCATCCCCGTGAAATCACAGGGGTTTGCGTATTCTCCTGGAAAGAGGGCATTAAAACTTCTGTATTTCTTTGTTACATTAGTAAAATCACATGGAGAAAAACTCACATAGGCGGCATTGGCTTCTAGAGAAAACATTTATAATAAATGAACATTAAGAAAAAATGATCAGGAAAAAAAACAGAAAAAAGCGACATTTGTCATTTAAATGAATAGCCCTGAAATTGAGAAGCGAAGTTAGAACGCTGACTTAGCAGTTGCTCTTACCTGATGATACAGAGAGAGAACTCCAGCCACTCTTCCAGAAAAGCATAGGGGAGGCTCAGTAGCTATGAACTGTTACATTTACTTCGAAGGCTTTGACATTCCAGGAAGAAAGCCCTCATTAAGACTGTCTTACCAAGGTTTGGGAGAAATTATATGTAAAATTACATTTATATGTTGAATATGGAGAGGGGTTTGCCTTCTGTGTCTTCATTCTAAAGGATTAGGGTCCTAAGATGATAGCCCGTTGGCCCTGACAGGAAGAATGCTTACACCAAGATGTGGAATCACTAAGTTGTACACCTGAAATTAATGTAATCTTGTGTGTCAAATATACTCAAATAGATTTTGTAAAAATGCTTCCACTCTCTCACTGCATCATGAGAGCAGTCGGTGGAATCTTCCAGCAACGAGACATGTAGGTTGGTAAACAATATGGTGGTTTTTTTTTTTTTCCATTTTTCATCTTAAGCCTTTTCTAGAAGCTACATAGGCCGCCATCCTGAGCTTGTGCTAATTGTGTGGCTTTAAATTATAAAATCACGTTTGAAAAAAAGAATAAGCGTGTAACTGAAATCCTTACTTTTCCAACACCTGAGTCAAAAACCTTGGCCGGGGTGGGGGCAGGAGAGGCTCACAGTGCGGTCGGTCGGTCTTGCTCCTTACCTGGCACCAGCCTCCCCCGGGCCGCTCTGGGGGCAGAGAACCGGGAGCGTGTAGCCTCCTTGTTTCCAGCAACTGCTTTCTCCGAGTCTGGCTTCTCCGGACACCAGAAGGGTTTGGCCTTCATACTTTCCGTGTCCTAGCTAATAATCTAATGCGGGAAAGCAAGGCATTTAGTAAATTGGAACCCCGTGGGGCTAGGCCTTGGCTCGTCGGGACAGCTCAGATGTTGAAAACCACCACCAATCACGAAATGTGGGTATTCAAGAATGGTTTTGATTTGAGAAGTAACTGTTAAAAATATGTTACCGTGAGGTCATGAGACCTCCTTTAAAGTCCAAGTCTGGGGGTGCACCCCCAGCGAATTGGCCCCTAGGCTCTGTGTGGCTCTCCTTACTTACAGATGCTCCCTGCACGCGTGTGCCTAGGCTGGTCAGGGGGAGTGCGCGCCTTCTTAAATTCTTCTCCCCAGCTTCCGGTGCCGCTTTTGGTCCTTGCCGAACTTCCTTTCTTACTCGGTGCAGTCGTGTTTTGGTAAAACAGTGTTTCCTCTTGAGTTACTGGTTGTGAGAAGTGTCCCAAACCGCTCCCTTCACCAAGTGCAGGGTGAGAAGTTTCATCCTGGGCTCCTCACAGCAGCCTCTATCCTTACATCTGCCTTGTGTAATTAAAACACAAGAAACTTTGTGTTTCCACCAAAGGCACAGCACGTCCTCGAGGCCATTATGAGAAAATAATACTTGTAACTTTTAAGTTTTGCGGGTTTAAATCATTTTAGCGCTGCGGACATGTGGTGGTGTTCTCAGCGATGACAATAGCCGAGCCAGAGTCCCACTCGTGTCAGTAGAAAGATAATGGAATCAGTCATCCCTGTGTGTTTTCAAGGAAAACAAGGACCTGAGAAACAAATAGGGGCCTGCAGCTAGTCTCGTTTTCTTTGAAATGTTATTTTTTTATAGTGTAAATCCCAGCAATCTGTAATTTTTTATCCGGGCTGAGGAAAACTGAGCCATCTTAGGATGGAGCGCCTGGCAGTGACGTGTGCTGCCACAGCTGCCCGTAAATAACCAACAGTAAATCTGCTTTGTGAGGCAAACAGTCTTAACAGAGTTTAAAACAACACAACAAAACTTCAGGGCGCAATGCTGTGGGGTGGCCGTTCGGAGGCGATGAATGCACCCCGAGAGCTTTCCGTGGGAAGGACTTCACCCTCCCGGAGCACAGAAGCTGGGTTGTTTTGGGTTCACGGGGCAGAAGTTTCTAATATCCTTTCAATGTCTGTTACATAGTATTTAACATTGAACGTGGTAAAAGCATTTTTTAAATGACTGTAGAGTAGCCTTTTTGAACAAGCAGGAGGGGATTCTAGTTGATAGTCAGATAAACACACACCAGCGAACAGACCACTGAGAAAGTAAGAAAAGCAAATTATGGAAAGTCAAGTGACACACATTTAATTCAGGAGACCGTTGACAAGATGACTTTTTTCTGTTTTGTTTGTTTGGTAATCAGCCTTCTGAAAATAATTTCACAACGAATTTTCATTTCAGTTGGAAAAAAATACCTATGTTTCTGTATATTTAGCACCATCATAAACTGGTGGCATTTTAATCAAAGTCAGCATTTTTTATAACTTGTTTTAATTTTAAAATGTCTATCTAAAATTTTTTTTAACGTTTATTTATTTTTGAGAGAGAGACAAAATGGGAGCAGGGGAGGGGCAAAGAGAGAGGGAGACACAATCTGAAGCAGGCTCCAGGCTCTGAGCTGTCAGCACAGAGCCTGATGTGGGGCTCGAACTCGCGAGCCACGAGGTCATGACCTGAGCCGAAGTCGGGCACTTAACCGGCTGAGCCACCCAGGCGCCCCTAAAATGTCTATCTTTAGGATGTCATCGGACAATTTGAAGCACACACATCCTCTCGGAATAATAGCAGAGCGCATCTGCCAGCTTTAGACTGAGAGCTGCTGAAATGACATAAAGTCAGTAAGGGGCGGAGTTGTGTTGTTAGTCCTTTGATAGGAGAAACAAAGCAAACAATAAGGCAACCCAAGGGGACACTTTACTGTCGCACTTAATCAGGATTTCTTCTGAGGTGGGTTCCAGTTAGGCCGACATCTTAGATTTGCATCAGAAATACTCTTCTTCTTGAGTACAGTGACAGTGGAGACACGAACCAGAAGCAGGCTGTGTCCCCACTTCTGTAATTACCACGTCATGACGTACCAGTTTGTGAAAACAGGTCCAATAATAGATCGGCAGTAAGTACCTGTTGCTGCTTTTCTTGCCACTTAACCGGTTCAATATTAGGAAGACAGGCTTGGGAGCCTTTTTGTGGGGCCAGGGCGAGGCAGAAGGGGAAGTAGGTGTTGGGGACGGTTGTTCTCACGCACAGGTCTCAGGCACAGAATGGTATACTCTGACGTGCACCAGTGAAAACAAAATTTCTGATCATTAGTAGGAGTCCCCCCCAGATTTAGCCCTGGTTTTTTTCCCTCCCTGCATGTGCTGCTTCCGGGGTTCCAGGGGAAGGTTCCCAAGCAGGTGGATGAGACACTGGTCATGAGACACAGGTGCGCTGTTTCAGAGCGTGGCATTCACACCTCCCCCTTGCCCCCAGACCATCCAGAACTGGGCCTCCAGCTGAGCTTGGGGAGAGTGCGTGTGAAATTTGGCAAGAGACCTTTAGTTTTCGTTTCTTGAAGAAACAGATTGGGAGCCTCCTTTGCTCTTAGACATTCTAGATGGCGTTGGAATGGGCCCTCTTGACGTGGGATTGTCTGGCAGTGACTCGTATACCTCCTACAGCCCAGTGTCGATAACGGCGTCCTTCTCCGGCAGAGGCCCTGGCCCGACTGATAGATTTTCCGATTTCCGGATGTCTTGATGGACACTCGTGAAATCACGACAATAACTACGTTTTCATATTTTATTGCAGTTTATTTGACAAGATGCCAGTTTTCCACCCAAACTGCAGATCGTATTCTAAAGCAGGTATAAATAAATTTACGCATTCGTTACTTAACATTTTTAAAGTTGAAGTTACAAAATATTACAAACCTTAAGTTACAGAGAATAATATAAGCACTCATGCTCTCTGCTCACCTTCCCCATGTTTGCACTTGTACTTAGCCATCGAACAGTGCTCACTCTGTGGACTTGCCCCGTGGCCCCTCCTCCCCCTGGTCAGATCCCGTCCTGCCTTTTTCAGAGGTGACAGCTACCCGAATTTGGCCTTTTCATCTTTGCCAGATAACATTCATTTTTCAGTGTTAAGGTGAATTTTTGTGGGAGGTAACAACTTGAAAATTTTTACAATGTAACTTAATGATAATTATAAAATATTTTTACAGATCAATCAAATACTGTGGGTGAGTCTTCTGCATGTTGGGCATTTGGTTTTAGTTTTCAAGAAATGATCTACTTGGGATTAGAGGCAGTGTTAGCTTTGTCTTAACCATTTTTGAAGATGGCAGTTCTCAAGATCTTTTCTCACCCTTTTGCTCAAAAACAAAAACAAAAGCCAAAAACACTGAGTCACTGCGTGCTTTAAAGCGGCGTATTTCACAGAGGTGGAGGATCCAGACGGTATCTTAAGGATACTGCTAAGTTCTCTACCTCCGAGGGCTTTGGCTCCAGTTCCTGGCTCCTTAGGGGACAGTAGGGAGAAATGCTTTTCATCTTAAGGGAAACTAGACTTTTATATTGGCCATGACTCTCCTCTCTCCCCGAGCCTCTCTGCTCCCTGCTTCCTGCTTCCATGCCCCTACTGCACAGAGCCAGGGAGGCAGCTCTGGGCAGGGCGGAGCGGGGCCAGCGCTGTGCAGGCAGGGGTCCGGAGGTCCCCCTCCCCGCCCGCCCCGGCTGGCAGCCTTGGCTGATGTGTCACCTCTCCTTGCTCATGGCTGGCACACAAACCCATTGCTAGAGGCCTTAGACGGGAGATAAGGGGTTTGGTGGCATTTCTGTCACCTGCCTCCTCTTTCTTTGTAATTTGATGATGGTTCCTTCCATCACTGCTTAAATATCACAGTCTCCCGGGTCTCCCTCCTCCCTCCCTCCATCCATGAAGATGTCGGGGTGTGAATGCACACTTCTTCCCCGGGAAATATCGGGATATTTACCAGCCTATCTCACCGGCTCAGAAAGAGGAAGTTATTATAATCAGATTCTGGCAGTGCCTTTTAACCAAATCTGAGAGGCCTTTTTCTTGCGGCTGTTAACTGCGTCTTTCTCCAGATCCAAGGGCCGTAAAATGCATTGCATTCAGGCACCTGTGCTCTAAGTAGAACAGCCTTTAAAAATGTAATTGAAGGATCTTCACTTTTGTGGAGTCGTCAGCAGGGTCGGTATTGATCGCGCTTTCGGGCGGCCCAGAAGGGGAGCCTGCAGCAGGCCGGTAAGCCCTCCGAGCCTTCTGTCTAATTTGGCAGAAAAACACAGAATGTAGGACAACAAAAGAAGGCTCCCTCTTCCATAAAAATTCGTCCTCCCACCCACCCCTCTTCCCCAAAAAGGGGACTTAATTTTTCAGCTGCACACAGTGATTTGGTGCTCACTCTTGCATTGAAACAGTTGCTGTCTGAACAGGCAGGAAACAGTTTTCTTTTAATTGCTGAAATCATTCGGAAGTGCTTCGTGCCCCGCTTCTATCCAGCAGATGCTGTGCATTAATTGGCCTGCGTAGAAGTGACCCAGGGTTCCTTGCAGCGGGCCCAATTTTAGGCAGAGGGTTTAAATAGCTTATTTATTATTTCGTATAATCTGGCGTACATTCTGTGCTCCTGCACGTGTCGTATTTCATGGTCTGCAGTTTCTCATGTCATGTGGGTTTCCAAACCTGTGTTTCTCTGGTAATGTACTAGCAGCAGGTAAGCTCAAAATACCATCCATCAGGAGCTAATTTTTTATCCAGATACCACGATGACTGATGAACCTGTCTTTTGTGTGAATGTTTAGCACAGTAGAAAGCCATATGCCTCTGGCACCGTTTCCGGGTCTTTACCGTTGCCGGAGAGGAGGCTTATGGGGGTGGGGGGGACCCTCCGTGACATTGTGTCCTCTCTCCTCCCCTGAAAGGATAACACCCTTAAAACAGCCCTGGTTCCGGACGACAAAAGGGGGCTGGACCCATCTCGGAGGAAAGCCGACTCCCGTAATCATTTTCTTTCTCAGAAATAGGACCGCACACTCTTAATAGGGACCCTTGTTTTGTTACTTCCCGTCTGTTCCAAACAGACCTTCGTCCATTAGAAGGGCCTCCCCTGTGTGGGAAGAGCACAGCTGTTACTGTAAACCTCATCCCGGCACTGTATCGGCCCCATTTTGTGGCTCTGAAGGATGAAATTGAGAAATGGGATACTGTGCAGTCAGCCTTTACATCTCCAATTTTAGGCCTTTGCCATCATTTTCATGCTTTTATTCCAAATCAAATAACATTAGTGAGCTACACCACCTTCTGATGAATGTCTGCCCTCGAGCCCAGCTTTCAAGTCTGGACTTTTGGGGGCTCCCTTTTATGTTTGGTGGAGGTCTTTCTTCCCCCTCTCTCTGCTCGCTCTCTTCCTGCACTTTTCTTTGAGCCTTCTTCGTGCGTTCGCAGTCAGCACGACACAAGTTGCCAGACGTGTCCCCGTCTTCGCGTGCCTCCCGAGAGGGCCGTGTGCCGGAGAAGGGTCTGTGTCTTTTCATCTGTGGGGAAGGAGTGAAGCGAACTTGGTAGGAGGATATTGGGGGCTTTAATCAGAAATGAGAAGGGGTTTAAATCATTAGCACAACAAAGCATACTATAAGCTTGAAGATAAAAGTCTCTGGGGAAAGAGTCCTCTGAAAATAAATGGAACTTGATAGATTTCCATATCATTTATAACTTCCCTTAATTACACTTGGAAGACTTGCCAGTGAAACTGGAAAATTGGCAGCCTGTCTCCATGAGAGTCATTTTGCCGACCATGGCAAGCAGCTGGCTCTGCTGGATTCTATTTCCCATCACTCACGATTAATCATCAGCCGGAGATGTCTGAAACTCCTCAGCGCAGAGCACTGCCGGGTGACATTCAGGCCTCCTAAACATGCTAAAATCTGCTGAGTAAATGGGCCGAGTTTTCTCTCCAGCTTACTCATTTCGGAGCGAGGCAGGCCCCCTGCTTAATGAGCGCTGCGCTCTGATAATCGGATGCGAATGTGAACCTTGACCCCGTGTCAGAGGAGAGGACGCAATAAGCCGGATGAAAGATACAGGACTCAGGCCTCCAAACTTTACACCAATTAGACAGGGAGCAGAGAAGAACATCAGGCTGACTAGGTTTATCGAAAAGACTTGTGAGGCTTGTGACCATTTTGTAAGCCTAGCGTCGGAGACCTCCTGTCACAATCAGTGAGCCTTTACCAGATGATGCACAAGAGTGTTAGAGAAGTGTGCCCACGGAGCCTTCGGGAGCCGTGCTCATGTGGGAGCCGTTGGGGCCAGGCTCCCGGCATCTGAGCGCGCTCGGCCCAAGAGGCCCCTGCCTTGCACCGTGGGTGCCTGGGGAAACTCGGGCAGTGTCCCCGTGAACTTGCGAGCCCTGAGGGCAGGCCAGCGGCCACCGCTGGACCAGAGGCTCCCAGATCAAGGTGGGGGTTGGGGGAGCCTGGGATGCCTGTGGGTGCGGCAGGGCCAAGCCCTAGTGGGGCACTGTGACATCGCGGCCCCGTGGTCCCCGACCTCAGCGTCCACCCAACGTAGCTCCTCTGGCTGGCGTTGTTAGGGATGAAACAATGTGAATTTAGAGCACGTCCTTGTGTGTGTGTGTGTGTGTGTGTGTGTGTGTCTGTGTAACTCGATTTTGCTGACCGAGACGGACCTCTCTGTTTTGTGGGGTCTCAAGGAACCGTTCCCAAGAGTTCTTTCTCTTTCAGGGATGAATGAGTGAAAAACAGACTAAGAAAACCCGTGAAGTATTCACTTCCCCCCCCACCCAGACCTAAGCAGGGGTGCAGACTGGCAGGTGAAGGGAAGGGACCAGGTGGGGAGCAGGAGGGAGAGGAACCGAATGTAGGTTCGGGGCAGTGCTGCCGGTCGGGCCCCTTTGAATCCGGAGGTGCTTTCTTTGAAGTTCTTTTAATCAGATTGCCAGAGGGACAGAGTAAGAGTATTTCCACGTTGGACTTGCCCGCCTCTCCTGCTCATCTCTGTCTAAATCCGAGGTTTTGTTTCCCTGAGGACTGTGACTGGGGACCTCCCACTTGAGTCACCTGTATGGCACCTCTTACCACATCATGCAGGCTCTGGGTGCCGAGAGCAGGCAGGAAGGATGGCTGGGGACAGCGAGAGCAGAGACTTCTGAACTTGCCCTGTGCTCCAGTGGGCCCCGATCCAGGCACCAGTGTGACTGGCTCGTGTGGGGTCGTGGCCTGGGCCCCGCTGCCCTTTAGCGCAGGCCCTGTGGCATCCTTTTCAGGTTGGTCTTGCCTCTTTGGTGTGACCACTGGAAACTTCTGGAGTTCATTTCTTTTTCATATTTCATTAATCGTGACTTCACTTACTTGAAGATCCCAGAAAGAACTGGCGAGAGGCACTCGGTCTGGCCTGCAGACCCTGAGCTGGGCCGAGCAGCCAAGGGGGAGCAAACCTGCTGCGGGAGACCAGGGGGCCGAGTCATGCCCGCCCTACACGAACCCCACAGGGCCGGGGCTCTCGGGCGGAGGCAGGGGGACAAGCTCACACAGGTCCCCACCATGGGTACTAGGCCAGCCGTGAAGGAGAGACCTACTAGCACGGGGGGGGGCGGGGGGGAGAGCTGGTTACTCATTTTTGGATAGAATTTACATTCTGTTGTGTTGGGTGTCAGATCCCTTTCCAGAAATCCCCCCGGGCCTTTTGCCAGGACTCCTGGTCCTCGGGCTGGGATGCCGAGAGGAGAGGCCACCTCTGGCCCCAGGAGAGCTCGGCGTGGGGCCACCAGGGGTTTGCGAGCGGGGCCCCTCGGGGGGAGTTGCCCTCCTCCGTCTCGCTGGGCCCCTGCCTGCCTCTGAAAAGAAAAACGGCTCCGAAACGGCGACTGGAGGGGGCAGGTGTGCCGCCGCCCGCCTGCTGCCCCCCTGCCTTGTGACGAGGGCCCTCACGTGCGCCTCCTTCCCTCTCCACAGAATGCAGATGCCAGGGGAAAATGAAGCAAAACGGGCAGCGAGCACAGAGCTTCAAAGCCCAGCTCCCCAGCTCAGCGTCTCTCCTCCGTGCCAGCCCCGCGGCTTTGGCACCCCTCTCCTCCTCGGTTTCTGTGCCAGGAGAAGGCAGCCCACCACCTGATCAGCGGAGGAAAGGAATGCACGGGGCGCAGGCAGCCCCGACTGCCAGCGAGACAGCTTGTGCCGCACAGGGGGCCGGGGGGAGCTCGGGGATCATCTGGGGATTTCAGGAAAGAACCTTCTCCAGGCGCTCCTGCCGCACTGGGCCAGTGCTGCCGTGGTGGTGGTAGTGGTGGGAGTGTCCAGGAGCCCCACCCCAGGATGCCCACCCGCACCCCAGAATAGCTAGCCAGTTGCCCTGGGAAACAACTTCACCATTTCAAAGACTGGGAGGCCCTTTTTCAGAGGAGAAGAATCCAGCCGGCTCCTCGATGCTTCCCCGTGAAGGGCAGCAAAGAGAATAAACGGAGTGGCTTT
Source organism: Paguma larvata (assembly GCA_030068075.1). Classification (NCBI taxonomy): domain Eukaryota; kingdom Metazoa; phylum Chordata; class Mammalia; order Carnivora; family Viverridae; genus Paguma; species Paguma larvata. The sequence continues at coordinate 10,721,592 of CM057839.1, read as the reverse complement.
TGGTCACAGCTGCCACCTGGGTGGAAGCCCCAGGCTTAGCCCAGGGAATTTGTGCCCGCCTCCGCCCGGACGGGCCCCTGCCGTAAAGGCCAGTGAAGCTTGAGCCGGTGCCTGTGGGAGCTGCCGGCCTCCCTGCGAGGACCGGGCAGGGCTTTAGAAATCACTACCCGTGTTGCAAGGCACTAGGCAGGAGCCACCTGGTCGGTACTTGGCGTGTCCCGCAGAAGTTGAGACAGTAGTCCCACGGCTGGCTGCTGTTCCCAGCCCCCCCAAGACAGGAACACTCCGTTTTTTTGGTCACAGCTTTGCTGAGATAAAACACATCCAGGGCCGTTGGGCCCCTTGCAGCGCCCACTCGGTGGTTCTCGTGGCTTCACGGAGTTAGTGGTGCAACCGCCGCGGCATTTTCCTCACCCCCAGAAGAAACGCTGTGGTCACCAGTGGCCACTCCCCTCTGCTTCCCGGCCCCCGGAAACCCCAGATATTTCTTTATGTAGAGATTTTCCAAATCTGGATGTTTCACATTAAGTGGAAAACATCCCATTTTGCCACGTCTCTGTAGCAAAGGCAGATTCAGAGACTGGTTCCCAGGGGAGACCCCACAACCAGCCCCCTGATCCTTCAACATCAGGGATTTCTTTCTAATGAGGTCTTGATGACGATAGAATGATCCTTGTCTGCCGTCCCCCAAGGATGAACTTAGAACAGGAAGTATTAGAGGTCGTTGCTACCATTTGGATAACATTTCAGAATATTTGACAAAGAATCTCTTGATGGCTTCACTCTTGAGCATTGTTGCAAAATGAGAAGGATTTTAAAACGTGTGTCCTTTTTCTGTGCGTTCTTCCAGGTAGCAGAAGGCCAGGAAATTTGTGTGATTGAAGCCATGAAAATGCAGAACAGTATGACAGCTGGGAAAACTGGCAAGGTACGTCCCCAGGTTCCCAGCAGCCCTCGCCAGCTCTGTGACAGGAAGCAGAATTTCCGCCCTCGGAGCTTGGCTGGGTCGGCCTGGAAGGGACCGTGGAGGTGACCCCTGCCAGCACACTGGGACATTAAGATTGGGAGCTCTTTTCACGTTGCGTCCGTGTGTCCCTGCCTCGTGGAGAGTCGCACGATGTGCAGGTAGTCCAGGAACAACTGTTCTTCACCTTAATGTCTTTCAAATTAAGGGGTCTTTAATTTTTAATGTTTACATCTGTCTTGGAGGCAGTTAGTTATCCGAAACTTAGGCGACACAGCAGGAAATGGTTTTAGAGACTGCAAAAAATTAATGTAACTCTTCAAGATAATTTCTCTGCAAACAGAACAATTCAGTCTTAGATCAGGTGGAGCCGAAAGCCCCGTGCACACACGTGGGATGTCCCGATCTAGGGAGGAGACAGAAGGCTGCATTTGTCCTGAAACTTAAGAGTCAAACTTCTTAAATGTAGTTTCTCCTTGAAGAAAATAGAAAAGGCCTTTTAATAGCTTCATTATTCTGCTGCTGCTAAAAAGATGCCACTCGTAGCAGAATGAGCCTTTTCTGAGGACAGTTTGGTTTGGAAGTGTTGGTGTTCTGGACTGAGGCCGGGGTGGGGTGGGGGGTGGGGGGCGGGGGCCGTAGGCATCCTGTCCAAGGGCACGCCTGGGAAGTGAGACCATGCCTTGGGGACATGGGTGCCCTGGCAGAGAGGTGCTGTCAACTCACAGGGTCACTTGCACCAGAGAGATACAGCCTCTGTCACCCCAAAAGGAAATTGAGGCTGACATGCAGACAGTTAGGCCTGGCTGGGGGGACAGAGGCCCAGTGTATGGTCGGTGGGCCTCCAGCTGCTGGTCAGGCTGGTGTGGGCTGTGCCCAGGCTCCGCGGTGTTTGGGAGAGGAGAATGGCATGATCTGGGAATCCTGCTCTTGACATCAGATTTCTTTTCTAAAAGTGAACCAAAAATCGTTTCTGTTCTTGCAGAAATTGTTACATTTGCTCCTTAGGGTTAATTTAACATTTTTGCTGCATTAGTGTCATGAAATTTCCACGCATGATGAAGACTTGGCCTTATCTGGGGATCCAGAATACGTCTATGTCAGTTGCATGCCAAGGGCCCGTTTTGCTGGACTGAGGTTCTAACACAAAAATGAACTCAGTCTTCGCTCCCTTAGGGAGCGTGGAGCCCTGGTCTGTCACTGTGTTCTGTGCCCCGTGGCCTCACGTGGGTCCTGGGTTTCATGTGGAACTTAGCTGGTCCCTGGCCTTTGGCGGCCAGAGTTGCTTTCAGGGTATTGATGGGCCCTGCGTGAACTTGGACTTTGGCCTGACCCCTGTCAGCTGGAGTCCTTCCTGCCCAGCCCATTTCCTTCTGCCCCTCCCCAGCAGGGCGCCCCAGGAGTGGCCAGGGCCCTGGCACAGAGGAGCGGGCCCTGACTGGCAGTTCTTATCTGGAGGGCCATTTTTCCTCCCGGAGAAAACGCTCACAGTGCAAACCCGTCCTCCACGTAGTAATCGCAGCATGCAAGATGCACCCCGTGCAAACATCGGAGGCTTCAGATCAGAGAGAGCAGCTGCTTCAGTGCCCATAGCACCTACCAGGCCTTTGAAGTGGCCATTGTAGATGTTCACATCGTCCTGAAGGCCCCAGGGCTTGAATCCCAGGGAGAAAGGCCTCTCTAGCCCTCCACTTCCCAGTGGAGCAGTGGGGACGCAGGCCAAGGGCCCGAACCCGCCATCGGGGACCTTCTTCCTGTGTGCCAGGTGCTCAGATGGCCGGGAAGCTCTAGCCATCGTTTGTTCCATGCGTAAGCAAGAACCTCCAAGAAATCAAAAGACCGCCTCATCTGTACTCCAGTACCTCCCCGCTCATCTTAAATCTGAACACAAATTCAGGAAAGCAAAACTTGATTAAACTTGAGAGGAAGCAGTAGAATGCCAGGGCGCGGTGGCACAGCTGTGGGAGCTCAGCTCAGTGTCTGTGCCACATTAGGCCACAAAGTACTATCGCTGCAGCCACTCGCCTTTGGAGGATTTCCTTTCTCGTCAGAAGGAAGTTTACCATCCCGGCCTAAGGAGTTTGTCCTGTTAGTAGCACTAACTGCGTGGCATGTTCGGTTTTAAGTTTAACACTAAACCAAGTACACCGTTAGCTCTCAGAGACCGTCTCTAAAGCCGTAGAAGGACTGGAGGGCTGGGTGTTGAGCGCTCACTCGGCATAAACGCACTGAGCTTTTCAGCCGCTGCACAGACCCCGGCTGCACCCGGCGCTGGGCCTGGGCAGACGGCAGCAGAGACCCCCTGCGCCAGCAGCTCTTAGGGCAGCGGAGGACAGGCCGGGACAGGGGAAGGTGATGAGTCACAGCTCCCCCGAGAGGACGTCCCTGTGCTCGGAGTCCCCTCTGCCGGCAGGAGAGGACTGTTGTACCTGTGCTCCAGAGCCTGCCAGGCTGTCTCCTCGTTTCCAGAAGCGGAAGACGAGATCTCTCTTGTGGTCCACTCAATAATCTTATCCTTCCTCCTTTTCTTTTTTTTAAATTCAAGGTGAAATCAGTGCGTTGTAAAGCTGGAGACACAGTTGGAGAAGGAGATCTGCTCGTGGAACTGGAATGAGTATTTATAGCCTTTCCGTCATCACCCAGTTTAATTAGCCGTTTGTATTATTATTCTTTCACGCGCAGTGTAGTCCAGCATTTCGCAGGAACACCCCTGTGCAGCAGATTTTACATGCTCATATTTATTCCACATATAGTCAAAACCAACATTCTGCCAAAATATCACCAATGGAAATTTTTATTGATATAAATACTTGTACATATGATTTGTACTTCTGCTGTGAGATTTCCTAGTGTCAAAATTAAATCAATAAAACCGAGCATTTGTCTAAATATTAGCTTGCCCTTTTTTTGAATGAAGACAATGTACATAAGAGGCTACTGGCTGTGCCAGTAGACTTTAAATACTAGCGTTTCGTTGTGATCCTTTAAAACATTTTATATAAATCCCAGTTCTTTGCCTCGATTTCATGAAATTATCATTTGCCACCTTATAATCTGATTACCTACTTCTTCCTGGTTGAGGACCCAACTGCCATTAGTGGCCGTTCATGATTCTGAGAGCCCACTTGGTACCGCTGGGGGCGGGGGGCGTGGAGCTCCCTCCTGCGCGCCTCTTGGCTCTCACGGGGCGGCCGAATGAGGGGGGCGAGTGCGGGGCCACTGGGCCTGGGGGTGCCACCTTAGTGACTGCCGCTCACGGGGTCCCTCTTGCCCGGCCCACATCCCAAGGGCTTTGCTGGGGGCGCCCCGCCCTGGGAGTGGCGGGTGTGGCAGCCACAAGGCCATCAGCTGATACCCATCCTTGCCTTTTTGTGTTTTTGTGAAGCAAGTTTCCCGTTAAGAAAAAAAAGGGCTAAAAATAATGATGTTTTTGTGCCAGATGCAGTTAGCGCTCACAGTGTACCATTAAGTTGAAGAGCGAGTGCGCTCTCCCAGCGGAGGACGAGGTCACTGAGGATCAGCAGCTGTGTACGCGGTTGCTTCTGAAATTCTTGGAATCCATTTCCTACTTTGCTGGTAAGGAGGCAGAGGCAGAGTCGTGCGCGGACTCGAGGCGCCGCTGACAGAGTATCAGATGGAGGTGGGTAGTAATTGGTACTTCGTGCCTCGCTAGAATTATTTTAAGTGCTGTTTGTATTTGGAAGCTAAGCTTCTGTCAGGCCCGAAGAACAAATTACTAACGTGCTGGTTCTTCTTTGAAAGGCCCCCCCACCCCCCCCCGCCAGGCTGCTCCCCGGGAGCAGGCCCGGCACCTGGCCCCGGGCTCGCTCGAGCTCCCGCCTGCAGCCAGGGCGCTCAGCACAGGCCAGCAAGTAGGTGCTCGTGACTTTGCTGGACTCCAGTGAACAGAACCTTCTGCCAAATAAGGAGACGCAAAGCTGGTGGGGGGGGGGGTGGGGAGGCCAACAACACTACCAGCACTTTTAAATTTGGTTTCCCAAAATACCCAGTTTAATTTTACATGAGCGTCTTTAGTAAATCCTCTTTAATAAGTTTGATCTGAAAACTGGAAATAATGACGTTTTATAGAGTCTAAAACTACCCCAAAACACAGTGTGTTCTTTTTGAGTTTCTTTTATTATACCAAGATAACCAAAATCGGTTTAAAAAATTACTTTTCTTGATGCTACTAGTTAGAATCAATACAGCAGGGTTGCTAAAATCTAGCTGCAACACAAAGTCTACATTTTAAATGTTATCTTCAGATCAAAGCAAAGCAAAAAAAAAAAAAAAAGTATGACATGAATTCTGGAAATGTCATTTAGGGGAATTAAAATCCTGAATTTCCTTATCCAATGTATTCGAGTCTGTGGCCTTCTTTAAGCAGCAAGCAACAAAGCGCTACCGGAGAGACAGACTTCAGGCACAGGCTTGTGATCAGTGTGTTAGAAGGCAGGGGAAATCAGCTGTGGCCAAAGAGACTGTCCCCTTTCCCACACGCGTGGAGTCGTACAAACACTTGTTTCAAAGGGCATGATCATGCTTCCGTCTTCAGCCAGTGCAGGCCAGGCTGGCGTCCCCGACTGATCACCAGGGCTCTGTCCGCCTTGGCCCTTCTCACCTGTTTTCCCTCGGGTTGTAGGGAAGGCCGTGCTCCCCCCCGGAGTCATAACTGTCGTGGTGCGGGAGGCGAACCCACTCGGGTGCGTAGGAGGCCGTGGTGTACACGAAGCACTGCAGGGTCCCGTCGGCGGCCGGCGTCTCCTCAGAGGTGCCACACGCGCCCTCCCACTCGAGGACCGCGACCCTCACCGGGGTGCGCTGGTACATGTTGGGGCAGCCCTCAAATTCATCGAGGAAGCTGAGCATCTGCTCGTCCACGACATAGATCTCCCCCGCCACGCGGCGCCCCTGTCCCGGGAGGTTGAGCAGCCACGGAATGTTGTGTTCGCCGGCGATCACCAGGGGGTACGCCTCCACCGTGCGGCCCCGGCCTTGGAAGGCCGCACGGCCATTGGCGCCATCCAGCAGGACCTTGTGGTTGGGCTGGCCTCTCTTCAGGGTCCCGTACACGAACACGCGGGCCATGCGGGCCGCAGGAGCTGCAAGACAGAAGGGAAGCAGACCGGCACCTACTGAACTTGTCAGGGAGTCGGGGAAGGGCTTCCAGCCCTGCCCGGAGTCGGAGACTTTGGGAAGGTTCCAGACTCTGCTGGGGGAGCAGCTGCTCGCAACCCCGCCCAACCCCACAGCCCTCTGCTCTCTGCTCTCGACCATCCTGTGGTGGGCTCCGAGGTGCCAGGGACACCCAACCGTCCTTCATAGTCACCTTCTGGGAAAAGGTACTCATTTAAGAACGTACTTGTCAGAGGGAGACTGCCTGTCTCGGGATCAAGCCCTGCAGAACTGCTGGTTCTTAGACCAAGTTAGTTTTTGATCTTTTTGAAATGACCGTACAAATTATACAATAAGTATTTTTTATAGAACAGTCAGAAATACTGAGAAGTGAGTATAAACGTATAGACAGACACAGTGCCTGCACGTATAGGACAGGCCCGTGTAATCCTCTACGAGCGGTCATTCGGGTTCCAGCACTAAATTTACACTCCGGTCCTGGCAGTGTGACCCAGCGAAACTTCAACAGTCACAGCTTCCGTGTCCCTTTTCAAGGTCCTGGAGAGTAATGATGCTTCCCTGTGGCTCACTGTGACTCAGCGCGGCAGCCTTGGCTCTCATGTGAAGGTAAATATTTACTGCTCACCTGGGTCTGGGCCACAGATTGTTACATAATTGATAAAAGTCATTTGTGTAAAAGTGACTCAAAACTAGAAACGGAAGTTAGACAAGTTGGGCCCCTCTCTAAAGCCAGCATTTCACTGCCCTCCCGGCCCAATGCCGTGTGATGACGGCAGGTTCTGGAAGGAAGACACCGCGCGCGCAGGACAACAGAGGATGTGCCCATCTGCCAGCAGCAGCCCACTACCATCCACGAAGAGCTGGAGGGTAACGCGCCCTGGACACCCGTCAGGTGGTCCTTGGAGAAGTCCCCCTTGGCTCACAGAACTTCCACTTTCTGGTGTGGGGGTCCTGGCCTCACCCCACCTCTTCAGGGCGTCTGGGGAGGATGCATGGCCCCCACAAACCAGCACGCCTGCTGACCCGCTCCCCTCCTGCCCACTGCGTCCCTCTCCATCACCAGCCTATGGAACGTCAGGACGTGCACGGGTTTGGGGTGAACCGCAGTCAGGAAGGCTCGGCTGTGGGAGAAGCATCAGGTTGGCTGTGCACGTGCACCCTGGGCACTTGGCAACATTGGGACACCTCTCGTTCTGGTGACAGGGAAGGACAGAGCAGAGCTGCGGGGTGCGGAGGGAGGCACACCGGGTAGGACAATCTGGAGGTGAATCAGGCAGGAGCTGGAGCACAGGTGCGGAGGGAAGAGGAAGACGCTGGAGCCAAGGGTGGCCGGGGAGGGGAGAGGACGGCACAGCTGGGCACAGAGATTGTCAGCAGGAGTGGCGGGGACAGTGAGAGCACAGTGGAGGGGTCTCTGTGGAGACCAGACACTTGGGAGCAGCCCCTGGCCCCTACATGTGTATCCTGCCCTCCAGCAGCCTCTGTCCACTGCTCCGCCCAGTGCAGCCCTGGAGGGCACCTGCCCAGGGGGCACCTGTCACCTCCAGGCCCCTTCACGGCAGCCTCCTTGAGGCCGGCCCGGAGCAGCACCCACCCAGCCCTTCCTCGCCCCGACTGTTCTTCCAGCAGGCCTGCTCCCTGAACAGCCGGCTGTCCTGTTTTCTGCCGGAGTGTTCGGAGCTGGCAGCAAGCGTGGAAACCACCTCGGCTGGTGAGGATCGAAGAACGCGCAGCTGGGCAAAGCCAATCAAAACTGGAGACTCGCTGTCTCCATCACTGGCACCCCAGCTCGCCTCTTTGATTAAAATTTTTTTTAAGGAACGTGTGTGTAACGTAACAGTGAACTAGTTTTATGGGAAGGATGAAACTGCCTACCCTTTCCCACTCCCTGGAGGCAGCCTTTTAAGCCTTAAGCTGTGGCATCGGTATTTATCTGTGTACTGTTGCTATGTGCATGGCTACTTCTTGATGTCTCCATTTTGTCTTACCTTCCTACCCCCGAAGGAGGTGAGCGCAGTGGTTTAAAGCACAGACTTTGGAACCCAATTGCCTGGGCTGTGACTTCAGGCAAACCACTTAAGCACTCAGCCTTGACTCTAAAAGGAGTCTTACCTTACTCCGTGAGGTAGTAACACCGGTGGCCCTGCACGCCCTGGTGGCTGTGGTCATCACCACCACCAGCGCCCGGAGGACGCACGGCCACCTTGTCCCTGTCCCTCCGGTGGACTCCCGTCCCGTGTTTGCTCAGATCCGTGCTCAGTTCGGCAGCAGAACTATGTAAACACTGTTCTCAGATAAGGCACACAGTGTACTATCATTAACTTCCTTTCTTGGACAACTTTGCTGTTTTCCTTGGAATTAAAAATTGCTTGCAGCCTCCCCCCCCCCCCCCCCCCCCCCCGCTCAAGTTTCTCTGACACTAATTCAGCCTCACATTTTCAGAAAGCGCTGTAAGAATCCCTTCAGCCTTGACCACGGTTAGGGACACAAACTGAATTCAGTAAACGTGAGGATGGAATTGCCTTTAGTACCCGACGTGTGGATCCGGCAGCCCCCACTGGCATGTGGAGGGGCGCTCCAAGGAGTCGTGCCAGATGGAAGGTGTTCACGGGATGGTGGGGCAAGAAAGTTATTAGCAAAAGAACAGGATTGCTCCAGACAAGGTCACCTTCCCTTAGAGGGAAGCTGGGCAGTTTTACCAGGTGGGTAACTTCCTGTTCTCTGGGCGATGGAGGCGGCCCACGTGACAGATTAATTACCTCACTGGCGCTGATCAGAAAACTCCCGAAGGACCAATTCAGATTACGTTTCTACATGTCAAAGGACAGGTCAGGTGTGAAGTCCTGGTTTAGTGCCTTGGCCTCAGTGCAGCCATGCTGGGCCTCTGCTTCTCTTTTTAACACTGCCCACTGGGTTCCACTCATCTTCCCCAGGAGCCGTCACTCCTAGAGCCCGTCCTGTCCCAGTCTGGTGCTGCTGCCATCTGGGACGTACCGCCATCCTGCTGAGTGCTTCCCTGAGCCAGGGCGGGAGCCTGGCCCCTGGGTCCCATGACCCCTTCTTCTTCATTGACTCCCTCATCGTGCTGAAGCTGATTCTCTCTCACCCTGAGTTAACAATGTGGCTTGGTAGAGAATTCTAGAAATAATTTTTTAAAGAACTTTAAAGCCATTGTTTTCTGATTTCCCGAGTTCTTGTTGAGAAGTTCAGTGCCATTGGACTCCCCCATCCTCTGTCTGGGACTTGAGCTTTCCTCTCTGGAGACTCTTAAGGTCTTCCTTTGGTTTCAAGGTCTTCTTGTGGATTTCTTTCATTTACTGTGCCGGGAATTCCCATCTGAAAACTGACCATCTTGGATTATAGGGAATTTTCTTCTCATTCCTACCTTATTGTTCTTTTTCTGGCCTTCTAATACTCCACTATTGTGTGTCCTGAATTAATTTCCCAGTTTTCTCCCTCTCCTTTTTTTCAGGGTTTTTTTTTTTTTTAATGTTTTTCTTTTTGAGAGAGACAGAGCATGAGCAGGGGAAGGGCAGAGAGAGAAGGAGACACAGAATCTGAAGCAGGCTTCAAGCTCTGAGCTGTCAGCACAGAGCCCAACGCGGGGCTCGAACTTATGGACTGCGAGATCATGACCTGAGCTGGAGTTGGACGCTTAACAGACTGAGCCACTCAGGTGCCCCCAAGGTATTTTTCTTTATAGTCTAATTTCCAGGTCTTCTATGAATTTGTGTTTATTTTTGCCATCATATTTCTTTCCCAGCCCAAAACCGTCTCTCGTCTTTGGGAAGGTATTAATTATCATGGGTTTGGTTTGTTGTTTTCATCTTTCCCTGCTTTGCCTCTGTTTTGGTGTGTGTTCCTTTAGACATTTTCTTCAAATGCTGGTAATCCTTGGCTGCTGGCATTTCATATTGAGAATGGAAATTAAAGCTCCATGTGCTAGGGAGAGAGCTTGATGGTTGGCAGGCCTCATGTGGGGGATCTGGGTACAGGTTTGCGGGTGCCAGATAATCCACAGGCATTAAGATATTCCCTCAATCCCCGTTTTCAGGGTGTCACCCCACCCCACCTGGGCCTGATGTCCCCAATATCAAGCCTCTCTGGACAGTAACCCACCTGTTCTCTGCTGGGAAGAGGGGAGACTAGGTGTCTCTGCTCCCAATACAGACTTTCACCCTCTGCTCCTGTCTCCATCCTGATCCTTGTCTTCACACGCCCACAGGTCCAGAGTTTCTCTGCTCTACCAGGTGGCTGGCCGCTTGTGGCTTCCTACCACGCAGGGTCTTAGGTTTCCGGTTTCTCCAGGCTGCTAAGTCATTTTCTGTCTACCATCTTCTGTCTTTACAGGTCACTGGAGTTATTTTTAGCGTGAAAGCAGGCACAGATGAGCCTGTTCCTCTTGTGTCTCCCGCCTGGGGGCACCACCCATCCAGCCACTTCTCAGGGTCCTCAGCCCCTTCATCTTTGCAGAGGTTCAATGTGAACTGGGACGGAAGTGGGGGGTTGGAAACCACTTGCTTAGAGAGGCACTGAGAAGAGCTTATGGGACCACTGACTTGGGTGTGTTTAAGGTCGCCAAGAGAAGGCCAGTAAGGTAGGAAACGTGGGCACAGAGAGAGCTGGTGATGGCTGGGGGGACAGAGAGAGGTCTGCTTATAGCGGGGGGAATCTTGTCTGCCGAGGCAAGAGCAGAAGGGGAGGATGGGAAGCAACCACAGGAGAAGGAAAAGCCAAGATGGCCCTCAGGGAACTGAGGCCGTGCACCCGGAGGCCGCGTGTAGAGCACTGTAGGGATCACGCTGTAGGGAGCAGAGCTGGTCACCCCCAAATATGCCTCTTTACCATAATGATTATTTTAGGCCGATTATTTTTAAGAAACACAGGAGAAGCTCTGCTAGAAGTTAACCTTTTTATAAGAGTCATTTACGTCTATAAGGGGTGTCTCCATAGGTTATCTTCCTAGCTCTACTCTGAAGTTCTAGAAACTCTCTTGATGCCAAAGGCAAAGACCGAGAGATGTATAACCTTACCGTTGTTCACTGTGCTTTGTCTGAAGACCTCCCACAACCAGCTTCCTGGCCCCAGTATCTTCTTTTGCCTTTAGCTGGAGACAGTATTTAAGGGGAGGGTGCGGGCCATATGGAGCAGTGACAATAGGAAAGAATGTGTACCCAGGGTGTGGTGAGGGGGACCCTGCCTTAGAAGGGACATATGGGTGGCCACAGGGAAGTTCACGCTGGGTTGCCTGGCCTTTCCTTAAAAGAGGTGATGTCATCTGTCCAGGATTGGGTGGGTGCCACCAGGGCTGAGAACGTGCAGAATGGAAAGAGGCTTAGAGCAGTCCTATTGGGAAAAGCCTGGGCTTTTTGGAATAAGAGCAGGTTCTCAGCAAAGAAAGTGCCATGCTTTCATTACTCCAGGAGTTCCTCCGCAAAGGAAGGAAAGCAGTACCTCATTCGGGAGTGGACAAGCCGGCCTGGGGAGAGGGGAGGAAGGACAAAAACTGTGGTCAGAGAGCTCCGGAGGACGGCACTTCTGCAGGGGCTGATTACTTCCCAGCGATGACCGGCCCCAGGCCAAGTGTCATGTGCCATCCCGGCTTACTGAATCCGAAGCACCCCGTTAAAGACGGGTGGTGGGACCTTATTTGATGGATGAGCAAATTAAAGATAGCTGAGATGAGGCCCCTGGCAGAGCCTGGGGGGGTGGGGCAGCACCAGGAACCGGGCCTAGGTCTGCTGGACTCTGAATGCCTCCAGGGCTCTGCAGTTCCAGACCCCAGGGGGGAGTGACTGTGACCCTGTCATGCACAGCCCAGGACTCAGGCTCTGCAGTGACAGTGATGGTTTACCAGGGACATACCTCACTATACTCTTTTTTCCCCCCACTTATTTTGACTGAATTTTATTTGCTAAATCAATTTCCTCTCTGTATTTCTCTTATTTTCAAATTTTTAAAAATTGTGGTAAAAGAGACAAAACATAAAATTTACCATTTTAGCCATTTTTAAGTGTACAGTTCGTTAGTGTTAAGTACACTCACACTGTTGTGCACCCATCACCACCATCCATCTTACAAAACCGAAACTCTACACCCCTTACATAGTAACTCCCCATTCCCTGTTTCCCCGCCCCTGGCAACCCCACGCTACTTCCCATTTCTGAGTTTGGCCTACTCTAGGCACCTCACATAAGTGAAATTATATAGTGTTTGTCTTTTTGTGGCTGGCTAATTTCACTGAGCATAATGTCCTCAAGGTTCATCCGTGTTGCAGCATATGTCAGAATGTCTTTCCTATTTAAGGCTGAACAATACTCCGTCATACGTGTACACCGTATTTTGTTCATCCATCCGCCAAAAGACTTTTGGCTTGCTTCCACTTCTTGGCTGTAGTGAATAATGCGGCCCCGAACATGGGATTGCTAGATCATATGGTTATTCTATATTTAATTTTCTGAAGAACCTCCTTATTGTTTCCATTAGGAGCTGTACCGTTTTTGTTTTCTTTTGCTTTTTTTGATAGTGGCCATCCTAACTGGTGTGAGGTGGCATCTCACTGTGGTTCTGATTTGCATTTCCATAATTAGTGATGTTTTAGCATCTTTTCATGTGCTTATTGGTCATTTGTGTATCTTTTTTGGAGTTCTGTCTATTCAAGTGCTTTGCCCACTTTTTATCGGATTGTTTTTCACTACTGAGTTTTAGTTCTCTGTATCTTCTGGATATTAATCTTTTGTCAGATACATGATTTACAAATATGTTCTCCCATTCCATACGGTGCCTTTTCATTCTGTTGTGTCCTTTGATGCACAGTTTTGAATTTTGGTGTTGTCCAATATACTTTGACTTTTGTTTCCCATGAAATCACTGCCAAATCCAATGTCGAACTTTTGCCCTATGTCTTCTCCTAAGGGTTTTATAGCCTTAGCTCTTCTGTTAGGTTGTTGATCATTTTGAGTTGATTTTTGTATGTGATGTAAAGTAAGGATCCAACTTTATTCTTTTGCATATGGATATCCAGTTTTCCAGTTGTTGTAAAGACTGACCTTTCCCCATTGGTCTTGGCACCCTTGTCAAAAATCACTTAACTGTACATGCAAGGATTGATTTCTGGACTCGGCCATCTTCCACTGGTCTCTATATAGGTCTTTATGTCAGTACCATACTGTTTTGATTACTATAGCTCTGCAGTAAGTTTTCTGAAATCAAGAAGTATGAAACCTCCAACTTTGTTATTATTCAAGATTACATTGTCTGATATTCCTTATGAATTTCAGAATGTATTTTTCTATTTCTGCAAAAATGCACCTTTGGGAATTTTCATAACAGTTGGATTAAATCTGTAGATTAGGTATATTTGGGTAGTATGAGCATCCTAACAATATTTAATCTTCCAATCCATGAACCTGAGCTGTCTTTCCAATTTCTTTCAGCAACATATCATAATTTTCATTGTACAAGCTTTTTACCTCTTTGGTTAAGTTTATTCCTAAGTATTTTACTTGCCTGATTGTTTCAGGTAGGATTTTTTTTTTTTTATAGAGAGGGGGAGAGAGAATCCAAAACAGGCTCCACGCTCAGCCTGACCCAGGGCTGGATCCCACAACCCTGGGATCATAATCTGAGCCAAAACCAAGAGTCGGATGCACAACTGACTGAGCCACCCCTCAGGTAGGACTTATAATACTATGTTGAAAGAAGAGGTAAAACAAGCATCCTTGTCTTGTTCCTGATCTTAAAGGAAAAAGCTTTCAGTCTTTCACCATTGAGTATGGTTAGTTTTGGCTTTTCATATGTGGCCTTTATGATGTTGAGGTAGTTGCCTTCTATTTCTAGTTTAAGTGTTTTCACCATAAACTGGCATTGAATCAATTTTTTTCCCTTTCTTTCTGTTAATGTGTGTTACATTGGTTGATTTTATGTTGAACCACCCTTGCGTTCCTGAGATAAAGCCCCGCTTGGTGGTGGTATATAATCCATTTAATTATGTTTGCTAATATTTTGTTTAGAATTTTTGCATCAGTCCTCAGCCTCCTCAGCAGGGATATTAATCTGGTTTTGGTATCAGATTAGAATGCCGTCCCCACTGATGAGTTTGAGAGTGTCCCCTCCTCTTCAGTTTCTGGGAAGATCTGGTAAAATTCACCAGTGACACCATCTGGTTCTGGTCTCTGTTAAGGGGTTTTTAATTACTAATTCAATCTCTTTTCTGGTTATTAGTTCTGATTTTCTATTTCATCACGATTCGTCCTGGTACGGTGTTTCTAGGCATGATCCATTTCATCTAGGTTTCCAATTTGTTGGCACACAGTTGTTCTCTTATAATCCTTTTAATCTCTATTAAGTGGGTTGTACTTTTCCCTCTTTTATTTTTGTCTTTAGTTATGTATATCCTTTCTCTTTTTCTCCTAGTAAATCTAGACACAAGTTTGTCAATTTTGTTGATTGTCTCTGTTGTTCTTCTATTCTCTATTTTATCTCTGCTCTAATCTTTTTTTCTTCCTTTTGCTAGCTTTGGGTTTAGTTTTCCTTTCTATTCTTTGTCTGACAGGTTCATCCGATCTCCGAGGCTGCTATGAGGGTCATAGACAATAGGACATGCAGAAAATGTACCAGATCCTCTCTGAGGACCCCAGCCAGGGCTAACTAAGAATATGCCTGTGATTCATGCAGGCTTGGAGCGGGCGGAGATGCCACCTCCTGAGGCTCGTACATTACTGTGTTTCAGCTGGGTTAGAGTCTTGGATAAAATGTAAGTAGTTTAGGAACAGCTGTAGGTGAGGAAACTGAAGAATGACCTTGAGAAGTGGCTCTCTCTCTCCTTTAATGGGAAGTATATCCCCCAGGTAGGGCCTCTTCTAGGACACTGAGGGCCTGGCCAGCCCTGTGGGCTCAGACAGCAGTGTGGGCCGAGCCTCTGCAGGGTGGCCTCAGTATTCTACGGATGGATGTTTAAGAACACAGTGCACGGTACCTGTAAGGAAATGCGCTGTGGCACAGTGACAGGCCTGAATCAAATCCCCACCTCCACCACTCAGCAGCTGTGGGTCTCATGCACTGCTGACTGTGTGCCCAGCCTCAGAACCTGATGAATTTACCTCCTTCATCAAGATCTTATAAAAATACCTACTGGCTTAAAGCCTCTTAAAAAAAATAAAGATGAATATTCTACGTAATAAATGGGAGAGGGAATCAAGCCCTATCAATTACTGGTTGGGCCTTAATGAGTTGTCGGAACCCCCGGGCAGGTGCTGTTACCCAGAAATGACCATGGTTAGGCTACAGGTTGTTAACTTCGACTCTGGAAAATCAGTCCAGGAGCTTTCTTCTGCAGAAGATCGCTTCTTCCCATAGAAGAAAACCTGGCAATAAAAATTAAACTTCTTTCCTAGGAAAAAATGTAGCCTGCTAGAATGACCAAATTATAATAGTCTACATTTCATCTCTTGTATCCTTTACTATTTATGTAAGGGGAAAAAAAAAAAAGAATTAACATTTTGCATTTCTGGCTCCTTTCATAAGAAAAACATCATTACCTTTCTGATTGTGTTTTGAACAAACAGATCCTTCAGGAAGAAACTCATCCCTGTGGGGATTGAGAAAGGATCAGAGTTAAGCACTGAAACAAGCAATTAATTCCCATTAGAGGATTAAGGCACTCATGTTCACTTTGAGTCAGAAAAACAAATTGTGAATAAAATCATGTACAACCAAGAGGTTACTTGTCAAAGTTAATAAATTAGAGAATTGAAGGGCAAACTGGAATGCACAGGAGAGACTGAGTGCCACGTGAGGCACAGGCGAGCAAGCACACTGGTGGGGTTTCGTATTCGTGGGATAAGATCGGCCATTCTCTTTAAATGCCACGGAGCCATGGGAGGGGCTGCGGGGCTTCGGTTTCTGTCTTGTGATGCTGTCCTTCACTAAGAGATGGGGTCTATGAGCCGACGTCTAAAAGTGTTTTCGACCCTGTTATGTCACCATCCCCCATGCATGGATTTCCCTACAATATCAATGAAAGAAACACACGAGATGCTAACATTCAGCCTGGCAGGAGCCGATTCTAAATGACCTGAAGCACCATCTCTGCCACCAATGTTACCAGCGTGTACAGGACCAAGTGGGAGGCCGCTGCTGTGCTAAGGTCTCGGCACCCTCCGCTTGGGAATTGAAGAGCCCAAAACTGAACCCCTGTCCCAAACCCAACTGGTTGGGAATGACGTAGACAGCCGGGGGTCAGCAGGGTGGTGGGACAGGCACGGTCTCAAAAACTTTTACTTCAGCAAATTTTGGTTACTTTAGCATTGTCAATATTTAAGAACACAAAGCCACCCGTGGAAGTGCCCATCTGGCCTGGCGCTACTGGAAACGCCTACCCCTTGCTCAGCAGTTTTCGGCCTTCAAACACAGCCCGTCTATAGTTTCATATTTCATCGCCAAAGCAGAAATTGAAAGTGATTACTAGTCATTCCCATAATTGTTGGATTTTTCCTGCTTAATTTTTTTCTTAGCCACCTGGTGGTAAGAGTGTAAAAGACAGGGTTTAAGTAAGAGTTTATTGTGCTAGTTTACGAACTGCAGCTTTCTCAAAGGCTGAGACCACATTTAGAAACACACGTACCAGGTGAAGCAAAGGGCCAGTAGTGAACTCTTCTTAAACTTACCAGCAAAGGGACTTCAATGGACGCCAGCTTCTAACATGAAAACAACCTTTAAGTAAAGGCACCTTCGTAAAATATTCATCCCGCATGGATTAAAATTTAATGCAATGGGGAAATGTTAATAAATCTGTATGTTTTCTTGGATAATTCATCAAGCTGCTAACACTGTTCACTGCCTGAACAGTGTTCGAGAAGGTGGGTGAAATGGCGGGATTTGGGTGGCACAAACAGCACCTGAAAGCTACGAGCTGGCTCGGCCTCTGTCTTCTCCCATCTTCCCCTGGCGTATGAAGCCGCTGTCGGCATCGGCTCCCACAGACCCCGGCCACCCTGTCACGACGGAGGACCCGCTTCAGCAAAGCCAGCTGCCACCCTAGTCCTTCCGTGGCAGATGTCACCAAGTGTGGCCGAATCTCAGTAAGAAGTGTGCTGTGCGTGCCTGCTCTAGGGAGGGTTTTTATTTTATAGAAAACTCTGGCATCTCAGTCAAGTGGCCGCTTCTCCCCCGACTGTAACATTATTTTCCCTTGAGAAAACCCCCGAGTGTCTGATATAGTTACACATTAATTCTTCAGAAGTTTCTCAGAACTGTAGGAAACAGGTGAAAAAACAAAATGCCTTGAACTTTAAGCTGGAGCTCGGCCTGGAGCAAGAAGCGCTCGAAGGTCACGTCACTCTCCGCTCTGAGCGGCTCGTGGGCGACGCGCCAGGGAGGGCTCTGGCCGCATCCTGCGGGCGCTTTGATGCTGTCACTCCCCTGCTTGCTAGTTTCTTTCCAGCAACGACAAGGGCTTCCTGCCCGGCCGACCCCTCGCCAACCCCACCGAATACCCCGGAAACGTTGATGGCAAAACACCTTTCTTACATTAACCGAGCAGCTCCAATGAAATGGCGGTGCCTTTGAAATCAAGAAGTGAGGGTCTCGGCTCACAGCTGTCCCCTCCAACACTGACCCTTCACGGGGCCGTGAAACAAACAGGCGCTTTATGGTCCCTGATACCACACTGGGTCCACTGATGCTGCCTCAGCAACCATTCCCTGCACTGTCACTCTTTCTTTGGCCATACCAGACACCTTTACAAAGAAATTTTTGAATGCCATACCACTTTTAAAGCAATTATCTTACCATCTTTAAAACACAAATTGACCAATGATGGAGACGTGACCATGTCCTCACACCCCGGGGCCACTCTAAAAGTCTGTAAAGAACAGATGTAAAGGCCCCAAATGCGAGTCAGGAAAAAGACTCTATGGAAACGGGCTGTGGCCTGACTGTCTGCTGGGGCCACAGCCACAAACACCAGGCACGGCCGGGGCGGCAGTGCTGCTGGCTCCCGGCAGGAGGCACAGAAAGGCCTGGAGAGGCCTGGCCCTGCCAGCCAGAGATGGTGGGGCAAGCACCGGGTGCCACCAGCAGGTCTGATACCCAGAAGAAGGTGCTGAGAGTCATCACCACAAAGACCCCACCTGTGGCTCAGAGGAGACAGTGTGAATAATGCTGGCCACCAAAGGCTGACAGCGTTGGCTCCGCGCCTGGTTCCATGCTAAATGCTTCACTTACATTCTCAAGTTAACACTCAGTGGGAGAGCTCCTTACTCTCCAGCTTCTCCCCATTTTACAGGTGGGGAAACCGAGGCAGAGTGACTTACACAAGGTGCTCAGTTATAGCCGACAGAGCACATGTGTTTGCCTTCACCCGTCCTGCCCTCCAAAGGCTCTCACCCAGCTTTGGGAGGAGGCATTCCTCTCACTGTCTCTGGCCTCCAGAGGGCCCAGGCAGTCAGTGGCTCGGGCCACCCCTCCACACCGGGCTCCCCGATACCCTCACTCAGAAGGCACCCCCAGGTGTTTATGGAGACCTGCAGTCTGTCGGGCACCATGGAATCGGCGCTCCGAGACCCCCACCATCCTGGAATTCTTAATAATTTTCTCCTTGAACTTAAGTGAAGCCTGATGGAGCACTAGCGAACAGAGGAGATCCACACAGCCCCACCAGCAAACAGCATTCTCGGGGACACAGGAGCGTGGGACTCAGCACAAGTAACATGTCTATGACTGGGTCAACTGGGAGAAGCAAAACTCCATTCCAAGCAGAACTTGCTTTGAATGTAGGAAGGCAGGTGTGCATCTGTCAGAATCACCCACCTACATACTTATGTGTGGATTTTCTTGTGTATACATTATATCTCAAAGAAAATTGAAGTAAAGAAAAAGATGAAATGAGATCACAGAAGGAATGCAGTTTGCCAGCCTCTGTCTATAATTACATTATCACTTTATATTCTTACCTGAGTTCAACATGCTCCACAATCCCCAGTCAGCAGCAAACACTTTCCGTCTTTTATTTAGGATTTGTACTGGGCTCCCGGAAGGGGAAGCAGCCCTAGGAGCTGGGGCCGAGGGTGCAGTGAATTAGCTGCTGGGATTCAGACTCGGGCCCCGCCAGCTATCCTTGCCCACCCAGGGCCCGTCCACTGCTGCTGAGTGGAGGTTCCCACACTTGTCTACCAGGAAATACAGCAAATGACCTGCCTTTCAGAGTATATTTACAAGCCTGCTGGAGAAGAGTGGAGCTCCTAACCGACATGCTGGCAGCTGCTAAAGATAGGTTCATTCTGCCTGGCACAAGCCCCCGGGTCAAGAGAAAGGGCCAAGAGCCCTGTGCTGTGACCCAACCCAGTGTCTGTCTGTAGGGCAGGGCAAAAGGGCCAACAGGTCTGGTTAGAGGCAGGTAACTTGCATCTCATATGCCCCCAAAGGTCTTTGTTCTTCCTCTGTGACACCTCAGGCCACAAGCAGCGGAGGGAAAGGGAAGGACTATCCTTTAGTGTACTACTTAAATGTAGCCTTAAAATGTTTCTGAAAAAACTTTTAAGAAAATGGTTTTTATTCAACTGTTCTGATTTCCTAGGTGAGAAATGGGGAGCTTGGAAATGCAACTTACATTTGAATCCAGAAGCAACACAGAACTATTACAAAATGTCATACAAAGCCATGCTTTTTTAGGTGGTGTGCTAAACTATTCTAGAAAGAAGAGAACACACACCTGTTTAAAAACTCTTAAGATAACCGGTTTAGAAATCAGGCCTACCCAAAAGTGAAAAAAATTGTTACAAATGCAAGGGAGGGTTCCTGGCTAGGACTGAGCCCTCACTCCCTCTATTTAATACAGTATATCATAGCTTTGGAGAAACAAGTCTCCTAGAAGGAGCACTGGACACAGAGCTGGGAAATCAGAGGTCCAAGCCAAACCCCCACTGACTGTCAGAGGGGCCTGCCTCACCCAGCCACATGGGGCAAGGCCACAGTGGGTCGTAGCGGGAGGGTGCAGACACCCTGGGCTCAGCTGCCCTGGGACCCGGGATCCACAGCGGGGCAGACCACAGGTCTCTCCGAATGACATGGGACAGAATGAATTAGCAAAAGGACTCTGGGAGATGACCAGCAGATACAACTGCAAAGCTCCAGAGCATGACCTAGACTACCAAAGGGGCTCCGAGTGTCACCTGGAAACCACCACCACACGTGGCTCCCACCCACTGGTTTGTCCAGTGCTCCAGGAACTGTGCTCCCAGCCCCGGGCAGCCCACAGTGAATCAGCAATGAGCCGAACTCCATTCCCAGTGGGCTCTGGAATTCAGGACTCAGTTCCTTCTGGTAACAAACAGATCTACTTTCAGAATTACCTTTGCTGAGACTAATGTTAAATCCAGTTTAAACTCCCTGCAAAGGTGTTGGCTCCCCAGAGGAAGTCAGGTAGGCAAGGGGGAGGAATGCAGACCTAGAGGGAAGCTGACTGCCTGCTGGTGCACCAGAAGAATCACCCCCAGTGCACACGTGACACATAGATCTCCATTTTCATACAGTTTTTAAAAAAGAAATAAGCTTTCTAAAAAATAAAAGCACAGAAAATTAAGCCTAATGGGGTTTTTGATTAATTACCTGTCCCCAAAGCATTCAAATCCTTCCAGTGCTTTTCTCATTACCCTCAGTTAAACTCAATTAAAACAGTTGAGAGAGCGGCAAAAACTGAATTCTATGAAAGAAGTGGGGAGGAAATGAAGGCTATGTGACTGAACGTGCTTTTAAATACTTCGCACAAAGTGAATCCATTTACTCACATTCCTGTGGGTCCTAAACACACAACTGCTCACTGTTTGCTGATGGCAGCCAGAACTCTTTGGGTCCAAAACTACTAGAAAAATGTGTTGGGTTTCAAGGGAACTGGATGCACTGAACTGAATCCAACCCTTTCATGTACGAAATCCCCACCAATGTGTTTTTTTTTTTTTTTCAATCCCACTTTAAAAGCTACATTATCACCAGGACCAGCTGACAGAAGTCAGCAGTCGAACACATCATTCTTCCTCAGGGTCCATGCCACTTTGGCCTCTCTAGCGTTTGTGGCTAGATCCCGGGACTCAAAATATTACTAAAAAGCACAATTTGGTCTAAACTTGGCTTTTAAAAAGCACTTAAAAGCCCACATAGAGTCTCTTCCTGGAAGAGCAAAATCCAGTTAGAATGTAAAAATCTCTTGTTACTACTCTGTGGTTGTCAGAGAATAGCTACTACTATATTCGGTTTAAACACTTTTTCAAACTTATTTCAAAAACAACAGAAACAACATTTCCATTACTGGATATATTTTTTTAGGTTTATAAATGTTCTTTCAATCATTATAAACAGAAGAACTCAGGGAAGCTACCACAGGTTTACTCAAACATCTTCCTAATCAAATAGTCCAAGAATTTTAGGTTTTGTTTATAGGAACTTTGTCATTTTCCTTGTCCGAAAAGACTTTGTTAAAAAAAAAAACAAAACCAAAAACCCATGTTATATATATAAACACAAAGACAAGAAAATAAGGTTTTTCTCTTCACCCTGCTTTATCCTGGGGCCAACCGGCCTGTGCTAGCAGGAGGAAGAACCATCTCCCTACCCGAGCCAGGGCTGGCAGTAACAGATGTCATCTGGTATCTCAGGAGTTTCCCCAAACTGATGAAGAAAGCAATCGACCCTCCCCCCAAGGCCAAACCACAAACTAAAAGTTAACGAAAGTCCCAGCTGAAACACCCCAGTTGAAGCAGCTGTGCGGCTCTCAACCAGTCCTCTGAGTAGGTGCCCACAACCAGGACCCCTGGGCTCTGCTGTCCAGCGTGACATGGTGCAGAGGCCGCAGGGGAGAGGGAGGAAGGTGAGCTCCAGAAAAAGCCTCCTCTCTGTGCACCACCCCACAGTGTTCCCGAGGAGGAGGGGAGGACCCCACTAGGCCGCAGTTGCCCAAAGGAGTTGATCCTTCATAATTCATGCAGATATGGGATGTGTCACTGTAACAATGATTTCAACTATTTTTAAGTTAAGGAATTTCTCTCTCCCTCCCACTGTTCCAATCTTGGAATAAATGCAGTTCTTCAGAGAGCTGGTTCCTGTCTCATAGCAGGAGCAAGACCAGCGCAGCCCAGGTGGACTGTACCTCCTTCCCAGGTGCTAAGTAGCTAAGATACATCAAAAGAGGATTATAAGACACACTGTGGGGAGGCCAATGAGACATGGAAGCAGGGCATCACATGTCCCGAAGGAGAGTGACTATCTGAACAGCAGAGTCTTCGAGGAGAAACAGCAAAGAGGTGGACACAAGTCAGGGGATGGGTAGGGGACAAATGGGTGGTTTGAGCAGGGTGGACAGCCTAGGCATGCCTGGGGACCAGGGCATGAGTGGGAGGCCAGGACCACAGAGGAATAGGCAAAGGAGGGAGGCTGGGTCCAGGTCACTAGAGACCTAACTCTCAGCCCTATTGATGGGATAACTAAGAGAATTAAGCCTGAGAGGTGACATGTAAGATGTGTGTTTTAAAAAATTATCTAGTGCAACCCCAGTGGAAGACTGCTTGACATATTCTGATTGGCACCATTTATAATAACCCAAATTCAGATACTACCTAAATGTCCATCAACATTAATTAAAACAGGCTAATAAAGTGTGGTATACTGTAGAAAACTCCGCGGCAGTGAGAACGAATGGACGACTACATATAGCAACATGAATCAATCTCACAAGCAATGCTGAGTGACAGAAGTCAGACAGAGACAGCACATAGTGTATGACAGTATTTATACGAACGTGAATAACAGCCAGACTAACCTCTGCCGCTGGATGTCAAGACAGTTATTACCGCCAAGGAAAGACATGAGGATACTTGATTTGGGCGCTGTTTACATGGTACATTCCTATTATGAAATCCATCATGCTATATGATTTCCACACTTTTCTGATGTGTTATACTTTCATAAAATGTGCATTTTACATTTTTAAAACATATACAGTAACAGAGTAAAGGGCAGACTTCTAGGAAGGAGGAAAAGAAGGACATATTAAAGCCTAAAGTTTGCAGAAGGAAGGAATAACAAAGATCAGGGCAGAAACAAATAGAGGCCAGAAAAACAGAAAACATCAATGAAACTAGAGCTGGGTTTTTTTTTTTTTAAGATAAAATTGATGAAACTTTAGCTACACTAAGAAAAAAACAGAGAAGACTCAATAAAATCAGAAATAAAAGAGGAGACATTACAATTGATACCACAGAAATACACAGGATCACAGGAAACCACTATGAGTAATTATCTGCCAACAAATTGGACAACCTACAAGAAACTGATAATTCTTAGAAACATACAACTTACCAAGACAGATCGATGGGGAAATAGAATATATGAACACACTATTAACAAATAAGGAGATCAAATCAGTAACCAAAAACCTCCCAACAAAGAAAAGCCCAGGGCAATATGGTTTCACTGAATTCTACCAAACATTTAAAGATGAATTAATGCCAATCCTTCTCAAAGTCAGCCAAAAAGTTGAAGAGATGGGAACACTCCCAAACTCATTTTAAAACAAGTCCAGCATTAATTTGATACTGAAGCCAAATAACACCACAAGAAGACTCCCATTCCTGATGAATACAGCTGCAAAATTTCTTAACAAAATATTAGCAAACCAAATTCAACAGCACACTAAAAGGATCAGGATCATACACCATAATCAATTGGGATTTATTCCTGGGATGCAAGGATGGTTCGATACACACAAATCAACAAATATGATACACCACATTAATAGAATGAAAGATAAAATCATACAAACATATAGCTAGATGCAGAAAAAAGCATTTGACAAAGCACAACATCCTTTCATGGTAGAAACTCTCAACAAACTGTGTACAGGAGAAACATACATCAACACAATAAAGGTCATATACTTTATGACAACATACTCAACAGTGTAAAGCTTAAAGCTTTTCCTTTAGGATTAGGAAAAAGACAAAGATTCCCACTTTCACCAGTCATATTCAACATACTACTAGAAGTCCTGGCCAGAGTAATCAGACTAGATGAAGAAATAAAAGGCATCCAGAGGCACCTGGGTGGCTCAGTTTTTTAAGCCTCTGACTTCAGCTCAGGTCATGATCAAACAGCTTGGGAGTTTGAGCCCCAGACTGGGCTCTATGCTGACAGCTCAGAACCTGAGCCTGCTCCAGATTCTGTCTCCGTCTCTTCCTGTCCCTCTCCCACTCGTGCTCTCTCTTTCTCAAATATAAATAAACGTTAAAATTTAAAAAAAAAGAAAAGGATCCATACTGGAAAGGAAAAAGTAAAACTGCCTTTGTATGCAAACTATATATTATATATTGAAAATCCTGAAGAGTCTTTCAAAAAACTGTAAGAACTAATCAACAAATTTAGTTAAGCTGCAGAATACAAAATCAACACACAGAAATCAATTGTATCCTATAAAATGACAAAATATCTGAAAAAGAAACTAAGGAAACAGTCCCAGTCACAAAAGGACCAAAAAGAATAAAACACCTAGGAATAAACTTAACCAAGGAAGTGAGAGATCAGTACACTGAAAACTGTAAGACTTTGATGAAAAAAATTGAAGACATTAACAAATGGGAAGATATCCCATGTTCATGGATTGAAGAATTAATATTGTTAAAATGTTCATATTACTCAAAGCTATATATAGGTTCAATACAATCTCTATCAAATCCCAATGGCATTTTTTCACAGAAATATAAAAGACAATCCTAAAACTTGTAGAGAACCACAGAAGACCCTACAGAGACAAGGCAGTCCTGAAAAAGAAAAAGCTGGAGACATCACAATTCCTAATTTAAAACTGTACTACAAAGCTATGGAAATTAAAACAGTATGGTTAATGGCATAAACATAGACACATTGTCAATGGAACAGAATTGACAGTCCAGAAATAAACCCCAGCATATACAGTCAACTAATATTGGACATGGAGCCAAGAATACACAATGGGAAATGAACAGTCTCTTCAATAAATAATGTCAGGAAAACTGAACAGCCACATGCAGAAATATACGATTGAATACTTATCTTACACCACTCACAGTAATTAACTGGAAATGGATTAGAGATTTAAATTAAGACCTGAAACTTAAATTTCCACAAGAAAATACAGAGGAAAAGCTCCCTGACATTGGTCTTATCAACAATTTTTTAGGTATGACACCAAAAGCACAAGCAACAAAAACAAAAATTGGTGGAACTAATCAAAGTAAAAAGCTTCTCTACAGCAAAAGAAACAACAATGAAAAGGCAGCCTATGAAATGGGACAAAATACTTGCAAACCATATATTTGATAAAGGGTTAATATCCAAAATATATTAAAAAAAACTCATACAACTCAGTAATAACAACAAAAAACCCAAACAATTCGATTTAAAAACGGGCAGAGGAACTGAATAGACATTTTCCTAAGGACGTACAAATGGCTAATAAGTACATAAAAAGGTGCTAAACATCAGGGAAATGCAAATAAAAACCACAATGAGAGGGGCGCCTGGGTGGCTCAGTGAGTTAAGAGACTGACTCTTGTGCTCTACCTTGACAGTGCAGAGCCTGTTGGGATTTTCTCCCTCCCTCTCCCTCTGCCCCTTCCCAGCTCATGTGCTCTCATAAAATAAATAAACATTAGAAAAAAAAAAAACTACAATGAGATATCACCTCACACCTGTCAGAATGACCATCACCAAAAAGATGAGGTAACAAAGGTTGGCAAGGACTAGAGAAAAGGCAACTGTTGTGCACTGTTGGTGGGAATGTAAACTGGTAGGCCACTATGGAAAACAGGACTACCATATGATCTAGTAGTCCCACTCACAGTTACAATCCAAAGAGATCTCTGCACTCCCATGTTCACTGCACTAATTACAACCTCCAAGATACAGAAACAAACTAAATGTCTGTCAACAGATGAATGGATAAAAAAGGTGTGTGTGTATGTAATATATGGGATACTATTCATCCATGAAAAAGGAGGAAACCCTGCCATATGCAACAACATGGATCAACCTTGAGGGCATATATTAAATGTCAGAGAAAGACAAATACCTTATGTTAGTACTTCTGTGTGGACTGAAAGAAAGCCAAACTTGTAGAAACAGAGAGTGGAATGGTAGTTACCAGGTGCTAGGCTGGGGGAAATGGGGAGATGTTGATCAAAGGGTGCAAACTTCCAGCTAGAAGATGAATACGCTCTTGGGATCTGATGCACAGCACTGTGAATCCAGTTAAAAATACTGTATTCTATACGTGACAATTAAGAGAGTAGATCTTAGATGTTGTCAGCACAAAAAAGAAATGATAGGGACACCTGGCTGGCTCAGTCAGTAGAGCATGCAACTCATTATCTCGGGGTCATGGGTTTGAGCCCCTCATGGATTAGATTCCTTAAATAAATAAAACTTAGGGGCTCCAAGGTGGCTCAGTCAGGTAAGCATCTGACTCTTGAATTCGGCTCAGTCATGATCTTGTGGTTTGTGAGATGGAGCCCCACATCAGGCTCTGTGCTGACAGTGCGGAGCCTGCTTGGGATTCTCTCTTTCTGCCTCTCCCCAACTCATGTGCGCTCTCTCTCAAAATAAACAAACATGTAAAAATAAATACATAAAACTTAAATAAAAAGAAATCATTAACATGTGACGATAGAGGTGTTAGCTGGCATTATGGTGGTAATCATATTGTGATATGTAAATGTATCAGATTGGGGCACCTGGGTGGCTCAGTCAGTTGTCCAACTTCGGCACAGGTCATGATCTCATGGTTTGTAAGTTTGAGCCCCATGCTGTCAGCTCAGAGCCTGCTTCGGATCCTCTGTCTCCTCCTCTCTCTGCCCCTCCCCCTACTTGCATGTATGCATGTGTGCTCGCTCTCAATAATAAACATTAAAATAAATAAATAAATGTGTTAGATTAACACACTGTATGCTTTAAACTTCTATGCCAATTATATCTCAACAAAGCTGGAAAAATATCAATGGGATATTCTTTTTGTAGTAATGCGAATGTTACCTTGTGAATATACTAAAAACCACTGAATTATATGCACTTTGACATGGTGAATTTTATGGCATGTGAATTATATCTCAATAAAAATAACTGGTTAAAAAAATCAACGGAACAGAATTAGAGAGTCTAGAAGTAGATAAAGGTACCAAGGTATTCAAGAATAGCCAGTCTTTAAAATAAATGGTGCTAGAAAACAGAATATCCGTAGTAAAAGATAAAAAAAGAACTATGACTCTTATCTCATTCCATATACTTAACTCAAAATGTATACAAACTGTAAGAGCTAAAATTCTAGAAGAAAAGCTTTTGATAAGACACAAAAGGTACAAATAATAAACAGAGAACATGGATAAGCTGGACTTCATCAGAATCAAAAACTTTTGCTCTCAAAAGGTTCTGATGAGTGGGGTGCCTGGGTGGCTCAGTCGGTTAAGTGTTCAACTTTAGCTCAGGTCATGATCTCGCGGTGAGTTCGAGCCCCGCATTGGGCTCCGTGCTGACAGCTCTGAGCCTGGAGCCTGCTTCAGATTCTGTGTCTCCCCCTGTCTCCGCCCCTCCCATGCTCATGCTCTGTCTCTCAATAATAAATAAACATTAAAAAAAATTTTTTTAGAGGCTCTGATGATTAAATGGAAAGGCAAACTCAGACTGGGAAAAACATCTCCAAAACACACACAGACTGACCTTGGAGATACTGTAGGTCTGCTATTTTGCAGTAGTCTGGAACCAAACATTGCAATAAAGCAAGTCGAATGAATTTTCTGGTTTTCCAGGGCATATAAAAGTTATGTTTACACTATGCTTTATATTAAGTGTGCAATAGCATTATGTCTAAAAAACTGTACATACCTTAATTTAAAAATACTTTATTACTAAAAAAATGCTAACCGCGTGAGCTTTCAGCAAGGTGTAATCACTGATCACAGATAACAACACAGTTCACCCTTGAACATGGCTTTGAACCGCATGGGTCCACTTATAATCAAATTCTTTTTAATAAATACAGTACTGTAAATGCTTTTTCTCTTCCTTATGATTTTCTTAACATTCTCTTTAGCTTACTTTGTTTCAAGAATACAGTATGTAATAAATATAATATACAAAACATATGTTAATCACCTGTTTATGTTATCAGTAAGACTTCTGGTCAACAGTAAGCTAGTAGTAGTTAAGTTTTTGGGGAGTCAAAGTTACATGCATACTTTCAGCTATTCGAGGGGGCAGGGGGCTGGTGTCCCTAGCCCCTGGCAGTTGTTCAAGGTTTAGCTGTTTAATATTAAAAGACTGAAATATTGCAAGAATTACCAAAATGTGACACAGAGACATGAAGTGAGCAAATGCTGTTGGAAAAATAGCAGGAGTAGACTTGCCTGGCACAGGGTTGCCACAAACCTTCAATTTGTAACAACAACAAAAAAAGCAATTATCTGCAAAGTGCAATGAAGTGATATGCAATAAAACAAGGTATGCCTAGACATATCTGACAAATTACTTATATTCAGAATATAAAGAGAACTCTTAAAACTCAGAAAGAAAACCCAATTAAAAATGGGCAAAACTTTTAAACACTCTACTGATATATGATTCTCTTAAGCACATGAAAAGATGCTTAATGTCACTAATCATTATGAAAATGCAAATAAAAACTTTAAGATACCACCATAGAATGGGTAAAATTGAAGTGACTAATATCAAGTGTTGGCAAAGATGTAGGGCAACTGAAACTATACATTGCTTTTGGAAAAGAGTGCAGCAACTTTGGAAAACAATCTTAAAAAATTAAACATATATTTATCATACAACCCAGCAATCTCACTCTTGGGAGTATACCCAAGATGAATAATTTCATATCCTACATAAATACCTGTACATGAATGTCTGTAGCAGTTCTATTCATAGTAGGCAACAGCTGGAAATAACCCAAATGTCCATCTACTTGAGAATGCATAGACAAATTGAGCAGTATAGATGTAATCATACGATAAATCTCCAATGCATAAGCTGAGTGAAAGAAGCCAGATGCAAAAGGCTACGTGCTGTGTGATGAGCAACCACTGACGTTTTGGAAAGAACGAATCATGGGGCAAAAACAGGAGTGGCTGCTCTGGCTGGGAGCAGAATAGAGGAAACTGACTGCATGGGGCATGAGGCAACCTTTTGGGTCGATGAGAATGTTCCACGTCTGCTTACAGTGGTGAGGACATGAGTACATACATTTGTAAAAATTCACTGAACTTAAAAAAAATTATTTAACTTCAAATATTATAAATAGGTGAATTTCATATAAATCAGACAAGCCAACTTATTTTGTAAAGGCCTGACAAACATCAGTATTCGTACAAAGTCCCTTTATCCACTATGACTGTACTTGCTTTTTTTAAAGATTTATTTATTTTTACGTAATCTCTACAACACAGAACCCCGAGATCAAGAGTCACATGCTCCACTGACTGAGCCAGACAGGCACCCCGTGCTTGCTTTTTTGCAGTATGTTGGGAGTCCATAAATTTTAGGCCTTATCTTTGCCAAACTGATCTATCCACTCCTCTCTGCTCCAACTTCAATGAAGATGGCTGAGAAGTCTCTTTATATTCTCTTTTCTTAGCTTTTACTCAGGGGAGCTTAACTCAAGTCTACATCTGGCAAAGAGATGGAATTGCTCCGGGTTCAAGTTCTAGCCCCACCCAGGACACCAGGATTACCCATTTCCTGGGTGGGTGCAAAAGCCCTTCCTCAGCCAGGCCCTTGAGAAGATTTAATAAGGACATGAAGCACCAGGTTTGGCCTCAGGCACACAACGCCTGTTTGACGAATGCCTATTTCCACTCTATTCACCTAGTGACCCTCTCAGTTAAGGACCCTTATCCCTGCCATCAACACCTGACTTCCCTGCACGCCTCTGACTTGCCTGGGTTTTTGTTACAGGTATTTCCATTTCTTCGTGTAATCTATGTTTTCATAGAGTCTTGTCCGAGTTGTGTATGTGTGTGTTCCTGGGACATGGTGTCCTAAAATACAATGCAGCTCTTCTCTAAAGAACTAGGACACGTGACCCAACGTGACTGACTAATCTCTGCGGTCCAGAATGTCTCTGACGGCCCATGCTGTGCCCCCCCCCCAACCTCCTCCAGGGCTGGTGACTGTGGGGAATCATTTTATCACAAGCACGTACCCTCAGAGCACCCAACACCCACGCATGGTCTCATCTACCCAGTCCCAAGAAATACGCTTTTCTCCCTGACTTTTGACTCTGCACCCACAGGTAAGCTCTAGGCTGCACTCACCTGTCTCCTAAATATTAAAATTCCTGGAAGATTTTAAATTCTATTTCAGTATTTCAAGTTACATTTCTTATTAACTCGCCATTAATTATCTAAACCTCCTTGAGCTCGCCATTAATTTTCTAAACTTCCCTGAACTCTGTTTTAGATTTCATTTTGGTTCTCATTTTCTCATATAAGCAAAATTTCCATGTTAGTTACCAACTTCCTAGGAGAGTTGCTTTCTCCTGATTGTTACTGAGAGGTAAGACCCACCTTTTGCTCCATTATTTCCATTTCTGACCCATTTTAGAGCTTGTGTTAGCAGTGAGGGCTCTTCTGAGACATGAGGCCTATTTCAAAATGTGACTTTGAAAGGCCAAGCGTTCTCCAAGTGGGTCCCCTTTTGCTACCTTTGAAACAAAAGCGAATCTATGCAGTAAATATTCCCTTACTTAGAACTATGCTGCTGCCCAGAGGTGCTATTCACACTTCCACCCCGGGCCTGAGATGGGCAGAAGTGCTGTCCAGTGAGGGAACTGGCTTTGGGACCAGACAAGCCTGGCCAGTGATACTGGCAAATGACCAAACCTCTGGCCTTCAGTTTCCTTCTCTGTCCAATCACACAGTAGCACTTCACAGAAGTAGGGTGGGCATCCCCCAAGAGAACCCAGGGAAAGCACCCAGCACGGAGCCTCATGCACGTGTGTACCCAACCGACGAGAGTCAGTCTGGGTTGCTGTAACAAAAATACCATGGACTGAGCAACTTATAAACAACACACACTTGCTTCTCATAGTTCTGGAGGCGAAGAAGCCCGAGATCACGGCACTGGCAGATTCAGTGTATGTTGAGGGCCTGTGTTCCGGCTCATGGATGTTATCTTCTGACCATGGCCTCACGTGGCAGGAGGGCCAAGGGAGTTGCCTGGGGTCTCTTTGTAAGGGCACTATTCCCCTGGTGGGGGGGCTCCACCTTCACGACCGACTCACCTCCCAAAGTCCCTACATCCAAATACCATCACATTGGAGGTTTGGATTTCAGCAGATGAATTTGGGGAGCACACAAACATTCAAACCATAGCAGCATTATCTTAAATGAAATAAACAAATAGAAAAATAATAATTCTGCTCAAGAGATCACTCTCCATAGTCTCCCTGCTCTGAGAAAATCCTGGAAACAGGCTTATTGCCTGGGGTCCTCTTCCAGGCTGTGTGACATAGCGGGACTCAAAAGGCCTGGATTCGGGGCAGCCCCTGGGAGTCCTCAATTTAGCCTCACAGGGGGAAACCCCCACCTTGCCCGCCTCACCGGCTCTGCCATAATGCTCAAATTAGTGGATGCACACAGAAGCACTGTGAAATCCTATTTTTCCATAAAATGACAAGCCCTGCCCACCAGCCGTGTGGTCCTCCAGCTGCACACACTTCAGCAAATACTCTAGGTGTGCTGTTCAACTAAGTTCAGGGGAGGGCGACATCTTGATTTCCATTCTCACACACACACTGTAGTTTTGCAAGAAAAGCAACATTTCCTTGCATAATCACCAACCTCTCCAAACCTGGTGTGAATAATAATCACGGCCGGCACTTCAACACAGCACTTACAACGATCCAGGTATACTTTTAAGCACTTTATATATCTGAACTGATTTAATCCTCACAGAAACCTATGAAGTAGGCACCTTTATTTTCATTTTACCTACAAAGAAATGGAGACAGAGGGTGTTAAGTAAAAAGTGTTGACTTGACCAAAGTCAAACAGCTAGTAAGTAGCAGAACTGGGATCTGGATTCGGCTGGTCTGACTCTGGAGTTCAAGTTCTTATGTACCTGGAAAAAAATGCTCTTATTCCCTGCCCTGGCCCCATGACACACCAAAAACTAAAGCAAAAGGAAATGCTTATTCATCTTGAATTGCAAGCATAGTTTACATAATAATCTTACTTAGATAAATCATATGTGGTATTTTAGCCTGAACTGTCTCCCCCCCCCCACCCCCAAATTCATATGTTGGAAGTCCTAGCCTCTAGGACCTCAGGATGTGACTGTATTTGGAGACAGGACCTTTAAAGAGGTTATTAAATTTAAAAAAAAAAAAACTTTTAATGTTTGTTTATTTTTGAGAGAGAGAGAGAAAAACAGAGACAGAGAGACAGAGTACAAGCAGGGAAGAGGCAGAGAGAGAGGGAGACACAGAATCTGAAGCAGGTTCCAAGCTCTGAGCTGTCAGCATGAAGCTCGACATGGAGCTTGAACTTACAAACCGTGAGATCATGACCTGAGCTGAAGTCGGATGCTTAAATGACTGAGCCACCCAGGTGTCCCAAGAGATGATTAAATTAAAATGAGGTCGTTAGGGGGGCCCTAATCCAGTCTGACTGGTGTCCTTGTAAGAAGAGATTTGGACACCAACGCATACAGGCACAGAGGAGAGACCAAGTGAGGACAAAGGGAGAAGTAGAGTTCCCCCCACCCAGTTACTTCATTTTTACTACTATATATTTTCAGCCAAGAAATCAAGGTATAAACAGGATTTATTTCACATTAATATATTATCTGGATTTTTTTGTCAAATAAACAGGAGATTCTCTTTAAATAACCATCTCCTCATTGCATGGCCAGTCCAGCAGGAAATGAGAGCAAACTTGACTGCATATCACAAATGAGTCATAAACCAAGGACAGAGGCCTCAGGAGAAGCCAACCCCGCCACGCCTGGGTCTTGGACCCCGGGCCTCCAGAACCGTGAGGAACAGACTCCTGCTAAGTCTGGGTGCTGTGTCACAGCAGCCCGAGTGGACTCAGGCAGTGTGGATGTGAGATCCGCCCTCCTCTCTGGCCTCCACATGATGCACTCACTCCCCTCAGCCCCCACCGAGCCTGCCGGGCCAGGCATGTGGCCATGCAGCTTCCCAGACATGTGCCCGCCCCAGTACCCAGCCTCACGCAAACTGGACTCCTTGCTGTCCTCTCCAAGGCAGATCTTCTCCCAACTCTGTCCTTGACCGGCATCGATCCCAAGCCTGTCCCGTTGAAGCAGCCCCATGGCCCCCTTCTTTCTGTGGCCTCTGCCCTTACCCACCTGCAAACAGCTACAATCCAGATCAGTACTCTCCTTCCAGGAGCCCTAGCCCCTGCCAGCCTCCACCTTCACCCCTGAGCCGTACTGAGTTTCCTGAGGCCAAGCTCAGGGGCTGCAGGGTCCAGGGGCCAGACACCCTGCGTCCTGTCCAGCTGTTTGCACTCCCGCCCTATAACTCTAGCCTCCTATCCTCGTGCTGCTCCCTGAACCCTCCCCAGCTTAGCTCCCCCCAAATCCTACTCTTTTACTGCTACCCGGATTACACCTTCCTGCCCAAATCCAACCCATCCCTAAAATCTCAGCTAGACCCTGCCTCTGTCCCAAAGCCGCCTCTGATCCTATCTTAGCGCACCGGTCACATTCTGCCCTACATTTCAGTTATTTTTGCTCTTACTAAATTCCTGAAGGACAGGTGACACATTTTACCTAGTTCCCCATAATGTGTGGAGAAAATGAATGAGCAGATTTGCCTGGTCCTGGGAATTCTCAATTAGTCAATTTCTTTTGTCTGTTTTGATCAGAAAGAAAGAAATGACAACAGTTTCCAAGCAGATACTTAGTTTAAAGCTGCCTCCTCTGACAACAGGAGTTGCAAGGATCATTAGTTCACTGGAGACACCAGTGTCGTATACTTACTGCAGAGAACACAAAGAGGACCCGGGCCTGAGAAGTGGCCGCTCGCTGCACTGGGTCTGGACAGTGGCGCTCGGTTCCACCCAGGGCTGGCTGACGGAGCTGTGAGAACACAGGTGTGAGCTATGCCCTCAAACTCAAAGTCTAGAAGAAAGGTGGGGCATGCTCAGAGAACTCTACAGTGGAAAGTCGGATCAAGATAAACTGACTGTTATGAGCTGGACCTGTGCCCCGCCCCTCCAACCCAGGGCCAAATTCGTATGTTAAAACCCTAAACCCCCAGCACCTCACAATGTGACTGTATTTGGAGACCGGGTCTTTAAACAGGTCATTAAGTTAAAATGAGGTCTTCAGGGTGAGCCTTATTCCAGTGTGACTGGTGTCCTTATAAAAAGGGAAAAACTGGACGCACAGACCCCAGGGACGCTTGCGCACAGAGGAGAGGCCATGTGAGGGCTCTAGGAGAAGGCGGCCGTCTGCCAGCCCAGGAGACAGACTCAGGGGAGACCAAGTCTGATCTGGACTGCAGCCTCCATGCTCTCTGCTGTTTAAGCCTCCAGTCTGTGGACCGTTGTTACAGCCACTCTAGCAAACTCCCGTCACACACCTCAAATGATAATGTGATCTACGATACAACGTGGATGAAGCCGGAAAACATCCTAAGTGAAGGAAGCCAGACAGGAGGTCACACGTTGTTTGATTCCATGATATGGAACACCAGGATGGGTAAATCCACAGACAAGGAAAGCGGATTGGTGGTTGCCAGGGGCTGAGGGCAGCGAGGGTTGGGAAGTGACTGCCAAGCGTACAGGGTGTTTTCTCCTCAGGTTGATGAAAACGTTCGGAACTGCACGGAGGTGGTCGGATATTGTTGTGAAAGTGCTGAGTGTCCCTGAATTCTTCACTTTAAAAACAGTGAATTTTATGTTACATGAATTTCACCTCAATAAAAACCTCTTAAATTAAAAAAGATCTTTAAAAAGATACACATAAAATACACTCTTGGAATACAATGTGTTGAGTGACCAAGGGAAAGTGCTGGTTCGGAGAGTCATGAAAAACAAAAGGACAGAGGAATTCTGCTTGTGACTTGGACCGTGAACTGACCCTGAGGAGAGGGCAAAGCTCATCCTGAGGGTGACAGGAGGAGGGTGGCGGGGAGGCATTCCCAGTGGGAGATGGGCCGGACCTGGTTCCCCAGGTAGGAAAGTGGGGCTGCCAGGAGCCTAGGGCTGGGTCTGCGTCAGAGGATTCGGAGGATGGACGAGGGGAGTCTGGGGTCTGCTGAGCTCCCAAAACACAGGGAAGTTTCAACATATCTGTTCCTGGGCTCCTTTCCCGGGGAGTTTAACTTAGCATGTCTGAAGTCAGCAACAGGAACTTGTATTTATAATAAAACACGACATTTTTGAAAGCTCTCTAGTGATTGTAGTAATTAATCTTTAAGGAAACCATTTATTTCCCAGTAAATATTTCTCATTTAGGGAAGGGTCTTTCAGGGTTTTTGCCCCAGCTTTTAAACTTAACTATACCTGGTGAATTAAAACTGTGTATGTGAAGGTGTACAACGTGATGATTTGATACATGCACACATTGTGAAATAACTACCGCAACCAAGCTAATTACCACATCTGTCACCTCAGTTACTCTGTGTGTGTGCATGTGGGTGTGTGCGCGCGTGTGTGTGTGGTGAAAACACAATCTAGTCTCTTAGCAAAATTCTAGAATATGGTACATTATAATGATAGTCATCACGCTGCACATTAGCTCCCTAGAGCGTACAGATACCATGGCTGGAATTCCATGCCCTCTGACCACCAGCTCCTGCTCCCCTCTCCCGCCAAACCCTGGCAACCAGCATTCCATTCTCTGCTTCTACGAGTTCAACACTTCTAGAGTCCACATGGAAGTGATCCTATAGAGTATTTATCTTTGTGTTTGGCTTATTTCACTTAGCATAACGTCCCCCAGGTTCAACCACGTTGCTGCAAACGGCAGGATTTTCTTCTTTTTTGTTTATGGTTGAGTAATATATATATGATACAAATATAAAATACATAATATGATAGTATACACATAAAATTCCATTATGCTATATATATAATTCCCTATGTAACAGAATATTCTACACACACACCTTATTCACCTGTTGACAGACACTTTGGTTGTTTCCATATCTTGCCTACTGTAAGGTCCTTCAGTTTTATGCTGATGCTGCTATAGAATTGCTAACTTTGAGTTAAAGAGGCTTCATTATGCTTTGCAAACTATAAAAACGCTGATTCACAAGATTTTCTAGAAAAGATTTTTGCTTAACCTTCAGCTATAGGGAAAGTTCAATTAACCAGAAAAGCAAATTTTCCAAATATTAAAGATTTCAAAAAAAAAAGATTTCACATGTATAGAAATCTATATCTTTAAAAAAAATAAAATGCTTCAAGTGTCCAAGTTACAGAAAAAGGAAAACAAAATACATAGAAGTAAAAGATAATATAGAAAAGATCTCAAGATAACTAAAGATGGTCTTTTCCAAGTTTAGTACACATTAGCCCTTTAAATTGCCCCATCATTTTATGTAACAGTGAGACTGTTCCCCAAACAATACTACTAAATACAAATTTTTAAGAGCATCATGTTTTTACTCTCTTATGATTCAAGGTCAGCCTTAAGTACAAATATTAAGCAACAAGAATAACCATTTTAAAAATGTGGAATAAATTACATTTTTAACTTTCAACACCTGGTGTCAGCAGCATAACACAGTATAGGGCTATACGGCTCTGTGCTGGGTGTGTCCCAGGGTGGTAGCAGCCAGCCCTTCACGGGGGCGGGAAGTTCACGGAAGCATGACTTAACCACTCCCCCAGATGGCTGCATTCTCAGGAATCACTCAGGGTTAAAGGATGGTCTCTATGCTTGTTTTTAACTTTGAACATAATGATGCTAGGAAAAGACTGGAGTGAAGTGAACCTGAAATATTTTTTCTCCATATACAGTGTTTCACAAGTAATGGCCTGTCCACCTCCCCCTCCCCAATCCTGTGACCCTGTGCCCACTTCTGTACATCTACTTCCCCAATGCACAGGTAATCTTGTTTAGATTGGCTTGCTGATGACATGCCTGAAATAAAAAAATACAAAATCTCTGTGGAAACCATTCTTTAAAGTAACTGGTGCTCGGGTCAGACTTCAAACGAAGGGGAGATGTCAGGAAGAAGAAGCCATCCTTCAGATGTCCTCAGTGGCGATCATAGCCTTGACCTCCAAGAGGGATCTGCTGGAACTGTAGAGCCTGGTACGGTTCAGCCTGCCCTCAAACCCAAGCAACCTTCATGTGTCATTTAACTACCAAATAACAGTCTGGGCGGAGAACCACGTGTGAGATAAAACTGAAGGGATTACAGCCGAGCTCCCACAGCCTGAGCATGTGCTTTAAAACGAGGGGACTGCGCGGCAGCTCTTACTTGTTTTCTGGCAGCAAAGGGAACCTGAAAAGCCCTCTCTGCAGAAGCTGAAGTCCATGAACCAATCTGCTTAACAAGTGATAAGAGAGCAGTGGTATTTTTTCAAACACTGCCAGTCTGAAGATGACACCTGCTGCAGCCGGGTGCACACCCGGGAGGCGTCGACACCGCCTGGGGCCCTAAGCCCCCTTTCCTCTCACTCCGACTGCTCCTGGGTATTGATGACAAGGCCTCTTGTCCCCCTAAATGGTCTCGCTGCCCCAGGCCTGCCCACACCTCCAACCCACAACTGTATGCAGGACCATGCCCCTCTCTGTAACCCAGCCTGGGCTCTGGGGGGCCCTCAGATGACCCCATCGATCTTGTCCCCTAGTGACAGTGTCCTTGTGTGATTCATGGCCCTTGTGCAAAGGCTAACTTTAGTGACTTGCTTCAAATGAACACAATACAGAGGAAGTGATGGGATGTTCCTTCTGAGATTAGGTTTTAAATAGACTGTGCCTTCCGTCTGGGGGCTCTCTGGTATACTCTCTCCCTCAAACCCCTCGCTCTCACGGAATGCCAGTTGCCATGCTGTGAGACTCTCTAAGGAGACACCCATGTGGAGAAGAGCTGAGGTCTCTGCCAACAGCCAGAAAGGCCCCAAGGCCTGCTGGCTGTCATGTGAGTGAGCTCAGATGCTCCTCCGGTCAGCTGGGAGATGACCACGGCCCCAGCCCACATCCTGACTGCAGCCTGCTGAAGACCCTGATGTCAGGGATAATTTGTTAGGCAGCTCCAGACAACAAATTCTAAAGGGTCAAGGCTAAGTTTCTGCACGTGGCTCACAGAGGACAATCTTCGTCCAGCTCCATCTTTCCCTCCGGCCATATCTAGGCCGTGCCTTACACAGCTATGTGGCAGGTGTGATTTGCCCCGCTCTTTGCTCATAAGGCTGCCATTGCCCCTAAGTAACTTCTTCCTTCCTCAACATGCTGCCTGGCAAAATCCAACTCATCCTTCAAGGTTCCCAGGTCACTTCAAACATCAGCTCTCCTGCGTAATCCTCCTTGTGGGCAGAACTGGTTCCGTCACTATGTCCTCAGAATGCATTTCCTCGCTTTCTGGCACAAGATGTTTCACCTTCATCTTGGACTTTCTCTGCCCCAGGCCTGGAACCAGCCATTTCCCCAAGGAGCACTGGTTTCCACCTGGTAGTGGTAAATGGTATTTAGAAGCCAAGATCTTGGGGTGAGGTGTGTTTATTGCTCTTGTGGTGTTATCTGACCAAGAGGCTCCCTCAGTAGATTGTATACGTGTAAATCCATATATACATACACACACATAAATACACATACTTATATCCATATGTACTGAAAACCATGAGTTCACACTCTCACACCTGACCCAATCCATACCACCACACAGTTCATTCTTGACATTTCTGTATTGACAACTCCCTTCAACAGTGGCAGAGCTGGCTCATATGATCTTTGGTACAGTTAATTATGGGATCAATCCTTCCATATGTAAATAACTTCTAATTTTAGTCACAACCATCTTTCCTGCACATAAACCCTCCTCTTGCCGCTCAGGCTCTGACCTCCCACATCGAGATGACCCTCTAAAAGGACAGTCTACTCACTCCACTCAGCCTGGGACTCCCCATGCTAGGTTTGGGGATGGAGAGGGTGACTTCTTCTCTTAATGGGAGAGGCTCCAAAGATGCCCTGCACAGGTGCACACATAAGAGTGTAGAAAGAATTTGTGGCCATTTGTGTAAGCCAGCACATCAGGCTCTTCGGTGTCACTGCTAGCAGGTGGCTTCCATTCTCAAGGTACTCTTAGGAGAAAAGACAGCTGGCAGTGCACTGGCCCTAATGTCTTCATGTGAAAGAGTAGGAACTATGAAGGGCAGGGTGAGGGACAGGAGTGACGTCGTCAACTCAAGTTCCTTTGCAAAACTTGCCCGAAGCCTCACACACTTCTGCTTCCTGTCCTTTACCAAAACCTGAGGCACATAGTCAATCAGAATAAAACTGCAGATCGGGAACTATGGAAGGAGACATTGGACACTTGGTGGTGACCACAATTTCTGCCACTCTCATTTTCTTTACTGGCTAACATCCTGCTTTTGGGAATGACCGAAGAACTTGAATGAATCTCGGAAGCATTCCTGAGCCTCACCTATCACTAGATTTGTAAATTCCTCAGGTAAGTCATCCTAAGTGCACAGGAACCCTTAGAGAAGCTTAAATGGCTGCTCGGATGCTGTATCACTACATCATTGTTAATTGAAAAATCCCATGTAAGAAAATGTTGCAGTGGGGCTTTCCAAAAGCTTACTGACTCTCCAAGAAAACCACCACCTATGAGGACATTTTACAGCCCTTTACCTGTGTAAAAATACTATGCAAGGAGCAGATCAAAACTCCAAACCCAAGCAGCACAGCATTCAAGAAAGGTGGGCGCAGAGAGTAGTGAAAACGGTCCTAGCTATCTGCCAAGCCAAAGGAAAGGGAAAAAGAAAAAGGGGGAAATAAAACATGGAAGATAACCTCAGAAATGGGACCAGCACACAAGAACCACTCCTTTGGAAGTCCTAGGGAGATTTCTTTTGCAAAATCCCCCAGGAGGTAAGCCTTAATACATTTCAGATGAATTCATCTGAATCAATGTTGTTTCTCTGTAAGGAAAACCCAAGGACTGTTACTTAATGGAAAGGCACTACAGAAGTGTTTCCATTTATAAGTTATTACGGCAGTGTAATTTCTTGACATTGTTCCAGTACCTTTTAGATCGTAGATGTACAGCGTTATTTCTGAAAGCAGGAGAAAGTATGGTATATGTGGAACACATCTGAAACAGACGTGTTTCCCTTCATGGTCAGGGAAAACCCTGCCACCTTTTAGCTATGTGACCTTGTTCAAGGTGTTTTATCTCTCTGAATCTCAGTTACATCGCTGAAAAAATGGGGACACTAAAGCGTACCTCAAGGGTTAATACATAAGGATTATAGGAAATAATGTATATAAGAATTCTGGTACATAGTGATTTAATAAGTATTAGTCCCCTTCCGAAAGAAGGGTAAATCACAGAACTACTATAAGGACTAAAGAATAGAATGGATCACAGATACAAAAGTGCCTGGCATACAGCTTGTATGTTCAATAAATGTTAATTCCTTTTTAACTTACCCACACAAAAAGCTATATCCTAGTTACTTAGCATGGTTGAATGGTGTTCTTTATAATGAAATTTAATGTTTTATGCATGGAAAAAAAATTGTATAAACCCTCTCTGCATTAGTAAACACTATATACTAAAAATACAGCATATCCTTGTTCATTGCAGCATTATTCACAATAGCAAAGAAATAATCCAAGTGTCCATCAATAGATGAATGGAGAAGTAAAATGTATCTACATACAATATTCAGCCTTAAAAACGAAAGAAATTCTGTCACTTGCTACATTTGGATAAGCCTTAGGGACATTATGTTAAATGAAAGAAGCTAGTCACAAAAGACAAGTATTATATGATTCCACTTACACGAGGTACCTAGAATAGTCAAATTCACAGAGACAGAGAGTAGCATGGTGGTTGCTAGGGGCTGGGAGAGAAGTGGGGAGTTGTTGTCTAATGGGTACACAGTTTCAGTTTTGCAAGAGAAACAGTTTTGGAGATATGTTGTACAACACTGAATATACTTAACACTACTGAACTATATACTTAAAAATGGTTAAGATGGTAAAGTGTATGTTATTTTTTTGCCACAATAAAAAATAAATTATTATTTTTTAATTTTTAAGTGTTTATTTTTGATACAGAGAGAGACAGAGCATAAGCGGGCGAGACAGAGCATGATACAGAGAGGGAGACACAGAATCCGAAGCAGGCTCCAGGCTCTGAGGTGTCAGCCCAGAGCCCAATGCGGGGCTCGAACTCACAGACCACGAGATCATGACCTGAGTGAAGTCGGACGCTTAATCAACTGAGCCACCCAGGTGCCCCAAAATTATTTTTTAAATGATGTAACTTGTGAGCTTTCATAATAACGTAACCATCACACTGATTAATTATGGACTGCGCTACAGACAAACCTATGCAGTTTGCTGCCCAGAGTTGAATCTGTATCGTGCCTCAGGAATTACTCTAGAGTATGCTTTCTTAAACAAATAGCCAGGATTTGTAAGGATTCAGCTGCTAATGGAAAAAGTGGAACTTGACATCTTTTAGTACATAATATGTACTATTACCATCAGATAATCATAAGATGTAAAAGCTGGAAGAAATTTAAAAAATAAAAGGTTATCAAACTAAATGGTTTACCTAAGGTCGCCTGGATAGTAATTATGAACAGCACTGGAAAGAGAAAACATCTCCCAATCCACCCCTACAAGCCTCTTGTACAACCAACTCGGCTCTCCAGAATGCCTCACCTCTGAACGTCACTGTTCAATACGCTGCCACCAGGGGGCAGCAGGGGTATTAGTCTGGTATTCTAAAACCCTACTTTAAGACCCCAATACCTGTCCATTATCCCTTCCTCCACCACCCCATAAATATGCACATTTACAGGACTTTATTAATGTCAACAGGAATAAAGTTTAAAGCACATCTGTAATTTTTTTTTAAACAAAACGAAGACTGGGGTCCAATGGAGGTAAGAACCTTACTAATCCTTTATTATTTTTTATTTATTCCACTCCAAATTGACATAAGGGTCAGTTACTATGTTAGTTTTAAACCAAAAATGACTTAGCCACAGAAACTCATCCCATTTCTATACATTTGGAACCACATTTTCCTAACA
This sequence comes from Paguma larvata, assembly GCA_030068075.1. NCBI lineage: Eukaryota > Metazoa > Chordata > Mammalia > Carnivora > Viverridae > Paguma > Paguma larvata. Next base: position 10,679,208 of record CM057839.1, on the reverse strand, counting down.
CTTGGCCTCTCAGGTTTTATACAGCAACCACCTCAAGCCCATCTGTCAACTTGTCCTCCATCCTTTTGCTGCATCAGGCTCAGTTTTTCTTTCTAAGGTCTGTCAATAGGCCTAACCCTTCACCAACTTTTCAGAAGTAAAATATAGAGATTCTAGATGATAGTAATTTCCACTGTTTTTAAATGATACTACCAACCAGAAGCTCAAACCATGGCAGCTAATGGGTGAGACTTGACAGGGCCATCTCATAGCAATGACCTTGTGCACCCTGAGACTTCCACAGTTTCATCTACTTCAAGGACTGAGGGACAACAACATTAGCAGTGACATTTAGGTAATTAATCTAGGAAGCAACTGCACCTTTCAAGCAATAGCGACCAGTGACTATGGTCCCTAAGTCCTCCAAAAAGAGGCATATGATCTTATATCACAAATTTCAAATGGTTTTCTTCCTTGGGCTCAATATGCTTAAATTAAAAAAAAAGTATTCAAATGTAAGTTTTCACTACTGCTTCAGACACATGGGAGCAGTTAATTTTTATTTATTTATTTTATTATTATTATTATTTTTAAAGTTTATTTACTTTGAGAGAGAAAGCACAAGCTGGGGAGGGGCAGAGAGAAGGAGAGACAGAATCCCAAGCAGGCTCCGCGCCATCAGCACAGAGCCTTATGAGGGGCTCAAACTCACCAACTATGAGATCATGACCTGAGCTGAGGTCAAGAGTCAGACGCCTAACCGACTGTGCCACCCAGGTGCCCCAGGAACAGTCCATTTTTAAACTACAACGGTGTTCACTGTAGCTAACAGGCATTCAAAGAAACTACTCTTTGCTTATGTCCAGTTGTTCTCATGTAATTTACTATTCACTGATCAATCTAATCTAGCATAAAATTGATGGCAAAAGCAGTGATGGCACTATTGGTTACTATTTGTAAAATAGGAATGAGACACGCACAAGACACATATAAAGAAGGGATCACTGCAAAATGCATCCTGTATTCAGACACTATTCTGGAATTCTTTGCCAAATAGGATGATTCAACTGGTGAGACTTAAGAATGTCTCTTATCTAAATAACATTCTGGTTTTAATAATTTTCCACATAGAATATTTACCATATTTAAATATGGAATATCACCAGAAAACCAGAAATAATTATTTTTATAACAGGTACATGAAATAATTCAGTAATTTATTCAAAAATTATTAAAAATAATGGTCTATCATACTCAAAAAACTGAAATCAGTTAATTAAAAAAAAACATGCCTATTAGGAGGACTCAAATTAAAAAAAAACTGATAATATCAAGTGCTGACAAAAGTATGGAGCAACTGGAACTCTCATACATAGGGCTGAGATGAGAAATGGTTGGGGTGCAGCACTTTCTTCAAAAGTTAAACACACACATACCATCTGACCCAGCCATTTTGTTCTTGGTGATCTGCTCTAAGAAGATGAAAATTTTCGATCACATAAAAACCTATATATGAATGTTTATAGCAGTTCTACTCATAATCTCCCCAGACTGTAAAGAGTCTAATATCCTTCAACAGTGAATAAATACATAAACTGGGGTATGTCTGGAAGATGGAGTACGCTACCCAGCAATAAGAAGAATACACACATGGAAGACCCTCAAAGATGTCTGAGTGAAAGAAGCTAGTCTCAAAGGTTGCAAACTATTTAATTGCATTTATGTGACATTCTAGAAAAGGCAAACTTATTAAGATGGAGACTACATCAAGGGTTGCAGCAATTGGGGGAAGAGTGAGGGTTTGACTTACAACGGGGCAGACTAAGGGAGGGCTTAGTAGTTTTTGGTTTTGTTTTCTGGTTTTTTTTTGGTGATGGAACTGCTCTGTAATGTAAAAGGACTATGATGATGGTTGCAGGAATCAATCAACTTTAAAACTCAGAATTATACACCAAAAAAGGCCAATTTTACTTTACATAAATTCTAATAATCATGAATGAAAGTATGAGAGTATGTGACTAATACAGAGTTAAAAATAAGAGGGAAAAGTAAGAATAAGAGAACTCTGAATTAAGCTAATGACCGGCATACATCGATTATTTATTAAAAGAGATTTAGGAGATGTATAAACCAAATACGACGAGTGGGCTTTGTTTTGACCCTGGTTTGAATAAATCAGCTGCATGTACCTTTTTAGGCAAATGGAGATATTTGAATACAATATTAGAGTCTACAGCAATACCACCCTGAACACACCCAGTCTCATCAGAATACAGTATTGGAGGATATTATAGATTTTTTGTTCATTGTTAGGAAGAACTATAATTATGTAAAAACTAAACTTTAAAAAAAAATCGTACTAAAATATTTAGTGATAAAATGGCATGCTTTCTGGTATTGGCTTCAGAATTCTCCAGGAGTAAGCAAACAAACAGAACCTCAAAAAAACAAAGGGAGAAGGGCTAATGGAACAAGTGTGCAAAGCCAAGATGGTGCATGGATTTCTGATGCTGTGTTGGTTCTTGAAGATTTACTGTATTCTACTTTTGAGTATGGCTGGAAATGTTCATAGTAAAATGTTGACAGAGAGGGAAAAAAACAAACAAACAAACCAATGACTGCCTTCATAAATATTCCCCAAAATACCATTTAACTGGTTCTTTATTCATTTATAAGACACACTACAGTTGACCCTTGAGCAACGCTGGGGTTGGGGGGGGTGCCAACACCCTGTATTTGAAATATCAGAGTATAACTTCTGAGTTCCCCAAAACTTAACTACTAATAGCTTCATGTCGTCCAGAAACCTTAGTGATAGCATATGTCAATTAGCACATATTTTGTATGTTATACACATTATATACAATAAAGTAAGCTAGAGAAAAGAAAATGTTACTTAGAAAATCGTGAGGAAGAAAAAATACATTTACAGCATTGTATTTATTTAAAAGAAAAGCTGTACGTAAGCTGACTCCCGCAGTTCAAACCCGTGTTGTTCAAGAGTCAACTGTGATTTCTCATTATAGTTTTTATTAGGCTTTTATAATCTGTATCTAACTTTACAGAAAACACAACTTGAAGCAGAAAGTGTAAATTAAAGCAGGCAGTTATGATTCTTCTCACAAATAAGGGCTCAATAATGGCATGAGTAATGGCTTAAAGAATGCTTTTCAAATCTCATTTAATGCTCATAAATTAGTAAAATCAACATGAGATGTAGAAATATTAATAATTTTCACGAACTTATCTGCCACATACTCCTAAGTGCAGGTGACAACAGCAGGAAGAGGTAATTAACACTCAAAAGTTTAAAAACAGATACAGTAATATGAACACAAGAAGCATCAGAATAGGAGAAGTCCTAATTTATTGTCACTCTAATTTATTCTGACATAACTCAAAATATCAGAGTTCCAAAAGCACTGTCAACCAACTGGAAATTTCTTTCTTACTGGCGGCCTATTATGTGGAAGATACTTCGGGGAAATAAAGAGGGGATGGTGTGGGTTCTCATCTAAACAGAGTTAATATGAGAAAATACTAAAGATTTTAGCATGAATTTTGTTTAAAATAGTCTGACAGTGTTTCCGGCTAGTGGGCAAAGACAATTACACAGCAAAACTAGCAGAGAAAATAAAGGTTAAAGAGCTGCTGCGGCAAAAGGCCCATGAGGGTGGCAGGGCACAGGAGTGGATCGGGGCTCTGACAGCTGTTCAGGGGAACTCTGAGAGATGGGGGACACCTCGCATGCAGGGTTGTCTCCTGTCACCCAGAAGCCTCTCTCCCCAGTGCTGAAGGGGAGGCCCCAAGAGTCTCGAGTCACCGCTTCAGCATGAAGAGCAGAGGCACCACGCCCTGGGAGTAACTGTCCCCAATGTCTGACCCTGCCGTGCCTACCGCAGCACAAGGTGAGGTGACTCACTAAGGGCCTCCTAAAGGTCTCCAGAGTCTGTGAACACGTTACCTTGTGTGGCCTAAGGGACTTGACTGATGTGATTAGTGTTAAGGGCCTTAAGATGCAGATATTACCCCGGATTATCCATATGGGCCCAACCTAACCACATGAGTCCTCAAAAGGGGAGAAGCTTTCCTGGCCGGGGGCAGAGAGAGAGCTGTGACCATGGTAGAAAGGCCAAAGGGACGAAATGCTATGTCTCAAGGTGGAGGGAGGAGGCCGGTGAACCAAAGAATGCGGGCAGCCTCTGGAAGTGGGACAAGGTGAGAAAACAGACACTCCCCCAGCGCCTCCAGGAGGGGACACAGCCCCACTGATGAGGCCCTGAGTTCAGCCCTGTGAGACCTGTGTTGACTCCTGACCTAAAGAACCGTAAGACAAGTATCTGTGTTGTTTTAAGCCATGTAGCTGGTGACACCTTGTTCTGGCAGCACTAGGAAACTCCTCTCCTAGTCCCTAGGCCTGTTCCCCACCTTCACCAATGAAGGGCACTCTCCTTTGATCTGAAAGATAAAATATTCCTGGGGCGCCTGGGTGGCTCAGTCAGTTGAGTGTCAGACTCTTGATTTCAGCTCAGGTCATGATCCCAGGGTCATGGGATTGAGAACCTTGTCTGGCTCTGTGCTGAGCAAGAATTTTCTTAAGATTCTCTCTCTCTGTCCCTCTCCCCTACTACATACTCTCTCAAAAAAAAAAAAACAAAAGACAAGATCTTCCACATCTCACATCTCTGCTCTAAGGTCTTTTCCCCTGAAAATTTCTCCCAAATGTACTTAACCAGCCCAGGGCAGGTCAGGACCCCCACTCCATATGCTCCCTCACTCCCACACCTCTCCGTCTCTGTACCTGCCTGACTGTAGTTATTCTCTCCTTCAGAGCTTACGTTTACTGAGCAACTACTAAATGCTAAGTGCCATGCAAAGGATTTTTCATGGGTTTTTCTCATCCAATCCTTCCAACTACCCTATCAAGTAGACATAATTATTACCCCTCATTTTTTAAATTAGAAGGGTCAAAATCACCCAACTAGTAAATGGCAGAACTGGGATTTGAAGCCAGAAAGTCTGACACAGGAGTTGTTGCCCTTAACCATACCATTAATAGCTGTCTCCTTTGTGAGAAATCTAAGTTCCAAGATCCTGGGCACTAGTAACACAACACCCCCAGAGTTCAACATAGAGTAGCTTACTAGTTGCTGAATGTGAACAAATGGAGACAAATATGATTTTTCCCCTACTATTATTTAAAAAAATTTTTTTATTACCATTAGTCAAATAAATACAGAAGCAGAGTAATGGTATAAATGATCCCCCAAATACCCAAATCCCAACTTCGACATTATCAATGTAGGGCCAATCTTAAGACCAAACATTTAATCAATTTAATGTCACATTATCTAGTAGAAAGAGCCCCCTTCATTACTCTTCTTTTATAGGATTCCATGTTCCTAGTTATTGCATGGTCATTTACCTGTGTTAAGACTTTTTAAAAAACAATCTTGAAATGGGCAAATCTTTCTAAGCAAAACACAAAGCAAGAGAACTGTAAAGAGGAAATTGATAACTTTTCCCCTACAGAAAATTTAAATTTTCTGCAGAACATCAATATTGTAAACAAAATACAAAAAATGGGGGAAACAGGGGGCACCCAGGTGGCTCAGTCAGTTAAGCGTCCAACTCTTGATTTTGGCTCAGGTCATGATCTCACTTCGAGCAACATGTCGGGCTCTGCACTGACAATTCGGAACCTGCTTGAGATTTTCTCTCTCTCTCCCTCTCTCTCTGCCCCTCCCCTGTGTGCACTTGCTCTGTCTCTCAAAATAAACATTAAAAAAATTTTTTTAATGAGGAAAACAGTTGTAACATATATGACAAACGATTAGTATGTATTTCCAATGTATAAAGAATTCTTACAAATCAACACAAAAAAGACCAATACCATGTCATCTGGAAAACCGGGTGCAGGGATGAACAGAGAGTTTCACCTAGCAATCTTAACCAAGAGAAAGGCAAGGACTTCCAAGTGACATTTGTCAAGATACTTCCTCCGGTGCTCTATGATTTAGGAGTAAGACACACTCTAGAACAGAGGAAAAAACAAATCTTACCTGTAAACTTGTTTCTTCAAAACTGGGTCACCCTGGAGTCCAGCACCATAGTAAGTGTGGGGGCCTGCAAAGCTCTGGACTTCAGAGTCCTTCCCAACGGGACACCGGGATAAGTACCCCCAGCGTACAGTGTGGCCAGGAGCCCATGAACAAGGTGTCCTCCTCTCAGTCCTGCCGGGGAGTGAGGAGAAAGATGAGTGAAGAAAAGTCGGGTGTTTAAGAGACAAAGAGCATAAAAACAAAGGCAAGCCAGTCAGCCCCTGCTGGACGGCATCCGAAACCCTAGGCCTGGGCCCAAGAAGGAAGGTATTTCCACTCGGTGGGAAACTGTGGCCCACATTTCTCAAGGAGTCACAGGATGGCTTCAACAGACGAGGGTTTCCACTGACCTGGCAGAAGGGTTCAAAGTAGTCAACACCCTCAAGAAATAACACCCATATCCTCTTTAAGTAAGGAAAATAAGATGAAAAAGAAAAAAAGTGTATTCTCGGCAATCAGGCAAAGCCAATTTTAGGAATATTGAGCCTCTCAGATGAGGGTTTGTGAGTCTTTTGAAGTCATAAATTTATATCAAAAAACAATTCAGGGGCACCTGGGTGGCTTAGTCGGTTAAGTGTCCAACTCTTGATTTTGGCTCAGGTCATGATCTCACGGTTTGTAAGACCAAGTTCCGTGTTGGGCTCTGTGCTAACAGCGCTAGAGCCTGCCTGGGATTCTCTCTCTCCCTTTCCCTCTGCCCCTCCCTGCTCACATGCACCCTCCCCCCAAATAAATAAACCTAAAAAAATAATTCAAACCACCTCTGAAGTTTACCTGCCAAAAATGGAGAAATGGAACCTAATTAATGTAAGCCTTTAGATCTAACTTCCAGTTTACAGGAAATACACGGGATAGAGGAGCAAGCTAAACCACACTATACAAAAAGCCAAATAAATCCAGAATGTGAGGCATCTACAGATAAGCAAGTGCCACCAGTAAATCGCTAGCATTAAAGAACCCACTGGGGCTGTGACAGACCAGGGTCAGCAAACTATGGCCCTTGGTTTAAGCCCAGCCCCACCAGTGGTGTTTAAAACAAAAAGCCATGAAAACGAAAGTATATTGGAATGCAGCCATGCTCATCCATGTACATACATCATTTACAGCTACTTTTGGGGAACACGCAGTTGAGTAGTTGCAACTGAGACCACATGTCCTGCAAAGCATAAAGGAGTGAGTATCGGGCCCTTTTCACAGAGTCTGCTGAACTCCTGTCCTAAATTAAAAGAGACAACATATATTCAACAAAATATCACGTGTGGGCCTTGTTTGGATTCCAATTCACACCAACCAACAGTAAAAGTAAGCGCATTTTTGAGGCAATCAAGGAACTTTGTGGACTGGGTCTTAAAAACCGTTATGGAATTATCGCCAATTTGATCAGAGCTGACAGCCGTGTTAAGGTTATACAGGAAAAAGCCCTTTTGTTGGAGACGAATAATGCACTACTTAAGGGTGACCTGATATGGTGCCTGAAACTGCTTCCAACAACAAAAAAAGACGAAGCAGATATGGCCAAAGAATCTGTTTTAACAAACTGTCGGAGCTACCTGGTAGATGTGTAGAAGTTCACTGTACTCGTCCCTCTGCTTTCATGTTTGCTTTAATTAAAAAAAAAAAAAAAGTAGAGTTTCTCTTCAGGCACGTCCCCACCTCACCCCTTCTTACACGGAGTCCAGTCCCAGCACACCGGCTGCTCCTGTTTCTAAACGGAGTTACATTTTAAGCTCCTTATCTCTGTTCATGGTGTCTGCCACCAGAAATGGCCCCTTCCACTCCTTAGCCCATCGAAATCCTACTCTCTGCTCCAGGTCCAGTCCAGCATAAATGTGACCCCGGCCAGGTCCTCCAGTGACAATTCATCTCTGTGCCCCAAGAGACCACTGCCTCCTTGAAATTTCTTTTGTCCTTAACGGTTTAGCTCTTTACTGTGTCTATTACCTCATTACGCCATACAGACCCTGAGACTGCTAGGAAATGGGTCATTTCTGTAATTCACGGGAAGGGAATAATCATACCTCACACACAGTATGCTCTCGGGTCCAATCTAAACAAGGCTGTCCTGCCCTGAGCAAGTTCGCTGACAAGAGAGGGAGAGCTTCAATTAAGGAATGAATTTCTGGGGGCACCTGGGTGGCTCAGTTGGTTGAGTGCCTGACTTTGGCTCAGGTCAGGATCTCATGGTTTGTGAGTTTGAGCCCCGTGTCGGGCTCTGTGCTGACAGCTCAGGGCCTGGAGCCTGCTTCAGATTCTGCATCTCCCTCTGGCTCTCTGTCCCTCCCCCACATGTATACATGTGAACGAGCACTCTCTCTCAGAAATAATAAATGAATGAATTAAAAAAAATGAGTTTCTGTTAAACAAGAGGCTGGTCATGTTTAACTGATGCTCTCTCTCTTTTTTAAATCTTTATACTTGAGAAAGTGCAAGTGGGGGGGCGGGCAGAGAGAGGGAGATGGAGGATCAGAAACAGCCTGTGTGCTGACAGCTGCGAGCCCAATGTGAGGCTCGAACTCACAAACAGCAAGATCATGACCTGAGCCGAAGTCGAATGCTCAGCCGACTGAGCCTCACAGGTGCCCCTAACTGGAGCTCTCTTAATAAAATCTCTAATTGTTAAGGTTTGCCCTTGAATAGAGAATATTCTAGAGAAGAAGGCTAAGATCCCCTGAACGAGTCACCTTATCATCACGTCTCCTTGGGACCCGTCACCTCCATTTCAGTCTGCAGGGTCCCGACCCCCTGGTAAAGGCCCTGGCTAACCTTGGGAACAAGGACTTTCAATGACTCCACCTGGAAGCTGACACAGCTTGGACTTTCAAGACAACTCACTGGCTACAATTTTTTTTAAAAAAATGAACAGATAATTTTAAAAACAGGAACCGTTTCTGTCCCTGTTCTCTTGTACTTCCCGCTGCCCCATATCCAGGGCCGGCATGGATAACCACCCTCTCCCTCCAGGTCTGGTGCTAATAGTGAAGACCCTCGTGAGCAAGGTCAACTACTCCAAAGTCTCTCCGAACAAAAATCCACCCATTAGAAATTAATTTAACCTCACAAACTCAGCTTTTGAAATACAAAGGCTCTCTACCAGGGTAGTCTGTTTATTCAGGAACTTCTGGCTGCTCCGGGAGCCGCGGATTCAGGAAAACAATGCGTTTTGGGAAAATGAGGGCACACCGCAGGAGTTCTCCATATTAGCATTTCAATACACTGAATGCGACCCTGGAGGACAGTCTACTTATAGGAAAAAAGTACAGACGGACTGCCGTGTGCGACCGATACTTTATATAGGTCAACCCAACAGATTTAGAGATATCCTTTCGTTTCTAACACGTGATCTCTCCCTAGGACATGTGGCAAAACCAAGTATCTGCTTTTCAAAAAGTGGCTGCAAGTCTCAGTTCAACATTAACAAGGCAAGCTTGGAGTCAAGTAGGTATGTTTTGTTTTGCTTTTTTTTTTTTAAAGCCGCTCACCTATTCAGGGTTGCAAGTGCAATTACGGAGTTATCTTTGGCCAATACCGTGAAACAGCAATAAACCAGATATCGGAATCAAGGGAGTAGGTGGAATTCCTCCCCCAGATTCACATGTGTCACTCACAGCTCCAAAGAAACCTAAGGTCATAAACTGACGAATGCCAGAGGTTTTCAGATTTCTTTGGCAGCTTTCGGTTTCCTCACAAACAGGAATCTGTGAGATTAAAAACAGAATTTTTGAGCACTGCTACTAGCCTCGTTCACCTGAGAGACACTTTTAAAACGACTTCCAGGATAATCATCACTCCGGGCTTACTAGAAACCGGCAGCGTCCACACCTGCAGGCAGTCCCTAACTTTTCCCGCCCTCGCCCACTCTGGCGGGGGCGCCCGTGTCACGCCACGCGCAGCGGCTCTGGGGGCGCGTTTTGCGGCCCGGTGTCCCCTCCTCGCCCGTTGGTCCCGCAGGCCGCCCGCGGCTCCTTCACGGCCACGCTCGGTCCCGGCCTCCTCTCCCCGTCCCCGGCTCTCGCGGGCGCCGCACTCCACCCGGACACAACGCGCCCCACAGGGAGCGACGTCCCGAGTCCCCAGAGCCCCCTCGCGGAGGGAGCGGGGACAGGGGCCCAGGCTCGTCCCGCGCTCAGCGCCTCACCTGCCGCAGACAGCGGCGCCGTCGGGGAGAGCGGACCGGGCAGCAAGCGGAACTCCCCGGCGAGACTGGCGCAGCCGCCCCGGGAGGCCGCCCCCGGCGGCGCCCCCTGGAGGCGGGAGGCGGTACCCTGCCGCTCCGACCCCGCCCACACCTGCGCACGCGCCGGAACCCACGCTGCCGCGCACACCTGGGCGCCCCGCTTACGTCCTAACGCGTCCCACCTGGGGCCTCTCATCAGCCTCGACTCTTTATGGAACCCAGACACACTTGAGGACACCCCACAGCTACACACACAGAAATGAGCCCACACCGAGGAATCCCTCCCGGAGGACGCATAGACACATCACCAAAACCTCACACTGGAACATCCACAGTCGGCGCTGGTACCATACTGGATGCAGATAATTATATAGAGTCTTGATACCGATTCTCCCTTTTAACATAAAACTGTGGTTGTAGGAGACAATGAAAGAAATGACTTCCCTTCTGTCCTCTGGTTCCTAGAACTAAACGTGAGGCCCAGAAATCAGAAGGGTGAAGACCAAAAGCTGAAGGAGAATTTTCTTTAGAGATTTTTTTCATTCTGGGTTTAAGCAATGCTACTTTGGGGACCCAGGTGACAAGAAGGACACAGAGTAGAGGGACACTGTGTCACCTCTCCCCAAAGATACAAATATATAAGTAGTTATTGGAGTAGCAGTAATCCCCTTTAATCATTTTCTGCCCCTTCCACTTTCTCATGTGTGTGGACTAGTTGAAATCTTACCACAATCTGATTTTTATCCAAACGATTCCAGTAATATAAATGTAGTCGTGTTTTGAATGGACGTATATAGATTTCCAAAAGAAATCTTTAGATCAGATTCTTAAGCCATAATTTATTTCAAAGGGATTTCTTCCCAAGATTTGTCTTGGGAAATTCATGATTAAATTGAAATATATAGAACATTTTGTCTAGCATGTATTTTTAACATCGTAAAAACGGTAGCAGTAATCATCTTAATTTTTTTTTTGAAATGAAGAGTGATTCCTTGCTTTTCTTTTTTAGTGGAGGATGATCATGTTGGCAAAGGAAAATGAGCCAAATACATGAATAAATAATTCCTCTGGTGAAGGAAAATTAAAGATGGTTACAAGGTAAGTGTTCAATTGCATTTAATGGCAGGTAAGGCTGGAGAGTCTGATTCAATACAGAGTAGGCTCTGTGGGATGAAGTCGTCAGCTAACTCTCAAAAAATGACTTATAGACAAATGGTTCAAAGTAGTAGTTTTCAAAATGTGACCCCAGTCCAGCGGTGTCAGAAGCACATAGGAATTTAGAAATGCAAAATCTTAGGTCACACCCCAGATCGTCGGAACCACCAATTCGAGGCGTGAGGCCTAGCATTTTTTTTTTTTATGTTTGTTTATTTTTGAGAGAGAGAGAGAGAGAGAGAGAGAGAGACAGAGCACAAGCAGGGGAGCGGCAGAGAAAGAGGGAGACACAGAGTCTGAAGCAGGCTCCAGGCTCTGAGCTGTCAGCACAGAGCCTGATGTGGGGCTTGTACCCACAAACTCTGAGATCATGACCTGAGGCAAGTCAGATACTCAACCGACTGAGCCACCCAGGTGCCCCTTAACTAGTGTTTATGATACCTTTCAAGTTTGAGAACCATGAATTTAGTGATGAATTGCTCCAGTGTTTCTCAAACAGAACTGTGATTGTGAATCAACTGAAAGTCTTGGTTAAAAATGCAGATTCTGGTTCAGGTAGACTGGGATAGGATCTAGATTCCCAGGATTTACTTGTGTATGGACACACACAGGGACACTGTGTCTGTAAGTACAACTGCCCAGCAAAGGGAAGGGTGTGGGCTGCCTTTAGAAAGGTGGTTGGTTATAAGCCTGTAGCTTGTCAGTTTAGGATTGGTAAGCCACACAGGAGTTCTTTAAAAGCCAACTGCTCTGGTGGGTTTAGGAACAGAGTGGACTCATTGAAGTCATCAGGTTGCATCCAAATTGTACAGATGAGTCACTCACCGAAAGGGTTCAGCTGTTTTTGTGCTCATCCTGGTCCATCACTTTGCCATCCATAATCTCCTGTATCCTCCAGGCTCAGGGTCAAGCCTGCAAACCACTTATGTAGGTTTAAATCTCAGCAAACATTTCCTTTATCAACTCAAATGATTTAAACCAACAAATTATCTTTGATTGGAATTATGCAATTTGGCCACTTTTGTTGACGAAATCCAAGTAGGTAATTGCCACGCTCTATTTTCCAGACTTTAATGTAATAAGGGAGATAAGGTAGATGCCTGCTTTATATTTATTTTTGACTAAATGCAATGCTACTTAGCATTATGAGAAAGATTCCAGCCTCAATCTCCGTGTGACCTCTCCCGCATGCCTCCAGCATTGCAAGGACCACATTACAGAGAGAAAAACATTTGCATCTCTTGAAACTGTAGCTATAATGTGAATAAATAACAAAATGAGGAGATACATAAGGAGCTTGAAATCTAACTAACACTATAAAATCTACTGAAATATTATCAAATTATTCTAGCAAATCATTTAAAAAATCATCTTTGGCCCCAAATAACCGTAATACAACACTTGTTTTTGTATGGCCCATGACTAATGAGCTTTACATTTTTAAATGCTTGGAAAAAAAGAAAAGAAAAAAGAATACTTCATGACCTGTGAAAATTACATGATATTCACAGTTCAATGTTCATAAATAAACTTTTACTGAAAACATAGTCACGATCATTCATTCATGTAGTCTTTGGTTACCACTGAGACTCTGTGGTCCACGAAGCCTAAAATATTTACCATCTGCCTTTTTACAGAAAGAGTTTGTCTACCTTTCCCTATAGTTTTGTGCTCTGTTACAGTACCTACCTCTCTTTTCTGTAGTATTGATTTACATGACTGACTCCCTACTGGACTGAGTTTCATGAGGGCAGACTTGTATCCTTTATCTGAGTTACCAGCACTTGCCACCACAGGACACAAAGTTAGGTATTCAATAATATTTATTTTAAGTGAAGTTTACATTTTGGTCATCGTCCCTATGTAAATCTATATAAACTTACGAAAAAGGCTTTGCAGTTCAACACAGGTTCCATTAATTAGGCTAATTTAGAAAATTTGTGTGCAAAAAAAATAGAAACAAATACATTTTGCAAATAATTGGATTCCTTGCTTCCATTTCTAAACTTGGCCCTAAAAAAATTGTTGACTTTGAAAGCAGCAGGCTAATTTTTTTCTTTTCATCCTGTCAAGTTATTTTACTTAGTACAACAGATCTCACTGCTAAACTATTCCCATGGCAAAGAAATTAATGAACAGAGAAAACCAACCTCATGAAGCTGTGTGTTAATTCACATTAAGTTCAATCCTGGTATTTCTAGAATTAATGTTTTAAAGATGATGCACATTGCTGTCAGATATTTAAAACTAAGGCGCTGACCTTTTCTCCTCACAAGAAATGCAGCATCTTTTCTAAAAAAGTCTATGGACTTTTCAAGTCTATTGCGGTCGAAATAGTTCATGCTATTCTTGCCCATCTTCTGGACTTGTAAGAATAAAAAGCAAAGACTAAAAAGATTATATACATAAGATTATTTTGTTTTGTTGAATAAATCCCTATTCATGAATAGAAAAATAGTTGTAAGAACTCCCAGAAAAAGTAATTTGGCCGATGAAATATGCCGTCCGCCATGATGGAAGCTAATTACATTTCGAAGAACCATTGTCAGGCCACAGACCAATCTCTGACCGTCTAATATCACTGCCATTGTTCTTCCTAAAACCAGAATCAAGTAATCTGGTTCTGCTCTCCAAACAGTAATTGCATTTAATGGAAAGGAAATAATTGCATTTAAAGGAAATAACGTTTACCTGGTGCCTAGGAATGTAGACATTACAAAATAAAAGGTAGCTTGAGTCCCTTGAGCTGTCAATGTAGGAAATGAGCACATTTTGAGTGCTGTTATGTGCCTCGCACAATACGACTCTTCTCTTGGCCTTTGAACAATAGTATGAAGCAGATACTATCATTTCCATTCTATATGAAATGGCTCCAAGAGGCTTAAACAACCCACTTAAAGGCATGCTGTCAGAAAATGAGTGGCAAGATTTGAACCCATATCCAGGTGAGCCCCAGCTTGTGCTCTTTAACATGAGGAACAGGGAAGCTGGGTGGTGTACACCTGAACGTATGTCATCTGAACTAAGAATTTCTTTTGTATTTGAACCTTGTGGTCAAAATGACTCATCCTGATGAAGAGCTCCATACATGTAGTTCTATTGATGAAGAGATTTGGTATACATGATTATATTTGAGGCTTACTCCTGCGCCGTATGGTAAAGACCAGGTAGAGAATATATTCCACTTTACAGGTGAAATAGGGAGGTTACCTTGCTTGCCCATTCTTGCCAGTGATTTCAAATAGCAACATTTCTTTTTTTTTTTTTTGAGTAGGCTTCAAGCCCAGCGTGGAGCCCAACACCAGGCTTGAACTCACAACCCTGAGATCAAGACCTGAGCTGAGATTATGAGTCAGTCGCTTAACAGAGTGAGCCACCCAGGCACCCCAAATAACATTTAAAATTTTTTTAATATTAAAAACATTTTTTTAGTGTTTATTTATTTTTGAGAGAGTGAGAGAGAGAGACAGACTGTGAGCAGGGGAGGGTCAGAGAGAGAGGGAGATGCAGAACCCAAAGCAGGCTCCAGGCGCGGAGATGTCAACACAGAGCCTGACGCGGGGCTTGAACTCGGGAACGGTGAGATCATGACCTGAGCCGAAGTTGGACGCTTAGCCGACTGAGCCACCGAGGTGCCCCAAATAACATTTTTTAATAGTCCGTGCTCTTCGAAAAAAATTTCTCAGTAAGAAAGCAGCAGTCACCCACCAAAGGGGAATATTTGACATTGACTTCAGTGTGTCCGTGGAACGAATGTGGTTTCCTTCTTACTTTGCAGCTACCCTAATCTGTGCTATCTCGGCAGGATGAATGGCAGAGGAGAAGTTTCCTTTTTCAATCTGAGATACTTTTTAATTTCAAAATAGTTTGAAGGACTAGAAGCCTTGAAAATATTTTATTTCCACAAAGGTGTTGGCATTTCAAACATTTCTACATTTCATAGCAATTTTTTTAATGACCATTTATATCAGGATTCACAGCACCTCACTTTTATAACTTTTAAAACAATTATTTATGTTTATTTATTTTGAGAGAGAGAGAGAGAGAGAGAGAGCACAAGCAGGAGAGAGGCAGAGAGAAGGAGAGATAGAATCCCAAGCAGGCTGTTCACACAATAAGCACAGAGCCCAATGCAGGGCTCGAACTCACGGACTGTGAGATCATGACCTGAGCTGAGATCAAAAGTTGGACGCTTAACGGATTAAGCCACCCAGGCACCCCTCACTTTTATAACTTTTGACAGTGGATTTCTGTCTAAGATTTAGGTTTTTTAGAAAAAAGGGTTAAGCATCTGGGGATGTTTGAAGACCACTTGTGTAGAGGAGAAATTAATGACAAAGTAGCGACCACCACCACCATCATTATTTTTATTAGAAGCACCTTAGAATGCAATAGTTAAGTGGCTCATTCCGGGTTCATGGTGACTAACGGCAGATTGGACGTGTTGGTAACTAACTGAACCCTTGAAGCTTAAAAAAAACAATGACTTACGGCTTGCAGTTGGCCCTACGATAATCTCACACTCGTGGGCTCTGTTCTTTCTGCTTTATCACCTTGTTTGCTGATGTCTGCAGATTCCTAGACCAGAACTCTAAAAGCTATCATCCATTTACTTTATCAGAAAGTTCTAGAAATGAGTAGTTTGGATTTTCTTCAAGACAAATCTCAAGTCCAGTCGTCAAAATTAATGTTGTAGGAATGTAGCTGCTGAGATGAATGTTTTTAAAAGATAGATAAAAGTGCAATTTGAATCTATAAGGAAAAACGTTTTCTCACCACAAAGTTGGAAGCAGAAAGTTTTATTGGTCCTTGAAAAATGCCACATGTCTAAAAATAAATTATGTGGCACCTGAGTGGCTCAGTCGGTTAAGCATCTGATTCTTGGTTTCAGCTCAGGTCATAATCTCAATGATTGATGAGTTCGAGTCTGGTATTGGGCCCTGACGCAAGGAGCCTGCTTGGGATTCTCTGTCTACCTCTCTCTCTGACCCTCCCCCGATCTCTCTTTCTCTCTCTCTCAAATTAAATAAATAAGAAATAGAATCAGTTATCAAAAACCTCCCAGCAAATAAAAGCCCTGGACCAGATGGCTTTCCTGCGGAATTTTACCAGACATTTAAAACAGAGTTAATTCCTATCCTCCTCAAGCTGTTCCAAAAAATTGAAACGGAAGGAAAACTCCTGGACTCATTCTATGAAGCCAGCATCACTTTGATTCCCAAACCAGATAGAGACCCAGCAAAGAAAGAGAATTACAGGTCAAATTAAATAAATAAATACAAATAAAATTTTTAGACATGGAAGATGATCAAGACAGTTTTGATAAACAGTGTAACAGATTTAAAGTACTTGCTAAATGAGCCAGACTTAGAACGTGATAACATAAATCTGAGGGGCGCCTGGGTGGCACAGTTTGCTGAGCATCTAACTTCGGTTCAGGTCATGATCTCTCAGTTCATGAGTTCGATCCCTGCGTTGGGCTCTGTGCTGACAGCTCAGAGCTTGGAGCCTGCTACAGATTCTATCTCCCTTCCCCTTCTCTGCTTGAGCTCTCTCTCTCTCTCTCTCTCTCTCTCAAAAAATGAACGTTAGAAATTTTTTTTTAAAATATAACTCTGAGATTGTTTCTAGGGCATTTAATTACAGGATAAAAAACTTCAAGAGAAGCGAGGGTATTCTCCTTCAATTATTTATTGACTGTTATGTGCCAACCACTGCTCTAGGGCTTTAAATACCTTTTCTCATTTAAACCTCCCAATAATTCTGTGGGAAAAAAAAAAAACTAGTATTATCCCTTATTTTATAGACAAGGAAGCCAAGTTGCTGAATGACTAGGTTACTTGCTGTATAGTTTTCTGGGTGGGGCTGTCACGAATTACTGGGAACTGGGTGGCTTTAAACAACACAAATGTTGCTCTGGAGGCCAGAGGTCTGAAGTCAGTGTGTGGGCAGAGCCACGCTCACTCTGAAGGCTCTAAGGAGAAATCCTTGCTTGTCTCTTTATTATTATTATTTTTTAATTTTTAAAGTCTTTTGGGTTGTTTTAATGTTAATTTATTTTTGAGAGAGAGAGAGAGAATGAGTGGGGAAGGGGCAGAGAGAGAGGAGACAGAGAATCCCAAGCAAGCCATATGTCATCAGCACAGAGCCCAATGTGGGGCTGGAACTCATGAACTAGGAGATCATGTCCTGAGCTAGAATCAAGAGTCGGACCTTAACCGACCGAGCCACCCAGGTGCCCCCTTTGCCTGTCTCTTTAGCTTCTGGTGGCTCTAGGTGTTCCTTGGCTTGTGGCTATATCACCGCAACCTTTGCCTCCATCCTCCCATGGTGTTTTCTTTGTGTGGCTGTTGCCTCTCCTCTTATTAAGACACCAGCCTTTGGATTTAGGGTCTGCCATAAATCCAAGATGATTTCTTTCAAGATGGTTAATGACATCTGTAAAGACCCTCTTTCCAAATGAGGTCACATTCTGAGGTTCCTGGTGGACATGAATTGGGGAGTGACACTATTCAACCCACCACACTTGCCTAAGGTCACACACCTGGTAAATGGAAGAATGGGATTCAAACCCAGGTGTAACACATTTTCGTTTCACATTCCGGCTTTATGCACCCAACTGCCAGCTATTTCTAGACAACCACGAAGACAGTCACATAGTGTCTAGAATCTAGGAAAGATGGAAATGCGTAGTTCAGAAGAGAGTCTGTGTTGCACACCTGTGGTTCAGCCAATGATCTGAAAAAGGCTGCCTCCCAATTTCTTTTCACGCAGCAGTACTCTGGAGCCCCCAGTCTCCCCAGAATCTCTCTCGCCTGTTGGGCAAAGCAATTTAGCAACAACCTTGGTTACTTGAGTTTCCCTTATGGAGTCTCCTTCCCCCCAGTGCCCCTTAGCATGGTTTTATTGCAAACACATTCATGGCTCTCTTGAGTAAAGATTTCTCTGTGATGTCACACAGGTAGTTCCTTTATTTAGAAGGAAAAGTTATTTCAAACAATGCAGGTATTTTCAAAGTACAAGGTGAAAAGTCTCTCTTGTTCCCACTTCTTATTACTCAGAATTGGCCAATGTTAAGATAAACTAACAGGATAAACATTTAAAGTTTAAAAGAGATTGGGAAATGAAAGAAGCAGCCAAGAGCCTTAATATTTAGTATCTTCTTTTGGCTCCTGACCCCACCATTATCTTCCCTTGTCCCTTCGTTTCAACCATGCTGTCTCACTCAGGAACTTTGCTCCTTCTATTTTGAACTAGACACCAGCTTCCAATTTGTATTTGATAGTGGTGGTGGGGTGGGTATTACCTTAAAAGAGGCCATAGCCTAAATTAATATCTTGGTAGAATTTTGGAGGTGAGAGAGATCATTTAAGACAAAACTCTGCGTGATTTTAAAATGAGGCTATAATATTCAATAATCATGTCTGGTATTTATTAATGAATATTTCAAGTAATATTAAGAGTCTCACTTTATTGAAAACTAGGGATGGGCGCCTGGGTGGCACAGTTGGTTAAGCGTCTGAGTTCGGTTCAGATCATGATCTCATGGATCATGGGTTCGAGCCCTGCCTCTGGCTCTGTGCTGACAGGCTCAGAGCCTGGAGCCTGCTTTGGATTCTGTGTCTTCTTCTCTCTCTGCCCCTCTGCCACTCACACTCAGTCTCTCTCTCTCTCTCTCTCTCTCTCTCAAAAATAAATATTTTCTGAAAAAGCCAGGGTTACTCAACTCTGGGGATCCTTCTATTTGGGTCAATATGGTAGGTGCATCCCCTTATCCATCCATGTACAATATGGCTGACCCCTCAGTGGGGTTCAAAGGAGAAGGCAGCGGTAACTGAACCAATATCTATTCCTATAAAATAGAAAATTCAACTCGATTGTATGTTTCATTGCCTCCCGGAAAAACAGATTCCCCAACTGATGGAGAATTTTGAACTTGGACAGCTGCAAATGTAGAAAGACGCAAATGCATCATTGAGGGGCCTGCAGGCTCCCAGAGAGAAGTCCCCTGGAAAGGGGGCTGGGAACCATGCTTAAGGTGGAGGGAACATGGACTGAAGCTCCATGGGAGTGGGGATCTCCCTTGTTTTCCTTTTCCATGGTATCCCCAGCAGCTGGCACAGTTGGTGCTCAAGAAAATATTTGAGACAAATAATAACATAGGAGTAGCCCAAGAGATCCTTGTAGAGGGATTGTTTTATACCTTGACTGTGGTCAAGACCACACAAATCTACACAGGAGAAAATTTCATGGAGCTAAATATGCAAAACTGGCAAAACCTGAATAAGGTTGGTAGATGTATCAGTGTCGATTTCCTGGCTGTGCTATTGTACTATTGTCACGCAAGTTGTCACCATTGGGGAAACTGGGTGTAGAATATTGGCATCTCTGAATTATTTCTTACAGCTGCATGTGAATCGACCATGACCTCCAAATAAAAAGTAGTAATGTGAGAGTAAAAACAATCTAAGGTGGGCGACAGCAATCCAGAATGTAGTAGGATGGGAGTCAAGATTCCCTGGCTTTGAAAAGCTAGACCCTGTTTGAAAGAGAGGCCCCTGAGAGAGGAGGCACACTAGTCAAGTAGACAGACACGTGTGTGGAAATCGAGAGGTGGAAGCTCACCAGATGGGGATAAAGAGAAATGGAGAGCTGTGAGTTTAGCACTGCTTGGTCAGGTGGGGGAAATGCATGATGGGCCCCAAAATACAAATCACAAAAGTGGGATCAATGCAATGTAGAGTGAAGATGGCTCCAATGACCCGAACATCTGCTGGACACCATATTTGGCAGGGCCTCTGTCAAGAGTCTGTCTTGCCTTACTGATGACTTTCATTCCCAAACTGGGGTTTGGCCAAGTATACAAAAGTACAAATGTGTCTACATCTGTCTGTATGTGGAACTTGTTATATACGGGGACTTTATTTCCTCTTTTCTAGAGCTAAACTCCAACCAGACGAGGATCCTGACTGTTGGCTTCTATGTGTAACCGTATGGGAACACAGGCATTTCCTCACCCACTCACATCCTACCCATTGCCAACTGATGCCTAAGCATTTCTTAGGTCAGTTTCCCTGTCTCCAACTTCACCGACACTAGGCTACGGCAAGCCCCCTCATTCCTCCCCAGGCCACGTGGAGTGGTCTCTTCCTTCCAGTTTTGCCCCCACTAACAGCCCAAGTGATTTTTTCAAAACAGAAATCTGGTCATGTTGCCCCCCTGCCCGCCACCCTGCTTTGCAGTGTTCCATGGCCAAGGACCGTCTGGTCTGCAAACCCTGGCATGATCTGGCTTTGGTCACCTTTACCTGCTCCAGCAAATACCCTCCCCTTTCTCCTCGGACTTGGTTCAGCAAGTACTTTAGTTTTCTCATGGAAGGGCCTTTGCATGTGGGGTTTCTTATGTCCGCCGTCCTGGTTTTCTCCACCTTCGCGCTGCTGACACTTTGGGCCAGATCATTTTGGTGGGGGCTGTCCTGTGCGTTGTAGGATGTGTAATTGTAACATCCTCCCACTCACCGTCAGTTGTGGCAACCAAAGACATCTCTGGGCATTGCCAACTGTCCTCTGTGGGTAAAATCTCCCATGGGTGAGAACTACTGACCTAGAGTGATCTTATTCCCCTCTGCCTTTCAAATCTCAGTTCAAAGGCCACCTTCTCAGAGAACCCCTTCCTGACTCTTCAGGCAAGATCCAGTCTCCCTCTTCCATCATTAATTATATGACTCCTCAATAATTATTGCGTCTCACTGTACTATCCCCTACCTGAAGGCTAGGGGTGATATCCACTTTCACTCACCACCATATTCCCACTGCCCAGGAGAGTATCTGGCACACAGCAGGCACTTAGATGTGTTGAACGAGGGAATGAATGTATTTAAGGTCAAGTCTGTTTACCGCAAAATCTATACCCTCCTCCAAAATTCCAATCTGTCACTTATTGAGGGTCTACTGGGCCAAGTACTTCATTAGGGTGAGGGAGGCCATCTTATCACCATTTTATAGCTGAGAAATTGGGGTTTTAAGCAATGCTAAATAGCTTGTCTATGATATCACTGGTGGGAGAACCAAGACACAAGTCTAGGTTTTCTCACCCCAAAGTCTAAGCTGATGGATGTGAATACAGACATAGATGTCCAATGCTGTGCTAAAGGGCTCAGTCTTTTATTCTGCATGATATTTTAAGTCAGTAATTTAAAATAAATATAAAGACCATGCTTAAGAAATAGGATAGAATCAGAACCCCAGAGAGCCCCATCAAGGCAGTAGGCTAAGTCTAAGGATGAAACTTTTTGAATTTATTTTATTTTTGAAGTTTATTTATTTTGAGAGAGAGAGAGAGAGAGAGAGAGAGAGAGAGAGAGAGAGAGAGAGAGCATGCAAGCATGGGAGGGGCAGAGAGAGAGGGAGAGAAAGAGAATCCCAAGCAGGTTCCACACCATCAGCACAGAGCCCGACACCAGACTCAAACTCACCAACCATGGGATCATGACCTGTACCAAAACCAAGAGTCGGGCGCTTAACTGACTGAGCCACCCAGGTACCCTCACACTTATTTTTTTTAATGTTTATTTTTGAAAGAGAGAGAGAAAGAGCGGGGCAGGGGCAGAGAGAGAGGGAGACACAGGATCCGAAGCGGGCTCCACGTTGATAGCAGTGAGCCCAATGGGGAGCTCGAACTCATGAACCCTGTGATCATGACCTGAGCCAAAGTCAGATGCTTAACTGACTGAGCCACTCAAGTGGCCCTGAGGATGAAACTTTTAAGAACTACTGGAAGACTGAATGTAAACAGGGAAGAAATAAAGCAAACAGATGACAACTACAAACTGCCTTTGTGTGTGTGTGTGTGTGTGTGTGTGTGTGTGTGTGTGTGATCATCTCACCATCAGGGAGGTACGGGATGATGATCAGGCTCTCAGATTTCTCAAATTGGACACTCCTCCCATGTCTGTTTTGACACCCCCCCCCACTCTACCCCCTACCATGATTAACAATAAAACCATTAAAATAAAATAAGAGGGGAACTGAGCCATAGCCTCCCACTTCTGGCTCATTGGGAAGGAAACCCAAGAAGCAGAGGGTGGCTGCCTTAAGGTGGAGAGAGAAGGAAAGCGCCAGCATGGTGCACTTCCAAGATCTGCAGAGACTGAAGACTGCCTGAAGTATCAATCAAATTAATGAGTGTTTTCTCTGCAGAGGAGACAGCCATGATGGAAATCCTGAGAGATTTAGGGTGGTGCAAGCTAAGGGGATTCCTTCTGTAGGCAGGGGTCCCGGATGTGCAGGTCTTGATTTGACACTAAAGTTTTAGTATTGGTAGGAAAAAAACTCCTGAAGGAGCTTTTACAAGAAAGATTTTTCTTTACTCTCAAAAGGCAAGTACTGTTATAAAGAAAGAAATTTGCTTTCAAAACAAAGAAGATCGACAAGCCTATAGTTCATGTATTATCTGTTGAGCTAAGCACTGTAGGAACATAAACAAGAATAAGACAGCTCCTGCCCCTAAGAGATCAATAAATTGTTACTGCTACTTTGGGACCATTTAAGAAATGTTTGAAACACAGCACTTTCTTTTCTGATGTACGTCAAACACCAGTACTCTCTTTCCTGAAGTACCTCAACCGGCATAAGTCACAATTTCTGAATTACAATTCAACGCAGATCTGCTCCCCAAAACATGAATATTGAGTATTGAGAATTAAATTAATCTCACTGTGGATCTGTTCATTCCGTTCTCTAAACTTGGATAGCTCCAGAGGACAATCCTCTTAAGTGGTCTCTAGCACCAAAGAGAAGCCACATACGAAAAAGGATGAATTGGGCACGTGGATTTCATTTCAATGGAAAGGAGGACACAAAGTTCACTAACTTGAAAATCACCTATTAAGAAGGCAGTATACCAGTCTGTGTAATAATTTTACTGCGTAAGAAATTAGAGACTGCATAAACCATTAGGTCAACAGCATATACAGAAGAATAAAGCAAAAATGATTATTTTGATCAAATAGAAAAAAATTCAATTCTTAAAAATACCACAAATTCCTCAAATGTGGCTCTTTTTAAGACAAAATTTACCTCTTGCATTTTCTGGATATAGTCATGACTGTGGTTCCATGAAGCCAAATGGAACACTGCCTTACAGCTAAAAACATAAAAAAAGCAACTTATAGAGATATGTAGCCCTATTAATACCAGATACAACAAAAACAAAGCCATCAGTCTGCCTGCCTGCGTTTGCCTAAAGCATGGCTTGAATTTACTATTAATACTAACAGCTTATATAGAATGTGAATACTACATAATTTCCTATATCATGAAGCTGCACAAATTGGAGAATCCAAAAATGATTGCAGGAGTGAGTGGCTTCCAATGGGGGTAAAAGTATATAAATATACTAGATGTTAAAATTTCCATTCTTCATTCAATTATTTGCCCTGTTTAAAACATAAGAATACAAATAAATATATTCCCTTACAAGTGAAATTCATAGTGTGTTGTTAACAAAAAGATAAACAAAAATCTTAATTTACTTTTTGTCATTAAATAAAAATTGGAATATACAGACATATTCGATATTTATATAAACCGTAGGAGTCCATATGTGATTTCTTGTTCACAATTGACATTTAATAGTGTCAGTCTCTGTACAGCGTGGCTCACACCCAAATGCAGGTTTGATCTACATTCCGCTCCACCTAATTTTTTTCTCTTTTTTTCTTTTTAATTAAAAAAAGACTTCGTTCTTGGAATTTTAGAATTTACATTTGAGTCGTCTGAAAAAATACGATTTCAATGCAAAAACCACACTGCGCGTTCAAGAAGAGTGTACTGCTGGTGCTGTGATCTTTTTGCATGTCTTCGTTTCCATAGGAAAAAAACAGACTAAAATAAACAACATGTAAGACTTTGAAATGGTTAAACACAACCACATATTAATGGGATGTCTCATGCACATAAACAAAAAAATGAAAGAAAAACAATCAGACGTCTTTCTTTTGCTTTTGTTCTAGTTTTCTTCTTAAGAGACCATAATTCTCCTTAGTTCCTGATGCAGTGGGGTCAAGCTGCAGAGAGATTTCATAGTGTTTTTTGGCCAAGTCTAGATGTCCCCAACGATGATAAAGCACAGCTGAAATAGCAAGAGATAGATTTCATTGGATATGGTTCTGAATACCTTGCAGTATTCCCAACCACTAGTACAAAAAAATATATATTACAGCACCTCTGCAAACAGGTTTCAAAAATCATTGTTTCAAATAATATTGTTTGTATCCCAAATTTTATTTACTATAACCACACTCCCTGGTGATAGTCCGTTCAACCACCTCCCGTTACTCCTGGGGTTCTGCAGATCGCTAGATATGAGCCGTCTTCTTACAGCAACATTATTACATAAGCAAGTAAAAGGAAGATTCCATCAAGGTTCTCAAAGTTGCCATGAAAGCCCCAAGAAATCAGGCTGGATATGACTGGGGTCCGTCACTGCTCAGGGCCCCGACCATGAGCAAGTCCAGCATCTGAATAAAGATTTCCCCTAAATATAGGGCAAAATACTAGCTTGTTTGTTGCTATCTGGAAATAAGGACTCTCACATCAAGATCTGACCATAAAATGATAGTTAAAAATCTAATTATTAGAATGCCAAGCGTCTGATTATTATCATGATTTTGTAAGTGAAACTAGGTTTTTACATGGGCAGAGGAGTAACTATTGCTGCTTTGTGACTTTCACGATGAGCAGCTAGAGTCTGTAGGGAACTGATTTGGCAAAAACATAGTCGCATGCTGAGCATTGTAAACATTGACATGATGCTCTAACAATGGTAATTATTGGGATGTAAAACCGGGAAGAAAGGAATTCTAGGGAATAAATAATTGTAAATGCACTTTTATTTCATTTTTTGTTTTTTCATAACCTTTTAAAAATGTTTATTCGTTTTTTGAGAGAGAGAGACAGACAGACAGAATGTGGCAGGGGAGGGGCAGAGAGAGAGGGAGACACAGAATCAGAAGCAGGCTCCAGGCTCTGAGCTGTCAGCACAGAGCCTGACGCAGAGCCCGAACTCATGAACTGTGAGATCATGACCTGAGCCGAAGTCAGACACTTCATGGACTGAGCCACCCAGGCGCCCCTGTAAATGCACTTTTAGCCAAGACCTAAGAGAACAAAAGAACACCGTGGAGACCAGGCTATAATGGAAGGTCTGCTATGGAATAAAGGAAAGGATGTAAGTTAGACCAGAAACTTCCAAAGTAATTCTGTGTTTAACATTCTAGGGTCTTTCACACAAAGAAAGAAGTTCAAAGTTTATCGTAAGAAGGGGGTAAACTCGGTGGGGAATTTTGGGGGTTAGTCTGGTCATACAGTTATAATTTGTAAATAGGACTACTCTTTAGCTACCCTTTTAATGTAATAATTTCTATAAAAAAACTCCCACATGTTAGAGGGGCACATGGGTGGCTCAGTCGGTTAAGCATCTGACTCTTGATCATGATCTCATGGTTTGTGGAATCGAGGCCTGCAATGGGCTGACAGCGTGGAGACTGCTTGAGATTCTGTCCCTCCTTCTTTGCTTGCACTCTCTTTCTCAAAATAAATAAATAAACCTAAAAAAAGAAACCCCACATCTTAGAACCAGATTATAAAGACCAATGCAGGCTAGATTTGTTAAAAACTACTTTCTCTACATTGATATCACAGAAATGCACCCATTTCTTTAAACTTACACAGACTTTTGATACGATTCAAAATGAAAAATTTCCTTACCCAAATTGCCATGGTAACTTGCAGCATTTGGATGAGCTTTAATTGCTTTGAGGAATAAAGCTTCGGATTCCTGAAGAATGATATAAAAAATAAGGTACTGCATGATACAACAGCAACACACAGTTTTGCTGTGTATAGTTTTCAAACTTTTAATGTCCTTGTTTTGTGCCAGTGAATCCTTCTCCCAGAAACATTCGAGAAGGCCAGCAGGGCCCACCCCCTGTTAAGACCACACCAACAGCAATGGGGGTCACTTCTGCAGCATTATGAGAGGTTCTGAAGGGCAATCAGGGAAGTGTGTGACAGGGCAAAAGTGACAGAACGATAGTGAGGGGACGATGGGCAATGGAAAGCAATGGCGGCCCAGAGAGAGCACGAATATGCTAATGAGCTTTGCCACCTGCCTCCCGAAGTGGCTGGGATTTTGCCACTTGAAGCGAGTAGCTTGATTCAGGGTGCAGTCAAACGACCAGGAAAGGGCTGGGCTGTTGAGGACACCCACAGAAGCATCATTTTCAGTCAGCATCAATGAATTCATGTCTAGGATTCTCGAGGTTGGAGCTGGGGCCAATTTAATCCTCCCAAGACTCACAAGCCCTCGGCAATCCAGAAGGAGCCCATTCAGCTGGAAAAAATAAGCAGGGAGGATGAGGGAGAGACGGCTCCCTGTCATCTAAGCAGTCGCAGGATTGTATATGACCATGACCAAAGGCCTGTGATGTGTGTGAACTGACTCTCGTATAGACTTGCATTTCCTCCACACAGTGCTCACTCCCAATCAGGCTGCAATGAGGCACGGCCAAGTGTTGTTGTACCTGATCGTCATGGGACCACGGCTTCCTGGGTGGTCCCGTTCTACCATAACGCCGGGAGATAGAGATGGCGAACTGTTCTTTGCTGACACCTGCCGGGGGTAGCTACTCGCTCCGTCTACATTTGTGCTAACACTAAGCTTAAACAACTAAAGCTAGTGGCTGGGGAACAGGTTTGCTCCTTGTAGCGGCACCTTCTGTGAAGTTTCCAGGTAGGCTTCCTGGGAAGACATCTAGGATCGTGCATTTTATAAAGTGTAAAAGGACCAATTTCCTTGCCCTGTGACGGCCTGCGGTACTCCTGAGAAACAGGCTGGGCATTTGGGCAAGCAGCTCTGAAGCCACAATCTTTTTAGAGAGAGCTGGCAGAGAAAAATTTGTATTTTGGAGATGTGTCCAAAAAGGTCTGAATGAAGATATCGGTACAAGATGTCAGCAAACAGCACTTCCAGAGCTCAGCGTCAGTGTCTACATTCCAAGCTACGGTCGCTGAAACTCCTTCAAGGAAGTGTAAGGTTCTCCTGACATGTTAGGTAAGCTGGTAAAAAAGAAACCAAATGGATTGCATAGATGTGGAGTGGTCTCTAAGTAGCTATGCTTTCTAATGACTTTCAAATATCACCATTTAATCTAAAATCTGAGAAATGGGAAGTCCAGGGAATCTAAATCTACTTTAAAATGCTTCTCTACTTGCAAAGGAAGCAGAGTAAGAAAAAACTGATGGAGAGAGAAAAGGCAAGTTAGGAGTTCTCAGGGGACACTAGATGCGTTTAAGTAATTTCTGCAATGCCCATGAGTGTGGACATCATTCAGGAGGACGTGGAGTCAGAGTCAGGTTTGGAGGACACGGTGGTATTCAGGATGGCACGTGTAGAAAGGGGAGCATGGCTTATACTCCCTTGGGGGGCTGCCGCTCTTGGCAAGGCAGAGCCTGAACCTTGGGTGGGGGGCAGTGAGGAGGCTGAGTGAGGAAATGGGGGAGGAAAAAATAAGACGAAGTTTCTGAGTTTGGAGACGGCACATTGACAGAAGGGGCATCAGGAGGAAGAGTGGGTCCATGCGTCCATCTCGGTTACGTAACCGTGGGGCCACCACGAAAGTGTGCTTCAGTGGCTGCTGTTCGGTAACAGGGCTGCTCAGATGAAAATGTGCCCCACAGTCACAGGGACTCGAGGCATTGTGCACAGATACAAATCGCTGTGCACGTCGATGTCTTAAGAGGGACTCTGGAAGCCTGAATGTTTCATGGCCAAAGGTGGGAAGCATTCGGCCATATCACAGCTGAAACCAGGCACTTAATAAATACCCGTAACACGCTGGACAGCAGAGGAGATGTAAAAATGGGACTTCGGGTTCTGCCCTGGCGAAGTCTACAGGCTCGCCAACGAGATTTACCAAGTTAATGATAATACAGAACAGCAAAGGCTTAGGCGAGGTGAGTTATACGGACAGCAGACACCTGTCCTGACTCTCCGTGCCTACAAGTCCCTGCCACCTCCCCACCTCCGCAGAGCGTCCCCACCCAGTGCCCTCCAAGGACCGGCCAGAAGTAGCTGAGCAATAGCATTGGGGGTCACTTTTGCCGCATAATGAGAGGAAAACCTAAATTGTCGTTTAAAATTCCAAACAATATGTGAAGCAAGCACCCGCTGGCTGACACCCAGCTCAGGGAGCAACGTCACGTCCCTCCTTTTGGCAGAACCATTACAAGGTTCTTATTTCAGATTTCACCTTCTGTTTCCTCATCGTAGGCTCAGCAGCCTGGCCTGCCCAATCAGGATGCAAAATGTGTAGGGAACTAGGAAACCCATTTCTCCATTCTGCTCTAGGGAGTATTTTCTACTTTATCTGGGAAAAAAAATAGATATGAACTGGAGGCCAAATGAACCATGGGTTCTGTCACCTTAATAGAATTCTAGTTTATAGGCTGTGGGATGATAGAAAAATCAATACAATGGTTCATAGGCTGACGCTGGTCACTGGACACTCCCGACCCATCCCAGGCTGACGGAGAAGGCTGGAGAGGTCGATAGAAGCAAAAAAAACCCCACAAAACCTGCCTTCTTCCCCCGGTTCTACACAGGTAAATCCATAAAAAAATAAAAATTAACTGCCTCCAAAAGTCATCTCTGGAGCAAAATCTAGAAACATCAAAATGTTTACTGAAGCTATCAAACTCCTTGATATTTAAAAATGAGACATGCATGAAATATCTTACTGTTGTTTTGGAAAACTATGCTGATAATGGTATCTGATGAGCAGAGGAGAAGTTAAGTGACACGGAACACACATGAATGAATCACCTCCTTTAGGCCTGGTGTGATCAAAATCCACTACAGTTCCTGATTCTGGAAGGAAAAATATTTCTGCCACGGAGGATGAAGGCGCTGCGTCTGAAAGTGTGTTTTCTGTAGCATCCGTGTTAGAAACCCAGGATGCCAGTTGAAAGGGCACAGTCCCTGACTTCACCCCACTGACTGAGGCAGCATCTCGTGAGGAAGGATCTGTGTGTCTGTATCTAACACACTCCCTCACTGGTTCTGATCCACGCGCTTAAAGTTCGAGATCACTGGTGTTAGGAACACCGAGTCCCCTTCGGGCCACAGGGCGCCGTGCGCCTTCTGATTCACAGTCTGCTCCCAGCCAGGCCTGGGAGCCGGGTCCAGTATCTTGTGGTTCCACTGGTCAGACACTTCAGGGCCTTGCAGATGCCCTACAACCTAACGCTAGATGAGGAAAATCTCTAGATGAGCAAGAACCAGTCCTGCAGTCCCCGTGGGCTAGCATTCTTTTTGTGCAGAAGACCGCACCAACAAACCAGAGCCCCCCTGCGAGGGACAGAATCAAACAGCTTCGAGCCAGGGTGGGGGCTGGGGCGTCTGCTAGGGTGAGCTGTCACTGCCTCCACTCTGGGTTTCTCCTCCCCTCCCCAAGTTTGCGCAACGGCGATGGATTCTGATGAGAAAGGACACGAAGTCTGACCCTGCAAATCCATCTTTTGGGCAACTTCTCTCGGAAGCAAATTGACCAAGCCACACTGGTACTCTGCCCCCACTGTTTTGGCCTAATTCTGAATTTAACTGGGCAGAAGTAACATTTATGGCTTCTGTCAGATGCTGGCATTAACTGCAAGAAATCGCGGCCTGCGGTTTACACACCTTGTATTTCTGGGACTTCCCCAGCACGTTTGCCAACGAGAACATCAGAGAGTGATCATTAGGTATTAATTCCAGTGCCTCTCTTCCAACTGCTTCAGCTTGGGCTAAATTACCTGCAAGGGAAACAGAGAAAAATTGTAAAAAAAACATGTTAACATTGTACTGGTATTTTATTGCATCTCTTATAGCATGTATGTGCACTGTACACAATGATTATAGTAACTAAGAAAATCAATGAAGAATGCATAACAGACACATACACGTGCAATATACATACAACACAAATACCAAACACATGCACAAACACAGAACACATATATACACAGATAATACATACATACACACAGCACAGCACACACATATACATACATACAACACATGTACACACAGCACATAACACACATATACACAGATAACACATACACACAGCACACACATATACACACAACACATATATACACAAATAACACACATACACAGCAAACACATATACATATGCACAACACACATACACACAACACACACAACAAACAGAGAAACACATGACACATAACACACATATATACAGATAACACACATACATATAGCACACTACACACGAATACATACTCACAACACACACACACACACACACACACACACACAACCGCATCAGCTGTAAAGCCATTGCACTCCTGTGCAATTCTGGCATAATATACAAATGGCCTTTGATCAAATTCTTTAAAACCATATAAAACCCAGTTTTAATTTTTTCCCAGATACCAGTTATACCCACATTGGAGAAAACAAAGCTGCGCAGTAAGAGTAGCCACAATAACACTTTAATAACTGAGTATTTACCATATTGAAGTACACATTTTATATTTTCATTAGAAGCACTGCTTACTTAGATGGCTCACTATCTTGAAATTCTGCCAAATTAAAACTATCATATCTTTGGGATGCTTGGGTTTTCAAAAGCATAGTAAGTAATCCCTGGTTGACCGAGCTAAGATCTGGGCTGAGAAACCACGTTGTCAAGTCTGGTAGCATGATCATGGCTCTGACAGTAGGTTTGAGGGCATCTCTTTTGACAAGAGTCCATGACCTTCAGAGCATGGTCTTCCCATGTCACAAACCCAGAAACCATTATTGCTCTTTAGGGTGCCTCCGGCATCCTAGGTGACAGGCAGTGCTGGATAACACGCTTCAGAAGAAATGAGATACTAGCACCCAGCTTCCCTCATGGCTCAGCACTAATTCCAAGTAAAGTGTCATGTTCCCACACATACATATTTCAATAGGTCCGAGGAAACTATTTTCTAGAAGAACAGACATTTTTGTAGTGTAAACTATTACCCGTATGAATTTTTTTAAAACTAATCCACACTAAAGAAAGAAAAAGCACAGGTTTCCTAATTATTCAATGGCGCTGCACCATGGCGCAATTTCCTCCGATTTACTGAATTCACCTTTCTGTACCTGTATTGTCGAGGAGTATGATCATGTTGTTCCAAGCCAGACTGTGCTCTGGTTTCAGCACAGTGGCGTTTCTCCATGCATTCAATGCATCGACGTGACGATTTAGATCTGCGTACTGGAAATAAAGCATGGCCCCGAAAAATCAATATTCCAATGTTTTTGCTTCCTCTAAACATAACCAAACCCAAGCCCAAACCGACCCTTGCTTATGATTATGGTGCTTCTAATTTTTCATATTAACTTACTGAATCTTCCAAATACCTCATTGAAGTAGATAACTATCCCCGTTTTACAGACGAAACAAGAGAAGTACAGAAAAATTAATTTGCCCAAAGTTACACATCTAGAAATGGCAGAGCAGGGATGAGAACCAGGTAGTCTAGTTCCTGAGCATACAACCTCTTAACCATGATTCATAATTTAGTGATCTCAGGTGTCAAATCATATTTGAGACTACTAGAGAGACATAAATTAAAAACCTAACCATTATTCTTTTTCTACAAAGACTTCACATAGTCTATCTTTGATAAGGTATTATTTAAAGGAGTAAATAAATATTTAATATGATTAACAGCTACATGTGTCGAAATCATCATGTGAAGAATGTTCTAGTAGGTTCTTCCTGTCTACATCTAAGCTACATAGAAAATGATGAGTGTGTTAGACGTACTCAGTAAACTCCTTAGAAAGTCTGAAGTGGCAATGTGAAACCCCCTGGCAATTTTTTTAAGATGTTACTTTTATGTAATCTCAACACCCAACCTGGGGCTCGAACTCACAACCCAGACATCAAGAGTCACATGCTCTAACTGATGGAACCAGCCAGGCACCCCCGCTTTGGCAATTTGAAGCCTGTTTGCCTCTTTTTGGAAGGAGAGAATTATCTGTTGCTTTCTTTTGAGAGGGTCTGTTGTTTCACACTGAGGACAGCACAGAATGGCTGGCTCTTAAACGGCATAGTTAATAAAAGCATCCTGAGGCAGAAAATGATGGATTTTTTTTAGCAGGTGAACCTCTTGCCTTCTTTAACTCAGTTCAAATGCCCATGTCTCATTTGAACGAACTTAGTTCCTTTCACTCTGCAAAAACTACAAACAGTAACAATTTACCCAAGGCCAAGGCAATTTCCTTCCTTACTGCCACGTCTGTCTTTTCATTAGACAGAAACGTTTTTGATTTTCTCTATGACCCACACAAGTGGCATATGATGCAGGAAAAAAGAGAGTTTTAATTATGGAAACCTTACAAATATCCATTTGCTAAAGATGTTGTCAGATTTCCCAGGAGGCTCAGAAACTCAGGTCACAATATTTCACCCTTAAACAAGGAAATGATGTGAAAAGTTCAAAAAAGTAAAATAACTTAGGTGTTAATTAGATCAACATTTAATTGCCTAAATCTGAGTTTCCACTGATTTCTTGGTTAATTCTCTCTGCAAGTGACATTCCTTTGAGTTAATTGGGCAAAATCTGTAATGACATTTTTTCTAACACACAGGCAAACCAACATAACTTCATTAACACAACAAAATTCTTCACATGTTATTATTTCTTATTATTATTACTATTTACTGAAGAAGAAGAACAAACTGAATCAGTAAAATTTACTTTTATTTTGTCTCAACCTTTACCCTTCTTAGAGCATTGATGCAAAGTGAACAACACTTTAAGGGAAGCCGAGGAAAATGGTGACTTGACCAGAACTACCATCTAGAAGGTGGACAGGGAATGTGCACATTATTGACCTCTTAGCTCTATGCCCGTCATTCTGTACTCTGCAAAATGCATTTCCCAGGGCC
This sequence comes from Paguma larvata, assembly GCA_030068075.1. NCBI lineage: Eukaryota > Metazoa > Chordata > Mammalia > Carnivora > Viverridae > Paguma > Paguma larvata. The sequence goes on along the minus strand of CM057839.1, from coordinate 10,645,802 downwards.
CTTTGCCACTTGGCTCCTTGTTAGGTTTCTGCCAACAGGAGTCACAGGTGACATCAGATGGCTGGAAGAGGGGCCCTTCCCCCCCCCCACTCTCCCATTGTTCCTCCTGTTCCTTGGCCATGCATCTGATGGGGCAATTCCCCCCACTCCTCCCGCCCGCCCCCATGGTTCCAGGCTGGTAACAGTGGTTCTTCCTCATGATCTTAGCTCTGGGGATTATGGTGGCTCCTGAGGTGGTAGCCCCTTCTCTGAGTCCTTCTATTCTGGTGGCACCACTTCCTCTTGTTTGTTACCCCAACGCTACAGGGGTTACTGACACTCTCAGAGTTCATGTCATCTTTCCATTTCCGCTCTTCCATCCTTCCGACAATTGTCTAACCCATTCCCTGCACTGAATCTTCTCTATTTAAAATACTTAACATAGGGCCACCTGGCTGCCTCAGTACGAAGAGCACGTGACTCCCGATCTTGGGGTTGTAAGTTCGAGCCCCTGTTAGGTGTAGAGATTACTTAAAAAACCTAAACAAAATAAAATGCAACACAATAAAAGAGCATGGCTTCCATTTTCCTAAATGGCTCTTGACTGATACAATCGGTCCTTGCAGAACGAACTGTGTCTAGTAGTGCCTCCAGTCACTATTGCTGTAATTCTCTGATAGTAACATATCCCAAATAACCCAGCTCTTCCCAACTTTCTATTTCACAAGAAAACGGCATTATATTCCCTGCTTATATGGGTGCAGAAATCAAAACACATTTCTGTCATTACTAAAGAGTGACTAAAGAGGATTTTCTTAAAAGAAAATTTTGTTATTAAGTTCGTCTTATTCACCAATACGTAAATGTGTTGGTTGAGCTGTTAAAGATTAAGCTCTTAATGCTTTTAAGCTGTCAAGCAGGCAAAAGCTGGATAATTAAGCAACAATGGAGAGAAAAATCTTTAAATAAGCAAGAACAGTTGGCAGAAGGGAACACCGGAAGATCATTTCAGGGTAGCGTAATTAGTAAACAATACACATAGAGAGTGGTTCCAGGTCCCGATGTACTTAATACGACGGATGATCTTTTATGTGAAAGTGGGAATGAATTCCAAGGACAGGAGTACATGGAGAAAATCCTGAATTTTATATTCTATTTTCCTTTCTTTGGACATAACTCTTACAGGGGGTTCATTTAGCATAAATTCTCTATTTTCCAAACCCCAAGGATTTGCAGTGACAGGCAGTTACTAGGGGAAGGAAAAAGACTGCCAAGGCAGATACACTCACTTCGCAAACAATAACCTAAAAAGCTACCTTTGACACCGAAGAAAAAAATAAAAGAAGAACTCATATGGATATCAAATACGTCATACAAGTACTAGTGTAACAGACACGGTGAGTAAAAACAGTAACTGCCCAGTGCAAGCATTCAGAGAATACCCAATTTGCTCCCAGCCCCCATTCTCACTTCATTAACTTTGTAAGGATCTGCCTGCTTTGTATGTGGTTGAATTTTTTGGTCTCTACTTATATCATTACAGGTGAAGTTTTACTGTCTTCCCACTCTCCTCCTCAGAACAATGTAGAGGATCAAAATATGCTCCCCCAAATATACCACTTTGATGTAAAGATTATTGCCCTGAAGACATCTGAGATTCAACAGGTGCAGAAAGCAGTCTTCCTGGAGCTTCCCTGATCTGACTTTAAAAGCAGAAACGGAGACGTAAGGACCGCCATAAATCCCCTCTCCCAGACAAGTTTCATGGCCACGAAGGACCCACATAAACCTTCAGTAGTTTCTACATGTATTTACCCGCTGAGACTTTGCCACCCTTGGAAGCCTAAAATGTCTTCCTTTCTTTTGTCACTTCTCTACAAATGTATTTTAATTACAAATGTATTTGTTAAGATGCTTTCGAAGCCCAAGTTCTAACTGTCCCTTTGAGTTACTTATCACTGAATTTTCCTATGTGTGTGTATGAGGCATGTGTTAACATACTCTTGGTTTTTTCTCTCTTGTTAATCTGTCTTAGTCAATCTATGTTTGCAGGGCCCCAAAGAAAGAACCTAAGAGGGTAGAGGAAAGTCTTTTTTTTATCCTTTTTTAAGCTTCTCACCAGAATAATTTCAGCTCTCGATGACTGCTCAGGCTTCACAGAGAAAGCTGCTTCATCAGTGTAGGTAACTAGATCATGAAGTACGGAATTTTAAAATGTGAAAGGGAACAGAAATGCGGGCAAGGTCTAGTGACTCTGGAGAAAGTTAGGTGGGACGACAGGAGTTGCCTGCTATCAGTTTTCCTTGTTTAAACTTTCCTTGTTTAAATCTTGCTGTTACTCGGATTCAGTTACATTAATGCCACTTTCCTCCAAGCCCAGGGAGAAACAATTCCTCTTTTCCACACTAGAGTGAGTACAAAGAAATGGAATACCTCATAACTGAAACACGTTTTCTAGTCTTTGAATAATAAACACAGGAGCTGCTTCGCTTTCACTTTAAGATTTAGAACACAAGCCCATTTTAAGTGACCTGTGCATAATTTGAAGTGACGTGTGCACAATGGGAGAGGTGAAACGTCGCCATCATTAGCCACACGTTTCTGCCACCTTGTTTCCTCCATTCATAAAATTCTGCCTCTGCAACATGCACGACCCAGTCCAGAGACAAAGCAGATGAGACCAAACACATTCCCATCAGGCATGTGAAGCCTGGATTTTCAACAATCATAAAGCAGCGCCTGTTTTCCAGGTGGTCCTCCCCAAATAGTCTCTTCTGCTCTGAGCTGTCGGTCTGTTTGCTCAATGCTCAGATAGATCTGCTCCCCAAATGCATGGCCAACGACAGGGTGTTGGGATGACCCGGGAATTTTGTTGGTTTGTTTTGAAAATACAGATCTTCTCCGGAGCCTGATTCCCTAAATCTAGGACGGGTGGGAAGACTTGGATGCTCAACTAGTTTTGGGAATGACTGGTTTTGATAACACAAGGACTCCATAAAACCAAATTTTCAGGACCCTGAAAGTGAGGATAAACAGGCATCTCTTTAAAACAACTTTGAGGGGCACCTGGGTGGCTCAGTTGGTTGAGCGGCCGACTTCAGCTCAGGTCATGATCTCATGGTCTGTGAGTTCGAGCCCCGCGTCGGGCTCTGTGCTGATGGCTCAGAGCCTGGAGCCTGCTTCAGATTCTGTGTCTCCCTCTCTCTCTGCCCTTCCCCTGCTCATACTCTGTCTCTATGTCTCTCAAAAATAAATAAATGTTAAAAAACATTAAAAAAAATAAAACAACTTTGAGGTAATCCTATCTGTGAGGCAAAGCTGGATAACATCTGGAAAATTATACATAAACTTCTTTTATTTAAAAAAAAACTTTTTAGGGGCACCTGGGTGGCTCAGTTGTTTAAGTGTCCGACTTCAGCTCAGGTCATGATCTCGCAGTTTGTGAGTTTGAGCCCCGCGTTGGGCTCTGTGCTGACAGCTCAGAGCCTGGAGCCTGCTTCAGACTCTGTGTCTCCCCTCTCTCTGCCCCTCCTCTGCTCATTCTCTGTCTCTCTCTCTGTCTCTCAATAATAAATAAAATAAAAAAAATTTTTAAAGTTTATTTACTTTGAGAGAGAGAATGCCCATGAGCAGGGGGAGGAGCAGAAAGAGAGAGAGAATCCTAAGCAGGCTCCACAATGTCAGTGCAGAGCCTGACGTGGGGCTTGATCCCGTGACTGTGAGATCAGGACCTGAGCCAAAATCAAGAGTTGGATGCCCCTATACTGGGGCACCAGGGTGGCTCAGACAGTTAAGCATCTGACTTAAGCTCAGGTCATGATCTCACAGTTTGTGAGTTCAAGCCCTGCATTGGGCTGTCTGCTGTCAGTGTGGAACCTGCTTCAGATCCTCTGTCTCCCCCTTCCCCCATCTCTCAAAAAAAAAAAAAAAAAGTCACATCACTATACATGTATTCCAGTTTGGCTAAAATGAGCAAAAACTTTTCCCTTCAATTTTTCATTTAATCAAATTGAATATATGATAAACATATGTAGTAAGTTTCTTGAAACCAAATTTAAAGCTCACTTGAAGGGAGATTATAATCTTTCTTGTTTAAAGAATCTCGCTCTTTGTATGTAAGCCTTTTCCCCCCAGCCTTATAGAGAGATAATTGGCATTTAACCTATGTACATTTAAGGTGCCCAAGGTGATGCTTTGATACAGGTGTGTATCGTGAAATGATCACCACAGTGAGGTTAGTTCTACCTCCATCGAGTCACGTCCTTGTGTGTACGGTTCTTTTCCTCATTAGGAAATTTCAGAGCTTTAAGGATTAAGCTGCGTATCCTCGTGGAGGGTTTTCAGAAGTGGTGACAGATCTAGTTCACCATCCTTTGTCAATACATGTTTTCAGATTTTAAGATAACTTATTGTATTAGCTCCTGTTGTAATATTTATTTGAATAAAGAAATAACGTATAAGAAAAGAAAATCAAGAGCCATCAGATCTGTAGTCAGTAACTAAAAAAAGAAAGTCACTATGGAACACTCTTTCCTATTTCCATTGGATAATCTCAAAGCCCTTTCAAATAAATCCTCCTGAGCTCTCTTTTATGGGGAGAACAGTTAGTACAAATGCCTGGGGACCCAGGGAGCTGTCCTTGGAGGAAGGAGAAGACGGAAGCTCAGAAACCACATCATGGGGTTGTTTTTTTAATCTCGGTTTTTATTCATGTTTTAAAAATACAGAAACTGATGTTTATCAGGAAGTGACCTTTGGAGTACTGTTTTATAGGGCACGAGGGATTTAAAAAATTCTAATTTATTCCTTGATTTAACCTGTTGCCTTTGAGATAACTTAGACTTGGGTAATTCGAGCTGAATTGTTCTCGAATTAGAGCTTAAAAAGTTACAGACAAGGAAATCCAACAGCTACCTTCCAGTGATAAGCATACGTGAAAAAACTTTATAAGATACAGGGTGTGAGCATGGGGGGTACTTCTGTCATTTTATTATAAAAAGGGGGGGAAAAACCAAGCTTTTCTTCTGCAGCCACAGCCAACTTCCACTTACCAAGCGCCCAAGGTTGTAGTAACAATCTGGGTACTTCCGTCTGTGTTTGATCGCTGTCCGGTAACTTTGCTCGGCGGCTTCAAACCGTTTCAGACTATTCTGCACTATGCCCAAATTCATCCACGCGGCAGCAAAGTCTGGCCTGGGAGAGCATTTTTTTTTTTTTTAAAGATAAACAAGGAAAAGAAAGCTAAGCCCCCAGAAGGCAGGAGCTCATCACTTTGCAGGACCGAATGCAACCTCATTATATGCAGCATGACTGCAGAAAACAACGCTTACTGTATTTGCACAGCCATAGACAGCAGCTCTTCTGCTTCCTGTAGCTCATTCCTTTCTTTTAAGATATTTCCAAGATTATTCATGGCATGAACGTACTTGGGATTTAATCTGGAAGCAGAGAGAGAAACCAAGCCGTCTGTTAAAACTCAGTCGTCTTAACTAAACTGTCAGGAACTGGCAAAAATATCTTAAAGCCGGGGTCTTTTTAAATCCTAGACAGTTAAATCAAGACAGGTATATAAACAAGATAAGACGCTTTGCAGTACCTCACAGCTTCCCGGTAATATCTGATGGCAGCTGTTTGATTGCCTTTATCTGCCAGGTTTTTGCCAACGTTGTAGTGAACCTGAAAATACAGATAAAAACTTGGCCAACAACTGATAGACTTCTTTGTTCAAAGCAGGGGTACCTATCATAGATTTGAACCAAAACACAAAGGGTAAAGGTACAAAAGCCCCATCCCACCAGAACTTCGGCTAAAACCTTACCAAGGGCCGGCCAGGGTCATGCTTTAACCCCCAGCCTGTAAGATAAGATTCGAAGGACAGGCTGGCAACGAGCAGATGATATCACTCAGGTACAGCATAAGGATATTTAAGGAGAACTTGAAAATTACAAAGCGGGACTGGTTTTATTGCCTAACCTCAGCCCCCTCCTCCTCTCCACTCATCCCCTGTTAGGGCCGGGATGCAAAATCCAACCACACATGATGGTGAGAGGGAGAAACAAGGATTCTGTATTTTACAAAAAAAAATTTTATGTTTATTTATTTTTGAGAGAGAGAGAGTGACAGCATCAGCAGGGGAGGGGCAGAGAGAGAGAGAGATGGAGACACAGGATCTGAAGCAGGCTCCAGGCTCAGAGCTGTCAGCACAGAGCCCGATGTGGGGCTCAAACCCACGTACTGTGAGATCATGACCTGAGCCCAACTCGGATGCTTAACTGACTGGGCCACCTAAGCGCCCTGTATTTTACTATAGCCCTTTCCTATAGACAACTTTTTTCTATAGCATTGCGAATGCTAATGAAATTCTCCCTCCCTCATTCCTTCAGCTAATGACTGATGCCCCCAGCCCAAGTGCTGCTGGCAGTTAGAGATACAGTTAGAGTGCCCCAAACTGTGAGATCTCTGCCTCGGTGGCCGAGGCTGTGAGTCAAATGACCCTGGTGGAAACCGTTGTCACTAGAAGGCACCCAGGGCTGTGGAGGAAGGTGGGTCCCCATGGTGGTGCCTGGTCTGGGCAAGAGGAGGGGGGTCCCGAGGAAGCTAGGGGGGCTTAAGACCACAGAAGTTTATTCCCTCCTAGTTCTGGAGGCAAAGAGTAAGGGGCAGCAAGGTTAGTTTCTACTGGAGGTTCTGAGGGAGGAAGGATTCGACACTTCTCTCCTGTCCTCTGACGGTTGCTGGCAAAGCCTTAGTGTTTCCCTGGCCTACAGCTGAGCCGTCCCAATCTCTGCCTCCACTTTCACATGGACTTCTCCCTGTGTGTCTGTCTCTCTTTATAAGGACACCAGTCATACAGGATTAAGGGCCCATCCTGTACCACCGTGAACTCAACTTACATCTTCATGACATCTGCACAGTCACCAGTCACAGGTACCAAGGGCTGAGGATTCGAACATGTCTTGTGGGGCACAAGTCAACTCGTAACAAAACCCAGGTGTAGGAGGGTGGCAGAGGGTCACGATCAGGGCTATGTTATAACAAATTAGTCACACTGTGGGAAACACGTGAGCGGGAAAGAGACGGCAGGGGTCCAGGGAGCGCCTGAGGCGACATTCCCGGGGAAGGAGGACAGCAGATTGAACTAGAGTGGTGGGGGAGGAGCACAGGAATTTGAGGAATACTGTGGAAGCAAAAGGCACAGAAATTGCTGATGGACTGATAAGAGTGAGTAAGCATGTCAAGAATGAACTCGAGGTTTCTAACTTCCAGAACTGAACGGATCGGATGTGATGGTTTGCAGGGAGATATGACCGGTGGCTAGGCTTGCTTAGGGGGATAGGAATCCAGCTGATTTTGAAGGACTTGGAGAATCCAAGAAGAGAGACCAAGATGGCCACCTGAGCTCAGGAGAGGAGCAGGCTGGGGACACCAATGCGGTAGGGAGAGAGACGGCGGTACAGCTCCGGGTCATGTGATTACATGGAGCAAGCCAGCCCGGGAGAGGAAAAGATCCCATAAGACCTTCTTGTTTGCACCTCTCTAATCAAACTACAAGCTGGAAAACCACCAGGGAATAATACAGCAACAGACAGAGAATGAGGTGATGAAATAGTCCAGAACTAGAGACAGGTGCTGGTCCCGCTACTTTGTGAATGCTCTAAATGTCACTGAATCGTGCACTTTAAAATGGTTAACTTAGAGGCACCTGGGTGGCTCAGTTGGTTAAGCATCTGACTCTTGATTTTGGCTTAGGTCATAATCTCACGGTTGTGAGATCGAGCCCCGTGAGGATTCTCTCTCACCCTTTGCCCCTCCCCCCCTTCGTGGGCGTGCTCTCTCTCTCAAGAAATATATATATTAAAAATAAATAAAATGGTTAATTGAAAACCATTTAAATGAAAATGATCATTTTATACTGAAAAACACATGAAAAGTTTTGCTTTAGTTTTTAATTATAAGTTAAACATAAGTTAGAACATTAAAAATTTTTTTTTTATTTGAGAATAATTGACACACGATGTTTCATTATTTTTGAGTGATTAACCCCTTTTAAGTGTATCGTTCGGTAGGGTTGAGTACATTTACATTGTTGGGCAACCGACCTCCAGAACCGTCCTCCGTCGGCATATCTGAAACTCGGTACCCGTTACACAGTAACTCTCCATCTTTCCTCCCCCTCCCCCTGCCTCTGGCAGCCACCATCCTGTTTCTATGAGTTTCTGTTTCTGAGCCTGACTATTTCCATCCCTTACAGAAGTGAAATCCTATAGTATTTGTCTTTTCGTGACTGGCTTGTCTCAATGTCCTTGAGGGTCATCCACATTGCCGCACGTGTCAGAATTTATTCCCCTGCACCCACACACTACATTTTGCTCATCTATTTGTCTAGCGATGGACAGACACTTGGATTGCTTCCGCCTTTTGGCTACGGTGAACACTGCTGCTAAGAACGTGTGTGTTCACACATGTCTTTGAGACCCCGCTTTCGATTCCTGTGGGTATCTGCCCAGAAGTGGCTTTGCTGGGTCATATGGTAATTACATTTTTAATTTTTTTTAAGAACTAAAATGGTTAACTTTGTTATGAGAATCTTGCCTCACTGTAAAAAAGAGAGGTAGAGAGAATAAGGAGACTATTTTTAACCATCAAGGAAGGTGGTACAGGAGACTAGAAGAAACTGGACTCATGGTTGCAAAGCGACCAGAAATTCTCAAGTCAGCTGAACTTGAAGGCACAGGGCGGTCGGCCTACGGGCATCTTCTCGACTGTACATGGGCTCAGGATACGTCACAAGGAAAGGGGCCGGGACCCAAAATGACAGCAGGGCAGCAGAACCGCAGACTCACAGGACCATTATCGAAAGTATTTACTGATGCTCCTTTTAGAGGCTTCCAATGTACAGGCCAACAGCAATCTCAGAGGAGATGATGCCGCAGAAGTTCATTCAACAGCTCACGGTAACGGTAATCCTGGCAGCCGGCGCGTGCTGCGGGTTGCCACGAGCCCGGTGCGGGGCTGGCACCGTGTATGCATGTGTCTTCTCTGCCCGGCAACCCTGCCAGGCTGAGGGGCTGCTACAGCATCATTAAGCATCTCGCCCAAGGATGTGGTGCTGGATTTGAAGCCAGGCTCCAAACCCTGTGTTTTTCTCACTCTATCACACCCATCTACGAGGGTGCTGGGTGAGGACGGGGCCAGCTGCTTGAGGTGATTTCTAGACCCGCTCATCCGTGCCATCTGTTCTTTTTCAGAACGTAAATAATGTTTCTTGTTGCATGTTAATGGCTGAATTCTACCCCCACCCCCTATTCATCTGTTGAAGTCCTGACCCCCAGGACCTCAGAATGTGACTATATTTGGGGATGGGACCTTTAAAGAGGAAATAGAGTGAAAATGAGGCTGTTGGGGTGGGCCCGAATCCCATCTGACTGGAGTCCTCGTAAGAGGAGGAAACTTGAACGCAGAGAGAGACACTAAGGTTGCGTGTGCACGTGCACAGAGAGACCCTGTGAGGACACCGTGATCTTGGACTTCCGGTCTCCAGAACTGCGAGAAAATAAATGTCTCTTGTTTAAGCCCCGGATGTTTGTTACTGCAGCCCTAGTTAATATATCATGAGATACCATAATGGTTTGAACAGATTTCGAGCAGCATTACATCGGAACACTTCAAACACCCTGCGGAAAATAGAACCACATCATGCCTTGTCAATCTTAACCTACAGTTACAGCGTGTCTTCAAAAATACTAACATTTCTGGAAGGGTATGGAGCAGTGTGACATTCTCTGAGCACGTATGTATTGGAGATTTGTTTTTTCACTGCCAATTTTAAAGCCCATACGTTTATTTTTATCCTGTCTGACAAAAGGAATCACAAGCAGAGAAATCACAGGTGACAGAACTGTGTACTATCGCACAGCACGCAGTATAATTTAGACATCCTGAGCCCCACTGTTGTCCATTCGTCGGTGTTAACATCTTTAAATTACAGCGAATGCTGCGGCAGCAGCACGTGCTTTGAAAAGGGTGCTCTAAATGGTTTCCTTCTGTGCCGCCCCCAGCCCCAGCCTGGATGTGCTCACCTCTCCTCCCGTCCCGTCCACGCACAAAAGAACCGAATCTGGAGAATCCAAGCAGTGAGCAGCGTGCTTGTGGTCCCCAGAATACAAATGCAGCTTCTACTCAGACTTGGGCACATCTCCTGCCTCTTCCGCCCCTAAGCTCCTGCTGCTTTCCTTTGTTACGGGCAAATACTGTTTTCTCAAGGAGAGGCTCAGACAAAGACTTGAACTGCCCTCTGCAGTATGCACGGGGTTCTGTCAGACACCCCGAACGCCAGCCACTCAGATCAGGGGAGAGAGAAGGAGCACGCCGGAAATTCAGACGGCGGTTATTTCCACGGAACTGGTTAAAAACCTGATCCAGCCCTAGGAGGCCGGCTGTGCATCATTAGGAACTGACAGGAAGAGCCTCGGCCAGCGGCCAGCCTCATCCTATGGGTTGGTTATCTGGAGGGAAGTATCTGAATAGCAAACAGCTGCCTGGATAACCCACTGGAAAACAAAAACAGAAACAAACCCCGAAGCCCTCATAAACAGTTCACTTGAAACCGTTTTTAAAGAATGAGTAATTTTTGTTTCCACGCAGTGTAAGAGACTGAAAAAACCCGTTTATTCTCGAACTTTCCCTCTAGCTTTTGTGATTCCTAGGTGGAGGCAACGAGCCCACACCAGATGAAAACGCCCACTGGAAGCCCCTCGACCTGTGAAACCACAACGGAAGGCACTCTCCAGGGCTGAAACCAGGTTGTTTCAAGTTTTCTGCTAACATTTGATGTCGAAATGTTTTAAACACATAAAAGTCCTCTAGCCCAGCCTGGCTCATCCTTAAGGAAATTCTGCATTGTGGTAGACGATCTTTTTCATGGTTAAAAGAGTTTAGAATTGCATCTCAGAGTTGATACAAAGTGGCACATCCTTTTAAGCCTTAACAACTAAAAATGACTGTAAATATAATTAAATGCTTGGCATCTCGTCCACTGTAGGCTAAAGAATTTGATTCCCACTAAAGAAATTTGATTTCCATGTAGCTCAATTCAGTCACTGACATCGAGTGCCTACCACACGCAAGGCAATGCGGACAATTCAACGGCAGACTGGGCATGGGCACTACCGATGTGGACAGTGCCATCTTTTGAAAAAGACTGAGTCTCAGTTTGTAATTCTGGGCCTATTCTAGAGCCAGGTGCCAAATACTTCATATTCAGTGAATATAAAGTGGAAACCAAAATCGTATTTCCTGCAACAGAGTTGAAGGGAACTGGTATCTTCCTAAATGAGGTCTCTTCCCTGAAATCAGCCTAGCTTTTAAAGATGATTTTACTACACTGCAATTTATAGTGGAAAGTAAAACAAACAAACACAAATACAAATCAAAAATAAAACCCCAAACCTCTATCTTGCTCAGACTGAATGGTAATACCAAAAAACATTCTTAGAAAGGACGATCACCATCAGGTCCGTTTTGAAGATGAGGTCTTACAGGAGTGCTGATGCATACGGACACGTGTACCCCGATGTTCATAGCAGCACTTTTGACAATAGCCAAATCATGGAAAGAGACTAAGTGTCCATCAACTGATGAATGGATAAAGAAGATGTAGTATATATATATATACAATGGAATACTACGCAGCAATGAGAAAGAATGAAATCTGGCCATGTGTGGCAACATGGATGGAACTGGAGGATATTATGCTGAGTGAAATACGTCAGTCAGAGAAAGACAGATACCATATGTTTCCACGCATAGGTGGGCTTTGTGAGACCTAACAGAAAACCAGGGGGGAGGGGAAGAGGGGAAGGGAAAAAAAGCCACAGAGAGGGAGGAAGACATAACATAAAAGACTCGCAAAGACTAAGAACAAACTGAGGGGAGAGGGGGGTGTGGGAGGGGGGAGAATGGGTGATGGGCACAGAGGAGGGCACTTGTGGGGATGTGCACTGGGTGTTGTATGGAAACCAATTTGACAATAGTTATATAAAAAAAAAGTGAAGATGAGGTCTTATATGTATGTCTTAAATTTAAAAAAGAAAACCACGTAGGCAGACATATGATTGTGTGTGTGCCCATGTGTGCACACCTCGTGTTTTCTTCCCTGTACCATATGAAATCACATACTAAGGCAGACGTACAGGCTTGAGCATCACCGAGGTCACCCTCCCCCCGACTTACAGGCACAGCCCGGGCGGCCCATCATACCACGTCTCTACCCCCTAAATTACTACTCTAGATAACATCAGATCCATCCTGCTATGTCTCCGTTTCTTCCATTTGGAAAAATAAAGAAAATAAAACTCTCTCTCCCTAAAAACCTTCGAGGGAGGATAATGGAGATTAATTATAGAGCCTCGACAAAGAAATCGGAGTTCCTTGTGGGGGAAGAACTATATAAATAGAAGCTATAATTACTGCTATTCAAACAGAAAAGCAAAAATAAAGCAGATCTATTAACATTTATGAAATTAAATCATAGGCAATTTATTTTTAGCAGCCTAAAATAAATGGATAGGTCAGCAAATCAAATTAAGAATAAAAGCTTGAAAGAATTCACTCTTTTATTTAAGTCTCTTAACTATAAAACATGAACAAGATTTCTTTTTTAATCCAAGAAAAAGACAAACAAGGAGTTAGCACCTTTTATACTATTCTTCATTTCAGGATCACAAGAAGATGTCAACAGTTCATGAGATTTATTCACATAATTTTGCCTGAAATCACTGCTTTCTCTTTAAAAAAATTTTTTTAATGTTTAGTTTTGAGAGAGAGACAAAGCAGGAGAGGAGGAGGGGCAGAGACAGAGGGAGACAAGAATCCGAAGCCGGCTCCAGGCTCTGAGCTGTCAGCATAGAGCCTGATGCGGGGCCCGAACTCACGAACCGTGAGATCATGTCCTGAGCCGAAGTTGGACACTTAACCGACTGAGCTACCCCAGTGCCCCTGTTTTCTCTTAAACATAGAATATGGAAATGAGCAGAACTCCAGAGAGCTCTATTTCTCCCCCTAGAGGATCACACTTAAGCATGCTAGGAACTCGTGTTCTGATGACCCAAGACAGAATATATCATTATTTACTAATAATCTATACCAAAAGAAAATTCTTCTAACCCCCTGGCCTCCCGTTTTGACCAAGTAGCTTTTTCTCATTTAATGAGACAACCAAAACTAAAACGAGCCTCAGAAAGCTAACATTTCTTGAGCACCTACTATGTTCTAACTACCATGTTAGGGCTCCTCACATGCCATATTTCATTTAGGCCTCCCAGCAAACCCAGGAGACAGACCTTATCTCCCCTCGATAGACGAGGGCACTGGAAGTTCAAAGCAGTTTCGTTTTGCCCAAAAAGGCACAGCTGGTTAGAGGAAGAGACTGGATTCATCAAGAATACAAGTGAAACCATTCCTACCAGACAGCTCCAACAAAAACACTGCCAATTTTCAAGCCCACACATTTATTTTTACCCAATCTGACAAAAGGAATCACAAGCAGAGAAGCCACAGGCGACAGAAATGTGTAATACTGCACATCAGACAGTATAATTTAAACTTCCGGAACCAAAGTGCTGCCCATTCACAGGTATAGACATCTTCAAGTTACAGACTGGAGGCAGGGTTGATGCTGTGGCCCCGGCACGTGTTCTGAGGCTCAACCTCTGCCCCTCCCCCAACCACAGTCTGGATGCGTGGTGCTACCTCGCTGCCACCATTTCAGTGGATGATTGGACCAACTGAAAGATGGGCAAAACTTCATTTAAGTAACCTGCAGTTTCACTGACACTGTCTGGTTTTAAGGAGTTCTTTTGAATTATTTTGGCCAAATGGAATTGTAGTAAGTTTATCAAAATCATTAATAAAAGCCAAGAAAAACCCAAGTATTTGGTCATGGTCTTAAGCTAGCTTCTATGGGAAGGTAAAGGAACATTCTTCTAGTTCAGCTGTTCAACTTAAAATACATGCTAGTAAGGTGTTTCTCAGGAAGCATGGCAGCCAACATACCTTGGCATTGAGAGGACACACAGACAGGGCGCTTCTAAAAAGCTGTTCTTCGTTCCGCCACTCACCACTGCGCATCACGCACCTCAGCATGTTTACGAATAAAATTCCCAGTACGACAGCAGCAATCAGTTTCTTAGGGACAGAGAGATACAGTAAATGTCATTAGGAAGGTCTGTCCAGTCGTCTTGGGTGTGAATTGCACCATTCTGGGCCAATACCTTTTTCTTAGTGTGTTTGCTGAGAGCTCCAAATCCAAAAGTCAGCAGCATGCAGTACCCAGCACTGGGGAGGTAGAGGACTCTTTCTGCAACCACAAAGCCCACTCGGAAGAACAAGTTACTTGCAGGAAGAAATGGGATAATGAGAAATCCCAGCCCCAGCGTAAGGATCCTGGAAAATGAGAAGTAATTGAAGTAGCCATTTTCAGACTTCTCAAAAAAAAAAATCCTACTCAGCATTAAGTTGGTGATAAAGGCCGTTTTTTTTTTTTTGTTTGTTTGGGTTTTTTTTTTTTTTTTTTTTCATGTCTTCGATTGGGAAAAGGTACCAGCAGTAGCCAAGAACTGTCATCAGTAAAGAGGATTTAGCCTGGCAGTATTAGGGTAAGTCATCAAATCTCACTAATGCACTTAGTTAGCATCAAGCACACAGACAAGACTTGTAAGGTCCTCAGTCCACAGAAGTAAGGTTAGAATGATTACATTTTGTGAGGTCTTATTAATTCACCTACTCCTAACCCCACCTCAAACCATGCAGGCATTGAATAGATCAGTGGGTATATCAGTCCCAATTAGTCCCCTATAGTTTTCAAGGGGAAAAAAAAAAATCCCCTCTCCAACTTTAAGAGGAATAATAATACTTTACTAGTTTAAACTTTATAAAACCTGAAATAAACACAATTGCAATCATTTTTGGGTGCCACGTCACTTCACTCAAGCAAAGAGAAAGCTGAGCAACAAAGTGCTTCTGGAACGAGGCAACATTTCCAACGCCCATGCGATGCAAGAGGATAAACTAAGAAGCTAGGTTAAATCTGGTGGCTCCTTCCTGGACCTCGTGCCTTCAGTACTCAAAGAACAAAACAAAACAAAGCAAAACTACTATTGCACGTGTATAAGCAAATTGGAACTAAAGTTAGTAGAATTATGAACTAATTTAACAGGTAAACTTAAAACTTATTTTGGAAGTGCCTGGGTGGCTCAGGAGGTTGAGCGACCAACTCCTGATTTCGGCTCAGGTCACGCATGATCTCATGGTTTGTGAGATCGAGCCCTGTATCAGGCTCTGCACTGACAGCGCAGAGCCTGCTTGGAATTCTCTCTCTCCCCCTCTCTCTCTGCCTCTCCCCTGCTCGTACTCTCTCTCTCTCAAAAGAAATAAATAAGCTTTAAAAACAAACAAAACTTATTTTGAGAAATTACTAATCTAATTCTCTAAACACATATGCTTAAAGGGAATCCACCACCTTAAAGAGTTTTCTTTCTCATGAAACATATTTGTTTTCCCCTCAATTATTTTCTCAATAACTTTTATTCTCTCTGTCTCTCTCTCTGAGAAAGAATAGTCTCCTTAGGGTGGCAGTTTATTTTCTACTAAACAACAACAGAAGGATCACTAGAGCATCCACGAGGGTTTTTTGAAGGAGAATTGTGAAATGATGGCGACAGCGCACACCAATTACACTGTCTCTTCTGACCATAAATTACTCTTTACCACCTACAGAGAAAAAGATCTCGAGATGCTACTTCAAGGGGAATGCGGGAGGGGGAGACAGAGCAGTCATCATCCCCTCCTCCAAGTTCACTCCCCACTAGTTGAAGCCAGCGGTGGATTCCAAGCGGACGGAACCCATCCAAGGCATAAATATGTATTGGAAAGAAAGGTCCTTAGATATTGCTTCTACCAAATTGTTAAAATGATTGGTGCCAGATTTAGCGAAATGCTCTGATCCAGCACAGTGTGGAAGTTAAGATTCAGTGCTGCCTCTTACCTTCTTTTGTGGCTGTCTTCAGAGCACAGGGCTTGGCATATTAGGCCAATTAGACAGAACCACAGTGCTGCCAGTGCAATTACTCTCCAGTCGCCGGCTGACTTAATGAGGGGGATGCAGCCCATTGACCAATCAAAACACAGCCACCAGGGGCACAGCAGCAGCCAGGCATTCAATGAATAATAGTAATTATAGTTTATGGCCTGTCAGTCAAAAGGAAAACAAACATTTATCTGATACAGAACTTCTACATATATACGTATGTGTATATATATACACACCCACATACACACGTATGTGTATATATATACATATACCTCGTAACTTCAGTGTTGAGGCATCCGTAGGCTTCTGTTCAAGGAGAGCAGTTGTATAAAATAAAACGTTACCAATTTCTACGTTGGACTAGAGCTGTAGTTTGCAATCTAGTAAATGCGTTCACACTGTAATAGAGAAAAATATAGCAAAGCCACCAGATTCTGCTATACATCTGTTATATTTCTGCTCAAAGTGTGTCCCATCTACTTAGGGATGCCCGAAGTCTGTGACCCAGGAAATCTGAGGCCCAGGGGTCACCTATGTGTCTGACAATTTAAGAAGAGGGTTTTTCCTCCTTTTGCTTTCTATCTCTATGAAATGCACAGCTAAGAATTTGTGGCTTGACACCCCTGCCTTCAGAAAAAGTGAACTTTTACAAGAAAGAGTGTCTGGATACTGTCAGACATTTAAAGATGTATAACCGATGTGGTTAGATTTTGTGTTAATCCGGCTACATCAATTTCCTTTACCACAACAGTACTGGGGTCAGGAGACACTTTAGGGAGGCTGGCAGGAAACCTGATATTTAAAAGAACCATTTCTCTTTAATTTTGATTACAATGGAAATACAAGGGGCTCATGCCCTCTTGATCCTTTAATCAAAATCTGGTTTCATTTGAGAATAGTGAGAGCAAACAAATGTGGTGGTGTTCCATTGATTAAGGATTTTGTGGGCATGTTGGGAAGTCAGAAGAGGGGTACAAAGGTTCTGGAATCCGGTGGGCAGAGAAGACAAGCCGGCGGGGGACAGGCTCAGCACTCACCCTGACCAGCATGCTGTCGGCGAAGGAGGCGGGGTTGTCCACCTCGGTGAACGCCGGGGGGCCGGTGCCCATGATTTTCCAGCGCATGTAGAGCACCCCTGCTCCCCCCGAGGCCAGGAGGGTCATCCTGAGGAGGAGGCCCCCGTTCCTGGGTGTGCCAAGTTTCTGAAAGGTCAACGCAAAGCCCCTGATGTCGCAGACTTTCAAATAAAAGCGCAGCCAAGCTCGGTGCCCGTGTGTGGCAATTCTGCCCGAACCGCAATGCCGCCGTGCTGAAAAGGGCTAGCTATCTTCAAATTCAAAACCGCAAGAAATATTTTGAAAATGGCATTTCAAATCAGCCGGTACTTGACATTTTCCATGTCTGGGCTGGAGACAAAAAGTATATACTCACCTCTAATGATTTGTCTTTATGTAGTACCTTCTGGACCACTTCCAGAACATTTAATTTGCCTATCACCAAGATGTCAAAGACTGCATTCAAACCCTGAGGAAGCAAAGCAAGGCAATCAGTGACGGGAGAGCCTGGCTCTGATTAGGTGGCAATTACACTTCACAGTTTTATGACTGAATCTCAACGAGAACTGCAGAGGCTAAGATAATCACGGGAGACGTCTCCAGCTCTAAAACAGACACCCTGCTATTGTTCCTATAGAATCGGCTTATGGCGATTAATCAGATTTCTTCTCTACCTGATCCCTGTTGGTTGTAATTTTATAGTCTGAACGGAAGACTATTTTAAGACTTGGGGTAGCTGGAAACTTGGGTTCCCAGGATAAGTTCTAGAGAGGCCCCTCCCCCCCCTTTTTTTTTTTACTATCAAACACTCTCTTAGTGGCTGTAACAGAGGGGTTACCTGCACAGTAATCATGCCTCAGAAGATAAAGGCAGCCATCAACCTCAAGACCTGAGCCATGTGAGTAATTAATCGCACCTCAAGAATGCTAAGTGCTGACTGATTTCAGCACGTGTAGTAGTAGCAGGGGCACGACATAAAAAAATCATCTCTGATGGGGCTCTGGAGATCTCTCAGGTTCAGACTCCTAGCTGTCCGCTGATTTTCAGGTCTTGCTGGGCACACAGCCTGATGGCACTTCCCAGCCAGCCCTGTAGTTACGTATGGTCACGTGACTTGAGTTCTGGCCTCCAGAACATGGCTGGAAGTGATAATGCATCATTTTGGAGTTTGGTTATAACCTGGGCACACTCCACCGCTTGGTTTCCCCTTCCAGCTGGCTGTGACGGACACAGTCGGGGCAACAGCGCAAACTACACTCCAGACGGCAGAGCCTGCACCAGCTTGGGTCCACTGTGCGGACGACAGCCACCTCCGCCCACGGCTGTGAGGTGAACAACAAGTAACTTCCATTACGGGAAGCCAGAGTTTGGGATGGGATGCGGTAGCTCCACTTCTGCTGGGAGCTTCCAGCAGCCCCGAAGTAGTTTCTTTCCAGGAGGTGAGGGCGGCTTTTGCAACTACTATACCTACACATAGAGACTGGAGGCTAGATGGGCCTTGGATTCCCTTCTCTGCCCTGCGGTGGACTTTCTGTAGATGTTACCGCTGTAGGCAAGGTCATCTCATGGAACTCCCTGACCAATCTAAAGTGGTCACAATGCATATGGCATCTGTGGTTAAAGCTCCCCCTAAATGACTTCGGTCTTTTTGATAGGGGGCTTTGCGGCGAAGAAGATAATAAATCATCAGAAGCCAGTGGTAATTTGCGGCTTCTAGAGCAAGGATGACATCCCCACTTAACCCTCTCCCATAAATGCTGGAAGCCATTAATTATCCAATACACAGGCCAGCACTGGGTTCATCATTTCAAGGAATTCTGATTTTATTCACTCATGCGATACGGCGTTTTAGCGGGTCACAGAAGACCGTGTCTGCCTGGGTGTAAACCATTTTCTAGAAGGCAGAAGCTTCCTGTTGAGCTGCCGCTGTCTTACACCATTTGTTTTTCTCCCTATGAGCTAGAAGAGAGTCACCAAGGGGTGAGGGGAATCACGTCATTACAAGGACTGAGCCAAGCCGAATTTTGGCACTCTCCAGTTTCTCATTTAAATGCATCATCGAAATGTCCACATTCTAATCAAATGTTTGAAAACAGCTAAATTTTACCATATCTTTAGTCACATAAATTCAACCTAATTTTTTGGTGCTTTTCAAACATTAACGGGAACCACCTTGGACCTTGTTAAATGGAGATGCTGATTCAGCAGGCCTGGGGTGGGGTTAGAGATCCTAAATTTTTAATAAGCTCCCAGATGGTGTTGATACTACTAGTCTTTGTGAAGCAAGGGTTTAGAGGACTGGATGGTTTTGCCACCTGGGGGATGCTTGACGACGTCTAGAGACATTTTAAGTTGTCACGACCAAGGCAGTCGTACTGGCATTTAGGATTAGAGGCCAGGGATGTTGCTACACATGCCACGGTGCACAGGACAGCCCTCCCATGAAAAAGAATGAGCTAGCCCAAGACATGAATAATGCTCAGATTGAGAAACGTCGCGTTGGAACGAACTTAAAAATCCATATATAACTTGTGAAATTCAAGTATCTTTGCACAGTAATTCTTTCTGTGCCATTTCTTAGGTAGCTAACCTTAATCTTCTAGATTGAGCCTGATAAAACCTCTCATCTTTGCTTTGACTTCCATCCAACCCCATATAGATTTATCTGCTCTTTCTTTCCTTCCCAGGTTATCCCTACATGGGCCATGCAAATCCCCTATCTTTGTTTTCCGTTTCTCTACCCCTGATCATAGCCCTAATTTCTAAATTTTTCTCTAATAACATCAAGCATAAAATTGGCTAGAATGGAGAAACAGGAAAGTGGATTTCAATGCCTTTCCCTTCCTGGGGCTTCGATTCTGATCAGACACAGGAGGTGTCGGTCTGTACTCTTCAGGGCCCTTCCTTTCCTCTTTGATATTTCTAGTTGAGGCCGAGCACAACATACACTCGATACTTCTTTAATCAGGACCAGAAGCATTGGTGGGGTCAGCCCGCTGCTGTTATTTCAAAGTGCTGAAATAGGACAGCACCCCAGAAAACTTCAGTGTTCTTTTCTCTTTTTCTATGGCACCCCTCCATGAGTGCTAATCACTGTCCTTAAGAACTTCCCACTCTCCGTTTTCCACTGGTTGCTAATAATAGTCAACTGAGAGAGTCCATTTCCATGAAACACCACATGTACTAAAAGCCACATGGTAGAAAGGGCCCCGACAGGCTGGTGATGGGGTTGAGAAGGTGAGGAAGGCACAGAGGCAGGGCTGGCCCGAGGGGTCTCTATGCGGCAGAGGAAAGGGCAGGTCTTACCAGCACCGTGATCCCTTGCTCCTTGCACAGCATGGCCACCGCTCCCAGGAGGATACTCAGCAACACCCAGAACGTCGAATGGGCTCCCTCCTTGTTACCTGCTGATTGAGAGAAATGACAGACATAAACATCACGCAACACAGCTTAGCCCTGGGAGCAGCAGGGACGAAAATCCTGAGCACGTGCCTTACATTGCCACGGTTTAAAAGAGTTCGGTCTTCTGACAGCATTTCTCTGTGGGCGAGTGTGTTACACTCTGCATTTCTGGTTAAACAGCACCGCCCGAGTGATGGTTATAGGATGGCCCCAGCAGTCACTGCTGCCATCACCACTGGGGTGATGGCGATGCCTGAGCCCCCCTGAGAAAGCCTACCACTGCAGGCACAGGAGTCCAGGTAAAGGCCCAGATCAGGCTGGGCTGCCAACCTGCATGGGGCCTCAACCCTGAACATCGCTAGAAATGGGAGCTCTGTAGTCAGAAGCCGGGGGTGGGCTGACCTCGAGTGAAAACTGACGGTTCCTGAACTGCCTTCAGTCAAGGGTGGGTCAGGCTTTATTCTGTTTGGTGGGTGATATCTGCAGTTTGGGGGCCACAGCTGAACTGCTGGAGAGTCCACAATCCTTCATAAGGCCCTCACCCTCATCTACATAGATGGTACACAAACGTTTTAAAAAGACATAGGTTTGAAGTAGGGCAAAGCGAACCTGCTTGGAGGGCCAAACCATTAGCTTTCCTGGGGTGCCTATGAATCTTCGTTCAGTTCTGATCAAAACCAGAACCCTTGGTCCAAATTCCAGCTCTGCCATTTACTCCGTGATCCTAAGCAAATTACTTCCACTCACAGTCTCAACGACCTCATCTATAAAATGGGAGCAACATTACCTACCTACTGATATATTTGAGAGGGGAAAAACTATACAGAAATACTTGGCCATTTGCGTTAAAAATTACAGAAACATGTCTGGAACACACACAAGAAACAAACCGCAGTTTTTTCTGAACAGTTCTAAGAAGAAAATTTGGGCAGCAGAGGGACAAAGTCTTGCTCTCCACTGTACAGCCTTTCGCATATCCTTAAAATTCTCTTTAACTACATGCATGCTTGGCAGCCTCGTTAGCTTCCACCCCTTAGATGCCAGCAGCACTCCTAGCCCTCAGTTCTGACAACCAAAAATGTCACAGCTTTGCCAAACACTCCCTGGGAGGAGGGGGACAGAAATCACCCACACCGGGGCCCAATGCCCTGAACCACAGTGTGTGGGCCACGCACCTGCCCTTGGACCCTGCTAGTAATTCAGAGTCTCAGGCCCCAGCCAGAGCTGTATAATCGGAAACTGGAAGGTTGGGGCACCTGGCTGGCTCAGTTGGTTAAGTGTCCAACTTCGGCTCAGGTCATGATTTCCCAGTTCGTGGGTTTGAGCCCCGTCTCGGGCTCTGTGCTGACAGCTCAGTGCCTGGAGGCTGCTTCGGATTCTGTGTCTCCCTCTCTCTCTGCCCCTCCCCTGCTCACGCTCTCCCTCTCTCTCTCTCAAAAATAAACAAACATTAAAAAACTTAAAAAAAAAAAAAAAAAGAAACCCAAAGGTGGAGCCCAGCAATTGGCCTTTTAACCAGTCTTCCAGGTGATTCTGATTTTTTTTTAATGTTTATTTTTGATAGAGAGAGGGAGAGCACGAACAGGGAAGGGCAGAGAGAGGGAGACACAGAATCTGAAGCAGGTTCCAGGCTCTGAGCTGTCTGCCCAGAGCCTGACACGGGGCTAGAACCCATGAACTGTAAGATCATGACCTGAGCTGAAGTCCAATGCTTAACCAACTGAGCCCCCCAGGCGATTCTGATGCTCACTAAAGGTTGAAAAGCCTCACCCTGGATAGGAAGCTTGCTCCCAGACCTGGCTTGTAGGGGGCAACTCAAACTTTTGTTGTTGGAATCTACAACACCTGACTGACTGGAAAGACAATGCCTGGTTAGTGAATGAAATTGCTGTCCGCTGCCTACCACCAAGGGGCCGAGTCAACAAATCCTAGAACCACAATGCAGTAATAGTTGCGTGCTCCTCAGAGGTCGTGTAGATAATCTTCCTTGCACAAGTGATGGCAATGCTGGAATCCTTTCCAAGACGCTTCCAGCAGGGGGCCATGTGGCCTTGACTTCAATAACTTCAGTGACGGGTATTCATTTTCTACGATAGCCCATTCCGGTTTTAAACTGTGGGTTGTCGGAATATTCTTTTTATTCCTAGACGTCAGACCTTGGCTCTGCTCTAGAGCAGAACCTTTCCAATTCCAGCTTCTTACGACTGAAAACTGTTATATATCAGTAGACAGAGTCCCATCAAACCAACTAAGGGTTATTTCACTTGCAGGAATTAATGACATCACATGGATATGAAACTGAAAGGTCACAATTCTGAGCCAGAAGAACAAACCCTGTGAAATTAATGACGGCATATGAGTTTTTACATATGCATTGGAACTTACTATTTTCTTTGGCACTTGCTAGTGATCATCAGCAAATGACATCAAAGCAGACGCCATCCTGGACAGCAAAGCTTTTACATAAAATCATGGCCAAAATAACCCTACAGTTAACACAGCAATTACCTCCTTTTAAATAGCTATTAAATTTTTTTAACATTTATTTATTTTTAAGAGACAGAGCAGGAGTGGGGGAGAGGCAGAGACAAAGGGAGACACAAACTCTGAAGCAGGCTCCAGTTTCTGAGCTGTTAGCACAGAGCCCGACACGGGGCTCCAACCCATGAACCATGAGCATGACCTGAGCTGAAGTCGGACGCTTAACCGACTGAGCCACCCAGGTGCTCCTCGGTTAACTCCTTTTAACTTATGATTTTAGGAAAGGCCTCGAAAGTGTCGGTCGGCAGCAAAGCCTGGGGCTTCAGCAGGCAGAATGGAGGTGATCGCAGCTCACAAAACACCATATCTTCTGCCACATGACGGAGACGGATGGCAGATAACAGCCTTAAGGCTTATCCCCTCCATGCTGGTGGACATATGGTGCATTGAGCTTTTCTCCCGTAACACATCATCCTAAGTCTGCGTCAAACCACTCTCAGGGTTTTCTCATATTAGCAGTTGGTAGATAATTAGATGCCTTTAATGATAAGAACCCATGTATTACCACGGGGTCTTCTCCACAGATAAAGGGGTAAATGACCCCAAGCCGGGCTCCCGTGCCCCTCGGGGCTCACAACAGGACTGGCACCAGGGCAGCTTAGGAGACGGTCTCAGCATGCTGCTTCCACACCCACTAAGCACTAGATCTGATGGTTCACCAAAAACCAAATGGACTTCTCCCCCGCCGCCTGGATTGGGTTTTCCTATGCTTCCTCATTCCCATAATCTGTATTTGTAACTTCTTTTTAAAAGTTCATTTATTTTGAGAGAGAGAGAGAGAGGGAAGCGGCAGGGAAGGACCAGAGAGAGAGAGAGAGAGGGAGAGAGAGAATCCCAAGCAGGCTCTATGCTGTCAGCCCAGAACCCAAAGTGGGACTCGATCTCCCGAGCCATGAGATCATGACCTGAGCCGAAATCAAGAGTCTGATGCCTAACGACTGAGCCCCTCGGGTGCCCCTAAGTTTGTAACTCTGTGTGTGTGTGTGTGTGTGTTTCTAACTCTTAAAAAACATAATATGACCTCCCAGTGTGATGCTCCCTATTCTTAACATTTAAAGAAGTTCCCTTGACCATTTTACATTCCTTCCTAAAAAACTGAATTAGCTTGTTATTTTACGTGATTGTGTAACTTGGGTGAATTTCCTCCTATCGTGGACCAGTGGCTTGGATAGGAAAATAATTCCCAGGTCTTCCATTAAAACACCCAAAGGACAGCTCTTGAAGCACTCCATTAACACGAAGTTAAATGGGTACGGAGATGTGAAAGCAATGGGCTCAGGTTTCACTGGTCTGGAATTTAAAATGGTTTTCTCCTTAGATGGCTAAATCAGAGATTTCGCTGAATACAGAAAAATAAATTACTTGCCTAGAAAACACAACTTTTGGATTTACTGATAACCTTCTTCCTAATCTCACTCCATAATTTCACCACACTTCTCAAACCCCAAATTTCTGCAAGGGACCAGGACACTCCACACCTCTGAAATCCTCTAGCACGATTCTTTTGGAAGAGTCCCACTCTCTAATTATCTCTTATACTTTTGATTTTGTGCAGACATGTCTGGTAAAAAAAACATGTGAATGACAACATTTCTTGGCTGAAGAAATTTCTTCAGTTACAGCGACTATTAAATATTATGCCAGTTCTCAACAGTGGCAATTTCTGATCAAAGGCAAAATTTCAGTTGTCAGTTACAAACCCAGGCATGGCTTTACATTCAGAAAACTAAATTCTAGACTATCACTGTCCAGAGGAGTAGGCATTATGGCTAACGAGCACCCGAAATTTACCTAGTCCCTAGTGAGATGTGTAAGTACAAAATACACACCTGATTTTGAAGGCTCCGTATGAAAGAAGAAAATGTAAGATATTTCATGATTTTTATATTATTACATGTTGAAATTATAGTATTTTTTATATATTTGGCAAAAATTTGTAGTTGAAATTCATCCAACTGCATATTTTTATAAGATGGTTACTAGAAATTTAAATATTACGTGCGTGGCTCACCCTGGATTTCCACTGCACAGCACTGTCTATATCGTGTGCTCAGAGACCCAGCTCACAGATGACGTGATCGGCACATGGCTTTAATTGTATTCCAAGTCTGCCTTCAAAAACTCAGAAAATGTGAAGTGAGCTTGTCTGTCTAAATCTCTTTCTCCTCCAACCCCCTACCACACTGGCCACTTGACATGTTATCAGGAGTTACAAGCCTAAGCATGCACACACATTTCACTTTTTCCAGTATTCAAACTGGAAAGTTTAATTTAACTGATGTTGTAAAATGATTTCATATAAATCAAAAGGGATCCTCTTTATGAATGTGTGGTATGCACATACATTATAAGCCAAGGCCAATGTACATACATTGACAACTGTACCATTGACAATATTACCGGTATGGGAGTGGTCAAGAAGGGGCTTATAAAAACTAAATACTCAACTCAACTCAGGTAACTGGTTCTGAGTCTGGGGACAGCCCAGTCTAGTGGATTTCTCGTAATACAACCCACTCTAGTTTTACCCATGTAATTCCTCAGGTTCTAGACTCCTTTTTGAGTCTTGATTTGTCAAGGTGACCAATGCTAATAGTCACCAAAATACAGTGTATCTACATGAATTTGGGCTTTGCATTTTCGTGACTGTGTTCTTATTTAGTAACTATTGAAAGCCATTCTTTTATTTCCAAGTTTGAGCATTTTAATAGGACAGCTGAAACAGATAATGATAGGCTACCTCCAATATAGCTGGTGCTCAGTAGATATCTGGGGAATCAATAATTTCATTCATTTCTATGTCTACCAGAAGTCTGATTATATAACCATATTTCTTATGCAATTTAATACCAAAAAGTTAACAATTTGCTTTCAATGTGAACAAATACAGCCAGAAGCCACATCTTTTCATTTGACATTAATTTAATGTCTTTAAATTTCCTCACAATAGAAAAATCCCCATCATGTGAGAGACTCTTTTTAAAAAAAAAAAAGTTAAAAAAATTACATAAGCCTAATACAACACTGTATGTCAGCAATACTGGAATTAAACATTTAAAAAATTATATAAGGAATATTAAAAAGGCACAGCAAAAGTTGACTGTGTTCATTTTAAATTCAGAGCTGTTACAAACTGTAAAAATAAATCCTGAGAGCCAGTTGTCACCTCCAGTGAGGTTGTATTTACGGATATTTTTAGTCAAAAAAAAATCCTCCCCAAATAGGGAAATCTAACTGGTACGTAGCTACACGCAAGCCTCTCAGGATGTTACGTTTACCCAGTTCTCTGTCTCGTCTCCAGCCAGTCTGCTAAATTGTCACCACCAATGACGCAGGAGAAGGACAAAAGGAACCATTCTTATACCATGTGACATCTCTGCTCACGTAGGAAGACGCCTTGCTCCAGGAGAATTAAGAAGCATTAGCAAACATCAACAGTTTATGATCCAGGACTTCATAAACTGGCCTCGAAAATGTTTGTTCCGGCCTATGTCTGCATTGTCTAAGATGATACAATCACTTAGATAAATGAGGCAAAGGCTAACAGAGTGAAGGAAGCACAGGCCAAAAAATAGAAAGAAAAAGAAAAAAAAAACCCAACAACTCCAAAATGCACTAACAGAGAGACACTTGTCAGCGCTATCACCCACAAGTGCCAACAGATGTGATCAATTTAATGAAGCATGTGCCTCGGAGCTGGTACTACTTTCCGGTGGGAAGATCTTCTTTCAGAAAAAACATCACATTGTACGAGTTACCCTCTTCACCGCTCGATGCCTGGCATCTTTGCTGCCTTGAAGCTGGCACGTCATGTTGTGTGTGGGAACCACGCCACCCCGGCAGGTGGCCCCCACTCCCTCTGCCAGCGCGACACAATGAGCGTCAGATTCCCGTTCCAAAAGTTGGAGCCAACCAGGCAGTGCCTCCACCCGCAGAATGAAAGAAGTCAGACGTTGCCGTTCTAAAGTACCAGCCCGTTTGGGGGACATCAAGCGATGTAGGAACCAAAGAAACATGAAGGCAGAGAAAAGAAAACGCACATGAATACCACGGTCAGAATTCAGTCGGCAATGACCCCAAATCTAAAAACAAGAGTCTTATACTACATGAGTTACACAGTCCGCCTATTGTTTTTTAGAGCTGCATGATTCTAAGTCAAAGAAAAACAGATGTCTTCAATCAGAATGAAAATATGAGGAAATGATACCCCAAGAGTAAGAGTTACCCTATTCTAGCCCCCCAAACTGTGGCAAGGACAGCAATTCCGCAAACGACGTTTAAGAACTAACAACAGGGGCACCTGGGTGGCTCAGTCAGTTAAGTGTCTGACTTTAGCTCAGGTCATGATCTCACACTCTGTGAGTTCAAGCCCTGCATCGAGCTCTGTGCTGACAGCTCAGAGCCTGGAGCCTCTTTGGATTCTGTGTCTCCCTCTCTCTTTGCCCCTCTCTCTCTCTCAAAAATAAACATTAAAAAAAATTAAAAATAGAACTTACAACAACTAATATTTTGGATCTTGTCTTTTGCAATAGTTTAGAATTTTAAAATGGTTGGGACACCTGGGTGGCTCAGTTGGTTGAGCTACCGACTTCCAATCTCACGGTTTATGGGTTTGAGCCCCACATAGGGGTTGCTTCTGCCAGCCTGTTAGTGCAGAGCCCCTTCGGATCCTCTGTCCCCTTCTCTCTGCCCCTCCCCCACTTGTGCTCTGCCCAAAATAAATAAATTAAAAAAAAACTAAAAGCAAAAAACCAAAATGGTTGTTCTAGGTATGTAGCAAATTCATTCCCCTCCTAAAAAGATTCTCTCCTGCCCATCATAAATGAACTAATTAAATTTCTCTTGTTAGCCCTAACGCCCCGAAAACCAGTATTTTAAGTTATTAGTTTAGAAAAGAAATTGTTTTGGCTCTTCTATCAAGTTTACTGTGCAGAGAGATGATCTGTTTCCAATCCAAAATACTAGGCTTTAAAAGAGATATAAACACTGACAAGATGTCTCATCATAAGAATAATACTTTTCGTTTTTGGCGTTCAGAAATAATGACAAGTACACCGTCAACTTTATCTGACTTTGTGGTTTTCTTTTTCTTTTTTTACAGTTTATTTTACTTTTTTTGAGAAAGAGAGAGCATGGGGCTGGGGAGGGCAGAGAGAGAAGGAGACAGAGGGAGAGGAGACAGAGGGGAGAGAAAGAGAAGATCCCAAGCAGGCTCCGCATTGTTAGTGCGCAGCCCGATGTGGGGATCAGACTCACCAACCGTGAGATCATGACCTGAGCCGAAATCAAGACTCAAGTCACTTAACCAACTGAGCCACCCAGGCACCCCATGTTTTTCTTTTTTGAAGAAAAAGTATAGTTTCCCTTGGAAGGGCATTTCCTTTTAATTTTTATTTATTTATTTTTTAAATGTTTATTTATTTGAAGAGAAAGAGCACATGAGTGAGCAGGGAAGGGGCAGAGAGAGAGGGAGACAAAGAATCCCAAGCAGGCTCCATGCCCAGTGGGGAGCCTGACTCAGGGCTCCATCCCACAGCTGCAAGATCATGACCTGAGCTAATATCAAGACTCAGATGCTTAACTGACTGAGCCACTGTGGTGCCCCAGGACATTTACTTTTTAAAAAAGGATTCTGAAACAAAAGATCTTGCATGGAAATATTCTATTTAAGCACCCCCCCCACCACCACCACCAAAAAAAAAAAAAAAAAATCCAGACAAAAATGTTATGTGAGTTCTGGAAATGTTATGTGAGTAGATTTTTTCCATTTTCTGAAAATGCTGGGATTCTAGAGGTTAGCACAAAATTGCTTGTTAATAAACTCGGGCAGTTAAAAATTGCCCAGAGCTTTATAACACATACACTGCATCTATGAAGAAAGCTAATGAAGTTATCAAAAAGAAATATATGCTTTGAAAGAGATTTTTTTTTGACTAGTTAAACCACTAATTTCAGAGTACTCAATGTTTTGTTCCCTTATAAAAAATATTAAAAACCTTTCTTGAACTACAAGTTTCTGTGTAACTGATGCTAGATCTTTCTTTGAATTTATGTTCAGGTCCAAAAAGAACAAAGACCAGGTCACTTCGAGTCTTAAGTTTAAACAACAAACAGCATCATTATTTGTATCCAATAAATACCGGACTGAACTTCTACCACAAAAGAGCTTGGATTCTCAGCAGAACCCTTACAAATATGTGGAATAACATGAGCAACTCCACAGGAATCATCACCGTCACGACAATACGTTTACCACGTGTGTTCACTACCTGGCTTTTTGTACAATCCACGCTGACTAGGCAGAGGAAAACACAGAGCAAGTGACTATTTCTTAACGTATCTCAAAATCCAAATGAAAAAAAACACACACCTGAACGTCCGTTAGTATCAACCTCTCTGCTCTGTTGGACTGAAGGACATTTAACAGAGAGTAGATGAAAGCAATTAGCAGTGTAAGTGAAACTACCATATGATCCAGAAATTCCAATTCTGGCATTTATCCAATGGAAATGAACTCACTATCTTGAAAAGATATTACAGCCCCATGTTCACTGCGTTATTTACAACAGCCAAGACATGGAATAACCTAAGTGTCCATGGATGAATGAATAGAATAAAGAAAAATTGTTATATGTATATATGTATATATATACACACATAAACACATACACATTTATACACACACATTCTACATACATAAAATACTATGTATTATATATATACTATATGTATTATATATTATTATAAATAATGTATTATATATACTATAAAATATACAGTATATATGCCATAATACTCTGTAATATTATAAATATTATGTATATTATATACACATTGTATACTATATATTATGGTATATTACTATATACTATGTAATACCATAATACAGTATAGCATATTACACTATAGTATGTAATACTATTAAAAATATATATAAAATGTATACTGTGTATGTATGTACACAGTATAAACAAAATGGAATATTACTCAGATATAAAAAAGGAAATCCTTCCATTTGCAACTTGTTTGGACCTTGAGGGCACTGTGCTAAGTAAAATAAGTCAGATAGAGAAAACAAATATGGCAAGATCTCATTTATGTGTAGAATTAAAAAACAAACAAACTCCAAAATAGAACAGATCGGTGGTTGCCAGAGGACAGGGGAAGTGGGCAAAAGAGATAAAAGTGGCCAAAATGTAAAAATTTCCAGGTAAAAATCCTGAGGATGTAACGTATACCATGATAACTATAGTTAACAATACTGTAATGCATATTTAAAAGTCGCTAAGAGAGTAAATCTTAAAATTTCTCATCAGAAGAAAAAAAATTTATAACTATATACGGTGATGAATGGGGTGCCTGGGTGGCTCGGTTGAGTGTCCAACTCTTGATCTTGGCTTGGGTCATGATCTCGTAGTTTGTGAGTTCGAGCCCCACCTCGGGTTCTGTGCTGACAGTGCAGAGCCTGCTTGGGATTCTCTCTCTCCCTCTTTCTCTGCCCTTCCCCTGCTTTCAATCTCTCTCTCACTCTCAAAAGTAAAAAAATAAACATTAAAAAAAATGGTGCTCAATCCTCACCACATTTACTGTGGTGATCATTTCATAATATATACAAATATTGAAGAATCATCATTTTATACACCTAAAACTAATAAAATGTTATATGTCAACTATATCTCACTTAAAAAAAAAAGAAAAAAAAAGAAGATGCGCATTTCAAGGAAAATAAAGAAATTAACAGTACAAAGGCCATAGTCATCAATTCTGTATAGATGCACTATGACAAGAAGAGAATACTTATTTAGAGCCCACCATGAGGTGTGCACAGGAACGAAAAGTTAACAAGGAAGTATGGAAAACTAGAACATTCCACTTCTTGAGCATTCTGAATACTGAAAGCTTTATTTTAATCAAAATATACCAGACTAGAAGACCTTCGAGGCATGGACTGTGTCTTTCTAGTTTTTGTATCTCCAACACAGGACACAGGGCCTGGTACAAAGGACACCCTTAATGTTCAGTTAATTATTGGTGAAAGAATGGATGACAAAAATTGATAAGCCTGTACACTATTTTAGAACAGAATCAGAAAGTCTTATCATGGATGCTTGACCAGAATCACTTTTGCATATGCGGTCCTTACTGCTGCTTCTCCATGACGGTATCATTATTTTATGAAAGTCTTGCTCCTCTTTATTTATTTTTAATTGGGGGAGAGATAGAGAGAGAGAGAGATAGAGAGAGAGAGAGAGAGAGAGTCATAAGCAGGCTCCATGCTCAGCTCATAGCCCGACTCAGGGCTTGGTCCCATGACCCTGGGATCATGACCTGAGCTGAAATCAAGAATCGAACATCCAACCAACTGAGCCACCCAGGCACCCCTGAAAGTCTTGCTCCTCTTTAAAAAGACTCTCAGCCACCACAGGTATGAAGTCGAACATTATCATGATGTGTAAGGATTATTCCAGACAGTTCTCTATAAACAACATAGATTCTATTCTTTGTATGTTTAAAAAGGAGTATGAAAAATCTGAAACACAGAAAAGAGGCTGAAAACATAGTGTCTCTATCAACAAAGACTAGGAAAGGCAATACCAGACTTGGTGGGGATAAGGAGACAAAGGGGGATTGGGGATTGGGGAGGGGAGGAGTGGCTGGCAGGCAGAGCTAAGGGGGCTGTGTGATGTGAATGGAGCAAGTGGGGCCTGGGCTGGGCATCCGCTCACCAGCTCACCAGGCCCTGCTCTGCTCTGCTAGCTCCTGAGATTACAGCAGGTGGAGCTCAGGGCGCAGAGCCTTGTGGGGAGGGATCAGAGAACTGCCTTAGGTTTTGGACATGGGGCTTCCCCCAGGGAAGCTAATAACTGAGTGTAAGTCTTTCTCCTTCGAATTCAGGTTGCTCTGTGCCTCCAGACCTGCAAGGAACTTGGGAGGCAGAATTCAATCATACCATCCATACTCTGTGATGTAAAAACAAGGAGTGGGACCTGAAAATAGCAGTGAAAACCAACTCAAAATGATGGAGAGTGCAACTTGAGAGATGGGTGTTTTCAACCACCCACTTTAAACTCCCAAGGAGAAAAAAAATGATTATGATCTGTAACTCAAAGCCTACGTGGGCTGGTGGGTACAGTCAGAGGACAAAAAGGACACAAAAGACCACAGCCAAGAATAACTTGCAGGGTCAAGACGCTGAGGCTAGATGTGTGGAGGGGGCAGCCTCATAGCTTTATATTTTCCAATGACTAAATAAGCTTACAGAGATTGTGAAAGGCCGTTCATTCCAGTCTGGAAGCAGGGCCACCAGCCTCATTTTCATTTACCCTTGCCTTTTCCTGAAGGGGGTTCAAGTGAACAGGAAAACAGATCCTGGGAAGGTGGGGTGGCCTGTAGACAAGAGGTCAACAAAAAACCTTCTTCCTAATTGGTCCATTTGCCTTCTGTTCTAAGGAACTTCGACCTAATGAAAATCTAATCAGATTCTTAAAAGGCTCTCCACAGAAACCACATCTACCACTTCTATCTGTGTGCAAACATTAAATATTTCCAGGTTAACTTTCTCGAAAACATTTACACATGTAACATTAAAGGCCCAACGATCTCTTTCCACTTTTAAAGCAAACATAATAAATGTCAAAAGGATGCTACTGGACCAAAAAAGAAAGGTCATGTTGCTACTACAGTTAACACAGTTCCATCAAGACTAGAATATACATACTTGACCAATTTCTCAAAAATCAATGTATTCGTTGAAAAGCCATCACACATTACAGCACTTTTACCTCTGGTATTAGTTTCCAAAGGCTTTATTAAAAAAACTATCTTCTGTAGAGAAGGCTCTTGGAGATAAGTTTGTAAATTACAAATGAATTTAACACAGATGCATATGTCAGAATACGTACATTTGTGAAATGAAAAGGGGGATTGGTCAATACTAAAGGAATCAGGGAAAGGATAGAAGATATCTTTAGGTTTTCACCATTCTCTGAGACTATTCCACACTAAAGGAGGTTAATAAACATATCAGTTCACATTTGACAGGAGAACTTTTAGTCTCCAGATAGATTTTTCATTATTCCATCCGAGTAGTCTTTAGAAGTAGTGAGAGGTTTTATTCTATCTCCTAAATTATGTGTCCCACATGTTAAAATCTATCAACATTTAGTATTTTCTTCAAACAAAACCACTTCTGATGTCTTTGACATGCATTCGGTATAGGGAACAGAGTTTTTAAGGGAGGGATGTGTTAAAATTAATAAAATGACAGATTCTTCATTACGACTTTAAAGTTGTCTTTGAGAAAGCCCAATAAATTTAAGTTTTAATTTTCTTTAGGAGAAATATGATGGATAAATTATTGTCTGTAATTGCAAATGCAGATTTATTTGGCAACTTAAGAACATGAAGTACCCCCGTCTATAATGAGCATAGGAGTGAGTAGAAAATGGAAACCCTCCTCCTCTCCCCCTCACCCGTTCTGACTAGGTCTTATGGAAAAGCCACAAGATGGTACTCAATGTACTATGAGGTTGGGGCAGGTGTACTTTCTCATCCCTCCTGGTCCCCCTACCCCTGGGGACACATGTGTCTTTGTTTTATGATCATCAAACGTGGGGAGTCCTGACTCCATGAAGAGCTGGAGATGCATTATTGCTAAGTGAACTTTCAGTCTCAGGAAGAAAAGTTACCACCAGTATTCTCTGTACTTGAAGCTGTTCCAGTCAGCTGTCCCCAACCTCTCTGCCCTATCAGAAACATGGTGAGTCACAAGAAAACTGATGGTTTTATCTCGGTATGATAAAATAATGGTCACAAAAGGGGGTTCAGGGTGGTTGTGTGTAACCAAGTCTTCAGTGATCATGGTGCAGTCTGGGGCCACTGGGGTCACCCTTCCACTATGTCTCAGCAGAGCTGCCCCATGTTTGGCCTGTACAGGATAGGATGGAGGAAGGGCAGTGAGTGAAAAATCTCATAGGCTCTCTCCAGTCCACCCTTGGAAACTATAGGTGGTTTCTATATGGATTTCTAGGCACAGTGCCTAGAACATCAAAACAACACAGCTTGGGCTAGAAGAGTTTACAACCCTGCCTAAATCTTTTCGTAGAAAAAAATAAGGGTTAAAAGAAGTCTACTATTCTTTTTTTTTTTAAAAAGTCTGTTGGGTACACTAATGTTCAAAGCAGTACTCACAGTAGCCAAAAGGTAGAAACAACCCAAATGCCCACTGGCAGATAAATAAATCATGGTATGTACATACAATGGGATTATTCAGCCTTGAAAGAAATTCTGACACCTGCTACCACATGGATGAACCTTGAGGGTGTTATGCTCAGTGAAATAAGCCAGGCACAAAAGGACAAATACTGTATGAATCCATTTCACTGAGGTACCTAGAATAGTTAAACTCATGAACAGAAAGTAGAATGGTGGTCTCCAGGGACTGGGGAAGGGGGAGCAGGGAGTTGCTGTTTAATGGGTACAGAGTTTCAGTTTTGCAAGATGAAGAAGTTCTGGAGATGGACACTGGTGATGGTTGAACAATGGGGATATATTTAATGCACTGAACGGGTCCATTTAAAAATGGTTAAAATGGTCAATTTGATGTTATGTATATTTTACCACAATAAAAATAAGGGGAAAAAGTCTATTGGGATTTAAGTAATATAACTAAGTCTTGCTTAATAATAATAATATAACCTAGTTTTGCTAGGGAACTCCCACTAACATATAGGACATTAAAATACCACTAGATTCTGGTCTCTGGGGCATTTCGCCGTAGGATAGCACTTCTTGAAAGGCAAACTGTGTTAGAAACTCTTTCAGAATCCTGAGAACAAACGTTAAGGTTAAATAGCCCCACCCACACTTCCTGTGGAAATGGACACCGCCTGGGAGTTGCAGGGAGGGAGAAAATGAAGGAGATGCTGTTCAGCCTTCTAAATGGTTGTCTTCCAAACCTACAGAGACCTCAGGTGAGGCAGCACCTCAGGCCTCAGGGATGTCATCAACTAGTCACTTGTTTCATGTAATGTTGGAAGGAAAAAAATCCTTAGGTCGTCTAGATGTCTGAGATAAGCACAATGGTTTAAAGATTAAAAAAAACATGTCATTAAAATCTGTTGATGCTTAATCTGGTGACTCACCTGGCCTTTAAAAAGAAAACAACTATTTAAAAAAAAAAACAACAAAAAACATCCAAAGTGGAGGTATGGCCACAGGGACCCTGTCGTCCCCCTAACTCAGCTTGAATAATGATTGACTTCTGGCCAGTCTGGCCACATGCTTCCTGCCTCCCCTCAGATTAATTTGAAGCAAACTGCAGACATTCTACCATTTCATCCATAAATATGTCACAGTCTCTAAAAGAACTGTTTTCAAAACATGCCTGTGAGGCCATTATCATGCCTAATAATTTAACAATTCGTTAACAGAATTGAATATACCTCATGGCTATTTCTTTTTAAGTTTATTTATTTAATT
The DNA here is from genome assembly GCA_030068075.1 of Paguma larvata. Lineage (NCBI taxonomy): Eukaryota > Metazoa > Chordata > Mammalia > Carnivora > Viverridae > Paguma > Paguma larvata. Next base: position 10,610,258 of record CM057839.1, on the reverse strand, counting down.
AAGTAATCTCCACACCCAATGTGGGGCTCGAACTCACGACGCTGAGATCAAGAGTCACACGGTCTTCCAACTGAGCCAGTCAGGCACCCCCCTCCTAGCTATTTTTAATGATGGTTTTGATAAGCTTTGCGTCATCGGTCCAATGAGTACAGGGAAGCAGAGGAGCACCGGGCAGTTGCCGTTGGCTTTGAAGTGAGTTAGATTCCAGTGTGAACCCGGTTCTGCCATAAGTAGCTGTGTGACCCAGAAAAAGACACTTAAACTATGAGTCCTACAACTGGAAAAATGGGAAAGTAATTCTACAAAAAGATTGTTACATACTTACATGAGAAAACATATATACATATATATATATGTATATACATATACACACACACACATACATAACACACATACATTTACATGTGCCACTAGATACAGCCAACAAATGGCAGCTATTATATTAACAGCAAAGTCACCTCTGTTCATAAGTAAAAAATTTTCTGCTGGAAACCCCTATTAATCGTTACTAAAAAAAAAAAATTTGGAACCACTCAGATGGTGACAACAACCCTGAGAATCATCTATTGCCAACTGATGTTGGCAAACTTTGCAAAGGACTAGGCAGTAAGTGTCTTAGGCTCTCAAGCCAGGCGGCCTGTGTCGACATTATGGAACTGACATAAAACTGGGTGAAAGCAGTCCCAGACAGAATGAAAATAGATGGGTGTGCTTATGTCTCAGTAAGACTTTGTATGTGGACACTGGAATCTGAATTTCATGTGACTTTTTATATGTCACAAAAGGTTATTATTGGTTTTTGTTTTCCGGCCACTTAAAAATGTAAAAATTGGAGAGCCGACAGGGAGGCAAGCCCAGGCAGTGGTGTAAAGGCTGGAAGAAAAACAGCTGAACATGTGAAACCCCAATGCCGGGAAGCCAGGGCCAAATCCCTGGAGGTTCCAATCCTGCCTGTCCTCCTGGCCTCCAGCTTTCCCCCTGGGTGCACCCCCTCATCTTGTACCACAACCAGGGGACCCAGGATGCTCACCCCGAGGCCTCTACCAACCTCCTGTTCCTGGCATGCCTCCTGTGACTCCCTCGGCACATGGCATGGCAGGACCAGGAATGGTGATGGACAAGAAGATGCGGAAGAAAATGAAGAAAAGCTCATATAAAGACGCACAAGCACCACAAGCATGCCAAGCATTATTCTTCCTCCTCTTCCTCTTCTCCTTCCTCCAGCAGGGACTTCGACCGAATACAGGGCCTGGACCCTTCCCTCAAGCCTCTCTAGTTCCCATCAAGCTTCAGATGCCATCCTGTACTGGGGAAAATTAGCCCTCCTCCCTTGCCCCCCAATCGAGCCTTACTCTGCTGTTCAGACCTGACTGGCTGGGGAAAATGGGAAATGAATGACCATGGGCTAGGGGTGCCTGTGTGGCTCAGTCAGTTGGGCATCTGACTCCCGATTTTGGCTAAGGTCATGATCTCGCTGTTCATAAGTTTGAGTCCTGCATCAGGCTCTGTGCTGCAGTGTAGAGCCTGCTTAGGATTCTGTCTACTCCCTCTGCCCCATCCCTCTCCCACTCTCTCTCTAAATAAATAAATAAATAAACTTAAAAAAAAAAAAAAAAAGAGAGAATGACCATGGGCTAGCAAAGACGATCTTCTCACTACTTGGATAGAACTTTTAAGCTCATGAGTCTAGCAGGAGAACGAGTTTTTAAGGATGGTGAGATCTTCAAGCTAAATGCTAAAGACAAGTGGAAGATCTGTAAAATGTAGTTTTTTAAAAACTTTCTTTTGTAATATTTGTGGTTGAGAGGTGTTGTGCAAATTTAATCATGGGAAAAAAAGAAACTGTACCATTTCTGAAATGGTAAAAAAAAATTATAAAAACCATTCTTAAAATTTGCCTGAACATGTGGTCATTAAATTAGGTAGCAATGGCTCGATGTGTATTTCGAGGAAACGAATCAATCTTAGCTTGCGAGCCACATGAGAAGAGCTAACGGGGTGGATTTGGCCCATGGGGCCATCCTGCCCCCCACCTGCCCACCGTTTACCAGCCCTGAGATTTCCACGTCACCAGCCCCAGCTCACGCAACATTCTGAATGAGTGGTCTGCTCTTTGTGATCAATAAGAGATTAATTTGCAGGACACACCAAAGAACAAGCATTAGTATATGACAATAACAGGAAAGTCCCAGCAGCCCTGGACCACACCTGAGCCTTGAGAAACTGGGAAAAACCTCACGGAGGCCAAAGCACTGAGGAAATTCCAGGGGAAGTCATCACTGGCCCCTTCCCTCTTTCCCCCTCCCTCCCAGATATAAATCATTGATTGTGATACATAAGGAGGGTTCTGCAGTCCATAAACCTCTAACTTCTTCGGATACAGAAACTGGACATGTAACTGCTGCTGAAGCTGGCAGGTTTGAGTGCTACATAAGCCAAGTTCATCACATCCAATGTCTGTGATTGAGCAATCTGGGCGATATGACTTGACTTGGAGATGACTGGAGTCCATCTAATGAGCAGAGCCACACAGGGATTCTGCTGCATCTCAGTAAGTGCACCTGCTACGCTGCCCCAAACCATGACTCCATCCCCCCACCCTGACGCACATACCCAACGAGTCATTTCAGCTCCAGCAACAATGACTTTCTTTGTAAGTATTAATAACACTCCAATGATTAAAGCAAGAATTTCATAATCCAGGTACCTACCCACAGATAGTCATCCGTTTTAGCATTTTTGGTTTTTTTTTTTTTCACTGAGAGATTTCAATAAAGAATAAACAAAAGTGCTTTCCCCCCTACAATTTTACTGCAAATAAAATTACAAAAATCAATCACAACTGCTTTAATAAAGAGCAGAAGCTCTTGGTTTCACCGGCCAATAGAATGCCCCCATATGAATGCTAATGTATGAAGTTTGTATTGTTAAAAAAGCAACGGAGAAGTAAACACATATCTAAAGAGAGACCTTTTGACCCACATTCTCACAAAGTGATAAAATTATATAAATAGATAATTCCCCATCTCAAAAGTAAGAAGGCAAACCTCATGCTTACTTTCTCTAAATGCTTTACAGTAGCCAAGGAAAGATAACAGGAAGAACAGGGCACCCAGGAGGTCTGCACGGCCGACAACACCAGCAACCTTAAAACAAGGAGAAGAAAAAAATATGTAAAAAAACAAACATTAAAAAAATCCTAAACACATACAAAATTTTTTAGAAACGAAAGGCAAAAACCTTACTAGATTCTTCCATCTATTAAAATAGTCTGTGCTGACTGCACAGCAGCCCTGTGGTCTTATCTTACAATTAGTTTTTCTCTTCCCTCTTTGGTCTAGGACTTGAGTTAGTTGCTTCCAAGAGAGCGGGACAGGCAGGGTCGTGGTGAAGGCCGTTCTGGGAGCAGGGACACGGTCGGCGATGCACGTGACTGTGAGAGCTCCATCTCGGCACACCGCACCCTGGAGCCCAGAGGCCCGTGCCGCCGATGTCCTCAAAGTGGATTTGTAATTGGAAAATGTTATCGGCTCAAAGGGCATAATATTTACTAAAGAAAATGTGACTGGAAACATGGAGGAAAGCTGGGAAATTAATGTCACAGGTCACCGGGCAAATAGAGACAGACACGGGAACAACGGTTCAGCACCAGAACCTCCGGCCCTTTTCCTCCCTTCAAGACCAAAACTTGGGTTAGCCTGGAGAGCGGAATGCTTCAAAAGTGATGGAGAAATGAGATGAAAACAGAATAAAATGTCGACCACTTCTTTCCCCCATGACTGCCCTTCGCTGCTTTACCTTAGTGATAACAAAGCAAATGTGAAATTCGTGTCTCATGTCACATCTAGTAATTGTTCTCCAAACGTCTCCTGGCAAAGAAAGACACACGACTCCACTCGGGGGGGTGGGTCTAGTTAACGAGGCACGCTCCACTAACGAACTAGCACCTGGATGTGACACGTGCCAAAGCTTCACTGGGATTCTCTAGGTATCACCCCAACGGCTGGGAAGTTTATCTTTTCTTAAAGGACAGATACTAGGATTATGTGGGATGGAATAAAGACTGTGCTATAAACGGAGAGAAGAGACTATACAAAGAATATGAAAATGAGGATAGTTACATGCGATGCCCAACTGTGTGGACAAGCGATGGCTAAAAAAGAATGCCTTTTAGCAGCACTCCCCTGCTACCCTGGCCAGATAGGAACTGCTGAGGGTGACTATCCACGCTGATCGTCTAACTCCTGGCGGCAGTGTGTGTGGCATCCCAAGGTGTCATGTGATCGCTAGGATCGAAGGGGCTGAGGAATCCAACCTGTGAATGCCGCCCACGTGAAAACACCTCCCAAGAAGGAAGCTGAGGACAAACAAAGCTTCAACAGATCTGGAACAAGTATGTCAGTATGCCGGAGGGTGAAAAGGTACAATTAACTTCGTGAATGAAGGTGAGTATGCAATGAGACTTCTTGAATACTCCAGCTTGCAACTCACTCAGTCAGGGTCACAGTAAAATCAGGGATGCAGGTAAATCGAACAGAGCCTGGCACACAGTAGGTGTTGCTCATGGTTAGCTCCCCGCATGAATCTTGACGTGTGCTTCCAGAAACACGGGAGCAGAAAGGAACAGACAAAGAGCAGAGGAGCGCAGTGTGAGGCAGGTATTGGCTCCATAGCACCATGGTGAGTGACAAAGAGAGCACTGGACCGTCCCCCCCGCCCCGCCCCCAGGGACGATGAGAGGAAAAGGAGGGGCAGCTTCCTTCTGAGACTGTCTACAGGGGGTGAGGATGGTCCTGAATCCCAAACCCTTACAGAACAGAAAGCTGTCCAAACCAATGCAGAGAAGCTTATCCAAAGTGGTCCCTAAAGCAAGGGCCTCAGGGGAAGCAGAAATGGGGTTGTGAGGGGTCAGAGAACAAACTTTCTTCAAATGAACAAGGGAAGGGAAGTGTTCCCACAAACGCCAGGGATGGGGCCAAAAACACCAGCCTAAACTACTTGTATCTAGAGAGCTAAGGTACATTTAAAGACCTGCACTAAAATGAACTTTTAAACCTATATAAACTTAAAATTTTTTTTAAGTTTTATTTATTTATTTCGATAGAGAAAGAGAGTGGGGAAGGGGCAGAGAGAAAAGGAGGGAGAGAGAATCCGAAGCAGGCTCTGCACTGTCAGCGCAGAGCCTGATGAGGGGCTTGAGCTCATGAACAGAAAGATCAGGACCAGAGCCAAAATCAGGAGTGGGACTCTTAATTGACTAAGCCACCCAGGCACCCCATTACATAAACTTACTTAGAAAACAAACATTCTTTGGGTAACTGGTGAAAATACTCCCAAGTCTTTAAACAATGTAGATGACATTGTCTGACCTAAAGAAAAACACATTTTAAAAAGTATGGCTGGTGTTTTAAAGCAAAAAGAGTTTTGAGTCCTTACAAAGAATTTTGACACTGTAATTAAAGAGAGACTTTATAGAAAAAAAAAACAACTTTAAGGCCATCCAAGGAGGGAGGCACTGTGTCCAATTGTTTGGGAAATGGACCACAGTACAGAAAGATTTTATTTTCCTTCCCTTGATAGCTGCATAGTATGTATTTGCAGGCAAAAGTCTTTACAAAGGCTATTTTTTTTTCTTACAAAGGAAAGGGAACAGACTCTTCCATCCTCAGATATGCCACTTCAGCATATTGATTATTTTGAATTAAAGGTACTTGAGAAACAGCCAAACTAGAAGGACGACCTGACCATCCTTTGTCCCACTGAGAGCAGGAAATAAATCTTCCCTGTGGAAAGTAGCCTCCTTCTATCAGGAGGGCAGAAGGCATCCTCACCACCAGAAGCAGGGAATTTAGGGCTGGAGAAGTCTACATAAACAGCGCCTGTTACTTCTTCACTAATCCATGGCCCCAAGCCCACATCCCTTTGTCTTACCAACACTTCACAAACTTAGAAAAGGTTCCTACTTTGCTCACTTCTTTGAATCTCATACTTTTATGGGGCTCCAGTGCATTTTATGGAAATGTACTAGAAATTACATTTGTTTTTCTCCGGTTGATTTGTCTTATGTCAATCTAATCATTAGGCCGGCCAAAGAACCTAGAAAGGAGGAAGGGAAACTTTTTCCACCCCTGCAGAGATAACCTGAACACTCACATCAGGGTTTTCTAGAGAAAACGTTGCAATTCCCTCAAATCCACAGAGCAGGTGGTGGTGTTTCCCCCATGAGGAACGATTTGCATAGGGGTGGTAAGAAGGAGTTTGAGGAAGAGAAAGGGGGAATGCCTCCCCACCTAATTCCTTCGGTATTAAATGCTGGCTTCGTGCATGGACAGAATTCCTAAGGAGGCCTGAGCTTTCCTCTTTGATACCAAACAGGCAACTTGAAATCCTTACTAATGCTCTGAGGAAAACGAAAGTCTACGGTGGCACTGGTGTCCCCTGGGCCTCCAAGTCGATGGCCACAGACAAGGGCAGCCCTTGCCTGATGACTGGTCAGAGGCCTTACAGACCTACAAATACCCTGGAGCGATTTGGGGTGCACACTGGAAAACGAGAGACATTCATACCGGTTGAGGAGCAAATACCACTAATTACAATTATTTCATTACCAACTAGGGAGCAGGCAGTGGGAAGACTATAGGGTCACCACCTCACCCTGGTCTGCCTGGGACTGTCCCAGTTTTAGAACCCCCTGAATAATGGGGCAAACCAGATGCCTGGTCACCCCAGAAGACTGGGAAATTTAGGTTTTTATTTGCAGTGGACGAAAACGTCCTCAAAGTTAATATCAAGAAGGCACAAAACACAGAAATGTTACTATAAAGACATTTATATTACTAAAACCTGGAGGGGCCCACATGGACGCTGCTTTCCCTTAATCAATGAAAACAGAAGCACAATGACTCCCACCCCCCAGTCCTCATCCTGTTCGGCCGGGGGGCACTGTGCCAAGGGCCGTCATGCAGGACCCCGGGTTCCCAGAGACCGGAGCCCAAGGCTACTTCCCCAGCACCGCCTGGGAGTTTCGACTGGCTCTCCTTCCACCTAGTTCCTTGGATCCCACTTTTTGCTTATTTTTAAAGCTGTGTTAAGTGGAGAGTGGCGGATAATGGGCGGGTATAGATAGGAGGAAACTGAACACTACTGGCCAGACCAATGAAAGATGAACATATAAATGGTTTGTTTTTAGAATGCTAATTTGGGGGGCACGTGGGTGGCTCCGTCGGTTAAGTGACCGACTTCTGACTTCGCTCAGGTTATGATCTCATGGTGATCAAACTGAGCCCCGTGTTGGGCTCCACCTTGAGCGAGCATGGAGCCTGCTTGGGACTCTCTGTCTCCCTCCCTCTCTTCCCTCCCCTACTCTCTCTTTCAAAATAAACAAAAACACTACCAAAAAAAAGAAAGCTATTTTTAATGACCCATAATTTTTTCTTGCAGTGTGAGTTTGAATGACTTTGATGAAATGGAGGGGCGGGGGAGATGAAGAGATTTTTCTCAAAAACTCCCTACTCTCCTATAGCTAGATCTGCCTGGGCTTCTTTTCAAATACTTTACAGGCAGAATTTTAGGGTTAATATGTGCCCAGATTGCATTTACTGGGGGGGGGGGTGTAGATCCAGTGACACTTGCTGGCATTTCAAAATTTTCTATAAATTCACTTCTCAATATTTAAAATCAGAATTTTAGAAAAATTTCTTTGGTTACTAACTCAAACATTTCATTTTGCTTTAAGATCACACTAAATTAAATGAGGACCCAAAGTACTCAAAGTACTGTAAAGCAGTACTTCTGCCAGAAAGTCCCTTTTTTTCTGTCCAACCCACACACTCTTTCTGGGTCCCGGCAAACATTTAAGCCACAAGGAGAACTCACGTGGAAGCAAATTCTAATTTGGTCACAGTTCTGTATAAATAGACGATAATGAATCTTTTACAACCATTTCCAGCTTGTCAGTCCTGTGAATTTGCTGAAGTAAAACATTCTGATAATTTTTTTTAAAAAAGCTTTAAATAAGATACTAGGAGAAGGTTGTGATAACAACTCTACAATCCTCTTAATACCAAAGAACAAAGAGTTTAACAAAAGCAGAACGCTAAATTCTGCTCAATATTTTGAAACCCACTTCAAGATGCTCAATGCATTCGGTTAAGTGTGGGGGTTTAAATACACATGAAATGTAGAAGTCTATTGCGGAGAAGTAATAAGGAACATGTAGTATTTTACACCGGGTATTTCGTGCTCACAGAATGAATGGCTAAAATCAAATCTTTGATGACCTCAAGCACACATGCAGATTTCCATTTTCAAACGGATCTGTGGTCGGTGGAGGCAGGGTGGCTCCTGACATTCCCGCACATCTAGGTAAATCCCAACACAGCTGGCACCGAATATATACTGCAGCAGCTCCGCCACGGAATACAGGTGTGGCCCACAGGACAGCAGGTTAGGGCCCTGTCAGGAGCTGCCCCATCACCTGGGCTGAGCCCTTCGGAGGAAAATAATCCAGGCAGTGAAGGCGGGGGGAGGGAGGGAGGTAAAATAGGGGAGGAGAGCTCCTGACCAATCCCAGCGGGGACTTCCAGCACAACTCCAAGTGTGCCCTCATCCCCTGGGCGTGAGCTTCCGACACCAGGTTTTAAGTTCCACCCCGGCCGACATCTGCCAGCTACGTGACGGGCCTGAGGAAGACCTGCTATTTGTCTTCCCAGGCCATTCCTCTTCTGTAAAGTGGCCCATCCGCTCTCCCAGCATTCCTGTTACAGTTACATTAAGGATGAAAAAGCATTTAGAAAATGAGACAGCTCTCGAGGAAGACAGGAAAGCTGCGACTGACCCTTCGCTGAAGACGAGTTCTTAGCTTCTGGCCTTTAGACCCCCAAACCAGGCGTCTATTCAATATTTAAATATTCAATACCGACCTATTCAACATCTACCCTTTTCAGTGTAGTCATATAGAGGCAACCGAAAGTATCACCAAAGATCACACCGAAGTCTTCACCCACCTGGGACTCTGCATTTTTCCTAAGAGAGAAAGAGACCTGTTGGACCTACACAGGGTTACTCCAAGTGTCTGGCGGCGTTTAGCACCATGTTCTTTCTACAGCAGGAAGTCCATTCAAGGGAAGCCGACTTCAGGGAATGAGCCAACATATGAACACTCCTCGTCCTAACGCAAGGACAGAGGCCACAGACGGACACTACTTACACACTCGGTGTGTACCGGATGTGCGGCGAACAGCAGAGCGGCCAGCAGGGACGATCTGGGGGCCAGGTTCAACCGCCGGCCTCGACTGCTGTACTGCAGGCCACCGAACAGCACGGAGAAGACGTCCACCATGAGGACGGAGATGCCGCCGTGCAGAAGGATGTTGATCACGTGGAAACTCATGGGGTAGAAGCCTCCGGACAAATAGTAGTTGATCCTGTAGAGAGCGAAAGGCGTTCATACCAGGTGCGCAGAAGCGTGCGAAATAAAATGCAAAGCATCTGAAGGAAGAAGGCTGGTGAGCGGCAGCGTTAAAGGGAGGAAAGTTTGGTGAAAGTTTGACGTCAAGATTTGAATGCCTATCAAGCTAAGAAGGTTGAAGAAAGGGCAAGAACATAATTAATTACAGGGGGAAAAAGAGCGGACAAGAGCATGTCAGAGAAGTGGGGAAGAAAATACGTGGAGAGGAAAAGCAAAGGGGAGGCTAGACGATTTCTTAAGCCCTAAAAAGGCGAGACTGCCTCCCAAGACGATATAACACAGCACATCTTACTCCCGGCTACCCAGCAGGGACCGGGATTGGAGATAGTCACGTAACTTGCTTATCCAAAAAACAAAAAATACTCCTTGATAGTTCATCCACCAGCCTTCTGTCCAACAAAACCCATTCTCATTGTCAGGGATTCTGACCGCTTTTCAGTTACCGGCAGTTCTAATTCATCATTTCTCTGCTTCTGAGAGATCTGTATACAAGTACTGAATGCACCTGAAACAGCTATGAATGGGAACTTTGGGGGAGGTGAACACATCTACTTAATGCACACGGGGAGGTGGGGGAGGGTGTTTTTAGCTTTATTTTGTATTTGCACATTGACTTGGTAACAGCAGGAAGATTTTTACCTTATTATTATCATTTGTGTAGTGGAAAAAGCCCACGATTTCATTAGATGCCACGTGTTGCCTTGACTCACATGGCTTCTCCAGTGTTTACTGGCAAAGGTCCAATCTCCAACAAATGTGCAAAATATGGAGCATTTCGCTAATTTGCACGTCACCCTTGCACAGGGGCCGTGTTCCTCTTCCCTGCATCCTTCTACTTTTAGGATCTGTACTGGCCAAGCGAGCCCTGGAGTCCTGTTTGCTCAGGCTCGTTCTCTCCATGTTCCTGTGACCTACCCCTAACAGCTGGAATTAGCATGTACTCCTTGGAGACCCAGATGAGTGAGTGGTCTGTTCTTCCGCAGGGTCCACTGGCTCCACTCACTCCCACCGGGAGCCTCATCACACAGAACCTGGTACAGCGTCCTGCGCAGCCCACGCGGTCACACCTCACCTGAAAGTCAGGATGGTCAGAGGGCGGTAGGACTTGTGGCTGGTGTTGCTGCTCAGCCTACTGCCCCAGAAGTCATGATGCCACAGGTCCCCAAGGGGCGTTTCCGCTCGGAGGTCCTGCAGGGACACAGCAGAGGGCATTCTGCACAAAGGCGTCACGACTCCTTTCACCCCGTGTTGAAGCCCTCCCCACGAGCTCTTCCTTTGAGCTGCTCACCCCCTCTGCTTCATCTCTCCCACTAGCCCTGGGCCAAGCCACTGTCACCTCTCACCGAAGATACAGTCAGGCCTCCCTCTGGCATGTTCTCCTGGCTGATCTCTCTAACATGCAAATTGGGTCACCCACCGGACCCTGCTGAAAACACCCAGACGGCTGCCCTCTTCCCCCAGGACAAAGCCTATGTCCTGACGTGGCTACCACAGCCCAGGGTGCTCTGGCTCCCGTCGAGCTCTGCCCGCTCATCTTGAGGACTCTGGCCTTTGTCCAGTCCCCACACATCACCTGCCACCCACCCCCAAGGACTTGCACATGAGGTGTCCACCAGACAGTTTACCCCTTAGCTCTTCACAGCCCGGCTTGTGTTCACATTCGGCCTGTGAGCTGCGACCTTCCTCAGCTGATGCAGTTCTCCTCCCATGGGCCTCAGGCCATCTCACACCTGTCCTCACAGCGCCTGGCACACTGGCATTTTATAATCTCTAGCTACCATCTGTCTGCCCCACCGGACTGGGGGTCGAGGCTCCTGGCCATAACGTGTGGGTGGGCAGTATACAGAAAGCGCTTAATCCATGTTGAATGAACTAATAACCTCTTTCATATTCAATACACAAGGCAGTCTCCCTAAAATATCTCAGTTAAAAACATGACTGGATAAGCATATATTGTCTATTTTTGAATCTGAGCTAAACAGGAAGAAACATGAAATGAAAAACAATTTCCATCTAATTTTTAAAGATAAAAATAACTAATTGTTAAAAACGATATCTATTTTACTGTTAAGGTAATTTAATTTGGTCCTATGCTACAGATGCTTAAAAATGCATATTTGAAAAAATATATTCGTTTATTTTGGGGAGCGCACAAGCGGGGGAGGAGGGGCAGAGTGAGGGAGACAGAGGATTTGAAGCGGGTTCTGCACTGACATGCTGACAGCAGCGAGCCCGATGTTGGGCTTGAACTCACAAACTGTGAGATCATGATTTGAGCCCAAGTCGGATGCTCAACCGACAGAGCCACCCAGGTGCCCTGAAAAATGCATCTTTTTAAAAAGCATCTAAATGTAGAACTAGATTGTTTAAACTGTGTCTGACAAGAAGAGAGGCAGACAAGGCATTGCGGAATAAGCAATAAAAGCAAATACTAATTTTCTCTTTAAAGCATAACAACACAGAAATATTTTAGGGACTAGAAATGATGACATGCACCTGGGTGGCTCCGTCGGTTGAGCATCCGACTTGGACACCATGAAGTGTGTCAGTCCAGACTCTTCACTGAATTAACCAGATCAGTTCTGAATAACATAAGCAAAAAGGAATGCTCTAAAGGAGATTGCAAGGCTCACAGATGCCCAGGGAGGCTCCCAGGTTTGGGGCTCTGTAGCCAGAAGCACGCCCACAAATCACACCACTGGACACCTTGCCGGGGCTGCCCAGCTGCCTCAGACCTCGTCCTCTTGTGTGATTAGCTCCTCACTCCTCTCTACCTGAGAGGAGACCCCCTGCCCAGGTTCCAGATCCAACTTGGACAGTGTCTGCAGCTTCTAACAACCAAGGTGGCGAAAGCCTCATGCAGAAATGTGTCATCTCGTGGCTGGCCCAAAGGAGCAACCAGTGTCCACGGCATAGAGTGACTTCGGTAAGTATTCGCTCCTTAAGCGCTTACTGACTCAAAGGGAAAGGGCTTGAAGACGCACAACAGAGGCAAAGTTGGTCACCTGATACCCACGCTGGGGGTAAACTTCACTTCCAATGGGTATCGGCTTCAGAGGCTTTGGGCGTGCTGACCCCTCTTCTAAGAGTCAGTCTGGTATTTCACGAAGGTCTGGCAAAAGACCCACAAATTTGGTGTACTCGGTTACAGAACTGGAAGCCCATCGTCTTCTGCATTGTCCCAGAAGTACCTGCTCACTTGTGAAGGAGCTGGGCGGAGGATCTTTCCCTCCATTTGAGCAGAAAATGAACACCAACGAAGCTCTAAATATTTGATTAGGTGAAGCCTACATGCAGCAGGGCGCGCGGCAGGAAGAAAGGTCCATTTTTCCTCACAATGATTTATGGAAAAGACGTGTGGCTGAAGTTCCTGCTCTGTCTCCGAGAAAATCATCATCTCGATGAAAAAAGGCAACTCAACGCTACAAGGAAGCATCTGGAAAACAGTCTTTAACACCACTAAAACCCAGGAACAGCCTGTTTCACATTACGGTGGGCACAGTGCCAATGAACAGAGGAGAGCCTTTCATTAAACAGGAGAGGAAAAAAGGAGGGCTAGCAAGTTAACAAAGGGGCGCAGTGTGATGCTCTAGAAAACACTGCCAAGACAATGTGCAGCAGGGCCACAAAATGGCTTCGTCGGCCTTACCGCACACAGAGGGAGGAATTATAGCCGCGTCCCAGGCCACCCCGCATACCACAGAGCTCGCCTTCCCCTGTCTTGTTCATCAAAGCTCTTCGACATAAGGGGTTTTTGTTTTAATCTTTGAATTTTATTTATTTTTTAATTTTTTTAAATGTTTATTTATTTTTGAGAGAGAGAGAGAGAGAGAATGCATATGAGCATAAGCGGGGGAGGGGTGGAGGGGAAACAGATGATCCAAATCCGGCTCTGCACTGATAGCACAGAGCCCGGTGTGCAGCTCGAACTCACGAACCATGAGATCATGACCTGAGCTGAAGTCGGACACTTAACCGACTGAGCCACCAATGTGCCCCCCTCAACATAACGTTCTAAGTGAACACTTTATGTAGAGTCAAGAAGCTCTCAATGAAATGAAGAATGGGCTTTAAAAAATTTTAAGTCATATTTTCCTTTCCTTTTTAGCAAAGCAATCCTGTAGCCACCAATGTGACATAGTTGCTAGGAGCTACAAACTTACTACTTTTTCTTTTAAGCATTGTTTAAAAAGAAACAGACATCTACAGTAACTGCTGGGTGAACTTGACAAAAATTATAAGTGAAGAGCCTTAATTAAAAACATACATCAGGGGTACCTGGGTGGCTCAGTGGGTAAGGCATCCGACCTTTGATTTTGGCTCAGGTCACAATCTCACGGTTTGTGAATTCAAGCCCCGTGTAGGATTCTGCGCTGACAGGGCAGAGCCTGCTTGGGATTCTTTGTCTCCCTCTCTCTCTGCCCCTTCCCCACTCATGCTTGCTCCTGTGCATGCTCTGTCTCTCAAAATAAATTAAAAAAATAAATAAACCAAACATCAATGTTGGTCGATAGTCTGTATCATCAAAATAAAGAAAATCAAGTATATATAATATGTTACAAATAAAATACTTGCAAAAGTCACCCCCCCTTCCAACTCCGCTGTCACCATCACACATACATGTTGGTCACAGAGAACTGTTCTCAACATTTTCAATATGAAAATGGGTTTTTGCTCATTTGGGAGAATCCATGACTTGAAAATTTCAGCAACAGTGTTACAAATAGTTGCTCCGATCGCCTCCCCTGGAGAGAAAGCTCTTAGGCTACTCCTTTGGGGTGTGGTCACTGGCTAAGGCAGGCACATGAAATAACTGCTGAGTAACTGAGAGGTCACGGAGGCTAGAATCCGTGCCATTTCCGCATTTCTTCTCCTGGCTCTCCCTGCCTCCAGGGCTCTTGTCCCATTTTCTTTCGGCTCCCTTGAATCTTTTTCTTCCCTTCCCCCAAACCTATTTCCTTCTCCCTACCTCCAGCTAGCGAAAGACAGGCATTTTCCCTGCACCGATATAGCACCCACTGGTGAGCAAAACTGGCTGGGATTCTGCAAACTCAGCAAATTCGAGTCTCCAAACGAGAAATGGGCAGGAACTGCCGCTTCCACGGACAGCGCACCCCTCATCCTCCAGAGCCTGCCAGCAGGCTGTCCTGACGCTATCGGCAAAGGACAGAGAAGAAGCCAATTCCCTGCCTGCTGCTGCGGACGGACACGGACGCGCTTCTTGGCAGGTGATCAGACTTGTCCATCACTGCAGGAAGTGCATATTGGGGCAGGGGGAGGGGGAGGCGGAGAACAGCTGTGGCCTAGGATTCTGGAAATTGGTCATAAAACATGAAATACTCAGTCTGCAATGCCCTTCCTTGCCTGAGAGTAATGGTCTCTCTGATGCGTGTGTAGACTGGGGCCTCGGAGGGGATATGTGGTGAGGGTAAGGGTGAGGGTGAAGGAGCTGGAGACCCTTAAACCTAATCAGCAAAAGGGGCCCTAAATCAAGAAGATGCTGCCTAAAAGAGATGGGAAGTCTAGAACACAATTGGGGCCCAGGCAAACGCTTAACCAAAGCTTAACAGAGAATTACCCAACGCAAACTTAGATTATTAATGAGAAACAGGCAAATGGTTAACATAACTTTACCAAAAAGGGGTTACCATACGAACCTTATTGTTAACAATAGCTTCAGAGTCATCAAAGACAAAGTCTCCATCGTAGCTGCGTGCGAAACACACGAGGGAAACAAATCCCACTATTAACTTAGCCCAGAAAGGGGCAAGCACAGAAGACGGGATGATGTGATCCAAGTCAGCGTCCAACTCGGCCATCGTGAGAACTGCCGGCTGCCCGCCTCTCGCGCCAGCATTATGCTGGCTGGAAATCTACGAGGAAAATGACACGACATGAATATCCATCAACACACGGTTGGGAGAGCTTCTGCAGTGAGTAGGAACTAGACGGTCACCTACGCTGCAAGTGTATAGGATCCGGTCATTACAAACTTTGAGATGTGGGCAGAAGCGTCACTGGGACACACGCAAATTCTCCTGGGCCTGACTGCAACCTACCGAATCAGAAGCCCTTGGGTGTCTGATACTGGATTATCTTGAAATGCTGATTTAAGGGAATCCTATACTTACCAACCCTGTAAGGAAAATTGTTTTTATAATCTTTGAACCAGTTTACACTAGAGTTAAAAAAAAAAAAGAAAGAAAGAAAGAAAGAAAGGTACCAGGGCACCTGAGTGGCCCAGTAGGTTAAGCATCTGACTTCGGCTCAGGTCACGATCTCTCAGTTCGTGTGTTCGAGCCCCACGTTTGACATCTCAGAGGCTGCAGCCTGCTTCGGATTCTGTGTCTCCCTCTCTCTCTGCTCCTCCCCCACTCATACTCTCTCTCTCTCTCTCTCTCTCAGAAATAAAGCATTAAAAGAAAAAAGTTACTGTTGCTTCATTCAATCCAGAGAAATCAATAAATATTGCCTGTGAGGTCTTAGCACATGGTGTGTGCATGTGTGATAGGGTATAAAACATGGTCCTGATTCTGAAAGAGCTTACAGTCTCTCTAGAACTCAGTCACTCGTGCCCTTGGAGGAAAATCTGGCAGAGAGAAGAGTTTTAACACAAACGATCAGGCAGGGCACACGATCGATGGCCAGGTGAGAGGCTCACACGCAGACGGACAAAGAAAAGAACACCGCAGACTGTCTGGTCTAGGGTAATATCTTAGTCCAGAAAGAGCTGAGCTGAATCCTAAAGGAAAAGAAAGGGAAGCTACCGCAGGTGAGAATATGACCTTTCGACGTTGGTGAAAGAGTCAAGTTAAAAATGCACTCTTATTTTTAAACTTTTCTTTCAAACAGGCAAAATGTTAAAGCCAGAATGGCTGGTCTCTCCACCTTGCCATGTGTTAGTTCCATGGCCTTGTCCTTGCAGAGTCTACTTCCTGTGCCACTCAGCAAGGCGTAAGAACTTTCCAGTGGTGAGGGCTACCTGAAAGATTCCTGGCTTGGAATTTGCCTGAATATCAAGCTATCCTACAAATCACATTTTATCTGTCTCTATCTCCATTATACCCTCAGTAGGTGCTTTCTTTAGACTGACTGACCAGAATCATGTTTGGCTCAAAGTGTTCAGGTTCCAATCCTGGGTAAGTATGGACAAGCTACTTAACCTCTCTGGCCTCTGTTTCCTCGCCTCTAAACTGGGGATAACTGTTCTGCCTTACGTGGTTGTCATTAAACAAGTCGCCTGAAGTGCTTAGAACTGCTGCCTGGCTCTAATGCGTGCTCAGGGGAGGTAAACTATGATTACAAGCACTTTCTTTAAGAAGGGTAAAAGCACAGGCACAGAAATGTTTTTTAAATTCTAATATTAATATTAATTTTTAATACTAATATTTTGTTTATGGTCTATACCAGTAAGGGACCTGGGCCCCAGACCTTTTGGGCGAAGAGGGAAGAGAATCCCAAACTCTTTAACTTTGAAGTCAGTTTAGATGTATTTGTTTCTAGGCCTCCAAGGAAATACCCCAGACTACGGAATCAATAAGGAGTCAGCCAAATAGGCCATCTGAGGTCACAGGCATCTTCTCTATAGTCTTTTATCTGAGCAAATTTAGAGAAAGATCCAACAGTCAATGGGACACGTCATCCTATGAAAACTGGAAAGAGGTCCGGATTTACAATCCAGAGAGGAAGGGCTCTCATCTCTCACTGCTGGTCCCTCGTGCTGGTCCACTCTTAGCCAGGGCTGGAGGGAAATATTCCAGCTGCTATCTGCTGCCTTTTCTTTTCCAATGAAAGGATAAACCATTGGTTCAACCCAAATTACAGCTGCAAATACAATATAGGTCACCATGCAGGCCCAACCACTGGCAGTAAGAAATTATTGCTAAAAGAGCATGTGTGGGGGGTGGGGAGCGGAGGTCAGTCAGTTAAGTGTCCGGCTCTTGGTTTTGGCTCAGGTCATGATCTCATGGTTCATGGGTCCGAGCTCCACAATGGGCTCTGTGCTGACAGCGCAGAGCCTGCTTGGAGTTCTCTCTCTGTCCCTCTCTTTCCACTCCTCCCTTGCTCTCTCTGTGTCTCTCTCAAAAATAAATAAATACTCAGATTATCTGTAATACAGATGAGTCTGTTTGGCACTCAGGTAATAGCCGAGATATACGGAAGGCAGACCGGGGCCCAAACACCTGCAGCGCCCTGGTGGGCCAGGCCGGGACTCCGGGAGCATTACCAGGACGTTTGGGTCAGTCTCAGAGTGATCTCTCCCTCTTCTCCTGCAGGCACATCAGCAAGCCCTTCCATTGCAAGACTTCTACTGCAGCTTCCCTCCTGAATCTCCAAGGTTCCTGCTACTCTGCCGTCCCTGAAAATACTCTCAAATGCCCTTTTCATTTAAGGCACTATGGTTAATGTATACAGTGGATAGTTCAGAAAACACTGTGGATTAGAAAATGCAATAAAATTACAATGTGTCAGGAACCCATATAACATTCTCAGAGTGCTGCACGGCGGTTAAGAACGTAGGCTCTTGAGGCAGGTGGACTCGGACTTGCTACCTTTGGGACCTTGAGCTACTCAGTCTTTCTATAGCTCAAATCCTCACTGGCACAACAGGGTACCACGCATAACTTCGGGAGGTAGCCAGAAGGATTAAAGGAAAGAATGTACGGAAACAATTACTTCCCATTCTTGTAATCATTTTGGAGAATCTAGTTCCCAGTGCTGATCTCCAGTCTTGGGAACACCGATGTTGCTATCAATTCTTTATTCCTGCAGATGGGCTTACCAACCAAGGCCATCAGTAGCCCATCCACTGCCCTGCTATAACTGGGCCCAGGGCACTGCCTCCTTGGCTGGTGTCTGAATGTCCTGCACAAATGGCACAGTCTAGTACAGTGACTCTGCTCCAACCTCCCTTCCTCCGACAGGAACGTGACCTTTGTTCTGGCAACCCCAGCCAGGCGTGGTGCTCAGGTTAAAGAAGCCCTCCCAGAGTGAGGTGGTACAGGCAGGTGGACCTGCCCCTCCATCTCCTTTTTGTATGCAAGCCATGAACTAGGAAGGTGCACCTTCTGTTTTCCTCTTGCTGGGACCCCAGCTACGTGGTCTCATTTCTCCCCTCCAGGTGTTCCTGACTGGAAACCCTGGCTCCGGGCGGGGTGCAGCTGGATGGTAAATTCACCATACGAGGTGCAAAGAAGGGAGCCTCACGGAGGTCTCGGGCTCATCCCACGTGGTGCTGCAGCCAGTGTCCCCAGTGATGAAGCTGCTGCTCTGATCCCATATCTGACTCCTGTGCTGATTTCGCACTGTTCCGAATGAACTGGCCCTAGAAGTAACTGAATTTTGGAATGAAAAAGAAGGCTCTTAATTCTCAGTTTCTCAAAACTTCTAATATGAAGCCTCTATTTTCAGGGGGTTAAAATACATTCATCAATCATCGAAGGTCAGAAAACAAGGGCTCCGACCTCCCCCAAAAGGAATGTCACTGAGCTGTGAATCCTGGGGACCCAGTGACAACTGACGCAGCAGCCTCAGACTGCAGGAAACAGGAACCGTGGGATCAACCCAAAGGACCCGCCCTGGACATATGAGCAGCAGTCACCTGCTAGAGAATATGCTTCCACACGTGGGGAAGGGCCTGCTGGCCTCTGGCCGACCTTTCTACCTCATCAGTAACAATCCATCCAAACGCAAGCTGTCCTCCTCCAGACTGTGAGGAGACAGCGCTTCTGGAAATCAGATTAAAGAACACGATCATTTCTGACCCAGCATCTGGGATGCGAGCTGGGATGCGAGCTGGCTGCTCCTCTCGCGGGGCCCTCAAGTTTTGGGAGCCTGTCATCTCCACCACCCTCCATAATGCAGCGCTGAAAAAAATGCTACTCAGAGTATCTCTCTCTTGTGATCGCCTTTCCTCTTTTTAATTCAGTTAACAGGCAGAGCCATGCCTGCCTACAACAAGAATGACTGTGTGTGGTTCCGCATTCACAGTTACACTGTCCCAGAAAGTTTCCAGCTTGCTAGCTTGTAGCCATTTTCCCATCTAAGCCAGCCGTCACCACTTCACCCCACGTCAGTTTGGGGTGTGCCAGGGAAGGTCAGGACTGCAGGGAGAGGGGAGAGAGGGGGGATGCAGTCAGTCGTTACTGTAATTGTTCCTCAAGGAATTCTCCCCTTCCATCTGCTCTCCCAGAGATAACCGTGTGGGATGATTCACAGAGCGCTGGCTAGATCTTTTTCCTAACTCCTCCCTCCTTTTGTGTGTGGTTAAAAAAAAAAAAATAGAAAGAAAGAAACACACACACATACACACACACACACAGCCCACAGTCAAAACATCAACACCACCAGAAGCCCCCGCGGAGTTCCCAGGAGGTGAGGCGGCGACTGTGCCACCTGCTCGGCTTCCCTAAACTCCAAGCCCGCGCGGGGAAGTGGCAGCTCGTTGGCTCCGGGCGCCCGGGCCGGTGGCACGCGGTTCTCCCGCCGCTTCGCTCGGCAGCCAGAGCGGAGGAGCTGGCACTCGCGGCGCTGCAGGGGGGCCGCCTTTAACCTAGGGCAGGCGGCCAAGAGGCCCGGCTGTGCCCAGCCATCGCCGGCGCCGCGGCCAGCTGGCGGCCAGGCGCTGCGCTCCGCGGCCAGGTGGCCGCTCCTGGGACGCACCGCAGACGCCTGGTACGCCCCAGGGGCGACGGAGCGTCCGCGCAGTTGGAGCAGGTAGGGGTGGCAGCGGTGACCACGGCCCGGGGCAGAGGGAGCGCAGGAGCCGGGGAGCGGGCGGGCGCACCCTCCACGCCGCGCCCATTGTCCCGCGTGCAGTTTACACCGGGGCGTTCGGGGCTCGCGTCCCCCGTGACCCCGGCCGCGGCCGCAGCCCAGGTCCTGGAGCCAACTCCCAGCAGCACCACCGCCGGACCCAGGACGGCCCACGGGGCTCCGGGTGCGGGGACAGCGAGGTCCCCGCGTCCGCTCCGCGCCCAACTATGCTCGCCTCGCAGCACGCTCGGCCGCTCGGCCCTGCAGGGGCCGCCCCGCGCGTTACCTGCAAGGAGCCCGAGCGGCGGCCGCATCTCCCTCCCGGGCGCGGAAACTCCGGACGCTCTCGGCGCCCGCCCGGAGCTGGGCAGGGGGAGGGGCCGCCCGCGCCGCGCCCCCGCCCCCCGCCGCGCCCCCCCCCCTCCTGCGCAGCGCGCTGCCCGCACCGCCCGCAGCTCCCCACGCGCGCGGGCACTCACTCTCACACTCCCGCCTCGGCCCGCCCTCTCCTCGCGGCTATTGGCTGCTCCTGTGGTCACTTTCACGCCGCAGCCCGTTCTTCTTCAGCTCATTGGCGGAAGCGCCGGTGACGTCAGGCCAGAGGGCGCTACTCGGCGGCGAAAGAGGCGCAGAGACAGAAGGCGTCGGCTGGAGAGCAGGAAGCGGAGTTCCAGGCGCGGAGGCCGGGCGAGGCCGGGGCGGGAAGGGGCGGCCCCAGCCTGGCCCCGGGAGGCGGGCCGCGTGGGCGGGGCCGCCTCCTGCCGTCCGCGGGCCCGGGAGCTCGCTCCCCGTGGGTCTCGCGCTTCTCGCGCTGTGGGTGGCGCTCCGCGGTGGGACTGCAGCGTCCCTGCAGGAAAGGGAGCTGGAGGAGAACCGTCAGGGCTCTTCCTGCCAGGGAGGAGTTGTTCCAGATTTGTGTGTTTCCACATTCTGCCTGACTTCTTCCTGTCTGGGAGGAGTTGTTTCCAATTTGTAGGTCCACCAGAACTTCCTTCCAAGGCCCTGCCGCCCATTGTTTTTAATACATCCTCTTTCCGGGCTCAGGTCTTGATTCTTCCTCACCTGGCCAGATGCGACATTCGGTCGTCCATCCATTCACCAGTAGTCACTTTGTCCTAAACTTTTACTCCCAACCGGATTGCCACTCTGCCAGCCAGTAACTCCATCTAAGTAGATTACTTTGTCTCTTGCCTCAAGAAGAGAAACTTTCCGTTTTTCACCGCTAAACCTACAAACCTCCTTAAAGCATGGATTCCACCCTCCCCATTCCTCACTTCCACCCCACGACCCCCACTCCCAGTATCAGAGTCCAGTCTGAGATCAAGCTTTCTCCCCGTTGGCTGGATCCGTATCATCAGCATTTAATCAGTCCCAAGCCTTCCTCTGAGCACCCCCCACACCCTGCCCTTCCAGCTGCCAGCCTATTCCCTCTCCTCCTACTCTTCATAACTGAATTAAGAGCTGCCTGTCCCCTCCCCTCCCCCCGCCCTCCCCTTTTAGTCTTTCAACAGGCAGTGACTTCTTGGTTTCCACGGTCCAATGTAACTGCCTTTCCTGTAGTCACCCGCAATCACTAAATCCCAAGGACACTCTTTCTCATTTTAGTTGATCTCAGCAAAATTCTTCTTCCTCGAAACACACTTCTTTTGGGGATAGCGGTGTGCTGCGCTCCTGTTTCCCTCCAGGTTCCTTACTTTGCTCATCTGCTGCTCCACGATCTCCAAAGGGCTTATGTTTAAGGTCTCAGCCCTTCCATGCGAGTTTTCCCTGTATGATTTAATCCACCGCCACCATTTCAATCCCAGTTTTACAACCCCAGCCCCTACTTGTCTGAGCTTCAAATCCATTTATCTAGCTTCCACCTGGTTGTGTCACTAGCAATTGAGATGGAAGATACCGCAAATGGAATGCATGCTTTCACTGCTTTCTCCTCCTCCGGTCTCCCTCTAATAGTGATGGTACCGCCACATGCCCAGTATTTCCCAAACCGTACCTTCATCCTCCGCAGTTAACAAATCGCCAAGATTCTACCTGCTAAATGTCTATCAAGTCTGATCACTTCTTTCCATCTCCACTGCCACGTATGATGCCACGTAGCCCCGCGTGTGTATTCCTAACCCACATTCATTGATGGCACACAAGCAGATTGTAATCAGCCACGGTGAGTATTTCCACTATAGAAAAATTGGCAAACATTATGAATCGGCCTAATTTGTTGTTTTGCCGATTGTCTCTATCTTAATAAGGTACAAAAATAAACAAACATTGAAAAAATTAAAAAAAGAAATTAACGGAAAAAATGTTAATAATACAGATTAAGCTTTAAAATAGGTTGCGTTGGGAGCACCTAGGTGGCTCAGTTGGGTAAGTGTTCAACTTCAGCTCAGGTCATGATTTCACAGTTCGTGGGTTTTAGCCCCACATCGGGCTCTGTGCTGACAGCTTGAGGCCTGGAGTCTGCCTTAAAAAAATAAAAATAGAATGGATTATGCTTAATGCTGAAATGAAAAGATTTTAGTTTTACGCGTTTATTTAAACAGGGTAGTTTAACAGATCACATATCAGATTTAATGACAATAAATTCGTTGGGAAAAGAGCAGATTGAGATACAATCCTTTTGTGAAACCATGGTCGAATCACAAGCATTTGTTGGATATAGATATGAGCCTTCAGCAAAAATCAACAAAGATACTCTATGAGAATGCCCAAATGATGCTGCATGACCTGGGCCCCTGCCTAATGCCCCTGAATTGTCTCATGTGTGCGTCACCTGTATTTCCTGAGCTCAGCCACATTGGCCTTTTATAGTCCTACAGTGTGCTCTGCTCCTCTCCATCTTGGGCTGTTCACGTACCCTGCAGTATTCTCTCTTGCCCTCCTCATGGCACTTGGCTAACTCTCATTCATCCTTCACGTCCCTGCTCAAATGTCAGTTTCTCAGAAAAGCTTACCCTGAATTATCTCCCCAAATACCCTTATGTCACTCTCTATACACTCTCATATTCTTATCATAAGTGTAACTATTCATGTGATCACTGTATAAAGTCTCCATCATTAGATTATGAATTCCATGGAGGCAACCGCCATGTCTCTCTTAAATACTATACCCCCTGAAGCAGCAGTGACCCTCGCAGAGCAGGCACTCAACAATGTCTCTCCAAAAGAAGTACATTTCTGAGGAGTGCCTGAGTGGCTCAGTTGGTTAAGCGTCCGATTCTTGATTTCGGTTCAGGTCATGGTCTCACAGTTCGTCACTTCGTGCCTCGCATCAGGCTCTGTGCTGACAGCACGAAGCCTATTTCGGAGTCTCTCTCTCTCCATCTCTTTCTGTCCCCTGCTCATGCTCTCAATCTCTCTCTCTCAAAATAAATAAACTTAAAAAAAAAAAGTACATTTCCGAGAGTCATACTGTGTGTTATTGGAAACGCTGGAGTTAGAATTGGAATTTCCTGACTTTTTCCAATGGCATTCAATTCCATAAATTGCTGAGCCAGACATGATCAAAATGTCATTATACTATGTGCCAAGCAAGCGGCAGGCTCTGTGGAGAACATTAAGGTGAACATGGTGCTGATTCTACCTTTCATGATCTTATAGTTTATTAAGTAGTATGACATGCGAGGTGGCTGGGTGGCTCAGTTTGTTAAGCATCCAATTTTTGGCTCAGATAATGATCTCATGGTTGATGGGTTCAAGCCTGGCTTTGGGCTCTGTGCTGACAGCTCAGAACCTGGAGCCTGCTTCAGATTCTGTGTCTCTCCCTCTCTGCCCCTTCCCTGCTCTCACTCTAGCTCTGTCTCTGTCTCTATCAAAAATAAACATTAAAAATAAAAAAAAAATAAAGAACCCTTGAAATGCCTAACAAGGTTGGCATTTGGGGCTGGAAAGAACTAGAACTGAGAAAATGGTAAGTATTATCTTCCCTTCCCCCTGCCCTGCATATGTTCTCCCTTTCTCTGTTCTCAATAGCAGATGTCAATGTTGGAAGGAGATGAACCATTTGAGTCTTGGAGGGAAGCCTCATAGTTGGTTGTGGAGCCCCTTGCCCAGCTGCCATACTTTTGCCTCTGCCTGGTGTACCCTGAGGATTGGTGCTGCTAGTCAGTGCACTTGCTGTTTCTTGAAGGAACTTCTAACTGGGGACGGGGGCAAGCAAGAAGAGAACCTTGGAGTCCCTACACTTACACTCTTCTGAGGGTCAAGGTGGACAGAGGTTGTTTCCTCGGGGGTTGGCTCATTCATCAGGGACCCAGATTCTTTCCATTTCCTTGCTCTGGCATCCTTTTGGGGGGTGCCATTTCAGTCCCCCTCATGGTACAAAACGGTTCCCTCAGTTCCTGGCATGTTATTTGGAATGGCAAAATCTAAAAGCAGGAGGGAACCTTCTATGATGTCTGACTCTTAGGAAGGAGGGAATCTCCTCCTAAGTTTTATGGTCTTTGTGCAGACCACCGCCCTCCTGTCTACATTTTTAGAAATGAGCTACATTTCCATGATTGTAATTTATTTTTTATGAATTCCATTTATATTGTTGCAGCTCTCATGGACTTTGGAGGGCACTCTAGTACGCTGTGACTATTTGAGCATTTTCTCTTGGCTTTTTTGTTCATACTTTTTTCTAGCTTTGTCTAGGATATCCGTCATACCTTGACCTTCCAGAGACTTCCCACTTGCTTTCAGAACCTAGTCCAAGGAGCACTTTGTTTGGGAAGTCAGCCTTTCTCAAACCCTAGGGTAGAATTAATCATGCCCTCCCTTGGGTCTTCATTGGATCCCATAAAGCCGTGAGACTCTTGCCAACCTATTAATTGTTCTTGCAGAGATTTGTGTATAAATGTAGTGTTTTTCTATAGTTCGAGTGGTGTATGATTCCCTTTCTTTGCCTTCAGGATCTAAGAATGATAGACACTCAAAAATTGTGTTTGTTGAATTTAACTTCCAAATTCAATAGGACTACTTAAGAGGAATACTGTAGTGTGGATAGGACTCTAATCTATGGAATCTAATCTCATCTAATCTCTGGTTTAGATTTGGCCCAGGAAAGAAAATACCAAGGGGGATATGATCTCAAGTGTCCCAAGGGCTCAGTTAAACACAATTAAAACTAGTGGGTATGAGTTGGAAGGGCAATGTATCTCAGTTTCAGATATAACATTCTAGTAGTAAATATCTAACAATGGAACAGGTTACCTTAAGAACAATCATGAGTTCCCCTTAAGTTACATAGTCAAGCACAGGCTGAACAAACCTATGGCAAATGTACTGAGGAAGTGATGAGGGAGCATAAGGCAAGCTGAGGGCAAAGCACAAGCTAACAACTCCTGCCCTGGGTGAGATACCAAGGACAAAGGAATGAGAAAGAAAACCAATGGTTAACTGATAGAGGTTACAGCCGTGCAGGACAGGAGTCTCCATCAATTTACAAGTATCTTAGTAAATGACAAAAAGGCAATCTTAACAACAGGCTAATCTCGATAAACTCCTTACTATCTTAATAATAATGCTTTGCTAGAGGTAAAAACAACCTTAGTTTGACAGTAGCTAGCCCCAGTAATCTCTGAGCCTTCTTTAGCATAGGAAATCCCTTTAAGGAACTTCCTCTTGACTTGATGTCCCTCCTGACTCAGTATATAGCCAGTCACTCTTCACAACCCCAGTGCAGCTCTTTCTGCCCACGGGTCCTGTCTCCAGGCTTTAATAAAATTACCTTTTTTGCAAAAAAGACATCTTCAAGAATCTTTCTTGGCCATCAGCTCTGAATCTCCACCACTCCAAAACCCCATCATAAGGAATTATTTCCTGCAATCAGAAACACATTGAATCAGATGACCTCAAAAGGATGTCTTGACCTTGATGATTCTGGTGCTAAAAAGGTATAATTTTCAAAACAGTTGAAAACATGACTCCCATACATGTATAGAATGAAGAAATGTTAAAGATTCATTTCAGCTTTCTAATGAGAGAACTAGAGGAAAGGTAGTAAAATCAGTTCAACAGAATTAGAGGAATAGAAATTACCTTCACCAGAAGAGACATTCTGATAGAACTTTGCTGAATGTGAGACAAAACTGGTTAATGTCTCCAGGGCATTAAAATGGTAACCTTTAGGATTATCCTTTTTACTAGATAGAAATGATTTGCATCTCTACTGGACAAAGTTTACAGATTAATAGTAACTACACAGAGATGGAGCTTTTATCTAACAGTAAATAGAAAAAAGGAAATAAAGTGACAATCCCCTTTAAAAAAGTTAGTAATACTTGGATGAGCTTGTCAAACAATGTCCCAGTGTATTAAGCTTCCTGAACTGCTGTAACAAATTACCGCAAACCAGGGAGCTCAAAACAATAGAGATGTATTCTCTCATTGTTCAAGAGGCTGGATGTCTGAGATCAAGGTGTCCACAGTGCTGGTTTCTTCTGGAGGCTGTGAGGGAGGATCCCTCCCATCCTTCCCTCTTAGCATCTTGTGTCCTGGCAATCCTTGGACTTGTAGACACATCATAGCAATCTCTGCCTTTGCAGTCACATGGCATTTCTTCCTTGCGTGTCTGACTGTTTCCTGGTCTTTCTTCTCTTCTAAGGGCACCAGCCATATTGGGTTGAGGATGCACCCTGCTGTGGTATATATGACCTCATCTCAACTAATTACATCTGCAAAAACTCTATTTCCAAATAAGGTCACATTTTGAGGTTTGGGGAAGGACATGGATTTGCCGTGTGTGTGTGTGTGTGTGTGTGTGTGTGTGTGTGTGTGTGTGTGTAGTGGGTAATCAACCTAATATACCCAGTAAGAGAGTAAAGGGACATGCCACCTACTTTTTTTTTTGCCTTATTTCCAAGTTTTAAAGTCTTTTTCTTAACAGCAGCAGTCACTTTCTCAGTCTTTCCACTGATGTCTCCTAGATTTTAGCAGCAGTCATCCAGCTAAGGCTAGCTCTACATTTATTGATAGGATACAAAGGAAAGATACTAAGTATGGGTCTAATATGAAACATAAGGTCTAAATCACATAGGAATGCTTGATATAATCATCCAAAAGCCTTTAATAATTCCAGTGCTGTTCTCAGGTCCCTTGGTTACTATTTTGGGAGAAGTGCTTTTCATGACTGTTTGGGTGTGTAGCCTGTCCCTGGAATTATGAAGTGTGATTCAGGAGAGTAGGTCTTGACAGACATCAAGAACAGAGGAGGAAATTTTAAGTTATACAGGCAGCTTCCCTGTCCCCTTTTTTTTGTTTGTTTGTAAATGAAAGCTTTTTTTTTTTTAATTTTTAACGTTTATTTATTTTTGAGACATAGAGCCAAAGCATGAGCAGGAGGAAGGCAGAGAGAGAGGGAGACACAGAATCTGAAGCAGACTCCGAGCCATCAGCACAGAGCCTGACGCGGGGCTCGAACTCACAGACAGCGAGATCATGACCTGAGCCGAAGTTGGCTGCTTAACAGACTGAGCCACCCAGGCACCCCAATGAAAGCTTTTTAATAGGATATCCAGTTAAGCAGAATTTAGGATTTTATAACAGAGAAGTTACCAGCACTTATCTAGGTTAGCCTCTGTAGCAAGTGTCTTTAGAGTGGATTTTTTAGGGGCTGGAGAAAGGAGTCACTGCAAGGGCAACTCAGTCATACAAATGTAAGATGAATAGGGATCCATTACTGTGGTCATTTAACAGGAGCCTTTGGGCGGGGGGGCTAGACTTTGTTCCAAAAACCTTGGCTGGTAGAGACAGTTACTAGATTAGCAGGTGGGTAGATTTGAGTGGAAGGGGAGTGAGACTCATCTCCTACACTTTCACTCCTGAGATTCCATGTTCTTGAGGCTTTTTCTGATAAAATGTTTATGGCAGCACTATCAACAACAGCCAAATAATGGAAAGAGTCCAAATGTCCATCAACTGATGAATGGATAAAGAAGATGTGGTGTATATACATAATGGAATACTACTCAGCAATGAGAAAGAATGAAATGTTGCCATTTGCAACAACACGGATGGAACTGGGGGGTATTATGCTAAGTGAAATAAGTCAGTCAGAGAAAGACAGATACCACATGTTTTCACTCATATGTGGAATTTGAGAAACTTAACAGAAGACCATGGGGGAAGGGAAGGAGAAAAAATAGTTACAGAGAGGGAGGCGAACCATAAGAGACTCTTAAATACAGAGAAAATACTGAGGGATGATGGGGGAGTGGGGGGAGGGGAAAATGGGTGATGAGAATTGAAGATGGACTTGTTGGGATGAGCACTGGGTGTTGTATGTAAGCGATGAATTATGGGACTCTACTCTCAAAGCCAAGAGCACACTGTATACACTATATGTTGGCTAACTTGAGAATAAACTATATTTACAAAAAAAAAAAAAAAACTCAGAAAACAATGATGGCTCTGATCCAGCTGAAGTCAGTGGATGTGAAAGGTCACCTAGAACTCAAATGGGCACTCATTTATCTATCCATTCATTTCCCCTGTTACCTACCTTCCTATCGATTCTACCTATTTGGGTGGGAAAATATCTGGGCTGGGGAAACTGGGCTCCACAAAAGCCTTAAATATTTGTGGTCTTCCGAAATCTGTTATAGCAGAATGTCATGCTGGAAAAACTGGGCAAGCATGTGGTTGAACTAAAGGTGATATAACCTTAAGGTCCAGGTGTAGAACACAACTGTGTCTGAAGCCAAGAAGCCATTACTGCCAACTGGGCCTCCATCAGGCATAGTGGCTGCTGGGTTTGATCTGCAAAACTCAGGTTTTCCTCCACCTGGGCCTAGGGGGTGGGCAATGAACTTCGAATTCTTGGCACTGAGATGGCAGGTGTAAGGAAGATTTCTGGAAGGAGATAATGAAATTTCTGATAAATAGAGCAGGTAAGGGCTCAAGGAAGAAATTAGAAAAAAGAAAAGCAGTTAATGACCTTGGTTCTCTCCCAGGTTGATAAGATGGCCCAACTAGTTCTAGACATTCAGTAACATTTTGCCTGTTTTTCAGCTTGCTGCAAGTTACCCACAAGTAAGTCAATCTTTCCTTTTCCTCTTCTCGATATGAAAACTCTGGGTTGCTGCCTGGAATTGTGTTATTTTATTTCTGGACACACATTCAAAAGAATTGGATAGAATGATTTCGTTCAAAACAGATGATGGCATTCTGTCTGCTTGCTTATGGCATTTGCCAAGTGTACTTTGTGTTATTCTTTATGAGACTTGTTTTATCAAATGCTGTCGTCTTTCCCAAGTAGCTGATATGCAAAAGGCCTAGGTATATTCTTGAGCTGCTGCAAATGCTGTTATTATTGTTTTATAGCTCTTTTCAAAGTTAGCTTTATATTTTAAAATGTTACTTATTGCAAAATATTTAAATAAAGAAGAAAAATAGGGAATATATTAGAAATTCTACCTCAAATGATGATTATGTTGGTGCACATAGACACATGTAAGTATATGTATACAACTTTACATAAACATTGATATATATATGATATATATGATGTATATGACATATATATGATGCTCTGCAACCAATATTATTACACAATAAATTTTGATGGACACCTTTCCATATTCATAAATGTAGATCTAGAAGTCACTTTTAGTGACTGGAGGTTATCACATTGTCTGTACCATAATTTACTTACTTAGTTGCCTATTGAAGGCCATTTAGGTTGCTTATGATTTTCCATCATTATAAACAATGCTGAACATCTTCGTGCCTATATTTTTGACATTTTTTGTAATTATCATCTTAAAGTAAATTCCTAGAAGTGGGATTGCTAATAATAATATGCAAACATTTTGCAAAAACATTGAAAAGGTTATACAAATAAAATACTTAAAATTTTTTTTAAATTTTTGTTTGTTTGTTTGTTTGTTTATTTTTGAGAGACATAGAGGCACAGCATGAACAGGGGAAGGGCAGAGAGAGAGGGAGACACAGAATCGGAAGCAGGCTCCAGGCTCTGATGAGCCATCAGCACAGAGCCCAACGCGGGGCTCGAACTCACAGACCGCGAGATCATGACCTGAGCCGAAGTCGGCCGCCCAACCGACTGAGCCACCCAGGCGCCCCTAAAATACTTAAAATTTTAAGTTCATATGTTTCTGTATCACCTTGTTGTCTGGTTCAACTCTATAAAATCCCCTATTTTAAATATTTCTACTTTTATTATTCATTGGGACTACCTTTGTAACTTAAGACTGTTATATTCATATGTATTTATTTATCAGTGTTAGAGAACATGTTGACTTCCATTGAATTATCAAGGACACATGTCCTCATGGTCCTTTCCTGCTAGGTTTTCTGCATCTACCCCTGCTGTATCTATATTATCTCACATTAATCTAGAGGTAAAAGTCAAATTTAGATTTTCAAAAAAACCAAAATCCATGTATACAAAGCTTTTATGAACAATATACATTCCCCAAAGAGATTAGAGATAAGCTATATTGAAGCAAAGCAAATCATTTTAATGGGCATAGAAGACATTCTCATATTAAAAAGCTCCATGAGCTGTCTGTACTTAATGAAAGATGGCAACCAATCCTTGGTCATTCTCCTCACTACAAGATGGAGTTTATTTCTCCTCCCTTTGAATCAGAGCTGTCCTGGTGACCACTTAACCAATGGAATGCAGTGGGAATTAACCAGTGTTAGTTTATTTGAGGGCTGCTGGCTTCTGCTTCCTCTCTCTTAGAATGCTTGTCCTTGTGACGTCCTCTTGAAGCCTGGCCACCATGATGTGAGATGCTCCACACAACATGTGCCTACCCAAGCTCCCAGCCAACCACCAGCATCCACTGCCAGCCGTGGAATCTTGGACATTCCAGTCTAGTTGAGTCTCCAGAAGTTTGCAGCTCCAGTTGCCTATGACTATGTGGAAATGGAAAGTATATCCCAATGAACTTACAGATTTGGCTAAGGGGATTTCATTTGAGCTCCCAAATGTCTTCAGACTCAGCTCACATCATGTAGGACAAGTGAAACATGCAGGTGAGTCCAGATTTAGGATAGACCGCTAGAGAGAAATGCAGACCTGAGGCAGCTGCCCAACCCCGGGCTCTAGCCTTCATTTCACCCCAATATCACCCTCTTTTGTGGGATCCTTCCCATCTCTCGTCCTGTCTGCCCTACCGTCACTACTCTTTCTTTCAAGAGGCAAACAAGTCAAATTCCTCCTCCAGCCTCATTGAAAATATCTTTCCCCACCCTGGATACTTTAAGGCTGCTGAGGCAGGTTCTCAGTGGGCAGGAACCTACAGAGACGCTGTTCCATGTAAAGTCAGTTCTCTCTCAATGGAGAATCATGGCAAATGCGATTCTGTCTCCAAGATGAACAAGGGATAAGTTAGATACACTGCTTCCCCCACGTTCAGCGATGAGAAACTTCTCTTCCTTCCCTTCTTTGTCGCCTCCCTTTCTCCTCCCCTTCTCCTTGCCCTGTCTCTTTGTTCTCCTTGCCCTCATTCCTCTGCATGCCGCGAAGCAACCCAGTTGCTTTTTCAGACTGATCACTGTTCCAATTCCAAAAACAAATGACCTCATGGCAGAGCTGCATACCCAGAGTCCATGAATGAGTGTTAGATGACAATGGAAATGAATTAATCAGTTATTCAACACAGTCGTTAAGCACCTGTTTTCTTTTTTTTTTAAATTTTTTAAAAATGTTTATTTTTTGAGAGAGAGAGACAGAGCATGAGCAGGGGATGGGCACAGACAGAGAGGGAGACACAGAATCTGGAACAGGCTCTAGGCTCTGAGCTGTCAGCACAGAGCCCGACACGGGGCTTGAACTCAGGAACGGTGAGATCATGACCTGAGCCAAAGTCGGACGCTTAACTGACTGAGCCACCCAGGCACCTCTAAGCACCTGTTTTCTGGAAGGCACTGAGCTAGCCAATAGGGAAGAAATAAAAGATATGTGATGTTCACCCTTTATTTCTTCTCCCATTTTTGTTCTAAATACCTTATGTATGTGACAGTGTCTCTCAGTCTAGCCTATTAGTTTAAACATATTTACTGAGCTCTCCCAACATCCCAGGAACTATAGAAGTATGTACCTTTAGGAAAGTTCCTTTGGCTCTGTACATGCTTTCCTTGTCCCAGTTTCCTAGGGCTGTTGTAACAGAGTACCACAAATCGAATGGCTTAAAACAATAGAAATTTATTTTCGCATAGTTACGGAGACCAGAAAGTCTGAAATCAAAGGGTTGGCATGATCATCTTCCTTCTGAAGACTCTAGGGGAGCCTTCCCTTCCTTGTCTCTTCCAGCTTCCAGTGGTTCCAAGCTCCCCTTGGCTTGTGGGGGCATTGCTCCAGTCTCTGTCTCTCTTCTCACATGGCCATCTTCTCTCTGTGTCTGTCTGTATCCAAATGTTCCTCCTCTTGTAAGGACACCAGTCATGTTGGATTAAGGCCCACTCTGTTGTAATATGGCGTCATCTTTTAAAAAAAATGTTTCTTTATTCAACTACTCAGCAATGAAAAAGAATGAAATCTTGCCATTCGCAACAACATGGATGGAACTGGAAGGTATTATGGTAAGCAAAATAAGTCAGTCAGAGAAAGATATATGATTTCACTCCTATGTGGAATTTGAGAAACTCAACAGATGCACATAGGGGAAAGGAAGGAAAATAAGATAAAAACAGAGAGGGAGGCAAATCATAAGAGACTCTTAAATACAGAGAACAAACTGAGGGCTGCTGAATGGGGGTGGGGGTGGGGGTGCGAGGGATGAGTTAAATGGATAACAGGCATTAAGGAGGCACTTTTCAGGATGATCACTGGGTGTCATATGTAAGAGATGAATCACTCCTGAAGCCTAGACTACACTGTATGTTAACTAACTTGAAAACAATGTTTATTTATTCATTAAGAGAGAGAGGGAGAGAGAGAGAGAGAGAGAGAGAGCAGGAGAAGGGCAGAGAGAGAGGAGAGGGAGAGAATCCCAAACGGGCATCATGCTGTCAGTGCAGAGCCCAACACAGGGCTCAAACTCATGAACTGTGAGATCGTGACCTGAGCCAAAATCAAGAACCAGACATTCAACCAACTGAACCACCCAGGCGTCCCTAATATGGCCTCATCTTAACTTTATTAATTCTGCAAAAAACTTTATCTCCATAAAGGTCATATTCACAGCTAAGGGAGTATAACTTCAACCTGTTTTTTGGCAGGGGACACAATGCAACCCATAACACTCTTCTTCTGTCTTCCTCTTTCTGTCTGATTAAGTTCTCCTCCTACTCCCCATTCTATAACTTTTCTCCCTTTTCTCCACACACGTGTACCCTCCATTCTCATGCGCCTCCGCCCCAGACTGGCCAGCTGTAAACCAAACCCTATGTCTCTCCCAGTAGTGATGCTGCCTCTCTTGGAGGTGGATCACAGTAGCCCAGAGGTGAAAAAAGGAGGGGAATATCTTTCGAGTGACAAAAGTCTCAGCGGTCGCTTTCTCTTTCCCACTCTCTCAGTGTCCTGCCATCTTGAATCTACCACCTACTGGTAAACACTCTGGAAGGAAGGAGCTGAGAAAAAAAGGGTGATAAGGATGAAGAAATTCTCTAGATAATTATAGCAGGCAATTAATCTAATTAAGTGAATATTATTCAACCACTTTCATAATACCTGCCAGAATGTTGTCAGATTTTGATAAAGTGCAGCAGTAGATTTTTAAATAAGTAGGAAGGGATTACAGCTCTTAACTTTGGCAATAAAACTTTTAATAAATCCATCAACTCCATCTCACCCGTTTTATATTTCCTCCTGTGGGTCCTGCCTTTGTTAACAAGTGGGCTTTGCAATTGGACAGCATGTCATTGGCGCCTAATACTTGAGTGATTTCAATCAGATCAGCCGAAGCGCTGGCTCATGTAAATGCTGATGGATACACTTTATCAAGCTGAGCCAGCTTCTGGTATCGAGAAGTCAGTGCCTCTCGTGTCTGCTCTCTCCCCTCAATCACACGAGAGTGAAGGCTTGTGGTCAGACCTTAATGGACACAAGTGTATTATTTCAATTGTTGATGGTCTGTTCTCCAGTGTCTCTTTCCCACATAAAGGGTCACTAGTGGCCTTCACTCTCTTGATTTCTGGCATCCCAGGTGAGAAAATGAAGAGAGCCATATTGTTGTGACACATTTCAAACCAACTCCTACGGACTGTGAGCCAGCTCTGAGACAGGTACGAAGGGCTGGCTTATTAGTTTGCTAAGGCTGTCACAACAAAATACCACAGACTGTGTGGCTTGGACAACAGATATGTATTTTCTTATAATTCTGGAGGCTAGAAGTCTGAGATTGATGTGTCAGTTAATTTGACTTCTTGTGAGACCTCTCCTATTGGCTTACAGATGGCCACCTTCTTTCTGTGTCCTCCTGTGATCTTTTCTCTGTGTGCACCCCTGGTGTCTCTTTTTGTGTCCAAATTTCTTTGTCTTATAAGAACACCAGTATGATTGGATTAGAGCCCATCCTAATGGCCTCATTCTAACGTAATCACCTCTTTGGAGAACCCTATTTAAAGAACCAAATCCAGTCACATTCTGAGGTACGGGGGGTGGAGTGGGGTTGGGGGAGAGGGCATGTTAGGGCTTGAATGTATGAATTTGGAAGGGACACAAATCAGTCCATACTAGCTAAGCTTGGCAAGACTGGTGGGTTTTAGCAGCAATATATGCCCCTTACTGTGCTTTACTTCCCTCTTCCTGTCTTTACCCTCATCATCCAGTGTCTTGTAGATATGCATCTCTCAGAGGTGGCACCTAGAAAGACCTTCCCAGGTCATTCTAAGGAACACTGAACTGTGGTCCCTCTGCGTCACTGTCAGTTGGTGATAACCGACTTTACAATACCAACAACCGTTATCTAATTTTTTTTATATGGTGACAGGCTATTCAATTAAAAGTCTCAGAGAGAGAGAGAGAGAGAGCAAGCTGCTGTGGGTAAACTGTGCATAGCCCACACTATTTTATCGATGTTGTGATCAATAGGGATGGACCGTTACTGAAGCATTTAACGGAGAGTTGTGATTATAAATTATTGTAGCCCCATGCAGGCAGTGCCACAAATGTGTGCTAGATGTGAGAATTTTATGCATCATGCAATTCTTCATAAAAAGAAAATCAATGAGAGTAATTGCTCGAGACATCCTTCCTAAAACCAGTGAGATTTTATATATTTATCTGTGTATATTCAACATCATGTATGTATGAATAGGTATATCGTGATGTGTGTATGTGTACGTGTGTGCATTCATCTCACATATAATAAAGTATCAAGCATCCTAACTACAGACTTCTGAGGATTTCCTTGGAGTCTCTGATCCTGCGCTCATCCCTAGTTTGAATTCCAGTACTATTATCTCCACTTGAAGTTCTTTGCCCAAACTCAGCACGGAGAATAGCTCACTTGGCAACTTTTTCATAAAGGTAGACTCTCCACCGTGTTGCTTGGCCTTCTGTCTTACTCTGTCTCTCTCCCTTAAATCACTTTCCATGCTTCTTTCCCGTGTTCTAACATCTACTCCAAAGTTTTTCCTTGAACTCCCTGCGCAAAGCTAAAACAAACAAACAAAAAACCAAAAACAAACAAAACAAAACTTACATTACTGAATTAGATACAGCAATTTAGCTCTCTATCCTGATCCCAGACTGGCTTCTGGGCCTTTCTCTGAATTGAGAAAAATCATTCCGCACGTATTTATTGAACACTTACCAGGGGTGGTATTTTAGGTGCCTGAGGGTCTCTTGAAGGGGTTCTTCTAAGTAAGGAGAACATCCACTTTCAGAACAAAGAATGGGTTGAAACGTAGATTTTTTTCCCTGAGATTTCTTTATGTTTGGATGAGGTAAAATTCTTAGAACCCTCATCTCTATTTATTAGGAGAATTTCTTAAAGGTCTTGTTGCACTTTAAAACAATTATTGTGGGGCACCTGGGTGGCTCAGTCGGCTAAGCATCCCAATTTTGGCCCAGGGCATGATCTCACAGTTCATGGGTTCGCGCCCCGCATCGGGCTCTCTGCTGTCAGTACAGAGCCTGCTTAGGATCCTCTGTCTCCCTCTTTCTGCCTCCCTGCATGCACACATGCTCTCTCACTCTCTCTCTCTCAAAAATAAATAAACATTAAAATTTTTTTTAAGTTATTGTGATCTTCAGAACCTTTTCATCATCCCCAACTGAAACCCTACCTATTAAACAGTAACTCCCCGTCTCCCACGTCCAGACCCTGGCAGCTGTGATTCTACGTTCTGTCTTTATAAATTTGCTTACTCTCCCCACCTCATGTAAGTGGAATCGTATAATATTTTCCCTTCTGTGTCTGACTTACTTCAACTTAGCATGACATTTCAAGGTGTCATCCATGGAGAAGCATGTACCAGAATTTTGGTGTGTTTTTTTTTAAAGGCCAAATAATGTTCCATTGTATGGCTATATCACAGTTTTGTTTATTCATTCATCTGTTCACAGACATTTGGGGTGTGAGTGTGTGTGAGAGCAAGTGAGAGAGAGAGAGAGAGAGTGTGTGTTTGTGTGCATGTGTGTGTGTGTGTATGTTGGTTAGAGAAGACGTGGTGACATTTTTGAGGTGGGCTGTGAGACTGGTCAGGATTCGGGGACGTGAAGATGAAAAGCTCTTCCCTAGTGACATGAGCAAGACACCAGACAGGTGTGGTAGACACCGTTACTTCTCCATCCAAATCCTCTAGGCCCCTTTACCTTTCTTCTTCCGCCCCCTACACGAACTTTGGTGTGCTGGGCTTTCAAGAGCCCTGCACCTGTGACTCTTTGAGGGCTGTCCTTGGACGACTTAGACCAGTTTTGCCTCCCTGCACAGAGATCCAGAAGTGCCTGGTGTTTATATCTCACCTTCCCTGCCTCTGCCCACCCAGCCCCTAGCCAAGGACTTGCTGCTGCAGGAGTGGGAGGGCTGGTAAACTTTGCCTCTGAGGCTTACTTGAAAACTGAAACTTCCCCACTGGACCAGGTCCATGCTCCCATAGCTGTATTATGCCCCTTCTTGGCTTTTTTCTCTCCCGTCTAGCTTCCTGCACACTAGTCCTCACATCAGGGACTCTGGGCAACCCCACCTAAGATAGTAGGAGTGTGTACT
The DNA here is from genome assembly GCA_030068075.1 of Paguma larvata. Taxonomy (NCBI): domain Eukaryota; kingdom Metazoa; phylum Chordata; class Mammalia; order Carnivora; family Viverridae; genus Paguma; species Paguma larvata. The sequence continues at coordinate 10,572,929 of CM057839.1, read as the reverse complement.
GGGAACAGAAGTAGCTCAATTTAACTATAGTGAAGAAGGGTAAGTGCGGTTAGGTGACAGAGGGCTTTGAATGCCGGGCGAGGCATTAGTCCTTCATTCTGGAGGGAACGGGCTGTCATCAGCAGTTTCTCAACGTGAATTAGCCTCCGTGTGAGGGAGATTAATAAAGAAGTTAGAGTGTAGGGAATCTGGACGCTGTCAGCCGGCTAGAAGACTATTTTGATAACCCAGTTACCGTCGGCTTAAAATGTGTGTTAGATGTGGCAGCGGGAGGTGAAGATGGGCCACACGTGAGGGGGGCTGTGTCGGCGTGGCGTGGAAGCGAACACTGAGGATGAGGGAGAAGGCACCCGATGCCGCATCCTGGGTCTCCACCTGTGAGGAGAAGGGGGCGCCATATACACAGGAAGTAAGGCGGCTTTAGAAGGAAAGGTAAACTTGGCCTCCACATATGGTCTGCCACCCTGAAACCACCTATTTTAACCCAGAATTAATATTTCTTCCCCTCGCACGCTTCACGATTTATCTCTCAGGAGCAGACATTCCTTTCCTAGTCATCATCTTGCATAATTCTTAGATCACTGTGGCTTAATTGGTGTTTGATCATTCTTAGCCTCAGCGCTCCAACATCAAGGGAGAGTTTGCAGAGATGGGGGGAGGGAGCTCCTCACTGCAATGACAGGGCGTTTCACAGAGCTGCGTGTTGTCTTCTGTAACAGGTTCTCGGATGGCATGCACTGCATTTAGATAACACCTTAACGCCAACGGAGCAGCAAGTTGGGAGAACTGAGTTGTGAACGAGTTCCATTTCGCAGTAGGGCTGAGTTTACTGCACACGTGAAAAATTAACTGTGTCCTTCTTCACAGTCCTCCAATATACTAATCATTCTGCAGAAGCAGAGTGGGTGAACTTGCAGGCCAAACATTCCAAGCAATAAAAACACAAGATAATCAGGGTATCGCTGAAATAATTTTTCTTACAGACACAACACTTAGCTTTATTGTCAGAGTTATCTAAGATTGTATTTTGCTTAAGATAATGAGCCCTATGCTAAGAACTGAGAAATACTCAAAGGCGCTTCACTTTTAATTTAAGCACAAGTTAAATGTCCCATCCCGGAGCAGAGACGTCGCCATTGTTCTTAGCGCATCTGGAGTTTATCCCTTTCCAAATTTCCATGTTTTTCATGTTAGATGATGGTGCTGTGCCCCATTGGCAGCTCTCTGTGGGGAGCCCGAGGAAAAATTTCCTGCTTAGTAAACAAGGACCAAAAACTGAAGGATGATGCCTAAAGTAGTTTAATCATTCATGAGTTGATTTAGACTCACCAGCAGTTTTGAACTCTTACTATGTGCTAGGCATAGCGCTAAACACAACACTGGAGATATACTAGAGATGGAGAAATGAGGTACAGCTTCTTCTGGCTAGTCAGGGTTAGTGACATTGGAAATGGACAATTACAGTACGGTGTGGTGTGGTACACGGAGGTCTTACCACATGGCAGAGAGGAGGGGGTTCTGTTGGAGGTTCGCCCATTCCGGGTCGCCATCCCCACCAGCTTGTTTCAAATGGATTGAACACTCCTTACATCTGGCACTTTAAAAAGCGAGGAGAGTCTTCAAAAAGTGAAAATATAGAATTTTGATCTAGAAATTCCACCCCTAAGTAGACGCCTGAGAGGAAAACACCACCACACAGAAACATGTTGCAGCCTTCTTCACAATAGCCGCAGGGCGGGAACAACTCAGATGCCCGTCATTTGGTGAATGGATAGGCAAAATGTGGTCTATCCATACAGGGGAATATTATTATTCAGCCATAAAAAATAATGAAGTTCTGACACATGCTATAACAACGATGAATCTTAAAAACATTATGCTAAGGGAAAGAAGCCAGACATGAAAGGTCATGGTTGCATGGTTCCATTTCTACAAAATATCCCAAAGAGATAAATCCAGAGGCAGAAAACAGATTTGTGGCTGCCTTGGACTAGGGGAGCAGGAATGGGGATAGCTATGGAGTATCCTTTTAGGTTATGAAAATGTCTTGGAACTAGATAAAGGTGATATTGCACAACATTGCGTATGACCTAATTGTCACTGAATTGTACACTTCAGAATGGTGAATTTTATGTATGTGAATTTTACCTTAATTAGAGACCATGAGAGAAGAGAGAGAGGAGAGACTTAGTTATTTGTGTTCAGACCAAAGCTAAAGGGACACCAATTAGGCAGTCTGAATCCTATCACCTGGGAAAGCCATTAATAGGGAAGAAAAGGACCTCTTCAAAGTTATCTTTGGTTCACGGTATGTTTTACATCAAAATATACTCAGTCTTTGAAATATAAACAAAAGTATTCTGATTCTTACCGTTTCTTTTCCAAGGGGAGAAATGTGTTACAGGCTAACCTCTTGCTCTCCATTCCTTATCCTCCCTTCAATTCTAGAAGAATCTCAGGTCAATGGGATTTCAGAGGAAGCTTTCCAGAGAAGAAAGTCCCTATCTGAATGGAGCATTTGAAGGGATTAACTGGAGCCATTTAGCTGAAGACTTTGGGAAGGAGGAGTGGGTAGAAGGAATTGCAATCGGGGAGACAGCGTGACCAAAATAATGTAGCATGGAAAAACATGGTATATCTGGGGAACTATGAGCGGGTTATTATTACTGTACAGGAAGGTGAGGCAGGGACTGGAAGATGGGGCTGTAGACCTAGAAAGAGAATGCTTTCTGTGCGATGCTAAGTATTCTGGAGGCCGTGGTATTCTGGAAATGGCTTGCCTATGCACAAGCTGAGTGTGTACGTCTCCCAACTTGGAACTCAGTAACATCACATTGGCCAAAGCGAGGGCTCCTTGGGTGTGAAATCTGTGTCTTTGCACAAGAACCTATGTTTGGTTTAATGCTTACTTGTCGCTGTCTTGACGTTCTGAATAATTCTTTAACAATCAACCCTACATGTTTGTGTTGCACCTGGCCCTATGAATTATGTAGCTGGTCCTGGGTGAGAGAGTTTACATGGCAGAAATTGGCGAGTGCTGCAAATCAGGGCTTTGCCTCCAGGAGAACCAGTTACCAAACATCTATCAGCACACCATTGTCTGGTGGAAACCTGCCAAAAGCTGTAGTTTCTGAGGTGTGACTGGGTGGGTATCAGGATGTTGTGGGGGAGGGTGGGAAGAGGAAAGATGTCTAATGATTCCTGCTTTAGGAAATGACATGAGCGTAGTGTAAATTGTGCATCTGTTTATTGTATCAAAGAAGTAGGCAGTGACCGCCTGCTCTGCCTCAGGTACTTTGCGAAGCACTAGAAACGAAAACCAAATAGAACCTATCCTTGAGGAAAGAAAGGTCAGGGAAGACTAGCCACTAACCTGAAGCATGAAGAAGAATGAAGTTATGTGCAAAAGTGAGAGAATCTGGGTCCTTTTGAGACTGGCACGTAGTCCTGTGTGGCTGAATTTGGGTGCTTCTGGGGGAAGGGGTGGGTGGAGACTGAAAAGTGGTCAGATGGCTGTTAGACCACCAACACCATGGTCGAAATTTTGGCTTATTTGGCAGGCGGTGGGGAACCACCACTGGGATAAGCAGAGTAGTGATGTGTCTAGAGCTTCATTTTGGAAAAGTCCTCTTTACAGTGCGGGGCATTGACTGGAGTCAGGACAGCAGGCGGGGGGTTCGTCCAGGATGGGAGTGAGAGGTGCCTGCCGCACAAGGTGGTGGCAGTGGGAAGAAAGAGAAAGGAGATGTTTGAAAAATTTCAATAATAATGGCGATTCGATGCCTGGATGTGGGTAATGAGGGAGGGATGAGAGGCTAGGATTACACTCGGGTTTCTGGCATGAATATCTGTGTGGAAAAAGAAAAAGAAAAAAAAATTTAAGTCATTGAAACATTTCTTCTAACCCAGAAACCATGTACCTTATTTTTCTTAGCGAGGGTTATGTTGGTCCCATACAGGCAGTCAAAGCGGTAAAAATGTATAGTTCAATGAAAACATGCTCCAGAAAGAAATTATACAAGAAAAACATTGGCTCAGTACAAATGCATCTTGTTTTTAAGCCAACTTGGGAAAGGTAGATACAGTTTAGTTTCATAACAATAAAACACAGATTCATGAACCCCGTTAGATCATATTCTGCATCTCATTGGTGATGTGTCACCTTAGTTTCAACAGAATCCAGGCCAGGGGAGGTACAGGAAGATGGTGAGAGGTCAGAGATGTAATTGAGGTCAAATCAACCACAAGTGGAGTCTGGAGAGTTGTTAGCACAGGGAAGATGTCTTGCTTCAAAAGGTGGGTGGTAGAGTTCTGTGCATTTAGAACTACAGGCTAAAGGGAAAAATAAACTCGATGACTAATAGGCAAAATGAAATATAGCTACTTTACTTCCATAAATGTGTATGTGAAATTGATTCAATTTAATTTTTAAAATAATTGTCTTAGACTCTGGACATTGGAAACACAAATACAAAGAAAGATTTGATCTCTGTTCTCAAGCAGCTTACAACCACGAACATAGCCAACTTTAAGAGATGAGAGACTGAATATAAAATGGACAATGGCCAGTCCAATGGTAAAAAAAAAATGAAGTTATAAAAATAGAATTCTGCCCTCAAATCTGTAGCAACCAACTCAGGAAATCAAATCCACTATCTACAGTAACAGCTCAGAAAGCCAGACTATTATCTGTAAGTTAGACTTGTAGGAGTTCAGACCACTATTTCTGGCAATCAGTCCAGGAAGCCAAACAATAACCCCTGTAATGATTGGCCCCACGTGGCCAGGATTTGATTCATATCAGACAGCTCCCTTTTTTCTTCTCTCTGCTTCCACCTTAGCACCAACCAGAGTGAGCCAAATATGCACCCCTAACCAATCACTCAGGATTCCCTGCCTCCAGTGAGCCCACCTCCAGCTGCCCCACGCCAACAGCCTTCAGTCGGGACACCCCTGGAGACTTCCTTTCCGCCATTACAAAGCACTTCCACACAGCTACCTCCTTGCAGTCTCTGTGAAATGCAAGTGATAGTGGCCCACTCCCTTGTCACAGCAAGCTCTAAGTAAATAGATTTGCCTGTTCTTACTTGGGTGGTTCATTTATCACCACATAGACAAGGCAGAAAGAATAAAGTAAGTGCAAAAAATGCGTACAAATCTCACACTGTGTGGGAATAGAAGAAAGAGTACTTCATTCTGTCAGAGAAGGTTGGGCACGCAAACTTGTACTGGCTGAGAAACACTCGTGGTACTTCCCTACATAATTTCTCTTTTAAATTTTTGTACACTGGTGCTAAAATAACTTGAAGACTTTTGACAAAGGGGAAGATGCTGTCTGACCTTCAAAGGGAAAGAGCAGGTTTGGCGGCTAAGGCTTAGATCTTCCCTCCCAGCTCAGGACTCGAAGAAAAACTGGAATCACTGAAACTGGCAGGGGCTCAGCTAGATTTCAGGCATTCTTTATCAAACATGAGCATAAACTGTGTTTTGAGTGAGAAAGCTGCATATTTTCATTACTATTGGTGAAATAACATTTTGAGATATTTGTATTTCAGCCCAGTTTTCTCCTTTTATCCCCCTCAGTCAAACAGATAGTAGACCCTGAGGTTCCTTGTTCAGACAGGGTTTGCCACTGACTGATTTGTTTCCAAGCTTAAATCACTGAAGAGGTAAGACAGTGGGTCCCTGATAAGGAACCCTCACTAAGAGTGTCCTGCTTGGAGATCTGATGTCGTGGAGAAGCAGGAATGAGAGGCATGAAGGACCCTTCCCCTCTCCATCTGAGCCACTCCCCACCACAGATTAGAAAGAACTTAGGTAAAAGGGGAAGTCTGGGGGTCTTAGAGGATAGGCTATGGCTTCCCAGAAGTACTTGGACCCAAGGCAGAAGCAAGAGGGGCAACCAGCTTATTTAGGCAGATGGGCTCCCACATGTAGATGGGAACAACAGAGAGCTGGGAGGCTGGCTGGGCCACGTAGGGAGAAGTGATAACTAATAACCCTCGTCCAGAGGACCTCCATCACCTCCCGAATGCAGCAGGGAACCATCAGGAAGCTCTGAAAGTGATTCAGGTTACTTTTTCTGCCAGCCTTGCATTATTGGAATTGAATAAGAAATCAGTCTGATTTATGTAAATAAAAGGATGGGGGGGGGTTTGCACCTGAGTTTCTGCACTGTGAGTCATGGATACTTGCATGAAGTAAAAAGGCCACAGAATAAATACAGATTATCTCACATTGTGTGTGTTCAGGTTCACAGGATGGACTGTGTATATGGAAACACTCATGGCTTGTGGGGATAGAAGACCCAAGTAGGAGCAATAGATCAGTTATCTAGCCGCCACTGGCTGGTGTCAAGGATTACATTTGTTTACATTTGCATGCAGATTTTTATGCCCTTCCTGTCCCTTCTTCTTATTACAGATTTTGTGGCTGTTCTTCGTGTCAGGATTTTGTTTGTGAATTGGGTAAGAAGTTAGACTCCCTTAGGGAAATGCATTGAGTAGGAGTTTAAAGCAGAGTAGAAATGATGAGGAAGTTGGGAAATGCTGTATCTTTATTATATAAATTCTTGATCTGTTTATATTATCTGGGTTTGGAGAAAAGAGAGCTAGAACATATATCTTTTGGGGGAGAAGCATTTCAAAAAAGCAAAGATTTAGGAGAACATATCACTTACATCTATAGATTACAAAATGTGGTTTCATTAAAAATATTGACTGAGTTTCCAACAGAAAAATGAACTGGTCCCGATTTATGCTTTGTATAGGCAATCCATGGTTTTGCAGACTGTTATTATTCCTGCTTTTCTGCTGTCAGCTGTAGGGAGGAGGGTATCTTTGGTGGCCATTGTGGGAAGAGAATGGAGGCTGATTCTGGCAATTGTTGGTACTGGATCCTGGGGGCAGGGCATGTTGGAGGCCAGTTCACCAGGGTAAAAGATTTTTGAGATGTTAGGCCATTCCCGGAGTGTCGTGCAATCCGTAATGGTGTGTGTAGCACAACACCAGACTGAGGGCATGCTCCTGGGGAGGAAGCCAACAAGCAGTCACTTAGAGGACGGTTTCTTAAATGGGTGTTCGGGTCATGCCGCGGACACCTCAGTCCCTAGTAGGACAGTGGATCAGATTAAGGAATCAAGGTGGTTGGTAAATCCCATGGCTTGGTGCAGCACACAAAGTCTTTCCTGCATGTAGAGAGCTTGCTCTAGGTATGATAGATTCTGGATCTGTTTGACAGCAAAGGAAATTTGGGGGATGGTGGTAGCCAGAATAGACCCCCAAAGATGTCCACACCCTAATTCTGGAGCCTGTGAATGTGTTACATTATATGGCAAAAAAGGGTTTTGCAGATGTAATAAAAATTTCTAATTAAGAATCAGTTGACATGAAGATAGGGAGACAATCCCGGATCAAGTCGGGAAAAGAGAGGCTGGAAATCAATGTGGTCATGAGTCCTTAAATCAGAACCCTTTCTCTGAATGAAGGCCAAGAGAAAGGGTGGAAAAAGTCAGAGAAATTCCAAGTGTGAGCAGAATCCCATGTGTCATTGCCGGTTGAAGATGGAGGGAGAAACATGATGAGGAATGCAGGCGGCCTCAGGTAGTACAGACAGGCTTCCAGAAACAGACCTCAGTTCTATAGCTGCAAGGCCACGAAATCTGCCAACATCAAAGAGCTTGGAAGCAGATTCCCCCCAGGGCCTCCAGCTGAGAGAGCCTGGGCAGGCCAGCACCTTGATTTTCCCTGTGAGACCCCAAGAGAGCAGAAACAACTGAGAAGTCTGCCTAGAAGTCCAGGAGCGAATATGCATTTTTGTATTGTTTTAAGCCCCTAAGTGTGTAGGAATTTGTTATAGTAGCAATAGTGGGTGAATACAGAATTAGAGGGGACTGGGTGTCTTAGTCAATTCAGGCTGCTATAACAAAGATACCACAGACCTCGGGGCTTAAACAACAGACACTTAATTTCTTGAAGGCCTGGAGGCTGATAGTCTGAGATCAAAGTGCCGGCATGCTTGGGTTCTGGCCAGAATCCACTTCTGCTTTGCAGAAGGCTCTCATTGCTATGTTCTCTTGTGGCAGAGAGAGCAAGCGTGGGTCTCTTTATCTCTTTATAAGGGCGGTAATTCCACCATAGGGCCCATCGTCAAGACCTAATGACCTCCCAAAGGACCCACTTCCAAATAATACCAAGAAGGGGTTTAGCCTTCAACAGATGAACTTTGTGGGGGATGCCTTCAGTCCATAGCCCAGGGTGATGGATATAGTCTAACTTGAAGGTGGTGGTGGTTTGGGGAATTCTGGGACATGGGACTGAATCTTTGGGTAGGGACTCTGTGAACCCAGTGCCAAAAGGCAGAGAACCCAAAAAAGAGTAGGAGAGGAAGTAACTCAGGAAAGTAGAATTCTCTGCAAGTTCAGGGACTTTTAACTCAGCTGACTTCATCTTGGTGGGCGGCAGGTTAATCATGTCAGCACACGGAAATAGCATTTGTACCGACGGCATACGAATCAGTTATATTTTCATTCCTCTTCATTCTCAAGCCTAACTGTCCTTCTAATTCTCTTGCAATCTGTTAAGGCTCTTCCAGGAAACCAGTGAGTAAAACAAAACATCAGATTGAGAAAGGAAGGATTTGTACAGCTACCATTTACTTTCCTTGATGTAGTATTTTAGAAAACAAGTGATGTCTCTTCTATATTCTATGTGAAGCTGCTGGATTATTTGGTCAGAAAAACAGAAGTATTAAGATTTCTATTGTTTTTATCTAAAAGAAAGTTGTGCGTTAAAAAAAAAAAAGGTAAAGCCTAAAACCAACTTCCACTTATTTCTTGTGGTGTCACTTGGAAATATTTAGGACTCGAAAGTCTGTTTGTAATTGTAGTTGTTAGTTGATGTAAAGCCAGTGATGTGATGTACCAAATGCCTGAGCTTCGAATACAGTGCCAAGATGGCCTCCTCCTCTTCCCCAGTGACTGTGACTGGGCTTCGATGGCCATTTCTTCCATCTCAAATGTTTTGCACTGTGTTCCCCAAGCAATGCATGCAGCTTTTCATCAGTCACCCCTGCGCAGGATGAAGGTTGTGACCTCTCAAGAGCTAATCTATTAATTAGAACAAGAAATTGCTCTGGAGTACCCAACAGGGGCCATCCTTAGAACAGCTTCTGAGAATCTCAGTTATCCCGAAGGAATATTTCTTCCTTTGCAAGTTTGAGCCATCTTTAGGATGTGAGATACCATGTTCAAGGTTTTACTTGCGTTATGGGGTCTGCATTGTCTGTGGATGAACAGCGATTTCAAATATTACAAACAATATGGTTGATTGTGTGCTTGTCTGTATGTGCTTTTACACAGAACTGATTGTCCTTTGTAATGCGCCGATTTAACCTGACTCCTCCCCTGCCTTTCATAGATTCCATCTGCAAATCCTGTTCATCTTTCTCTTTAAAATTTCTCCCAAATGCTATCACTTGCCGTTACTTCCACAAACAGCACCCTAATCTGAGTCCCCATCACATATTGGTTGGACTGAGGCAGTAGCCTTCATGGTGACCAACTTACATCACTCTCCAGCCCTTTCCTTTGCTTTTTTTTTTTTTAATGTGAGATTTTTTTTTTAATTTTTTTAACGTTTATTTATTTTTGAGAGACATAGAGACAGAGTATGAGCAGGGATAGGGCAGAGAGAGAGGGAGACACAGAATCCGAAGCAGGCTCCAGGCTCTGAGCCGTCAGCACAGAGCCTGACGCGGGGCTCGAACTCACAGACCGTGAGATCATGACCTGAGCCGAAGTCGGCCGCCTAACCTACTGAGCCACCCAGGCGCCCCTTAAAAATGTGAGATTTTTTAAATTTTCACTCACCCAAATGTGAGATTATATTACCTACCAATTGGTTTGTGGTCTGTTTGTTGACTGGAATGTAAGCTTCTGTTAACTGTTGTCCCCAGTGTCCAAAGTAATGCCAGGCATGAAGGATGCATGTAATAAAAACGATGTTGAACTAAAAGTGCCTGAGTCATATGTATCGAATTCGTCTACATGTTTGGATTTATTCCTGCTGTCTTATTTGCTTTTCTTTTACTATGTTTTTGAGTTGCTTTACCTGGGTTAATTGGTATTTTTGTTTGTTTTCCACTTTTCCCTCCTCTAAGTTTGGAAATGTACACATCTTATATGGAAACTTCTAATGTTTACCCTTAAATGCCTCACATTGTCTAGAATGAGTAATTATCTAGAAATAATCTAGAATTAGTAAACTTTGTCTGGAATTGGTCTTATCTTTCATCCTCCACACTCCCAACAAAAAGATAAGAACATTATCGCCCTTCTAGTCTCCCTACCTAGTCACGATCTCACCTATCTCCATGAAACTCCATGCTGCATGGGATATCTTACTTAAAACTTAAATATTTAATACTAATTCTTTTTTTTAATGTTTTTATTTTATTTTTGAGAGACATAGAGATAGAGTATGAGCAAGGGAAGGGCAGAGAGAGAGGGAGATACAGAATCTGAAGCAGGCTCCAGGCTCTGAGCCGCCAGCACAGAGCCTGAAGCAGGGCTCGAGCTCACAGACTGTGAGATCATGACCTGAGCTGAAGTCGGTCACTCAACAGACTGAGCCACCCAGGCGCCCCTATTTAATACTAATTCTAATGTCACAATTAGTTTTACCACTGTGGTTGTGACTTGTTCCTTTATAAATCTCCCCTCTTCGTCCTGAACCTCCCTTCTCCCTATCCTCATAATTTTCATCGTGATGCTTCCAAGAAGGGTCACTGAATAGTACACTTTACGAAAGTTTATGTCTGTAAGTGTCTTTATGTTAAAGCAGATGTCAGGAAACTTTTTTTTTTAATGTTAGCTCTATGCCCAATGTGGGGAGTTGCATAGCTCTACCGACTGAGCCAGCCAGGCATCCCCAGCACACTTTTTAAAATGGCACAAATATTAAGTATTGTAGGCTTGCAGGCTGTGTGATCTCAGTTACAGCTACTCAACTCTGCCATTGTGCAAAAGTAGCCATAGACTACATTTATAAAGGCAACATATAAGTCAATTTACACTGTGTTACAAGAAATTTGTATTTATAAAAACAGGTGTTTGGCCCACTGGCTATAGTTTGTTGACCTCTGTTTTAAAGAATAGTTTGGGTATAGAATTTTAGATTCAAAACTATTCTCCTTTAGATATTGAAGATAATTGCTTCAGTGTCTTTCTGTATCGCTGCTGTTCCCACGAAGCTTGATGTCAACCAGATTCTTCTTCCTTTGCAGATAACCAGCTTATACTTCTCTAGGAGGTTTTAGGGTCTTCTTTTTATTTTAATGAAATTTCTCCATGGATTTTCAATAGCCAACTCCCCAAAATGTCTATTGAAAGTTACTTTTTGATAAAGCAAAGCTGAGTTTATTAATCCCACTGCAGTAAGGGAGACCATCACCTTGAGCGGCTCGTAGCAATGTCTCAGGAGGGGAAAAAGTCAGGGGAAGATATTTATAGGGTTCTGGACTCAGAGCTCATGTGACATAAGGCAGGTCTTTCGAGGCAGGGAACTTACTAGGATTGGGCAAAGTTCCTAACTAATAGTTTAGGTTTGGTGGACACAGTGAAGCTCAAAGCAAATGTTAATATGTAAACTGTTGTTGATAAATGAGTTGTTTGCTCAGGTGTAAACACTGTTGTCACGAGAGGAAAACTGTCTGCCCAGACGCATGTACCCTTTACCCAGGCAAACTGGTTCTCAGGAGTTTCCTGAGGTAAACAGCAATTATTTATTGATTTATGGCCTTATCTTTCTGGGCAAGGACTTCCTGGAACAAATAAGTCGTGTTGAAACAGGTGGTCTTGGTTCTTGGTCCCAATAGCTAAGCTACGTGGACACAACTGTTCTCTAATACCAGTAGTGTCTGAATAATTTTGTAAACACTGATCCTGCCGGGTACTGAGATCTTTCAGAGACCTCATGTTTTACTTCAGTTCTGTCAATTTCTAATCGATGATTTCTTTAAATTTTGTTTTGATTTTCTCTAGGCTCTTTTGTAATTCCTATTTATAATGGATGCTGGAACTAGATTTATTCTATGAAGTCTCTTAATTTTGTATCTTTTGAGCAAATTCTGTGGCTTCATTTTCCAATTGATTTGCTCCTCAGCTGTGCCATTCTGTTTCTCTATGCATCATATTAAGTTTTCAATTTCGACAACTATAATTTTAATGCCGAACAGCTTTTATTAGTTTTATCTATTCTTTTGGTTGCATTATTTCCTTAAACCTTTGATACAGTTAGGTGTCTTTAAAAAAAAACAAAAACAAATGCTTTTTTATTATTGCGCTATTCAGTCTGCCTCGTTAGCTGTATGTTTTCCTTTTTCCATTCATCTCCTCAGCCCCCACCCCCATCTTCCAGTGTTGGCTCTCCTTGGGTATTTGATTCTTGCCTTTGTGCCTTATGTTCAGATTCCCTGTTACAAATCTGCTGTAACAATTGATGCAGACTGTCGAGAGGGTAGTGGGAACTGCCGTTCAGTCTTGTCCTCACTGTTCTTAGTGAGCGTGACAGAAGCTTCTGCGATGTGTTAGGATAGGCTATGTCACAGAGGGGCATCAAGGCATACCAGGACCCTGCCCTCTATCTCTTGCTCCCACAGTTCCTATGCCCACTGTTTTGTGCAGAGTCAGAGCCCGCACCCTGGCCGCCTGCTGCTGTGCCCGCAAGGAGGTGCGATACTTGGAGGGTTCCCAGCCGCCACCTCCTTCTGGATGCCATTGCCCTTGGTCTGAAGTACCCTCCAGGCTCTGAGTAGAAATCTCCCACCTTCATCCTGGGCCGCAGTTTTTCCTCTTTAATCTATTCCTGTCTGCTTTGTAATCTTAACAGAATCTTTATGGTTTCTTTTTATTTTAATTAAAAAATGTTTATTTATTTATTTTTAATGTGTACTTATTTTTAAGAGACAAAGAGTGCAAGCAGAGGAGGGGCAGAGAGAAAGGGAGGCACAGAATCTGAAGCAGGCTCCAGGCTCTGAGCTGTCAGCACAGAGCCCAACACGGGGCTCGAACTGAGGAGCCATGAGATCATGATCTGAGCTGAAGTTGGACGCTTAAATGATTGAGCCACCTAGGCACCCCTACAGTTTCTGGCTGACCCAGAGTTTTCTTTCTTTTCAATCCCAACTCTGTATTCATTTGTTTACTTTTAAAAATGTCTCCGGCACCTGGGTGGCTCAGTCAGTTGAACGTTCGACTTTGGATCAGGTCACTATCTCACGATTTGTGGGTTTGAGCCCCATGTCGGGCTCTGCGTTGACAGCTTAGAGCCTGGAGCCTGCTTCAGATTCTGTGTCTCCCTGTCTCTCTGCCCCTCCCCGGCTCGTGCCCTCTCTCTGTCTCTCAAAATAAATAAAAATGTTAAAAATAATAAAAATAAATAAATAAAATTAGAATGTCTATCTGATGATTTTTTATGAATTTAGGAGGCATTGGCAATCTGTTGTGGAGCATTTATTTTCTTTCTTTAAGTTTATTTATTTTGAGAGAGAGCAAGTAAGAGAAAGAGAGTGAGAGAGTGAGTGCCAGGGGTAGGGGCAGAGAGAGAGGGAGAGGAAGAAAGAATCCCAAGCAGGCTCCATGCTGTCAGCACAGAGCCCTACACAGGGCTCGAACTTACAGAACCACGAGATTATGACCTGAGCCGAAATAAAGAGTTGTCACTTAACTGACTGAGCCACCCACATTTATTCTCCTTATATCAAATTAAAGTCTGAGTCACCATCTTATCTAGCAAAAAATTCATCCAGTCACTTTGGGGTACCTTAGGATAGCAAGGCCTGGATAGTCAGCAGGTAGCTATGCTGGGAGCCGATCCATGGTCTGCCCTGGTTACCCTTCAGAATCCCACTGCCAAAGCCCATCGCTTGTTCTGCTACTTCTGTACCACCATTGATACAGAAATCTTTGCCAATGCTATGCCCTGTGCCTGGGGTCCAGTCTCTCTGTGGTAACATCAGCCTTTCTCCCTGAGGTCGGGCTACCTTTCGTGGCCATAATGAGGGACTTGGTGATGAGCTGTAAGTTCCTGCCTCTGACCCTGCTCTAGTTTACCAGTTTAGAGGACTCTCCCTTTTCTGTTTTTCCTTTTGTTTCCCATTTTGTTTTTTTTCCTCCATTCCTCCTATAGCTCCCTCCCACCCTTTCCCAGACACCCATTTTCCTCCTTTCCATCTTTGGGATATTATATGCAGAGGAGTAAAAGGGTTCCAGAAAAGTCTTCTCTAAAGGAAAGGAAACACAAAGGCTTTCCTGGAATGGGCAAAGAAAAATCTGGCAAATAAAATACATAGCTTCCATTCTTACTTGTTTCCATTACTCTTGCCTCGTAACTAACCACAGAATTCGGTAGTATAAAATAACCATTCTATTATGCTCACAGATTCAGTGAAACAGGAATTTGGACAGGAAAAACAGGGCTGGCTTGTCTTTGCTCCATGACGTCTAGACCCTCTGCTGGGACGGCTGGGAGCTACAGGGTAATCTAAGGCTAGGGGTGAGAATCATCTGGTAGCTTCTTCAGTTACATGCTTGGTGTTTGGAGCTGGCCGTCAGCTGGGTTCTCAGCTAGGTTCTTCACTTAAACACCTGTATGTGTCCTTTCCACAGGCTCTCTCCACATGGGCTAGTCTGGGCTTCCTCACAGCATTGTGGCTGAGTTCCAAGCACCAGCTTCCCAAGGCAGGCATGTGTGGCATTCTTAAGCACTGGAAGTCACAAAGAGTCACTTTATATTGGTGAAACAGTCAAAGTTCCACCCAGATTCATGGGGAGGAAGCAGAGACCCTCCCACCGCAGGAAGAGTATCTCGGTAACATTGTAAGATCACGGCAACGTTTGGGAAACAAAATCCGGCAGAAGACACCTTTTGGCCACAACAGTTCATATACCTTCCAAATGTGGAATTTCTTTCCTCCCTTCTCCGAGAACCCTCATGTTAGCTCTTCCAGAGCATTATCGAGGGGTGACTTGAGTACGAGAACCTTTGGCTACCACATGAGTCATAATCTTTCCTTCTGAAATCTGCCCCAAATAAACATGTCAGCTAAAAATGGTAAGCACCTCTGCAGATATTAGAAATATTAGAAATGTCTTCACGGCATTAGAAAAAAGACAAAGCTATCAGCAAGGCCCCTAAATAAACATGAAATCTGATGAAACCAGGGTGAGGATTATATGTATTTTACCATAATTAAAAAATTTTTTTAAATATATGCTCCATTTCAAAACAAAAGGGGGAGTGGGTTCCAGGGTTACATTGTGTTTGGAAGAGTTCGGTATTCTACTGTTTTGTTTTCAGACTTACAGCACAGAGGAGAAGTCTATAGTAAAAAGCCTTCCTTACTTTCTTCTGTATAAAACCATTTTTTAGAATGAACTGGCCAAGGAGAACATAGTTTTGAATGTAAGAGAGGAAGATCATCTCTAGAGTCCATTGCGGTGCTAAGTCCTATGATTGTTTTCTGAGTCTGAAAAGAGTAAGCCCCAGACGGCATTAATTCTGACATTTATTTGCCGCCTTTTCCTGAACTCAGGGATTTTTTCTGCCACCGATGTGTCTGGATAGTGACAGATGGGAAAGAAGCTTCTTCAGTGACCAAAATCTGTGTCGACAGCCTTGGGAGCCCAAAGTAAGTTGCATTTATTTCCTTGGGCTCTCTGAGTACTAGGAGGAAGGAGGCGCCTCAGAATATTTGAGGGTTGCTTGAATACAAATATTTTGTGTGCGAATGGTTTTCAATTGCTTTCTTTGTTAGTAGTACTAACATGGATCAAAACCCAGGAGAATATAGTCCTAAAGACTCTTCAAACTCCCTGTAGAATTTTATTGTATTTGTTGTATTTATTTGATTATTTTATGGATGGGCTAGAGAATTTTTACAAGGGATTTTTCTTTGTAGTTGTGTTTATTGTATCAGAAATCTGATTCGTGATAATTCGATATAGATTTTCTTCAGTCAAATTGTACATAAGCACTTAGTCCTTTTAGACTTCCTTCAAAAGGTGAATTATTTGGTAATCAGGAAGACTCATCACATAATTTATCTTAAAACAATACTTTTAGGAGCTCACTAGTGATAGAAAATTCCAGAGAAATGACTATACTTTATTCAGAGGACACTTGAACCGAAAAATATATTTGTACTACTTGATTCCTAGCATTGAATTAGCCTGGTAGGAAACCAAGGAAATTATTTGATAGTGTGATCCTGACTTCCCCTTTCTTAATATATTTCATATCACAGGGTCTAGAAAAGGGGGCTGCTGCCTTCTCAGCCTCCTGGCAACTCCTCGTGCTTGACCTACTGGAGAAAACAGGAAAGCACGTGAGGACATGTCTCTTCTGGTATGGTTATTATTGCTGCTTCCTCTTTTTGATGTTGTGCTGTTGGGGGTATGAGTGGGGCTGTGGGAGCCACTCTGCCAGTCATAAGGAAAAGGCCAGAACCTCACAAAGTGGTTGACCCAGAGCCCTGGATGGATCGGCTCTGAAACCACCTGCATCTAGACTTCTCACTGTGTGTGATAACTAAATACCTCTGTTATTTCAACAACTTCAACTCAGCAATATTTATTGAGCATACATAATGTTTTTGGAGCTGTTCTAGGTACTTTAAAAGATTTCAATAATAAAGATCCTTGACCTCATGGAGTTAATTCTAGCCCTTCTTAGCCAGATACTCTTATCTGTCATTTAAAGCATTCCCTGGTGTTGGTGGTGTAATGTAACCTTTTGTGGGTTGTGTGCAGTGGAGTGCTGAGGCCAGCTCCTACCAGCTTGCAAGAACTTAAGGTTAAATTCAGAAATTTTGAGAATCGGGTGACTGGGTGGTTCAGTTGGTTGGGCATCTGACTTTGGCTCAGGTTATGATCTCAAGGCTCCTGAGTTCAAGCCCCGCGTCGGGCTCTGTGCTGACAGCTGAGAGCCTGGAGCCTGCTTCAGATTCTGTGATTCCCTCTCTCTCTCTGCCCCTCCCCTGCTACTCTCTGTCTGTCTCTCTATCTCTCAAAAATAAATAAACATTAAAAAAATAAAAAAAAAAGAAATTTTGAGAACCGGTTGTTAAACACAACCGTTATTAAAAAGCCAATTGTATACATTTATGATTAAATCAGTTGTATTAAAAAAAACTCCTCACTTCCTGTTTATTTTACTATCTAACCTTTTAATATTTTTACATCTACAGTATTTAGATGATATAAATAGTATGTAACGGTGTGCTACTGTGCATCTCTTCTCAAGTTCACATTCAATGTCACTTTGGTAGCTTGAAATCTGCAATAGTGGGAGTATTTATGCCATGGAGTTGACAACTGCTACAAGTTAAGGCTTGATTTATTGGTTTAATGACTGTCTAGACATAAGAAGGGATGGAGGAAATATTAATAATGCAGATTAAATTTTAAGACTGTCATATCTGTAACCATTACATTGTGAATAGCATAAAACTTTGAGGAAATATTCTTCCTGCATTAGAAAATTAACTGATTCAGTAAGGAAGTCAATAATGTCAATGATAAGCAAGCACAAGTTTGAATCTGTTTTCATTGTTTCGCCTTACTCGTTAATGTAAATAAAAACATCAGCTGACATTCTTGTCAAACCTACATTTGCTTATCAGTTGCAACCATGGGTTGACACAGACCCAAGAGTTTGGCAAAAGATCATGGAAAGTGTTCTGTGAGAATCAATTGACTAAATAAAACTCACAAGGAAGAATACTGTATACTTATCACTTGAGAACTGTGTGATACGCATCTTTTATTTTTAAAAAATGTTTATTTATTTATTTTGGGAGAGAGAGAATCTCAAGTAGGCTCCACTCACACTTTGTGAGATCATAACCTAAGTCAAAATAAAAAGTCGGATGCTTGACCCACTGAGCCGCCCAGGTGCCCCTGCGATACATGTCTTTTAGAATAGATAAGTGTTTTGTTTTGTTTTTGTTTTTTTAGAATAGATGTTAAAAATGGCAATACATTTTTGTACATATATCTTTATGGTTTTTTGTTTTTGTTTTTTGAAAGATCACTGGTTAGGTGGTATCAAGGAGGAAATAGGGTATGAAAATTAATAAGAACAAAGGGAACTTCCTCACTGCCCAACCCAAACCATTTTGTAGGATTGTTCTGGAATCCCTGTTCTTAGAAGCCCACATATGAAGCCAGGCCTTCAATCTAGCATTGTAATTGTCTAATCTTATCAGAACAATTAATTTCATCCCACTGGTTACTAAACCCAAATAGTCCTTCATCAGGAGAACTATAGAAACTATGAACCAGATGAATTTGATATAACATGTGTGATTTAGACTATAAGACTGTCCTGAGTACATGAACCTAGCCACTGAAAGTTGGGAACATGCTACTAAGAGGCCCATCTAGCACCCAGCGTGTAATGTGCCTTCCTAACATGCCCCACTATGTGCTGTGGTGGCCTGTGCCCCATTGAGGAACTAGCATGTTGAAGACATAAAGTAAAGCAGAGCACAAAATACAAATACATATCAACATGCAAAGGTGATATGGGACTTCCGTGGTCAGATTCTTCTTTATGAACTAGGACTTCACCCACACATTCTACACATGTGATTATTTTCTTTCCCTTTTGGGGAAAAAGTTGGAATGAACATATTCTAATTATTAAACAAGTTACCATAGGGTTTTCCATATACCCTTCTCAAAAAAGAAGTACCTCAGCAAGGGAAGAGCATGCAATATTTGCAAAATCCGTTAGATACATTTCTCCTTTACCTAACGAAATAACTGCTGGTTATTGGCGCCATTGGAGAAAAAGTGCCCATTAAATCTTATCAGATGAGTTCAGAGAGATGACTGGATTCACCATGGCCCATGGGAGCTACAGGAGGATCTCACTGTGAAGCAGCTGTCTGAGAGTGCCATGGAATGGAACTGTGACTTGTCTACAAAAGCGTCCTGTCCTTTACCAAGAAGAGCCTAGGCCTACTCGACTGTTCGAAAAAAAAAAAAAAAAAGAAAGAAAGAAAGAAAAGTTCATCTCACCAGCAGAGGCCTGAAACCAGTGTGGATAATTTGTGAATATTGTTATCATTGTCTTAGACTGAGATTTTTTTTTTCAAAAGTACAAAAATGGTTGACTGTTTTCAATATTTGGGCATATTGAAACTTTCATCTAAAAACTTTTTGCCCCCTCCCCCCATCTTATTTATTTATTTATTTATAAAGTTTTTTAAAATTTATTTTCGAGAAAGAGAGAGAGAGAGAGAGAGAGAGAGAGAGAGACAGAGAGAGAACCAGCAGGGGAGGGGCAGAGAGAGAGAGAGAGAGAGAGGGGTGGGGGTAGGGAGAATCCCAAGGAGGCTCCACACTGTCAGTGCAGAGCCTGATGTAGGGCTTGAGCTCACGAACTGTGAGATCATGACCTGAGCCGAGGTCAAGAGTGAGACCCTTAGCCAACTGAGTCACCCAGGCGCCCCATTTCTTATTTATTTTTTAAAACTCCTCTATCTCTTATAGTACCATGAATGTAGCATATTGACTGAACTCGAGTTCCTGTCTGTTAATATAATATTTACTTAATTGATATGTACATGAGGAATTAAAATATTATTTTTTATGACTGACATTAGAAGACGTTACTTCAAAAATAATTTTAGCTTCAATCAACAATACCAAGAGGATTCTCATCAGTGAATGTGTAAAACTGAAGTGGTATGGAGAGATCGACCTGATTACATGACTGTTTTACTTACCACTAAAGACAGGCGACTTTGTACAACTTCATTCAGGACCCATTATTTTGCTAAGCATTTGGTAGGCAAAGCCTAGCTCAGAGATGCAATATCCCTTGATTTTAGCAAGACTTAAAATAAGTTAGAAAGTAAGGAAAGGAAAAAAATCATTTATGAAGAAAGACAATGATACCTTCTAAATGTAAATATTTACCCTTGGATATAAACTCAGCTCACTTAGAAATCTCGCTGAAATCAATGCTGCTCACTTATAGTGCACTTATATCCCATTTATACCCTTGTGGAGAAAGGAATCACAGTAGGTGGAAAGAGGAGTTAGTTAGATTCGGGTATATCCTTTCCTTCTGCTACTTACTTTGTAAGCTTGGGGACATCCCTTGATCCCTATGAGCCTCTATTTCCTCATCTGTGAAGTGGGGATACTAACAACTAGCACATAGGTTCTTGTGTTTATCACATGAGAAAATGTCATCATGGCCCCTCAACAAATATTGATCCAGACTCAACGTGGGGTAAGAAATGACACTTGCCTTCAAGTAAGTTACAGTCTAGCAGGACTTTGAAAACTGATTTATGATGATTTAGGCATAACATAGTGATTTTCTTGCTTGCTACTGATGGATATTATTGCATTATTTCAGTGAGAGATTGTATGGTTGGAACTCTATAGGGAAAAGAATGGGAAAATGTCCTTTGGGACCGTGTGAATGTGCTTACACCTGACCAGATAAAACACTTCAAGATTAAAAACCTAGTAATAACCTTCTCTCTCCTAACCTTCTCTCTCCTATATTACTCCTACCTTGACCTCTATAAAAGATAAAATCATAAGGGCAACATCAAAACTCAAAGTGGCTACTACCCAATTGAAAAAAAACTGGGCAAAGTATTTAAATAGACATTTCTTATGGGCTGAGTTGTGTCCCCTCCCCTCCAAATTAATATGTTGACATGCTAATCCCTGTACCTCAAAATGTGACAACATTTACAGGGTCTTTGAAGAAGTAATTAAGGTTCAGTGAGGTCACTGGGGTGGGCCTTAATGCAGTAGGACTGGCGTCCTTATAAAAAGAGGAGATTAGGACACAGGCACAGAAAGAAGACCACATGAAGACACGGGGAGCAGACAGCCATCTACAAACTGTGGAGAGAGACCTCAGAAGAAATTCAATCTGCTGATGCAGACTCAGCAGAACTCAGACTTCTAGCTTCCAGAACTGTGAGAAAATAAATTTCTGTTGCTTAAGGCACCTAGTCTGTGGTACTTTGTTATGGTAGTCCTTGCAAACTATGACATTTCTCCAAAGTGGATATACGAATAGCCAAAAATACGAATAGCCAATGAGCACATGAAAAAAGGCTGAATATCACTAGTCAGCAGGGAAATGCAAGTCAAAACCATGAGCTACCACCTAACAACACCTACTATGATGGCTACAATACAAAAAAAAAACAAACAAACCCCAAACAGAAAATAAGAAGTATATTGGAACCCTTATACATTGCTGGTGGGAATGCAAAATGGCACCGCTGGCTGTGGAAACGGTTTGGGGGTCCCTCAAAAAGCTAAGTTAGCATGTGATCCAGCAATTCCACTTTTAGCTAAGTATACGAAAGAACTGAAAAGAAAGTCAGAGCCTGGAGGCCAGTGTTCATCACAGTATTATTCGCAGTAGCCAAATGAAAACAATTTCATACAAAACATATCATGGAATATTATTCAGCCATACAAGGGAATTAAATTTAAACACATGCTACAACATGAACCTTGAAGATATAATGCTGAGTCAAATAAGCCAAACACAAAAGGACAAATATTCCCCTCACATGAAATATCTAGAAGCGGCAAATTCAGAGGGACAGAATATTGGTTAGAGGTTACCTAGGGCTGGGGGGAGGACGGAAGGATGGGGCGGGTTATTGCTTAAGGAGGAGTTTATGTTTGGGGTGATGAAGAGTTCTGGAGATGCATGGTAGTGATGGTTGTACGAAATGTGAATGTACTTAGTGGCTCAGAACCGTGCACTCAAAAATGGTTAAAACAGCAAATTTTATACCATGTATATTTTACCATAATCAAGATTATTCTACCAAAAATGTTAAAATGGGAGATTTTATGTTATATGTATTTCACAACTTTCAAAAATGAATAATGTAATATGCCCAAATCTACTGAATTAGACACTTTAAATGGGTGAATTACATGTTATAAGAATTATGTGTCAATAAAACTGCTAAAAAAAAAAAAAAAGCTTCCAAAAACCCGTAGTGGTTGAGAAAAGGAAGGCAATGGAGAACAAGAGAAACTGAGGAGCCCACTGGGATTTTTTCCAATTTTCCTCTGACCTCTAACCCACTGACGCGGCTCTAGGACCCGGATGCGAGTGGAGGCTAACAGGCTTTCGTCTGTTGCACCCCTTCTTTTCTGAGCCTGAATAATTTCAGCATTAGAAGGCAGCATGGCCTGTGGCTGCTTCCTGGGTTGACCAGCCCCTTGCCCCCCGCAGAGAAGGACTCAACCCGTGTGTCTGGATCAGCCTCACATACGGTCAGGTAGCATCTGCTTTCTGTCACCGCCACACGCACTCCCTTAGACTCTATAAACGTGGATCGAACGTCCATAAAGAGCCCAGCTTTGGGGCCTCTAAGCGAGATTGTTATTTACTGTTACGTGGTCTGATTTTGCCAACCCCCTTCGCCCCCAGGGCTTGTAGGATGGTATTTGCTTTAGGGGCCTGAGTGCACGGCAGTTCTTCACGAGCATAAAAACAAGTTGAAATCATCTCCTGCGATCCAGCCTGCTGATACCAGCTGCACTCTGTGCTTTTACATTATGCATGACTCTTGACTGCTCATACTGGAGGAAAAGATACACAATTCCATTAGTGCTTCCCAGCGTTATGCGAAGCGTTTCCAGGCTACTGCTGCTAATTAATGCTAATACGGAACTGCTTACATATTTATGTCTCGGCGCAGGCATCATGAAGGCGGCACAATAGTCGTCTTATTTAGGGCTGATCAAGCCAATTTAAGCTGATTGGAAAGCTAGAACTTCGTGGTGGATGGCTTTGGCATCACCACTTCACGGTACTAAACAGGAGTCACCCGTGTAGGTGACTTTCTCCCTGGGGCTGCGGCTGCACACACGTATGTGCCCTGGGTGTTCTGTGCTCTCCCTTTTCCCTGCCCGTCCTGCCACACTTACAGCACTTGATAACCAGGGCGGGTCTGATACCTGTGTTCATTCGCCCACCATCTGTCCACCTGCTCAGGTTACAAGCTCCGCCCTGGATCACACACATCATGCATGTAACTGTGGCAAACAATGATCTCCCTCCTCCTTTTGTCTTCCTAGCCTCCCTTCCTTTTTGCCTCCACTCTGCTTTCTGCTCAGAATGCACTCTCTTCTCTCCGTCTCCCTAACTGTACTCATTTTTCAAAGTCAAAGGCTAGAAGTGAGGGCCAGGGAGAACGAAAGCAAGGCAGAAAAGCCAGTAGAAGGGAGGGTTCCTGGGCACGTCACTGCAGGGGGGCAATGGGATCAGTCCCCCCAGCCCCCCAGCAGGTGTAGCAGGGCTGTCCACTCGAGGATGGTCTTGGAGGAGCCTCCTATGCCTCCCACTCTGGGTTGGCCTGAGGATAGTAACTGCTACTCCCAGAACTCCTAAAGCTCTGAGTGGAAGTAGACAGAGTGGGCTCCCTCCCAGTTCTCTGAAAGGTGCGGGGTGAAGGTAAGTTCCCCTGGGCAGATAATAAATCAAGTGAAAGCTACTTGGGACTGCTGTCCACAGCTGCGGCAGGAGTCCAAGGTGAGGTGGACACAGAGGCACCTGCTTTATCATCTGGTGAAATGGAAGAAGCCCCATCTCAGCCATTCAGCACCCTAGGGCTTCTGGGTAGCTTGATTTGAGTTGGTGCCTCCTCCTCATTCTGTCCCCTTTCCTCATTTCCACCTGAATCTTTCCCCTGAGGGTCTCCCTGCAGTGTTAAACTCAATCACAGCTCTTCATTCATCTATTCGAGCTTTTGTTAGTGCTGGAGCAGGCCCTTTGCTGGTGCCGTGAATAAAAAGAGAATAAAGGAAGGGACTGTGTTGGTCTCAGAACCAAGACATGAAGACATGGTGTCTGAAACAGACCGCAGTGGGAGGCAGGTCCACCCTGCAGGTAAAAAGGCTCACATGCTTATCTCAGATATTTACTCCCCTCCCCTTTGTCTCCCCCTCCTTCTCCCTTTCTCCTGAGGACATAGTGAGAAGGTGGCCATCTGGGAGCCAGGAAGAGAGCTCACCAGGAACCTAATCGGCTGGCACCTTGACCTGGACATAGCAGCCTCAGAACTCTGAGAAATAAATGTGTGTCGTTTAAGCCCCCGGTCTATGGTATTTTGTTATGGCAGCTGGAGCTGACTGAGATAGCACCTTTCATTCCCATTACAGATTGGCATGAGGAGGTGGAGCCCAGGGACCTGAATGTTTGAAGTTCCCAGGTGATCCCAGTGCAGGAAGGTCAAGAGCCTGCCTTGGCGAATACAGACAGTTCAGCCCTCTCATTAGACGGCTGATGCCATTTGCTCAAATCTCTTGCCACCAGGACTGCCTTGCCATGCTCCTGCTTCGAGCCATTTCCCACACCGCGGTCAGAGAGCTGTGTGAAGACCTAAAGTAGATCAAGACACTCCTTTGGTCAAAACCCATTAAGGGCTTGCCATTATACCTAGCGTGAAATCAAAAACTTAAAGCACAAATAAATCCTATATGCTTTTCACCCAGCTTCCCCACATGATAAAATCTTACAAAACTGCAGTCCAACTATCAAATTCAGAAAATGAATGTTGACGCAGTGGTGTTCTCCAATATGCAGACCGTGGCCAAAAGTCACCAACTATCCCATTAACATCATTTTTTTGGAACCAGGATCCCGTGTTTAGTTGTCTTCTCTCTTAAGTCTCCTTTCATCTGGCGGAGTTCCTCACACTTTCTTTGTCTTTCAGGACTTCAACATTTTTGAAGATTATGGGTTTCTCATTTTGTAAAATGCCCCTCATTTTGAGTTTGCCTGGTATTTTTTCATGATTTACTTAGGTTATGAAGTTTGGGGCAAGAATACCAGAGAAACTATGTTACGTCCTTCTTGGTGCATCCTATCAGGAGGCATATTATGGTTATACCTGCCATTACACGTGTTGACTTTGATTAGTTGGTTAAGGTGGTATCTGCCTGTTTTTTCACTTGAAATATATTATTTTCAAAATATAAAACTGGTACCATGATGGAAACACCTGATATGATCTTTACTCTGTGTTCCTATCTCCTTCCACTCTTCCTTTCTTTCAGTTCCTCAAATACATCAATCTCTTTTCTACCTCATGGCCTTCATTCATGCCGTGCCCTCCTCCAGGACCTCCCTTCCCACCCCGTTTACCTGCTGGCTCCTTC
Organism: Paguma larvata; assembly: GCA_030068075.1. Classification (NCBI taxonomy): domain Eukaryota; kingdom Metazoa; phylum Chordata; class Mammalia; order Carnivora; family Viverridae; genus Paguma; species Paguma larvata. The sequence continues at coordinate 10,547,701 of CM057839.1, read as the reverse complement.
TCATAATTTAGGCGTCAGCCTCTTTGAGCTCCACAATCTAATATAGGTCCTCCCCTGATTCTTTCCTGAAGTATTTTGCATTGTTTCTTATAACTTTTATCTATATTTTGAACTATATATGAACTTCAATGAATATACTCTATGTAAGGACCAGGAATTTGGGTTAATCACTCCAACTTTTAGTGGTTATGAATTTGCCTATGTTCTTTCTTAGTTTTTTTTCAAGCTTATTGCTCGTAACACAGTAATGTCAGGAGTTGGGTAGATTGGGGTGGGTAGCAAGGCGCTGGTATTTCCCAATTTTGAAAGCACATAAATTATTTAAATATGAAATGATTCCCTTCCACCCAGTCTCCTACCTCCTTTCCACATATACACACACACAAAGCACACAAACATACACACTTTTCCATATACAGCTGCCGCAAAGATAGCAATCATGGTGGTTTGATTTCAGATCAGCGGATTCCTCATTCCCTGCCTTAGGCTCTCTGCTTTGAACGGAGATTTAGAAAACCTCTTTTTTTTTTTTTTTTTTAAGGCAATTCCTTTCTTCTGCTGCCTTTTCAACTATAAATCGAAATGTCCCTACTGGGTCTTGATGCAAAGGAAGCAGGTCCACGGGCCTCCGTGAGCTTCTTGGCCGCTACCCAGCTAGAACTCGGGCAAAAATAAATGACGCAAATCATGTTTTCTCTTTCTCCTTTGGTTCCCCATAATCCTGCATGTCACCCATCCCCCACCCACACTGAAAGAAATTCACCTACAGCCTGCCTAAAGGTCCCGAATAGTGCTGTGTTCCCTCCCTTCGGACTGTTGTTTTACTTTCCGCCTTCAGTCAGCCCCTGAACCCCCTATCTGTCACCCTTGTGCCTCCTGTAATTCCCACCCTCCTCCATGGGGCCTGTGGCTACGAGGAGAGAAAGACTTCATCCATGAATTTCTGAAGCAGACAGAGCACGTTTGGGTTCAGCCGGAGCTTCCTCTGAAGGCTCAAAGCTTGGAATTTCTCCAAGATGATGGACAGAGGGTTGGGCTAAGGTCAGTGAAACATCGTCTTTCATTTTTCTTGGTGGTGCTTAACGTCTGGGCTGTACCCTTTGCCCCCTCACTGGGTGTTCACCAAGCTGGAGAGGTCGCCACACCTTTCACCAGGTGGGGTGGGGGGCAACGAGATCTGCACCCACCGCTACGGGGCATTGCCAGGCATTCAGGCTGTTTCTGCAGGTGTCAGAAGGTCAGGCGCAGCTGTGTAAGGTGAGGGATACATGTGCTCCTCTGAACTGGAGACCAAGGGAACCCCAAAGGTTGTCTGGCTTCTTCATTTAGCAAGATGACATGCCCTCAAGTAAAAGACGAAATCTGCAGACTCTCATCATCTAAACCCCTGCTGAGAGGACAGTGCTGGTGAAGACCCCTTCCCAGCCAGACAGAACTGTCAGTGTGCCAGCCAGTGCTGGGGCAAATGGCATGTCCCCAAATTTAGGGGCCTGTGGGAGACGCAGTGCACTGAGAGCCACGAGCTGTTGGTGCAGCCATGACAGCTGCTGGCTGTTTTCCAGTACTGCGGGGCACCCGGCAGCAGCTGATGAGATATTCACGAAGAATCTGGTGTTGATTCGTATGGGAAGAAGACCGCCAACATGCTTAGAGTTTTCGTTAGTTCACACATTGCCGCCCGGATGGCATTGATAGAGTCAAAATGGAATCGAGAATTGAGGCAATTACCCACACTATTCAACTCACAGAAAACACTTTTGCACAATCGGCAGGATTTTTCTTTCTAGTGAAAGTAATTGGGAACCTTGAATTATGGGACTAATCTTCTCGGTTAATTTGGCATTTTGGAGATATGGCCCCTATTTCCAGAACAAAACAATTTCTAGAGGCACCTCCCCTAAAGGATACGACTTTAGCTGGTCTCCTACCCTCTCCAGTTCTTTCATACTTCTAGGTTCTGATATATCGTGTGCTAGAAACGTGGATTCATGCAAGGCATTTGCTGTTCCACCCACCCAAAATTAAGTTGTGCTTTGCATTTGGGTTTTCTCAGTGAGAATTGTGAAAGCCCCATTTGTAAAGCCTTGATGTTGGCCTTTGGTGTCTGGGTGGCAATGTAAACATCATCTCTAGTAGGTGTCTCAGTCTGTTCAGGCTTCTAGAACAGAAGCCCAGGGACGCCTGGTTGGCTCAGTCGGTTAAGCGGTCGACTTCGGCTCAGGTCATGATCTCACGGTCTGTGAGTTCGGGCCCCGCGTCGGGCTCTGTGCTGACGGCTCAGGGCCGGGAGCCTGCTTCGGATTCTGTGTCTCCCTCTCTCTCTGCCCTTCCCCTGCTCATACTCTGTCTCTATGTCTCTCGAAAATGAATAAACGTTAAAAAAAAAAAAAAAGAATAGAAGCCCATAGGCTTTTAAACAACAAACACTTGTTTCTCACAGGTCTGGAGGCTGAAAAGTCCAAGATCAAGGCACTGGCATGTTTGGCGTCTGGTGAGAGTCTACCTCCTAGACACTGTCTTTTCTCTGTAACCTCATATAGTGGAAGAGATGAGAGAACTTTCCAGGTTTTCTTTCTTAAGAGTACTAATCTCATTGTGGGGGCTCTACTCACATGACCTAATCATCTCTTAAAGGTACAATCACCTCCAGGGTCAGAATTTCGATATATGAATTTGCGGGGGGGAGCAGGACACAAAATTCAGTCTACTGCAGATGATGAATTATATGTAAATAAGACGGTGGTCCCAATTCTACCACACCAACCCTCAATCCACCTGTGTTTTTCATGCGTGTATTTCACAATTTCACATCCATTGTTAGAACGAGAAATATGTTTTTATTGCTGGGCTTGAGTTTAAGCAATTCAGGGAATGCTTTGGCAAAAAGGACAGTTTTCTCTATGGTCATATGCTGGAATATTGTAAACTCTCGATAAATGTGCTGGATTTCATTGAACACAAAACACACACCATGAGCCCTTCAGTTCACACGGTGCATTCATTTTCTAAGTGGTTTCCTGATCTGTCATTGTACATGTTCTAGTCTACAGCACCTTTGGCCAACATGGTCAGGGGTCTATTCTTCCAGAACAAATGAGTTCATCTAAAGGAACTGGTGGGTTTAATTATAAAAGACACTAACCATGATAACCCATGGGACAAGTGGGAAGTTCTCTATACAGAAGAGAAGGACAGCGATTGTGTCCACCTTTCCAAAGGACAAAAGATGCATTCAATAATTACAGAGCAGCTCTCCTTACCTGCTGTGCCTGGAAGTGACTAGGATGTGTCACCCCACAATCAATTTACAATCACCCAGAAAAGCAAAAGGTGCAACTGAACAATCAGGCTGGCTTTGTGTAGAGTAGCTCATGTCAGAGCAGATGAATGTTTTTCTACAAGAGAGAGAAGGGCTGAACAGAACAAGGTGTGTAGAAAATATATCTGGGCTCCAAGAGCCTTTCTACACATTTTCATCCTTGGGTGGGTAGGATTTGGGCTGAGTCCTGCTACTATTGGATAAAAGGTGAGTTACTAGTAATTTTATGTCAACCTGGAGAGGGGTACAATGGCCTGGGACCTCACAGAGGTTAACCCTTCGGGTTAATTTTACACAATCATTGCTGGGAGACAAACCATGTCCAGTAACATGAGACACTCACATGACTGCTTTCAGTGTCCCAACTCCTGCATTCCACATTTATTCTATGAGCCCAGCATTACCCTCATACCAAAACTAGATAAAGTCACTACAAAAAAAAGAGAACTACACGCCAATATTTCCGATGGACCTAGATGTGGTGGCCACGGCTTGTGCTCACATCTCTAAAACCATTGGGAAGTGGCGGTTAACCAGATATTTTCTCTTTGCACATTCACGGGGGATGATTTCTTGGATTTTTGCAAGAGACTTTTCTAGGAGACTTTAGAAAGCCTATGTAGCCCTTAAAACTTGCAGAATATGCATTTCAAGATATAGGTGACATTTAGAGAAGGGAACCTGGGGGACACGCAGACACCCATTTCTTACTGCTATGAAAAGCACATTGGGAGGAAAAGGGAATCCTAGTTCTGACATACAGTGTTTCTTTACCACCAGGCATTTTAAATGCACTATGTTAACTATCATAACCCCATTATGAAGACAGGCTTCGTAAGAATGCCAAAGTCACACAAGGAGGAGCTGGGACCCAAATTTGGCTTTGGCTGACTCAAAGCCAATTATTAAAACTCTACTTCTCCCAGCTTTCATTCTCTTGAAATAAACAACACTAGCAACCTGGTTTATAACCGTTCACAACTCCCTTTATGCTTGAAAAACCTATATACACATATGTAAGGTTTAAATTTCTACTTACTTCTATAAAAACGGAACACACTTGTGTAGTTCTCTGAAATTCATATGAAGGTCATACAAAGAACATCTTCCATTTCTTTCTTAAGGTATGGAAAAGGCGAAGAAATAAGAATTTTCTTTACAAAAGTTTGAAAGCAACAATAAAACCAAATGAGTCCATGTGCTTTTTATAAGTAGCTCTTTAATATTGCAAGCTCTTCTCTTGGTATTGGTCTTTTGAGGTGTCAGGCTTCTTGGATTGTTTTTGTAATACTAATTTGCTTTCAGATACTCAAATGTATTATTCTAAAATGCATTTAATGTTTTCTGAAATTTAATATGCTTCACACCTGTAGTAAAATCTATTTATTCATTACTAAGAATTATATATTAGCTATCTCTTTTTTTAAATTATGTTTTCCAGGGATTTTCTATTTTAGGAATCTTTCTATTTTTTATTTTTATTTATTTATTTTTTTTAAAGTTTATTTATTTTTGAGAGACAGAGACAGGTAGGGTGTGAGCAGGGGAGGGGCAGAGAGAGAGGGAGACACAGAATCCCAAGCAGGCTCCAGGCTCTGAGCTGTCAGCACAGAGCTCACCCGATGCGGGGCTCGAACCCACGTATTGTGAGATCATGACCTGAGCTGAAGTTGGACGCTTAACCAACTGGGCCACCCAGGAGCCCCAGGAATCTTTTTAAATAACAAGTTTTAATTTTTAACATTCTTTCCAGAATATTTATCTCCTCTATTTAATTTCAGCTTTTATCTTTTAAAATCAATTTTATTCTTCTATTTTTGACAAATTTTATTCTGTTTCCTTAAATTGAAAATTTAGGGGAAATCTAATGTAGTGATGAAGTCTATGAACTGAACACTGGCTACTTTGGTTCAAAACTTGGCTTTGCTACTTACAAGCTGCATGACCTTGGGTAAGTTACTTAAATTCTCTTTGCTTAAGTTTTCTTACCTATAAAATGAGTCGTGAAGACTGAACGAGTTAACATATGTAAACCTCTTAGGAAGCTGTCTGGCACATAGTATCTACTCGATAGAAATATTTGGAAAGAAAACAAATGAACCCCTTTAAATAATAAGAGCTGAGGCAATAGTCTTAGCAGTACAGTCAGCACACAGTGTTACATTAGTTTCATGGTATAATAACATGACTCAACAGTTTTATATGTTACTCTGTGTTTATCTTAATAAGTGTATTCTTAAACCCCTTCACCTATTTTACCCATCCCCCTCCCCCCTCCCCTCTGATAACCATCATTTTGTTCTCTATATAAGAGTCTGTTTTTTGCTTTGTCTCTTTTTTCTTAGTTCCTTTGTTTTGTTTCTTAAATTCCAATATGAGTGAAATCATGTGGTATTTGTCTTTCTCTGACTGACTTATTTCACTTAACATTACACTCTCTGGATCCATCCATGTTGTTGCAAATGGCAAGATTTCATTCTTTTTTATGGCTGAGTAAAAAAAAATATGTATATACATATACTTATATGTATACCACATCTTCCTTATCCATTCATCTATTGATGGACATGTGAGCTGCTTCCATAATTTGGCTATTATAAATAATGTGCAAAACACATAGAGGTGCATATATATTTTTTGAATTAGTGTTTTTTTTTTATTCTTTAGGCAAATACCCAGTTGTGGAATTATTAAATTATATGGTAGTTCTATTTTTAATTTTTTTCGGAATCTTTATGCTATTTTGCACAGTGCCTGCCCCAGTTTGCATTCCCACCGATAGTGCACAAGGGTTCCTTTTTCTCTACCTCATCAACCTTGTTTCTTATGTTTTTTGTTTTAGTCATTCTGACAGGAGGTGTGAGGTGAGATCTCACTGTGGTTTTGATTTGCATTCCCCTGATGATTAGTGATGTTGAGCATCTTTTCATGTGTCCGAGGGCTATCTGTATGTCTTTGGAGAAATGCTTGTTTATGTCTTCTGCCCATTTTTAAGTTGGGTTTTCTTTTTGGGTGTTGACTTGTTTGAATTCTTTATATATTTTAGATACTAACCATGTATTGAATATATCATTCGCAAATGTCTCCCATTAATTAGGTTGTCCTTTAGTTTTATTGATTATTTCCTTTGCTGTACAGAAGCCTTTTATTTTGATGTAGTCCCAATAGCTTATGTTTTTGCATTTACTTCCCTTGCCTCGGGAGACATATCTAGAAAAAGTTGCTACAGCCAATGTCAGAGAAATTACTGCCTATTCTCTCTTCTAGGATTTTTATGGTTTCTAGTCTCACATTTTTGTGTATATTGTATGAAAGTGGTCCAGTTTCATTCTTTTGCATGTAGCTGTCCAGTTTTCCCAACAACAGTTGTTGAAGAGACTGTCTTTTTCCCATTGTATATTTTTGCCTCTTTTGTCAAAGATTAATTGACTATATAATTGTGGGTTTGTTTCTAGGCTTTCAGTGCAGAGCCCACTGCGGGGCTTAATCTCAAAAACTGTGAGATCATGACCTGAGCTGAAATCAAAAGTCAGACGCTTAACTGACTGAGCCACTCAGGCACCCCAACAGTATTTGTTCTTCCAGTCCACAAGCATAGAATGTCTTTCCATTTGTTTGTGTCATCTTCAATTTCTTTCATCAATGTTTAATAGTTCTCAGAGTATAGGTTTTCCCCTCCTTGGTTAAGTTTATTCCTAGGTATTTCATTATTTTTGATGTAATTGTAAATGGGATTGTGTTCTTAGTTTCTCTTTCTGCTACTTCATTATCAGGGTATAGAAATGTAATGGATTTCTGTATATTGATTTTGTATTCTGTGACCTCACTGTATTATTAGTTCTAGCCGTTTTTTTTTGTTTTGTTTTGTTTTTTTTTTTTGGTGCTGTCTTTAGGGTTTTATATCTATAGTGTCATGTCATCTGCAAAAGTGAAAGTTTTACTTCTTCTTACTAATTTGGATGCCTTTTACTTCTTTTCCTTATATGATTGAGGTGGCTAGGACTTCCAGCACCATGCTGAATAAAAGTACTAAGAATGGACATCCTTGTCTTGTTCCTGATCTTAGGGGTAAAGATCTCAGTTTTTCACCATTTAGTATGATGTTCACTGTGAGTTTTTTACATATGGCCTTTATTGTGTTGAGGATTGTTAAGAGTTTTTATCATGAATGGATGCTGTACTTGGTCAAATGCTTTTTCTGTATCTATTGAAATGATCGTATGGTTTTTACCCTTTCTCTTATTGATGTAATGTGTCATGTTGATTGATTTGTGAATATTGAATCACTTTTGCATCCCAGGAATTAATCCCAGTTGATTGTGGTGAATAATTTTTTAATGTATGGTTGGATTTGGTTTGCTAGGATTTTGTTGAGGATTTTTACATCTAGGTCCAACAGAGATATTGGCGTGTAGTTCTCCTTTTTTGTAGTGACTTTATCTAGTTTTGGTATGAGGGTAATACAGGGCTCATAGAATAAATGTGGAAGTTTTCCTTACTCTTCTGTTTTTTTTTTAATAATTTGAGAAGAATAGGTAGTAAGTCTTTGATTGTTTGGTAGATTCAGTTTCATTGCTGGTAACTGATCTGTTCAAATTTTCTATTTCCTCCTGATTCAGTTTGGGTTATATGTTTCTAGGAATTTATCCATTTCTTCTAGCTTGTCCCATTTGTTGGCATATCATTTTTCATAATATTCTTTTCTAATCCTTTGTATTTCTGTGGTGAGTGCTTGTTGTCATTTCTCCTCCTTTTTTTTTCAGATTTTGTTTGAGTTTTCTCTCTCTCCCTCTCTCATGAGTCTAGCTAAACTTTTATCAATTTTGTTGATCTTTTCAAAGAACCAGCACCTGGTTTTATTGACCTGCTGTATTGTTTTTTTATTTCTATTTTTTTTATTTCTGCTCTAATCTTTACTACTTTTTTCTACTGGTTTTGGGTTGTGTTTGTTCCTCTTTTTCTAGCTACTCTAGGTGTACAGTTAGGTTGTTTATTTGAGATATTTCTTGATTCTTAAGGTAGGCCTGTATTGCTACAGACATTCCTCTTAGGGCAGATTTGCTGAATCCCAAAGATTTGGGATCATTATGTTTCATTTTTGTTTGTTTCTATATATTTTTGATATCCTCTTTAATTTCTTGGTTGACCCATTAATTGTTTAGTAGCATGTTATTTAATCTCTATGTATTTGTGTTCTTTCCAGAGTTTTTCTTTTGGTTGATTTCTAGTTTCATACTGTTGTGGTAAAAAAAAGATGCATGTATGACTTCAGTCTTTCTGAATTTGTTGAGACTAGTTTTGTAGCCTAATGCGTGATCTATTCTGGAGAATATTCCATGTGCACTTGAAAAGATGTGCATTCTGCTGTTGTAGGTTGGAATGTTCGGAGTATATCTGTTAGATCCATCTGGCCCAATGTGTCATTGAAAGCCACTGTTTCCCAATTGATTTTATGTTTAGATGATTTATCCATTGTTGTAAATGAGATGTTTAAGTCCCCTTCTTTTATTCTATTACTATTGATTATTTCTCTTATGTTTGCTATTAGCTGCTTTATGCATTCGGGTGCTTTCATGTCGGGTGCATAAATATCTACAATTGTTATATCTTCTTGTTGGATTGTTCCCTTTATGATTATGTAGTGTCCTTTTTTGTCTTTTATTACAGTCTTTGTTGTAAAGTCTATTTTTGTCCTATGTGAGTATTGCTACCCCAGCTTTCTTTTCACTTCCATTTGATTGATAAATGTTTCTTCACCCTTTCACTTTCAATCTGCATGTGTCTTTAGGGCTGAAATTAGTCTTTTGTAGTACCATAGAGATGGGTCTTGCTTTTTGTTTTTACCCATCCTATCACCGTATGCCTTCTAATTTGAGCATTTAGTTCATTCACATTCAATGTAATTATTGATAGGAATGTATTTATTGCCATTTTGTTATTTGTTTCATGGTTGTCTTTATAGTTTTTCTCTATTCTTTTTTTGCTCTCTTCGCTCACAATTTGCTGGCTTTCTTTAGACACATTTGGATTCCTTTCTCTGAATTTTCTGCATATCTATTACTGGTTTTTGATTTGTGGTTAGTGTTAGGTTTATATATAACATCTTTTTTTTTTAATTTTTAAAGTTTATTTATTTATTTATTTATTTATTTATTATAATAGTTTATTTTCAAATTGGTTTACATATAACACCCAGTGTTCATCCCAACACGTGCCCTCTTTAATGTCCGTCACCCCCTCTCCCCCCTCCCTCACCTCCCTCACTTCCCTCATCCTCAGATTGTTCTTAGTCTTTGAGAGTTTCTTATGTTTTATCTCCCTCCCTCTCTGTGTCTTTTTTTCCTTTCCCCTCTTCCCCCCCCCCCCTGGTTTTTGCTTAGTCTCACAAAGTCCACCTTTTCGTGGAAACTATATATAACATCTTATGCACGTAGCAGTCTATATTAAGTTGATGGTTACTTGTTTTGAACACATTTTTTTATCCCCCCCACCGCATTTTGGGTGTATGGTGTCATACTTTACAACCTTTTATTTTGTGAATCCCCTTGACTGATTTTTCTAGATGTACTTAATTTTACTGCTTTTGTACTTCCAATTTATCTTACTCCTTTAGGGTCTTTTCTTCCCACTCAAAAAGTGCCTTTTAACACTTCTTATAGGGCTGGTTTAGTGGTCATGAATTCCATTAACCTTTGTTTAGGAAACTTTATCTCTCCTTCTATTGTGAACGATAGCCTTGCTGGATAGAGCATTCTTGGTTGCAAGTTTTTCATTTTCAGTACTCTGAAATGCCACTCCATCTGGCCTGCAAAATTTCTGCTAAAAAATCAGCCGATAGCCTTATGGGGTTTCCTCTTGTATGTAACTGGCTTCTTTTCTCTCACTAAAATTCTCTCTTCGTCACTACTTTTTGCCGTTTTAATTACTATGTGTCTTGGTGTGGACCTCATTGGTTGATTTTGTCAGGGGTTCTCTGTGCCTCCTGGATCTGGGTTTCTATTTCCTTCTCCAGATTCAGGAAGTTTTTACCTATTGTCTCCTCAAATAAATTTTCTGCCCCCCTTTCGTTCTCTTCCTCTTCTGGGACCTCTATAATGTGAATGTTAACATGGCATTGCCATGTTAGATTGTTAAATCTATATTCATTTATTATTATTTTTTTCTCTCTCTTTTTCAGCTTGATTGCTTTCCATTACTTTTTCCTCCAGGTTGCTGATCCATTCTTCTGCTTCCCGTAGTCTACTATTTATTCCATGTAGTGTGTTTTTAATTTCAGTTATTGAATTCTTCATCTCTGATTTTCTTTTTTATGTTTTCTTTCTCTTTGCTGAGAGTCTCACTGATATCCTCCACTCTTTTCTCAAGCGTAGTATCTTTACGACCATTACTGTGATGCATATTACTTCTCTCCATTTCATTTAGCTCTCTTGCTATGATTTTGTCCTGTTCTTTCATTTGGGACATATTCCTCTGTCTCCTCCTTTTGTCTAATTCTCTGTGTCTGTTTTTATGTGTTAGGAAAGTAAGCTACGTCTCCTGCTCTTGAAAGTGGTGGCCCTAGAAGAGGTCCTGTAGTGCCCTGCAGTGCAATGCCCCCTGTTCACCAAAACCTAGCACTTTAGGGTGTCTCCTATGTATGCTGTGAGTGCCCTACTGTTGTGGCTGAGTCAGGTTTGCTTTCAGTTCATTCATCTGCAATGGCTCTTTGCCCTATTGTGGACAGGATTTGGTCCCTGTGTTGTTACTGGGCCAGTCTGGTGCCACCTTGGGCTCGAGTTGAGTCAGACCAGGTGTTTGTCAGAATTGTGGTTGCACTGAACTGCAGGGTGTTTCCCCTGTGATGTACCCTGAGAAGCTCTGGTTGGTGGGCAGGCCTGCAGTGAGACCAGATCTTTGCTCCCAGCCCACTGCTGGAGCTGCAGTTGGACTTCTGTGTGTGGTTGTCTTCCTATCTCCCCAGGGCAGGAATCACTTTGGGGTGATGCTGGCCCCTGTCAGTGCTACTTGCACGCTGCTAGGCTTATGGCACTTCTTTGAAGGGGCTCCAGCCAAGGGCGTATTGGGCAGGGCAGGTTTGCAGGAGTTCATGGAGGCAAGGCATGTGAAGTTAGCAAAGTTTCCACAGGTCTATTGTGAGAGGGGAATTAGAAAATTCCTGATGAAGACTGGAGAGAGCAGTCTGTAGGAGAGCTCGGTGGTAGGGCATGCTGTTAGCAAGCTGAGTGGAGAGTGTTGGTGCTGTGCTGCTAGGCTGGGGGGCAGGCAGGGGACGGAAATGGCACCCGCCAGCTCCTTTGTTCCTGGAGAAGTCTCCTAAAGATCCCCGCCCCTCTAGCACACACTCTGGGATTAGTAAATAAGTCTTTTCCCCATATACCCCAGGTGTTTTTCAAACTGCTGCTCCTATGGTGTATCTCCACGAGGCTGTTTGTTGTGCTGTCTCTTTAAGGGTGGGGACTCCGTTTCCTACGGCTCTCCTGGTTTTCCCAGAGCCAAGCTGCTGATTTTTAAAGTTCTTGGATGTTAAGAGTCCAAGAACTCTTGAAATTAGGCCCTTCTAGTTTTCAAAGCCAAATCTTATGGGGATTCTTCTTTCCTGTGCAGGTTCGCCATGCCTGACCTGCCTGACGTGAGAGTCTTGTTACTCTCCTCTTTCTGCACCTGCAGCATCCTTCCCTCCTGTGGACAGTCCCTTGGGTCTTAAATTCAAGTTGATATATTCTTAACCTGATCACTTTGGTGTTTCTTCAGTCCTCACACTGGTCAGGATGTTGAGACCTCTTGAGCAGTGTCAAGCTGGTGAGCCCACAGTGAACAAACTGGAACACTGCCAACTCTCCCTGAAAGTGAGGCCAGGGAGAATCCTTCCCAGCCAAGGTCTCCCTGGATCTTACAAGAATAGCATCCATACTACTCACTCTTTCAGAGATGGTGGGAGAAACCATGGCCTTGGTGCACCCTCCAGACTCTTCCAGCTTGGTGTTTCTGCTCCAGAGTGTTAAGGTGGAGAGTTGATCCAACCACCACCTTCTCCCAGTTTTCTCAAGTCCATGCTTTTAGCATAATAGGCATTTTGTTCTTATGGATAATTTCTGTAAGAACGTGTTTTGCATCGCACCTTCTGTCAGGTGTGGAGATGGTGTGCTCTACCTTCTGTCAATAGAGTTAGGAGAAGTACAGGATTAGGGTGTTAAAGAATCAAGGTTGCTTGCATTATTAAACTCCAAGGCATGTTGGGGTACAGAGGGTCTCTGAACAAGGAGGAGGAATCTACTGAAAAACGTTTTAAGTGTCAACAAAGATATCTTTCAGAAAACACCTGGGAAGCCAGGTACATTTTTGGACCAAAGAGGAAGGGAGTGCGGCAGCCATAAGCAGTTAGGGGATTAGCTCAGCCTGTCTGGGGGTAGCGCCATCTGTAAGTAGAGTGGTCTGCCATAGCAGCAGTCTCCAGAGATACAAGATATGCAGGTGGGGGTCTAACATCCCAAGAAAGTAATTTATTCACTCACAAGGTGCCACTTTGTAATTCTCACAAATGTGAGATAATGGTAGCACTGACTCACTGCTGTGATCTTGAGATAATTAGATTATAAAACTAAAAATTATTTTGCAGTATCAACTGTGGTGCTTAGGCAAAGTTATATAATGAGATTTATTATCTGTTGTGTGGTCTTGGACAAAGACAGTGGTGATAGACTTTAAGGAAGTAACTCACAACTTTGTGCCATACACATAAGGATTCAGGACACACCCAGTTCTAGACTATGTAGAGAGGACAATGAGAGCAGGTGCACAGTCAATATTAATTGAATGAACACATGCACAAAGACACAAATGACTGCTGAAAACAGACCAATCCTTTTCTTTGGAATATTAAATGTGCTGATGACTCTATTTGCACCTAATTTCAAAATGCCAAATAAAATTACAGTATTACTTTTTCCCAGTGTGGGAGGGGTCCCTGTGGTAGGGGTCCAGGTAATCCAGGAGGCAAAGGTTGTAACAAAAGTTATGTTACACCAAGGAGCCATGTGGTTTTCAATGCTGGGGGCATCTTTTTTTTTCAAAAAAAATTTTTTTAATGTTTATTCATTCTTGAGACAGACAGAGAGTGAGCAGCAGAGGGGTAGAGCCGAGAGAGGGAGACACAGAATCCGAAGCAGGCTTCAGGCTCCGAGCTGTCAGCACAGAGCCCAACGCAGGGCTTGAACTCATGAACCACGAGATCATGACCTGAGCCGAAGTCGGAAGCTTAACCGACTGAGCCACCCAGGTGCCTCTGAGGGCATTTTATAGATGGGCATGAAAAATGTAAAATGCCAACTTTCAGTTTATATGCTGAATTTTAGCTTAAATAAAATAAATAAATAGAATTGTAATGTGACTAATGCCTTGTATATCTTTGTAGTTTCCAAATGTGTTGTAAGTGAACTGGAGGAATTGCTGAGAACAGATGCTAACCCGTACACTATACATCCCCTGCAGCAAGAAAAATGACAGACTTCGCTCTCCTTGCTCAAAATACATTTAAATTTTAAATGGCCTTAATTGTTGCATATTTTTTAATGAAATATAACGGAAGTTTATAGAAAAATCCAATGGAAAAGGGTAGGTTTTGTAAAAAGCTTCAGGGTTTTTTCGTGTGTGACAAACCAGCCGCACCTATTGCAAGTGGCTATCTAACTGGGGTGTGCTTTTCATCGCATTTCTTTTAATAGAAAAATGTTATCGCCTACATATCTCACCATTATTTACATTCTAATCACCCTCTAGTGATGAATTCAGATGGAAGCATTTTTCATTAGACGGTTTGCCATGGCAACTGGAGTTGGGGAAGGCCCCTCTGCTGGCTCTGTCTCTGGGCTGGAAGTGAGTCTCTCTCTTCCTCGGCTATCATTGACCTCCCGCCAGGATATTCATCTTCTGATGTGCACTTGGTGGCAAATGGGACCAGAAAACCCCCACAAATTCTCATTTGGAAAGAAGAAAAGATAGTTTGTCTCCAATCGTTGGAAGTACAATTATCTGTTGATAGACAAATACAAGGCTGGAGAAGCAGGCATTAATAAAAAGCTGTAAAATCTTGTTTCATCCAGTCTGAGAAAGCTAAGTGGGATATGTCACTGTTGACCCCAACTGAGCCTTCATTAGCATGGCAATTCTTAAATCGCCACATCTTCTGATCTTTTCAAAACGGTCCTGGGTTTTCAAACAGTTGTCAAGACTAACTGAAATTGTTGGTAAGAAAATCTGGCTTTGGTAACTTTGTTGGCAGCTGCAAAGAAAGAAAAGGAGGTTTTCCAGGAATGACTGGGACCTGTAGAATTTAATACCTTTTATATATGTTTCAGAGAAAAACACAACTGCTGAAGAACAAATGACTCTTGAGGCAGGTTTTACATAGGTCCGAGGGCTAATACGATTCATTCATTACTATGCTCACTCTTAGTTATTCAAGAGTGTCTATCATGAGGTAAGTTCTAGGGAATATTAAAGTAGACATCTGTGTCTTTCGATTGTATAGTCTTGCCTATTCACAGATAAAAATGTTCCCTTAGTCGTAAGGAGATTTTTAACACAAGGAAGAAGGACAATAACATATTGGGAAAAAAATTAAAGAAAGAAGGAACATACATATAAAAGCATAAATCTTTACATATAAACAGTGGACAAAATATCCGACTGTCATTATGGAAGCGATAGGACTTAAGAAAGAGTAATACGGTAAAATTTCATGGAAAAGGTACTCTTAAAATAATTGGTCTTTATTTTAAAAATTACAGATGAGGTCGCCTGGGTGGCTCAGTGCGTTAAGTGGCTGACTCTTGACTTCAGATCAGGTAATGATCTCACAGTTCATGAGTTTCAGCCCCGTGTTGGGCTCTGTACGAACAGCAGGAAGCCTCTCCCTCCCTCTCTCTCTCAAAATAAATAAATAAACTTAAAAAAAATAAATCTAGTAATATTTAAAAACATAAATATTACAGATGTATAATATTTACATGTTTAAATATCACAAATATATCACAGATGAAAGTAAAAGTCTTCCATATTACTACCCCTCACAATACTGTGGATTCTGCAACTTTTTATACATAGTATAACTTTTTAATACATATCTGATCATATTTTTTCAAAAAAATTTGTAAAAATAGGATCATGGTACACATAATGCTCTTCAATTTGTTATTCACTAAACAAAAAATAGTAGTGTGAAGTCCTAGGAGATGACATATGTCATTTGAAAGGTGGACATATGATCGCATGGATGTGGGGCAGAGGTGGGCGAGGGAAGAGGTCCTACCGACAGGCTTGGAGTTGATTTTGCCAGAGTCCAAAGAAGGGTAGCAGTCACCAGAGTCCTGATGGCGACTGAAGGGTTGGCTGCTCAGTGGGCAAGCCTTTATGTTTATTATAATTTGAGCATATGTATTAATAGGAAATTTGACCTGATTTTACATTTCAGTTTGATTAAAAAGGCAAATGAGGGGGTGGCGCCTGGGGGGCTCAGTCGGTTGAGAGTCTGATTTCCACTTAGGTCATGATCTCACAGTTCATGAGTTCGAGCTCTGTGCTGACAGCTCAAAGCCTGGAGCCTGCTACGGATTCTATGTCTCCTTCTCTCTCTGTCCCTCCCTTGCTCATGCTCTGTCTCTGTCTCTTAAAAAATAAATAAATGTTTAGAAAAAAGACAAATGGGAACTATTATAGCCGCGAGAAAGATTGGAGTCTTTGAGGAATGTGAGGAATATTGAAGAATATGATTCTGTTTATAAACTGAATAAAGGAGAAGAACCAGAAGGCAGGGAAGCACCAAGTTGGGCCATAGCACTCCAAAGAAAGCAGTGAAAAAATGGAAGAAACACCTTGTTTTAACAAATTAAAATCCAGTGAAATTCTTTTAAAAAAATCATTTGCGTTTTGCTCTTTCTTTTTTTCTTTCCTTCCTTCCTTTTCCTTTCTCCTTCCCTCCCTTCCTTCCCTCCTCCCTCCCTCCCTCCCTCTCTCTCTCTCTTTCTTTCTTTCTTTCTTTCTTTCTTTCTTTCTTTCTTTCTTTTTTGTCGTTGTTGAATTGCGTTCTTCTGAATTCAGCTAAGATGACCCCTGACCCAGAAATGGTTCATCTCCTCTTTCCTTTCATTCTGACACCAGCTTGGGCAGATGAGTGTTCTCATTTAGAGTCAGACAAAGTAACAGTATAGGTTCGTGCATTCTTTGAAATTAATCCTTGATTTTCCTTTGGATGTTTTCCGCTGGGTATATGGTATGGAAATGGCATGAAGAAATGGCCTGATTGTTCACAGCAGTGCAAAAATCCTCCTGTTTTGTTCTCAGCCTGATTCCAGACTCGGTTTTCTGTTTATCTTGATTGCAAATAAAAACATACGATCTGCACATATAAGAGAATTCTGCCAAACAGTTCTGGGGAACACCAACAGAAATCCAAGCTGCTTTTGGTTTCATTACACAGGCTTTGTCACTGAGTTAGTGAGAGAAGCATTTACTGAGTGCATCTAGAATCAAATAGGCACGTGCGGGACACCTGGGCGGCTGAGTCAGTTGAGCATCCGACTTTGGCTCAGGTCATGATCTCACGGTTTGTGAGTTTGAGCCCCACCCACATTGAGCTCTCTGCTGTCACCTCAGAGCCTGCTTTGGATCCTCCGTCCCCCTCTCTCTCTGTCCTTCCCTTGCTTATGCGCGTGCGTGCTCTCTTTCTCTCTCTCTCTCTCAAAAATGAATTAAAAAAAAACATTAAAAAACAGGCACTTGAGGAAAGGTAAAATACACTTTGTACAAATTATTGTTGTGACATGCAATTGAATGTTCACTGTCACATTCTGTTTCTCATTTTCCATACAAAAGAAATTTAAAGGTATTTTTTTGTTTTCAAAGCAAAAGTTATACAATACGAAATACATGTACAAGGTTTCCACTATTTAAGCAAACAAAAAATCCTTGCATTTTTATGTTTTTACTTTGTAAAACCTAATGAATCCAAAATTAATGAATCTAATTCAGAGGAAAGCAGTTTGCAGGTAGATTATGCATTCTGGGAGAACCTGGGGAGAGAACTTTATTTTTATCTCTGTCATCTGTATTTCCGTATACTGTACCTCATTAACTGACCAGTTACTACACATCCACTGCTGAGCTAAGTGGTCCCTGAACATCGTCTCATTTCATCTTCATATCAAATTGTCTGGGACTGATACTGCTCTGATCCCCACTTTATAGGTTGTTTTACGTAGAACCATGGCTCCCACCAAAGAAGAACCAAAAATGGAGAACTAAAACTTTTACAGGCCATTTGGTTTTTCATGGAGCCTTCTGTTTTCCTTCTGCACAACTCTTTCCCCCATATGGTTTCCTTGGAAACGGGACTTCTGTTCTATGACCTCTGCTAGTTGCACACTTGCTCACACCCCAGACAACCTCATTCATACTGATGGCTTCAGTTAAGCTTTCGTAGATTTTATATTCCCCAATTTACAGCTAGCTCCTACCTCGCCTCCGAGGGCCAAAAACACATAGCCGACAGCTCATCTACTACTGCGTTAGATGTCTAAATGGCATTGTCAACCAGCTGAACACTCTCTAAACTGAGTTCCTAAGACCCTCTCCAGAATCTACTTTTCTAGTTGTGTTAGTCTGTTTGGGATGCTATAACAGAACATCATAGACAAAGAGGTTTATGAATGACGAAAATTTATTTCTTCGTTTTGGAGGCTGGAAATCCAAAATCAAGGCACCAGCAAACTTGGTGTCTGGTGAGAGCCCGCTTGCTGGTTCATGGACAGCTGTTTTCTCGCTGTGTCCTCACATGTGGCAAGGGAGATGGAGCTCTCTAGGGTCCTTTTTATTTATTTATTTATTTTATGTTTTATTTATTTTTGAGAGCAGGAGAGACAAAGCATGACTGGGGGAGGGTCAGAGAGAAAGAGGGAGACACAGAATCCGAAGCAGGTTCCAGGCTCTGAGCTGTCAGCACAGAGCCCGACGCGGGGCTCGAACTCACACACCATGAGATCATGACCTGAGCCGAAGTCGGACTCTTAACCGACTGAGCCACCCCAGCGCCCCTCTAGGGTCTTTTTTATAAGGGCATTTGTCCCATACCTGAAGGTGCCACCATCATGACCAAATTACCTCCACGAGGCCACACCTCCTTTTATCACCACATTGGGAGTTAGGTTTCCATATATGAATTTTGGAGTGAAACATTGAGTCTTTAGCACTAGTGTCCCCGTATCAGTAAACACACCACATTCTACCAAATTCCTCCAGCAGAAACCTAGTTAGTCTTTACTTGTCCCTCTTTGTCATCTTCCACTTTCAATCAATTACCAAGTCCTATCCGTCCTGCCTCTGATATGGTCTAGTATCTTCCCGTGTCTCCTTGTATTCCCGCTGCCATCACTTTAGACCAGGCCTCCATCATCTCCTCCTGGATTAGGGCCATTATTTCCTCTCAAAAGCCTTTGAGGTTATAAATGACACTTCCCTTAAAGGCTTCTGTGCTCTATTAGCTCTGTTTCTTTAGGATTGTTTTTCACTTTCACAAGCTTACATCCCCTTTTCCACTGGTTTGGTTTTCCTCACATACCTGTTGATTCCTGGCTATTTGTTACTCTTACTGAGACTGTTCTCGTGTCTGCTCTATCTTGGCTAGCTGCAGGTGACTATAGGGGTGGCGGCAGGGTGTTATTTAGATGATCTGTCCTTTGCTTTTGGGGGATCCCTCTTCCCCCTCGGAGCTCGTAGTCACCTGGGGGTCCTGCCCTACCCTTCCAGTCTGAACCATGCTCACTTATTCATCAGTACTCAACGAGCAACCATGATTTGCCAGATCCTCTTCCAGACTGGAGGGATCCAGCAATTGAACAAAATAAAACATACTGCTGCTGTAGCCCCGCCTCAAGGTTGGAGGGGGCAGGAGTAGCTGCAATTC
This sequence comes from Paguma larvata, assembly GCA_030068075.1. NCBI lineage: Eukaryota > Metazoa > Chordata > Mammalia > Carnivora > Viverridae > Paguma > Paguma larvata. Next base: position 10,528,427 of record CM057839.1, on the reverse strand, counting down.
TGTAACTTCACCCTGCAAGCTACGCAGGGCCCCTCCTACTGTTCAGATCCTTGGCTCAGAGCCTGGAGTTTCTCTTGATCTCTCTTGGGCTCTGATTTTCCCTGTGAAATGTTTCCTATTTGCATTTCATCTTTTAGGAATTTATTTTAAAATTTCTTCTTAAATTAGGTGCTCAGTCACCCTTCTTGATCTAATCCTCTGAAACAGTCTTCCAGAATCCCCTCCTGTCCTCTTCTGCTTAATCCATTCATCATCTTCAAGTGATCTTTATAGAATGTTAGGTTGATTGTATCACTCTCCTCCTTAAAACACTTCAAAAGTGTCCTGTTGCCCTTAGAACTAAGTCCGAAATTCTTAGCATGGTCTACAGAAGCCCGGATGATCACAGCCTCTGCTTGCCTCATCTAGTACTATTTCTGCCTCCATCTCTCCAGCTAACCTACTTTCCTTAATTTCTGAAATATGCCATTGTTCCCTACGAGGAAGCCTAGGACACGAGGAGAAGCAGTGCGTTGCTATTCCTGCTGACAGTCTCAGTCAAGATCTTGGCCAGCGTCATCCACAAAGCCTGTAAGTGAATTAAGCCTTCAGGTGGTTCCGTCCTCCAGCCTTTGCACCTTCTAGCTAAAGCCTCAGACATCGTGGGCCATTAGATAAGCTGTCCCCACTTTGTCCTGTCTGAATTTGTGACCAAAGAATCTGTGAGCATAACAGTGGTTATTTCACAGTATAAAGTTTTGGGGTCATTTGTTACACAGCCATAGCAACTGAACACAAGACTACACAATGATTAGCCTATGAGTTGCCTCATTGACCTCTTTGTCACACTGGGTCCTAGCCCTTCAGATACTGCAATGTACATTAGGTTAAAGAGACCTGGAAAAGCAAAATGGCTCAAGAAAACAACTTGGGCTCAGGTAACCTACCTTCGTCATGCTCACCTACCCCTTATACTGCTCTTAAGAGAAGATATGATTATTGTTTTGCTGCATTCCTAGATGTGCCCTTCTTAGGGGTTGAATTGTGTCTACAAAAAATGGTACGCTGAAGTCCCAATCCCCAAGATACCTCAGAATGTGACCTTATTTGGAAATGGAGTAGTTGTAATGTAACTAATTAAGATGAGGTCATATGGGAAGAAACAGGGTGGGCCCCTAATCCAACATGACCAGCACCTTTATAAGAAGATGTGATGACAGATATGAACAGAGAGAAGGTGGTGTGAAGACACACAGGGAGGATTGGCATGTGGTTGGAGTGGCATCTATAAGTGAAGGAATGTTAAAGACTGCTGGCAAACCCTAGAAGTTGGAAGAAGCAAAAAAAGATTCTTCCCAAGAGCCATCATAGAGAGCACAGCCCTGCTGTGGATTTCTAGGCTCCAGAACTCTATGACAATATATTTCTGTTTGTTGTTTTACCCCATAGGTTGGTGGTACTTTGTTACAGCAGCCATAGGGAACTAACACAAACCTTAAGTTTGCACCGAGGTACCTCAAAGGCAGCTGGTCTCTCCTGTGCTTCTTACAGATGAGATTGTTTTTGCCTGACGGGTGACTTCACCTGACACACTAGGTAAAGTGTGCATGTGATGAATACTTGAGGCTTCATCAATCCAGCCTGTAGCCCAATGATTTTAGCTAAGCAAATCTGTTCCTCTATTTTCTTCACTTCCACTTTCTTCCCTTGTCTTTTTTACCTGAAACTCCCTGCGAGCAGTTTCTGATACAGGATAAGTCCTCAGTAATAATTGTTTCATTCATTTATTCATCTACCTCTTAGTTTCTTCATTTTCCTTCTTTGCTGATAATTTTGAACCTCTATCTTCTATGATTTCAGAAACACTTGATTTTCATTTTTAGAAACGATCTTTATTTGAACCTTCTGCTTTGTATTTTCTCCTTGAGCAGTCTTGACGACCTTGCCTCTTTCCTCACTCTCTTCTTCCTTGGCTCCCTGACGCTGACGCTTGCCTTTGTCATCCCCATGAGACTAAGCTCTCCAAGGTCACAATGCTTTCTTTGCATTTGTCCTCATCTCCCTTGGCCTTTGTTTGGTCTTTGCCCAGACCTTTCTATTTATTATGTGTCTACTTATGCTTAGCCATTTCTCCCTTTTTGTTTCTAATAAATTTTTTTTTTTGATGAATAACATACCAATGAAAGGTACACATATTATAAGTGTATAGCTTGAGGAAGTTTCAAAGTGAACATACCCTTGTAACTACCACCAAAATAAAAAATGGAACATTCTTAGTACCCTGGGAGCTCCCTTCTCTTCTACTCCCTTCCTCTTCCCTAAAGGTAAGCAAAATCTTCATTGTAATACCACAAATTAGTTTTGCCTCTTTCAAAACTTCACATAAGTGGAATCATTAAATTATTTAACTATTACCATTAAATTAATAATTTAAATATTAATTATAATTTTTTTGGCTTAGGATTATGTCTTTGACATTCAATCATATTGTCATATGCAGTTCACACATTTTTCACTGTTGTATAATATTTCATTGTATAAATATACTGAAATGTATTTCCCCATTCTACTGTTGGCAGACACTTGGGTGGTTTTGGGTTTTGGGTTCTTATGAACAGCCCTGCTACCAACCTTCTTGAACATGTCTGTAGTAGTGTTATGTATCTATTTCCACGGGATAGATTTCAGGGGTGTAACTGTTGTGTCATAGGGAGAGGTTTGCCATTGATGGACGTTAACAGTTTTCCAAAGAGATTGTACCAATTTACACTTTCACCAGCAACATATGAATGTTCAAGTGGCTCCATGTTCTTGACAACTATCCATTAAATTTCTGTTACATTCTATTTAACTTCAGCTTTTCTGGCAGGTGCCCTATGATATTACATTACATTTTCCTTAGGGACTAATGAAATTAAACTCCTTTTCATATGTTTATTGGTCTTTTGAATATTCTCTTGTGAAAAGCCTATTCGACTCTTGGGCAATCTGTATTTGGCAGCTTTTTTGTTAATTCAGCTTTTAAGTTAAGGTTGGTATACATTTTGTGACCTGTTTAAGAAAAATTTTCCTATATCAAGGCAATAAATATATTCTTCTATTTTCTCCTTTATAAACTATCACTTTACTTTTCACAGTTAGATCCACCTGCGAAAGAACCATCTATGTGGTGTGAGGTGTAGAGAATAGATACACCTTTTTCCCAAGTGGCTGTCTAACTGATCACATCCTTATGGTTCTACCACCACCGTTCTGCTGTGTTGCTGTGTCATATAGCAAGTGTCCTTGTATGTTAGAACCCCAAAACTTTTAAATGGCTGTATTATTGAGGCTTCATCAATTAATCATCCTAAAAAATAAACCAACCAAACCAACAAACCTATCACTAGACTCCGCTAGATAATCTTTGACAGGGAGGCTTCCAAACAAGAGACAACAGAAGAAAGAGCCTGGACTTTGGGTCAGGCTATTTGTCCCGATCTTAGCTTATTGTTTTATTCATCAATGGCTTTGTGTATGTTACGTATGCTCAACTTTTCTCATCTATAAAACAAGAGTAATAATAATGCCCTCATCCAATTATGGTGATGAGTAATTGTATAGCTAACAAGTCCTGGCACAGAACTGGCTCTCCAAAAGTTATAGCAGTTACTAATAACTATGAAAGGTTCAAGAAGGGAGAATTTGAGAATTCATTTCCATTTCAGAAAGACCTTAGTTGTCTTTGGAACAAGGAAGTGGCTTTCATCTATTAGCTTTGTTTGGTGGTGGTGGGGGGCGGGTCTGAACGCACTCCAAGGACTATGAGCTTTTTGGCTCCTGACTGCCTTTGGCTTGAGAAAACCAACATGACTCAAAAGACAGTGTGTTTGAGACAACATATGAAAACCTTTGTTGCTACTTTCACGGCAACACCAAAGAAAACCCACACAAAAGAACACACAAAAGACAAAAGTATCGCTGAGTGTTCACAGGATTTTTTTTCCCCCTTGGAGGGACAAAAAGCATATTTAGATAATATTTATGTAATTAATTATTTATTATTAGTCTTTAAGTTCCCCTAAAGAAAAGAAAGCATCGACTGATCTAAAAATAAAACAAAGCAAAATAACACTTAAAAAGCCATAGGTGAGGACATTTTTCTAATGAACCTTTAGCCCCCGGATTTCTATATCACTGTTTTTATAGCTCTCAATAGCTTTGACCCTTCCCAGGTGACTGGGAAGGCCTGCAACATACCATCGTGTACATATTTAAGAAATAAATTTTTTATACCTATCGCTGTCAGGATTATTGATACTGTACTAATTATTATGTTAGAAATCTCCTTGGAAACCTAGAGGAAAAAAAGTTATTTACAGAAGGATAGGAAAACATCTTTACAGCGGGCTAGAAAAACAAAGCATAACCATCTCGGTGTAGGATTACCCTACGAAGTAAATGTCTAAATTAGTAGTAAGGGGTGGAAACGTGCTGATTTTTGGACTCATTCTACTAAAAATTCAAAATAAACTGATTGAAGTAGACACAAATAAAAGGTGTCTGTTGAGTTTCTCGTGGTCGCCTTTATTAATTTTATTCCGAATGCACACGTGAAGTGTTCTGGATCAGCGATTTCTTTTTTTTTACTCCATAAAACGATGCTGTTATAATCATATCAATCAGCTTTGCAGAGACTTTGTTCTCTCTCGGGATTATTTCTTTTCTCCTCTGTAAAAGTGCACAGCGATATGGCCCTTGCTTTCTCTGGGACTCAAGGCCCGTCGGGGTCTGCGCACTTGTCCTCAGTGACCTGTTTGGTCCTCTTTCACTAGCTCCTCCACACAGCCGGGGCAGGCAGTGTCACAGGAGGGAAGAAACAGGGGAATGACAGGACCCCGCAGCGGCTGCGACTCGTGAAGTCCTGGCCTCCTGTCCCCGGCGAAAGGGCCGGTGGGGGCGGGCGGGGGTCTGGACCAGGGCTCCCGCGCGCCGCGTGGCGACGCCCCTCTGCGCCACTAGGCCGGGTGGTAGAGCACCACCCCTGACTGAGAGAGCCCGGAAGCAGGCAGGAGTGGCTGCCAGGTGCCCCCGAGAGGCCCCGAGCTCACGTCGGGCACCCCAACTAGTAAGACCTGCACCTGAGGTAGGAACCCCCAAACCTCTCGCTTGCAAACCCCAGCTCCCACCTCCAGACTCCAGCTCCATTCCCCGGACCCCAGCCCACGTGAGGACTCACCCTGCAGTGTTAGGCGGCCTCTGCCTGTGGCGGGGCGGCTAGGGTGACGCACCGGTGTCCTCGCGCTGTCATTGCTCCAGGGCCGTGTCCCTCCTAGGCTTCACCTGCTTTGCCTCTGGGTTAGGTTTTTACTCCTGAGGCTCTGGTTTTACGTCTGGGCCACATGTGTGCCTGGGGCCTGGCTTTACATCCGGGTCCTAGTTGTACAGCGCATGCAGCTTGCATCTGGGCCTCAATTTTAGGGTGGGGTCCCTTCCTCCCCATTTGCGCTGGAGTGCAGGGGCTGTACCTGGTGGGGGGCGGTGGTGGCTGGCAATGGGGACCTGCAGGGCTGCTCCTTGCAACCCCACAGGACTGTATGTTTCTGCACACTTTATTATTATTTTTTAATTAATTATTTTTTAACGTTTTTATTTTATTTTTGAGAGACATAGAGACAGAACGTGAGCAGGGGAAGGGCAGAGAGAAGGGAGATACAGAATCTGAAGCAGGCTCCAGGCTCTGAGCCGTCAGCACAGAGCCGGACGTGGGGCTCGAACTCACAGACTGTGAGAGCATGACCTGAGCTGAAGTCGGCCACTTAACCGACTGAGCCACCCAGGCGCCCCTAATTAATTAATTTTTTACTTTACGTACAAATTAGCATAGAGTGCAAAAGTGATTTCAGGAGTAAATTCCTTAATGCCCTTACCCATTTCGCCCAGCCTCCCTCCCACAACCCCTCCAGCAATCCTCCATTTGTTCTCCATATTCAAGAGTCTCTTACGTTTTGTCTCCCTCCCTGTTTTTATATTATTTTTGCTTCCCTTCCCTTATGGTCATGTGTTTTGTATCTTAAATTCCTCATATGAGTGAAGTCATATGATATTTGTCTTTCTCTGACTGACTAATTTCGCTTAGCATAATACTCTCTAGTTCCATCCACATAGTTGCATATTGCAAGATTTCATTCTGTTTGATCCCTGAGTAATACTCCACTGTATATATATACCACAACCTCTTTATCCATTCATCTTTTTTAGGCATTTGGGCTCTTTCCATACTTTGACTATTGTCAATAGTGCTAGTATAAACATTGGGGTGCATGTGCCCCTTCGAAACAGCGCACCTGAATCTCTTGGATAAATACCTACTAGGGCAATTGCTGGGTCATAGGGTAGCTCTATTTTTAATTTTTGAGAAACTTCCATACTGTTTTCCAGAGTGGCTGCACCAGTTTGCACTCCCAGCAGCAGCGGTTTTGCACACTCTAAAAGGTGCTGCCTGAGATGGACCCTCTGGGACACTGATGGGTCTTGGCATGGCCTCAAATATTGGAAGCCATGAGAAATAAAATAGACTGTGTGGACACGCACAGCTTTTGAGGACAACCAGGAGCAGAGGTAGGGTTGAGTGGCAAGGTTTACCTCCTAGAGGAGACCGCTTCTTCCAAACTGGGAAGGGGATTGCTTCATCTGATGCATAGAAACCAGCACAGAGAGTCCAGTGGAACGAAGAAAACATAGCTGCACTGCCTTGAAGGAAGCTAGCAGCCCTGTATGTCCCGTGTTAAGTGCCAGGCAAAAGCAGACCTCACAACCCGTGTTCTCTTCTCCACCCAGTCACACACACCTTCAGGATCTTAACAACTCTGGATGGGCTTAAAAGTAGAGCGTCCTCTTGTGTTCCGCCCAGAGCCTTTGGCATAACTCATCGCCATTTGCAAAGTAGATCTACACTCCAAGACAAGTCAGAGTTCGGCCCCCAGGACACTGACTGCCTAAATCCATTGTTCAAGGCAAGGGTTTTTTCCACAGAGGACTGCTTCGTTTCGTGCTCATTATCTTGTGCTTGTCATTGAGTGTCAAAGACTTAACATGTCTAGAAAAATGAATTTCTTGCTTTTTGTGCCACAGTGGTGTGTGTGGTTTACTCTGTTCCTTACCATGCCTCCTCACGGCTTTCGGGAACAAGTGACTCTAAGTCAGTGGTTTACTACGAAAGGACATAACTCAGGAACAGCCGGGTGGAAGAGGTGCATTGGGCAAGGCATGGGGAGAGGGTGCCCCACTTCTGTGCCATCTCAGGGCGCCCCTCTCCCTGAATCTCCATGTGTTTACCAACTGGGAAGCTCTGGGAGGTTTCTTAGTATCGCTCAGTAAGTGTAGATGTATCAACCCCTTGTCACTTCTGGGTGACATATAAGAGCCAGTGGAGGTAGTGTAGAAAAATAATTTATCTTTGCTTATAAAGGGAAGCTTTTCTTAACCCTTTTGTTATGTAAATAAAATCCTTCCAGGAACCAGGTGGCCGTATGTGACTTGATTTTATGTCCAGAACGATAATGCTCCAATCTCCCCAACACCTTTAGTGCCTCTTCCAGGATGTAATGGTTTGGCCTTTGGGGAGGTAAGAAAAGACTTATTAACTTTCCTTTTTTTTTAATATAATTTATTGTCAAATTGGCTTCCATACAACAGCCAGTGCTCATCCCAACAAGTGCCGTCCTCAGTGCCCATCACCCACTTTCCCTCTGCCCCCACCAACCCTCAGTTTGTTCTTTGCATTTAATAGTCTCTTATGGTTTGCCTCCCTCCCTATCTGTTTGTAACTTTTTTTTGCCCTTCCCCTCCCCCATGGTCTTCTGTTAAGTTTGAAATAAGTCAGTTAGAGAAAGACAAATACCATATATTTCCGTTCATACGTGGATCTTGAGAAACGTAACAGATTTATTAACTTTTCTGATCCAAGCAATTAAGTAGATAAATGGTTCCTGATCTAGCTCTCATGGTATATGGAGGCTCTCTGGAGGTTGGGGCTTTCCCAGGAGCCCCAGAATTGTTCCTTGTCTCTGAGATGCTTGCTAGTAGTAAAGACATCAGACAGGTGACAGGGGCTGCTTTCTCCAAGGATAGCAGTGAACATGGAATCACTCCTACCAGGATGAGGGAGGAATATGTTCAGGCCGTTAGTGGGGTGGAATGGTGGAGATTCCTCCTCCTTCTATTAGAGCAGAAAAGCATCGTTTTATGTGCCATGCGCCAACTGTCAATATGCCAAGAACAAATAGTCAATGGCCAACGAGTGATTGGCCCCTTCATCTGACGGGTTTAGGCGAATCGCTTCAATTTTTCATTTGGAAATGTGAATGGCAACAACTATATCTATAGCAGAGGGATTTTTGGTTTCATCTTTATTCTATGAGACTGTAGTTTAGGAGCTGGCAAAATTTTTCCCTAAAGGGCTTTGCTGTCTATATATTATGGTCTATGCCTCATCTTCTTCTTTGTTAATCTTATAACTGGTTAAAAAGGTCAAAACCATTCTGTGCTTGCAGGCTGAACAAAAACAGACCAGTTGCAGGATTGAGCTTTCGAGGTTATACTTTGCCTAGAACCTCTTCTCGCTATGGTTAGGTGATCATATTTAGGGGAAGTGTTTCCATAAAATATTTTTTGGAGGATATGATTTCAATGCATATTTCATGCCATCGAGTCTTAATTTACAATGATGTAATTCTCAGAAGAGAGAACGCAAATCCTCTGTGCTTTTTTTGTTACTGGATCACCAAAGCGATAGTATCTTTGTGAATATTTCTTTCCAAATTCCATGGACCGGCGGGAAATAATTTAGTTTAGCTTTGTATCAAGCTATGTCGAATAGGCAGCTCGATACCAGTTGTGCGTCTTTTCTGATCTGAACCCTGAAGAATCAGACAGTGTGATCATTATTTCAACTTCCTCAGGCTGGGAATTTGGAACATGGCAAATGGAGACAGACTGGGAAAGCGGAAGTGGAGCAGAAACGACAGTGTTTCCCTCCCCCCCCCACCTCCCAGAAGATAAACCTCACGACAAACAATAACCTCACAATAACAACAACAGGTGGCATTAAACACCAGCTGATTAGGATGGGGCATGAAAGCAGGACACAAACTGTATGCCTTCCGAGCTTTCTATGGCCACGACCCTGTGATTAAGCCTGTTTTGTCCACACCGTGTCGATATCTTCTTAACAATACCCAGCCTGATAACGGGGCTAACCAAGGTTATCAACAACAAGCTGGGTATTGAAGATAATGTTCTATTCACATTGCGGCTTTTGATTTCCACCGTTGAATTACATCCTCCGTTCTTATTTGTTTTTGATTGGAAGGGGCTTGTGTTTATGTGACTTATTTGGTTATCCAGTAATTTTGGGAAAAAGAAGACCTCCTTTTCTGGCTGACGTAGTTATACAAACCTAGTGTCAGGAAGACTATGGCAGTGTGTTGGGCCGTACAGGGTAAATAAGTCCTCTGAGATGACATGCACCTGGCAGCAGAGGGGTGTAGGGAAGAGTGCTCAAAACCGTACCCTTTGGGGGCTATCCTGGTGATCATTTACCCAGTACGTGGGATAGGGAGGGATCTGAGATCTGGGGGAGGCTAATCGTGGTAGAGCAAGAAACTGTACGTGGTACTGTGTGGGTCCCATGCCTCCCGAATTCTCTTTGACTGGCCCAGCCTGCCTCTGCTTGCAGAGAGCAGCCAAAGCAAGCTGAACCCTTGGTCAGGGAGCAGCCCGCCAGGGAAGCAGCGTACTCCTGCTTGGGGTCAAGGCCGTAGAGGAAGAGCACTCAGGGATTGGGGTCAACCCCGTAGGTCAGTTATTTCTCCTCATGGTGAGTTGGAATTTTTTTTCTGAGCACTAAGTTTGAAGGTTTTTGGCTTTTGTTTTAATGAGGTAAGTGCTTTCTTTAAAAGAGGAGAGAGGGAGGGGCACCTGGGTGGCTTAGTCGGTTAAGCCTCCAACTTCAGCTCAGGTCATGATCTCAGGTTTTGTGGGTTTGAGCCTCGTGTCGGGCTGTGGGCCTGAAAGCTCAGAGCCTGGAGCCTGCTTCGGATTCTGTGTCTCCCTCTCTCTCTGCCCCTTTCCCACTCATGCCCTGTCTCTTTCTCTCAAAATAAATAAATGTTGACAAAAATTTTTAAAAAAAGAGGAGAGAGAAAAAAATGCTGATTCTTTAGGAGTCAGGACAAAAACAGGACTGAAAACTTTCTCCTGAGTTTGTACCCTCTCTTCTGTCTTGTTTTGCTTCAAGTGCTGCTGATGCCACTTCAGATGAATTCTCACTATGCACACCTCCTTCTTATCCTTCTTCTTTTAAAGTTTATTTTTAAGAGAGGTTTGGGGAGGGTCAGAGCAAGAGGGAGAGAGAGAAACCCAAGCGGGCTCTGGGCTGTCAGCACAGAGCTCAACGCGGAACTCCATTCCATGAACCATGAGCTCATGACCTGAGCCGAAATCGGGAGTTGGTTGCTCAACTGACTGAATAAACCAGGCGCCCCGCTGTCCTTATTCTTAATGATCGTCTCTCTCATTCTTTGCTTGGATCCCATGGTGGTCTCCTTTTTCTTTTCGTTTCTTTTTTAAATGTATATTTATTTTTGAGAGAGAGAGAGAGAGAGAGAGAGCAAGTGGGGGGCTGTGTTACAGACAGAGAGAGACACACACACACAGAATCCGAAGCACGCTCCAGGCTCTGAGCTGTCAGCACAGACACTGACCCAGGGTGACTCGAATCCCTGAACAGTGAGATCATGACCTGAGCTGAAGTTGGACGCTTTACCGACTGAGCCATCCAGGTGCCCCAGTGGTCCTTTTTCATTCCATGTATGGGCTGAAGCACCTCTCAGTCTTGATGCTAAACTAAGGGTATGGATACCTCTGTACTGACCCAGAGGTGGAACATGTGACAAGGGGCCAGGCTTTTGTCTTAGAAAGTTCTAGAACAGTTCTCTAAGACTCATTGGAAGATCCACAAAGGTTGCCGTGTTGCCCTACCTGCCTTTAACTGAACTGTTTCCCCCCAGGTACTAGTGGCCATTGCAATTCAAGGAGGGTTTCCCTTTCCATTTTGTTTACTTATTTACTTATTTGTTTTATGATTGAACTTGCCACATGGCCTTTAATTTTTCTATTCTAAATATATGTATAAAATATTCATACACATAATAATTATACATTCCTTTTTAGAAGGAATCTGAGAGCTTAGCTTGCTGACTAGCAACCTGTTCTGTTGAGAAGAAACCCATTCCCTCTTACAAAAGTTCATTCCCTGGCCAAACAACTCTGAAGTTAGAAGATGCTTCTGTCCTCATAAACCTTCCATTTATGGGTTTAAGTGAAATTACTATGCGGAATATCAAACAACTGATTCCCAAAGTTGGGGACCTCAATCTGTTTGACACTTCTACAAGTTGAAAATGCCTACTGCTATGGTTTAAAAAATATATGCTGGAAACCAGAAATTATTGTAATGAAGGAAAAATACCTCTCACAGAGTGTCTAGCAGAGAGGAATCTACTTTTGCTTTGAATGGAGGCTGTCCTTGGGCTGTGACCTCAGCAGAGCAAGCTGCCAGGGAAGGAAGCCGAATGGCGTATTTGTCGGCACCCGGGCAGATGTCTAGAAATGGAGGAAAACGAATACCACATAACGCCCCCCACTCCCAAGACCACAACAAACAACCCCTTTGATCTGGGAACAACCCCACATCTGACTTCCTAGACCAGCTGGGGCAGGATGAATTTCGGAGAGGAGACAGTCTCCTTCCAGAAGGTAGAGGAAGAGGAGTGAGCTTGCTCCTGAGTGGCTCTGGCTGTCTGCCAGCAGGCAGCCTCTGCTTCTTGGCTCCCAGGCAGTGGCCACATGGTCTGTCCTGGGAGGAGAACATGAACACAATAATGTCGTATGTATTACATGTGAAGCACATGGGCCAGGAAAAGCCCGTGATAACATGAAGGAAGAAAAATCTAGGGAACACTCCCAGTACTGGGCATTTAGTGAGGAAAATCATTCTTCAGAGTTGCTTGCTTAGTGCAGAATCAGTATGAGTTGAGATGGAGAATTCTCTTGGCCGCTTGAGGCTTTTTCTCGGTTATAGAATAACCTACCTTGTAACCATCAGGCACAGTGTTTTCCTTCCTGGGACTGTGCAGCATAAATGCCGAAAAATTCTAAGCCCCAATATTCTCTTTTATGATAACATTTCTTATGATAGAGAAATGTGCCTTTTCAGGGTCCTGGGCTTCCTGTGTGTACAGTTATGATGACAGCTTAATTTATTATCTTAGTTGCATTTTATGATGGTTACTTCTGGACACTCCAAGTCATCAGTAAATTTTCTCCCCTTTCACACCATAGGATGGCTTGTTTCTGGGAATGTTTTGGGAGATGGCTAATTGTAGCCATCATTTGCTACTTCTAGTAATTTCTCTCTCCATTCAAGAATAACGAGTTAGCTTCCCAGCTTGTAGCATCTAACAATGGCTTACAAACTTTCTCTTTTTGACTTGTGTGTGGGTGTGTTTGTGTATGTGTTTGTTCAGTGGAGAAGAAACATGGCCAGATTCTTGTTTGTAAGAGTCTGATTATTTTTATTTCTCCATACTGATTTTACAGATTAAAAATACTTTTAATTTCAATGGTAATTCATTGCACATGGTATTTATGGTATTTGTGTCTTTAATATACAGTGTATCTATTATCATATACAAGTGACTTAAATAGTGAGCCTTTCAAAATAAGGAGTTTCTACCATTTTTATCATTTGAGAAAAATGTGCTTCCTGGAGAATAAATTCTACAACGAATATGGTTCATTTTAATTTTTGTAATAAACCATGCCTATAGTAGAGACCTCTGAGAGTAACAACAACAGCTAATTTGTTTTCAGCTGTTATTTGCAGAGAAGTGTCATTTACAAATTACATATGATTTTAATTGATATTCACAAAAACCTAACAAGGCAAGATACCTTCATTTCTTCATTCTTTTATTCATTCAACATTAATTGCTAGCAGGTACCAGGCACATTACAAGGCACTGTTGAAACAATGGTGAACCAGGTGCGTCTGCCCTCAACCTCGTGGAATTTATAGTCAAGTACGAGCAGGCGTAATTAACATTTCTCTTACCAGAGTTCAGGCAAATTTGTATCAGGCTGTAACACAGCATCTCTGACACCTCATTCATATTCAACTGCCCATCTTATAGAGGTGAGATGGCTGGGCAGCAATCGTGAACTCAGGGATGCCTCCATAGGGCATTTGTACAAGCAGGAGCTCAGAAAGTGCTAGAAGCTGTGTGCAGTCCATTGGAAAAGACTCCCTTCTGAGCATGGATTGCTTTTGAAGGGGATGCATAGGGATAAGACTTTATAATTTGGATTTAGTGGCTTAAGGGTGTCCCTCTCTGGGTGTGGAACTTTCAAGGACCAGAGTTGAGGTTTTGTATCTGTAGAGACCTCCACCTGAGTTTCTTTGTAGTCGGCCTGGCACAGAGGTTTGTGTTTATTGCACTTAGACGAGTCGAGATGCACTCAGTTCAATGTTATTAATCAAGGGGATTTTAGACAGCTGAGAGACTGCTGGTATCTACTTGGGCAGGTGTCAGCCTCCCCCAGGTCAGGGAAGGATAGACATGCCCGTCTAAAGATCTCTGTGGTATTGGCAATGATGTGGGTGACTGGCCGTGAGGACAGGCTCATGTGAATTTTTAAATGCCCATGGCAAGTGTAGAAGTCACTGTAGCTGAAATTGCATGGTAGAGGCATCCACTGTCTGGGTGCGTAATCCTTTAGAGGGTGGACTTGGCAGGGAGGAGCTCTTCACCCCTCCCCCACCTCCCAGGACATCTCTTAAGAAAGGTGTGTAGGCGTGGTCCATTCCCTTAGCCCTGTCTTCCCGTGATGGTTCTGGGCTGTCCTGGTGCAGCTTAGCAGGGAACCTAGGGAGAAAAAGCTCAGCCACAGCCTACTTAGTTTAAGATTTAAAAGGATATAACAAAAGTCATCAGTTGTATGACACCGGTTATGGAAAGACTCCCTGAGATTAAATGGGGTGGATTTATAGACTATACCCCCTCTCCACCTTTAGTCATTATATTCACCCCCAAACATGTGTTGAACGTTATCGAGGGAGCGTGGTTAAAGAAATGGTCCAATTTCCCCATATTACCATCCACGTACTATATTTCCGATTATTTCCCTTTGGGTAACAAGAGTTTTAAAGATATTACCAGCTGTGTGTGACTCTGGGAAATTGCTTGAACTTTCAAAATCTGTTTTGGCTCTGCAAAACGGGGAAAATCAAAGCCCTTTCTTCACACGGGATTTTAGCACAGTGCTCACTACGTGGTAAGCACTGACTAGGCGCTCACGATTCCCCATTTCTTACCCTCTGCTTTGTCTTTGCTAAACTTTGGTAAGAACTCTCCTTCCTACAGGACCCTGAAGACTGCTTCTTCAAGTCAGAGCAGAGGGACCCTGTCCCCCTTATTAGATTCTCCTGGCAATCAGCTGGCCACAGCCAGACCCTCTTCAGTCAGACCCCACTGGTCAATTCTCCTTGCTTGCCCAGATTCCCCTCCAAAGATTCTGCCCATCTCTGCCTGCCTCCTTACCATATAAAAGAAAACCCTTTTGTTGTTTGGTTTTAAGATGCTTACAGACCTTGTGCTCAGAGTGGTCCCCTCTTGCAGTAATTCCCCTCCCCCTATTGCGATAGCCCCATTCCATTCCTCACAATAAGCCTTTGAACAGAAGTCTCTTCTCATTGAGTTTTGATAAGTTTTTCTTTTGATAGTGCTTAATACATTAGCTAGTTACTGTGAATAGTCTTTTTTTATTTTTTATTTTGAAGTTTATTTATTTATTTTGAGAGAGAGAGAACAAGTGGAGGAGAAGCAGAGAGAGAGGAGGACAGAGGATCTGAAGCTGGCTCCACACTGACAGCAGAGAGCCTGATGTGGGGCTCAAACTCATGAACTGTGAGATCATGACCTGAGCTGAAGTTGGATGCTTAACCAACTGAGACACCCAGGTACCCGTGAATAGTCTTTTTAATTAGTTTTCCAGTTTTACCAGTATCAAGGTTCAAAGAGAGAAAGCCAGACAGACCAGTTTCCGTTTGATAGGATCCAATCACTCAGAAATGGCTAATGGTTAAGTCTTTAGGTCTGAGTACCTTTCCAAAAGGCCTGGCCTTCAGTTGCCATATTTTGTTTTCCGCGCAAAAGAAAATGGATAATATACACTGCTTCCCTCTTTTGTGTCTGAGCATTCAAATGTCCACCTTGTTTGAGAAGAAAGGAGTTTCTCTCCAGATTTAAGGGTGCACGTGGCACCTGCTGCCCAGGTTGGGTCCATCCATGGTTTCTGCAGGGTGTTGATGGGCAGTCGCTGCAGGTAGGAGGCTAGCATTTAGCGGAGGCAGGTGGGCACAAGCCACCAGGCATATCTACCCCTTGTTAGGGTCAAGGCAGCACTTTCGTTTTTGTGCCAGCCAGCTGGTCATCAAAGTCAGAATTGGGTCAGGATGCAGTCTGTGGTTTGACTTTCTGGGGGGTTTGCTTCTCCCTGGAATTATTGTGTCAAGTTAGGAGAAGAAGGGGAATTCTGCTTGGGAAACTACCCCACAGAAGGTGGTCTTTGGAGTTTAAGGATCCCCTGAATTTGTTTTAATAACAGAGAAGGTGAATGAGTGGGTGAGTGCTGACAGGCTCCCTGCCCCATTTTCTCCTTTTCCCTTCTTCCTCTCCTGGTCTTGCCTCCCTATTGGGTAAATAGCACCTTCTCTTGACTGAGTCTACCCATCTACACCTGTCTACACTGCAGAACCAAAGGGAGGCAACACGAGTTATAGACTTCTTTATGACCTTCCATGTTCAAGGCAGCAGAAGTTTCCAAGTTGGGGGAGATTTTGTTGTCAGGGTAACTTGTGTCTAGACTATATAGCCTTGAGGGGAGCACCAGCACTCCTCCTTGACTACTGACAGTCTCTTTCTCTCTCTCTCTTTTTTAAGTTTATTTTTATTTTGAGAGAGAGAGAGAGTTAGAGAGAGAGGGAGAGAATGTGAGTGGGGAAGGGCAGAGAGAGAAGGAGAGAGAGAATCCCAAGCTGTCTCCTCTCTGCCAGCCCAGAAATCAAGAGTTGGACGCTTAACCAACTGAACCACCCAGGTGCCCCTGACAGTCTCTCATTGACCAAATTTTAGACAGGCTTCTCTGAGCCCCTTTTCCACTCAACTCTGTCCTTGAGGCTTGTCCTGTAGAGCTCAGTTGTAGAAAGAATCTTGCTAAGTCAGTCTAGCGTGAGTGCCCCACCCTCCGTATTGGATCCCCCTGGATATCTGATCAAGTTTCCTCACCCTCTACCATTCCCTGATGATCTCTGATCACCCAGGTCTGCCTTCAGCAAGAGTCCTACCAGGTCCGTTTAACCGGTTCCCCTCCAGTCCTTGACGTTTCCACCTAGTACTTTCCCCTTCACCGGCCCCACCCTGCACTTTGGCTATAAATCCTCACTTGTCCATGCCGTATTCAGAACTAAGCCAGTTCTATACTGAGTTCTCTTTTCCCCTATTGATAGTTCCTGAATAAAATGTATTTACTGCTTTTCCAGCCCCCTGGTTGTCTTTAGCTACCATCATAAAGGCTCTCCAAACCATGTCTGAGTTGTCGATCATGGTGGTTGGAAAGTTACCTTTTTAAAATTGGTTTTACTCCTCCCAACTCAATTTGTCATTGTTTCTTTCTGAACGAAATCTATCCTTCTCCCCATTAAAAAAAATCCCACTCAATTTTTGATCACCTGGTTGAGTTTTGCATGCCTAAAGCAAGATTTCAGAGCAACTGGGTTCCCAGAATAGAGAGTAGGCTGTATTTATAGTTCAAATTATTATATAGCAGTTGACAGTTCTGTTTTGATGTAAAGTCCTGTCTCTGATAATAAGAAACAGGATCACAGCTTATCTCTGGCTGTAAGGCTTTAGAATGTCCCTGTAATTCAAGGCTTATCTCTGGGAATGCATGGCTTTTAAAAGTGTAAATCTTTTCCGAGCTGTGATAGTTGCCATCTTCCTGTGTGAGACGGAGCTAAGCTAAGGATAAGAATGTCAGTTTTATTTTTTGAGGTCTTCTTGTGAGCAAATTCTACCCTGATGCCATGAATTTGACAAAATATATCTATTCTAGATTTTCTGATTTAGCATAATTAACTTGATGTTCCGTTATATTTGGATGGCTTCACTGACAAAAAATAGATACAAAAAGAAGTGATGATAGGCAAACACCTGCTTGTCCTGAGCTTAGTCATTAGATGTTAGGATTAAAGAGTGAACTTGTGTTTGTGACCCTCCTACAAAGCCCCAGAGATCATATTTTTGATCACTTTTATTATGCCAGATGTGTTCTGTATCGCCTTTATTTGTTCATTTATGTCCAGTCCAGGAGCCGAAAATACTTACTGGGTTTCCTCTTGCAGTTCCTGTATCTGTAAGGTTTTCTTCTTCTCCGAGATTCCTCATTTGTTGTAGACTGTTCAGGCTGCCAGGATAATTACCATGGACTTGGTAGTTATAAACAACAGAAATTTCTCATGGTCAATGGGCTAATAAATTCAAGATCACCATGCCTGAAGATTGAATGTTTGATGAGAGCATGTTTCCTGGTTTATCACCCATCTTCTTGTAGTGTCCTCACCTAGTGGAAGGGCCAAGAGATCTCTCTGGGTCTCAGTCCCATTTGTGAGGGCTCCACCCTCATGACCTATAACCTCTCAAAGACCCCCATCTCCTAATACTATCACATTGTAGTTAGGATTTTAACATATGATTTTGAGGAGGACACAAACAGGCCATAACAGCATATTTTTGTGTCCTAGCCTACCAGGAAGTGCAAATCTTGACCTCTTTTACTTTTTAAAGTTTATTTATTTTGAAAAAGAGAGAGAGAGAGAGCACGCTTGTGTGCATGCAAGTGGGGCAGGGGTAGAGAAAGAGAGGGAGAGAGGGAGAATCCCAAGCAGCTCCACGCTGTCAGTGCAGAGCCTGCTGTGGGGCTCAAATTCACAAACTGAAAGATCATGATCTGAGCTGAAGCCAGATGCTTAACTGACTGAACCACTCAGGTGCCCTTAGTCTTGACCTCTTTTAAGGCTGGGACTCTGTAAGCTACAGATCAGGCATTAGGGCAGTTTCCTGCGAGGATTTTTTAGGCATCATTGTCATATAGGAAGTACAGTTTCCATTCCTTAATAATGTGCTGCTTATCCTCAATTAAATGGGATTTAAATGAGACATTTCTGGAATGGTTACTAATTTGGTTTCCCCAATTATATCATTACAGATTCTTACTGAACCTGTGTAGATAACCACATTGCCATGAGAAGTAAAGGCACTCAGTGAAGGCACTTTGATAGTTTGGATTAGTCTTGCAGACAAAGCTAACCAATATCCAGCATTTTTCTACAGACTCATGATGCTTTAGTTCCCTTGTCAATTTATTAGCTTATAACTTATGCTAAGATTTCTCCTAAAGTATTCCCCCTAAGTTCTGAAGAGAGACTTAGAGCAAGACACCATTCAATGGATGTTTTCTTGCAGTTTGCACAAGATTAGGCTGCTAAATTCTAGGAGGAAAAGATAGATCAAGATGAAAGAAAAGATTTTGTTTTTCTTCTAGACCAAAGGAAAAGGGCACTTAACTACAATTAAAGTGCCCTTTCTGGTTCCATTTATTCCTAGGCAGTTGATTCCGGTTTTTCTGAATATTGAGTCAGCAGTTGGCTTTCAAAATCACCTGCTTCTGGCTGCCCTGCTTCCAGGACATTCTGTCTCGATCCTCTGGGACAGTCTGACAGGACACAATGTCGCCTGACAGTGGCATCATGAGTAGCTGGAACACAGCTCTCCTGAGGCTGTCATTCTTTTGAGATTTCTTCCAGAAAGTTCAATTCCTGCTCTAGAACTTATAGCAAGGGCATAAGAGAAAAAAGGAGCGACCTTTGGTGATAAGACCGAATGATTGCAGTTAATTTATTACAATGATGTCAAAGAAAACCTCAAGGATGCTTGATAATGGCAGCAAGACAACTTTTTTTCAGTTGACTGCAGTAGGCGACAGAGACTTCCAAATCAGCCGAGCTCAGCTCCAACTAAGACAAAAGTGACTGAGGTCTTTAAAGGGAGAACAGAGAAGGAATGAAAGGAGGCTCTGGGGAAGGGAGGAAAGGGGAACAAGAAAGGGACTAGGAAAGGTATGGGGGAATGGGAAATTACAGAAGGAGAGTAAAAAGAGAAGTACTAAAAATGTTCTGGCAGTGTGGATGAGGACAATGTACATTTTGCAGTTGGGGAGCATTGTGTTTTCTTAAGCAAAAACTCAACCTGGAGGTCTGGGGTCCCCTTTAAGGACATGGTGAAGTACAAGTAGAAGCCGGGCTAGACTTTGGTCAGCACAGTGTTTTGATGAACTCCATGTGTCACATGGGAGTTCACAGTAACCAGCAATGAAGGAATGGAGTAGAGTCTCCTATTGGAGTATTTAACTATTTCATAGTGATTGATTATCCTGAGAGTAACAACATTTATATCATCAAAGACACTGACAATTCTCCAGGACTTTCTAATCCAACAGGTAAAGAATATTTTAAAATCAAGGACATTTTAAATTGTGGGGGTGATGGTGGTGGTGGTGGGGAATCTTAAAATTTAATTTGTTAATAGGTCATTTTTTACTTTTCGATATGTGATATCTCTGACTCATCCTGATAAGTCTACAGTGATGAAAAAATTCATGCTAGTAACCTAGGTATAATTTTACTTGTACCTAGTGATATGGTGAATTGAGTCTTTCTTTTTGACTTGATAGCATCCAAATTGTTGACTTGGTAGACAAGCCACCTCTACAATAGTGCCGAAAATTTGGAGGATACCAGCCCTGACCGTTTCGGGATCCTTCTTCATTCCTAAGGGCTGGTCACCCACAAGGTGCCCTGCCCTGCTGGTACTCTGTTCCTCATCCACACTTCCTGATCCTTGCAGTATTCTCAGGATAGGGCTGAAGCATCTAGTTTCCAAAGATTCTAGACCATTCCTCCTTTCCCAACTCACTTTTCACCCTCGCCTTTCCCCTCGGGTCCCCCCCTTCTGTTTTCAGGTCAGCCAACCAAACAGTTATTCCTGGGGGCCTGTAAGGACAGGATTTGACATTTGTATTAATCACATCCTTTTATTTTCTGTATTTTGGTGCTTAGACACCTTGAGGACTTGCTGACCTTGGAGGGACTGCCCCTTCCAGGGTTGGTTAATTCCTAGAGTTGGCAAATGACTCACCTGTGAATATGCCTTTCATGTGCAAACCCACCAATTCCGAGTCCAGAGTCACCTCTTTTACTGAGTGTTTACACCTCAAACCTCTATCTACCTGCTGCAGTCACCCCAGGGCCAGGTACCAGATAATGTCTTCCAGGTACGAAGACATTTACACCCTGGAGCCTGCGGAAATTATTCCAACTAGCCAATCCTCAACCTGCTTACCCTACCTCTTACATTCCTTCTGGAGGCTTCCATTGGATGTGTGGGGGCTGGAATCTCCTATTCTGCCTTCTGCTGAAGAATAACATCGTAAGCGTCCTGAGAGGCCACCTGCTCTGTGTCCATCTGGTTCTGTGAACTTCTTTGAAACCCCACTCCTCAGGGCCTTACTTTTTGCCTCAGGGCCTTATTTTTACCTCCGTTCAAAAGAATTGTGGATTATATTATCCAATTCTTCAGATTCTATTTTTGGGAGTTTTAAAATGTTATCAAAATATCATGTTTTGAGGGACAATTAGAATGGCGCAACTGTAAATGGAAACGAAACAGATGCACTATTTTTTTTTTTTTATCTTTGCTAATAAAAAGCAACTGGCCCTGGCTCTCCAGTTTGACTTCTAGAGCATTCTTAACTCAAGGGCTTACTCTGGCCGATTCCTATTTGAATATCTACTAAAGCAGAGTTTTTTCTTTGATGATTTAATGAGAGGAAATCCTCTTAGCAGATTATCTATCCTCGCTGCCCACAACCACCCTGGCCCAGAGCTTGGTGCTTCCCAGCCTACAAGGGAACTGCCAAATATAAAAGCCTCCAAATAATGTTCCCGCTTCCAGCCTCGCTAAGTCACCCTGTGTATTGGCTTCCTAGAAATGCCCTGGCGAAGCATTGCAAATTTGGTGACTTAAAACAACACAAGTTTTTTCTCTCACAGTTCTTGAAGCTAAGACCCTGCAATCAGGGTATCAGCAGGGCCTCGTTCTCCCTGAAACCTGTAGGAAAGGGTCCTTTTCCAGCTTCTGATGGTTCCCTGTGCCCCTCAGGTGGAGGCAGCAGTACTCCAGTCTCCGCCTCTGTCTTCTCACGATCACCTCCTTGCCATGCGTCTCTGTCTCCACATGGCATTCTCTTCTTTTGTTCTTAAAAGGATGCCAGTCATATTGGGTCCAGGGCGCACCCTCATCCTTATTGATCTCATCTGAACTAATTGTACCTGTAAGGACCCTATTTCCAAATCCGATCACATTCACAGGTACCAGAGGTTAGGGTTTCAAAATATTTTTCGGAGCAGGGGATATAATTCCCTGTTTGCCATAAGGACATTAATCTTTCTGTGATACTCTTGTTTTTTTTTTAACTCACTATTATAAAGGACACAAAGAAACAATCTCGAGATATTTCTAGCAAGAACATGAAGGAAAGAGGGGGGAACATTGTCCTCTGATAGTTAAACTCTCCACAGTGGGTTAGTGCAGGGAGAACATCAATCTAAAGAAATAAAGCAGATTCTAACTTAAGACCCAGCTGCAACCAGATCAACATTGTGTTACCGTGTGTGTGTGTGTGTGTGTGTGTGTGTGTGTGTTTGTGTGTGTGTGAGAGAGAGAGATGGTGGATGGTGGATTAGTTCGCTATAGAAGCTGAGACAAAGGAGAGCACATGACAAATGCAGGTAAAGGAGTTTTGTAAATACAGTGAAACTTCGGATTGTGAGTAACTTGTGTGAGTGTTCTGCAAGATGAGCAAACATTTCTAATAAATTTTAACTTGATAAAGGAGTGATATCTTGCCATGCGAGTAATACTTGATGCCAAATGTCACATGATCACAACTGAGCCAATGGTTCTTGAAATTCGCTTTGATATACAAGTGATTTGGATTACAAGCATGTTTCCAGAATGAATTAGGCTCGCAAACCAAGATTTTACTCTTAGATTGCAGAGCCACGAAGGGGAGTATCTTCTATATGCCCCTGAGGTGCAGGTCCTGAGCCCCATGTCCTGGGAAGATGGTAACAGAGTAATTAAGATCCAGAGAGTCTCAGGTTTATGTCCTTGCTCCCTTCCTTCATGCTTGGATGATTTTAGACAATTTATTTAATCTCTTGAAGCCTCAGATAGCCTGTCTTTACCGTGGGTCTGGGCAGACCTCCCTTTGGTTGGTGGTGTAGATAGAGCATGTGGAGTGGCTGCCGTGTAGTAAGTACTGGGTAGGAGTTATCACAATAGTGATCACACAGCAAGTCCAGTGTTAGGACTCAGGGTGCCAAAGGCAGAACCAGCTTAGTCAGAAGGTGGAAAATGTGGGTGACTACAGTAGGGACTCAGGGTCATGAAAGTCACCAGGACTCTGTGCTTCCGTGGATTATTTGGGACGAACTTTTATAAAATTTTGTTGCCTGGGTGAGCGAAATGAAATCTTTTTCCTCAGTCTTAGGCTGGGTCAAAGAGTTTTAATCCTCCTCTCTGCATCCAGCTACCTATCCCTTGAAGAAGAAAGGGTGAGGAAAATGAATATTGCTCTGTTCACAGGTGTACAGCAAGGATAACTTTAATTATTGAGAAGTTAAAATGATCTCGTGCCGCTCCGGTTTTCTCAGCACCACACAACCAAGGCTCTTTATTTATATACATGATTCTCATTCACTATTTGCCTAGTTTTTGCTCTCAGTGACCAATTTATCACTATGTTCTGAAGCTTTCAGTCATAGTGCTTTAGATGTTCCCGTGGGCTCTGAAAGCAGAACCCAGAGGTCTTCTTTTGTTTCTCTGTTTACTTTACCACCCAAGGCTTTGTTTTGGATTATTAAACAGTGTATGCACTAGAACATTTCCACAGAAAGTTGGGGAAAGATGAACTACACCGGGGCTTATCTGTTTTCAATTTTGCTGTGACTTCTTTTGTCTTTGCTCAATAGCATTTCTTGCTCTTGGTGAGAAATGGGGCTGGTAATAAATATAGTCTCATGGGAAAACGATATCACATTATCTCGCCCAAGCCAGCAGACGCAGCTAACTTCCAAGATACTATATGAAAAGCATTCTTAGCTTTGGTTTTCACTCCCTTTGGCTTTCTCTTATGGCTATTTCTGGAGGAGATGGAATACTGTTCTCAAATTAGTAGACTGAGAAAATTATTTCATTAATATAGTTGTTTCATTTCCTGAGAATTCTTTTATATATATTTGTGGGATATAAAAACATCATAAGCACAAATGTGATTTATAGACATAGTCACGGATGCAAAAATGCAGGTTTGATAACCAGCACTTCGACAGGTGGACCTAAGACCATCATTGTTCTTATGCCTGCTTCAGAGGTTTGCCATATAAAACCCATAAAACCCCACTGTGCCTACTTTCCCCTTCTAACCATTCAGGGTCGATTATTACCCTGACAGGAGCTGTGGAGGGACAGACGTATTCACTCTTTTCCAGTCCTTTGTTTGGACCAGACCCAGGCCATTGTGAGTGGAAACTGGCTTGGGTGTAATTAGTTGGCTGCTATGTTTGCAGGCCAACAGAAGGATAAGTTTTCACTCTCACAGTACCAAAGAGATCCTGTTGTCTGTAGTAAGGTCTGGTAGCCTCAGTCCATTCTGGAATTTAGTACTCTTAATTCACATGGGATATAATGAGATATGTTCACATGGATTCTGATAAAGCTTAGAGCTTCTGCACTTAGACACCACTGGCCATTGATGGTATCAAATGAAAAAGCAGATCTATACTTAGCAAGGAGACACTTTCTTCTAAAGGTTTGCAGGAGTGGGAGAGAAAGCCATTAACATCCGTAAGTGTCTCAAGAGTCAGGCAAAAAAAGATTTTTCTTTTATAGGGATGAATAAATGAGCCTAGAAGAACCAGATGAGGGAAATGGTTGGATAACAGATCAGAGACTATTTGGCCCTGAGGCCAGCCTGTTCTCAGAGGGGCTGTGTGCTGCTCAGGCTGAGGGTGGGCCAACTTTCAGGGGCCTGGAGGAAGGAGAGACACTTAACGAAAGTTTGGTTGAAAAGCATTTTGTTCCTATTCGTCACCGGGTGCAGCAGTTCAGGTAATCTTTTATGAGGCCAACAGTGGGGATTGCAGGGCGTGAGGGTGGCCTTGTCATAGGTAAACAAGGGGACATCCGTGAGTCTTATCTAAGTCACATGAGGAAGGGGAGGTTCTTTGTAGGAAGTCACAAAGAGTGAGGGCATTCCTTAACCTTCACTGTTTTCCAGAATCACTGGGCTCAAGTAAAATCCAGCATCATCAGTGGTTGTGCTTGTATGTGACCTGGTATCTTTATAAAGGCCAGGTTGCCAGGTTATATTCTTACTCAACCTGGGAGAAGGTAAATGCCCACCAGCCGTGGCAGAAAGACATCATGAGGGAAGTCAACCACAGTAGCGTTTCAACTTGGGAAAATCTTTTGTTTAGGGAGAAAGATTTCTTTGGAAAGAGAGTTTGTTTTTCCTTTCAAAAGCAATCTTTTTCCTGAAACTCAAGGAAAGACCTTCTGTTCTTGGCAAAAGAAGAACAAAATCATGTTAATAAGGTAATTGTAATAGAGAATTACAAGTGGGGCTTAGATGGGGAGTGAGTGGTGATTCCAAAGCTGAAATTGGGTATCGTGGAAGGCAGGTTTTATTTTGTTTTAATTCGGTCTATGGTTGCTATTGCTTTTTTATGGTGTTCATTTCGGTATGTGTTTGCTTGCATTTACTTGATCTCGCATATGTACAATATTTGTGGTGGTTCTGTGTGTATTCTTAGTTGTTAAAACCTGCCCTGCCCTGGCTTTGATGTATTGTAGAAACCAGCAAGAATTCATCTCACAGCTAATAAAATCAGAGCATAGTCCAGAAGACAAAATCCCCTTCTTGGATTTGCCCCATCTCTCACCTGTGACAGGAATAGCAAACCAGGTTGAGGTCAGCTTCTATCATCTATCTTAGGATTTGTGCCTCCAACATCATAAACTTCAAGTGACACATACAAATTATAAAGATGACCTGATATAGTCCTTTAAATATATGTGTATTTCATAGATTCTGTTTCATGCAATTAAATAAGAAAATTATTTTATAAGGAGGGCTTTTAAAGCTCCAGTGTATATATTGATGACTAAGCTTTGTCTGTGCTTGAAAACAAACAATAAAATTGTAAATCATCTTTTATATTTACATGCATTGTAAGAGATTTTTATATGCCAGATTTTTGTAGAACTGGTTGGGACCTTTATTCTGGAGTCTCTCTGTATGTGGCTATCAAAGACATCATTTTCTCTTTTTTCCCTTTCTTTTTGTGTTTTGTGTTTTTTGCCTGGTACGTTTAATCTTTCATATCCCCTAGCTTCAGTACACATGAATTGATGATTGAATAAATTAAGGATAAGCATACTGTTCTGTTCTTCTAAAACCTGTATTTATTGCTGTGATTTATCTAACAATTTACATAAAGTGCTAGTTAGTACAGCTGAAATTATTAATTCTTCAGAGAATGAGATGTTCAACTGTTTCCACAGCTCCAGGCAATTTTTCCACATTGAAATGCAGGAATTACACAGACCACAACTTGGTTTTTGAATTAAAATGCATCATTGATGCTAATTTTAAGGAAGTCTCTATATTGTACTCCTATTTAACCAAACATCACATTTCCTCATTAAAATATCAGCATCCATAATGAAGTACTTTGCTTTATAATTTAAAATGTCCCACTATGTTGAAGGCACATTTGAACATTTAAATGTAATTCTGCTAATGTACTGATTAATTTATGTTATTCTCTGCCACTCACGTGGCAGATTTTAATTGCAATTAGTTAGCTGCTGTCGGGTCTCAGCATGCTGAAGGCTAGGGGAAAGCCTGACCGCCGTGCAACAATTATTGGGACTTTTGAGCAGGGCTGCCATTGCGGGGGGGGGGGAGGGCGGGACAAGAAGAACCATCAAAGTTGTGAATCCTTATTCTCCTGGTAATAGCTATGCTTGGGGGGTCATAGTTTGCTCTGACGAAAAAGCCAAATAAATGGGAATTATCCGAGCACCATAATACAATTAAGCTGTCACAACAACTTTGGGGACTGATCTTTTGTCCTCTTTCCATGTCCCTCCGGCTGCTTGGGGGTTGATGTAGCAGGGAACGTGCTCTCACTAGCGTCCTGGGCTTTTGATGTGCGTAATGTACAGCTGTAACAAGGCATGGGGTACAACACCCGCCTTTCACTCAATGTTGTTGAGCTACAAATTCATGTAATTAATTTTAAAAAGCCATTACTTTGATCTTCATAAATATGCCCAGGATTCACATGGAAAACCTCAAGGGGAATTTTCTCAGGAGGATGATGATAGGGCCAAAATGCAGTTTCATTAGGGTCTACTACTTGTCTATAAATGAGGCTCCCCCCCACCTCATCCTTTATTTCAGTGGCTGCTAGTATTACCAGCTGCACTGCCATCTTATGCAGAAAATCTGCTTGCTTACCCTGCAAACAAACTGCCTTGGTTCAGTAAGCTATTTGTAATGCTGTGCTAAGCTTTGCAATATATTGCTATAATTTAGTTTAAAACACTTTGGGTTCTTATGCTGGTTATATCTGTCTTAACCATAGGGTACTGGTGTTTAGCAATAAGATGAAAACATAGGAGGGAACTCTAGGCCCCTTAAACCTGGGTTCTAATCCTCTATAGGATTTTTCCTGAACAGGATCAGAACCAGGTTCAAGGTCTCTCTGGACTTCAGTATTCTCAGTTTTTTTTGGGGAGTGGGGGGTAACAAGGAACGATTCCTAGCTCAAGGTTGTTTTGTGGGGCACGTTACAAATACAAGTAAAGGAGTTTTGTAGAAATTAGATTGCAGTGTTTAAGGCTTGATATGATTGTAGTGTTTTACCTTTGTGTTTTTTATTGTTGAAGTGATTTTAACCTAACAAAAATGCTGTCAGAAAGAAATGAAATTAAAAAACTTTTCTTCTCATTCTTTATTACATTATTTCTAATAACTCTAATAAATGGGGTAAAGTTAAGCAGGAAGAGTTTTAAGTGGTGAAATGGTAGGTAGGGTATTCAAAAGGGATTATGGAAACTAAACTTACCCCTTGTTCAATAAAATGCAACAAGAGTGCAAGCAATTCCCAAATTTCGGTGGCTTGACAAAACACGAGATTAGTTCCAGCTCATGCTGCATTTCTAGGGATTTTGCAGATCGTAGTCACACAGGGACCCAGGCTAATGGAGACCCTATTGTGTTGTTGCTTAAAAAAATTGTGGCAAAATACACACAGGATGAAATCTGTCATCTTAACCATTTTTAAGTGTACAGTTTAGTGGTATTAAGTCCACTCACATTGTCGTGTTGCTCAGAGACTGTATCTATACATATGTTTCCCGGGACACCAAGACAGGAAAAAGGGATGCAGGGAAATGCGTGCAGGCCTTCTGGTGCTTCCCCCACAAAATGGTGCAAGAAACCACTGCTCACCTTTCATTGGCCCCATCAAGTAGTCATGCCTGACTTCAGAGGGGACTGGAGAGTGCATCTTCATGTCCCCTGAAAGGGAGGAGAATTAGAAATATTTGGTGAGCAGCACTAACGTCTACTACCCTCTTCCTCTGTTGAACTTAGGAAAATAGTTTATCATCGCTTGGGAAGCTGACTAGCTCCTCACAGCCTGGAAAGGGGTGTTAGGGCACAGCGAGAGTGGTTTTGAAGACAGGCACTGTCTTCCTAATTGGAGAGGTCTTCTCATCACCACTTACCTCTGCTATGCCCTTTGGTGACTTCCATTTCTCCTGCATCCTTAGCTACTCAAACTGAGCCTGATCTTAAGGCCTAGTCCAAACTTTGTGTGTGTGTGTGTGTGTGTGTGTGTGTGTGTGTGTGTGTGTGAGAGGAAGCCCCAGGCAACTCACTCTTTGGCTCAGATGCTCATTCACTCTCTTTCTCAAGACTTAGTGACCAAGCTGTCTGGCACTGTGCTGGGTGTTACGGGTGTAAGAGGGATATCATCTTAAGGGGCCTTCAGTCCTCAGTTTCTTCCCTGAACATTGAATAGTCTTCCTTTAGTTGCCTTTTGTTCATTATGCCAGGCCTTAGTCTCCCGTATTTTGTTATAACTGCTTCCTCTTTCTGCCCTCAGGAATGGAAAGACTTCATATTTTCACATCCCAAGTTAGCCCTGCTTGGCTTTGGTCCCCAGGATTCTGGGGTCTTCATGATGGTCTCTGAGAAGGGGCTATGGGTTCTAGTCTCTTTTGATCCCCATACTATTTTTATAAGCTCTGATATTCAGACTTGGTGGCAGAAAGGACTTTCCAAAGACAAGAGTCCTCTATTCAGGGAGCATAGCTTAGGCGAAGGTCCAGAGGCAAGTGAGCATGCTGTGTTTGTGATATGAAAGAGGCTTAAATGGTTGGTAATGGGTGGCGTAGGGCCGTTGTATATGGTTGGGTAGGTTGTGCACTGAACAACCATGGGGTGACTTTTTCACCATAGTCTTTGTGATTGCCCCTCGTACCCTGGAGTTGGGCATTGACAACCTGTTCAGCCACACACTGGCCCCAGGGGCTTAGACAAAATAGAGAGAGAGAGAGGGAGAGAGGAAAGGAGGTACAAATGGTGGCTGAGAGAATCAGACTTGCCAGATAGTGCAGGGCCTTGCAGCCATGTTAAAGAGTTTGGAATCCCTTCAAAGGAAGGTGGAGCTGGTGAAGGAACTAAAGCAGGAACTGGTCGTACGAAGACTGGATTGGAGAGGGGCTTGCCTAGAAGTAGGGAAACTAGTTGGGAGAGATTATGTGGCCCACTGTTCGAGAGATTGTGTGGATCAGGGTCCTAATGACAGTATGGCTGGAGAGAATAAAAGACTCGAAAGACATACAGAAGGTGGTATCTCTAAGACACCATAAGCCTGGCCTAGCTTGGACGCCTTCTCCTTTCTACAGACATTTTCTTTAGTTGCTTCACATGCATGTTCTGTTTCACTAATTCCATTTCGACCCTTACATGGGATTGCATGTCTAGTTTCTTGGACGTACTTAAATATTTGGACTCATAAAATATTCAATAAATGTTAACTGACCCATCGTCATTTCATTTGCCACCTGATCTGAACTGTCATGCCAGAAACCCAGTCTTCTGTGTTCGGTTGGAAGGGATGACCAAAAAGAGGTCCCAAGAGGACAGGTGCTTCCCTGAGAAGCATTTCCAAGAGGACTGATGCACTGGCAGAATTTCCCTAGACCACCGGGCAGACAGTACTAAAATGATGCTTCTAGAGATTTACAGATACTGTCACTGGGGTTATTTATCTTGATGTGTTACTCCTCACCCAAAGGGTCAATTAATCAAACTCAGAGGACTCCTCCAAGAGAAAGGTTGTAGGGCATATAGAAATGCAAGCCACAGTCCCTGCTCTGAACAATTTATATTCTTTCAAAGTAGACTTCCTAAGAAGCAAGGCAGAAGCATATGGAACAGCTAACCACATTAACACGCTTATTTCCTTCACATACTAGTTTCCTGTTGCTGACGTAGCAAATTGCCACAAACTCGGTGGCACAATACACATGTATTACCTTCTGGTTCTGTGGGTCAGAAGTCTGAGATGACTTAAAATCAAAATGCCAGCAGGTGTGTGTTCCTTTCTGGAGACTCTAAGGCAGAATGGTTTCTTCCCTTCTCCAGTTTCGAAGGCTACGTGCCTTCCTTTGCATGTGGCTCTGCCCTCCATCCTCAGTGCCAGCAACTTCACATCTGTCCCCAACCCTCGGTTTATCTTCACATCTTTCTCTCTGACTTTCTTCTTCCTCCGTCTTCTACTTTCGAGGACCCTTGTGATTACATCATTCCTATTTGAATAATCCAGGATAGTCTGTGTAGGTGCCAAGGTCCCTAATTTAACCACATCTACAAATTCCCTTTTGTCGTGTAAATCTAACACAATCACAGGTTTGGGGGATTAGGACTGGGGCCTTTGGGAGCCATAGTTCTGCCTCCCACATGGACTGACAGTGGGTCAGAGCACTTGCTCTGGACCAGAGGCTGCTCTGTGTTCTTTGTGTGCACCGTCTCACTCAGCCTGCCCAGCACTGCGAGGCAGGACTGTGGTGTCCTTGTAAGCAGGTGATGGAATCAAGGCTAAGAAAATGGCTAGTAGGAAGCTGCGGCTTGAACCTACCTTTTGCAGTGGAAAGAACATGGGTTTTAGAACAGAACAGGCAAGGGTGTGAATTCAGGTTCACATCCTGCTTGCCTGTGTGATACTTGGCTCTTCTGAACTTCAATTTTCTTACACACACTATGTCTGCCATGGGGCCTGTGGCTTTCATTAAGAGAACAGTGCCAATTAAACAAAATTGAGATGTATTTCCAATAAAAAAAAACTGGGGAAAAAAAACCAAAGCCAAAATAAAAACCTGAATCCCACCCCTCACCCCTAGCCCCCAGTTCAGTGGATGCTGCGGTGGTAAGAACACAGGATTCAGAGCAAGACTGACCTGATTGGGGATTGGATCCCAGCTCTTATCATGTAGGTGGCTCACTGTTCCTGGGCTAACATGTTTTCATGAGCTAATAATATAAGGTTCTTTTTTCTTCTGTTCATTCATTAAACATGTTTACAGCAGGAAGCTGGGCCCTGGAAGATATAAAGATGGGCATGACTTTCATCCTCATTGTCCAGAGGAGTGGGTTCCTATATTTCCTGCCAAGTCTGCACCCCCTCCCATTTTTAAAGGTTGTGGGACTATGGACCAGAAGAGGCTGCATCCTAGTTAGCTTCCATCATTTCCTTCTCCTCTCTTCAGGAGTTTTCCCTGATGCTTGCTGTGCATGCCCCCTTCATCCTAGTTTGCAAGATCATTGCTCTCCCCCTGCTCCTAGCATCTGGCCTGTGTCATTATTCCCTGTTGAGTCTACTGCATAAATGTTTCTCCTCCTTTCCCTCCATGCTCTTTCTTAGGTCGCCATCTTCTCTTAACTGAGCATGAATCCTCTTAGGGAGTTTCTTGCCTCTGGGCTTGTCCCCCGTAGTCCATGGCTCATACTTTGAAGACTGCTGGGCTCTTAAATGAAGTGACACCCCAGTCCACCTAAGGGATGATAACAGAGTTTCTTGGTGGCAGTGGGGGACTGGTGAAGAGTGTTTTCTGAGTCTCATGCTCCCCATCTCCTGTCCTGGAGATTTAGCCTCTCCATGGGATTGCTTTCAATCATGGCTGCTACCTTTCCTGGCTTTTATAGCTTTAGTTTCTTATTGCCACTTTGGGACATGGACTCTTTGTTTAATTTTCTATCTCACAGCTGAGACCAGCATTGACATGGAGGCATTTAAAAAGCCTTTTCTGCCTGTGAAAGAAACAAGGGATGACAATACAGGGAACCATTTTGTATTTGTTATTCAGGATACCAAGTAACCTCTTTGAGACCTGTAGTTGCTCCCTGTTGGCTTCTGCACTCCTGAACTAGGGCAGAGACCACCTTTTCCCTTCAGGCAAGGAGTTCCAACAAGCTTCCAGAATCTTCTTTCCTTTTGGTCCCACAGCAGATCTCTCAGACCTCAGTTCCTGCTCCAGAATCTCAGTCTTCCCAAGAGGGCTGAGACAGGGGCTCTATTCCCTCCAGGGCCACTGCACCCCTCGCCCAGAAGGGCTTGGCCTATCTCTGCAGTCTCGGCATGAAAACCACACCCAAAAATGGTAGCCTAAGCCCATGACCAGAGCAACACGGAAAGTAGCAGGGGCACTGTTTCCTTAAATCCTCCTAAAATGCAAATCCAGTCAAGTCAGTTACTATTAATGATCTGTCAGTATCTCTCCATTGCCTTCTGAATAAAGTCTCATCTGTTTGATGCGACTTTCATATCTTTCTAAGAGGCTTTCCAACATTTATGGCATTCTCTATCCATATCGAAATGCTTGACACTTTGGAGGACATTCTGCTCTCTCAAGCCCCTGTGCTTTGCACCTGCTATTCCTTCTGCCTGAAGTTCTTTCCACCTGGCAAACTCCTATATTATCTTCAAGACATAGCACAGGCATCCCCTCACTCCTCTGTGAGTCTGCCCTTGACCATTCTCCCCTCTTCCTTCATAAAATAATCATTTTCTTCTCTCTGTTCCTAATATCTATATACAGCTCTGTAGGAAAAAAAAATATTTTCTCTACTTTCTCAAGTTCAATGATTGGGGAACTGTGAATTAAATTGAAAAAGGAAAGCTTAATAAGAGAAAAGGCATGTGTTTCTTTACTGATGTTAATCTTTTTATGTGCATGAGGGCTTCGCAGGAAAGAAGTGAAAACCTAAAGAGGCGGTTACACTTGGAAGCTTTATGTACCATTTTCACAAAGGGTAGTGCATTGTGGGGAAGTGACTTACAAAGGAAAGCAGATGTGGGATGCCAGGATACCTTATGGGAAGGTAAATTTGTGGGGAGACTAGTGAAAGATAAGGGATATTTTAGTAAGGCTTGTACATGCAGACTTACCTTGGTGCCAACTTTCCATCTTCTTCATGACTGTATAACTCCTCTGGGAGAGTTTTCTCAGAACTTTCTGCTTTTAGTCAAGTAAGGAAAAGCGCTGAGAAAATTTGCCTCTGTGGATTCTCGATGACTTCACCTCGAAATAATCCTTATGCCAAAGTGGCATAATTGGGGATGGCATTTTCCCTTCCAGCTTTCTAATATGGCCTAGGTCACACTGTTTGCTAGTCTGCTTATGTGTTTCCTCCTCTGGTTGGTCATCCAGAATTCATCCAGCACCGAGCCTGTGAATTATCTATCTTTGCATCCAAATACCCACTGATGCTTGGGTCCCACAACCTCAGATTCTGCTGTAATTGGTCTGGGATGCCGTCTGGGCACTGGGATATTTAAAAGCTCCCCAAATGATTCTAATCTGCACACAGGGTTGAGAACTACTACCTCTGAAAGTATTTTAGATCCTGCCATCTTAGCATTCTCTCAAGCTCTTGGGGGAACGCGCTCTTAAAGGGTGTCAGTGATGGAGAGGTGGATGCTGAAACAACCTCAGGCTCTGGTTTTGTGGTAAAGTCAGAGTATATGTGGGGGAGAAGGTGGGGATGCTAAGTAGAGACCTAAAATCATATGGATGCCATAGTAGAGCCACCACTGCATTTGAGGCCTCGCAATTGGAATGGATTTTAAGGTGTTCTCTACATCAGACTTCTGGCATTTTGGGGCTAAGATACTCAGAGGTGAGGGAGACGCCCCTACTGAAAAACAACTAGATTCTAAATAAAACCTTTTTTTTTTTTTTTTAATGAATTGCTTAGCTTGAAGCATGGAGGGGATTTTTCCACCTTGATTTCTCCAAAGAAGCAAACTGTGAATGATGCTGGGTATTAAGTGAGCAGGGGAAAAGGTTATCCTGGGAGCAAATGCCAACAGCAGCATCTTGATGAATAAGTGGGTACTAAACTGAGGGCCAGAAGGCGGAGGGCAACTGGGTTGGAGACATGGCATTGACTCACTGGAGCAGTGTTTATTGGCTAAAATGCACAGATTAAGGGTAGCAGAGAGCCAGGCATCACAAAGAGGACCTTGACCATGGGCTATGGAGCTATAAGCTGCCTGGTTCAGGAAGAGGCACAGTAGCAATATGATGTGGCAGAACTTTGGCTTCAGTGCTGTCCTGTCAACTCTGTGTTCATGGATGAGGAAGTGCAGACCATCCCCTGGTATGGTCAAGGGCTACAGGCCAAGTTTTGAGGCTGACTAGGATTGATTACCATACACATTGAGCCATGGCTGGTTTCCACATTGATTGTAGGAGGCCAAGTCCTCTTCTAGGAGGCCAACCTTCAAGGAATCTGTCTTGGACAAGTTAACTCTTGCCACTCAGAGAGAACGGAATCACAGAGATGAATGAGTAATAGGAGGCATCAGGAATGACCATGAAGATTCATAAAAGAGCATAATAACACCTCTAAAATGAAAACTATAATTGTTGGAATAACAAAAAGAAAAATTGGGGCACCTGGGTGGCTCAGTTGATTGAGTTCGACTTTAGCTCAGGTCATGATCTCATGGTTTGGAAGCTCGAGCCCCACATTGGGCTCTCTGTTGTCAGCACAGATCCTCTGAGCTGGATCCTTTGTCCCCCTCTGCCCTCTCCCCCATTTGCTCTCTCTCTCTCTTTCTCTTTCTCAAAAATAAATTTATTAAATAATAAATTAACATTAAAAAAAACCTCAGTATGGCTAAATAAATAGTGAATTAGATACACTTAAAGAGTGAATTATTCAAATACATATTTGAAGTCATTACAAAGCACACAGAGAGAAAGGAGATGGAAAGGAGATAGCGTAAAACTTAAGAGGAAGGTTAGAATGAGGAGTTATATGAAAAATCTGGGAGATTCTAGAAAGAGAGAACAAAGTGAGTCCAGTGAAGCAATGTTTAAAGAGACAATTGCTGAGAATTTTGCAGCATATTTAAAGAGATGAATATATAGATTCTATATCTAGGCAAAGCATAGTGAAACTTAAGATAATAAGGCCAAAGAGAAAAATTTGAAGTTGTCAGAGAAAAAAAATAGATCACAAATGAAGAAAGACAATAGATTTCTCAATAGCCACAATAGAGGACATAAGACAGTAGAATAATAGCTTCATGAGAGAAATATAAATGTCTTAGAATTCTGGACATAGCAAGATTATCTTTTTTTAAAATTTTTTATTTTAGAGGCAGCAGGGGCAAGAGGGGGAGGTGGGCAGAGGGGAGGAGAGAGAGAATCTTAAGCAGGCTCCATGCTCAGTGTGGAACCGAAAGCAGGGCACGATCCCACATCCCTGGGATCATGACCTGAGCTGAAATCAAGATTTGGATGCTCAACTGACTGAGCCACCCACTTGTCCCTAGCAAAAGTATCCTTTCAAAGTATGAGAGAAATATTGACATTTTCAGATAAAAAAGTGGATAGAATTTTCCACTATCAAATTAGCATCAAACAATCCACTGATAAGTTTATTTCAGGAAGAAGAAAACTGATCATGATGAAGGTATAAGATGCAAAATGGAATGATGAGCAAAAAAAAAAAAATGGTAAACATATGCATTTAAACAAAGAGTGTCTAGACAAGAGACTAATGATTAATTTTTGTTCTTAAAATTTAAGACACAAGATGAAAGTACTTTTAGACTATGAGCTTGTCGGGGCACCTGGGTGGCTCAGTTGGTTAAGTGTCTGACTTTGGCTTAGGTCATGATCTTGCGGTTCATGTGGTTTGTGAGTTCAAGCCCCAGGTTGGGCTTTGTGCTGATGGCTCAGAGCCTGGAGCCTGCTTCAGATTCTGTGTCTTTCTCTCTCTCTGCCCTTCCCCTTTCAAACTCCTTCTCTCTCTCTCTGAAAAATAAAGATAAAAAAACTTTTAAATAAAAAAATAAACTATGAACTTAGCAACTGTATTAGGGAAAGGGTAGTAGCTATGTAAAAGTGCCCAAAGATTTTATATTTTTGGTAAAAAATTTAAGATACAATCTATTATTTGACTTTCTTAAGTTAAATGTGTAATTGCAAAGGAATCACTAACAGAACAGGTGTAGGATGCTTTAATTTTCCAGCCAGGAAAGAGAATAAATGGAAAAATAGTGTGAAAACAAACAAACAAAAAATCCTGTCAACTCAAAAAGAAGATCAAGAAAGAAAAACAGAAGCATAGAAAAGGAGAGACAAATAAAAATTATTTGGTAGAAGCAAGTTTAAGTGTTTCATTAATCTCAATGACCATAAATAAACTGGACTTATAATTTAAAAGAGATTACCAGCAAAAAAACCAATGAGAATGGGAGGGAAATATCAAAATGAATCCAGGGCTATGATGTTTCCAAGAAACACACTTATAAGAACAGAAAACTTGAAAGAGGATGGAAAAATATATACTGTCAAATGCAATTAAAAAGAATACTGGGACAACCAAATTATTATCAAATAAAAGTAGCCTTTAAGAGAAAAAGCATTACTAAGAGATGAGAAGGTTACTTCTTAAAGACAAAGATTCAATTCACCAGGAAGATTTAATATTTTAAATGTGTATGTACATAATAAAATATCTTCAAAATATATAAGGCAAAAATTGTTAGAACTAAATTGAAGAACTATTGACAAATGCATCAGCATAGTGGGAGATTTCAACACGTCTCTCTCAATTATTGATAGGTCAAGCAGACTAAAAAATGGTAAAGACGATTTGCCTAACACAATCACTGTGATAGATTCATTGGACATATGTAGAATTCTGCTTCAAGGTGCATTCTTTGCAAACACAAATGTAACATTTACAAAAATTGACCGTACGGTAGGTTTTAGATAAGTATCAACCACTTTCAAAGAACTGGTTATATTCAGACCACATTTTTCTTTTCACAATGCAGTTAAGTTAGACATGAATATTAAGATTAAATTGAAATACATCCCTACACATTTAGAAATTAAACCACATGTCTGAATACTCAATGGATTAAAGAGATCATAATGCAAATACGAAAGATGATCTATAGTTGGGAATTGTCCAGTCCAGTCTTATATGCCCTTAACCCATAGAACAAAGTGGACGATGACAGTGGCTCTAGAGAAGGATAGATACTGAAGCAATTAAGGCAAAAGCAACCAAAGCTCTCACCAGTGGATATTTAGTTCTCTTTATTAATTGGTCAAATTGTTTAAATTCCCTAGCTTGGGTTGGTTCTTCTCTAGTTGAGGAAAACAGTGTTTCTGTGTGCATCGCATGGTGATGGGAAAATAGCCCATTGAGCAGACCATGCAATGTTGGAAGGATGGTCTTACTTGGCTTTTTGGATGCCTACTGGACGGTAAGCCCCAAGAAGGCATCCATTGTTTGTTACAAAGCTGCCAACATGTAGGCAGAGACTTCTAGACACCACAGGAGAGGGCATTTGATGCTTGGCGGCAGCTGGCTGCAATTTAATTATCAAGAAGATCATCCTCCACTCAAGTGTTCAGACTCACAGCTGAAATGCCTTTGGACTGGCAAGCTAAAGGAATTGACTGTACACTAGGCTTTTCTTACTCTCCTTCCAAATTCCACTTTCAGTTCCTGCCTACACTGGAGGAGGCAGGGTGGAGAAGTCCACATTTGTTTTCCTACCTTAATGGATTGCAAGGATTGAGGGGCATGTCTGTGCCACGCACTGTGCAAACCAGCATGTCCAGTGAGCACCTGTCATTTCAACTGTAATCTTTTCATATGTTGACTAGAGAAACTCAGTGCTGTTTCTGTGTTCTAACGCTGACCCATTAGAATAATGCTAGGGTAGAACCCACCAATCCAAATTCTTTTTCAACTTACTTATATTGAAAAAGAATCTGTAGATGATAGAGAATCTTTCATTTGCCTAGTTCTCTGACTCCAATTCCTTCATATTAATGAACTGACTAATTCTAAATGATTAATACTAAAATTATAATGGAAATAAAGTCAAACCTTCCACTCCCCAAATGCAGCAAACTGCCGGATGAGCCAAAATGATGATTATTTCAATCATTTGTGGATGGTGCATAAATATGAACTCCTGAACCCAACGTTTTGTGCAGATGTAATTGGATCTAGTAAAGTATCACAACTAGAAAGCCCTGCCTGACTTTCTTACCTGAATTTTGAAGTACAGCTAAATTTCCTAGAAATGTGTACTGTGTTGTCTGCCTTTTCCAGGTGGTTAGTAGCTGGTATTTACTTCTCAATATGGAATAAATTTACGAGCAAACAAATTACATCTGTATCCAAATCTTGCAACCAAATAAAGGCAAATACTCTCTTGCTGTACATTTCATCTATAGTTCAAAACAGGCAGAAAAAGAGGCCTTTTCCTCTCCTAAAAGGCAATTTTCAAAAATGAATTGATTTGAATAATAATGTCTGAATAATATCAATAAAAAGAATAGCCACAGGACACCCCATAAGTAAATGGAGACGTCAGATTACTGTGTGTTATTCATGCAATAGCGAGTTCTAGAATAAAGGGTGGGAAAACACACACGCATTCCTTGAGGCAAGAATATGATGCAAACGAAGACTATTCTTTCCTACCCCCGACAAAATTGATATTATTTCCCTGTCTATTTTCCCACTTGCTCCTGGCCAATGCTGTAATTAAAAGGCCTCTCTCCAAGGAGTTCAAAGTGCTTCGAAGACATGGTCTAATTAATCCTCCTGTAATGTCCACAAGCTCCAGGCCCTACTCTGCTGGGAGAACCAGGCAGCCCCATCTAGGTTCATGCAGCAGCTCTTCTTGAGAGGCTTATAGAAAGTGACAGCAGCTGTCGAAACCAGCCTCTCTTTCCCAGACACTGTGAACACAGCCCCTCTTCAGTGCCAGGGCCAATGTGTCAGCTGAAGGGCTACAAAGCCAGCAGCCAGCCCCTATGTGTGGAACCCGCACATTCGTCCTTCCATGTAAATCTCCAGTTCCAGAATTCTCTCTACCTCGTGTAGACCATCTGATCATAGCCCCAATCACACAGGACTACTTCAGTCCTTTATACGTTGCCTCTATTG
Source organism: Paguma larvata (assembly GCA_030068075.1). Lineage (NCBI taxonomy): Eukaryota > Metazoa > Chordata > Mammalia > Carnivora > Viverridae > Paguma > Paguma larvata. The sequence goes on along the minus strand of CM057839.1, from coordinate 10,489,592 downwards.
TGGCTGGAGCCAAACCTATAAAAATGTAGTGGCGTCTTTTAGAGACTTTCAGCCAATTTGTCTTCCTAAATGAATCTTTTTCTACCCTAGATGTTGTGCTGTTCCTTATTATCACTTATCTGACCTTCTCTGCTTCTTTTCCAGTTTTATCTGTTGTGAGGTTGGAGACACCATTACTGCATTGGCCGTACTGATGATGATTAATGGTTCTGCTTTCTGTACAGTTCTAATCCTGATAGTGTTAAATATTCTTTTGGCCATTTCAACTCCAACGACATGTTGGGGTGATGTTTTCACCAGCAGTGTCGACTACAACTCTAGATTTGCTTCCTGTCCTGGGTCAAGTGTCCATCCGCAGAACCCTTGGAATGCAGTCTGTCTCACAGCGAGTATGAGCACCTAATAGGTGGGTTTTTGATGAATCTCATCATTAGGTTGGTTAGTTTTCTCCTAAATACTTCTTATTTTCCCATCTGCCATTTGTTCCTCTCATCCGTATCATCGTCTGAGGTCTGTGAAAGTGATAAAATATCGGGACAAGCTGCTAATGAAGAGTTTCAGAGACAGTGCTTCTTAGAATCCCGAAGAATGTTTCTCATTTTATTATTTACTCTGTTACCCGATAGTCAGATAGCACTTTGATACACTCAAAAGGATATTTTATTTTATTTTTTTAAAGTTTGTTTATTGGAGAGACAGAGAGAGTGTGAGTGGGTGAGGGGCAGAGAGAGAGAGGGAGAAAGAGAATCCCAAACAGGCTCCATGTTGTCAGCATAGAGCTTGACATGGGGCTCTAACTCACAAAACTGTGAGATCATGACCTGAGCCCAAATCAAGAGTCAGATGCTTAACAAACTGAGCCACCCAGGTGTCCCTCAGTATGATATTTTAAAGAACACTGCTAAGAAGTATGATGGTAAGAAGCATTGGCCTCATGTCCCATAGTGAAACAAAACTCAGAGAGGTTAAATACTATTTTCAAGATCACAGAAGTCGGATTCAGATTTGCTTCTTACAATATCAGTTTTCTTTCCACTCTCATCTGTCAATATTTACTCTTTCCATTACCACCCATTATTTATTCAATGATTATTTACTTTATGTCATTTTTTGGTGCCAGACACTTGTGCTAGAGCCTAGATATACCAAGATGGAAAGATATTGCTGTTATCCTAAAAAACCCCATGAAATATGGAAGTCGTATAAAGGATTGATGCAGTACTGTGTGATTGGACCTATGATCAGATGGTCTGCACAAGGTGGAGGACATTCTGGAAGTGGAAATAGAGTAATAAGCATAAAAGGAGAGAGTATATGCAAAAACCGAGATAAAAACCACGATGCAGGGTCTAGGGAACTCTAAGTAGTTCAGTTTCCGGGGCTGGGTTGGGAAGCAACAGAAGAGAAAGGTGGAGAAACCTTTAGGACCACATCATGGAAGGCCTGGTATGCCATTCTCAGGAGTTTGGACTTTGGTCTGCAAGGCCCTGAGAAATCATTGAAATCCTGTATGCAGGAAAGTCACATGATCAGAAGTGCTGATTTGATCAAGCTCTCCGTATTTTCTTTGAGCCTACCCAGCTGGCAAAGACAGAGGAAGTTGCCTATGTTTCATGTTGGCGACAGGGCATAGAAGTGGAATTTCTAACAAAATGTTAGCAGAGCCGTCTAGTGATACATGCTTACTGGAAAGAACTTTAGCAATGTGCACCAAAAACATTACAAAATTCATTCTGTTCGACTCAGTGGCTCTGCTTCTGCAAATATATTTTAGGGACATTATCTCAAAAAATAAATATTTCAGGGCAAAGTTGTTTGGGAGACTATTTTTTAATAGCAAGACACTAGAATAACCCAAAATGTCTAACAATGGAGAAATAATTAAGAATATAATGCCATCTATTTATACTGAATCTGACGAAACGTTTTAAATATAACGATGTAGTGGACAATTGCACAATGTTTTTGTTGCCCAACACCCATTCAGGCTATTTTAATTTAATTTTAATTTTAATTTATTACTTTTTAAGTTTTTATTTAACTTTCAGTTAGTTAACATACAGTGTCATATTAGTTTCAGGTGTACAATAATAATACACACTTATTTTTATAAAAGAGTTTTGCTTTCTATCTGGCCCCAGGGGTGGATTATTAGGTGAAACCAATCAGCCCTTAGCACTTCATTTGTGAACTAAATGAGTAAACAGACAAAATATTTATTTGGGGGAGATTCTCCTCCTACCTTAAAACATGACTTTCTCACGTAATATACCACATTGAGCATCTGGAACAAAGTATTAAAGAAGTTCCCAAAGATTCAACGTTAATCCCATTGTCACACTCAGAGTAACCTTTGTTAATTGAAATGCGAAAAAAAAGGCACTTTCCTTCGAGACTAGCTAAGCTTCAGTAACCAAAGCTCCGGGATTGTGGAATATGAAATTTAGGCAGCAAAATGTGGTCTCAGAGTATGACTTTGCTGATTTCACTTGTGTGACCTTAAGCAAAATCTCTTAAATTTACCTTTTACAAAAGCATAGGTTGATTGCCAAATCTTAATCACTTCAGGCTTCTCATATAATGAAGAGCCAACATATGTGGCACAAAATTAAGTGAATAATGCAGAAGAAAATTATTTTCTTGGGTATGCATTTCAGCCTCTTATTTGTCTCAGGAATATTTCATTTGGTCGTTTGGGGATATTAAGGCTGAAGGTGACGAGCAGTCCTCAAGGTCAGTGCCGTTCCTGGCAAAACACAATAAAAGCTTGCGGGAGGCTGAGGGCTGTGTGAGAAAATTAAGTATTGATTGAGGAGTAGATATGATGTTGTGCAATGTAGTTATTAGGCTCAATTCAGTGCTGTTAATTGGAGGTCTCGCACTTTCTCAGAAGATTACATCAGTTAACAATACATTATTGAAGTCTGGGGAGCTTTCGTTCTCTGATCATTGCATCCTCTTTTCTCAGCCGTGGAAGACTATTTTACCAATCGATACGCTTTTATTGAACATAGGTGCGTATAACCACTCAGCTCAAGTATGATCACTTTCGGGAGTTTGTGACACTTGGCAAAGTCAACTTTTCTTCCAAATACTCTCTTCCTATCAAGAAATAGAGAATTCTGAACTTAATTGCCCTCATTCACAGTTCCCATGAATTATAAAGGGACCCCAGGAAAGTAGAAGAAAAGAAATTCATGCGACTAATATATACACTTCTGAAAGCCTTGTGCATGGTATTGTTGCATTTTCTAATGACTCTTTTTTATAGAGAGTGAAGTTTTAAAAATATTTTTAAGTGTTTTTTTTTTGAAAAAGAGAGAGAGACATAGTGCGAGTGGGGAAGGGTCAGAGAGAGAGAGGGAGACACAGAATCTGAAGCAGGTTTCAGGCTCTGAGCTGTCAGCACAGAGCCCAATCAATGCAGGGCTCGAACTCATGAACCACGAGATCATGACCTGGACCGAAGCCGGATGCTTACCAATTGAACCATCTAGGCACCCCAAAAGTGAAGTTTTTAATTGTCCCCACTCCTCTGACAACAAAATTGAGGCCCAGAAGAGCTAAGTGACTTATCTCGTATAGCATAGCTATTTATGATAGGTAGATTCTTAAGCATGAGTCTTTATACTCTGAATTTGGTGCTCCTTCTACTTTCTAGACTACCTCGTTGCTTACCTTAAGATTTGTCTTTCTATATATGGCTGCAGGCACTTTACACTTCTGTGGTTATATTCTTTCCCCAGGCTGTACGCTCTGGAAGAGGCTATGTGTGCTCAGTATTTTCGAATATACTCTGACTTAATGCTCATGGTTGGAATTGAGGAGAAAACTATAGTATTATTTCTGGCCTCTCTGGGCATGGCATATATTGTGCTGATCACTTTACTTGGTATTTGCAATCATTTTCATTATGCTTAATATGAACATGACATACAGTATATGAGTCATTTATTAACCTCTCTAAAGTTACATTTGGTAACGTTCCTAGCAGCCCGCACAGTGAATACATCCAACCTCACTTGTGATAGGAACCACGACCTCTTAGAAACACTGTTCCTTCCTCAGCTGTCGTCTGTGACTAGCTGTTTCTTTCCCAAGGAAAATCACCCTGGTCAGCAAGGGCTTCCAATGGGGAGCTTCCTTTTGAAGTGATTGCAATTTATCTTTTCTGATCAAATGGGAACAATTTGTTCTTTCTTACAACTCCAGAGCTGCCATAAATTGGGGTAATAGATTTCTCAGTGCCTAGTAAGATAATTGCACTGGGGAGAAGATTAACGTGGAGGCTGGGAGCTGTGTGAATGCAGTGCCCCTCCATCCTGTTCCGTGCAGCTTCCAGGACGACCTAGAAAACAAGGCTGGAGGAAGACAGCTTTACATTCCTCGTGCTAAATTAGTTCTGAGATGCTTCTGGGAAAAGACTGCCAACTGAACTCTGTTTTGACATTGGAAATATTTATAATGAAACATGACAAAGTAAAATTTAAGTCCCAAATTGCCCCAACACGGAAGCACCGAAATTGCAATTCTGGTTACAGTGACACCTCCAATTACTGAAATGTGAAGTAATTCTCTTTGGAAAATGACTTCACTTTGAGGAAATGAATACCGAGTAAGGGTTATGACACACACATCAGGGGCTTCAAATCCTCTCTCTGGTGCTACTGCTGACCTCAGACAAGCAAATTGGACTCACCCTGTCTGTTTCTCCCTCTAGAGGCAACAAAATTACCAACAAGCAGTGTTCTGGGGCTTATGTGATGGCTGTGAAGCTCTGTCAAACAACTCTAGAAATGAAAGCACTGGGTACAGATGGGGAGTTTTTGCAGCAATCCTAGCAATTGATAGGATGTAATTTTCAAACCCCAGTGCTATCTATTTTTGACAAAGATTCAGTGGCATTGCTTTGCGACTGATAGTCAAGAGCAAAGAATATTTCTGATGCAAGCTGATGGTTGCTTTATTTATTAGTGAAGGAATTCATTCATCCCGTTATTCAGCAAATACTCACCGCACACTTAGCGGTACCTTGAGACTGAGAATGTAACAATGAATATGGATGATGCGGCAATTTCCCAACCAGCTATTAAAGAATTATATAGTTGATTTTTGCTATTCAGAGTAGGTATGTTCTGTAAAGTTACACTGAATCAGTGCATACTGAACCATTGCTCCTAGGGGAAATACAGTGTTAGGTTCCTGTGAGCCTCTGGTCTCAACATTTTTATCAACTTATCAATACATAACCTTGTTTTATGTGTTTCTGTTTAAAGATTGTCACTCATGCCCAAATGGAGCTCGCAGGAATTTTCTCGTAAGCCTCATTGCAGCTTTCTTTCTCTTGGGAGTACTGGAGAAAAATAGCTGAGCAGAGCCAATCTGACCCCTGACAGATTTCTCTGGGAAAACATAACTAACTCCCTGAGACTTATAACATCTCAAGAAAGGCTCCTTCCTGCCACTGCTCACAGAATGACTAAGACTTGATTTCTAGCCACCGTAGCAGCTTAGGGCCAAGTCATATTCTTATTTCCTCACTAAAAGAAAGATATCATTTCCTACGCTTTGAATGTCGTAAAGCAAAATCATACTGGCTCTCCAGGGAACTGAGCAAGCATCTTGGTCTTGTCTATTCAGGATTTTTTTCGTTTGTTTGTTTTTTGTTTTTGTAATTCTAGAATGTATCTGCTACAGTATTTATTACATTGTATTTACTTATGCTGGCATAAATGATCAGCCTTCAACTTTTCTTACAAGCCTTCTGATTACCTTAAGAAGAGATTTCCTATTTGCAGCGGTTTTATTTTATTAAGGCAAAATACACATAACGTAAAACCATTTTAACCGTTTTTTAAAGTGTATGATTCAGTAGCATTAGGTACATTCACAATGTTGTGCAATCATTATCACTACCTATTTCCAAAACTTTTTCATCATCTTGAACAGAAACTGCACATCCATTAAACAGCAACTCGCCATTTCCCTCTCCCCTCTTCTACTTCTGTCTTTATAAATGTGACTATTCTAATTATCTCATATAAGTAGAATCATATATATTTGCCGTTTCGTATCTGGTTTATTTCACTTAGTATAATGTTTTCAAGGTTCATTCACGTTGTAGTATACATCAGAATTTCATTCTTTTTTAAGGCTAAATAAATATTTCATTGTATGGATATGCCACATTTTTTTAAATGTTTATTTTTGAGAGAGAGAGAGAGAGAGTGCTGGGGAGGGGCAGAGAAAGGGGGAGACAGAGAATCCAAAACTGGCTCTGTGCTGACAGCAGAGAGCCCGATGTGGGGCTGGCTGAAACTCACGAACCATGAGATCATGACTTGAGTCAAAGTCAGATGCTTAACTGACTGAGCCACCCAGGGACCCTGGGTATACCACATTTTTAATCTATTCATATTGTATTTTTGTTCTAATCTCCTACCAGACTCCGAGTCCCTATAGTGCAGAGAAAATACATAGTGTATCTTTGTACTCCTGACACCTAGCAGAGTTGAAAGAAAGGACAGATGGTCTTTATTGATAATTCAGTGGTAGGCAAGGAGTTATAGTTCCTTTATCACTTGGAGGCACTTGAACTTGTCAGCAGGCCTAGATCTATAGTCCTGAAAGATGATGCTGTCAACTTCAGCCATGTCTTCGTAAGATGGCCCTCTGGGACCAAATGCTTACGCCGCTTCAGTGTCTTGGAGGAAGAGAACAGAATACAGGGATTTGTTTAGTCTGAGGCTTTGACTCACACAGAGGCAAGAAGGAAGGAATTGGGTGGGGGCAGACACAATTCAGGTAGAGAAGCCTCTGACTCATTGCTTGACAGTGTTAGGCAAAATGTAAGGGCATACATAGCTTTTGAAGGAAAGTTTAATTTTTTGTCTCATCTTGCATTTTGCAATACCTGTTTCAATCCACATAATCAAATGTGACCTTTGGGACTGATCCAGTATTGAATGGAATGAAATAAAAATTGATCCTGTCAACTTAGTCAAAGATGGCCTAGTCAATCAAATGCCTCAGACTTTAAAAACAGCTTAGAGAATTTCTACAAATACAGAAGTAGCTAAGCTGCTGTGCTATATGACAGAAGATATTTGCTTCAGTGTTGTAATTCACTTGTGCTTTTTATCCTTTCCTGCCTGGGGCCCGCGTGCCCATTTATTTCAAGTTTGACAGCAGTCACGTATGGCTTTATTAATGCCCAAGAAAGGAGGTCCTGGTGAAGAGAATTGAATGTGTGGACAGCGAAACCAAGAAACTTGTGAGGGAGCAGAGGCCATGGCCCCAGTGTCTGGAGGCAGACAGACCTAGATTGGATTCTTAGCCTGCATTTTAGTAGCTGGGTGACTGCAGGCAAGTTACTTTCTAAGACTGAATTTTCTCCTGGCAGGGCTGATTGGGGGATTTACATATATGTAGGAATCACACATGAAAAGTAGTTGTCATACAGTAGCTTTTAATATAACTGGTAATAATTCTTAATATATTTTTGGACCTATATGACATGGTGCTCTATTAGACTTAGAGAACAAGGGACCTTGGAAATATGTCTGGCCTTTGGAGGGGAGGAATATGGAGCTGCCAAGATACTATAATTTAAAGAGGTTCTAGTATCTATGGTTGCAGATTTAGCTAATAAAAATGAAAGATGTACAATTAAGTATCAGCTTCAGATAAGCAACAATTTTTTTAATTTAAGTATACTCTATTCAATATTTGGAACATATTTATAGTAAAAAAAAGTAATTTATCTGCGATAAAAACTGGACATCCTCTATTTTTATCTTGCAACCCTACAGGTTGGGCACCTTACCTAAAACGTCTATTTTAGATTCATTTCTGTGGTTCTTAAAGGGTTTTTAAAATTTTTTTCTAGAGCATTCCTTTATTTTTTAAAGTTTATTTATTTATTTTGAGAGAGACAGAGACAGCATGAGTGGGGGAGGGACAGAGAGAGGGAGAGAGAGAGAGTCCTGAGCAGGCTCCATGCTGCCAGTGCAGAGCCCAATGTGGGGCTCGAACCCATGAAACCGTGAGATCATGACCTGAGTGGAAACCAAGAGTCAGTTGCTTAACTGACGGAACCACCCAGGCATCCCTAAGTTGTTTCTTTATTAACGTGCCAGTTTAAGCTTCAAAAATAGTAGTAATAGTTTGAGGACACCTAGTTGAGAGCAAGCATTGTGAGAATGAGGCCCTGTCCTAGAACCTGTTCTATGGCAAAGAGGAATTAAGGTTGGTAGAATTGTTTGCTCATCAGCTGACCTTAGACTAGGCAGACTGTCCCGAATTGTCCAGGTGGCCTCCACAGAGCCACAAGGGTCCTTAAAAGGGGAAGAGGAAGGTAGCGGAGGATCAGAGAGATGACAGTGGGAGGAAAAACTCAGCCTGCCGTTGCTGGCTTTGAGGATAGAGGAGCCAAGGGGGGTGAGCACCTTCAAGAAGCTGGAAAGGACAAGGAAATGGATCCTCTCTGAGAGCTTCCAGAAAGGTAGGCAGCTCTGTCGGTGCCTTGATTTCAATGCCGTGAGACCCACTTCAACTTCTGAACCACAGAACTGGGAGGTAGTGAATGTGTGTTCTCTGAGAGTGCCACATGTGTGCCACAGAGTTTGTTATGGCAGCACTAGGGAACTAATACAAGGACCAGTAATACAGTGAGAAAGTGGCTCCAAGAATAACTGGAGTTGGGAGTGGGGGGTATACACGGGTGTCTTCAAGGAAAACCCTGGGGGGGCACCTGGGTGGCTCAGTTGGTTGAGCATCGGACTTCGACTCCAGTTACGATCTCACAGTACGTGTTTGAGCCCTGCATTGGGATCTCTGCTGTCAGCACAGAGCCCGCTTCAGATCCTCTGTCCTCTCTCTTTCTGCTCCTTCCCCACTTGCTTTCTCTCTCTTTCAAAAATAAATAGACACTAAAAAAATAAATATTAAAAGAAAGAAAACCCTAGTTAAAGAGAATTGTCTACACCCAGAGTAATGGATCGAACACATATCCTGCCCACACAGAACCATCAGCTAGAAGCCAGGGAGGGTAGAGCCTGAAGAATTCCTAGGAATCCTCTAGTCTGGCCTCTTTGTTTCTCTGATGACACACCCAGAGCTCAAAGAGACAGAGTTGCTGGAGTTCACAGAGCAAAATAGGGAATGAGGCCGAATGAGAATTCTGTTTTCCTGACCCTTTGGCCAGCACTCCCTACACTACATCACACTCACAAAATTATTATTTTCCAGAGGAACGGATTGTCTATTTAAACTTCAAAGAAATCTTTGGGGATATTTTCGAACCCTCCAGTGCTAATTAGTGAGTTGGCTCAGAGCAGGAGAGTGGTTCTGCCTCCCTGGACTCCTTACGGCTGTGTCTCTGCCTGTGGGGCACTCTTCCTACTTCTTAGTTGGACCCACAGCTGCGTGTCCTCAGGAGTCTGCTCACCCAACTGTCACCTGCTCAAGGAAATAGAATATGGCATTAAGAGAGCATGTGTGGACCTTGGGTTCAGTTGTGCCTGAGTTCTCCCCTTGGTTTTGCCACTGATAGGATATGGTGTATCCCTGAGAGTAATGTGGATAATTTCTTGGAGACTCAGCGTCCTTATCTATAAAATGGGACTAATACTTGAATTTAGTAGGATTCAATAAGATAACTTCTTACTGAATGATATCTCACAGGGCTGTAACTGACTTTAATTCCTCCCTGCTTCCCCCCTGACCTGTAAGCAACTTGGACTCAGTATTCATGACTTGCTTTGTTTATATTTCCCAGTACCATGTACATCCAATACCTGACTCAAAATTTGACCAAAAAAAGTGCTCACGTTTATTGCATGCTTATCACGTGCCACTGTTGTACTCCCTGTATAAGAATTCATTTTATCCTCATGGTACATCTGAAATGTAGGGACTGACACACCCATTTTATAGAAGGGGAAGCAGAGCTACCAGTTTTCCAGCCTTTTATTCCCCCCTTCTGCATTGTCAAGCATTTGTCAAGTTGTCTTCCAAATGGATCACTTCATCTACAGTTTCTATAGAAAGAAGCATGGTGGGGAGTGACTGCTAAAGTTGGAGAGGCCAGTTACAAATTCCAGGGGGCGTAGATGCGGGCACACAGCAGCTTGAACGATGTCTGTTGTATGGATTTATAAATGAACCACATATATATTCAATGAAAATAAAACAAACCAATCAGCTAAACAAACAAAAAACAAATAACCCGGGGCAGGTTCCTCTACTCCTCTAAAAATAACTCAGTCTTTAATGTGGCCTCATTTGAAAATAAAGTACCAGTGTGAAATCTCCTAGTGTTTCTGGTTGGTCTTTCAAGCATAGCAGACAGGTAATGACTCCTAATTAGTTAGCTATTGATTTTTCGGATTTTGCTTTCCCAGTGTGGGTAAATGAAATTCTCAGCGTGGACGGGAAGGGGGTGATGCTTGCTTTGATTTCTATAAGCTCTCTTCCAATTCTAAGATCTTGAAAGGTTTGACATTTTTATATCATGCTCGTGTTTAATTGGAAATCTGCTTTCTTGTTACGACTTATATTCTATGCAGGATTAGATATTTAGTGAGGAAATATTCCTACGAGTACATGACACTTCAGGGGGGTACTGACAGTTGCCCATAGACTCTGGGAATGGTTATTGCTACTGAATTCCCTATTGGACACACTCCATAGACCTCCAAGTGAGGTAGGTATTCACGTACTGTAGTTTGGTGGGGAAATTTGTTTTCAAATGAACTCTGAGATTTGGAGAATATACTGATCCTACAGAGAATGAGAGCTTTATAGTTTGGGACATTGCAGAGAACTCTGAAAAGGAGCACCCTCACTTCCAACTATAAAAATTAGCCGATACCAACTAAACTCCCTTGAGTTTTCTTTGGTCTAAAATTTCTAAGTCTGTTATATGAGGTGACTTTCATTTCATCCTCAAAGTGGAAAGATTGGGATGATTAAGCCATTGGACTTGGTTTCAGATGGAAATACAGTGAAATAACCCCACCCTGCTCTCTCTGTGTGGTTCTGGACCTCTAGTTCCAGGAATGCCTGGGAGGGTTTACCACCAGCTAGGAATAACTAACATGAGGGCTATTTTTAAAACATTTGTCTACAAACTCATGAGTGACTGGAAAGGGCCCAGAGAAGAATCACAAAAGGATTAAAATCTTGGAAAAGAAGATTTATTAGTAAGGATCTCTAATTATTCATAAAACAAGACCAAAGAGTTGAAATAATGCTCCTAACATATACCGAGAGTGGTTTGGCTCACCATGGTGGATAAATGGGCAAAGGACAGGAGATGATTTTTCTCAAAAGAACTGATGGTTACTCTACTTTATTAAAATATAGCATAATGAACACTAGAAGATGAAAATTAAAGAGAAAATGTGGAATCATTTTTTATGAATCACACTGGCAAAGATTGCAAAGATTTACTCCCATCAGGAGGCTAGGGTGAGGGAGGGGATTCCTTTTCTTTCATACATTGTGGAAGTTCATGAGTTTGTCTTAGTCTTCTTGGGCTGCTGTAACAAAATACCATATTGACTGAGTGGCTTAAACAACAGGACATTATTTCTCACAGTTCTGGAGGCTGGGAGGTCCAAAATCAAGGTGCTGGGTCAATTCAGTTCTGAGAGAGAGCTCCCTTCCCGGCTCGTGGACAGCCACCTTCTCCCTGTGTTCACACAAGGCAGAGATTCTCGGTCTTTCTCTCTCCTTCATTCTTTTTTTTTTTAAGTTTGTATTTATTTTGAGAGAGAGAGTGAGCAGGGGAGGGGCAGAGAGGAGAAGAGAGAGAATTCCAAGCAGGCTCTGCACATCAGTGCAGAGTTGGATGTGGGGCTTGATCTCATGAACTGTGAGATCATGACCTGAGCTGAAATCAAGAGTCAGATGTCTGACTGACAGAGCCACTCAGGTGCCCCACTCCCTCTTCTTTTAAGGGCATCAGTCCCATCAGATCAAGGCCATGCTTTCATGATTTAATCACCTCCCAAAGGCTTCACATCCTTATACCCTCACTCTGGGACCTGGGGCTTCAACGGAGCAATATGTATCAAAACTTTAACAAAGAAGCTACTTTGTTCCAGCAATTCCAGTAATAGGAATTTATTGTAAGGGAAAACTTGGACCAGTGTTCAAAAATGTATCTACAGGTTGTTCTCTGCAGATAAGATCTGCTTATCTTAGATGTTGGAGGTGCCACACATATCCATTAATCTGAGATGAACTAAGTGATTTATGATATACCAGAAGTCAGCACTTTTTCTTAAAGTGACAGATAAAAAAATGTTTAGGCTTTGGGGTCAAGAGGCAAAATTGAAGATATAGGCACTAATATAATAATTTAAAATGTAGCCATTTAAAAATGTAAAAATCATTGTTAGCTTGCAGGCATACAAAACCAGACAGTGAGCTGGATCTCCAGCCTATACAGTGGAATAGTATAAAGCTGTTGAAAATAATGATAGAGACCTATATTTATTACCATGGAAAGATATCTACAATAAATTAAGGGATAAAAGCCTGTATAGAATGACTATGTACTATAGCATGTGTGTAGACATACAAAACAGCATATTTATTATAACTATATTTTTGTGAAACTCAATTTTTGTGTAAAAGTATATATGTATACAAAGAGTAAAAGGCCACAAACAAAAATATTAGCTGTGGTTAACTCTGGGTTGTGGATTGGGGTGATCTTTATTTCCTTCTTTAAAAATTTCTGTATTTTCCTTTTTGGGGTAAGCAATGGGCATATATTAATTCTAAAATTCTGTTTTTAATTTTTAAATTTTTTTTATTTTAGAGAGAGAGCACACACAAGCCGGATAGAGGGGCAGATGGAAGGAGGAAGAGAATCTTTTTTTTTGTTAAGTTTATATTTATTTTGAGAGAGAGAGTATGCGCAGGAGAGAGGAGAGAGAGAGAGAGAGAGAGAAGGAGAGAGAGGGAGAGGGAGAGAGAATCTCAAGCAGGCTCCAGGCTGTCAGCATGGAGTCCGATGCAGGTCTTGAGCCCACAAACCCTGAGATCGTGACCTGAGCTAAAACCAAGAGTCAGATGCTCAACCAAGTGAGCCACTCAGGTGCCCCTGAAATTCTAAAATAACGTAAAACTGTTAAAAAATTCATAAGCACCTCCAATAAACAAACACAAACTAATAAAACAAAGTGCCACTATACAGAATATTGCTAATTCTGTATAATTAATATTGCAAATTGTGTAATTTGCCTGAATTTGGGGGCAGGAAATAAAAAGAACTCAATCTGTTTTTTAGATGATAGATTTAAGATAATGTTTGGACCCTGAGAGAGTTAGGACCCCCCCTGTGTTTCCTAGAAAGTTATAAGTGCAAATTTGAAGAAGGGAATGGTCTGATTAAACCCTCAATACCTTTTCCAAACATCTAGTCGTTGCTATTGCTTATGTTAAACACAAGTTTTAGAATCCACACCAAAGTAACTGTCTTGTAAGACAGTCTTGGTGGGAATGGAAGACATGTTGATATTTTCTACCACAATGAAAATTGAGAAAACGTAAATGTAATCATAGCTTTCAGTTTTAACACGAGAACATTGCAACGCCAGTAAAAATACAGTCATCTAGCCAGAATGAGAATGTGACTAGGGAACCGAAATTTCAGAAACACAACACTTAGCTATTTGGCTAAAATCAATCAGTAACTTATTTTTCATCTTAAATGAGTTAATTTCCCAGTGCTTGCAAAATATTTCTCTTGGATACACTCTTGAAAATTAGCTTTTCAAGTTTTTCTCACCACCAGTGGAAGAAATTCCCTCTATGAGTGGATTCTTTGAATTGTCAATTGTCCCTAGTGGTGGCTGCTCGTCTTGTATGGGAAATGCAGGTGTGCACGTACACCCGATAAAATATACTGAATGAGTGGTGGTCTGTTACTTTGAGGAGCTTTTAGTTTGGTCAGGAAATAGATGTTTAAATGTTTTGAGCTAAGTAGTTGTTATATAGCCAAGTCAAATAATGATAACCATGATAAAAGCAAAAGTTTGATTTATCAGATACTTAATAGGCCAGCACAATATGAGATCACAAGTCTGCTAGGACACAGGTGTTATTCTATTCATTTTAAGATGTGGGTTAATGTTCAGAGAGGTAAAATAACTCTTTCGAGGTCACACAGCTAGTAAGTGATAGGGATGCAATTCAGACACAAATCTGATTTAATTTTATGCACTTTCTGCAGTGCCCATCAGCCCACCATATAGTGCAAATATAAACTGTAACTGTATTCTCTATTAATATGTTCTTGTTATTCTTTAGCACACTTGATGCCTTAGTCAGTTTGGGCTACTATGAAATAACACCATAGACTGGGTATTAACTGGCTCAAACAACAAAAGTTTTGTGTCTCACACTCTGGAGTCTGGAAATCTGAGACTAGTTGAGTTCTTGGTGAGGACCCTCTTCCTGATTATGTCTTCACATGACCTTTCCTTAGTGCACCCCCTTTTTATAAGGGCATTAATTCCATCAAGGGGCCTCCACCCTCATGACCTCATTTAAACCTACCTCCCTCCAAATACTGTCATATTGAGGGTTAGGGATTCAACATAGGCATTTGGAAGGGACACAATCAGTCAGTAGAACATGATGATGAGTTAATTACTGGTTCAAAACCATATCTGAGAGGAATATTATGAATCTTATGAAACCATTAAGAAACTGTTGAATGTAGAAGGGACCCAGTCTTGATTACTAAAAGACAGCAGCCACATGCATCGCTTCGGTGAACATTTGTGCTCATCAACCCCTTTTCCTTCTCATAGAAATATGCCCTTGCCATCCTTAGTCCTTGGTAGTGGATAGCTGCTCTGAGACTCTCGGTTCTCCTGTGATACGTGCTGCAGACTCAGGTCTCAGGGAGGCCACATACTTGTGTTTCACAGACTGTGGACTCTGCAGCAAGCCCTGTTGCTGCCTGAGGTATGGCTAATTCCTTCTTAGATAATTCTTTGTTACAAAGATATAGCATTTACAAAAATGGACTAAAAGGAAACAGACATTTGAACATGCAGTTTCTTTTTTTTTTTTTTTAATTTTTAATCTGAGAGAGAGAGAGAGAGAGAGAGAGATAACATGAGAGTAGGGTAGAGGGGCAGAGGGAGAGACAGACAGAATCCTAAGCAGGCTCCATGCTCAGTGTGGAACCCAACATGGGGCCAGATCTCATGACCCTCGGATCACAACCTGAGCCAAAATCAAGAGTTGGGTGCTCAATTGACTGAGCCACCCAGATGCCCTGATCATGCATGGTCAGAGGGAGGAAGAAACTCAACAAAACAAACAAACAAACAAACAGAACTCCTTTCTCTTCTTTGCACATAAACTCTAAAACACACCTCAAACTTTGCCCTTGAGTTTTCAAAACCATTCATCTCTCATATTTCCTTGACTGCTTTTCTTAGCCAGGGGCAGCCTTCGTTCATTTATTTGTACATTCCCTTACTTCTCTCTCACTCATTCATTCCACCATTATTTACTGAATGGCTATTCTGGGCTAGGCATTGTCCTGGATATAGGGACAAATGAAAGAAAGCGCAGGGGCCCTCCAGGAACTTTTGGTTTTGTTTTTTACAGTCATAACATTTATATTGTGACTAGAAGTCACCATAACATGGATGAAAAATGGAAATCTATCTGATGGTTAGCTATCAATCGTCACAATGGTGCTGGGTAATATCCCACTCGCAAACTCAATGGCTCCGAACAATACTCATTTACTCTCACTCATGGGAGAATGTTGGGTGGTGTGTATTAGTTTCCTAGGACGGCCATAACAAAATACCACCGACTGGGTGGCTTAAACAACATAAATTTATTTTCTCACAGTTCTAATGGTAGTATAAGTCCAAGATCAGGTATTGCAGATTTGGTTTCTTCTAAGACCGCTCTCCTTAACTTGTAGATGGCCACCTTCTCTCTGTGTATTCACATAGTCTTCCTTCTATGCATTCACATGTCTGTGGTTTGATCTCCTATTATAAGGATATTAGTCAGATTGGATTATAGCCCACCCATATGAACTCATTTGGCTTTACCTCTTTAAAGGTTCTGTCTCAAAATACAGTCACATTCTGAGGTATGAGGGGTAAGGAGTTTAACAATAAATTTTGGGAAGACATAATCCAGCCCATGATCAGGTGAGTTTTAGTTGACCTAAGCTGGGTTCCGGTGGGCTTGGCAGGTCTCATGTCTGTCAATCTCTTGGAGACGTGGGCTAGCTGGGACATATTCTTCTCATGGCACAAGCTGGAAGCTTCTAGAAAAGTGAGCAGAAACATGCAGTGCCTCTTAAAGCCTTGGCTCAGTACTTGCACACAATCACTTCCGTCCATATTCCACTGGCTGAAACAAATCCATAGCGAAATCTAACTGACACTTTGCCTCCAGTTGGAGGAACTTCAGAATCACAAGATAGGGTGTGAGAACACAGGGAGAGCTGAAGAATGAGGAACAATTATGCAGTGTACCCCCAAGATGGAATGTATTAATTCATTCTGGAGTTTTCTCTACATGACAAGAACTGAATATTTATTTTGCTCCTGAGTATTTAGCATTGAGTAGTTTCATTGAGATTTTAAAATGTGTGACAGTGTGCTTGTACCGTTTGGGTAATTTGAAAACTGTTTTCAGAAACAACTACATTAGCCATCATCTTAGCTGAGTAAAAATGGTTACAAGCTAGTATCCAGCTGTTTCCCTCAGTAGATAGAGCACCATCCATCCAGATACAGAGCAACGAGCTGGTGCCCCGGGTCTGATACACACATAACCGCTGGTTCACGGCTATAGATTGTGTTAGAGGGTTCTCCATCTGATGTACGGTGTGAGGAGGGACCAGCAGACGTTTGCTGTCATGACTGAAAACATTTCAAATTAGAGTTCCCCGATGAGGGGTCAGTAATACTTAGACAACACGAATTAGGTCATAATGTGGTGTAAGTCATTCAAATACCCTGTAAGCAACCTAAGTGGAAGGAACAGTATGAAGAAAGCAAGTATCATCAGGGCATTTGCTGAGGGAGGAAATTAGAATGGCTCTTCTTACAGGTACCTAGTGGGCAGCCCTTGGCTTATCACACTCCTCAGCTCAGCCTGAGCGCCACCAGAAGTTATTTCCGGCCAGGCCTCCACCAGAAATAAGAAGGGAGGGATGGATAGGTGGGAAATTAGTGTCTGTGGGATTTGCTATTAGATAAGAGAGAGGGAAGTGAAACAGACTAGGCTACCCTTAGGGAAGGAAAGTAAATTTATGGGAACAAAGTGATTTCAGCAACTGACGTAGAGAAAAGAAGGTAGAGAAGTGAGAAAAAGCTAGATTAAAAATGTCCAAAATGGCTTTCTGGCCCCTGGGGCTTATGGTTACGTTGTCCAGGGTCCATGAGCTTTATCAAACTTTGCAGTCTTTTTGCTTGCACATCTTTTTATTTGATAGCAAGCTAAAGAAAAATTAATTGAAGAATATCCTGAATGACCTATATGATTATCTTTTAACTGAGCGCCGTTGGGAAGTTTCAGGCCTGCATTTTCTGTCTGTCACCGTAGAGAACTGCATTATACCGTGAACTAGGTACAGTAGACGGGGAGGAACCTAACAAGGCTTGTTTGATTAAAGTCCTCTATGTCCCATTGTTTCTTTAAAAAATTTAATAGGCATACAGACGGGGAATCCGTAGACATGGAAATTCCAAAGACAGGCAGGCAAAATAAGGCATATGTATGTCATACTGAACCAACGAGAAACGGGGTAGGGGTCCTTTCGTTTCAGAGGAAAGGAAAGCATTTTACAGGGTGATAAGAATAGCAGATGTTTGGTAATTAAATGTTTGCCCTACTGTACCGATGGGTCCTCAAATAAAATTAATCTCTACTAATAACCTTATTCTGCGAAAGACCCCAAGTTTCAATTCTTCTGTGTAGTTAATGGAGGGGCAAAAGTTTGTCTTGAGCCCTCAGGGTCTCAAGCGCCTTAAGCTCAAAACTATCCATGTGCCAAAGTGGCATGTTCTGGGATGGGGAGAGAGGGACTGTCCTGAACCCCTTCATACTTTAGTGGGGATAATTGCCTCTTGATTGTTTTCACAAGGGAACTAACTTTACTTTGGGACATCTCCAGCTGCGAGAAAATTCTTATTCATTCTGAAATACAGAGAAGGCCTTGCACACAGGGATACTTATCGTAGCATTGTTTAAATATATGAAATGTTTGAAACAGTCTCAATAGCAGAGAGTTGTGGCGGTACATCCACCCCACTGTTATAAGAGTTATGTGTAGTTATATAGCGGACTGTTATATGGTTACAAAAATTGCATTCATGAAGATTTTAAGAATGTAGAAAAAATTTTATATAATGTGAGTAAGTTATGATACAAAATTGTTTACTTAGACCATGTGAGAAGTGCCAAAGACTTGAAGGGAACATGCTAAGATATTAATAGCGATGATCTCAGGGTTAAGGGTAATTTGTATTTCTTCTTTGAGTTTTTCTGTGCTTACTGAATTTTCTACAATCACTGTGAATTATATTAATAATTTAAAAAGGTAGATGGAAAAGTATGTCATGTTATCCAACAATTATTTATTGAACACCTACTATGTGCTAGTCACTCTTCTTGGCTCAGGTAGTGAATAAGACTAAGACCTTGCCGTCATTTAGTTTGTGTTCTATTATTCTTATTTTAATGAAATCTGTTATCATTACTTAGGCATCCATGTCAAGCTAACGGGCACTCTCGAATTTACAGGCAACCAAAACTTTAGTGTGTTTGCGTGTATGTGTGTGTGTTTAATGAACTGTTAAGTCAGTCTTGTTCTTCGAAAGTTTTTTCATCAAATAGACTCAGTTTCTTGAGATGTTTTTACTTCAGGAGTTTTAATTCCTACCAAGAGTATGTCCCTTCTAAGATTGAGACATTTGTACATTTTCCAAGCACACTTTCTCTGACTTTTGTAGGGGACGAACATCTGCCCTCTACCCATCAGTGGGTCTCTAGCTGGGCCCTTTAAATTAGACCAACACAAGACAGATTATTATTAACTAGAGAAAAGCAAAAAGAGGTTTATTATCATGCTCCCCACCATGGAACACATAGGAGACACATAACTCAAAGGGTTAGTTAGAACTTGAGTTTATATAGCATCTTAGTAAAGGGACAGTAAGTGTTTAGAGAAGTGACAAGACAAAGGAAAAGGGCCCAGGGTTGAAGGCAAACACGTGGGAAGCTAATGGATCAAGGCTAGTTGGTGAAGTTTGTTATGCGGATTCCTCTGGTGCCATCTCCAGGCTGATGAGGGTCTAAAGTTGTGTCTGGTGATTAACTTTTGTCCTTCCCGGTAGAGAGGGGAAGAGGGACACCTTTGTAAATTGATATCCTGCTTTTAGCAAATATGAGGAGGATGAGAAGCCTTTCCTGCATTTGCTGCTTCTTAATTGCCTGTAGCTCAGAACAATTCTTGTGTCAAAGAGGCATATTTTGGGGGTGACATATTCTGGTTTCCTTCACTTTGTTCAGATCAGCACTGGAAATAATAAGGGAATGGTACCAAACATGGAGTCAGAGTTTACCTAAAAGTCCCACCTTTGAGTCCCCAATAGTCCCATAAATTCTAGATGGGGCTATTCAAACAGCTGGCTCATCTACTAAATATCTCTACTAGGTATATTTACGGAATGCTCCTGTTAAGCCAGTGTGGAACTCAGAAGGAGATGAGGGCAGTGAGGCACATTTCATGCCTGGAAGCCCACGCCACTTCTTAGGGTCTGTGGCCTGTGTGCAAGGTATTTTCCGAATACCTACGAGCCATCTGTTAAGTAATTTGTTAGAGAATTTCCCAGTGAATAATATTAAGTTCATCTGTCTACGGTTTGGGAATTTGCATTTTTGTAAATCAGAACAATATTTTCCCATAATAAAGTCCTTGATGGGCTGAATGGAGAATCACAAATACCTTGATAGGTGGTCCTTGAGATGGAAAATAGTCTCTAATCCTGATTAGCCAGAAGACCGTAGAGTATCTTGGCCTCCCTTCTGTGGTCCTGGAGGTCCTCTGAGAGAGGTGAGCTCTGTTAATTAAACACTCTTCATCTAAAACAAAGCTTGCCGGCACAGGGAGATTTCAGAAGAACCATAAATGTGAATTTCATTTTGCATTTAAAAAGCCACGCTTTCTGCAATTGACATGTCGGAGAAAAGATTGATAGGGGAACTTCTTAAGAACACGAGAGGGCCTGGCAATTTGCATATTAATTTATGTACCCAAAATGAATGCAGACAGCCATAAAATGCACTTGTAATAATTATACTACCATTGAACTGTGGGCTTTTAATTAAATGGAATGTTTTTATCTTGTGTTTTTCACGTTAGCCACGTTGCTATGGGTGTCAAGCTGTTCTTGCAAATCAAAGCGTTGGAGATGCCTGATCCCGGGCTTTCATCGCTCTGGGCCGCAGTGGCCCGCATTCCAGGACTGTGGCAGCGGGGTCTGGTGCTCTGGGCAAGCTCTGGGCACCTCTGTTTTATGTACACTTTAAAGAAGGGCGCTGGAGACCTAGCTCCGTCACACTGGCACGGGACAGGCATGACAAACCCTGGCTTTGGAAATGAGAAAGAAAGGAGGCTTGCAAACCTGTGAGCCTTTTAAATAAATCAGAAAACGAAACCATGGGTGTTCTTCTTGAGACCCTTTTGCATTATTTGTTTGTCTGTGCTCGCTATTTTGATCTCCGTCTGCATTGTGGGCATATCAGTGTTCGAGGCAGAAGCTGCGTTAGACAAATGATCATTTTCACACTTTTCAATGCAGCAACAAGAATGCTCTTTTCTCCTCTTTTTTTTTTTCTTCAAAAGCCTGTTAAGTGGAGCCACTTGTGACTGATGTAAGTGATTACCATTGTGTTTTGATGTTCTGGGCTGGACGCTGCTGAGCCGCTTGTTTTTTGTTTTTTTGTTTTTTTTTTTAATCTGAGTTGCACTGTCCCAGTCCATCATCATAATGGCAACAGAAGAGCCTGGGCCTATCCCAACCGATGACAACCAGGCTTGTTTTCCAGGAGGGCCCCGAGGGCACTTGAGTGGGGGCTGGAGAATGTCTATTGACATACAATGAGTGGCACGCAGGCATTGTTCATATGTACAAGGAAATTCACAGGGGAGTAACATCGTATATATGCAAGGCTCTAGCGTTTGTGTGACTTTTTTAAACAAACTTTTTATTTTTTTATTTTGAGAGGGGTAGGGGAAGAGAGAATCCCAAGCAGGCTCCACACTGTGAGCCCGCAGCCCCATGTGGGGCTTGAACTCTTGAACTGTGAGATCATGACCTGAGCTGAAATCAAGAGTCAGACACTTAATCAGCTGAGCCACCCAGGCACCCTGTTCATGTGACTTTTTGCTACAGCTTACACACCCAGGACTTTTACAACAGTTCTGTACTATATTGGTTTCTTGGTTTCAAGTAACAAAAGTAACTTAAGTTTTAAAGGGGGAATTAATCGTAAGGGCACAGTGTTCAACTAATTAAAAAGGGGGAGGGGCATTAGACTACAGTGACTCAAGCAGCTTAGTAGGTACTTAAGCAAACAAAATCTAAGCCTGAAATGCCTAAATTGAAACTTAGGGACAACCAACAGCCAAGGCTTTAAGCTCTAGCCAATCAATCATTTCCTGGCTTCGCTGCTGCCTTTTCTCCCACCGGCTTCTGTCAGCGGAGTGCTCCTAACCACTACCGGTTTTCTGCTGCCTGATCAAGATGATCTTTGCTTAAACAAACTCTTAAATTTTTTAAAATATGCCCTTGTTTATCTTTTAACAACCAGTAGATATGTTTACTAGAACTTAAGGGGAGGGATGGGGCTGAGATTCAGAAATGATCAGTACAGGAACCAGAAATTTGGCCAAAATGCAGGGAATGTTCTGCCCATCTCTTGTCTGTGTTTCTTTCCATTGTTAGTTCTTCATTCTTTTCTCTTGGCAGACTGGGTGTTTCTGCTGCTCTGTCTACAGGGCAAGCTGAACCAGGGACCACTGAGACCGCCCAAACGGTCCAGCCTCAAACCTATTTCTGTCTATGTCACTCTTTGCTTCTCTTAACTCCAGATTCCCAGAGGAGGGACCCTGACCCGCCTGGATAGAACTGCCTGCTTCTAGTCCAATCATTGGGGCCCGGGGTGGGGGAACCATTAGCGAGTGTCTGTCTGCACACAGGAGCAGGACAGACTGACCAATATGACTGTGACTGGTGGAGTCACCAGCTGCCCTTGTCTCTCTGCCTCTGCCTCCTTTCAGTGTGACATGCTCACTGATTCCATCTAGGGGTTTTCCTAACATGGCAGAAGATCATGAAAAGCAGGAACCATGAGGCTGAGGTTTTGGCCATTCATTTCTTTTCAAAGCTGAGGGAGCTGTAAATACTTGTCTTCAAATGAACCACTTAGGGGAGCATTAGTGTAACCACAGCATGGTACCCAGAGTTGACAAGCTAGGAAGGAGCAGAAAAGGATTATGACCTCTTAGGCTGAGTTCAAGATGCTGTTGAGAGTAGATCAATCCCAACACACCATTTCTCCTACATAAAAGAAGGATTTGGTCAGAGAGCGCTCTGAAATTATGTGCATCATGTACTGAGTTGTCCATATCAGGACAGTCCTTATCACAGTAATGATGACAGTTTTGAAAGTAGGGCCCTAGATTTTATCTGTGACTCCTGCCATCTTCCAAATTTTAGTTTCTGCTTTGTCCTACTAGTATTTCAAGCTTTACTTCTTTTTCTGCATCCAAATTTGTGGTGACAAAGTTGCATATTCTATGGCTTCTGCACTGTATTTTTCTCAAAAATAATTCTCAAAAGCTGTACACTCTTTTTTTAGGTCGGGAAATTAAAAACTGGAGAAGAAAAAGCAGCAACCATGAAGTTCTAATTATTGCTATTATGACATGAATTATCAGGGAATTATCAAAACATGAATTTCTGTCTAACTTAAGAAACAAGGTAAAATAAGAAACTGCAATGGTGCCATGATGTATGAGAGAATTGGGAGTTATTCTGTCACTGCTGTCATTATAAATCCTGAGTGACATTGTCACAGAAGGTGCATAGACATTGCCAAGGAAGCACATACCAAAAGGGGGCTGATCGTGTGGTTTGGTTTCTGTGTGGGTTACATATCTGACTTTCTTTCTGTCTATGTCCCGTAACACTTTCTATCTCTATAGTACCACAGTGTATTGTGTACTAAATTCATGTGTGCTTGTGTCCTATGTTCCTTAAATATTGTAATGTTCTTGAGGGCAGGGCATGTGTCATAGTATACAATTTGTGACTGTGTAATTAGGTGTCGGCTTACTTTTTTTCTTCTGTCTCTTCTGTTGAGACTCTGTGGGCATCTCTGAGGGAGCCTATGGTCCTTTCGTGTGAGCCTCCTATAAAACCACCTTTTCAAGTGGTCCTAATTAGTTTATTGTTTTAAATCCAAACCTAGGGTCACCTGGGTGGCTCAGTCGATTAGATTTCTGACTTTGGCTCAGGTCAAGATCTCGCGGTTCATCATGAGTTCGAGCCCCGCATCGGGCTCTGTGCTGACAGCTCAGAGCCTGGAGCCTGCTTCGGATTCTGTGTTTCCCTCTCTCTCTGCCCCTCCCCTGCTCATTCTCTGTCTCTCTCTAGAAAAATAAATAAATAAATAAATCCAAACCTAGAATTTTGTGCAGGTTCTGTGTTAGGTGGGTGGTGCCAGCTGTTCTCCTGGCCAGGAAAGAGTTGACTGGATGAGGCAGGCCAATCACTTCTGAAAGGGAGGCACTTCCTTTGCCCAGAAGAATCCCTCCAAAACTTGAGGTATAGTTAACTTGTTTCCAGTGTCATCGTAGAAGAACAAATAGAAAGGCATTAAATGCGTCCCAGGCTCAGTTCAAGCTTGCTGGAGTCTCAGAGGATGGTGAACAATTTTCCTATTTGCTTGTGACATCTGGCGTGTATGTAGGTCAGGAACACCGAGGCGTGAGGTGACCGTCCAATTTAGGAGGCAGTTTTTCTCTCTACCTCATTTTACTATGTTTAAAATGAACCACTGTGGGTTGAACTATGTCCCCCCAGAAGGTATATTGAAGTCCTAACCTCAGAGGTGACAGAGACAGAGACTGGAGTGATGTGGCCATAAGCGGAGGAAAGTGAAGAATGGATGGCCTCCACCAGAAGCAGGAAGAAGCTAGGAAGGATCCTACCCTTCAGAATTTCGGAGGAAACGTGGCCCTACCAACACCTTGATTTCAGACCTCTAGCCTCCAGAACTGTACAAGAATAAATTTCTGTTGTAAGCCTCCAGTTTGTGGTACTTTGCTCGGGCAACTGTAGGAAATGAATCCAGAAGTATTCGTGCCTGTGAAGTGATCTCTGCTGCTTGCTGCCTTGAGATTCTGAAGGTCAAAACTTCCAGATCCTCTTAGCAAATCCCATTTGCAAGTCAGGAAATGCAAGAGTCAGAGTCATTAGGTGTTCTTCTGCAGAGGAAGGTTTGTCTGAGCTCAGAGCTTGTGTGCCATCCACTCTTCATCGCTGAGTGGCTTGACCGTCTGTGCTATAGGCTCTAGTTTGACACACTCGTGTGGTAGAGACAATCTGCATAGCTGCACTGGCTTCTCCTTTAACCATGTCTTTGGTGGATGGTTGATGCCCGCACACGTGTGATGTCCTTCTTCTGAGCTCCCCGTAGGTGAGTTGTACCCTCAAGCTTGCTTTTGTAGCAGTTGTGATGTGTGATGTTATTATTCACACCGCCAGGAATGCCATGTGCCGCCGTCTACAGTGGGGCCACCAAGAGGTTGTAGGCAAACGCCTCAGGCTCTAGGGGAACTAAGATTCTGCCTTTTGTTTGATAACTAGATTTTCTTTGTAAAGGACATTCCATTCTCCAGAAGGATCCAAGGAGTAATCCAGGTACTTATCCAGCACTTCGGAATCCCTCCCACCAAGGTGAAGGGGAGGGTTTGGTGTGGTGAAGGTATCGAGCATTTCCTTGGAGCCTTTAGTTGTTACCCAGGACCCCCCAGTGTCATGAGGCTGGGCCACAGGAGGGCGAAGGCCCAGATCCTTATTCAGGCCTTTACAAACCTAGTCCGAGTGGGAATGGAAGTAAAGCCTGGATGTTTCTTGTATTAATGTTTTCCCTGCATGACTTGGCAATGGCTCTTGTCACAAGGTACCACAGACTAAGCAGCTCGAACAACAGAAATTTCTTTTCTTACCACCTTGGAGGCTAGAAGTTGAGATCAAGATGTCTTCAGGGCTAGTTTCCTATGAGGCCTTCCCTGGCTTGTAGACGGCCCTCTTCTCCTTCTGTCTTTACGTGGTCTTCCTTCTATGCATGTCTTTCTGCATGCGTTTTCTCTTCTTATAAGGACACTCATCATATTGGATCCACTCATCATATAGGGTCCACCCCGATGACCTCATTTTAACTTAATTACCTTTTTAAACGCCTTATGTCTGAAAACATTTTTTTTAAATGTTTATTCATCTTTAAGAGAGAGAGAGAGAGAGAGAGAGAGAGAGAGCAAGCATGAGTGGGGGAGGGGCAGAGAGCGAGGGCAACACAGAATCTGAAGCAGGCTCAGGCTCCAAACTGTCAGCACAGAGCCCTGACGTGGGGCTCAAACCCACGAACCATGAGATCATGAGCCTGAGCCTGCAAGCCCGGGGCGAAGGAGCGAACCCTGCATCCACAGACCCACAGGCCAGCCTCTCAGTGGGGCGCGGGGCAGCCCAGCCTCGGAGGAGGCCGGAGAGGGCGCCAAGGAGGGAGAGCTGCGAGCGTGTGCCACTCAGGCGCCCATGTCTGAAAACATTTTGAGGTACCGAAGGTTAGAATTTCAACATGTGCATTTTAGGAGGGCAAAATTTAGCTCCTCACAGTCTCCTTGACCAAGTAGGACTCCTTGAGGGCCTGGGCTGGGCTTCACACATTTTGACACCTCGGAGCCTCACATAGACCCTGGCCCCAAGCCACTGCTTAAGTCTTTTGCTAAGTGATTGTGCTTTGCTTCTTAAGGAAGAAAACAATGAAAACAAATCTGGTGTTTGCTTCTGTGCTTGCCATACGTAGCCCCCAGTCCTGAACTGAAATCCACATTACTTGTTGAGCATGTGCATACGGGGAGAGGAAAGCGAGGAGGAAAAAGAGACAGACATGCCAGATGGGCAAGGTATGCCAGCGCATAACAATAATAATAATGGCATATGGCTTGTTGTTCTCAGTACAATGCTCTGAACTGCGTGAGAGTTGCAAAATGGAAATATGCCCTTGGATGTATGGTGAGCTTTGTTTCCTAATCAGGACCACGAGGCGAGAGAAAACAAAGAGGGAAGACATGGTCCACACCTGGGAGCTGTCGTCTTGCTCCGCTATGCTCAAGCAGTGCCAGGCGGGCTGAGGTGCTCAGCGTTTTAGCATCTCTCTCTTCCGCCCACTGACTTGCTGGCTGTTCTAGTCCAGCCAGCTCGACAGAGTTGGTGGGCCAGTCTCTCTGGTTATCCTAGTCTTAGAATAACACGCTGCTTACTTACACATTGGGTTTCTTCCCTCCACCAAAATAGATAGAAGTAGATGCAGACATGTTCGATATAAGTTATGAAAATATGGGATACCTCCATAAAAGAAATGAATCCTTCTTTCATTTGATTTTTTTCATTCATTCATTCATGCACGCATGCATTTGACATATCAGGGGCCTACATTATTTGCCAAATCCAGAGTTAGGCACTATACATCTAGAAGATCTTTCTTTCTTCTACCGTACCCACTCTTCTCTTTACTCAGTTTCCTTTCTGTCCAGAAGCAGATTATTATAAATTGTAAGTCAACGCTCTTATACTTTTCTGTGAATGAGACTCACCTGGGGAGCTTAATAAAAATGCAGAGATTCTGTAGAGGTTTCCAGTTATGGAATGAATAAGTCATGGGAATGAAAGGTACGGTGTAGGGACTATTGCCAGTGGTACCGTACTAGCACGGGTAGTGACAGCGACTGCACTTGCGGTGAGCACAGCATAATGTATCGTGTTGTGGCATCGCCGTGATGTCCACCTGAAACTGATACGACATTGTGGGGCAACTATACTTTAATTTTTTAAAAATTTCCCGAAGATTCTGATCCAAGGGATATGGTGTAGAGCCTAGGAGTCTGAAGTCTTAACAAATACTCCAGGAGATTCCCATACAGGTGGTCCGTGGACAAAAGCCCTTTGAGAAACTCTGCTCCAGGACCGGAAGTATAGGCTGAGGGTGTGCAGGCCTGTAGCCACAGTAGCACCTTGCTCTCAGCACTGCAGGTGCCCCCCCATGGAAAAAAGTGTGTTGGGATGACACCCGTGGGGTGTGTCTGTGGGCTGAAGAGGGGGCTGGGCGGGAAGAGATGAGAGGGGCCTCCCCCAGCTAAGACGCACCCACCTTCCCCCGTCTCTGTTTCCTTCGAGAAGTCTCCGGTTCCAGTGGTTGGGCCACACATTTCTTTCTTGGCTGCACTTTAATCCATGCAGCTCACCAGAGCCCAGCATCGAATTGTTTTCTTTAGTAATGGAATTTAATTTTCAGCTTGTGAAAATATAATCGAGTTGCATGGCCCTTTGACTTGGGCCTTATAGCAGCTTCTCATCGGTTTATACTAACTTGTCAGTGAGAAGATTCGAGCTGTCCCTGGAATTCCCATGGAGAGTTTTTCTTGGCGGCTCTGAGAAGCGATCGTTTTCACACCCATTATTTCCGGCATAATTTAAAATGTTTGTTGTGGAGGGAAATGGCCTTTGCTTAGTATGCTGGGAGGTCTTTTGCTGAGATCTGAGGCTTCTGTGTTTACAGAACGAATATTCCAGCTTGGATGAACAGTTGTTTTTATCCCCTTCCTATGTTGAAAACTAAATGGGAAATAAACCCGTGATAATGAATAGGGCAACTCCTTTCAGCATATAAATTTGTTTTCTTTTACCTTCAACATTAAAATCCTTTGTAAGTCTCCCTTAGTAGTATCCAAAATTGCACGTCTGATCTTTTATGGGCCAATCACTGCCGAAAATACCCCTGCAATTTCAATGCTATCTGGAGCAGTTACTGTCCATATTCTACGTAAAGGTCTAATGGAGGAAGAGGAATAAATATTATGGCAATTATTACTATGAGACTTTATTTTAAGAGGCAAAGCCCAAGATTTCCATGGAGATGCAAGTATATCAAACTATATTTTTTTTATGGTCACATCTAAACTGGGCAATGATAGCATATCAATAAACTTCAATTACACTCAAGAAAATACCAAAAGTGAACCTTCAGCGATGCTCGATAAAGTGTACAGGCGCATTAGAGTTATATAGAGCAGTGACATCCATCTGGTATTTTCGGTGACTTCTAGTCAATTACTGCATCTCATCATGTGTAATCCTCTTGTATCTGCACTTCCTGCTGGTGCAGTAATTCTCACTCTGCTACATCTGTGGCTTTACTGTGAATTTTTATCGCCTACGAGGCAGTGCGTCCCTTCCCGCTCCTGGATGTTGTTGAACTGTATCTGTTGAAGATTTAATTGCAAGGTGGTATAAAATATGGATTTAGAGACACACAGGAAGCCTGTAAAGCAATTGGTAACATTAGAAAGTGGGCACGCTTTGAAATAAAAAATGTAATACAGGCAGAGTATGGATTCCATCGAAACAATTGGACCTGGAGTTTGCAGTGTTGCTTTTAGAGGGTAAAAAGGAAGCAGAAGAAAACAAAAATAAAGAAGCAAAATCAACCCTGCCCCATGGTGGTCTTCTGGAGAAGAGATTTTGTACACAAGTTTTACATATATATGTAAAGTGTTCTGTGTGTGTATAGACACATACATGCACGAACATGTTAAATGCGTATGTTCTTTTGTATAATTGTTATAAGGCATGTTATTTATATTTTGGAAAGTTGACTGTGTGTGTGTGTGTGTGTGTGTTTCTAATAAACTTTAGTGTGCAGAGCAGTTTTCGGTTCACAGCAAAATCGAGAGGAGGATACAGAGAGCTCTCATTTACCCCCGACTTCATGCCTGTATCTTCCCTCGCCATCAGCATCCTTCGCCTGGGTGGTATGTTTGTTACAATAAATGAATTTGCTTGCCAGAGTTATCACCCTAAGTGTAGAGTTTATTTTATCGCTCACTTCTGGTGTTTTGTATTCTAAGTGTTTTGACAAATGTATCATGATGTGTTTCCACCATTATAGTATCTTTAAAAAATTTTTTTAATATCCATAATATCCATTTATTTTTGAGACAGAGAGAGAGAGAGAGACAGAGTGAGAGCAGGGAAGGGACAGAGAGAAAGTGAGACACAGAATCCAAAGCAGGCTCCGGGCTCTGAGCTGTCAGCACCGAGCCTGATGCGGAGTTTGAACCCACGAACTGTGAGATCATGACCTGAGTCGAAGTTGGATGCTTAACCAACTGAGCCACTCAGGCGCTCCGTCACCATTGTAGTATCTTATAGAGTATTTTCAGTGCCCTAAAAATCCTCTGCCCTCCACCGTTCGTTACTCACTGCCCCAGTTGCTGAGTCGATTTTCCTCATCCTGTGATAGTTGCTGTATCATAATACATATCCATTCCTTCTCCCTTCCTCTCCTCTCCCCTCCCTCCCGCCCCATTTTCCTTCCTTCCCCACCTCTTCCAAAGCGATTCATTGTACATCACCTAGTGCCGTGTTCTCTGCTGGGCATTGCAATTGCAAAGGAGAGCAAGCCAGACACCTTATCCGTCCTCATGAGGTTAGAGCATGGTCAGGGACACAGACCAGAAACTGTGCTTACCAAACAAGAGCTTAGTGAAGTAATTGCTGGGAATGATGAGGAAAGGGCATGCGGAAAAGTAACAAAGAAAGGACCCAATTTTGGGATTAGGAACTGTTTGGAGGAAGTCCCATTTCAGCTGAGATCAGAAGGAAGAATTAAGAGCTCACTAGGAGTGCA
The DNA here is from genome assembly GCA_030068075.1 of Paguma larvata. Classification (NCBI taxonomy): domain Eukaryota; kingdom Metazoa; phylum Chordata; class Mammalia; order Carnivora; family Viverridae; genus Paguma; species Paguma larvata. The sequence continues at coordinate 10,459,547 of CM057839.1, read as the reverse complement.
GTGCGCTCACCAGAGGGAATCTGTTCCTTCTGATGGGACCCCCACCCCCAAGATTTCCTTTTGTTTCTTTGCTTTGAAATAAACTGTCAATTTAGAGTCGTTTCAGGGTTACAAATAGTATGGAGCTAGATTTGGAAAGATAGTACAGAGAATTCCCGTGTACTCCTCACCCAGTTTCAACAGGATATTGTTATCGTGGTACATTAATATAGTTGATTGGTCCCAGATAAGGAATCAACACTGGTACACACTCTTAAGGAAACCTCGGGCTCTATTTAGATTTCACAGCCTTCCCTTAATGTCTGTGTCCTGTTTCGGGTTCCAGTCTAGGACACCACATTGCATTAGTCATCCCGTCTCCTGAGCCTCCTCTGGTCTGTGACAGTTTGTGACTTTGCTTGTTTTTCAGGACGTAGGCAGTTTTGAGGAGTGCTAGTCAGGTAGTTTGTCATATGTAGTTTGTATATCGTAGGTAGTTTGTAGAAGGTCCCTCATTGTGGCTTTTATGTTTTTATCATAGTTAGACTAGGGTTATCGGTTTGGGGGAGAAAGATCACAGAGACGAAGTGTCATTGTCATCACATCCTACAAGAGGACGTGTGTCATGCTATCAGTGTGGCTTAATCACTGATGACATCCCCCTTCATCACCTGGCTCAGGTAGCTTTCATCACGATTCTCCAGTGTGCTTTAATCCCCTGCTCGCCAGTTGCCTCTCACTGGAACTGGGTCACTCAGTGCAGCCCACACTCGGCTCCCTTGAGGAGGGCGTATTTACATAAATTATTTGGAATTCTTCTGTATGGGAGTTTTGTCTCTTCTTCCCCATTTATTTATTGAGTCAATCATTCACATTAGTATGGATTCATGCATATTTATTTTATACATTGGGTTACAATCCAGTACTTCATTATTTATTTTGTTGCTCAAATTCTTCTAGCTTTGGCCACTGGGAGCTCTTTCAGGCCCGCTCCTGGATCCCGTTTACATACTTCTGTTCGTTTATTTTTCTGAGCACTTCCTGACTTTCTGGTGCTACAAGAGGCTTGTTCTGTGTAACCTGCCCCAGCTGTAGAATGAGACATTTCTCCAAGGAGCCTTGGTTCCTTTCCTTGGAGAATAGTATTAGAAACTGATTCGCGACCCACACTAGGTATGTTCATTGCTACTGGAGTGTCACTGCTTCCAGATCTTCTGAGAGAGCAAGGAAATATATGTAGGTATGCTAACCTGTATATGTACATATATCTATAAATATTCCATATGTATCCACCTGTATCTGTATTATACTGAACCTGAGTTCATATTGGAGTCTCCAGTTCTAATCCATCACCACATGGATCATTTTAGCCTTCCTTTGCTTGTTCGTAACCTCCTTTCCTACCGTGGAAAACCTGCTCCCACCATCTCCTGTCCATTCACTTAATTGTTCAATTCTAGCATACAGATCTCCTTTGACTTCCAGTGGGGTTACATCCTCATAAACCCATCGTATGATAAATATAATAAGTCAAAAGTGCTTTCAATACACCTAGCCTACTGAACACCAAATCTTAGCCTAGCCTACCTTCAGTGTGCTCAGAACACTTACATTAGCCTACGGTTGGGCAAAATCATCTAACACAAAGCCTATTTTATAAGAAAATGTTTATTATCGTAGAATTTATTGAATACTGTACTGAAAGCAACACACAAAAAGGTTTTACGGGTACAGAAGGGTTGTAAGTGTGTTAGTTGTTTACCCCCGGGATCATGTGGCTGGCTGCGAGCTGTTTCATGCTGATCTGCACCATGAGAGAGGGTGATACTGCATTTTGCTAGCCCGGGGAAAGGGCCCACTTCGGAATTCGACATGTGGTTTCCACTGAACACGCACTGCATTCTCATCAATGTAAAGTCAAAAAAACTGTAAGTTGAAACAGTGTAAGTTGGGCTCCATCTGTACACGTATCATGGTTTCAAATTTGGTAGGTTGTTTTTTTTATTCCGCATGGGAAAAGCTTTCCCAACTGGAGCACCGTGTCCATGGGCAGTTCCTTCTGCCTTTAGCCTCGCAGCCTCCACTCACTTCCAAAGTTACTAGATCAGCACATTTCCCCCTCCCAGCCCTTCTATGAGATCATTTCATATATTTGTGATAAAGTTAGATTTTTTTGGTCTCCATTCCATCCTGGGAAATCCTGACCTCCTAAATAATTTTTACATTGTTTGCATTAAGGGTCACTCTTTGTGCTTTAAAGCTTATGGGTTTGACAGATGCATAGATGCATGCCGTATCTACCACTGACGTACCAGGCCGATTCATTACATGACCTTGCAAAGTGTCCCATGCTTCCACTAGTCAAACATTTCCTTTTCAGACTCCTGGCAAACACTCTTCTGTTTTCTGTCCTTAGACGTGCCCCCCTCTCCTAGAATGTCATACATATATAGCTATTCGGAGTAGTTTTGTTTTTTGTTTTTGTTTTTGTTTCTTTATTTCACACAATACATTTAAGATTCATTCATGTTGTGTGAATTAATAGCTTGTTCCTTATTGTCACTGAATAATATTCCATTTTATACTTGGATCCATTTTATATATGGATCATGTTTTTTGATCTGTATTGCGTATTGAAGGACATCTCGTCGCTTCCAGTTTTGGCAGTTAAGAGTATAAAGCTGCTACAAGCAAACGTGTAAATCTTAGTTCAGGCTGCCGTACAACAGAGTACCATAGGTGGAGTGGTCTACAGCAATTTGTATCTCATAGTCTGGAGACTGGGAGTCTGAGATCAGGGAGCCAGTATAATCAGGTTCTTGGTGAGAACTCTCTTCTGGAGTGTGGACTGTGACTCTGTTGTGCCCTCACAGGGCAGAGTGCAGAGAGGAAAGCAAGCTTTCTTGTGACTGTTGTAAAGGCACTAATCCCATCTTGAGGACTCTGCCTGCCTGACCTCATCTAATCCTAATTACCTCCCAAAGCTCCTACCTCCTAATACTGTCACACTGGGGAAGGGTTGTGTTTCAATGTATGGATTTTGAAGGGAAACAAAGAAACGGCCAAACTGTCTTCCAAAGTGACTGTACCAATTTGAATTTCCACCCGGAAGGAGTGAGAATTTCTGTTGCTGTGCATCCTTGTTAGCCTTTAATTTCATCAGGTTTTGAATGTTAGCCATTCGACTAGACGGTCATCATTTTTATAGTCTCCGTGGCCAGCATAGGGCATGCCATCGTTGGAATGAATCAACGAATAACTGAATAGAACATGAAAATGTGATTTTACAATTTATATCTTAGAGATTTCTCTGTTATGATAGGGGGTGCATTTGGATAGGGATTATATTTGAGAATCGACTGCAAGCTCAAATGCTTTACAAAGTGAAACAGAATGAGTGTAAGGACAATAAGGAGCAGTAGGGACTGTGGCAGTGTGGAGGCTCCAGGAGAATCCGTGGATCCAGGTTTGCCAGATTTTCCAACTTTTTAGGTTCAGGCATAAAATCAAATGTATGAGAAATCTCACCATTTTTACATGTTAATGAACAACTAAATATCAGATTTGAATAGTGAGCTCTCAGTTTCAAACCCATGTGTGTGTGTGTGTGTTTTTTTTAACCTATGTATTTTTTATCACTTCTGGTGTGGCATCAAGTGTCCACAATGGCCTAAGATTTCAGTCATTATTTGACAAGTATTTACTATTTGCAATTAATTTTATTTAAGTTAATCAAAAGGAGCTTGGGATGTGGGCAATAGAACGAGGAGGAGAAGAAAATCAGTGCAGAGATTTCAATGTTAGAAGGGAAGCTAGAAAATGTGACTTTATGCCCAGTTTACAAGCTTATATTAAGGAGCACTATTTAATAGTTTATTATTTGAATCTTTGTGAGTATTTGAATCTTTGTGAGAGAATTCCGTGTCTGGAAGTCACCTGGATCGATCGCTTTTATCTTAGAATGTGAATATTTCACTTAAGCTACTGCCTTTCAGAATTTTGAGAATCTCTTTCTTTCTCCACAGTGGGGGTTTTTGGCGGGGAAAAGAATCAGGCAGCCTCTGATGCAGGACAGCCATCTTAACCACCTGTTCTGTTCATTGTCTTCGTACACTTTCCCCACCTAGCGACGTATAAAATGCGAAGATATTTTATAATTTATGGGGAGAGAGAAATTATATGTTGCATGCAACAATCTGGTAAATATTTATGAATTTTCTGCCTCTTAATATAAGGATGTGAAAATAACTCCTGATTGCATATTAGCAATTACCGTAAGTCTGGAGAAGACAAGAAACTCACAGTCCTTCACAGGGTCTCTGTGTTTATACAGAAATGCTCCTGTTGAATAGTCTTTCCTTTTGTGACGTGCCTGACTCGCTTCTGTTCCATTACTGTTCTTTGTAATAAACCCCAAAGCTGTGTTTCAACAGAACCAATACGTTCTCTAATCAGAGATGATGTTATACACAGTGAAATGGTTTCTACATTCTACGTGGAATGGACAACAAGCAAGGAAAATACCCCCTTCTCTAATTTTAATTAGAATTAGAAGGCTCCCCAGGCTGGTTAGCTGAGTTAGTGAGAACACCTGCAGAGGCCACGTTCTGACCCTCCCATGGGCCAGTTAATTTTGCCTAGTTCAGTAGCCACAGCTTGTGGCTCTGGCTGTGCAGTCATCTGGAGAACACGTCCCTTTAATCATTTAGGAAACAGAGTGTCTAAGCGTGGAAGCATGGAAGCATTGCCATTTCTGGCAAAACCACTTAAAGTGCAAGCCCTACTAATATCTATGGTCAGTGCCATTATCTCGATAGCCAAAGAGGAGAACATTATATGGAGAGAAACCCACTTATTATCTGTGTGATAATAGCCTTTCTTCCTTGACCTTTCATTTCAGCCTCTTCTTTCTTATCAGGAGGTTGGCAGTTAGGATTTAATGATATCTTGTCTGTGAACACTCTCAAAGAGCTCAATCCAAAACAGAATTGTTAACTATGGTTGCTCTCTATGGAAAAGAATGTCCAGTCATGGCAATAGCTTTCAGTGGAAAATCTGTGCTCTATTTCAAGAAATAATATGTTGATCTCATCCCAGTTCAATGGTATGAACAAGGGGAGGTGTTCAGGAGCTCACTTTGAACAGAAATCCATGCTTATGTATTAATTCTCCACCCCAAGGTCATTCAGACCCAAGGCCCCACAGTAGCTGTGGTGCACCCCTCTGTTCTGGTACGGTAGGCGAGGGTCCCATGCGAGTGGACGTTTCGGGATCTCCCACCCTGTTCCACCCCAAAAGGAAAGCCACAACTTCCTGTGCTTTGTCCACAGTGAATATTACATAGTATTTTGTTTAAAAAGAGAGTTTTGCTCTATAAAAAAATTATATTTAGAAACCACCAAAGGAATTCTAAATTATACCATGGAAATGCAAAGAGCAACATACAGACTGTGGGAAACTTTACGAGATAAGTGATCTGTTGTCTTCAATGAATATATTCCAAGGGGGAAAAAGGAGGTGTCCATATAGTCTACCTTCTCTCCAGTTCTTTTCTCTCTTCTGCAAGAGTGGAGTTTGATCCATCTCTTCTCAAACAGATTGTTGCCATCAATATACAGGCTTGTTATTATTTTCCCCGTCTTGAAAAAAACTGTTTCCTGGCTTGATTGAGGCCATCAGTGCAACTTCTTTCTTTGCTCCTTTTGCAGCAAAACTCTTTGGAAGTATTGTCCATAATTGCCCCCAATCTCTCCCTTCTCGTTCTTTCTAGAAAACACTCCAAACAGGTTTTTTCCTTCATTACAATTGCTCTTATCAATGTCATCAATGGTCTTGAAGACATTACTGATTCCAGGGATCAATCTCTTGTCTCATTGTACTTGAACTATCAGCAGAATTTGACATTCTCTCCTTCTGGAAACACTGTTTTCACTTGGCTTCTAGGACATGCCCCCACCTTATTTCCTTCCTATCGTTCCGTTTTCTCAATCTTTTAAGTGTTTTTCCTGGTTTCTCTTTCTCTTTCTGACCTCTAACTGTTCTCTGTCCCAAGGCTCAGTTTTTGGACCTCTTTCTGTTCTGCACTTCTTGCTTCGATGAGTTTGTTCACGTTCTTGCCTTTAAATACTATTTCTATGCAGAGAACTCTTGAATGTTTATCTGTAGCCCCGATGCCTCCCATAGCTTGGATGTATAGCGGATATCTCCCATTTCATCACGCTTGAATGTACAGTGGATATTACAGATTTAACATGTTCCAGACTTAATTCCCAATGTTTCTCAATAGGACTCACAATAACCAGTTTTTCCCACCATGGCAACTATGGCCCTTTAGTCCTTCAGATGAACCATCTCAGTGTCATCCTTGTTAAAGAAAAAAAATATTCTGGGGCACCTGGGTGACTCAGTTGGGTGAACAGCTGACTCTTGATTTCCTCTCAGGTCATTATCTCATGATTCATGAGTTTGAGCCCCACATCAGGCTCTGTGCTGACAGTGTGGAGCCTGCTTGGATTTTCTCTCTCTCTCCCTCTCTCTCTCTGCCCCTCCCTGCCTCTCTCTCTCTCCCTCTCAAAATTAATAAACAAAATTTTTTAGAAATGAAAAATAAAGATAAATTAAAAAATAGAAAAAAATTATGTGGACGCTTGTTAAAGACAGTATGGCTGACTTTATTCACAGGGCCTACTACAGCTGTGTTTGCAGTAGGGGAGGGAGGCCAGGCCCAACTCTGAATACAACAAGGAAAGGGGGAACTTATAGCTAAGGAGTAGGGTGGTAGTCTTTGGGTGGAAATTGCTAAGAGGAAGCATCAAGGTTAAGAGGATTCGCGTTCAAGCAGTTCAATGGGGATCTTGCTAAAGGAAAGGCAGGGTGATAAGACACTGTCTAAGCTCAGGCTGCTATAACAAAGTGTCTTGTGAACAACACACTCATTTCTCACAATTCTGGAAGCTGGATGTCTGAGATTAGGGCACCAGAACGGTTGGATTCTGGTGAGAGCTCTCTTCCGGGTGGCAGATTGCCAACTTCTTGCATCTTCACGTGGTGGAGAGAATAGAGAGAGAGAGAGGAAGCGAGTTGTCTCATGACTCTTATAAGGTCACAGACCGTCTTCATGAGGGTTCTACCCTCATGTCTTAATTATGTCCCACCATACCGGAGATTAGATTTCAACATATGAATGTTTGGTTGAGGAAGGGACACAAACATTCAGTCCATACAGATACCAAAGGTGAGGAGGTATTTTCACTAAACCAACCCAGCAGAATTCCTGTTAAAACTGGTCTAAATGGGCCAAGGGCAGAGTCCAAGGGTGGGGCCTTGGGGACTTAGAGGAGCCTCACTGGAGTCAGGTCAAGAAAAGCATCTTCATCATCCCCATCTCTTCTTCACTCATGCCACAATTCTGGTTTGCCAGCAAACTTCATTTTTGGCCCTGTCTCTAAAATATGTCCAGAATATGACTACTTTTCATCACCCCTGCTACTCCTCTGATCCAAGCCACCCTTCTATTTCACCTGATCTTCACAAGAGCCTATGGCCTCTGCTCTTCTGCCTTTGCTTTCCTTCCTTAGATTGTCAACCGCAGTCAGAATGACCCTGCTTAAACCCAAGTCAGAGTGCTTCTCTTCTCTCGTCAGGACCTTCCGATGGCTCCCAACAGACTCGGTGCAAAAGCCGAGGTCCTCACTCTGACCCACCTGGCCCCCATCACCTCCCACTGCCTTCCCTGTCTCTCACCAGCCCCCTTGCTGGCATAATCACCCACTGTCTGTTTTGTCCCTGTTGCCTTTCTCCTTCCACCAGAATGTAAATTCCATGAGATTATCATTCATTCTCTGCAGAATCCCTGCTCCCAGGACAGGGCCTCACCCAGGGTAGGCAGGCATTGAATGTTTGCCGAATAAACAAATAAATTAATTTTTACTTTGGAAATATATTTAAAGATGCTTATTAAAAATTCAAAGGTAGTTATTGAAACAATAGCACAAATACAGGTGACTTCCAAGTAATTAGAAAAGAAAAAGAACATTTGCCAACAAGAAATTGGAAAAAAAAGAGAAGTAAAAACTATGCACATTAAACAGAAAACGAAAACAGGACAGCAGAAAGGAAAAACATGTCAGGAATCACAATCTTATTTTAATGACACAGACTCTCACATTGAATTTAAAAATCTAGTTATGAGCTGTTTACAAGAGGCAAATATAAAACCAAATGATGCAGAAAGTTTGAAAATAAAAGGAAAGAAAATTATATGCCAGGCAAATGTTAATAAAAAGAAAACAGGAGTAAAAAATGTAAAATGACAAAATATAACTCAAGGGTGAAAGCACTGAGAAGGAAAAAGGAAAGATGCATTATATTAATAAATCACCTACCAAGAAAGATAGAAGAATCATAGGCAATTTACAATTTTCATCATTGCTTTGAAATATACATAAAGCAAAAGAATAAATTGAAAATCTACATTCATAGTGAGAGATTTTAACATCCATTTCTCAGAAACTGGCAGATCAAATAGACAAAAAAAATGAGGACACTGAGTATTTGTATAGTCCATTATAGGTTTTCTTGAGCACTGGGTGAAAATTATGCCGCAAATGTATATCAAGAAGATCAGGAGAATTTAAAAGACAAGGAGCCGTATATGAGGGTGACGAAAATGACCATATGCTGTAAATACATTGTCTAAATGTGAAGAGTCATTTGAGAATCCCAGTCCATTTTCTTAATCATTTGGCACATCTGGATTCTCACGTGGCGTGGAAGAGCGATTCCCAAAGTAGGAGCCCTGGATTAGCAGCATCGTGTGAGAATTTGCTGGAAAGGCCGATCCCTGGGTCCCAGCTCCAGACCTTCTGAGTCAGCAACTCTTATGATGAGCCCAAATGTAACACGCACTCTGGGGGGCGCCTGATGCCAGCTCGAGTGAGCCCCTCACTCACAGATCTAACCTCAGAAGCCTGCCTTCCTTCCTTGGTTTGGGGATCCTCAAGGCAATGGCACAACAAATGCTTACACGCTGTTTGCATTTCTATTCCATAACTTCACTGACGGTCTGTTTCATGGTAAAGCTCTGGTCTGGGACTTCAGGTCTTAGATCATCCTGACAGTTTCCTGAGTAATTATGGCTCGAACCTTTATACTGAATTTTATTTAAGTAAAAAGAAGCAAAAAATAGTAAGGAACTCTCATGCTGTGAATATTAGAAGTGTAAAGATTAAAAAAAAAAGAAATGGAGCAGAATCAATCTGTTATGATAACACGTCATGCCTGAATGTTGTGCATGGATTAAGGACACAGTTTTCACCCTTACCCATCACTGGCTTTCCAGTGGCCGTGGCTATACTCATGGGAATCTCTATGAGGAGTACACCAAAAAGCCAGACAAAAGTGTGAATAGAGAGAAATTAATGCCTTTGGCCCCCTTCTATTCTCCACGCCTGAGTGGCATCCTTTCTCTGCTTCTCTTCAGGTACATGCTTTCCAATTAAAATGGCTGAAACTGCTCACAGGGAGCATTACAGGAGTAAGAAGGGCATGTTCTTTGGGGAATGTTTTTTGCAGAAATGGAACAGTATAATATATGCAAATTTAAATTTTGCACATGGCTACGACTAACTGTGTCCACCTCACTTTACATGTTGAAGCCCTAACTTCAGATGTGGTGGCATTTGGAGATTGGGCCTTTGAGAGGTCATTAGGTTTAGATGGCATCACGAGGGTGGGGCGTTCATGATAGGATTAATGTCCTTATAAGTAGAGATACCAGAGAGCTTACTCTTTCCTTCTGCCGTATGAGGACATTTTGAAAAGGTGGCTGTTTGCAAGACGGCAAAGAGCTCTCAACAAAAACCGACCATTCTGGCACCTTGATCTCAGACTTCCAGCTTTCAGAACTGTGAGAAAATAAATTTCTGTTGTTTAAGCCACCCAGTCTATGGCATTTTATTATGGCAACCTGAGCTAAGACAGTTTTATCCGTAATACTATCCAAGATTCATATCAAACACATCACATTGGGCCTCTGTGGAGGGGAGGGAGATAGGAATGAAGGTTGGGAATAACACAGAAAGAAAACAGGCCAACAAAAACAAGAGAAGGCTAGAGAGGGGTCCTTGCATGAAATAACTGTTAAAATATGCTCTGAATGAAGAGGTGTGATTAATTCAAATCTGTGTATCTATGTCCTTAAGATCCTAAAGGAAAAAAAAAGAATTAGTTAATGAATGACTTTGAGCTAGTCCCTCATCTGGTCCTTCAGAGACCCTGCCTGAGACTTGGAACCCTGATTTCACGGATGGGCCATGATTGTGTTTTCCCTACAGGAAGCCCTTCTCTTGCTAGCAATGCTGACTCTTGGTTTTCCTTACTGTTTCTGTGCTTCTACTGGAGACAGTTGTAGAGGATGAGGCTTTCACCAGAATGGTCTATTGATGCTCTTAGATGATACAAGCTAATGTAGGTTCACAGCCGGTATCACTGACCACTTATCTTTTCAAAGTCCCATTGAGGACGCTGCATTTTCAGACATGCAATGATTCCTGTTCTCTCTTCCTTTTATACCACCTGTCATGATCAGGTGGACCTCCAGAAATTGGTTTATTCACCAATTTTGAGGCTGATTCCTGGTAAATTTAAAATTCTTATCAGCGATCACAAAAATTTAAGCACTCAAGTACATAGGACATTTTTATGAGCTGGAGGTTTGAAAGGTGGAATTGGTTTACTCCTTAATAAAAACCTAGCTTATTAAAAACAAGCTGAGAAAATGTGGGACAGGAAGTTTCTTTTAGAAATTACTTTAGCTTTCGAGAATGGAACATATATAAATTTGGAAGCTAACTGTAAGTTGACTTAAGCTAATATGGGCCTGATATGATTTTAGGCTTAAAAACAAAGATACATCTCAGGGTTTGGGGTAGGCTGCCATGAACTTGAGTGTCCGCTAAGCCACTTACTAGCTGTATTACCAAAGACTTGGTACTTAATTATTTCAAATTCACTTTTCTTATCTGAAAAATCGGGATACCTCTATCCATTTTACAAATTTTTTTCAAGAATTAAATAGGATACCATATATAAAGAAACCAGCAGTGTGTTAGGTACAGAAAATGTGCTATTGAAAGTCTGTTTCTTTCTTCTTTGGTGGAGAGACTTTTATTAGACAATAAGCATGGGATCTACCCTTGTTTCCTGGTTTTTCAGAATGTGATAATATTATGTACAAGGAGAAGTGTGGCTAGAAATGATAAAAATCATTGTGGATTGATTAATTTTATTGGAACCTAGCTAGCTGGACAACTTTTTGCAATGGTTCTTAAAGTTGTGGAGCATGCTTCTTGTCTAGTACAGTTGTGCAGACGTGAGAGAAACAAAGCACCCTCCTCCCTCCTTCCTCCCACCCCCCTCACCCCAGCCCCTCTCTACTCCCCCTTCATCACAGTGCACACGCTTGTCCTGTTTGCAGCAATTTAGATCTGTGTTTTTGAGGCCGTTAAAAGGAATGCCATCACTCTGTAATGTGACTGTGGGTGAGTCCCTTAAACATTCTTTTTTTTTTTGAGAGAGGGAGGGGGGTTAGGGGAGAAAGGGGTGTATGTATGTAGAGAGAGAGACTTAATCTTAAGCAGGCTTGATGCTTGGTGTGGAGCCAACTGGGGGCTTGATCCCACAACCCTGGGAATATGACCTGAGCTGAAATCAAGATTCAGATTGGATTGAGTCATCCAGGTAACCCTCCCTTAAACATTCTTTATTTTTTTTTATTTATTTTTTTAAAGTATCTTTTTTTAACGTTTATTTATTTTTGAGAGACAGAGCATGAGCAGGGGAAGGGCAGAGAGAGAGAGACAGACACAGAATCTGAAGCAGGCTCCAGGCTCTGAGCCATCAGCACAGAGCCCGACGCGGAGCTCGAACTCACAGACTGTGAGATCATGACCTGAGCTGAAGTCGGCCGCCTAACCGACTGAGCCACCCAGGCGCCCCCCTTAAACATTCTTTAAAAAGGAAGCTTATTCTATGGGGCGCCTGGGTGACTCAGTCAGTTAAGTGTCGGACTTTAGCTCAGGTCATGATCTCGAGGCTTGTGAGTTCGAGCCCCGCGTCGGGCTCTGTGCTGACAGCTCAGAGCCTGGAGCCTGCTTCAGATTCTGTGTCTCCCTCTCTCTCTGCCCCTCCCCTGTTTGTGCTCTGCCTCTCAAAAATAAATAAACAAATAAAAATATTTTTTTAAATGAAGCTTATTCTAGATAATTTCTTAGGTCTCATCTCACTTTTACACTTTTCAATTCTGTATTTAAGGAATGTTACCCTCTATCAATCTGAAGCCTAAAGATCACTCTTTGACTGTGGAGAATTAATGTGCTACTTAGCTTTGCTTCTGAAAGGGCGGTCCATAGATAGGCAGAATCACCATCACCTGGGAGCCGGTTAAAAATGCAGAATCCCAGGCTTCACCCAGAATCAGAATTTCAACAGGATCTCCAAGTGACGTGTTTCCCATTAAAGTTTGAGAAGCTCTGCTCTAGAGAACCACAACTCACTTTTATTTGTTCGTGTGAATTCATTGCTTTGATCATCAAAGTATGTCTCCAGGAACCACATCAAATCCTATCCAATTCCCATGAGGAGGCTCACATTTGACCATTTTTATGAAAGAAACAGAGTTGGAGAATAAAGGGGTCTTGCTGAGGGACTGGGGTGATGACTATCACACAGAGCATGCGACCGCAATCACATTTAGACAGCTGTCATGGGCTCCCAGCTTGTTGGATGTAATATTGGGATTCCCATCGGAGCCACATCAGCCTTTTGATACCTGAGTTAGTTAAACAAAATAGTGTGTGTCATTTGCACGACATGATCCCCTTTGGAAATTGCCGAAGTTCCTTTGAAATGAAAGAGATGAATTTGTACAGGTATTTTTAACACTTGATTAATGTCATTCTATTTATTTTGGCCACCCCTGCTGTTTAATTATAAAATTACACAGTTTGTAATGAGACTGTTGGGTCCCCACCTGTGCCAAGTTTAACGGAACACCTTTCTTTCTGGCCTTTTGTTGTGGTGTGGACTTAAAAGTCAAAAGCACACTGCCTCGTTCTCAGACTCTTGATCCTCCTTGGCAGTCTTGAGTTTTTGGAGACAAACATCGATTGCTGCTGCTGTGGCCAGTTGCTTATGCAGACATTTCATAAGGGCTGTGGAGGGAGACAAACTTCCTTTGGCCGCTAGGTGAGTACATGAACCTGAGCTTCTTCGTCAGGCCATTGGTTCTGCATTTCTATTTTCCTTGGAATGTGAGTAGCGTGTCCACCTAAATCACCAAGAAATGCACAGGAAAAACAGAAGCTTCTACAAATCTGGTGAAGAGGTGGGAAATGCTATCCTACAATTTTCTCTTAAAGTCCTTCCCCTAGTTCTTCATGTCATGTCACATGTACTTTCCCAAGCTGACTTGTCATCGTCTGGAGACTCTTATAACTCATGATTTTAAAGGAGTTGCTCCTGTCCCGTCTTGTGTCCATCTCTCATCCCTAAGGAAACCACAATGGTTTTTTGAGGTAGAAGTAATGGGAAGAAATACTTGGACAAAGTCCCTTGAAATACTTCTGGGAGCAGATGGTAGTTTTTAATGATACTGTTTCCAAGACATGGTTATGTTAGATATCTTTCTCTTCTATTTGTCCCCACTGCCCCCCACTCATCATTCTTGGGTTTATTTGAAACTACTGTATTTTAGACTTCAATTTCCTCAGATACTTAAAGAGAAAGGTTAGTAGAGGCCAACCCCATAATCTTTATTGTTTAGATAGTTTTGGTTTTCCATTCCTAAATCTTCTAAATAAAATTTCAACATACTTTTTAACACTTTGTCTCTGGTGAAAATTAAATGTTGCTCAGAATCACACCATGGCAGTTTTGTGCAAAATATGAAACTTTCTCACTACTTGATCCTATTATAAATCATTCATATTGAGTAAATGTCAAAAATGACTAGGATTTAGTAGCTTAGGTAATAATAGGCTTTTTTCTCCCTACTCGTATCCAAAGAATTCTAATGTAGTTTGAAGATGTTGAGAGATGAGTTTAACTATTGTATGACGATAGAGATGTTCTCTGTCTGGGATGTCCAATATGGCAACCACCGGCCGCATAGGGTCATTGAGGACTTGAAATGTGGCTAGCACAAGAAAGGGACTGAATTTTAAATTTTATTTCATTTTAATTAATTTAAATTTAAATAGCCTCATGTAGCTAGTGGCTACAATATTGGTTTAGATCTGAGGTTGAGCGTAATGCAGGATGCTGCCTGTTTTTGTAAAGAAAGTTTTATCAAAACTTAACTATGCCCATTCATGTACATGTTGTTTTTGGCTGCTTTTGAACAACAGCAGAGTTGTATAGTTACAACAGGAACCACTCCACAAGGCCTAAGATATTTGTTATGAAGACATTTACAGAAAAAGTTGGTCAACTCTGGTCGAGACCAATGTTGAACGGAGGAGGATCTGTAGGGTGTTAAGAAAAGCAGTCGTGCCAATCCAGAGATCTCTAGATCTAGGCACCAACTGTGGTCTTGAAAATTATGACAGAAAACTAGGGGAGAGGGGAAGAGGGGAAAGAAAAAAGACACAGAGAGGGAGGGAGACAAAACATAAAAGATTCTTAAATACTAAGAACAAACTGAGCGGTGAGGGGGGTGTGGGAGAGGGGAGAGTGGATGACGGGCACTGAGCAGGGCACGTGTTGAGATGAGCGCTGGGTGTTGTATGGAAACCAATTTGACAATAAAAAGTTAAAAAAATAACAAAAATAAAATTATGAGATTGACGATTTCTTAATTAGTATTTTTTTCTGTAAATGTAGTTCATGGTCATGGTAAAATATTAGGAAAAGAATGAAAAAGAAGGTAAAAGTCATTTTCCATGCATAGATAAGTACATGTGTGTGCTATAGAATATATATCATTCCAAAGGTAGTATCTTAGAAGTTTCATGTAAACCCTTTGTAACACTGTATCTTGACACTTTAAAGACTTCAAACATTAATCTGTCCCACTGTCATGGCAAAAGCTCCACTTCAATGATTATTTTCTTTTCTTTACTTTCTTACTCTCTGAGTGGGTTTTGTAGTATCTGTGTGCAAATGTGAGAAAGGGAGTTCATACCTGGATGTTTGTGTACTCCAAATTTCAAACTTAACAGTTTGATGCTATTTCTTATTAGTAAGGGTTAAATGTGAGGAAAAAGTTAAACTTACTATTCACTCCCACATCTAAGAATAAGCAAAGTAAGAAAATGAACAAGTGTGTGATGAGTTTTTATTTGTACCTTTGGGAAAAAATATGCAGTCTCATTTTTCACTTAGTGGAAACTAGGTGCATTGTATAAGAAAGACCTTGATTCAACCAAATTCTTCAGGCACCAACTCAGTGATGGTTAATAGGGTTGTAATATAAATGGAAGATGTGGTAGGGTTTTGGTTTATGGTATCCCTGAGTATTCAATCATACCAAGGTAAAAAGCAAGACAATATGTAATCAGAAGTCATTTGGGTAGTATCGTAAATGTCAAGGAACATCTACTGTTGCTAATTTTAACCTGTGCTACGGCCTATAAACCTTAACTGTGCACGTTTATGGGAAGGTCTAGAACAAGAAATGAGTCTTGCCTTCCAGGAGGTCAACATCAACTTGATGTATGGGAAAGACGTAGAGTGGAGGATAATGTCCAAGAGAAAAAAAGCAGTGTGAAAGACTGTATGGTAGAAATGCCAAGAGGAGGTTCAAATGACAACTATAAACAGACAGAGACCATACATTGATGGAAATACTGCAAATTTTTCATTTTTCTCCATAGTCCTTTTTTTTTTCATAGAATGCACACTATTGATTTAAGCTATATTGGAAGAAGAACCTTCCGAGGTTATCTGAAATGCAACCCATTTAGGAGACGCTAAAGAACCTGATTGTGTCCAGGATAGGGATATGAGAAAATCTGAGGAGACAATTAGCAGCCTGTATATACTTAATGGGCCATTTCAAAGGGTACTGGTGATGATTAGCCTGGTACTTATACCGTGCCAGAAGGAAGTCATTTCAGTTAACACCAAAGTTGGCTTCATGCAGCTTTGCTGTGAATAATACTTTTCCTTTGGCTGGAAATGACTCAACAATGTCCTTCCCCAGCCCCACTGTGTCATTAAGAGGTTGTGAAGGAAACTTATTCTAGGTCCCCTGGGGACAAGGTAAGCAGGTAGAAGGCAGAGAATGCCTTTCCTTGGGGGCAGAAGGACCTCATGAGCAAGATATGACTGGCAACGTGAAGACAGTGGTGTTCTGTGTTCTTGGGTTGAGTAGGCACTGTGTGTTTTGGGGAAAGAATCAGAGAAGTTTGCCCAAAGGCCTAGACCCTGCCCCTGGGACCTTGAGCAAGCTAGGCAACCTTTGTTAGATCAGTTTCCTTTCCCTTCACTGCCCCACCTACCACACAGTCAATAAGAGGGGATGATGATAAAGAATGCATTGGAAAAGTAAACAACAAAAAACCTATACAGGTAAGAAATCATCATTATTCTATAGAAAGGTCTAAAAGTGAAGGTCGGAATTGGATATGACCTTAGGGGAAGAAGGAGAGGGAGGTGTCACTTAAAACATTGAGCCCAGAGCTGATATAGGTCCTTAGTTTAAGAACCACTTTGGGATTAGGGTCTAATTCCATGGATCTATTGTATTGATCTACGTACTGGTGACCACGAGTCTATAGAAAGTCTGCTGGAAAAGGCCCTACCCTGGGCTAACTTGAAAAAGAGTCGTCGTCTCAGTGTGTCAGTATGAAGGTATACGCAGTGCTCAGGTGTTAGTGATATTCCTTGCTTTTGAAACTGTGAAGGACACGCTTGAGTTGCTAGTTGTGGAAATAAACAAAGACCAATCTAATGAAAAAAGTGAAGGCTATTTATTTAGAGTCCTGTGATGGCAAGAGAGTCAGCCATTGTCACTTGTGTCTGGCAGAGACTCAAGAGAGCTTCATAGAGGAAACAAGGGAAGGCTCCAGGTGTGCCCTGATTGGAGGCCATTGGCTCGGGGGAGCCGTAGATGGGCCAAGTAGGAGTGGGGTCCTATGTGATTGGTTAGGGTGCGTATTTGGCTTTCACTGGCTGGTACCAAGTTGGAAGTGAGGTCAAAAATTTGGAAAGCTAACGAAACAAAACAAAACAAAAAAACATTTAGGAAATATGGCACTTACTAAGTCCTGGCCATCGGGGCCAATTTTTAGGGAAGTTATTACTTAGCTTCCTGAACTGTCACTAAAGATAGCACTCTGGCTTCCTGCAAGTCTGGCTGACAGCAGGCTGGCTTCCTGGAACGTTTATTGTAGATAGGGGATTGGTTTCCGGGGCATGCTGCTGCAGGTTTTGGGTCTAAGGTTCATTTTTCACATATGGCCTGGCCTTTGTTTATTTTATATTCAGTCTCTCATAGTTAAGATCAAACAGTGAAGAATGTCTTCCAGTTCATGTTTTGGTATAACTTGCATGACCTTAAGCAAGTCATTTAACTTCTCTTGTATAAATGAGATCAGATTACCTGCCCTGGCATAGCCCACAGGTTTGTGCAGGGGTCAAATGTGATAAACTACCCAGTATGGTAGCCTGTTTTCTAGGGTGTTGAATAAATTCTAGTGATGACAATGATAGAGACCAGTATGGAGTAATAGCTGCCCTCTTGCTCCTTCCTTGCTCTACTATATATGAAACATATTGTTATTGATTGGAAAAGGCTAATTGGTATTAATTTAGCATTTCTTTCTTTTTTTAAGAGTGAAGTTTATATTTATTTTTTTATACACTTATTTATTTTGAGAGAGACAGAGACGGCATGAGCAGGGAAAGGGCAGAGAGAGAGGGAAAGAGAATCCCAAGCAGGCTTCATTCATACTGGCAACGCAGAGCCTGATGCGGAGCTCAAACTGACGAAACTATGAGATCATGACCTGAGCTGAAACCAAGAGTCAGATGCTTAACCTTAGCACTTCTGGCACTCATTAAATTTTGAACTACTTTCCCCATGAGTCTCCCAGCTAATGAGTTAGATGAATGCACTCTTTTTTATTTTACTTTTATTTTTTTGAGAGAGAGTGCAAGTGAGGGGAGGAACAGAATCTCAAGCAGGCTCTACACTCAGGGCAGAACTGGACCCAGAGCTCAACATGGGGCTCAATCTCGCTACTGTGACATCATGACCTGAGCTGAAATCAAGAGTCAGATGCTTAACCGACTGAGCCACTCAAATACCCCAAGTGCATGATCTCTTAAACCGGTCTATTATTAACCACTTGTAACATAATAGAATTTGAGAAATTTGAGAATTTGATGAAAGTTATGAGTCTTTTCCCAGGAAAATACATATATGCACAGATGCTCAATTTCACATAGAATTTCAGAGCGTCCATACGTGAGGAATCCATTCATATAGGTGTTTTGAGGCAGAGATTCTCAATCTGGGTTACATATTAAAAACATCTGGGTAATGTTTTAAAACCATGGGAATTTTTAAGCAAGCTACACTCTAAGCTAATTAAACCAGAATCAGAATCGCGGTGGTGGGTGGGGGTGGGGGCGGGTGGGTGGTGGTGAGACCCAGACATCAGTCCTTTTGAAAACTCCTCAGGTTTAAACTCTTGAGCAAAGTGAGTAGTACTCAAGGTTTAATAGATATTTGAATAACCTGGAGGGCTTTTAAACCTGGTTGCCAGTCCTCACCTGCAGAGTTTTGGGTTCCATAGGTCTGGGGTGGGAAGTGGACCTTTACAGGTTGAAAAAGCTCCCTCAGGTGATTCTGATGCTAATCTCTGAGATTCACAGCCCTTGAGGAGGAAATCCAGGTCCAACCTGAGATGTGGTATTAGAGTAGCTCAAAAGTCGAACTAATGCCTCGACACACCATTCTTGGCCTTGAGGGCTCAAGGTGGCATATTGGCTTCATACTCTTTGAGTAATAACTAGGCGCTTGTGTCTCTCAGGGTTCCCCAGGTCAGAGGGGAGGCCGGAGGACAGAAGGCATCTCCAGAGATCAGTCCTAATGGTGGTTTGCTAGGCCTATTCCCTCCCCTCAGCCCTTCCATTCCATGTGGCCTGTTGTCTCTCAGGCTCTGGAGGGGTGCCCATATTGCACTCTGATGGGGAAATAGAATTAAGAACAAAATCTCCCAATCCAGAAGTCCTCTCCACAAAGGTAGTAGAGAGAGAATATTTGGAGGCTTCCAAATTATCTGTCTCTCCCTGCCCCCGCCCCCAAGCTTACCCATATGTCTCAGGCTGGCCGTTTACCTCTCTCTCTCCCTCCTCTGAGGAGTCATTTTTTTTCTTGAGTTGACTGAAATTCTGTATTTTTTAATACAAACTTTTACTATGCTTATATTAGTAATGTCTTTAAGACTACCAAAATCATGACATATGGCAGCATTCTTCAAATTCTTATTCTTTGTGTTTTTTTAGCCAGGATCTCTCTTTCTGTCTATACTTTTCTTAACCTCTTGGTCATCTAGCTCAGTCCACATTCCCATCCCAGGAGGACACCAAAACCTCCAAGGATGGGCAAGACTGAGCCTTGCCCCATGTGTTCTTAACAATACCCTTCTTCCACACATTTAAAAAATGTGTAAGATGCGGGGGGGCACCTGGGTGACTCAGTCAGTTAAGCACCTGAGGAAATGAAGAAGGTTTTAGTATATTGTTTTTTCCAGAGGTAATAATAATAGCAACAGAAAAATGACTAAGAATCGTGAGTGCTCACTATGTGCACAGCATAATACTTCACATACATGATCTCATTTAATCCCAATGCAGCCCAATGAAGGGCTTCCCAATGAAGGAAGCACAATTCTTACCCATGTTTTACAGATGTGGAAGAAGAGGATTAGAAAGACGAAGTGCCATGTAAGGTCTGGGGAATGTAGAATATCAGGCGGAGGCAATACCTTTTTTTAATCTCTTTTCTCCAGAACGTGGAGTAGAGTCTAGAACAGTGCCATCCTGTATACATATAATGACATCCATACATGTAATTTACAATTTTCTAGTGCCACATTTTTTATTTGAGAGAGAGAGTGGGTGCACAAGTGAGGGAGGGGAAAGGACGGGGGGCGGGGAGAGAAGCAGGGCTTACCCAAAGAGGGGCTCGTGTTCACCTGAAGCAGGGCTCAAGCTCATCCAATGCAGGGCTCGACCTCACGAACCATGAGATCATGACCTGAGCCAAAGTCAGATGCTTAACTGACTGAGCCGCCCAGGTGCCTAGTACCACATTAAAAAAGGAAACAGAAACATGTGAAATTAATTTTAATAATATCTTTAACCCAATATATAAACAATGTTACTACTTTAAGATATCATCAATGTAAAATTGTAAATGAGATGTTTTTCATTTTTTTCATTCTAAATTTTTGAAATCTGGTATGTATTTTATATTTACAGTATATCTCAATTTGGATCAACCACAGGACAAAGCACCCAATAGCCATGTGTGGCTAGTGGTTACTAGCTTAGGTACCGTATTACATACCATATTACAGTGCAGGTCTACAATCTAGTAGGTGATTACAGAAGAGACAGTAGTGCCCAGCAAATATTCCACGTGCTCCACTGCGTTTCCTTTTTGCACGTGGAGAGCACATCATTAGTTCTAGTCAATGGGCTGTAAGCAGTAGTTACATGTGCCATGTTTGGGTCAAAGCATTTACTTGTCCATGACAGCTATCTCCTTTTAGGTTTTTCCTTCACTGTAGCAACTGAGGAGGCTTGTGTTATGTTGGTGAAGACGCAAGTTGAGGTAGCCTGGATCTCTAAGTTGTCACATGGCAGTGGTTGCTCTAGACACACCAGACTTTGTAAGGGGGAAAAATAAACTTCAGTTGTGTTAAGATGCTAAGATTTTGGAATCATTTGTTTTGGCATTAGAGCCTAGTCTTATCTAACTAATGGGATGATCACAGAAGAATCATATTCCTCCAGGGACCAGAAGAACAGGGAAAATCCAGACCAACCGGCTAAGGTGACCTTAACCCAGAAATATTGGTGTAATTACAGACTGTGCCAGACCTGATGATGTCCTCTCTGCTGGATATAATGAAGCAATCCAGATGAGGTCCAGAACACCAGGATCCTGGCCACTTACCACTGATGATCTCACTTGAAGAAAGTTTGTGCCTTGACATTTCCTTTTTCTGTAGCAACGTTTACTCCTGTCTTGAGTATCCTGTTTGCTGCACTGCACTGGGTAAACTGTAAAAAGATGGAAGCATCAAAAAAGCCATAATGTAAAGAAAAATTCTTAGACAAGAACTTCTCCTCTGGTAGGTGGAAAAATTCTCCACTTTTGATAGAGGAAGCTAAAGAGAAATCTGATTTCATCCAGTACACTATAAATAACAATCCGATAAGGTACAATGTCTAGGGGATCTAGGACCTAAATGGCTTTGCAATTAAAGACTGACTATCTCTCTTGGAAAAGTTGTAAGAATTTATTGAATCCATTGGATCAATTTGTTCCTGAAAGTATCATATTTAACTTAGGAGGCTGTCAGCAGAACCATTCATAATTTATCCAAGATACCTTCAACTCATGATCATTGGTGTTTCCTTGATGTTGAGCTGCTTATAGACTACAAAGATTGATGTTTTAAGCATCCAGAGAGATTATTTTAGTAATGTTATTGCTGTTTGTAGTCATGTCCTATTAAGGTCAAAGACTTGTGAAGCCATCAATGCCGAGTCACTGTTACTGAGCACTTAGCGTGCCCAGCATTTCATGTGCATTATCTCCTTCAATCCTCCCAGTAGCTCCAT
This sequence comes from Paguma larvata, assembly GCA_030068075.1. NCBI lineage: Eukaryota > Metazoa > Chordata > Mammalia > Carnivora > Viverridae > Paguma > Paguma larvata. The sequence continues at coordinate 10,437,707 of CM057839.1, read as the reverse complement.
GACATAGACATTATTATTCGCATTTTACAGATGAGGAGACTGGTCCCAGAAAGATGAAGTACCTTGTCCAAGTTCACCCGGTGAGGAAGTAGTGGCACAACAATTCCAGCCAGGCTTTGTCTGATTCCCAACACATGCTTCTACCCAGGGAACCATGTTGCTCCCTAGTGTGTAAATCGACATGTGTTAGCTTTCTAGGTCTGCTGTTACAATGTACCATAGAATGGGTGGTTTAAATGATGGAAATTGATTGTCTCACCATTCTGGAGGCCAGAAATCCAAAACCAAAGTGTCAACAGGGTTGGTTGCTTCTGAGGACTGTGAGGAAATGTGTGTGCCTGGTCTCCCTCCTTGGCTTGTAGATGGCCATCTTCCCCCTGTGTCTTCATATTGTCCTTCCTCTACACAATGTCTGTGTTCCAATGCTCTCTTCTCATAGGGATGACAGTCAGATTGATTAAGGCCCACCTTAATGGCCTCTACAAAGACCTTCTCTCCAAACATAGTCACATTCTAAGGTACAGGGGTTAGGATTTCAATGTATGGGTGCTAGAAGGGACATAATTCATTCTGTAAAGATATACAGTCAGTTTGTTTTTCTAAGAAGTTATACTACTGTCTGTTTTAGGGATGTGACCTTCATTTGAATCCTTACGGCTAGAATTTCAGTAGCCAAGTCAGTTTTAGTTGTGTCTGCTTTGTATTCTTCTTAAGGTTGAACTTGGAAGTGCCACCCAGCCGTGATGTCTCTGCCATGGAGGCATGGCTGTCCTTTCTTCAGTGTGCAAAGGGATACATGGAGAAGACTGACTTAGGGTATTTTGGCTTATCGACTCTTTGAGTCACTGCTTCCTCCTTGCCTCAAAGGACTATTTAGAGATTAATTGAATAAAAATTGCAACATGAGTGGGTAGCTGGGATTGGAGGCAGTGACTCATATGCTTCACAGGACCTGGTATAAATTATAAGCGAAGGCTGATATGCTTACCCTTTTGTGTCACTATCTATGTGGAGGGCACATTTGATTTTGAGGGAGTTTGATTGGAAAGAATAAAAGGTTTTGAACAGGCTTTGGGGTTTGTGTATGAGTGCGTGCGTGCGTGCATACGTGCGTGTGTGTGTGTGTGTGTGTGTGTGTGTGTATTTGGGTGAAAGTGTTTGAGATGCGCAAGTCAAGAACACAGAGATAACGAATGACCCAAGAGGAACAGCAAGCCTGAGGTGGAGCAGGGGTGGGGAGGAGGACTCATTAAAGGAAGACCAAAGACCATCTTTGTTGACCCTACTGACGTTTCCAGACACAGAGATCTGAATCCAAGTCTCTGAGAGCAGTTTTACATTTTCAGAAGACAGAGGTTCCCAAGTTGGCTTCTTTCCTCCTTTTCCTAAGGATGGAACTTTGGAACATTCTGAGGCCTGTAATCTGTTCTGTGACTGCTTTCCAATCTGAGATTTTGCAAAACACTGTATGTAACAAGGGGCTCATCTGTCTCTTTCAGAAATGGACAAGCATCCTAATAGTGGCTGTCTTAGCTTTGTGCTGCTCACTGGATATGAGTTCTAGAAAAAGTCAAGTTGTGTTACGCAGCTTACTCGGTCACCTTTTGTGTTCTCAAAACACAAGCACATTGTGTCTGACAAAGGTCTTATAATAATCAGAGTTCTTTTGGGAAGACATAGCTTCCTGAGTCATCCCATGGGGATGCAGTGCTGAGGGAGGAGAATTCTGTTGTCTTTTATTTTCGGAGTAGCCATCTTCTTGCTCTTGTTGATGGCTTACAGTGGCTCTGTGTCTGGATGGTGCTTGGGGTATGGAATCTGAAAGAGTATGGAATTGTTTATGATCGCTAGGTAAAAGACATTCATTTCTCAAAAGGAAACCTTATTCTGTCTCTGTGTGATTCTGCTCTTGCATGAGTATAGCAAAGCTGTAGTCCTATGCTCTCACGAAGAGAAATTTTTGTTTTCTGATCTCTGGCTGAGCAGGCTGAGTTTAGCTGAGAGGAGATTCCAGCTTTTTCTTTTGTCATAGTCAAGCTTTTCAGACTGAAGCGTTAATAGATGCAGAAACACTTTTACATGGTTGGAGAATTGATCTCATAGGAGGATGAGATGTAATGATCCTCGTAGAAGTCAGCTCGTCTTCAGGTTGAAACCTGTCAACACTAAAGCTCCGCACAAGGTAAACACCTATACCTTCCTCACTTGCACTCTTCCTGAGGTGCTGTCTCTTTGCAGTTCACTGTTTTTCTCCTTGTTATCTATGCCCTTGGGGCCCTCTTCCTTCCTTCCTTCCTTCCTCCCTCCCTTCCTTCCTCCCTCCCTCCCTCCCTTCCTTCCTTCCTTCCTTCCTTCCTTCCTTCCTTCCTTCCTTCCTTCCTTCCTTCCTTTCTTTTTCTTTCTTTCTCTTTTCTTTTTCCCTTTTTTTTTAAGAACATGAACTCCTGTGTGAAAACAATGGTATCTTTCTCACATACTTGGTTTTGTGTTTACCATAGCACCATAGAAATGTACAAGCATGGTGACTGGGTATTTACCTTCATGAAAAAGTATCAGAAAGCTGCTGGGAATAGAATTTGAAACTCTGTAGACTGATCTGGCAAAGCAATTAGCCATCTATCTGCTATCTGCCTTAGAAATGCTAAAAAGAACAGAAGATGGGTTTAAAATCCAGTTCTGTGTGAGAGTAAGATAGGAAAGAGAAGGATCCTAAAAGTTGGCCCAGGCATTGGCCACATGGTTCCACTAGCCCTGGAGGCAGGAGTGAGTCCGGGAAGTGGCACCAGAATCTTGGTTCTGCAAGAAACAGGGAAGGGCTATGGTCACTAGTCTGCTGTGCAACGGAAGTTTCCTTGGTCAACTCCAGTCTTTCTGAAGGAGAGGGTAATACTGGGCTGCCTATTGACTAGCCTATACTGAGAACTAGAATAAGGTCAGGGCTGGAACAGTGTTTTGGGTATAGGAAGAGACAAGGACCACACGTATTAGTTATCTATTGCTATGTAAAAGTTACCCCAAAATGTAGTGTCTTGAAACAACAAAAGTTTACTATCTTACAATTTCTGTAGATGGAGCCTAGTTGGGTGCCTCTCCAAAAGCTGCCATCTAGGTGTCCCTCGGGGCTGCCATCTCATGTGAAAATCTGGCCGAAGGAGAATCTGCTTTCAAGCTCTCTCATGGGATTGCTGGCAGGATTTCTGAGTTTCTCGTGGGTTGTTGAACCAAAGACCAGGTTTTCTGCTGGCTGTTAGCCAAATATCTCTGTCAGTTTCTTACCACACAGGCGTCTCCATGGAGCAGCTGGTTTCCTCAGAATGAAGAAATGAGGGAGCAGTAGCAGGTGCCCAAGATGGAAGCCAGTGTTTTTGTAAACTCATCTCACAAGAGGTATCTCCTAACTTTTGCCATATTCTTTTGCTTAGAAATGTGTTAGTAAGTGTAGCCAGGACTCAAGGGGAGGGGATTAGACAAAGATTTGTCTACCAGGAGACAGTGTCATTGGGAACCGTCGTAGATGATTCCCACCATATCAAGGCAGAACAAGATATGAATAGCAGTCACATGAGAAGAAATATGGAGAATTGAAGGCCTAATAATGAAAAAAACAAACTCACAGGAGTTTGGGCTTTGCATAGTCAAAAAGGACAGACATAAAATAATATCTTACGAGTTAGAATAAATGTTGTTAAACTCATAAAAAAGGCAAGGAACATAATCTTGTACATATTCATATTTAGCATAAGGCTAAGAAAGTACTATGCCCTATAAATATTTGTTGAATGCATGAAGCAGAGAATTTCATATTTTTCCTTATAGTGCTTGATCTTTTTTGTTTCTTATAATGGTTTGAAGAATTTGACTCTCTTATAGATTAAACCCAGATAGAATTGGCATTTCTGTCATTAGTACGATGGCAAAATAATATGTTGCCCAAATATTTGGCCAGCATTCACTTCTGAGAGTAAAAGGGGATGCCCTTAATGGCTTGGCAAGGTCAGCCAATGTACATTTATGTCTTCCAGGAAACTAGGATGTATAGTCCTTTCAGATGTTACCTAAAAGTCCCTCAACAAAGCATCCAGGGACCTGGGACAGCCTTGCAATGACTCAAGAATTCTCTGGTTTGGGGAAGACCAAGGAATACTGGGTCAGGGAAGCTCCTAGGAGGACCCTCTTCCTCTAGTCTAGGCCATGGCTACTTTGTTTGTGCAAAAAGAAAAGAGTGAGACACTGTCCCTTTTCCCTTGGGAGTTGACCCTTTTATGTTTTCCCATCCTTTGGACACTAATCTATTGGGGATCTCCTGGGTACAGTGAGTAACTCGTATATGGATCAACAAATGAATGAGTGAGTGAACATCTGCCTAGTCCAAGATCAAGTTCAAACTTTGAGACCACTTTACTCTGATGGCCCTCCCTTTTCCTTTCCCTGTAATATTTAAAGGAAATCTCCTTGTTTTGTAAATAAAAGTAACAGCTCATATCCTATGGTGATGGAAATAAAGACTCTGATTGTCTTCAAATAGTTTGTAAATAAAACATATGGCCCAAATGACAATTTACTCACCAGTTATCACAATATTTGCAAAGAGACCTAGATTCTCATCTCAAAATCAATACCTTTTGATGAAAGCTGTGTCTTTGCCAGAACAGACTAAGGCTGTGTCTTGTGCCAGAACTGCCCCTGAAAAGGCAAAAGCATGATGTGAGTTAAGCCTCAGAACTAACTGAGATATGGACAGTTATAATCTTGAATATAGCATTGAGGACAAACTACTCTCCGATGACATAAAGGCTGATGCTCTGAACCATTTGATTTTCATTGGCCAGTGGTTTCTTGAATTTTCTGGAAGTTAAATCTGAGTCTGTATCTTGTAAAGCAATGATCTTTTCTCCCATCTGGAGCCAACCAACCTTAACAGGAGGGGAAACACCGTCATGTACCCATCTTAGTCTTTTTCCTTAGACGAAAGTATGAAATTATGAATCGTGCTACTACTGAGCTAACTCCATTTATATTTCTAGGAAAAGTTCATCTTATTTATAAAGTTGGAGGAAGATAGAAATCATGGAGAAAGACAATAGATTTTTATGGTACAGTCATGGCAAAATGACAGATTTTACAGTTTATTTCCTGTAATGGAAAGAGACTCTTGAACAAAGAGTCCTGGATAGAGTAATTTCTTTTACCCAAAATTATGCACAGATACATAAATGGTGCTTCTCTAACAAGGTAAAAGTAATCATTTTAATCAAGTAAAAGTAACCATTTAACTCATGCCGTTATATTCAACAGTGTTGACATGAAGGTGAGAACAATGGGCTGAAAAATGCAAAGCTTCCTTCGGAAGAAGCTCTGCTGGATTTGGCCAATTTCTTTTGACATGCATCAAGAGTCATATTTCCATGGCAGGCTCATAATTTCACAGCTTTTGTGGCTTGTGACATTCTGATTTATGTGGAGATTAAAGAGGAACAACAGACCAGAAGAGCATGATCGCAGAATGAATGTGGCACAATTGAAATCGAGGAAGCTTTTTTCTTTCTGAGGCTCCAGAAATCTCTGTGGCTTACACATCGTATTTGTGTCTTAACCACACGCTAGGGCTTTGTCAGTGTTTTCTTGATGGACCTCAAAAAAGGTCCATTCTACCTTGGAGAGTAGGCTTGCAGTGGGCTCAGAGCCTGGCCTCCATTTCTTTGGAAGAGAGATTCCTGAAGGGTTGAGGCAGTGCACCGTTGTGGAGAGGGGCAAGGCATAAGGTACAGAGTTTCGGAGAAATGGGATTTAGACTCAGCCTTGAACTTTATGGTTGTGTGACCTTGGGAAGTCAGTATCTCTGGAGATGGGTTTCTTCTCTGTAAACAGGGAACAATACTTAAACCTATCCCAGACATGTGATGGCAAGTGAAAAGATTGCACATAAAATGTGGTAATTACATGAAATAACATTTAAAAGCCCAAGCACTGTGGAGTCATCAGTAGCTGTTATTATCGGAGCGTTCAGGGGACGTCCTCCAGATGGTCTTTGGGTTGGTCTTTTGAAGGATGAATATTTACAATGTAATAATAGTTATATCTTTGTTTCTAGACCTAAAATGTGTCACATCAAAATGAGGAAAATTATTTTCATCAATACCTCTGATTTATGGAGTGGGGGGCACTGGTAGGTGGAGATGAAAAGCACTGAGGGGGTCTCAATGTGGATTAAAATAATTTGGAGAGCTATTGCTTACTTTGGAATTGATGCAATGTTCTCCCAGTCTGCAGGCTTCTGGAGCCTGGGCTAGGGTTGGAGGAGATCTTCATTACTTCCTGTACTTGGAAAGTGGGGAGGTTAGAGCTGTTTCCACTGCCTTTTGTAATGCTTTCTTGGTGCACCATTTCAAAAACTTTCCACCTCCAACATGTTAAGCAATAAAAGAATTGTCCCATCCAAAGGCTGATTGCTGATCTTCCTCCCTCCCAGCTCAATTCTCAGATGTCCTTCTTCTATCATGTTAGTGCTGCCTAGTTCCCGGGCCAGTTCTGACTAACAGAATGGATATTAAGCCTCAGTTCACCAACTAGAACTCACTGAGAGCTTCTTGATGGCCAGATCCATTTATAACACTAGGATCTTTCACTTTTCTTGCTCATTCTTCAGTTTCTTGTGGGTACCCCTGGAGTTTGGCATCCATGCTTCCCTTGCTCCTCAGCTGCTGGAGACCCCACATCTGACATACCATATTGCATGCCGCTTGTCTGCTGAGGGTAACTACACATAGTGGCTCTTTGAGATTTGGCTTACTGATGCCTGTCTGTTCCCACTTGAGTTTGCTCTTTCCTCTTCGTCCTCTGCGCCAGACATGGAGCACTGGACAAGAGTCAGTCTTCTGTGCACCCAGTAGTGTGTTCACCTCCATCCAGTGTGGTCCTTGTTTCCTCTCCATTCTCTCGAAATCATAATTCAGAAGTTCTTGCATGCCTCATGCTTGAGAATGTCCTAATGACTGGTAAAAATAAAAAATGGAAATGGAGTCCTATTTCTTTATAGGCAGACAAAGGTTTAGTTGCCAGCTAATTAACTGGAACATCAACACGGAAGCCCAAGTATAGTGGAACCTATGTAAACTTTGGGTCGGACATACGTGGGTCCAAATCCTGACTCAGCTTTGTGCCCTTGAGCTGGTTATCCATTCTCTGCCAGCCAAAATTTCCTCAATTGCAGGTGACAATAAGCATAGTACATTTTCAGGATTGCCATGAGGATTAAATGAGACTGGCACTTAGTAAATACACAGCAGATGTTAGATATTATTATCATTATCATTTTAATAACTAATTCCCGCTGAAAAGAATTTAGATACATAACACCACTTTCTAAAAAGGGTTTCTAAACTGGGTTTCTAAATAATCTCATCCAGGGAGAAGGAACGCATGGAAGGTTTTCATAAGGAATCAAAACATTAAGACACTGAGTAAAATTTATTAATTCTTTCTTGAAGGAGAATAGCTCTCTATTTCATTGGGGGAGGGAGGAGCATTGGAAACCCTTGGAATTTTCTAGGTGAAACATGCTAACAAGTTCTGATGAAAAAATGTAAGATTACAGACTATCTTATGGCATCAAATGATAAATTCTGTAAAAAACAGATAAAAACAGATATTCAACAAATCAGTGATTCATTTAAAAGATTGTCCTGTTGTTTTGTCACTATCACTCATCAAGACTCAAAGTAGTCACAGAAAAAAAATCTAATGTGTGTAATTTATCTTTGAGACACTTTTGTGTCTAATAAGTACACAAAGTCTGGGCCCTCAATGGTACAGTTTATTTTTCTTCTTACAAAGTAGACAGATTAGTATAATGACTACTAAAGGAATATGAGACATAAGGAAGGATGTGCACCCTATCAATCTGGTAGAAACATCTGGAAAGACATAATGCAATAGGAACAGAGTTGGTGGCGACCATTTCCATAGCCTTACCACCTATTTCATGAGGAGAAAACTCACCTGTCTGAGAATTTTGGTATTCTTGCAGCTGAACTGAATGGTTAGATTTGGCCACCCGCAGTGAGACTATGTCAGCAAAGGAAGAGGTATTGCTCTTTGGGAGAATCTGACATTCCATGAACTGAGAACAAAACATGAGACCATTAGAAGTTTGTGATATGTCGCAGTATATTTGAATACCTGCTTCAGAGATATGCTTATGCTAACCTTGACTTCTCCTAGCACACGAAGATAACATAGTTTACTTACACATCAAGTACACATTAAGGTAAATGTGATAAAAAATACATATGTACAGATTAAAAATAATAATACATGAATACCTGTGTACCCATACCTTAGAAGCTTCTCTGTGAGACCTGTAATCTGACAAAATCAGGGTCATTGACCCCCTCCGATGAGGAAAACTACACACGAGGAATCATTAGGTGTCTCACCAAACAAAGGAAAAGAGTCTCATGAGGAGAGTGTGGAAAATGAGCTGGAAGCTGACTGGAAGGGATGGGAAGTAGCTGGAGTAGTGTGGAGTCCACTGTGGTGGACCAGCAGAGAGATAATGATGACTTGGGGTCACCAAGGGTGATGCATTGTGCCAAATAAAACAAATTCAAATAAGAAAAGGAGAGACTTGACTGGAAAAGATTATTTCAACAAGGAGAAAAGGGACTTATTGCAGTAGGGCAAGCTCTTTGGCTGTGAGATCTCCAAGCGTTTCCAACGTCAGGCAGAAAAGGCTTCTCTTATACAAGAAGGGATGCCTAAGGCTGAGACCTAGGAATGAAGCCTGGGCGGTGGAGTGAATGAGGAGGGTGGCCTGATAGGACAGTAATACAGAGAGTGATTCAGCCTGAGGTTAGCTTATTTGGGGGAGGGGCCTATACAGAGGGGTTATATGCTGACTTGGGCTGAGTCCAAGTTCAGGGACCTAGAGAAAGGAGAGAAGTGTAATTAAAGTTTGATCAAATCAGATAAGTGGGCATTTTATTCTGATTGATGATTGGGGACAGATAGTTCATCTAATTGTTTATGAAACAAAGAACGGGAACTTGAAGGGTTTGTGTCTGGTCTTGTCACAGGTGAACAAGGGGACACCCATGAGTCTTGTCTATGTCATATGGAGAAAAAGGAGTTCTTTGCAATAAACTGTGTCCTAGAAGACAAGAGGATGGGGGAGGTTGTTAATCATCAATGATATGCATGAGCTTAGGGCTCAAATAAAATTCAAGATTGTCAAGTGGGTTGGAAGAAGTAAGCATATCTAAGAAATAATGAGCAGTTGATTTCATAGGATTTGCTGATAGATTGAATGTCAGTCTAAGGAAAAGAGAAGAATTAACAATGTCTCCCAAATTTGTGGCTTGGGATTTGGAAGAGTTATAGTGTACAAATGCAGATAGTGATAGAGATAAAAGCAATTCGATGCGATGGAAAGATGGGGCAATGCCCATGGGATATTTTCAATTTCTTTTCCACGCATACCCTCTTGGCTATCAATTTCTTTAATATTAACTCTTAAATATATCTTAAAGCCAACTCCTCTGCTGCCGCCTTAGTTCAGATTTCCATCATAGGTTACCTGTACTATTAAATTAGCTTTCTAAACAGGCTCCTTGCACCTGGGTTTGCTTCCGCACTCCCAAATACATGTTCCACATTCCACTGGGATAATATATTCAAATAAATTATAGCATGCATGCTGCTCATACTTTCAGAAGTTTCCCAGTTGCACATGTCTTTGGTTCTGGAATAAATTTTCTTTCTAAGTCAATGGCAAACTTTCCCTTATCATGCAAAACACTCCTTACTCTTTTGTGAAGCTGTATCTCACCATACCCCAACCTCAGGTGAGTGTCTCCTTTTTTAAAAATATAGCTTCACATTCTGTTCTCTTAAATTATTTGTCTATTTCATTGGATTTTTATTTGTCCCTATTTAAGGAAGAGACCAGTGTTCTTAATCTATGTCTCTCCAGTGATGATAGAAGTGCTTGACGTATTGTCGATCTTCAATAAATGCTTGCTGAACTAGTGATCAAACTAAGTACTTGAATGGAGTATCCTTGAAGCTGTTTCCTGCTAGCTTCTTTTTTTTAAATGTTTATTTATTTTTGAGAGAGAAAGAGAAAGAAAGAGTGTGTGAGTGAGCAGGGAAGCAGCAGCAGAGAGAGGGGGAACAGAAGATCCGAAACATACTCTGTGCTGACAGAACCCGACCTGGGCTCAGACTCATGAACTGTGAGATCAGACCTGAGCTGAAGTCGGGTGCTCAGTCAGCTGATTGAACCACCCAGGCGCTCCTCTTACCAGCTTATTAAATTCTACTTATCCAGTAAGTGAAGGCAGTCTCTCCTGTAGGTTGTGATTTGTGGAGAGTTGTGAATTTCCTCACTCCTTGGTGTCTTCAGTGTCTCTTTAGATGCTTTACTTGCTTGATTTCAGGTTTGCCCTTTTCCTCTGGTCTTTCTAGAACTGTCATGAAGGAAGTGAGCCATGACTCTTCTGTACCTTAGTGTGAGCAGTTTCATCTGGTGCCCTTTCTCCTCAGCAAGAGAAACTACTTTGTGTTTGGGGAGTGGGCAAAAGGGCAGAAGGAGGGGTGGAGAATGCCGAAGGCTGGCTTGATTTGAGTCATGGTCTCTCTTGGATAGCCCTGCTTAGAAGCATTCTTTCTTACTAGTAATTTAGTGCACCAATATTATTACGGACAGCGGTGTTGAAGGAAGGGTGTCCAAATGTGTTCTGTGGAGCCTCAGACTTCTGTAGAGGGGCTTCTGAGACTTCAACTCTTATTGGGTGGGGACAGCAGAGACCAGCGAGTAAGGTCCTAGACCCCTTACCCTCATTGAACCAGCACACCGACCTGGATTCAGGCCTGGATTCTCACCTGTCCCAGCTAAGCCAGTAATCCACCCAGAACTATTTTATTATTATTATCTTTTTAATGTTCATCTCCTTCCTGGGAGAGACAGGTCCTCCTTCCCCCTTTACCTATTTTAGCCTGCAGAGTTCACAACTTCTTTCAGCTAAAATATAATGGGAAATTTTCAGTCTCAATTGTCTTTGCTTAGTCTTCCCTATTAGGCTCCTGATTCTGAAGACTGACAGGAAAGGCCTGATTCTGTTTCCCAAGATGTATAAGGAGTCAAAAGAGGCTCAAGAAATCTCAGAAGCCAGCTAGAGAAATACTTTGCAAACCAGGCTCTTTTGAGATCTAGGGTATCGCAAAGGCGCTTAGGGCCTCCCTGAAGAACTGAGAGAATCCACTGCATGTGTGTTTTGGCTAAGGAGCACTACTTTTAATCTTTTTTAATTACCGGGACTTTGTGGAATATTTCACTTGAAAACAGGGTTCTGCTGCCTAAAGGGAGTTTGAACACCACTGGTGTAGAAGATTAACAGAAGCCTGTTTCAGCTAAAATGTGTGCATGTTCTTTCTTTATGAGGCAATGACGGAGGGGAAGTCATCTTAATTTCATCGTGTAGACCATAAACTATGGCTCATGGAGCACAGAGGTTGAGCTCTGGTGGCTTTGACCCTGAACGGCAGATCCGAGTGTCTCCTACAAGGAAGAGGAGAAAGAATCTTAGTTGCTGGGAATGCATGGTGCACTCTACGAGTGTGCATTTTAATGCCAGTGTCAGGGCAAACTTCCACCAGCTGTCTAAACATTTACCGAACCAAATAATAGCATGTAAGATATGTGGGTTTCAGATATTTGCCATCTTAAAACAGCACTTAGTCATTAGCTTAATCACAGCTGCTATATGCCAGCCAATGTATTTTGTTTGTAAACCATGCATTTGCTCCAGGCAGCCACTGGGAGCTTCTATGGTAGGGTATAGCAGGCTGGTTATTGCAGAGGTGGGCATTCAAAAACTGGGAACAAACAGGCCCATCTCTCAGACTGAGACTGTTGATTCCAGGAGGGAAACAGAAGCATGCGGTATATTCCACGTCAGGTGCTGCTGTCATAGTCTTACTCTCAACAGAATTAGATGTTCAGTTTGGAGAAATGCCCAGATGTCCATGATGATCATGTGTTCATTTGAAATGGGAAATAGCCCCTAAACAGTTCACTGGTTACCCTTTGTTATGGACAGAATGTTTGTGTCCCCTGCCCAAATTCCTATGTTGAAACCGTAACCCCCAATGTGATTGCATTTGGAGACAGGGACAGGGGTGGTAAAAATTAAATGAGGTCGTCAGAGTGAGGCCCTAATCTGACTGGGCTGGTGCCCTTATAAGAAGAGGAAGAGGGGCACTTGGATGGCTCAGTTGGTTGAGTGTCCGACTTTGGATCAGGTCACGATCTCACTGTTCATGAGTTCAAGCTCTGCGTTAGGCTCTGTGCTGACAGCTCAGAGCCTGGAGCCTGGTTCAGATTCTGTGTCTCCCTCTCTCTGCCCCTCCTCCACTAGTACTCTGTCTCTCTGTGTCTCTCAAAAATAAGTATTCATTACAAAATTAAAAAAAAAAAGAAGAGGAAGAGATACCAGAGTTCCCTCTCTCTTTGCCATGTGAGAATGCAGCAAAAAGGCAGGTGTCTTCATGCCGGGAAGAGACCTCTCACCAACAATCCTACTGGCTGGTACCTTGATCTTGGGCTTCGAGCCTCCAGAACTGTGACAAAAAAGTCTGTTGTTTAAGCCACCCAGTCTGTGGTATTTTGTGATGGTGGCCTGAGCCGACTAATGCACTTTTATTTTTCCGTCTGTGAATTCCTTAATCTACCTTGTTTTTTGGTGTCGATGCCTAGCCCTGGGGCTTCCAACATCTAGATCCTTGCTTCTCAGTACTCAACAGCTATCCCAGAACATTTGACTTGGCCATGCCACTTACTCTTTTCCTTTGGTACTGAATGAATTTCTCAGTCTCTGCCTGAGAGAAAGCACCGTGACTTCTTGTGGGTCCTGCAATATAGTGTCGGCCATTTGTTCTCCCCACTGTCTCTCCCTAGACTAGGCCCAAGGGAGTTAGATTAATTCGTTTCCACTTTGAAGTTGTATAGCTGACCCTGTTAGTTGTCTGTGCAACATCCATCCCTCCTGTCCGGCTTGTTGAAAGAACTCTGTTTTGCTCTGGGTGGTAATATGTCCTTGCACTAAGAGGAGAAATAAAAATTGGTCTAAATAAAGATGGAAAATTCTCCTTTCTGGCTTTCATTGGGATTGCTATGTGACCTGGTTCTGGCAAAGCGTAAGAAAGCCAGAAAAGAGTTGTGAAGTGGAAGTCTGATGAAAGGTGGACAGGTGGGACTGGTGTTGTCCTAACCCCTTTTTCTTGCCCTGGACATGAATGTGTTGTCTGGACCTGTAGCAGCCATTTTGTGACCATGAGAATGAAAGTCAGGATGGTAAGGGTGTTGGAACAGAAAGAGGGAAAGAGCCTGGCTTCCAGAGGCACCACAAAACTGTTGAAGAATATCAGTAACTGCCTACTCTGGACTACTCCTTCTTAGCACAATATTTTTGAGACTTATCTGTATGGGGAAGGGTTGATTTCTTTTTATTGTGTGTATTCTGTTATGTAGATATCTCCTCATTATCCATTCTCCTGTTGATGGAAATTTGAGGGTTTTTTTTCCCCTCCAGTTTTTGGTTATTATTAATAACATTCCCATAAATATTGGTGTACAAATCTTTTCCTACTCATAAGTTTTCAGTTTTGGTGGTGGGGGGGTGGGCAGTAAATGCCCAGGAGTAGAATAGCTGTGCTGCCAAAGGAAGTGTATATTTAATTTTATAAGAGATAGCCAAACTGGCTTTTCCATTTTCTGTTCCTATCAGCATTGTATGTGGATTCCAGCTGCCTCACAACGTCTGCCTACATTTGGTATTGTCAGGCTTTCTTATTTTAGCCTTTGTGTGGGTGCTAAGTGGCATCTGATTTTCCTATTAATTTGCATTTCCCTCATGCCTCATGATGTTAACCACTTTTCTCCGTGGTCACTGGCTTTTTGTATATATATTTCTTGTGTGGTGTGCCTGTTCAAGACTTTGCCCATCAAAATAAGTTGGATTGTTAGTCTTTTTATTATTGAGTTGCAGGTATTCATGATACATTTGAGCTACAACTCTTTTGTTTGATATAGGTGCTGCAAATATTTCCTCCCAGTCTGTGACTTGCTTATTCCTCTGCTCAAAAACTTCCTCCCATGCTCTAACATCTGTAGACATTTTTTTGACACTCCCCAATGTCTCTTGTTCCCATCAAATTGGTTTCCTCCTCAGCTTTCCAAAGCGTCATGCTCGTTCATGGCTTCTCCTCTTTGGATGCCTGGCTACCCCCACCCCCAAAGTCTCTCCCTTCCCCAAAGGGCAGCTGTACTTGTTGTTTAGAGGACTTGTCTGTGCCTGCCATCAGATGCCTCATTTATATTCATGCTCTATATGTGTATGTTTTGTCTTACCACTTGGATGTTAGCTCCTAGAGGACTGGGCATGCTTTTCATTTTTTCCTTATTCCATCTAAAACAGTGCTGTGCAAATATACTTAAAGCCCTCTATGTGCAAATATTTCAAGGTAGAAATCCTCTAAACAGGAGGCTTTGGAGAAGATCCTTGTTCAGTTTCTTTGTTCAGTGCATTTGGTTATTTGCCAATTTCTTCCATGGAATTTAGATGAGATATTGAGTCAGTTTTATACATCCGCAGAGTTTTTCTACCAATTCATGATGCCTTTTTATTTTATAGCTCCAAATAGTTCATTAAGTACGTGCAGATTTGGAAGTACAGATTATGTTTTTTATGACATTATACCACTATATTCTGGCTTTAGGGAATTGAACAAATTGCATACTCTCAAAATCAGAGTTTCCAGAATATCACTATAATAAATTTTGGGGAAATAATGGGAAGAAAGAAAAACTTTACTCATCTTTTAGTTCTTAATTTAAGGGGTCTAAGGGTGCTAGGCTAGGTACTTAGAGGCCATATTGACACCTTAATCAATTAACCAAACAAGAATGTTTAGAGGAAAATGTTACTGCTTTTTTGGGGAATGGAAAATTTAGGAGTAATGTAAGATGCTCTCCCCTTCATGGGAAACTTATAATCTACTTAGTAGTCCAGAATTTTTTTCTCTCATCCATAATAACAATAGTAATAACCCAAACCCTCTCACAAAGTGATGTGTTTCTTTGGTTCCTTGGGTTTCTCATCCTGCATAATCGCATTAAGAATGCCAGGCCATGAGTGATGATCCACCGGAAGAAAGAGTGAAAAAATTGTCAAGGATTTTTCAACTAATGTTCATGCTATGGACGATCGGGGAGCATAGCCCTAAACGCTGGAGAAGGTTTCACAAAGAGCAGCTACGCAATCCTACAAAGCGTCTACACATCTCTTGCTCGCTCAGAAACAGCTTGCTGAGATTGGTGGAGAATTTGTGCAGCTAAGCACAGCATTTCCTAAATTTTTTCAAAGTGGTAAGAAATGAACGGGGTCTGTATGTGCTCAGGGGTGCAGAATAGAGATGTGACAATTCGCTTTTAATTTCCATGATTACAGGTTCATGGAAATCAGTAACCTCATTACAGGTTACTTTCCAAATGTACATTGGGAGCTTTATCTACTTCCAGGAGATAAAATAACTACATGAGTGCATAATTTCTACCTGTTCCTCTACATCTGTTCTCCACTCAGCTCATGTTCGTGTTCTCTGCCTTGGACAGTTGACCCATGGAAATATTTAAGGGTTTCTTTGTCATCTGGCTTCCACTTGAGTTTGACCAATGGAGGTGCTGGCAGGTCATTGGAAGGAGCAGGATAATGAGATCATTTAAAATAATTTTTAAGGTTATTTATTTCATTAGACAGAGAGAGAGAAAAGGGGAGAGGCAGAGAGAGAGGGAGACAGAATCTCAAGCAGAGATTTCCATGGAAATGAATTTTCTCTGAATATGAATTCACAGTCAAAATTATGAATCATATGAAGAAAGGAGGGAGGACCAGCAGACATAAAATAAAGGGAGTATTTTCACATCCAAACAAAAGATAAAAGAACAATATAAGAGAATTTAAAATAAATGTACTTTAAGGGACCAAGTATTTAAAGGAAGGAATAGAAATAGCAGAGTAGAAACTTGATATTGTAACAAAGAACAAGTCGATTTGAGAAAACAAACAGAAATTCTAGAAAGTAAGCGAGAGACCAAGAGATTAAAAATTTGAAAGAGAACCTATAAGGCTTGAAAGAGAACTTCCAAGTAACGAGCTCCAACATGGACCTAGTAGACATTAGTGAATGACAGGATTAGAAGAATGGAGAAGAGACATAATAGTGGAGAACATTCTATATTGAAGACAGATACATATTCTCAAAGTGAAGAAACACACAAGTGTTAATAATAATAATAATAATAGGGGCGCCTGGGTGGCTCAGTTGGTTAAGCGGCCGACTTCAGCTCAGGTCATGATCTTGCGGTCTGTGGGTTCGAGCCCTGCATCGGGCTCTGTGCTGACGGCTCAGAGCCTGGAGCCTGCTTCAGATTCTGTATATCCCTCTCTCTCTGCCCTTCCCCTGCTCATACTCTGTCTCTATGTCTCTCAAAAATAAAATAAACGTTAAAAAAAATTAAAAAAAATAATAATAAAGTCACCCCAGATGCATCAAAATTAAACTATAAAAAACCAAAGACAAAGAGAACATCTTATACTTTCCCTGAGAAAGAGGACTGATGACTTGAAATTGACAGATTCTAGATCGAAAGCTGCTTCCCACGGCAGCAAGAGGTGCCAGAAGTCTTCAAGGTCTTCAAGACTGAGGGAGAACATGCATTGTGCCAGTCATTGAAGAGTTAAGGCAAAATTCACATTCAGATTAGACACGTACAGATCTACAAAGGAAAAGAAAATGTACTGCCTTCAGGCCTCCTATGAAGGAGCTACAAGGAAGGATTCGGCAACAGGGACATCACATAATTTTTTCAATTCAGTTAAAGCACTATCTACCAATGCTTGTGGGCAAGCTAAAGCATTTACTCAGGGAGATATTTGTAGCTTTCTATGTGCAAATTAGAAAATAAGAAAAATAGAAAAAAGTGTCCAAATCAAGAAAATGACAAACGTAGACACAGACACACACACACACACACACACACACACACACACACACACACACACAAACCTAGAGTAAACCAAAGTAGAAGGCAAAATATAATAAAGATAGAATCAGAAATTAATGAACTAGAAAATAGAGAAATAATAGAGATGCTTAACAAAGTTATCTGGTTTATATAGCAGTCAAATGATCGCAGAATCTCTCTCTCTCTAATCTGTGTATCTGTGTATGTATCCGTCTCCTCCAGAAATCAGTAAGAACGCGAAAGATAATCTAAAAGAGCACAAAGGTTATGAGCAAGCATTTCAAACGTAAAGCAACGTATAAAACGGTGAATAAACATGGAAAACTGCTCAGCTCACTACTAATTAGGAAAATGCCAATTAAACATTTGATGTAACATTTCACACCCAGAGGACTGTCAAAAATTAAATGCAAATCTGTCAGAGCAAGCGAGGGTGTGGGGAAGCAGGAACTCCGATCCGCGGCTAGCAGCGATGTAAATCGATTTAATGATTTTAGAGGGTAATTTGGCCGCTCTCCGCTAAAGCTGAAGACGCACACACCCAGCGTTTCCACGGCCAGGTGAATTCCCTAATACTCGCCGCGACACTGCTTTTGTTGTAGCAAAAAAGCTCAAAATTTAGATTTCCATCTCTAGAAAGGGGTAAATTATTGTTTCTAATGTATGGAATACCAGACAGCATTTAAGATGACTGACCTTGATGAGTATATGTCGATATGTGATGATTTTGAAAACATAATGTTGATTTGCTAAGTGAAATCAGCTAGCCTGAAGGACAGATATTGTTTGATTCCAGTTACATAAGGTTTCTAGAACAGGCAGATTCATGGAGACAGAAGGTAGAATGGTGGCTGCCGGAGGCTCGTGGGAGGGAGATAGTGTTTAATGGTTGCAGAGTTTCTCTTTGGGATGATGAAATGGATACTACAATAAAGAGTTAAAAAATCTGTAATGTTGAAGACAATAGTCTATAGAAAAATAGGTACATGTACTATTCAGAGACTTGTAAACTTGTTCGTGAAACATGAATATATATTAAAAGTATAACAAACAGATAGTATTTGCACCAACTTCACGATGCAGATTTCACCTGGAGAAGGAAAGTGCTAAGTGGGGGGCCGCGGTGGTATCTATGATATTTCTTTAGAGAATAAAAGTTCTGAAGAAAACGACAAAATGTCCACCCTTAACTCTTAGTGGAGATACGTGTACATTTGAAATATTTACATTTAAAAAATGTCCAAAAGTACAGTTTTGGCGGCTATTCCGATCATTTTTTGGACTATTGCCAAAATTAACGAAACAGAATGATGTTGGAGTGGAGGGGGTGGGGGAAGGAAAGTATCAGAGTCCAGGTTGTACATATCCTTCAAACGCCTGCTTACATCTTTCTTACTCCAAAGAATTTAATTACTAGACATTTCCATGTATTGTGGTAGACCAGGGGCGACAAGCCTGGTGCCCAAATTTCAATAAATGAAGGCGAGCCAGTCTTTTGTGGAAGACCTTCCACACAAGGTCCTCGAGTGAGGGGAATCTTCTGGCGCCTTCTGGCTGGCTGAATTGTACATGGATTCTAGCTAACTGTAAATAACCATGAACAAAGAGTATCTCAGTAGCCAATATTTTTCTCTGCTGGTATCAAATGAAATTCATTTGGTATCAGCTGGAGTTTTTATAGTGCTAATGGAAGTTATTTTCAGTTATCACGTCAGTCCATAAGTACACAAAGGCAGCAATTTCACTGGTAATCTGGAGCTCAGTTTGTATGTAGGGGGTATGCTTTAGACTGTTTCTGCAGTGTCAGCTTTTATCTTAAGAAATGTGGGGGAATCATAAATAAAAAGGGAATGATGAAACAGAACATCCAACAAGGGCTAAGGTTGGGCTTGGCAACATTTCATAGCGTGAACATCTGAACTCCAAGATGTGGCGATGTCCAGGAAGCCCTGGGCACAATGGGGAGCTTGTGCATCTGAGAACTCATTCCCCCAAATGTTAGTTAGTTAGCTCCCTCCCCTCATTCCAGTGACAGCTCTTTAAATACTGACAATTCTTCCTCCATGCGGCCGCTATTTGATCTCATTCCATGGGGTAGAGGAAGGAAGCTGGAACCATCAATTTTTGTTTTTTAATAAACTCATGTAATTTTGCCATACTCCCACCAGGTACAAGAATGACAATAGAGCCCTGTAAATAAAATTCTGCTCCCTGCAGGATTTTAATTATTTATATTCTTTCAGCAAACAGAACCCCCATCCGTTGTGATGATAGCATGTGTGGAGATTGGAGGATCAAAATGCAGTGCCAGGGTTGTTAGCCCGGCGAAGGGCAATTTAATTTTTTTCCCTTCTGAAAATGGACGTGCTGAATGCCTGAGATATTTGTACCAAATATCATAACTGTTAGCACTGCAGGAAAATGTTTTTGTACTAAGGACTCTGGAGCCTAAGGGATTTTTTTTTCCCTTTAAAGTTCAAAGACAGGATCATCTCATTCCCATTCCCATCCTATGTGTTCAGCTTCCTAGAAGAGAACACTGCTTTTAGAAGGAGTAAGCAAGAATTGTACATCAAAAAAAAATGGTTTAAAGGGTAAATTTTATGGTATGTATATTTTGACACTGTAAAAAAAAATCCAGGAAAAACAAATAAGCAAGTAAAAAAGGGTTAATAAATATTGGTTAGGCAAGTACACTATGCCAGGGATTGTAGGGGAATGGTAAAGATTCCCTGCACAGACATGCTGCCTTAATTCCCTTTTACACATGCTTTCCCTTACGATTCTTGCTTAGCTCTGAGTAGAGTGCCTGGCTAACAATGGGCAAACAAATGTTTATTGAATGAAATAAAAGATAGGCTGTTCTCAAAGAGCAAGGCAGAAAGAGCACTGTTTTTGTTGTTACTGTTGTTAAATCTAAGAGGAATTATTTATCTATACGTATGCATTCTTTGTCTGAGTGCATCTAGAAACATGGGCTGGGTCTTAAGTTTGCACCCTCAACCCTTAGTCCAGTGCATGGGTGTGCACTGGGTGCCACTGAGACCCTACCTAGACCCCTGTACCACGCTGGTGCACCTGTACCCCAGCTGCTGGGATGCTTGGCACTTACAGCTCACAACTGCCCTTGGCCAACTGAGAGCCACCTGTCCGCCCTTCCAATGGCTGCATTCTTGCTTAGTTCTGTTTTTCTATCTTATCTCGCTCTTCTCATTCTCCTGCGAGATCTATCACCCAACAGTGGAGCTTCTTGGTAGATGGTTGAGGTGGTTATGGAAGTGGCCTCAACGGGAATATGTTTTTCGAGGAATATAAGAGCATGGAAAATTTTCAGGGAACCAGTGTTTAGGTCCTTAGATTCTATAGGTCCTCTTTCCGACAACTCATTCCTGGAGCAGTCATCTGAGTTCACAACAGTCCTTTCCACTAATAAACCAAACAGATCCCCAACCTATCCCAAATCTTACCCATGGATTGGAAGTGTAAAGACCTCTTGGGCTTCCAACAAAGGGGGGGGGCCTTTTTAAAATGTTAATAAAGTTTCAATAAACCCATAGCGATTCTGTATTTCTCTACTTTAATCACTATTCTACTGAGGGTGAAAATTTGTGTTTTATACCTGGGTTGGAATGTTCTAGTTCAGCTGTAGGAATAATGAGAGTTATGACAATTTTTGTTTAATGATTTTGTCTTTTCCATTCCCTTCCTTTTGCCCAAAAGTGTAAGGTTCTGTGAGAGCAAAGTTGAGTGCCAGAAATGACCTTTCTTGTGTATTTAACTGTAAGCAATTCTTTTTGGATATTCTTAGGACTCATCCTTAGTCTGTTTTATTAGCTAGAAAGAAGAGATCTTTGAATAGCCCAACAGTATATTAGTGTTGCAGAATCTTTTCAATATAAGTGAAATGCTTCTAGAACTACCAAAGGTTTTAGGATACATCACATAGAAACCTTGGGTAAAACTTTTATGCAACCTCTCTTAGATTCAAGGTATGTTTGATTAGATAATTAAAAATTACTTTATCACATCATATTATAAAATGTTTAGTCTAGGTATAGTCTTTTTTACTTTAGTTTGGGAGAGCGAGAGGGCAGAGAAGGGACAGAGAGAGAGGGAGAGGGGAATCCCAAGAGGCTTTGTGCTGCCAACATGAAGCCCAGTGTAGGGCTCGAACCCATGAACCTGTGAGATAATGACCTAGCTGAAACCAAGAATCGAACACTCAACCAACTGAGCCTCCCAGGTGCCTCTAGGTATAATCAGTATTAATCTTACTTCATGTTATAAAGTGTTTAATATTTTCAGCTTCTTGCTAACATCAATTATATATAGTATAATGGATTAATTTTTAGCAAAATTGCATTAATAGATGTTTAATTTCTAATAAGTTTTCTTTTAACAATTATTCACTATTTTTTTTCAAATTTGACATACATTTGCATTTTTGATCTCTATTTTGCTAATAGTAATTTTAATGATTATACAATGTGGAAGAATTTTAAGGATTTAGAACATTATGAAATCAAGTTTTAAAAACTTAATTTTTATAAATATATTTTTGTTGAATAAAGAGTAATGGTATGATCAGTAAAAGATTTCCAAGCATTAAACTTTATTACATTAGGGTACCGATCTAAAGGAAGAGTAATGGAAATAGAAATAAAAGAAAAAGAAATTTATATATTTCTGAAAGTTTAGAAGGCTCATTCATGTATTGTTAAATTGATAAAGGCAGCGTCAAGAGCTGTGAAGAGGCAGTCCTTACAAGCTAGCAAGTTAGCCTGCCACAGTTTAATGGATGCTGGTAGAAAACATGAAACTCCCAGGTCAGAGACAAAAGACTTCATTATTCAAGATACAGCAGGCTGCATGTGCTTCATGTCTGGACTGTCACCCCATGACTGACAAGGGCAATGGCTTTGTAATGTGTCTACTTGCCTAGGCCAAGCTATGTCTCCCAGAATTCTCTATCTTGTATATTTCTGGTTAGAGCGGGAGATTGCAGAGCTGAAGGGAAGTAACAGCCATTTTGTGTTTTGTGCACATTGTTCCTGATCTACTAATTCACCTTGATGGCAGGAAGCAGTAGCTGTACCTGCAGGCATTCCACCTTGCCCTGGATCCTCTTTTGGCTTCTCTGATTCCTGGGCCAGGTTTCTGTGTTCATCTTTGTGATAAAAGACCCTGGCTTCTGCGGGATACTTTTATCGCCAGGGTCAGTAGCAACAAGAAGAGGCCACTGTCTCCCAACAGGTGGCTTTCAAACCATTATGAAACTTAGATTTCATTGCATATATTTAAAAGGGTGCCATAGCTTTCATTTTTAAACTTCGGCATTTACAATGCGCTAGAAATCACGTTCTTTACAATTATTTAAGCTTATGAAAAAAGAAGTTTAAATGTCAACTTAAAAGTGTGCAAAGGGGCACCTAATTTTTTAAAATAATTTCAGGAGGTGTGTTATAATTTATAATATTTAGAGCAATCAAGTTTGAGACTTTTGGTTTATAGGATGTCTTGGTTTATAAGATGGTTTATAGGATAGCAAGATTCAAATATGTGGATCTCTGGTGTTTCTGGTGCCCCAGGTGGCATCTGGCATCATGGTGGGGTTGGGGCCATCCCTAACTGCAATTTCTCTTTTCTAGAAACACTTCTGTTAGATGATCCTTAGAACTTTATTTTAAGAAGAAAATAATTTAATATAATGCTTTCTCACATAAGCAAGGAAACACGGTTTGTTGGTGGTGATGATGAAACCCGTGGCAGGGCGGGGAAAGTGGCATCCTGGTGGGGACAGCACCACTTCCACACACTTTGCCGGTTCCTGAGATTTCTCCTTTTATAATAAACCCGTGATGTAGTGAGAGAAAAAAAAAAAGAAGTGGTGTTATAGTAACAGGACTACATAATAATTTTAAGAAGAGCAGGTGAGATGGTGACAAGTGCGCCAGCCATTTGGTTTGCCCTAATCATGCTTGTGTCTGCAGAGTCTGCTCCAGGCAACTGGACCAGGGTGCATGCTTGGTGAACTAGCACCATGAGAATCTTCTGTCTGGGGGATCTGTAGCAGGGGAGGTCTGTAGCAGGGGACATGGAGTTCGAAGGCCTGATGTGAGTTATACTTTCTTTGTGCCCATGGGCAAGTCATTTAACCTTAACTTTCTAGCTATCTACGTCTCTAAAATAGTGAAACTAACAGAGCTATTCTGAGAATTAAATCTAGAATGCTTTGTAAAATGAAAAGAGCTGCAAATTTAATCTGTGATTCCTACCCAAGGTCTGTGTTTGTCTGCATCCTTGCTTGGGGTTGGTTAGGATATGACGTGTGCATTTGTCCCATCTGTGACCCACAGCACAACACTCACTAACAAACTACAGGTGCTGACGGCCAGCTAAGCCATCAGCATGTTGATCTGCAGATAGCAATCAAGTATAAGTTCTTTTGGGTTTGTGTGTCTAGATCATGTTCTTAGTATGCGTGTTTCTGCATCAATACCTGTGAACAGGCAATTGTTTTAAAGATCTTCTTTTCCTTGTTCTCCTTACCAGTTCCTGAAATAGTTTCCCTCAGACTTGGTATGTGAGCCTGAAACGGCATGCGGGCACTTTGGTTCATTACCCTGCCAAGTAGCTGTACCTTATGGCCTCCAGCGTGAGGATAAGGAAGCACAGGTGCCCCCTGCTCCCTCAAACACCAGGTCTTAGCTCCTGCACTTCAATCTAGAGAACTTTTAGGAAGACACCATGAATGATTTTAGCCCTGGAGGATAAACTTTGCAGGGAGAACATTCTCCTTTTGCCTGTTTTGTTGAGAACAAAGGAAAGAGAGGTGGATTCTATGGCTCCCGGGACCAAGCCTCCTGCTTGAATTTGTAAAAAGGACAACTATTGGTTAATGCAGCTTGTCGAATGTGGATTCAAGTTGAAATTCTGGGAAGATAAGCTTCCATGTTTCACAGACTTCTGTGTTAGTTTTCTAGGGCTGTCCTCACGAAGACTTAGAACAACAGAAATTGATTCTTTCAGTTGGCTCCTCTTGGAGGCTCTGCGGTAGGATCTATCTCGTGCTTCTCTCCTGGCTTCTGGCAGTGCCTGGGAAGCCTTGGTGTTCCTCAGTTTGTGGACAGGTGACACAAATCTCTGCCTCCGTCTTCATGTGAACTTCTCCCTGTAGGTCTCTGTGTCCAAATTTCCCCTCTTCCTTTTTTTTTAATTAATTTTTTAACGTTTATTTATTATTGAGAGACAGAGACAGAGCATGAGCAAGGGAGGGGCAGAGAGAGTGGGAGATACAGAATCCGAAGCAGGCTCCAACCTCTGAGCTGTCAGCACAGAACCTGACATGGGGCTCGAAATCACGAACCACGAGATCATGACCTGAGCTGAAGTCGGATGCTTATCCAACTGAGCCACCCACGCGCCACTCTCTTCTTATAAAGGCACCAGCCATATTGGATTAAGGGCCCCCCACACTCCAGTCTGACTTCATCTTAACTAATTATATTTTAATGACCGTGTTTCCAAATAAGATCACATTCTGAGATTGCAGGGGTTAGGACTTCCACGTACCATTTTTGGAGGACACGATTCAACCCACAAGGATATCTAGGTGTGTCTGTTTGCTCTGGGGAGTTTCCATCTGTAATATTGCCAGACAGCCAAGCCTTAGGCCCAAAGTCACATGTTACTATTTCCGACACAAACTTTCATATTCTGCAAAGCTTTCATTTTTGTGCCTCCTTTATTGGGAAAAGTTAAGAAAGATTTTTTCAGTGAAGATTTAATTATTATTTAATTGTTATTCATTTAATTTAGTCATGGTCTTTAAAGTCAGAAGAGAAAGCACTGATCTCATAACACAAATTTTGTTTTAATAATGTTTTTTAATGGAAAGATTTGGGGATTTAAAGCTCAGTGATTATAGTCTGAGGAGATACGATTGTCTCCTGTTAATTCCTTTAGGTGAGTGAGTGATCTCCTCTAAGACTTTAATTGGACCTTGTATGATTCATTTTATTTTTTTTTTCTTCTCTAAGATTATCTCTTAAAAGCACTTTGGGTTTGTGCTTTTTGCAAACATCAGGATTTTTGGATTTCACACTTTAAATCTGTGACTATTGATCTCAAAGATATCTTATTTTCAGGACACATGGTCATTGAGCTTTTATGTCTGGAGATTGAATTGCTGGTAAGAAATCATTTACAGAAATGTTCTTCGTGTTTTTTGTTGTTTTTCAGTACGGAATAGATGAACATTAACATAACCATTTGGCTATAATTATAAATACATCAGATGTGATGCAGTTTTAATTACACAAGGCCAACTGAAAATGCAAAACATGAATATGCGATTTTAATTAAGATACGTGCATAATTACAAGGGGACTTCTTACAGGGAAGAGCGCAGGAAAGTTCATTTTCACTCCTCTTTCCCCCTCTTCCTTTAAATGCTATTCTTGTTCATTAAATCCCCTAATATCCTCGGAATGTTCTGCTCTACTTTTCCTTTATTGCTCATAGACACTAGGAGTTCAAACCCAAATCCAACTGGAAGCCAGTGTGAGAGCCTGAGAGCCTCACTGTTTTTAGGGGAATGGCAAAGTGGCCCCCCCTCTTTCGTTTGTATTGTCACCAAGGAAAATCTCCACAGAAGTGGATTTCTGACCCATCAACAGTTTATTGAAGATATTTACATAAACATATACATAGTAGGAACTTTCTTACACTGTAAATTCATTAGAGCTTTATACTTAGCTTAAAGATGGAAGGAAGCCCTTGGTGTGTATGTCTTTATTAGTTTGTGTGAATCTCGATGTCTACATCCTCAAATAAACACATGAACTTTGCAGACAATGAAGAATACTAAGGCTCTGTAGGTACTCGCATGCCGATAACATTTCAGTTAGAGTTACCTTTATTCCCTTCAAATTGAGTGTGATTGAATATCTGTGTACTATTTCATTAAGTAACACGAAGGGTGTGAGTTTCTCATTATCAGCTCTAACTATCAATTATACAATTAACCTTTAATAAATGTATAAAAACTTATAAACCAATGGAATGTGGTCTCCTTCAGCGTTCTCCCTGGAGACACAAGCCAATAATGATGCCATTTCTCAAGTCGGGGGCACTCAATAGCTGGTGCCTCAAACCATGAATCTCGGCATTTCTGAAGACAGTTCAGATTTTCTTCCCATTCATTCTTCTTCCTGGCTGATATCAGAGCTACTTTTACCTGCAATGTTTGCATAATGCCAAGTGCAATCATCTTCTTAGATCTGATTTCTATTCATCCTAACAATAATTATGCATATCATTAAATATTAGGCAGTGTTGACATAGGATTTATTTATTGCCACACAAAATCCTATTCTCATATGATCAGTTCACATTTTTTGTGGCTCAAGCAAAAACTGTGATTTTTGGTGAAAAAAACAAATTAAGGGGGAACACTTTCACTGTTCTGGTAAAAACCCGATTTGGGATGATTCTTGGAATTGCTTAGCAACAAAGCACTTTCATTTTACAATACTGGGTGCAATTTGACTACTCAGAACACAATGAGAGGGAAATTTTCATTGGTCCACTTAAAGATTTTCCACTGTTACTACAAATTTTTAAGTGGATTTCTCAGAAACATGCTGGAATTAAAAACAACAGCTTCCATTTGAATTAGTGCCTTTTTATCTTTCAGTGGCATTTTGGGGGAGAAACTTTGTTATTCGACACCATTTTAACCAATAACACAATGATCATTATGAAGACCATTTACCAAAAGCACTTATTAAAAGCATTTTCCTGGATTGAAGAGGTCTGTTGCTATAGGAAGGAAGCATTTCATTAAAGACTACCTTAACATCGCAGGAGCGTCTACACAGCCTTCCATGTTGTTTTCTCAGGAGTGTCAGGAGGCATTTTGATGAGCAATCAGCAGGCAGGGAGGCTAGTGAAAAATGGTTTGTAGTTAAAATCCTGCCAAATTTGACTCCCCAACATTACCTCTCTCTTTAATTACAAGCCACTAAGATGATTATCCTGCATCAGTTTGCTATACAGAAGATTCTGAGCGTGTGACTGTGGGTGTGTGTTGTTCGGAGAAGGATAAAGGGGAGAATTGTTGCTGTGCCCAGAAAGTGGATGGGCTGCTTCTGGATTGCGTGAGAAATGCCAGTTGGCCACTAGCTGGTGTGCCTCAGAGATGCACCTAGTCTGAGAATGGGGTATGAGATCCTGAGAGTTACAACTTTCTTTCTTTTTTTTAAGTTTATTTATTTATTTTGAGAGAGGGGGAGGGTGGGAGAGAGAGACAGAGAGAGAGAGGGAGAATCCCCAGCAGGCTCCGTGCTGTCAGCGCATAGACAGAGGCGGGACTCCATGAGATCATGACCTGAGCCGAAACCAAGAGTCCGAGGCTTAACCAGCTGAACCACCCAGGTGCCCTACAACTTTCTAACCAACATGTGCTTATTGAAGTGGAATAGATGGGGATGGAGCACTCTGTTTAATTGCCTTTTTTTTTTATTAATAGGAAATTACTAAAACACTAATCTTGCCTTACTAGTTTTCAATCACTAATTTTCAAACAATCAGAAAAATATATTTAGTATTACAATGACAGTGGACATAATCTCAAGCATTACCCTCTGGGAAAAGCCGTCCGTGACTTTCCCACCTGGTTACATCCCGCCCCCATTTTAACCAATTTCTAATCCCAGTGTGGCTGGTTTTTTTTTTTCCCCATAGCACTCAGCACCACCAGAAATGATCAGAAGTATGTATTGGGTTACATGCACACTGTATTTTCTCCTGTAGAAAACAAGTTCCGTGAGGACCCGGGTACTATGCCTGTCGCGTCCACCACGGCATCCCAGCAGCTGGACCAGCTCCTGGCACATAGTGGAACCTCAGTGTACTTGTTGACTGAAGGGGTAGATTTCAAAGTATCTTGGAGTAAGGGTTTCCAAACTGTGTGTCAAGGAAAATGATTTCTATTGAATTGTAGTAACTATTACATGATAAGGGGACCTGAGGTAAAATAAATTTGGGAAACAATGGGGGTAAACAAAGCCAAACAGATGTAGTAAACATAGGATTTCTCAGCATCTTGGCAAATCCTAATTATCTCCTCGCAAAGCTCTCTTTGGTTGAGGAGCGTCTTAACCAACGATCAGAGCACCAGACTTTGGGAAACATTGCTGAAACGAAAATGAAGACAATTCTGTTACTTGGGATTAGTGGTGACTTGGATTCCATATACATAGGAATACAGTACAGGAGGTTAGATGTGCCCCCTTAAATGAGGTAATGCACGTCAAATGGCCAGTAACATCGGGAAGTGTATGGGGAAAAAAGATGGGATTGTGGTACGGAAACCTTGGGTATGGTTGAATCCTAAATCTGACCAACTTGTTCATGTCTTGAGCCTAATGATTTCCTGAGAATAGCTCAGGGTCATATGGCAAAGCACGAAGACAAGAGAAGCCAGAGCAGTAGTTCTGTTTCTATGTCGTGAACTTCTGTGACCTTCATGTACCAGCAGTGGATCCATTCAGTAAGATGCCTTGTACTTTTTTCTATGACAGTCCCTTTTACTTTGCTTTTTAATCACAATGCTTTCTATTTAAGAACCACCTTTTGACCTTGATCTTGGCTGTACATTTTTCTCCTGGACTTTCAATAAGTTTTTTAAAATGATCTTTTGACTTCTTGTGGGATTTTTTTCTTTTTTACTTTTCTCAGCCATGCATTTGATATTATTTCCCTAACCAATGCTATTATTTTACAATGGCACCTTTTCCCCCAATTGAATAATCAAATGGTTTTTCTCCCCCTGGTCATGTCCCTCCTGATATTATTATGTTAAATTCGATCCTATGGTAGGAAAGTATTACAGAGTTTTTTTACTTCATATGTTCTCTGCATCGTTTTTTATGCTCGAAGCCTAGTCTAATTTATTTCTTTCCCTTTGGTATATCAAAATTACCTATTCCATGAAATGGTAACTTATCAAAAAAAAAAAAAAAAAGCCCAAGTTTTGCATTTGGTCCTGATGGATTATTTGGCCGCCATTTGGATTGGCCAAATGGATTATTTGACCTTACCACTAAATGGCCTAATTTTGCCTCTTTCTCGGTTTGCAGAAACATGTCCTTCAAGTCTTATTACTGGTAGGTGGTCTGTGTCTGAGGTTCCTCATGCACAGACCATGAATTCCAGTGAGTCGCTGAGTTACTTCCTGAGCCCAAGTAGCCACTAAACCTGCCTGTAAGTTGAATAATGTCTTGGATATGTATGGATTAGTATTTTTCAAATGTAAGTGGAACTTAAAATTAATTAATTCAAAGTATTTAAAAGCATTAACAAATTCATAGGGTTTTTTTAAATGTATTTTCTTAGTAAAGGATTATAAAGTATAAATACTATCTTATAAGAGACTAGGGAATGTTTCGGTGTTAAAAGGATCCGACATGTTTCTTCCCTCTTCCTGTAAGGTGTTTACCCTGTTATAGTACATGTTGTTGTCCCTACACATTATACTTCACATAATTCTACATTCCCTCCTATTCCCTCTTGCTTTTAGATTTTATCCTCAGCAGTGTATCAAACGGTTGTCAGAGTGTAGTACCCTTTTACTGTAATAATTCCTGTCCATCAATTTTTCATACGTTGAAAAATATGCATAGGGCTCACACCGAGGGGTTCTCACCACTGGCTGCATATGAGAATCACCTGCAGGGCTCGAAACACTACAGAGGACCCCAACCCGCTGGATGACATCTCCTGGGAAGAGAGGGTAGTTGGGCACCTCTGGTGTTGGAGTTCCCCAGGAGATTCAAATGCATAGCAAGTGACGAGAAACAGCTGCCCGCTGTGGGCCAAGCCTCGTGCTCGGTGCCCAGCTCCACAGGAGTGAAAACGTTAGACTTGGGACTCATTTTTTCTGAGAGCCTGGCCTTGTGGGAAAACTCCCAGCAGCTTCTCTTTGAGTCCAGTCAGCTTGTCAACAATTGCATTGTATTGGAGACCCTGCAATTATTGCACAAAAATGGCTTACTTAATTAGAAAATGCCAGATAGAAGCCTTTGAATCTTGGCCTTAAAAGCTCAGATACCAGACTGTCTGGCTCTAAGCTGCAGGCCTGGCAAAGCGGGTGCACAATGCCTGGCACATAGGCATCAATCAATAAACATTTGTGTTGAATGAACAATCGACTAAAAGAGCAATGCTTGGTATAAAGGACTTGTTGGCCAACTTCAGAGTTTCAGTTATTAGCTGTGGGGGAAAAGTACCCAGAGGAAAAATTCCTGATTCACAGAAAGTGGTCCTTTACGTGCAAGGCTCTTTCTATTACATATCCCAAGCCTATTAAATTTCAGGCATATGAGGGGTACCTGGGTGGCTCAGTCCGTTAAGTGCTCAACTTCGGCTCAGGTCGTGACCTCATGATTTGTGGGTTCGAGCCCCGCATCGGGCTCTGTGGTGATAGCTTGGAGCCTGGAGCCTGCTTCAGATTCTGTGTCTCCCTCCCTCTCTCTGTCCCTCCCCTGATTGTGCTCTCTCTCTCTCTCAAAAGTAAATAAACATTTAAAAAACATTAAATTTCAAGCATATGAGAGTCCTTACTGCCAAAGTTTACAAATTATCCTCAATTCTGAGCAGAATAAATTAAATTGAGGCTTTTTTTCCTTTTGAGGCATTTACCATTGGGGGGATTGCTGATATTGTTCTGTTTGGTTTTCCTCCCTCCCTCCCTCCCTCCCTCCCTCCCTCCCTTCCTTCCTTCCTTCCTTCCTTCCTTCCTTCCCAGGCTAAGAAGACTTTCGTTCTGCAACTTGCCCACTAGATGACTTGGGGAGATCTGGGGAAGCTTCGTCCCTTGTATTTCCTCATCTGTAAAGTAGAAATAACAACATCTACCACATCCTGTTTTAGGCCACTAGATAACATATAAAAACGTTTAACATGATACATAGAAAGTGCTAAATAAATGTACATCATGTCTAGTCATACTCTAGTCCTCTCATTTTATGGATGAGGAAAGTGAGACGCAGAGAGTTTCACCAACATGCTCAAGACCCCTCAGCTACCTAGGACTGGGTACGTGCTTGGAATGTGGTGGCAGAGGTGGACGCCTTGGGGAGGACTGTACCTTGGTTATAGAAAACGTCTGTAATAACAGGAAGGTGACATAGGTAGGACCCTACAGGAAGTATGTATAAATCTGTAACAAAATTCCTGAGAAGAAAAGTGAGGGTGATAATGAAAATAATAGTCAGAAGAGAATGACTACAGGTAAGAGGCACATGGGGACTCTGGCCACATGGAAGGCAAGTGGAACAAGCAGGAATGGTGTATCAGTTATCTATTTTGGAATTATTCTATGTAAGAAACCACTCCAAAACTCAGTGGCTTCAAATAGTAAGAGTTTATGGCTCACATGCCGGAGGGATTGACTGACTCCCAGCTGATCCGGACCGTGTGCAGCCGGGATGAGCAGGGCTCTGTTCTGCTCCAGACAGGTCTTGTCTTGCATCAGGCTGACCCAGACACACTCTTCCTGATGCTGGCAGAGGGCAGTGGGGAGCAAGCAGTGACGCCCAAGTGTTTTTCCGGACTGTATTTGCATCATAACTGCTAATATCGACAGGTCACAAGGTAAGGCACAAGGCCAAACGTGCTTTGGGAGTGAGGCATGTGCTTGACAGGACCTAGATTCCGCTTTCTAAGAGAGGTTCCTCCATCTGCTGTTCCCCACAGCCCTTGTCTCAGCCCACTGAGACGTCCCCATTTTTGTTTTCCTTCTTGACTGTTTCAGAAGAGGGATTGGAAGACGTACCTTTGAAGGACTTTCTCAGCATGCTTCTTGCATCTTGAACAATCTTGGTTTCTTTGAAGGCATTCTATGTGTCAAAAACCAAACCCCCCAATTTTTTAAACATTTTTAATCTTTTTAAAAGAATTAATTAGTTAATTAATTAATTTTTTAGTTTATATACAAGTTAGTTAGCATGTAGTGCAACAATGATTTCAGGAGTAGATTCCTTAATGCCACTTACCTATTTAGCCCATCCCCCCTCCCACAACCCTCTGTTTGTTCTCTATATTTAAGAGTCTCTTATATTTTGTCCCCCTCCCTGTTTTATATTATTTTTGCTTCCCTTCCCTTATGTTAATCTGTTTTGTATCTTAAATTCCTCATATGAATGAAGTCATATGATATTTGTCTTTCTCTGACTAATTTCACTTTGCGTCCAGTTCCATCTGCATAGCTGCAAATGGCAAGATTTCATTCTTTTCGATTGCTGAGTAATACTCCATTGTGTATTATGGTATATGTGGTATATATATATACCACATCATCTTTATCCACTCATCTATCAATAGATATTTGGGTTCTTTCCACACTTTGATTGTTGCTGATAGTGCTGCTATAAACATTGGGGAGCATGTGCCCCTTCAAAACAGCGCACCTGTATCCCTTGGATAAATACCTAGTAGTGCAATTGTTGGGTTCTAGGGTAGTTCTATTTTTAATTTTTTGAGGAACCTCTTGCTGTTTTCCAGAGTGGCCGCACCAGCTTGCATTCCCACCAGCAGTGCAAAAGAGTAAACCTCCAATTTTTTGGAGACATGCTTCTCTCTCTATGCAACCGTTGATGTTTTCTGTATTTTATATTGCTGTGGGACAATGCCCTTAACAATCTTGAATGCCCATTTGTTGAGCTTTGTGAGTCTGCAGGGCACTACCTTAATTAGCCAAGAAGTCTTTTTTTTTTTTAAGTTTATTTATTTTTGAGAGTGCGAGAGAGTGAGAGAGAGCACATGCATGAGCTGGGAAGGGCCAGAGAGAGAGGAGACAGAGAATCTCAAGCAGACTACGTGCTGTCAATGCAGAGCTAGATGCAGGGCTCGAACTCACGACAGTGAGATCATGACCTGAGCCGAAATTAAGAGTCTGACGCTTAACTGATTAAGCACCTACATGCCCCAATTATCCAAGAAGTCTTAACAAAATGTCTCACAGACACGCCTTAATTTTGTCTTTACCTAGGGCCATGTCTTAATTGGAGAATCTTTTCTGGCTTGAAAGGTTGAGGATGAAAAACAGTCTTATTTTCCAAACTAGCAGAATGTGGCACATCTATATTCTAAGTTCAACTTGCAAGTTGTTTAGTTATTTTCTGAGTTCATCTCTGTCTTGTAATACTTCATCTTATACAGCTAGTTAGAAACAGCTGACGCTTCCAGTATTCTGCCTTAAACTTTCTTTGCTGAAATCTAAAATTTTATCAGGAACATTTTCTAACTTACATTACACAGTTTGCCACTATGATAACATGAGTCACAAACTTTCCATTCCCTTAAAGCAGTTTTCTTACCACTTTTCTAGGTTTCTATAGCAGTTTTATTTCCATTTTTCTAGACTCTACCTACCACCTGGTCACAAAGCCAATGCCATATACCTTGGGTTTTTGTTATAGGAATACCTATGCACCTGTCTACCAAATTCCGAGTCAGTTATTTACTGCTACAGTAATGGGACATGACCACCAGCCCCAAACTCCATGGCTTAAAAGAATGTGTGAATTACTTATGGACGTAGTTTCTTGGGTGTGGACTTGTGTATCTGGAGTTTGGTTGACTGTCAGCTGCTCTAGGACAGCCTTTGCTGGGATCACTGGAGCACCTTAGTCCTGCTCCATGTGTCTCTTGTCTTCCAGCAGGCTCGCCTGGTGATGCTCTCATGCTGCTAGCAGTGCTGGAGAGCACGCACACACCAACATGCAGGTGCTTTTCAAGATTCTGTGCTACACTGGCTAACATCCCATTAGCCACAATGAGTCACATACCAAATCCAGGGTTGGGGAATTCTACCCTGCCCATTGAAAGGTAAGGTTATAGGGACGGGCAAGGTATTAAGGCCATTAGTGTAACTGATGCAGAAAGTGAGAAAGGACATTACCTCTAATGCTGGCCCATGAAAAGGACATTCGGGGTCCAAGATCTGGTATTCAACTGGGAATCAAATATGACTTTGCAAATCAGAAGAGATAATCAACTTTTTGTGTCAGAAGAGAAAATGCGGGTCTAATTCAGCAGCAGGACACCATGACCATGATGGAGACAGGCCAGACAGCAAAATGAAAGTAAGGAGGGTGTTTGATATTACAACTTTGGGTAATTTGTATTTCACAGAAAAGATCTCATCCAGTAGGTAAGGGATGTTTGGAGCAGAATCTGGTGTTCTAGAAAAAGGACTAACAAGGACTAGTAGGGCCTGAAGGCTTTAGTCATACTAGTTAAGATTCAAGGTTATGTTCTGTCCTATGGCAGGGGGGAGACTAGATG
The DNA here is from genome assembly GCA_030068075.1 of Paguma larvata. Taxonomy (NCBI): domain Eukaryota; kingdom Metazoa; phylum Chordata; class Mammalia; order Carnivora; family Viverridae; genus Paguma; species Paguma larvata. The sequence goes on along the minus strand of CM057839.1, from coordinate 10,403,272 downwards.
ACTTGGCAGGGAAATAGTGGACTCTTGAAAATGGAGTCTCTTTATCAAAAAAGGGGTTAAGGATGTCAAAACTACAGGAATCTGTGTAGAAAGCATTAAGTTTGAAATTGAGCAGAGTGTGAGATTTCACCCTTCTTTACAAGTTCACAGGTCAGCCTGCCACAATTATATATATGTACTGACAGGAAGCACGCGTAGGTTTCTGGATCAGAGGCTGTTTATTACTCACAGAGCCTTGAGCAGGGATTTCCAAGCCCCGATCCCCACAGAGCTGCACCGTGAGCTACCTAGAATGTTGTAGTTAAACCACTACAGGTCAAGAAAATTGCTCTTCTTTCCCAGTGTGGTCACAGTAGCCCCACTGATAGAAGAGTGTGTATGGGATCAGGGGCTGGGAGGGAGATAGATGTGAAGGGGGGGAAAGCAAGGATAAACTGGGAGGCACGGGTACTAGCTGGGAGCCAGGAGGATGGAATCTGTGTTGGTCTCTCTTAGCCTTCTAGCCTCCAACTTCGGTGATGGGCGTGTGGACCAGGAGCAGCTGGCACCCTTTGTCAGCAAGCTAAACACTCTCTTGGCCTCGGAGTCACAGAAGTTGAAGGAGGGGATTCAGCAGAAGCCAGAGTTGCTGTAGGCCAGCAGAGTAAGCAGGCCAATCGGCAATGCTCTGGCCCTGCTCTGACCTTCAAAGCCTTGAAAGCAATGTGGCAGCTACTTCACTAGCATCTTCCAAATTGCCTGCAAAATGTCTCTTGCCCTCCCTGCAGAGTTACACACATACACACACCTCTGCCACACACACACACACACACACACACACACACACACACACACACAGGAATTCTGGGAAATGTAGTTTGAGCTTAGCTAAATTGATAGTCCTAATCCCCCTGCCGTGATCTGTGTTAATTAGACTCAGGAGACACCTCTGATTACTCCCTTCACTCTAGCCTTTCATATAGGCTTTCAGACTGTTTATAAATCTTTTAGCCTTCTCTGCAATATGCCTTCCTCAGCCTCCGTCTTCTCCTTACATTTTTGCTACTCTTGAAGCATCCTCTCTCTCTTGTTTGTATTCTCTGAGACTCCCCGTCCCTCCGGACATGATGTGGCTGAATGCCAGGCAGTCCCCTGGCGAACGCCCTGTGAGTCTCGTCTTACAGGAATGAGAACCTCATGGTTCCCATGCTTTGTTCTCTTTCCTTATGATTTTTAAGCCGTGTTTATGCTGAGCTAGGTGTGCATTGTGTTTCTGCAGTCAAGTGTGCCTCGTTAGGAAGCCTGTCTTCCATACAGATTTACTGAACCTGCTGCCGACTGCATCCCCTGATTGCGAGTAGGTCAGAATGTTTTTCCTAACAAAGAAGAGCAGTATGCTTTGGCACAGCTGCCTGGTATTTTTCCTAGAATGCTAGAAGGAAGCAGACATTCATTTGGTTTTGCCAGTCTCTCTTTGTCTAAATTGTCCCATTTGGCTTAGTCTGTTGGCTTCAGTCTATTAGAATAGCGACATAGGAAACCATCCCTCTTGGTTTATGAGCTTGAACCCAAGTGCATCAGCATGTGCCTTAGCAGGACAGAGATTTACATAAATATTTCTGGGCTATCAGATCTCCGTGAGGACCATTTCCACGTTCCAGATGTAGGGTATGAATGTGCAAATCCCACGTGGAGATCACAGTTCACTAACTTGCAGATGGCCCCGCAGAGGAAAGAAGTGCTTCAGTGTAATGACTGCACGCTGTAGACGAGAGACCCAGAAACCACCTTTCTTTTGGCGTCATTTTAACATTTGGGCAAGGAGCCACATTTCTGAGAGAAGGAAAACTGCATTTTCCTTTTCGTAGTCCTAAAAAAAAAACCTTGAGCATTTTGGAATAAGCAATATTCATCTCTCAATTAGTATTAACAGCTAATCAGGGTACAGCAGGGTAGTAGAGCACTCGTCAAACAGCAGGAAGCTTGTTTTATTTTTTCAATGCCACTTAAAGATTATTTGAAAAATCTCCTTCAGAGACCAGTGTGTGGGGAGCCACGTACCCTCAGTCAGAATTTAAAGTGATCCAAAATACAATATTAATGATTGATTCACAAGCTCACAGTTTGGCGCTGGGGTTTAATTAGATAAGCATTGCAGCTGTTTTCGGGTGCAGGCAACTTGATGGGGAGCAAAGCTGTTATGTGCCTTCCCATCTACGGGGTATCTATTGAAGCGGAAACAGAAGCAAGCTACTAGGAATTATGATGATGACATTCTTCTGCGGAGCTGAAACGAGCAGAAATCCGATTGTGGGGGAGGGAGAAGAATTTTGTGATTAAAAAGATGGCCTTGGATCTTCTGTTCCATTTGTCGATGAACTGAACACTCATAAAAAGCAGCTCGTGCAGCCAAGCCACAATCTGGCGAGGCACATGCGAAGCGCTCGCCTGTGTGGCCCCCTCCGTCCATATACAACTTTGCGATGTACAAAATCCTCTTGTCTCAAATCCATCCTTCACCTTGTAGGCATCCCAGTGGTGGTCAGGCCATCTAGTGTCTTATTCCTGCAGACATATACCTGCAGTAGCTGCTTTGGGATCACTCCTTCTCCCTGAAAACTTGAGAAGAATTTAAACTGGGTTTGATAGTGTTTCATTTCACTGAGTCCAAGAGAGTGTCGACGTCTAATTGCTGTAAGTTTGGAGTCATCTGTGTCTCAAGCTGGAAATGCCTAGAATGCGCCGGCTAGTGTCTGTCTGCAGCTCAGCTTCAGCAGGTGCGTGTGACCTCTATCACGCGAGACAGCTAAAGAGTACAATTTGTTGAAGCTCATTGTAAATTAAATGTGCAAGGCTTCAAGAACACGTCCCACCGGACTGAGGTTCGGAACTCCCACACCGAAAGTAGTGTTGTTAAATTGATCTTTAAAACCTCTCTCTCCAATAAAAAGGAGACTGTCGAGTCTAGGTGTTCTATGTTGTGAAATAATTATAATAGCCATCTATGAAATAAATTCTTGATGGTTCATTGTCAGTGTCTACAAAATGTGAGGTTACACGTGGCCACTAAGTATTTTATTTTTGTTGTGTAGTGAATTTTAATGAGCCTTCTCCTGATTGTTTTAAATCAATTTATGAGAATGTAGAATAAACCTGACTCTTTCAATGTAAGTAGGAGAGAAATGAACCTTTTTGGAGGTCCATTAACCCTCTTGGATAATTAGATTGTCATTCCTTGAACCGAGAAGGGGTATGCGCACTGCTTTGTTCCTTCTTGTTAACAGTGTTGCAAGGGGAACCACTAGGAATTAGAAAAGTTGAAAGATTACATCCTAGTTTGGCCATTTTCAAGCTGAGCCTTAAGCTTCCATTTCCTCATTTGCAAATTGGGAAGAATGAGCCCTTCCTTTCTTATCTTCTGGGGCAATATTGAGGATCCAACTGGATGGAACATGTGTCTTTAGGTTTATACCTGAAGCTGAGTGTTTCTAATAGTCTGCAGATGCACTTGTAATCAATTAATGGTGGCTACTGTGAGGCAGGTCCCCACAGTCCACATGATAAAGCTACTGAGAATAGATGCTGTCTCTTAAACTTTCCACTGAGAAAGGACAATGGCTATGCTTGTGTTTCCACAGCTTTTCCTAATGGGAATACTTTTACCATCTGTTGTTGGGGAGGTGAAGAAGGAGTGTAAGATCATTCACACTGACACAAAGTGAGGAAAATCAGATTTTGTGCACAATTGATTAAATAAAAGTTAAAACCTGGACCCAAACCTTCTGGTTCCCAGGTGAGTGCTGTCCTCTCTCTGGTGGATTGTCTCTGCAGACAGTCTACAGATAAATGGAAATGGAGAGGTGGACTATAGAGGAAATGTGTGGTTGACTTTGGAACTGAAGAGTGCAGATGTCAAGGAAACAGTGATTCATTAGGGAAGATCAGGAAGCTTAGCAGCAGGGTTGTCAGGAGCACACTGAGGATGACTGCCTGTGCATACATGACAGTTGGCTGTATGGTGGATTTTTTAAAAAGTAGAACGTACTCCACGAATATTCTTGTTCTGATTTTGTAATAATTGGGGGGGGGGGTTGTGGCTAAACATTCGCTATATTAAGCCCATGCATATGTCCCAAGATCTAGTTCTTTCCCTAGATCTATCTGGTTTTGTCAATGCTGATGATAAACCAAGTCTGATTTATATGATGCATCTTATGTGGAAAATGTCTGTGACTCTATCTGATCATCCTTGAGAAATGACAGCACAGCTGGTGAAATAAGTTTTCAAGATAAACATCGCTAATTTGATGATTACCGGTTACTATTAAATGAATTGTAAAACTATTGTGTTATAGTTTTTGAAAAAAACAAAAGTAGAACGTACTCCTTTTAGTGCCTGCAATATTGACTGTTGAGCACTTGCAAGTGATGCTTCTATACTTGTTCCCTTAATAAAATAATTGATAAAGCTGTGCTTCCTCTGCACTCCTCCACGCTCAGCGCAGAGCCTGATGCGGGGCTCGTTTCCACAACCCTGGGATCATGACCTGAGCCGAAATCCAGAGTTGGACGCTCAACCAACTGAGCTACCCAAACGCCCCCTTTGTGTCTTTTCCAGTTGACACTGATGGAAAAGCTGACAATAGTAAGTAGTAGGAATATTGCAATACTCCATTATAGAGATGGATTATAGTGCTTTAAACATTACCATACATCCTAAAGACAATCAGTAAAAATTACCGATGCTGAATTGAATTGATGAACCAAACAAATCTCCATGGTCTACTGAGTGAAAGGTAGGCATGAATATTCTGGGTGGAATGTAGGAAGTGGTATTAAAAAGTTAATGCATAGGTAGTAAACACAGATCTTGAAATATACAAACAAGCACTTGTAGAATAATAGTAATCGCGACTAATGATAATAGCAGTTACTTTTACTTGGTGCTTATTCATCTTCCAATCCTGTGAATATTTTTTCCCAGAGTCTAGTTTGGATTCTCTTTCTCTCTATATAAATACTCTCCTTGGGCTTCATTATCTGCCCTAAGGCTGAATTTACCATCTGGGGTAGCAATGACCCAATGCAAGCAACCTCCCATGTGCCTCAGGCACACACACCTCTGAACAATCCGATAGCATTTTTCACGTGTTTTTTATATCAGGCAATTACAACTGTGGATCTGAACAAGATGGCCTAAAGACACAAGATAAAGTAAGAAGGGTAGAAGGCCTGCAGTCAAGGGTTAAGGAAGCCCAACATTTTAAAGGCTAAGTAAATGAGGATTTTAGAGACAGAACAAATGGCTGGCCAGAGGAGTGTGTAGGAACACAATCAAGAGAGGGTGGTGTCGCTGTGGAAATCCAAAGGAAGAAAGCGTTTCGCGGAGAAGGTTGGTCAGTAGGACTGAAATGTCAAATAATATAAGGGATGAAAATGTCAATAGGACCCAGCAACACGGAAGTCACTAGTGTACTGGGCCAGACCTATTTGAGTGAAATGCAGTGAGTGGATATCAGTTGAGAAGTGAGTGGGAGTTGAATAAAGGGAAACAAAGTACAGGCAACTATCTCACCTAGAGTTATTTTAAAATCAATGATGCTATTTTCCATTTATTCCCTCAGAGTCACAGTTAAGACAAGCTCTAAAGGATTCCATCCAGAAAGGCCTCCCATCAATCTGGAGCTAATGCTATTTCCAGCACTCAGTGAGGCTCCTGGGAGCCAAACAGTCTTGTTGCCAGCCCACCTGGTCTAGGATTTCCAGGAGCAGCTGGCTTGTTCCAGAGAGGTCCAAGTCCTTCAATCCATCAGAGACCTCAATCCATCAGAGATTTACTTCCAGGCTCCGTTCTGTGGAAATTTCTAGGCCAGTTATTTTCCCCATGACTCATCCATGTTTTTCACCCAAACTGAAAAATGCTCCTCCATTCATCATCCTCTCTGAAGTCCCAGGGCTCTCTTCCTTTCTCCCTGAACCAGATATGATTGTTCCCCTCCTAAATTTTTCCACTATACTCTTCGCAACCTTTACTTAATTACAAATAACTTCACATACACCCTTAATCTAGTCACAGATGCTTCATCCGTTTCCTCCTGGCTCTCACTGAAAACTTCCCTCTCAAGTGACACTCTCATTTGGGTTGAAGTCTTCCTTGCTTCCTGCGTAACTTGCAGATTTTTTACTCCTGTGCGGTGCTTTCTGGTCACTCCCCTCTTTTGAAGAACCTCTGGGGTCACTGTCAATCTTGTCGTCTCAGGTGTGTAGAATCCACCCTTCATCCTAGGCTCTTAGCTCCTTTTCTTCTGCAGCAGACCAGGAACTTAGTAGGACCTACCATCTGAACATATCCCAAAGCTAACCACTCCTTCTTCTGCTCTGACTGCTTCCGTCTAGTCCAGGCCACCACAGTCTTTTAGTTGGGCTGCTACAGCCTCATAAATCAGCTTCTGGTTCCTCCCCTTGCCCCCATAGTCAATTTTCCACTCAGTTATGATAGGAATCTCCCTAAGATCTATCACGGCATGTCACACCCCTACTCAAAACTCTCCTGGGGCTTTTCATTACCCTGAGGTTAACTTACAAAGCTCTTTAGGGTCGATCCCTGCTCATCTCCCTGCCTCATCTCCTACCATGTTCCTCTTGCTCAGTCTGCTCCCACAGTTCTGGAATTCTCCCACTCTACCAGGCTCTTTCTCTTCATTAGCCTCTGTCTGGTGATCTCCTCTTGCAGACATCCGTACAATGTGCTTCTTACCTTGTTCAGCTGCTGTTTGAATGCCAGCACCGCAGAGAGCCCTCCCTGAACTCTTTATCTAGAATAGTCCCTTCCTCTCCCTACCCCCAACATCACTCGAAGCCTGAAGCCATGTACACTTCACAACCACAGTTATAATGTCCATGCATATTTGTTTTAGCTTCTTTCCTCCATTGGAACCTAAGTGCATCAAAGGAAGACATTTGCCTGTCTTGCTCATCTGTGTCTGCTCAGCATCTATAGTTGAGTTCAGCACATCATATGTGTGGAATGAATGAATAAGCAAGCTCTTCTTAGTCATCTGAAGTCTCAGCTTGTTGGGGTATAGACATAAAATGCAACGTCTTCTCTGAAAAGTATTATTACTAAAAAGCAGACTTTCTCAGTATGACTCTCCTAACTGTGCTCTCTCCCAGGTCTTAAGAAGCTTATTCTAGTCCTATCCTTTCTCATCTTTGTCTATGACTTAAAGGCCTCCTTCCTACCAGCCTGTCACTGTAGTCCCAGTGTCTTAGTTTGTTCAGGCTGCTATGACAGGGTATCATAGACTGGGCTTAGAAACAACAGAGATTTATTTCTCACAGTTCTGGACACTGGAAGTCCAGGATCAGGATGCTAGCACGTTCAGGATCTAGTTAGAACCCTCTTCTGGGTTGCAGACTGCTGACATCTTGTATCCTTACATGGCACAGAGCAGAGAGAAGCAAGCTCTCTGGGTCTCCTGTAAGGGCACTAGTCCCATTCGTGAGGGCTCCACCTTCATGACCGTATCTAATCCCAACTACCTCCCAAAGGCCTCACCCCAATATCATCACATTGGGGGTGGGTTTCAATATATGAATTTTGGGAGGACAAAGCCTTCAGTCTATAACACCTGGTTTAGACTGGAGGCCAGGGTGTGGTCTTTTTCTTATGTCTTCTCTCCCCATCACTGGGCAGGGGCAAGTGGCACTTTTGTGTGAGGGTGAAAAGGAGGCAGATATATGTGACTGCCAGCTGGTGTCAAGGTTGTTGGCCTCCGTCTACTTTGCCAGTCTTCTGCCTGCAGGGATGCCTCCCAGGAAGCCTGAAGGAGAGGAGATTGCTCGATAACTGGAAGGAAGTTTCTCTGAAACTTAGTGGGGCTCTTAGTACTTTTGTACTTAGCTTTGGACCTAATTTGCAATTCTGAGAAGGAGCTTACAGAATGTGCCATTATTTCAATATGTCATTCTTTCAATTCATTTCAATATGGAGTGGACTTCTCTTCTCCTACATAAGCACATGCCCCTTCCACTGGTCTTTTCCTCTCCTCAGGGGCCTCCCTCCATCAACTAACTTTGCTTCCGTAGCTTCAGCATCTTCTTTCTTGTTGCTTCTTTGGCATCGGTATTTAAACGTGATCATATCCCTCTAGTATTGAAAAAAATATCCCCCCTAACTTGCCATTTCCTTCATGTTTCTTTTAGATTCTGCTTTATCTCATTTCTTTCAATTTTCTGTATATATTTCCTCTAATTCCATCTGTCCCATTCAGACCATAACCCTCTACAATCTTATTACACCCCCACCACACCAATGAACCCCTCTTTGCTAGGTCACTGTCGTATTATGCCGGCCATGATTATTTAGGCTACCATCACCGTACCATAACCATTGCCCCAGCTCCGTTTTCAGGAGGTGGGAGATGCAAATGGTCTTACGTGTATTTGCACCACTAGGTTTCCCCTAAGGACCCGGTGGTACAAATAATGATGTAGAATTCTCTCAGAAACCAGCAAAGTAACTCCTGTTCTTATCACTTTGGTGGATTTCACAAGTTGTCTGGGCTCCCTGCGTGTCTCATGAAAAGTCACGAAGGCCTCAGTGTCCTAAGCTGCTACTCCAGGAGTTTGGAAGCGACCGCTGCAGCTGGTGGAGGGAGATGTTTTGAGTAGCTTGGAGTAAAAAATGTTGTGCAAGCACAACTGAATTTTTTTTTTTTTGAAGACTTGATTCTCACACATTCACGAAGTCTGCTTGGGATGGGGAGAAAAGATGAGAGACAAACATTGGGGAAGAGGAAAGAGGGAACTAATAGTATGAAAGCTAGAAGAAGATCCAGGTGGAGGGGTGTGGAGGATAGATGCATTTCGCCTGGTTGCTGTGTCAAAAACGCCATGGCCGGTACATCATACCTTCTACTGGCAGCATCGTTTTGCTTATCTCTCCCTCCATGTTCCCTGAATTCCAAAGCAACACCACACTAACAGCTAGCTCACAGCCTCTAGTCTCACATTTTTCTTCCCCATGAATTTCCTATTGAACTAATATTCCTTCAAGTCTCCAAATGCCACCTACTCTGTGAAGCCATCTCTGATACCTACAGCATCATCCCCACTGGAATGAACTTCTCCTTGCTTGGGCACCCCAGCATGGTACTGCTTTTATTGAAAAGGAACGTGGTTCAGTTTAGAGAAAGAACACGGGCTATACAGAATCAGACAGACCTGCGCTCCTGCAGAATTGGCACTTTACTCTGTGGGACCTTGGGCCAGTCACTGAACCTCCTAGCGCCTCAGTATTCCCACCTCTGGAAAGGTGATAATATCCAAATCCGAGGATGGAGTGACATGAAGAACAGTAAGCTCTCTGAACATGCTCTGTAAGTGTGCCCACCCTGTGAGGCCCTAGAGTTAGCTGTTTATCTCTCACTAGGTGGAAAGCTTTGTGCGGGCAGGGGTCGGATGTTGCCCTTATCTATGTCTTCCTCCTGGAGGGCCTAGTACAATGTTTAGTAAGCACTTAATAAATGTTTAACATATTAAGCCTGATTTTCCATGTTACCATATTTGTTCACCTCCTGGTATTCATAGAAAGTGATATTGGTCTGGAATACCGGGGTCACCTGAAGTGGCTTTGGAGGCATCAAAATGGGCTTGGTGCAAATATTTCATACATTTCCTGTACCTTATATAACTATGATAAGGAAAATTAAATATTGAGAAATATATGAAATACTTTGTAAAAGTTTCAAATACAATCTCTTTAAATTACTGCACTTGGGAAATTTATAGAGGATGCTGTCAAAATAGAATTAAAAGAGAAGTCTGAGTGATTTGAAAACATCCTAAGTCACTATAAAATATATACGGATGTTAATAACTGACAAGACCCTGGTAATCTGTTCTGGGGATCACCCAAACGTAAGATCAGCTTTAGACAATGTTTGTCCAAAGTTCCAAACTCTTTAGTAAGTAAGGAAAGTAGACACAAGTGGTGCCCTGGTGGAAGGCCGCCAGGAGCCAGTGCAGCGGCAGGAGTGAGACGGCATGGCCCGTCTGTGCCCGGGCACTCAGCTGGCAATCAACAAACAACATTGCCCATTTTGACTTTCATCCGAGCCCAAGTTCCTCTGCTTTACTTTAAAAAGGAACTTTTGATCAACTAATATACTTTGTTAAAATGAAGCAATAACCTGTCAAGGTCACTGATGTGTTTTTGGGCATGGCTCACGTCTGTAACTCTGGGCTTCTGATTCTGGGTAGCGTGTAGGCTGGCCTCGATTACTGTACCATTCTGGAATGACTTTGAAGGATTCTGTTGATTCCAAGAGGCCCACTGCCTGCCAAAACCATGTTCCAGGAAAAGAGATGGAAGGGAAGCAAAGAGGTACAACCTCAGGGATTGGAAAATTAGACAGACGTCGCCATCTGTTCCTGCTCCCATCTAGTGCATGGGCGGCTGTTATTACAGGGCTATTTTTATAGGTGCATATTTGTGTTCTGTTTGCCCTCCACTTGTCTTTCTGGGTTCATTTTCAAGCACTTGAGGCAATGCAGAGAGCCCTTTGGCTCTGTAAAGCAGCAGGATGGCTCAGAGCCCTGCCTGGTAGGGGAAGATCTGTCCTGACATTCTGGTGTACTTCCACATCCAAGGAGGAGAAGGGCATTTGGTGGCAGAGGTGGGAGCGAAGGCTCAATGGGGGCACCAGTTTGGCCAGGTGGAAGATACTGAGCAGACATCTTGGGTTATCTGCAAGATAATTTCAATCCCCTTATATATGCCAGAATTAAATACTTGAGGATCGTGCGAAGCCCAGCAAGGCAGAGTACATTCCGAATAAAACAAACTCACATATACACGGGCACCATAAGTATTTCCACCTTTATAATCTGACCCTACAAGTCATTATACCTTATGGGTCAAATCACCTGGGCCTCAACAAAAACGTCTTTCCCAGTTATGGTTCCATTTTGCTTTTGGAAGTTTCTATTCAGACGAATGCTCAGGTTATAAAACCTCAAGAGTCCCAAGCTTCTCTCTATCTGGCACAGATCTTTATCATTTGTTTATGTTCTTCTTGTATTAAATGCAACACAATTATTAAACATCTGCTTTGAACCTAGCATTCTGATAGGTGCTGGGGACACAGGGCTGGATAAAATGGCCGAACGGGGGAAACAGACGTCTAAGGCTAATTCATCCAGGATGATGTGTACTATAATAAAGGCAGTGGAGTACCAAGGAAAGAGAAAAAACAGTTCTAAAGTCTGCCTGAGGTGTCAGAGGAGCTTCATGTAAGAGATCGTGCTTGTGCCTGAATTGCTGTCTCCAGGAGTAAGTAAATATTAGGTGGCTGAAGGACATGCAGAGAACAGAATTGAGGTCAAAGCGGGTGGAACAGCATATGCAAAGGTCTGAGGCATGAAACAGTCTGGCCCAAACAGGCAGTTTGATATGGCTGGAGAACAAGTGATGTAGTAGAAGGAATGGCAAGTGAGCCAAGGGATGTAGGTAAGTACTAGACCGCCAAGGGTCTCATGTAACAAATCAAGGACTTTTTTTATGAAAGCAACGAGGAGCTGAAAATAGTGTGAGCAGGTAGTACCATGGTAATAATTTGGGGCAAGATGACCAAGAGATAATGAGGACCTGAATTATAAAGGTGGTAGCAGGGATGGAGAGGAGAGGACTTTGAGAAATATTTAGAGAAGGCAGTATAGATAGGAGTCAGTGTCTACTAGATCAGGGACAAGGATATGTTAAGATGACTCCAGGTGTCTATGTTGGGAACCTGGTGGGTGGTGGTATTAAGGGAGATGCGAATCAATGGGAGAGGATATGGAATGCGGAGGGAGAAGAGAATTCCAATGGGGCACCTTGGGTTGAAATTGTCTACTGAATATGTCTTCAATTCTACCTTCTGCATGAAGAACCCCACTGTTCACAGACAGGGCCTGGCATTTTGCATCTTTGGGAACTGACTCCTGACCTGCTCTTCTGTTCTGTCCCCCTCCTCCTCCACTTGAGCCCACTAATCTCGTAGGGCGCTCCTCATTCCTCCACCATGTCTGTGAGTACTTTGGAGGCCTGTTGGAAGGCTCTCCATCTTTATATGACTTCCTCTGATAACCACCCTAATGTTAATATCCCCTGAGCAGCCCCGTGTGAAATTGCATGTCATTCTGTGTTTAGGTCCTACCTTCTCTGATGGAGGTGGGGGTATCTGACATGAGGGGGGTCATGTGTAGCTGGGGTGAACATGGTTGATGTCAGAATGGAAAATGGTTCATGTCAGAGGGTGCTGGGGGTTGCTGCATATCTGTTTGCAGCATGAGATCAAAGCAGTGATGTGGGCTGGCCTGTGCAGGTGGGGAGACTCACTCTTCACACCAATCCTCTTGTGATCAGTGATCCTCTTTGCCTTCTGGCAAAGGCACCCTCAGTGCTTTGGATCTTTGCCTTTATAAGGAGTCTGGATCTTTGCTTTTGTTTGGTATGTGGCTTATGCCTGCAAAAGGAAGACCAGCAGATGTCCTTCCTCCCTTGGTCAGCTGGCTGCCCCTGACCTCGTCCAAGAACATACTTCTTCACCTTGCTTTTCCCTGACTTTCCCTCTGTAGTAAGTAGTAAGACTGAGCAATCTGGGAAGCTTATCTTGGGCTTGGAAAATTAGACCTTTGGTCATCAAGTCCTCCTTCCAGAAGGGGGCAGCGCTGTACTTCCACAGTCAGACTGACTCCTTGGCCTGGGTGCTCTGGCCTGTAACCAAGGTTCACCTATCCTCCATCAACTGGGATTTTCACCTGTGCACTTGACCTTGCTAACAATATATGAGGTTTTGGAGAGTTAGTATACAAATATGTCAGGTTACATTTGCTTTTAAGGGCAGAGATCTTGCCATATCCCTTTAGTACCTAGCATTTGGCATATAATAGATGCTCAATAAATGTATACTGTTGTAAGGGTACGTGCCTATGTAGGCTCCCTTGAAACAATAATTAATAAGAATATTTTGTATATACACATATAAATAATACAATCCTATTTTCATTTTATTGTTGTTGTTTTTTTTTTCAGTACCTGTTGTGTGTCAGGCCTTATTCCAGGCACTTTCTCTGCATTATTTCTAATCCTCAGAACATTTCCATTAAGTATGTTCACCCTGCTTTAGACCTGTATTTATTGAGACTCCATGAGGTTAAGTTATCTGTCCCGGTCCCAAAAAAGTGTCCTGACGTGAGATTTAAATATAGGTTTATTTTTAGCCTCGTTCATGATCTTTCATGAGCTCATTCTTGCCAGGAGATGACTTTGACAATGAAGTCTGTGTGTAAGTCAGCACCATCACATTCTCCTTGGGTCTCTTTGGCTTTATTTATCTTTCCCACCATATCACCCACCAGCTCTGAGTACTTGCACGTGTGTACGTGCATTATGCATGTACACTCACGCGTGTGTGCGCGCACACACGCACATACACACACTTCCCTCTGCCTCTTGCTCACTCATTCTCTACGCTCCACTGGGGGTGGGATCTTCACTCGTCCATAAGATGTTCGGTGCTTTCTTTCCTCTGTGCTTTTTTATTTGTGCACGCTATTCTCTCTCATTAGGGTTTTTGGTTATACACCAGTCTTAAGAAGAAATGCTCATTAGTGTCTGAAATGTTAATAAATTGCTTTTTGCTAGAGTTAAATAGTCCAGCTAGTTTTTTAAATATTTTTGAGAGAGAGAGAGAAAGAGAGAGAGAGTGAGATTGAGAGAAGGGGGAGGGGGGGGGACACAGAATCCAAAGCAGGCTCCAGGCTCTGAGCTGTCAGCAGAGATCCCGATGGAGGACTTGAACTCACGGACCACAAGACCATGACCTGAGCTGAAGTCAGGCGCTTAACTGACTGAGCTGCCCAGGAACCTCTAGTCCAGCTATTTTTGAAGAAAAGAATGCTAGTTCCCTAATACAAATCAGTTGGGTTTGCAATTTCTTTCCCTGATGTGTTAGTCTTTATATTTCTTCTTCATTTTTTTTCTCTTTAAAGCTCCCTTTCTTCAATATTTTCCTTTTGCATCTGTTGGGACGTGAGTATTGGTGTTTCCTTGGAGACTTCTTACTGTAAAATACTGAGCCATTTTATCGTAGGACTGGGTAAATACTGTGACTTATTGTGGGAAGATCGATTTAATGGCAAGGAAATGCTGATGTTCCAAGACCAGTAATTACAACCCATTCCTCACTGGCTTCCCTGCTTCTAGCATGGCTCCCCTGTAGTCAACCCTTCATGCACCTGCCAGATTCATTTTTCTCACCTGCTGCTCCGACAGTGTCCCCTCTCTTGTCAAACCCCCATGGTGGCTTGCTATTACCCTTTATTTCCATTCATACCCAGAACTGTGCCCTTAGCATCAAGACCCGAACTCTCTCGGGTCTCCCATATTCTAGACCTACCGAGTATTCTGCTGTGAATGCATTCACATTAGCCCTGGTTCCAGTCTTCAATGTGTCCCTAAACCTCTGGGGGCATGCCAATGAACTCCGAATGGATTTCCTAATGCCTTTGCTTTGAAATCCCTTCCAAAGACTCCCAGCCCCCAACCCCACTTTGTCAAGGATTATCTTCTGAAATTTCCCTTCTTTCCCAAGGTCTTTTTCATCTAATAGAATAACCATTTCGTGCTCTGCATAGTTCATTGTTTTAATCGTGGTACGATACATACAAGATTACCATCTTTGACCGGGTTTTAAATGTACAGGTCATGACTAGTGTCAAGTAGGTTTGTATCGTCATGCAGTGAATCTCCAAAACTCTCTTCATCTTGCAAAACTGAAACTCTGTACCCATAATACAACAATCCCCGTTCTTTCTCAACACTCAACCTCCGGCAACCTCTGTTCGACTTTCTGTCTTTATGATTTTGACAACTCTAGATACTTCAGGTAAGTAGAATCATAAAGTATTTGTCCTTTTGTGCCTGGCCTATTTTACCGAGCATAATGTCCTCAAATTTCACCCGTGGTGTAGAATGTGTCAGAATTTCCTCCCTTTTTAAGGCTGGTTAATGTCCTAGAGGTATCCGGGTAGACCACATCTCGTTTACCCTTTCATCTGTCAACGGGTATTTGGGTTGCCTCCATCTCTTGGCTATTGTGAACAGGGCTGCTGTGAACCTGGGTGGACAAATAGCTCTTTGAGAACCTGCTTTCAATTCTGTTGGGTGTACACCCATCTGTACGTCTTTAAACTTAAAAAATAGTTTTCTATATTTGCTTAAAGTGAGTTTAAGTAGAGTAAGACAAAAGCAACTGCGCAGTACTTTTAACTGAAGGGATTTTCTAATATTAAGACAGATGTCTCTGCTCCAGAGCCCAAGGGGAATAAATGAATATTTCACAATGAACTATCAGTGGCACTATTAGAAGCGGTGGGAGAGATGCTAATCCGAAAACCTGGGGAGTGTGGTAAGCCAAATAAGTAACCTAAAGTATACTTTAGGTTTTAAGTATTTTAGCTCTTAGTCTTTATTTTACCGTAGTTTGGTGATGTCAAAATAATAAGTTTGTGGTACAAAATCGGGGATGCATAGAAATCTGTGTGTATAGCTAGTTTGCTAGGTGAAAAGTACACATCGCCCTCCTTGCCAAGGGCACCCCCGAAAGGAGGTATGACCTCCTTTCCCACCCCTCAGGGACTGGAGGACTGTGAGTTACAAGGATTACTTAGGGGATCTCTGCTAACGTGGCCCCTGTCCTGTCTGTTACACCAGATTTGACCTTTGACCCCCTAGTCCTCTGAGGACACAAAGAGACTGGAAAGAGGACTCCAAGGAAAACTGAATTAAGGCAAAGGGCGTCCTCTAAGACCCCTGGCAGAACTGGCTGATGTCCCCTTTCTTTCCTCTAGGCAGGAGGCCGCTTGAGGCCATGCATCAGAGACAGAGGCCTTTCCACGTGGAGGCCAAGTTTCTAGCATCTTCTCTGGTTGATATTAAGCTTCAGCACTTGCACCATAGCTCTTTGCCCTTGACCTTGACCCCACTGCATGACTCTTTTTCCCAGGTGTGCCCTCAGGTGCATGGCCTTGAGTTCTTACCTACTCTCAGCCCGTGCCATTGCACGGGTCATGTGAATGTCCTCCTAGTCCTACAGGACCGGCCCCGTACTCCCCAGGGAGGTTTGCCTGGGGTAGCTCAGATCTAAGAAAATGAAAGCACTTCACGTTCAACAAGTACATTGCAATTTCGCACTTATGTTGCCTTTCTTTAGCTCTCCTTACACAGATGCTAATAAAAGCCTATTTTTTGAGATGTTTTGTTATGCAAGAGAAGACCATGTAACACATTTGAAGGAAAGTCCTCCACACCCCCCCTGCTTATTATTTCTTGTATCTTCTGGCTCTGATGGCAAATTCAATTGAAAAGGAGCTGATCTATCCACTTTTTTGCTTCTGAAAGTGCCATGGAATTTCTCACAGAGCCAATCTGAAAAACCCAATCGATTTGTGCTTACACAGCAAACGCGAGGCACGGTTCTCATTTGAAAGTTAAGGTCCCCGTGGGATTCAAATTGGAAACCCAAGCTTCCTTCCCTTTCAGCCCGCCTCCCTTCTCTCTGCAGGGTTTTGTTCTGGTCATTCCCCCTTCCTGCTTAATCCCCAACCTCCGGATGCCATCCATTCTCCTGGACTTTTTATTTGGGAATCAGGATTTGGAATTGGCCCTCATCCTTACGGTTATTCACAGCAGGTCGAAGAAAATGAAAATAGTAAAGGGATTCCAATTCCGTGCGAGTCAGCGGTTTTGCAGAACAGACGTCTTGCTCTCTTTAATATGAGGCCAGATGTATATGGATAGGAAATTGTTGAAAAAAATATCTTTTAGGTTCTTTACAACCTCCAGTCACCTGAAGAATCATGATGTGTTTTTTACCACTATATCTTATTTTCTGTCATAATTTTTTGGGGTGACTTTTTAGTGATAGGGTCACAGCTTTTGAGATGAGCTCAGTAAACTGAACGAGGAGACCACAGGAGAGGGTCCCAATGTGGCTGATGTTCTACTGCGGCCAGAGGGAGGGCTCTCTGCTGCATCCTGTTTATCCTTTCAAGTATCGGAGCTCTTTAAGTTTATTAATTTATTTTGAGAGAGAGAGAAAGTGTGTGCTGCATGTGAGCAGGGAAGGAGCAGAGAGGGAGGGGGAGAGAGAATCCCAAACAGGCTCCATGCTGTCAGCACAGAGCCCAATATGGGGCTTGATCTAACAAACTATGAGATCATGACATGAGTTGAAATCAAGAGTCAGAGGCTCACCCCACTGAGCCACATATGCACCTCCTGAGTATCTGAGGTCGTGAATCAGTTAGACCCTGCATGGCATCTTAGCAGAAGTGACCAGTGCTCTTTCTTTGGTCGTCTAAAGCTTGTATGTATCCTAATGAGGTTCCGGTACCTTCCCCATCACATCCTCTCTGAATGCCCCATTTGTAATAAAGTTTGAGCTAAGTGGGGCTCTGTGTGTGTGTGTGTGTGTGTATGTGTGTGTATGTGAATACAAATAAAATCAGTTCTCACAACTACCTAGAAACTATCTATATCTTTTACAGATATAAAAACTGAAGGTCAGAGAAGTGACGTCGTTAGTGTGACAACGTCTCACGGTAAGAGACAAAGCTGGGATCTGCGCTAAGGCTCTCCATTTGCAAAGCCATTGCTTTCTCCATCCATATCATTCTGTCGCCTTTGGTTGTAAAAACAATGATTATCAATCAATCGCTCACCCCACCATTGTCTCTCAAATAATGTCTGGCTGATAGTAGTTGCCCAACAGTTGTTAATTCCATTTCATTCTTTTCCTCCCTCTCCTATCTGGCCAATTTTCTTTGTTGAAAGCATTCACAGGCTATCAAAATTCCCCTAACTAGTTCTGTGTATGAGCAGAATGTAGTATCTGTCATAATGTTGGCCACCCCCAAAATTATGTTTCTATACACTATGCTTTTCAAATTGGGGCCAATCAACTTGTCATTCATCAAAATGTTTTCAGCAGAGCTTATGCTGATGCACAGGGATGCATATGGAAAAATTTTTAAATATCATTCCATTGGCATCGATTCATTGTTAACCAAAGACAAGGTTATTTAGATGCATTGAGTGTGGCTTTTGTGGATCACTCAGCTACTTATGATTTCCCCCAGGCTTTAAAGAAATTCTCCTATAAGAATATATTAAAAAATGCATCCTTCTAGTAAAGTAGGGGAAAATGATGAAATATACTAAAGATATTAGAGAAATGGTGCCATATCCAAGCAATTCCAAGGCCAGTTTGCTAAGTTCTATCTTACATAAAGTTGCATCTTGTGTCTGAAGTTCTGTAATGGTGGGGGGAGGTCTCTGCTATATGAAGTTGGGCAAGGAAGCCCTTGATTGAGAATCCCCAGAGGTAAAATGCAGGGTTATCGGTTATGTTTCTTGGAAATAAGGGCAGTGCAGATTTTTATTTTTTTTAATTCCTTTTTAAAATGTTAATTTATTTATTTTAAAAAAGAGAGAGAAAGAGAGAAGGGAGAGCACAGGTAGGGGAGGGGCAGAGAGAGAGGGAGAGAATCCCAAGCAGGCTTTGCGCTCACAGCTCGAACTCATGAACCGTGACGTGATCACGTGAGCCGAAATCAAGAGTCGGACACTTAACTGACTGAGCCACCCAGGTGCCCCAGGCAAGTACTGATTTTGAGGGCAACAGGAAGGTACTGAAGATTTAACCTGACCACTGTGTTTCTCATCCTGGAGAAGTCCAAGCTATGGGAGTGGGATGGACATCAAGCTGGGATGAGCACCAGAAGTTCATGTCCCAGCCAAACAGTGTCTGCTGAAGTCCAGACTTGTAGTCCTACAGCCTTGTCGACGTCTCCTCCTAGGGGCACATCTTTTACTCAGCTTGTCTAGAGTGACCTCCTGTCTCTCCTCCCCAGGCCCGTCTCCTTAGTATCATTTCCTTCCATGCTTGGCAATGCCATCCCAGTTACTTAGTGATACCCCCTAATTCCTCTCTTTCTCTTTCTCTCACACCACATATCCAACCCCTCTCTTTCTCTTATACCACACATCCTACCCCTCAGCATATTCTGTTGGCTTTGTCTCCACAATACACCCAGATTCTTGTCCTTGTCACCATCTCTGCTGCCAACACCTTGGTCCAAGCCATCATCATCTCAAGCCTGGATCACTATAATAACCTTCTGCTGGCTTTCCTCTTCCATTCGTGTTCCGGATAGGCTATTATCAATCTAGCGGCTTTATTAAAACTAAAAGCAGATTAGTCGCCTCCTCTTCTAAAGCTCTCTTCTGGCTCCTCATCTTCCTTACAGTGAAAGTCACAGTCCTTCTCATGGTCTACAAGGCTCCACGGTCTCACCTCTGTTCTCCTCTGGTCTCTGTTACTGCCATCACCTCCCCTCACTCTGCTCCAGCCCAGAGTGCTTCCTTACTCTCTCTCAGTCACCAACTCAACGTTGGCCTGAGTCTGGATTCATTACTGATGTTCCATTGAGTGTCCTCAACTAGTGTCTTTTGAATCTGTTCCAAAAATCATCTCAACACCTTCCGGAGAAAATGTATGTTATCCATCCAATTTATCAGTGAGACAAATCAACTCTACTTCCAAAATATGTGTTGATGGGTTCTTTTTTCATCATCTTCACTGCCTATCAACCCTTGGCCCCCCACCAGTAGTATTTACTTCTGAACTAGTTCTTTCCAGTCTTTTCTTTCTGCCTGGACTCACCTCCTGGAAATATTTGTACTGTTGATTCCCTCACCTCCTTTCAAGTATTTACTCAAATGTTTTCTTTTCAAGGAGCCCTATCGTGACTACTCTATTTAAAATTATAACCAGTACATTTTTTTATTAGAATGTAAACTCCATGGAAGTGGACATCATTGTCTTTTGTTTTTAAATTGACGTATCCTAGGAGTGTAGAACAGTGTCTGACAATAGTAGGCACCCATTGCATATTAGTTTAATGGATGATTAAGCTAGAAAGTCCTAGTTTTATCTCTGGATTTGATATTGTGGGACATTGGGCAAGGCACTTCAGTCTCCTGAAATCTGGATTTTTCACTTATGGAGAAATTACAGTATGCTACTCCTAATTCATAATTTCATGGTGACTCTCAGATTTTCATGAAAATGTTTAAAAATACAGCCATCACTCTGCAGTTGTGTTGTGACTAAAGGACAGAAGCTGCAGAGGTCTTGGATGGCACGGTAGGCTCATGCCCAGTCCCAGAGCTGCCCTGGCTGTTGGCCCACATGGTCCCTACTGATCCTTGCAATATTGAAAGTCACACTCCAAGTGATCATGTACTTTGTGACCCAACCTTGTGTTAATGATTGTGCTCTGAAGTTCAAAAATACTGTTACCTGGGGTTTACAATTTTTTAATTTTAAGTAACTTCTTTATTAAATGTACTTGTGTCAGAAGCATTTGTCATTTTCTGAAACTGATGATTTGTAATTAGAACAGATTCACTGGGGCATAGAATTTTAAGAATCTTGGTTTAAAGAGTTCTTGATCATTTTTAATGAGTTTCCTACCTTTAGGCATTGTATTACATGCCTTTATTCATCCTAAGATTTGTAAGCTTAGAAACAAAATTTTTAGTTTTTACTGACAAAAGTAGTAGACATTTAGCTATGAATCTAAGGGTTTTCTAGAAAAGGGAGAAATGATTTTGCCCATTCATCTGGGGACTCCTAGAATCGTTTAGGGGTCTATTTTAGAGTGGCTGGAATTTCTACAATTATTTGTGGAGATGGAGACAAAATATGTTGTTCATATGGCCTCTCTAATTTCTTCCAGAATGTTATACTTGGGAAACACGTAGTATAACACAAATAGCAGCATTAAAAGATACCAACATGAAAACAGTCAGCAATTAAGTGTTTTATGACTAAGGAGACTATATCATTTCATAGGTGAGCAACAACTTAGCATACAGCTATTTTATAGAATAACTAAGTAGTTTTTTTACTCTTATCAAAATATGAAGTTTGAGGTGCCTGGGTGGCTCAGTGGGTTAAGCGTCCAACTTCAGCTCAGGTCATGATCTCACCGTTTGTGAAGTCGAGCCCCGTGTCAGGCTCTGTGCTGACAGCTCAGAGCCTGGAGCCTGCTTCAGTTTCTGTGTCTCCCTCTCTCTCTGCCCCTCCCCTGCTCGTGCTCTGTTTCTCTCTCCTTCAAAAATAAATAAACATTCCAAAAAAAATTTTTTTAAGAAAAGAATTCACTCAATTAGAAGCAAAGCAACAAGGTAATAATAAAATATTAATTCTTCTTTCTTCAGCCTTCAGGCTACAACTTTTTCCTTAAAATAAATGTAGCTTTGAGAAGATTATTTTTGTTGCCTGCAGCACAGCTTTTCAGCTCTGACTTTAACCAGAATTGTGCACTTGAATATTCATAAGTACAAATTGCAAACTCAAATCAGGATTATTTTTATAAGATACCAACTAGAAACAATGTCACCATTTATTTGGAAAAAACAATATGGTGAGTGGGATGGCATGAAGTTCTGGGAACAAAATTTTCCTAACCCTAAATTGGGCTGTGTTCTGACACATGGTCTGATAAGGCAAAATATTTTAAATCAGTGGAGTCCTGGAAAACCCAGGACATATGGCAGCCTTAGTTTTGGTACGAAAATAGGATCCCTTACTCAGACATGACTTTTTCAGCAAATTAAATGGCAGTACCCCACTACATTTATGGATTTCTTGACTTACTGATTCGGTCTCTTCTTAGCAGGTTGTAGACTCTCTTCAACGTATGTTTCCAGTCTTATCTATTGAGTCTACCCTCTCTCACAGTCTACCCTCCACCCATCTGAAGTTACTTAGTTTTGCTGTATATGCCATGCTGTGCACACTTTTGCATGTGTTCGTTCCTCTGTATGAAATCCTTTCCCCGACTCTTTGCCCAGATAATCTCTGCTGATTTCTCTAGTTTAAGCATATCTCCTAGGAGAAGGTGTCTTATGCCACTTTTTACTCTTATCTTTTATGTCCTGGTGCTTTCTCCGTGCCTTCAATTATTCCCTGTAAACCTCTATCACAGTGTATTGCACAGGATGATAAATTTTGATTTACTTTTTGTCGTCTCCCTAGAATAGTAAGCTGTCTGAGGGCATATTCGTTTGCTAGGGCTGTCATTACAAAATAACCCTGACTGGGTGGCTTAAACAATAGAAATGCATTTTCTTATATCTCTGGAGGTTGGAAGCCCAAGATCAAGGTGCCGGTAGCACTGGTGTCTCCTGCGGCCTCTCTCCTTGGCTTGCAGAGAGCTGCCTTCTTTTTGTGTCCTCACATGGTCTTCTCTCTGTGCACAAAAGCATTTCTAGTATCTTTTCCTCTTATTATAAGGGCACTCGTCATGTTGAATTAGTGCCCCACATTCTGACTTTATTTAATCTGAATTCCTTCTTTATGGATTCTATCTTCAAATAGCACATTGGGGGTTATGGCTCTGACATATGAATTTCGGGGAGGCAGGGCACCATTCGGTCCAGAATGACAGCAAAGCCCATTTCTCATTTGGATTCATACCCCTGCTTCCTATCAAACTGCTTGATACCCACTAAGCAAACAATCAGCAAATACTTACTAAAAGATCGGTAACAAGCAGAAGAAGAAGTGAATTAAACAACAGAAGACTGCTCTGCCAAGGTTTGATGGAATCGGAACTTAAGAAGAGACATTCACAGAGGCGATAGCCAAAGTTGTAGTAATGACATGATTGTAGAGAGAGAGTTCGTAGAGGAAAAAAGAGCAACGCTGCAAATTGGGAGGGGTAAATGAGAGAAGGGACGCGGCAGAAGAGACGTGGCATTGCATAGACTGAACCTGGAAGAAAAGAGTTTATGAGGGAGGGAGGACATTTGCAATGTTAAATATCGAAGGAGGATGAGGTTATTGGATCAATAAATAAAAATCATTGATGCACATCCCCCAGGATGGCTAAAATAAAAGAGATTGGAAAAAAAATACCAAGTGTTGGCAAGGATGTGAAACCACCAGAAACTCACACACTGCTAGCGGGAGTGTAAATTGGGACAACTATGATAGGAGAAGATAGGATTCAGTAGGCAGAGAGGGAAAGATCAGGACCTGAGGTCCCTGGGTGGGGAAAAACACCTATTTTGGAACAATGCTGAGAGTATGAACACAGCAAACCCCCTCAGGCATAAGTTTCCTCTTATGAATGTCACAGACCCCACCTACTCCCCCTCAGGTTTCCCTTCAGGAATTTAACAAAAGTCCTAAGTGTGGCCATAGACCACCCCTCATACAATGAAAATGAACCAATCAGGAATGGACAACCCAGCACTTAGAGCTATGCAGCCAATAAGGGTAGAATCTGAGAAGGAACAAGGGAGATGAAAAGGGGGAGGGCTGACCAGAACCTTATAAAACAAGGACCATCCCTACAGTCCTTGGATATGCACTTTCTAATGTCCCCTTTCTGTAAAGAGAGCTTTCCTACTATTCTTCCTTTCTAACTGTATATTCTAATAAACTTTTGCCTACTGCTCATTTCGTGTCCACCTCCTCATTCTTCGAAGCGGCGAGACAATGAATCCCGGGTATTGTGGTAAAAAATCCTGCAACACAACTGCTCTGGAAACTGGCAGTGTCTATAACATTACAACAGAAGATATGATACTCTGTGCCCCCTCTCCCCAACTTACCTCTAAATGGATGCTCAACAGAAATGTGTGCATATGTTTATTGAAAGGTACATGCACGGATGTTCATAGCAGCACCATTCATAAAATCTCTCAGATTGGAAGCTACTCGAATGCCTATCAAAAGTGGAATAGATAACAGCTGGTAATATATGTACACAATAGAAAGTTACAGGAATGAGATGAATGAACTATAACTACAAACAATGATACGGATAAACATATAATCCCAATGTTGGATGAAAGAAGACACATGCAAAAGAATACATACTGTATGTTTCCATTTATAGGAAGTTTACAAACCAACAACACTACTCATGGTTTCAGAAGTCAGAATAGCAGTTAACTTGTTGAGGGAGGGGGCAGTAAGTGACAGGAAGACATGAGTAGGAAGTCTGGAATTCCACTAATGTTTCCTGGTCTGGGTGCTGGTATATAGGTGTATTCAGTTTGTATACATTCAATGAGCTGTTCATTTATGATTTGTCCACTTTATGTATATTGATCTTTAAGAAACATTTTTAAAAGCAAATAAAATTCATAAGTAATGAAGTGATCTAATATTCTGATGGTCTGACCTAAGGAAAAAGAAGTTTTAAAGTATAGGTGTCTAAGAAAGCGTTACTGCAGAGAGGATAACTATGAGATTTTGTTGGTGTAATGAAAGAGCAGATTATGAGGGGTTTTGTCTAACTTAAGACATTTGGTGCAGGAGAAGTAAACCCACGGTACGTAAGCATAGCTGGGGCAGAGAAAGAGATTTTACTTCATTTTGGTTTTTTTCCTTTTAATTTAAAGTAGGGAATCACTCAAGAACAGAAAGGTATTGCAGGGAAAGAAAAAATAGTTTCTTTATCCTTCTAATTTCTTGGCAGGGGGCCCCCTGTAACAAAAGACAGATTAATAGAAGAAAAATAAACAGAAATGTATTAACATGTATATCTCATAGATATGAGAAATTAGTGTGGTTAAGGAGATGGTTTAGAATTCAGGCTTAAATAACTATCTTCAGCTAACTCAAAGAAAGAAGGGTGTGGGGAAGGCCACTTAAGGGGAGGTGACCAGGAAAAGCACAATAAACAAGGGTAAGGTTGGTTATGAAGATTTAAGTCTTCTCCATTGATGAGACTCTTCTGTGACTTGGAGCTGTCCTTCTCTTCCTGGTACAGAAAGGGAGATACCCTTACAGATGGAGATTTCCTTTATAAATGTAAATTTCCCTTAACTTATACCATTTTCAGAGCTTCTCATGTGCCTGCTGTTTCTCAGAAAAGAAATCTTAAACCGAAGAGGCGTATTTGGGGTGGCACACTCTGGATTCCTACGGTATCAGTGAGGGAGAAATTTGAGGTATCGTTGAGGACGGACGTTGAAAGTAAGTCTCAGAGAAGGCGTTGATGAGGGAGCATGGGGCAAGCCAAGGGCAAAGTACAAGCTAACAGCACCCCCACCCCTGCCAGGTGGGATATATGTGATATTCCTCAGACACTCCTGGCTGCCCAAGAACACGGGAAAGAAAAGAAAGCAAATGGTTGACTGATAGAGATCCCAGTCATGCAGGACAGGAGTCTCCTTCAGTTTACAGATAACTTAGTAAACTGCAGGAAAAAGGCAATCTTATCCGTAGTCTCATTTCCAGACCTATAGACTCTGTTTCGCCGAGCCCTAATACCACCCTCATCAAGATGGAAAGGGGTTTAAGTGCTTGCCATGGTGATGGGGGAAACTAAGGCAAATGAAAAATTAAATTCTCTTACCGCCTACAGTCCGCTGGCAAGTCCTTGAAACCGGCAGAGTACCCTCCCTCTAGGAGCTCAGCTGCCCTGATGATGACACTTTGCTGGAGGCAAAAGCAAATGTTGGCTTAACATTATTCCAATGCCCAGGATCCTGTAAGTCTATTTTAACATATAAAAATTCCTTTGGGAACTTCACATCCTGTGGCGGTGGCCCTCGTGGTTGTTCACAGCTGGATTCACATCTGGAGATCCTATCAGCCCCAAGAGGCCCATGATATTTTGTCCAATATTCTTTTTTTTTTTAGTGTTTTTATTTATTTTTGAGAGAGAGAGACAGCGTGTGAGTGGGGGAGGGGCAGAGCGAGGGAGACACAGAATCTGAAGCAGGCTCCAGGCTCTGAGCTGTTGGCACCAGGCCCGACGTGGGGCTCGAACTCACGGACCGTGAGATCATGACCTGAGCCAAAGTTGGACGCTTAACCAACTGAGCCACCCAGGCGCCCCTATTTTGTCTGATATTCTAGTGCAAGAAAGAGGTCCTAAGTCGTTGGTGACTCCAAGCGAAAGATCCCTGTGCCACTGGAAAACCGCAGCTAGAATGGTTTTCTTCACCCAGAAGCCAGGTCTCTTATTTCTAAATATGCCACCAGATATGCTCCTTTTGTTTTCTAAAGAGTAAACCTGAAAATATACTCCTTTTACTCACGGAACCATTAAATAGAGACTCATTTTACCACTTGGGTTCTTGGCCCTGACCAGCCTCCGACCCAGGGCTAGGTTTGTATCCACACGTAATCCTCTGTCACTGCCATCATCATCTGCTGCTTCTACCCCAATTTCTCATATTACACACTATCTGCCTCGTTAGCCCAAATTGGAGAATCTTAGGCAGAATCATCTGAGAAAATATTGGAGGTAGAAAGAAGCCATTACGGGCTGTTGATGCCTTGTTTGCTACTTTTCTGCTCATTTTACTGCACTTAACCCCCTAGAAAAGAAACTGAATTATAATCAACTGCAATTTATCAGTGCTAATGGAGGGGAGAAGAGGCACTGGTGACACAAGATTGCAAGTAATGAGAGAGAAATGTAGGGAAAAGACAACATATGCATATGTGCTTTTAGGTATTATAAATATCTGCCCTGATAACTTTGGGATTCAACTAGAATGTCTGCGGCCTGGGATGGGGAAGGTGGAGGAGCAGGACTACCCAGGGCTAGTGCGACTTTGATCGTTGCAGAGGCAGGGTGAGCCGTGTGAGAGACAACAACAAGCAGAAAATTGAGAGCTGATATGTGGCCAACTACAACGGAAACAGACGGCTATATCTGAGCCAGATGGGTATATGCCTTTCATTTTCTCATTTAAAAAAATTGCCACATTACTTGTATTCTATGACTGATGTTTCTATGAACGACCGGAAAGTAGACCTTTCTTGTGGGTGAACTCCAGGGAAAATTCACATGCAGTATGGCTCTCGACTTTTATTCCCGTAGAAATGGACGTGTGGCATGGTCCATCAGGCACGTGTCGGTCTGATGAAGGGGCCCGATCTGGACTGTCCTTGAGGGGTACTCACGTGGAAAGGGAAGACCGGCTGTGGCCGTGTGTGGAGAGGACGCCGTATTCTTACCACACCGACACCTCATCTCTGTAAGAAGGCAGGGATCATTTTGCTAGATTGCTCACCTAAATCGAAATAAATAAAGATCTCCATTAGAACTGAAATCTCCATTACTTTTTCCATTAGATTTGTTTAGGCTGTCCATACATAAAAAGGATAAAAAGGGCAGACACAGAATGGCAAAGAAAACTTTATTTTATTTTTATTTTTTCGCATTTTATTTATAGCCAAAAAAAAAAAAAATCAACGATATAGGAACTTGGGGTCTTAAAGACTGAATATGAGCCAAATCTAAGCAATCCTACAATTTTTCCCTTTCTAAAATGTTATTTTCTGTCTTGTCCTTAACTGTCACCTATGGTGTCATGGCAATCCATGACACATGAGACACCCTTCATCCTTGAAAGCTCATACTCCAGAGTCACAGTTTCTTAATATTTGTTTGGTTAAGTGCCACCTTCCAAGACCCAGTTATTACTGTAGCCAATTAACTAGTTCACTGGCTCATGAAAGCTGTAATGCTTCTGGAAGCAATAAAATTAAAGCTCAGAGCTCCTTTAAAAAAGCAGACAGAATTGGCAAGACTTTCTGTTGTTGTCGTAGGCATTGTTAGCTGTCCTTCATGTCTGAGAAGGCTGAGCTATCAAGAGTTTTACTGTATCCTTTGATGTATGAAGAATCCAATTCAGAGCATACCCTGTGTACATTTTGCAGAGACCAAGCCAGGCATTCGGGTTAGGGAGTGGGTATTAGCAAGGACTTCATGGCAAAGGTTTTTTGCCCTAGTAAATGTGGTAGCAGAAGCTGGTTAGCTCTTTACTTCTCTTTCCTCCGAGTCCAGAATTAGACCACATTTTCCAGCCTCCTACCCCTTGTAATTAGGAGTGTCCCCAGGACCGAGATCTGATAGAATGTGCTAGAAAAGTCATGTTCATGCCTCTAGGTCTGGCTCCACAGTCTTTCTGGCTTTATGCAGACAAACATGTAACAGGGAATCTAGTGTTGAAGATGATGGAGTCACATGGCAGGAGCCTGGGTCCTTGAATCATTGCTCTGAGGCCATCTGTCCACTGATTTGGAGGAAGCTTTATCGAGAAAAATACACCTCTATTCTCTGAAGCCACTGAGACTTAGGGTTTTCTCTGTCAAATCTTTGGTTTTTCCTTAGCCGAAACTCTAGACCGGCATATGTCTAAATTTAATGCATATTGGTATTATTTTGGCCCCCTGTGACAAGCAATTTTAGATTCACCCTTGTTAAAACAAATGAAGGTCTATGTATCTGCCAGTTATCTATTCCAAATCCTCGTAAGACAGGAGTTTTCTAAAGATCAGTTAATACAAGCGTTCGGAAGGCCTCAGTATGCAAAGCACTCTTGAAGGCGTTGGGTAGGGAGAGTGGCTGTGGAATCAATATGTTACTATCGGCCCACACGGAACCAAGGGGGACTGGGCACAGTGCACACGCTCTGTAACTGAGTGTTCAGGACTCAAAAAGAATGGTTACCAGAGGGGCTGGGGGGTTTGAGACTACATTGAGCTGATGAACCAGTGCTTGAACTCTGGAGCTGAGTTGATTTGGGTTTCCTTCTGAGGTCTCCTCAGGCCTGGGGATGCAGACAGAGACAGACATAGGAAGAGCGACAGTGCTTTTGACCCACAGTCCCATCCAGGAGGTTCCCTTGCACTCTTGCCAGAGATCTGTGTATTAGGCTCCCCAGACATACCTTATCCCTTTCAGGGTGTTTTTGTGGAAATAAACAAAGACCAGCCACATGAGGAGGCACAGGCTGTTTATCCTGGGCTCGTTATAGCAAGAGGGGCAGTGACAGTCGCTCGCATTTGGCAGAGACTGAAAAGCAGGTAGAGGATAGGAGAGCATCCCACAGGAGAAGGGGAAGGCTCCAGGGGGGCCCCTGATTGGAGCCTGCTGACCTGGGGAACCTGGAAGTGGGTTAAACTAGAACCGGAAGACCCATGCCATTGGGTTAGGGGTATGTATTTGGCTTTCTCTGGTTGGTCCCAAGTTGGAAGTGAGGTAGAATAGTATAGAACCTGTAAGTTATTAATTAAGTCCTGGACATTTGGGGTGGACCTTACGTAGGTTAGCTTCTTGTATTGTTACTAGAGATAGCACTCTGGTTTCCTGCAAGGCTGACCTGCAGCAGGTCGGCTTCCTGGGCTATTTATTGCAGATAGGGGGTTGGTTCCCTGTAGATGGGGGAGGGGCAGGTTGCCACAAGTTGTGGGTCAGAGTCTATTTTTTACATATGCCATTGCCTATATATATTCGGTCTCTTATTTGTTTATTTATTTTAATGATTTATTTTGAAACAGACCCCTTTCTTCCTTGCAGAGGACAGCTCGCCGTCCCCTTCCCCTGTCACGTTAAAAAGCCGCCCACCCTGCTGACTGTAAACCTGTGTCTGAGGAGAAGGAGTACCAGGAAATTCGATGCCCTCCCTGCCCGGGAGCAAGTCTCCTTGTCCTTCTTGGACACCTATACCAGAAAGATTTGGGGGTAAAATCTATCTCGTCAGTTTTAGTCTCTTCAATCCTTAAAATCTTTTTTTCTATTTCTGTTTTTTCCTGGGGGGCTGTGACATCCTCATAGAAGCCGGTCTGCTGGTGGCAGCTCACTGTGGCCGGCTCCTGGGTGGCCAGGCAGGGCGGGCCTCCCATTATGTGGCATTAAAAAAAAAAAGAAGAGATGAATTAATGTAAAGAGCTGGAGCTAACAAGTGGGTAGAGCTACTGGGTGTGTATAGATTCGTGCATATTTTTCTTTTTGAGCCTGTTGATTTATTCTGGTTTTAAATCAGAAATGGATCCAGTCAAAAAGAAAAAAAAATAAAATAGTTTACATTTCCTTCTCATGCTCCCCTTTAAGCTGCTCAAGGCTAATGACAGAAACCACTCCCCCAACCCATTTAGCATTCTATGTGTTTAAAAGACTCTCACGTATTAGCTCTTGGGAAGCCCAGCATTTTAAAACTTGCAAAATAGGCAGGCAGGGCATGATGCCATGTTTCCAACTCCCGGGGACTCATTTCAGGAGTTTGATTAACTCTTTGGTTCAAAGTATCTGCTTTGAAGAAGAGGTAGGGGGCATTCAAATGAGGGATGCTGTCTGCCAAGATCAAAGCGCATTGCACATTTTAAAGAGTCTAATTCACAGACCCTTGGATGGTTGTAGCACCAACTTGAAGCCTATTTGGTCAGAAGTGGCCACTTGAGCAGTCTTGGGGGTGGGCGAGGGCTTCTTTGTTTCGGAAAGTGCTTCCCATCCGGAAGAAGGAATGTGAAGTGAGGGAGCCCTCTTTTGGAGGAAAACGAAGGAGGAAAGTCAGGGACGGTGGGAAAGACCCAGTCAAGACTGGGGAGGAACACATAAGCTAAGGACTCTTGGTTTGTGTTTATTGGCAGGTAGCTCCTCCAGAGAAATAGTCTGAATTCAGATCATGGGAAAGCCATCATGCGTTTTTAAGACAGAGTATACTACCTACAGGGAAAAACTCTTCCAAATGTATCTAGATTATAGGTTACAGGTTAGAATTTTTTGCTAAGATGAGGAATTTTATTTTTTTATTATTTAAAAAAATTTTTTTGTTAATGTTTATTTATTTTTGAGAGAGAGACAGACAGAACATGAGCAGGGGCGGGGCAGAGAGAGAGAGGGAGACACAGAATCCGAAGCAGGCTGTAGGCTCCGAGCTGTCAGCACAGAGCCGGACGCAGGGCTCCAACTCATGAACCATGAGATCATGACCTGAGCCGAAGTCGGACGCTTAACAGACTGAGCCACCCAGGTGCCCCAGATGAGGAACTTTAAAGGTGGGAATAGGGTTGGGGGAGGTGTGTGTGTGTGTGTGTGTGTGTGTGTGTGTGTGTGTGTGTGTTGCAGGGAGCTGGCATCAGGCACTGTCTTCTGTTGGGGCATGAACATAGGACTGCTATTCGAATGTATCCCATCGTGGTCCTGGGTCCGCTTTTGTTCCTTTCCTCAAGACCGACCAGCAAAAGTAATCCAAGTGGCGAAAACCCATGACTGTTTTGAGTACTAACTTTGATGAGTGTGGTAAGCGACTTCCAATAGGACCACCAAGGATCCCCACCTCCTGGAATTCATACCTTTGCTTAATGCCTTCCCCTTGAAAGTTGGCTGCATGGAGTGACTCACTTGTAATGAATAGAACACAGAAGAGGTGTTGGGAGGTCGCTTCTGGACAGGGTTATAAGAGACTATGACTTTTATCCTGCTCCCACTTCTTTCTCTCTTGTCCTCTACCTTGCTTCCCTTGCCCCACGGGGAGGCCCACATAGCAAAGCAGCCTCTGGCTAATGGCCAGTAAGGAACTGAGGCTCTCAGCCCAACAACCTTGGAAGTATTGAATCCTGACAGTCACTGTGCAAGTGGATCCTTTTCCTGGAAAGCCTGGAGGTGAGTCCAGTTCACCATTCCCTTGACTTCCATCTGTGCCAGGCTGAGAAGGAGAGGGGACAGCTACGCCGTGTCCGGGTTCCTGAGCTACAGGAAATGGGACATAGTAAATGTCATTTCTGCAGCAAGAGATAATGAATGCATCGAGGTATTTTGCTTCATCAGTCTGCTGCTCCCTGACTCTGTCCATCCATGTAACTGCCAAGCCCTGTAGGGATTTATCTTTCTTTAAAGTTTAAAAGAAACTTCCCTTGTCTCTGGTTTTACAGCCACAGCCTGGTCCAAGGAAAGATTTAAAGTTCTTGGGAGAATTCTAGGGAAATAGATTAAGAGCCCTGACATTTGCAGAACGTCCTCCAGCCGCTTGTCCTCATTACCCACCCTGGGTTCTCTCGGTTCATCAAGTCTCATTTAGCTGTGCACCATGAGACGGCCTTCGGCTGCGAGAGACATAACATCTGAAAAAAGAAAACCCAGAGGATTATATCAGTAAAGGGCTTATTTTTCTGACACAACACAAATTCTGGACTTAGGTGGTCAAGGATGTTTTTTGAGCAGGGGTTGGCAAGACTTGTAAAAGGCTAGAGAGTGTTTCAGTTTTGCAGGTTGTACAGTCTCCGTTGCAGCCACTCAAGTCTGCCCTTGTCGTGTGGACACAGCCATAAATGATAGGCAGATAAACAAGAGGCAAATAGATGGCAGCCGTAGACAGTGTGAACAAACGAAGATGGCTGTCTACTGATAAAACTTTATTTATGAACAATAACATTGAGCCTCATATAACTTTATGTTTCATGAAATATTCTTCTTCTTCTGATCTTGTCCCAACAATTTATTTTTTTATGTGCATTATTTTTGAGAGAGAGAGAGGGAGAGCGAGCAGGGGAGGGGAGGGGCAGAGAGAGAAGGGGACATAGGATGCGAAGCAGGCTTAGTGCTGTCAGCACAGAGCCCGACATGGGGTTCAAACTCACGAACCGTGAGATCATGACCAGAGCCGAAGTTAGACGCTTAACCGACTGAGCTACCCGGGCGCCCCTCTCCCAACAATTTAAAAGTGTCAAAACTATCCTTCTTGCAAGGCTATATCAGATCAGGCGGCAGGTCAGATTTGCTGACTTTCGTGCTGGCCTCCTTCTACCTTCCTGCACTCACTTTCCTCGGGGGTGGTTTGGTCTTTATGGACCCATCATGACTGCTGCTGTTCCAGTCATGGTGACAGCATTCAGGACAAAAAGAAAGAGGAAGGGAAAGGAAGAAGGAGTGGTACCTAGATCAGCTCATCAGATGCCTTCCGAATCCCTCAGCTTAGGTCTCAATGGGCAGAACTGTGTCACTTTATTTTAGCTGAGCACACTGCAAACCTGATGGAATTTGGGGTTCTGTCCATAAGAAAGAAGAGGAAGAATGAATGTTAGAACGGCAAACAGCAGAGTGTACCAGGGCTGAGTTCCTGCTTTACCGTCTCACATGTGATCGGAGGCCATCTCCAGAGGTACAATTGTGTATTATAGCACAGATCATTCTCTCTTTTTTTTTTTTTTTAGTTTTTAATGTTTATTTTTGAGAGAGAGCGAGAGACAGAGCATGAGCAGGGGAGGGGCAGAGATAGAAGGAGACACAGAATCCGAAGTAGGCTCCAGGCTCTGAGCTGTCAAGAGCCTCAAGTGGGGCCCGAACCCACCCGCAGTGAGATCATGACCTGAGCCGAAGTCGGACACCCAACCAACTGAGCCCCACTGGGCGCCCAGATCTCTTGAAGCCTGATTTTGTAAAATACTTCCTCCCAATTTTCATCGGTGATTCATGTTATGTTCTGTCAGGGAACATCGATGAACTTCAAAAATTGGGATAAGCAAGTATTTCACAAATTTGACTCGTGATTTGTATTGTTGCCCACCACGATTGCAACGCACAGGTGTGTCCCCAGGATCTAGTTAATGCGGGCACCTTGCAGGCCCCGATGCCGCTGTAGCGAGTACGTCAGCCCGGTTCTTGCCTTGGACAGCTTGTCAGGACTCATTTGATAAAAGTAGCAACCAGATGCAAAAGCAACTAAAATGCTTGCTGCAGTAATTTCTAGTTCTTCCTAATTTGAGTCCTTAACTTTAATTCCCTTGAAATGGATTGCCAGCTGGGAATTGAAATAATTCGTTGTTGTTGTTGTTGTTACATTTTGTGTGGGTTCCACAGAGGTGTCTGTTTTGAGAAGCCTTTGGAGGGACTGACTAACCCCACAAGAGAGGGGCCAGTTAGCCTCGCCCTCACTCTGTGGAGGGCTACAGAAATCTCAGGGTCTCTGCTTGTTGGCAATGCCTGCCTGGGAATAGCACGCCAGATTCTGGGGTCTACAGCGGGAACACTTTCTAGAAAGGGGACACCTTATGTGGCATATTAAAAGAGATGGCCCCAGCACCTTTACTGGGATTTGGACATTTAACACTAAAACCTCTGAATAAAAGAGCATGACAAATACGATCATCCCTGCAGTACAACCATTGCCTTCTGGCTTTCTGACTAGCTGCGGCCCTTAAAAGAAGTCACTTGTTTCTTTACGTCTCAGTTTCCACTTCTCACCACCTGCTCCCATCTCGCTCTGAAAGGGTATAAAATAACGTATAAGAGCACAGGCTTTAGCATCGAACAGAGTTGGGCCCAAGTTTTGGCTCTGCCACGTGCTCCCTGGGTGAGCTTGGACGAGCTGCTTGATCACCAGGAGCCTGAAGTCCTCCTCTACAATGGGACTAACGTGATCAATTTCCTGCTTCGTCTTCAGGATAAAACAGGAAATACGTATGTACTATTCTTAGCATAGTACTTGACAGCTAGTTTGCTTGCAAAAATTTGTCACATACTAGGAGTCTTTTTTGTAGAATCATGTGATTCTTTTACTTACTACTTACTAAGTCCCTTTGTGTAATAGCCTCTGAATTTAAAACTCTGAAGTGAAGTCTTTGCTCTTCAAAGAAATGAGTTCATCTCATTAGACAAGCCCGGTCAGCCCGTGTGATAGTTTGGAATTCCCTTTCCAAAAAATAACTATTTATTGAGTGCTTATCATGAGCCAGGCACAGTTTTAAGCACTTTGCATGTATTATTTTATTAAATCCCCACAATAACGACATAAAGAGAGGAGTGTTGTTAATTCTAACATTAGAAGGAGGGACTGAGGGACCGTCACCTTGTCTGAGGTTATTCAGCTGGTCAATGGTAGAATGGGTAAGGCCAGTGGCTCACTACTGGTGGGGGGGGGCAGTGATTCCCAACCTGACCCTCCCCATGGAACATTTAGCCACATTTTCACCACTGTCTCAATAGTCAGGTGGGTGCTACTGGCCCCCACACAAAGAATTATCCAGCCCAAATGTCAGCAGTGCCAAAGTTAAAAAAACCTTTCCTGGGATGTCTGATTCCCGGGTTCATGTTCTCAGCTGTTTCTTTATCCAGTTTCCGTATATTTTCTACAGATCACAGAAAGATAACTTAAATACAAAGTGATAACTCATGGGTCTCCTCAGGTTTTGTATGCCATTCTGAAAAAAAACTTTAGGAGTGAGTAAGTATCTGAGAATGGTTACGATTTGGGTTTGCAAAGCAGTTAATTATCGAATGAATAATGTTAAACATCCAAATGTAATACCAGAAAAAGGAAAGAATCCACCCCGTTCGATTCAGAAAGAGCAAGTTTCTATGAGTACGACGCTGAAGTGATGCTTCAGTGGAATTGCAGAATACTCAGGGGGTGGCCCCGTGGGCGGTGACAGTGACTCCGAGCAGAGGCTTGCCTGCCAGCTTTCTCTGAAGCCTGAAGAACTAGGCAACAGGTCACAGAATTTGTGACAGGCCTGGAAAAAAGCCAAAAACACTTCTGAGGTTGCGGCATGAGAGCCCAAGAGGATCAAGGAGAGAGGTGAGTTCCTGCCCTCATGAGGCTTATGCTTTTAGATGAGACGGAAAATGAACAAACGAACAAGTAAATATATATTTTGGTATCTGTCGCTGACAAGTGCCAGGAAGAGAATTATGGCAAAATGGGGGGGCTGGGACCATTTTAGGCAGGGTCTCTGGGAAGTCCTTTCTGGGAAGACAGCATTTGAGTAGAAACACAAATGAAATGAGGGAATGAGCCACACAGCGGAATAAGGACAGGTGTTCCAGAAAGTGATACAGTCTGGGGGCAGGATAGACTGTCTTTTTTCCCTCCAGGAAGAGCAAGAAGACTCCTGTGGCAGAGAGAAGTTAGCAAGGAGAGCCTGAGAGAGGAGGAAGGTCAGAAGGGCCGGGCCAGCAGGGCCAGCAGGTGGTGGTGAGAGCTGAGGCCTCATTCTGTGTGAGGGAGAAGGGGTTGGTGGTGGTGGGCAGGGATTTGAACACATGGGCGGTTTTCCAAAGAATCACCTTGGATGCTCTGAGGAGGACCAGTAGGAGGGGCCAAGAGTGGGAGCATGGTGGCTGGTAACAGTTTGGTTACAGTTATTTGGTTTGGTTTGGTGACAGTTTGGTCTGGTTACAGTTATTATGTTGGGTCCCTCTTTTGTCTTTAGAAGAAAAAAGGATGGGGAAGATGGACTTTGGTTGGCCCTTGATCTTGGGCTCGGGTCTTGGCTCTATCATGCCACCTTGCCTACCGTCTCTGACACAGAGACGGTTATCTCCCATGACCATGGAGAGAAGTGATGAGGAATGTTAGGTTGAGCACCTACCATGGTTCCTGGCATTAAATGTCGTTGGTGTTTGTTAAATGTTCATTTCATTCCTGCAACGGATTGAATGTTTGTGTCCCCTCCCAAATCCATGTGGTGAATGGTACCAATGAGATGGTATTTGGAGATAGGGCCTTTGAGAGGTGGTTAGGTCATGAGTGGGACTGGGGCCTTTATGAAACGGACTCCACAGAGACCCCTCACATTCTCTTCCTTGTGAGGACACAACCAGAAGACCACTGTCTATGATCCAAGACATGGCTCCCCCCCAGACACTGAATCTGTCTTCGTCTTGGACTTCCAGCTTCCGGAACTGTGAGAAATAAATGTATGTTGCTTATTATTTTTGTAATAACAGCCTGAAAATACTGAGATAGTCATTTTGACTAAGATGACAATTCTCATCACCACATAAAATGGATCCCCCCCACCAACACCAGGCGCCCTGACTGTCCCTCACCCTAGTCTGTCTATTGCTCTGTTAACCCTGTCAGGAATGGGAGCGCCATGAAGGCAAGGACTCTTGTTTCCTTGGTCACTGCTTTCCTACTGCCCACAGAGGTGTCTGACATTGAGTACTTATGCCTCAACTGATACCTGATGAATGGAAAAAAATGAATTTGTTTGAGTATTTATTAAAATGAGGACCTTGGACTTGAATCCCGGGCAGTTCCATATGTGGACCATCAAAAGCCTCAACTACCATCCAGTCAGGAGTCAGGGTTGCTTTGGCTAATGTGCATGATTCGGCAAGTGGCTTTCTTACTTATTCATTAGCCTAATTATGTCCTTCCCAAATCTGAATGGTCCAGCTGGGTGGATAATCTTGCCTATAGATTGTTCTTCAAACTAGAATAGACAAGACCATTTACTCTCTTTTTAGAATCTCTGAAACTGTTTTGAAGAGATATTTTAGATGAGAAAAAAAACAAAAACCTCTCCATCCTTTATTCTCTGGTATGTGAATTGGGGCTCAGAAATTGATAATCAGAAGCATTTCTCCCCATCAGCTTGATGAGAGAAAGTTCCGGAAAAGAGATACAGGAGGGTGCTGAAAGTGAGATTCTTAACAGGACTTTATAACGTCACTGGGACATCTCCCAGGACACTCCTATCCTCTGACAGTGATAGAAAGCAATATTTCTTGGAGTGAATTGCCAAATAAGATGACATTGGTCTGAAAAATAGGGTATTAATAACCTTGAAGGACTGAAGTTATTACGTGGTTAATGATGCCCTTTTCCCCCATGTCTTCTTGATAGGTCATCTTTGCCATTAGTAATTAGAACATGAGTTAAAATGCATGCGGAGTTCTAAAATGCCATTTCTTGTTAAAAGGTTAGCACCATCATGAAGTTTCAGGGAAACTATGAGGCCATCTCTCTTGTTTTCTTATAAGTATGTATAGACAAAAGGCTTATTATCAGCCAAGCCGAAGATTATATGATTGCAAAGGGAGTAAAAGCTTGGTTTCTAAATCTTCAGTGAGTTGATATCATGAATGGGTGAGGTGTTAGAAGGATGAGTTACTGTTTTCGCCCGTGCGTTCGGACTGTAGATATAGATGGGGGGTTTCATGGTGACCGACATAATTATCTTGAAACTTCCAATATATGTCAAAATATCATAAAGTCCAACACTTGAGGCATATGATGCCAGTACTCTGCTCAAGAAAAATTTTGCCCGGAATAAGGATAAAGACCTTCACATTGTTTCCTTGGACCATGAAGAACTCATGATAGAAACCACGTTTGCCAGAAACTGGAAGAAGATGAAATTGGATTTGAAGCATCACAAAGTGACTGATAGGACCCTGTCATACCCGAATCAAAGTTCAAGGCAATCACTGCTTTATTTTAACCACACACCTTCACCAACAATTATAAAGAATTAAGAAGGAGTAAAACATAGAATTTATGAACCGCTGAGCAATACGGCGGCAGATAAAATGTAGATGTTTATCACCTTTTCCTTTAAAAAGGTCTTTCATATCTTTTAGCTTATTGAACACTCAGAACAACTCTCAGGGTTCCTGTTTTTCTTCTGCTCATTTTACAGGTGCTCAGGGACATTTAGGAAAGTATTCCAAAACATTACTCTTGGGTGGCAGAGCCCGGAATCCTTGTGGTTTTACCTGTAATGTCATGCTACTTCTTTAAGTCCGGTAAGATCCTGGCTTTGCACGGGCATCAGCTGCTCCCCAGTAGGTGTGGCAGGTGGGTAAATGACAATGGCGGAAAACGCTCCTGTTACCGCAAGGAGGGGATAAAATAAATGTTTAAAAGATCATCGGGAAAGCCACTAAAGGGAAGGAGTCCGGCCCCAAATGCTGAAGAGCAATTGGGTGTAATTGTGTGCCATTTACCCGAGCTCCTTTCTGGGCTGAAGTGGGCATATTTCGCCTACATTTTAAAAATCAGTTATTCGGAAGGCAGCCAAAAAAACCAGGAGAGTATAAAGGGCTTTGTCAGAAAAAGGAGTGGTTCCTGATCACAGTTTTCTCAGTATTCTCCTCCTGCCATAACCTCCTGATTTTTGGAGCTCGGCGTTTGCTCGAGTATTTCCAGCTTGCTGACATTCATGGTCCGGGTTTTAACAGTGGTTAAGTCTCCTGTGCTTTGGATACAAAATGATTAAAAGCAAGAAACTGCAGTGGCTTCCTAACTGGTCTCTCTGCTCCCGTCTCTCTGCCCCTTCTGGTCTCTTCTTGATGGCACAGTCTGAGTGAGCTCGTTAAAGATCATGTCATCATCTGGTCCCATTCCCTGCAGTGCTTCCTCCCCTCCCCCCACGCTCATGAGGGTGAAAGCCAAAGTCCTTTTAAGGGCCTGGAGAACCAGATACAACTGCCCACCTCCCTCAACCCAAGTCCCTGCCCGCCTTCTAGCACTTTCTCTCTCCCTCCCTCTCATTTGCTCAGAATCGGCCACCCTGGCCTTTTTGCAGAGGTTTATTCCTCACAAGATTCAGATCTTTCTTCAAGTGACTTCTTCTCACCCAATCTTAGTATGCAATTTGCTTCAAAATCCACCCTATCCCTCTTGGCCTGTTCTTTCATTTCCCCAGTGCACGTACCCCTACATAATTTCCTCAGTGGTCACCTATGCTGTATTATCCCTCTCCTCGAGATGTAAACCATATGAATGCAGCTTACAATGGGAAGGATTGTTTGTTCTGTTTTCTGTCCTCGTTTGTTGACCTAGCCCATGTGCCTAGACGGTGCCTGGCATTTAGCAGGAATTCAACAAACATTTGTTGGATGAATAAGTAGAAATTTCTATTCTTTTTTAAATGTTTTTTAATGTTTATTTATTTTTGAAGGGGGAGAGAGAGAGAGAGAGAGAGAGAGAGAGAGAGAGAGAGAGAGAGAATGAGTGGGGTAGGGGCAGAGAGAGAGGGAGACACAGAATCTGAAGCAGGCTCCAGGCTCTGAACTGCCAGCACAGAGCTCAACGCAGGGCTCGAACTCACAAACTACGAGGAGCTCAAGTCGGTCATTTAACCAACTGAGCCACCCAGGCGCCCCTAGAAATTTCTATTCTTAATGATTATATAAACATTATTGAGAACTGAGGAACTTCCGATTACATTTCCTTCTCTGTGGTTCCAATGTCAGTACCTCCATGCAACTGAAGGACAAAATGTTCAAACTGATTCTACTTTCTTGTTCTCTTCTGAAGCAAACACATAAAATAGAAGGAGGCATGGTCCAGATGTAAGGCAATTTGAAGGTGGCATGATTTTAAGAAGCTGTTCTTTTTTCATAATGTCTCTCCTCTGCTCTATTGTAAAATGTCTTTACTCCGAGCTATTTTCTGACAGCTTGTGTACGTTCCTGTAGCCCTCGTGACTATAGAAGGCAAGACGTAGATGGTAAGAATACGAGCTACCTGCTTTTTGAGCACCTACTATGTGCAAGATTCTCCCTATGTGGCAACCAGCATTCCAGTCCCTTTTCATTTGTTGAGTGGCAGACAAGTGTGAGCTCCTGGCCCAAATATTGGGAAGGCTCCCTTCCCTCCCTGTGGTCTTCGGAGGGTCCCCAGGACTGGCTCGCATTCCACCAGCTCCCGACGCCTGACTAGTCCAGCGCCTGGTTCCCTCCAGTCACCAGCAGCTTTCTCACCGCATCCTGCGGGCACTCGAGGGTGGTGTAAGGAGATTAGAAATGGAAAAGAAATGAAGCTATCAGCATCGTAAATCTATGCATCTCGAGTCCGTACACTGTATTCCCACATGCGGTTTCTTTCATTGGCTGAACCTCTTGCTGAACGGGCCGTTCTTCCTCATGCTCCCCCCTAGGGATTCCTGGACGCTCCAATTGTTATCCTCTTTATCTTTGCCAAGTGCCTATTTCAGTCTTTTGTCCAATTTTCCATTAGTTCCCTGTCTTTTTCCTTGTAAGAAAGAGAGGGGTGAGTTATGGGGCCTGCCATAACTAACTGTTGGGGCCCCTACAATCTAAGACAATCAACGTTTATCCTGCAACTAATAGAAGAAATTAGAGGAAATATAGCAGATATTCGAAGTCTGTATTACTTCAGGTTGTATTACTCCTAATGTTAAGCTCTGGGGAGATTAGGTATTATAGACGTTTAGAGTTAATTGCATTGCATTGTATATATTAAACTAATTTGATTCTTTTTCATAAGACTCATTAGTTTTCAGCTTCACAATACTGCTTAAAATGAAACTGTTCAAAGGAACATATAGAAGGCCTATCAGAAAATAGCTTTCATTAATAGCATCCCATGATATAAAAGTAATTTCTACTTTTATTTACTATTTCCTGTCACCCTGAAATCAATATAAACATCGTTAGTCTGCAGGAATCTACCTTCTTTGTTTTAAATATGGAAACAGCTGCCATTCTTTTTGTTAGATAAAATTTTAAATTCGGAGTACAGTGTACATGTAGAAAAGTATCCATGCTATAAGCGCACAGTTTGATGTGGTCCATAATTATATAAAGAAATAGAACATTAGCAACCAAAAGCTCTCCTCATGGTCCCTTTCAGTTATTATTTTTCCAAAGGTAACCACTATCCTGACTTCTAAGACCAAAGATAATTTCGCTTATGTTTGCACTTGATACAAATGGTATCCCGTAGTGTATAATTCTGTGTGTATGTCTATTTTTGTTTTTGAGATCATCAGTATAGCTAAACGCAGCCATGCTTTCATTGTTGTATACTATTCTGCTGAATGACTGACTATACCACAATTTAAAAGTTAATTCTAATGTGAATGGAAATGTCTTTTGTTGCTCATGTGGATATATTTGTGTTGAGCATATGTATACTTTAAGCTTCAGGAGGTACTACCTTAGAGTTTTCAGAAGCCCTTGTATCATAGACTACCTGCCCCCAGCATGAAATGATAGTTATAATTACTCTATAGTCTTGCAATGTTTGCTATTCTTAGTCTTTTTTAAAAAAAAAATCGGGGTGCCTGGGTGGCTCAGTCGGTTGAGTGTCCGACTTCGGCTCAGGTCATGATCTTGCGGTCTGTGAGTTCGAGCCCCGTGTCGGGCTCTGTGCTGACAGCTCAGAGCCTGGAGCCTGCTTCGGATTCTGTGTCTCCCTCGCTCTCTGCCCCTCCCCCACTCATGCTCTGTCTCTCTCTGTCTCAAAAATAAATAAACATTAAAAAAAATTTTTTTTTAAAAATCATTTTATGTGACAGAGAGAGAGTGTGTGCATGTGCATGTGTGAGTTGGGGAGAAGGGCAGGGGGAGAGAGAGAGGGGAAGGGAGAGAGAGAGAGAATCTTAAGCTGGCCACACCCTCAGCACAGAGCTTGACTTGAGGCACTATCCCATGACCCTGGGATCATGACCTGAGCCAAAACCAAGAGTCGGATTCTCAACTGACTGAGCCACCCAGATGCCCCTATTCTTAGTCTTTAAAAATTTTACTCATTCTAACAAGTGCGTAGTGGTACCTCATTGAAGTTTTAATTTTCATTTTTCTGATGACTAGTGGTTGAGGACCTTTCCCTGTTTATTGCCAATTTAGATGCCCTTTTCTGTGAAGTGCCTATTTAAGTCTTCTGTGCAGTGTTCTCTTAT
Organism: Paguma larvata; assembly: GCA_030068075.1. Taxonomy (NCBI): domain Eukaryota; kingdom Metazoa; phylum Chordata; class Mammalia; order Carnivora; family Viverridae; genus Paguma; species Paguma larvata. Next base: position 10,360,982 of record CM057839.1, on the reverse strand, counting down.
TTATCTATCTTTGTAAGAATATTTTAAATAAACAGGACATAAGTCTTTTGCCAGTTATATGTATTGTAAATATCTTCTCCCCTTATATTTTGTCTTTTCATATGCTTAATGTTGGTTTTTTTTTTTTTTTTACATACAGGAGTTCCTAATTTTAATAAAGTCAAATTTATCAATATTTTCTTTTGGAGTTAATGGCGTAAGCACCTGTTAAGAACTTCTGGTTACTCCAACATCATAAATATATTCTCTTATGATATCTTCAACAACTTTGAAATTTTACTTTCAAATTTGGATCTACAATATAACAGGAATTGATTTTTGCTTATGGTGTGAGGTGAAGGTCAAGATTAATGTTTCTTCCATGTGGATATCCAGTTGATCCAGTACTCAGCATAACCTTCTTGACTAATAACAGTGGATTGATAAAGTTATGATAATGAAAGTTGAGAATTTGCAGGATGGTACTCAGAAAGCCATATTACAATAAAAATAAACTAAAATAAAATAAAACCCAACAAACAGCAAATACTGGGTGGTTGACTATGAATGTAAGACATATTGGGGCATATAATAACTTACCTTCAAATTTATTCCCTTTGTGGCTGGGAAATGAACATAGAACCTCCTTTTGAAAAATAACCTGACTTTCAAGTTCATCACAACTGGTATCTTGTGAACATGACATTTACACAGGTATTTAGAATTCTTAACCATATATGGCCTCATTCCTTCCTTCCATTATATCCTTTTACATTATATGATATCTTTTACATTCCTGTAATATGAATCCTTTATTTCCAAGCTTCATGTAAAATCAGATAATTTATCATTCTTTCTATCCTGTTGTGGGAGGTGAAGGAAAAAATGCACAGAGAAAAAACTTTAAATTCTGTTTGTTGATTAGTTTAAGGGAGTGTATCTACTTTTCTTTTTTAATGAATTTGGAATTGCTATTGTGTAACATAGTAGCTCCCCTTTGTCCCCAGAGAGTACCTTTTAAGATCCCTAGTGGACTCCTCAAACCATAGATGCTACTGAGCCCTATATATACTCTAGGTTTTTTCTTTTTTAAATTTTTTTAATTTTTTTTAACATTTATTTATTTTTGAGAGACGTAGAGACCGAGTGTGAGCAGGGGAAGGGCAGAGAGAGAGGGAGACACAGAATCCGAAGCAGGCTCCAGGCTCTGAGCTGTCAGCACAAAGCCCGACGTGGGGCTCCAACTCATGAACCATGAGATCGTGACCTGAGCCGAAGACGGCCACTCAACCGACTGAGCCACCCAGGCGCCCCACTAGGTTTTTTCTTGTACATATGTACCTATGATAAAGTTTAATTTATAAATTAGGCATAGTAAAAGGTTAGCAACATTAACTTATGATAAAATAGAACAATTATGACAATATACTGTAATAGAAGTTGTGTGAATGTGACTTGTCTCCTATCTTCTCGTACTGTACTCCCTCTTCTTTTTGTGATGTTGTAAGATGATAAAATGCCCATGTGATAAGATGAAGTGGCATGAATGACGTAGGCATTGTGACATAGCGTTAGGAAACCTGCCCACCTGACCTTCTGATGATTCACCAAATGGAGGTTCATCTACTTCTGGGCCTCGGTTGACACCATGGGCAATTGAAATCTTGGTAAGTGAAACCATGAATAAGGGGAGTGGGGGACTACTGTGCATTTAAATCCCTCAGCATATTATTAGAACAGTCTATTAAATTATGCTTCTATGAGATGTATCTATCCTTTTGCATATGAATATTATGTAAAACCATTGTCATGCGTTTCATTTGCTCTCCACACCGTGACTTGTGGGGGTACAGTTTGTCTCCGAGCACTTAAAAACTAGTTACAGGCTAGTGGATCAGATCAGAGAACAAAACATTTGATAACTTGTTACTTTTTATTAAGGATAATAAATGTAAATGCATGTCTCAAAAGTATTAAAGAGGACTATCTTCATGGCTTCTGTTTATCAAAGGACTAGAGGAAGCTTACGTAGAATTTAAAATGAGAACTATTGACTTTATAGGAAGTGTCCTCCAGGAAGCGAGGTTGAGCATATGGTGCTTGCCATGGAATCAGAGGGGACGGGAAACCCAAGGGTGAGGATGTGGAGTTTTCGCCCCACTTTAAGCGAAGCCGAGCTAGACATTAAAGAAAAAAAGAAAAAAAAGAAAGTTATCTGCAGCTTTTGCCATCCAGTGATTCTTCAGTGACCTTAGGAAACCTGCCCACCTGGACCAAATTCAGGCATTCATTAAGAGAAAGACCAAAACAGGAGCTTGTAAAGGCGGTGGGAGAGTTAAATAGGAGGGAGGGTCATGTTTCTCAAGAGATTTGAGGAGATGTGCCTCTGCTGAATGGCACCCATTGAATTTAATTCAGTTTTTTGGGTGTCTTTGCCGGAGCAGACATCAACACAGAGTGCAAAACCAGGGATGACATTGGACTTGGCTCATACACACATCAACCGTAAAGTCTACTGCCTACCACAAACAGATCTCCAGCTAAAAGAAAGTAAAAAATTAACTCTGTTCAGCAGGTCTTCTCTATAATCCATGGCCTGTAATGTTATCTGGCCAATGAAATAGTAGAGTATTTGGTTCTTTTAAAGTCCTATTTTGTGTTTGAAGTTCCTTTTACCTTCTTAAAATTCTTACTGTGATCACATTTCTCTTTGCAGCCATAACTCTTTTCCAAGGTAACTTTCCAATTCATTAAAAAAACGAAACAAACAACTCCCCCCATAGAGTCCTCTATATCCCCCAAATGTGCCTTTGCTTTCTTTTGGCTTAATTTTAATTTGTCCTATTTTTTAGCAGGATATACAACTCTAGGTGTGGCTAGAGTTCTATTTTCATGTAGACTTGTGATCTGACAGATGTTTACCTTAGTGTTAAATTTTGCAATGGCTTTTTCAACTCTTTCTTTGCTTTATAGTAGCTTCATGTGAAGCCCTGAATTCTTCTGCTAGCATTTCACATATAATTATTTTAGTTGTCTCTGAAATACTATGCCTGGAGTGAGCATCCCTTAGCCTCCTGGGAAATATATACAAATATGTTTTTGAGATCCATGCCTAATATAACTGCTGCTGTCTCTCTCTTAGAAGGAAGGGGCAACAGCTCTTGAGTAAGAAATATTATTACCGAGGGATAAAAATCCTAAAACAATTTTGCTACCTGCACTCAAAATATAGTTATGCTGACAGAGCCTGTAGACAATGTTTTTAGGGTAAAGAAACTCTATTCCTGATAATTGAAAAGGAAAAAAAAATCAGGAAACTGGGGGCTTTCTGCCACTTTCTCCCTGGATGAGACCTCTGAATGCATGAAAACACTCTGCAAGGACACTAACTCTGCTTGTGAGTTTCACTGGAGCCACCAAATCAACTACCAACGGGGATGCAGTTAGTGGTGTAAATCCAGAAGGTGCAATTTTGTGATTGAATGGTAACATCAGTATTTCCCCCAGGGAAATTCAAATCAGACAATTAAAACAGAGCTCTGTAAGTTTCTCTATGTTTTTCTCTCAAGGAAAAGGGATATTAATGTTGTATTGTGTCCTTTTTCACATTCTTTGTTGTCGAGACCAAAACGATGGTCCCAAATTGGTTGACCTCCCTGCCTCTAACAATATAGGGTCCAGCTATAGCGGAAACCCAGTGTCATTTCCCAAATGGATTTCGTGTTGTCCATCCAGCAGCAGCTAAGTGACAGAAAGCTAGCTTGCTGATGGATATCTTGGAATATTGCAAGTCCTGTGTCTCAAGGAGGGGAAAGACAATTAGTGAAACAACAACAAAAAGCTGTTGACCTTTGTCCCTTTTTTTGCCACTAATCTCTTAAGCTCTGACGAGGCTTCGTTGATCTCCCGTGTGAAATTAGGGCGAAGGCCCTTGGGCTCGCCTTCCCTGAGCGTCTATGCAGACTGCTGGCCATTAGTAAGAGGGGATTTGATGCTCCTCTCATCTTGGGATGGATGGTAAGAAATGTATGAAAATACTGGGTCCTGGAGCCTAAAAGAGGAAATGATAGCTAAAAACCAAAATAGTCTAGCAGATCTCGAGTGGCATAGGGCAGTGACATTTCATCTTGGTAAGGACTTTGTTTGTCCTAGGTGAGGGCTGGAAATTGCTTTTGAGGGTGGAAATGGAGGTAATATCTCCAAGGCAGGTGCCCATGTTCCAGCAGGCAGCAGCGTGGCATGACCGGGATTGGCTTCAGGTGAAGGAGATAGAGGACCTTAGGCTGCCCAAGGAGCCCTCCCCCTTGTGGAAGTTGGAATAACACACCAAACACCAGAAGGAACAACTAGTGAGAACTGTCTTGAAATAGCGATGAGTATTGGCTGCATCCTTTTAGGTATCTCATCATTTCCTCTACGACATTATGCTTTCTCTCCCCAGATCTTTCCGTTGTGTTTTATCGTCAAATAAAAAGGAGAAACTGCACCCAGAGTCCAGAGGGACCACTGTAACCACAGGATCACCATGACCCTCTCTTTGACCCAGAGGAAGGGCCCCCTCAGATGGCATCAGACTGGACGAGGGACTTCCGAATGGAACAACATGTTGCTACTGTATCCTGGAAGGTCCAACTATCTCCACTTACAAGGGTCTTATGTATCTCCATAAGGTTTGATAAGATGCCCACAATACCTACATGGTTCTCTTCTGGCTGTGAGAATTGGGAAGTTTTGTGTGCAAATGTAAGGGTTCGTGTACGCTTCAAAGCTTACAGAGGATTTGAAACCATCATTCCTTAAAAAGGTTTTTAATGTTTATTTTTGAGAGGGAGAGAGAGAGAGAGCGTGCAGGCAAAGAGAGAGAGGGAGACACAGAATCCAAAGCAGGCTCCAGGCTCTGAGCTGTCAGCACAGAGCTCGACGCAGGGCTCGAACTGTGAGATCATGACCTGAGCCGAAGTCGGATGCTTAACTGACTGAGCCCCCCAGGCGCCCCAAGAAACCATCATTCCTAAGCACTTCTGAGGAAACCTGTTGCCCCCACTGCTCACTATTGAAGGACCAGGCGAGATGGGGACAGCCTGTGGACCGGTGTGAAACATAGTGAAGTTCAGTGGAGGAATGGGGGACGTTCAGAAATAGGGTCAATAAGAAGTGGTCGCCAATGATACAAAAGACGGAAGAATCAAAGGCGATGTGGAGATTTCTAGCTTGCTCAAGTGAGTAAATGATGGTTCTTCCTTCTCATCAGAGGAAGACAGAGCGTGGAGTACTGTTAGCTGCTCAGTTGCATGGAGCAAGCAGGCCGAATAGCCATAGAGGTTAGGGAATACTCAAATATTTCCATGGTAAAAAGTTTCCGTTAAATGCCCCATTCCATTCAGTGTCACTGAAGCCCCTCGAGCACTGTCATGTCCTCTGGGGTCCCTTCGTTTACTTACCTTTTAGGAACAGGTGGGTAGTGCTGGCCCCACTGCTATAATTGCAATCTGTTCTGATTGGGCAGTGCCATGCTTTAACAGTTTTTGAATATTTTGGATATCACCCTTGGTCCCAAGAGATGAGGGCATTGTGGGGATGGTGTCCATGGTTGGTGTAGGAGAATCATAAATAGATAAAAAAAAAAATGAAATGTATGTCTTCGAAGGCTGTCAAGGTATTTTAGTCTGCTTGGGCTGACATAAAAAGTCCCACAGACTAAGTGGCTTAAAAACCAGAATTTTGTTTCCTCAGAGTTTGAGAGATAGAAGCCCCGAATCAAGCCATCAGTAAGATGGGCTTCATTCTGAGGTCTCTCTCTTCAGCTTGTAGATGGCTGTCTTCTTCTTTATCTTCACATAATCTTCCCTCTGTGAGTGTCTGTGTTCTAATCTTCTCTTTCTATAAGGACATGTCATGTTGGATTAGGAGTCCACTTTAATTACCTCACTTAATCTTTATTTACCTCATTTAATTTAATTACCTCTAAAAGTCACATTCCGAAGTGCTAGGGGTTAAGTCTTCAACATCTAAATTTAGGGGGGGTCAGAATTTAGCCCATAACACAAGGCAAAAACTAGAATGTAAATTCAAACCACATTGGCAAAAACAGGTTCAAAACCTAAATGTAGCGTCAGGAAAGATAAGAAGGCGGATAGGTGACCAGGAGGAGTTTACGAGCTAGGGTGCCACCTGGAGGGCTTGGACCCTAAATAGTTTCCTTGATTGTAGAAAATCAGGAACCATTTGAACATAGAACAACTGAGGAGCCAGGCTCGATGGCTCTGGATTCCGTTAAGGGAAAGATATCTTTCGGATTTGCAGTTGGAGATTTCCAGAAAGCTGTGGGAGGTCAGAGTTTGAGCTGAGAAGGGTGATGTTCCCTAAAGTGGAGATTTAGGATTCAGCCACACTCAGATGGTGATGAGTCCCACTCCTACCTCTAGTAGGGTGGGGGTCTGTCTCAAGGAAGTGAACCACTCTGGCTTGCTCCATGGGCTCTTGTCAGCTGCCATAAATATTATGCTTATTGGGGGCTCATTGTCAGTCAGTTGGTGTCACCCTGAAATAACCAGCTGGGCTTCCTGTGAATCAGCCATAGCCACTCAACTCAGAGATGCTGCCTGAAGGGTCTAAATTCAGAACCATTAATTAATTCCTTCTCAGTGTCCGGAGCATGGGGAGCTCAAGCCCTTCCATTTCCTCTTATTGCTGCTGGCCGGGTAATGTCACGCAGGTCTCTCTCTTCATTTAGCAACATCTTATTCGACAAGCATCTAGATCACCCTTACTCACCCTTATTTTCTTGAGCAAAAGAGAGAAAACAAGAGATCAAGGCACGGATGCATCGGCCCTGCAGAAAAAATGGCAAAGATTACAATATGTTATATTTAGATCCACAATTTACCTAAGGAAGGTAATTGGGAAATTAAGTTGCCTGATGGGAAAGTCAGCAGTCCTGTTTTTGTCTGGCTGTTCGGGGCTTCACTATCTTCAGGCACTTACAATTAATTTTGAAAACTGGAAGATTGTGTGTATAAACTGCCTGAATTAATGAGATAAGTCAAAAGGGGAAAAGGGATGAGGGGGTTTCTTGTGGTAATTGGTTGTTACATTTTTTTCACATTGCGTTTCTAATCTATTCTGTTGGAAAAAGTTAGGTTTTCAGATTGTAGAAGTCCATGGAAATCGGGGGTATTTAAGATAAAGAGACAGAAATATCCGCTGCACTTGGGGAGGTCCCTGGGAGGCCAGCAGCCTCTCAGCTGGCCCTATCTTGTGGGGGAGAGAGTCTGACTCCCAGAGAAGAGTTCCCGATGGCAGACCTGAAGTTGTGGAGTCACAGACTAGGAACAGAAGACTTAATTGGGAGTTTCCAGTATTAGATTTTTCTGGGGGCTCCATTCTGTCAACCCTTCAGCAGGGAACAAATCCTTTCTATACGCAAACTAGAAAAGAAATGTCCTCTCTGATAAGGTCATCTCTGACTTTGGGAACCCCTAAGATGAAGTGTTGTATCATTTTGCAAAGTCAGCCCTAACAGTGTTTGGTGGTTTCATGGAAATTCATTCCCTCATAGTTTTGGAAGCTGGAAGCCTGAGATCAAGGTGTAGGCAGAGTTGGTTTCCTCTGAGGGCTCCGTCTTCGGCTTGTAGATGGCCGTCTTCTCTCTCTGTACCTTCCATGGTCTTTTCTCCATGCATGTCTGTGTCCTAATCTCTTCTTGTAAGGTTTAGGGCTCACCCTTGTGACCTCATTTGACCCTAATGACCTCTTAAAAGAGGTGTCTCCAATACAGTCATATTCTGAGGTACTGGGGGATGGGCTTCAACATACAAATTTTGGAGGACACCATTCAGTCCATAAGAGATGTGTATCTAATTTTCCAAAATAAAATTACAGAGGATTTTCCTCTTATTCTTCATTTCCTTTTTCATCATCTCTGCATTTCCTATGTCACCTTAGATAATAATTCAGATTATCAGCTGTCTCTCTCCCTCCCAATTTCGTATACACACACACGCACACACACACAATGTCTTTCCTACCTCCAAGCCATTTTTTGATTATTGAAAGCAAAAATGCATTCTTCTTTCATATTCACCTTCCTACCATTTCTGTTTGGGTGCTGGGATTAAAGGGGGGCCAAACCTCTATTAGGTTATGTCTGCATATAGCAAAATCCCCAAGTTCCATAAAAGATCTCTTTTGTTACCTCCCTTAGGATATTTCACAGAAGTGAGGCCCTGGCGGAGGTTATGGCTCCCCCATCAATGACAGAGGGAGCCATGTCCCAGGTCACTGCAAGAGCCAAGTGACCATTCCATAAGATGCTTCTGTTTCTCCTGCTTCGGAGCTGTGTTAAGTTGGGGACAGCAATTACCAGCTGGCCAGTGTTTCTGATGTCGGCTCAAGCCTGTTCCTGCAGATACACACAGTGAGGGCTTCACTGGTCTGGTTGAGGTGGAAGCGGAGGTAGCGATCAGATGCCCGATGGTCTGTCTGATGTACATTTTAGAGTTGTCTGTCCGTAGGTGCTAGTTAAAGCACAGACATACATAAAAGTTTCTCCAGGAGAACATGAAGGAATATCAACATTTCAGATTCAGGAAAGGGGCTTGCAAAGCAGCCAAGAAAACAGAAGCCAGAGAGTTGGCAGGTGCCATGGAGGTCCAGGGTGGAACAGATTTTCCAGGAGGGTGTGGCCAAGGGTGGCCGAGGCTGCTGAGAAGTCCTGCCTGTGCTTTCTGAGTAGCCAGGACCAGGCAAGGGTCTCCAGAACGCTTTGTCTAGAGTTTTCTCTGGCCTGACACTCCCCAGGGACATTCCTCGGTGCTCCCCTTGGGGAAGGGCGTTTCCCTTGATGCTTTTGTCTAATAGTTGGCTCATGGGGAATGATGGGTCTCTGGGCCTCGTCTTGTATTTTGGCCACCATGGGGCAACGTGCTGTCCACCAGCTCCAGCCACCTTCCGGCAGGTGCAGCCTGACTGTCCACACCACGGGCCTCCACACGTGTTCCTTGCTTTGTACGTTGGGCCTCTCCATTGTCCCAGCCTGTGGGGGAGCCACTGGGACCTGATCTGCAGAGTCAACTCGTGTACCGAGTGATCGCCTTGTGGGGAGCCTGTGATCAGAGCGGGGAGGGTGGGCAGCAGCCAATGGATAAATGCGTCCTCTGTTCTTCCCCTGGACAAGAGTTCTGCAGAATTAAGCCACCAATTGCCTACAGTGGTGGCCAACTCGAACTCTAAAAACACACCTTTATGTCGATTCACCCCTTCTTTTGCATGCTCTCCTCTGGCTCCTTGAATCACCCTCCGCCTTAAAGTTCTTGCACTCAGCTCTGGGAGGGAAACTGAGGCTAAGAGAGGCAGTCTGGGAAGAGCAGGATTTCTCAAGACAGACACCAGATGTGATGAGAAGAGGGGTCATAATCCTTGGTGGGCAATAGCTTCACATTACCAGGGCTCTCACCTTAACCTTAGCGTGGTTGACTGAGATGTGCCACACGTGAAGGTGAAGCACTGACTGAGGTCAGGGGTCGGCAAACTGTAACCTATGGCTTGTTTTCCTGTGACCTGTGAGCCAAGAGTGATGTTCAGCTTCTTAAACGGTTATGATAAATAAAGACTATGCAGGGGCACCTGGGTGGCTCAGTCGGTTGAGCGTCCGACTTCGGCTCAGGTCACAATCTCACGGTCTGTGAGTTCGAGCCCCACGTCGGGCTCTGTGCTGATGGTTCATCAGAGCCTGGAGCCTGCTTCAGGCTGCTCTGTCTCTGTGTCTCTCAAAAATAAATAAACGTTAAAAAATTAAAAAAAAAGACTATGCAACAGAAACCATGTGTGTCCCATGAAGCCTAAAATATTTACTGTCTTGCTTTTGCAGGCAGTCTGCTGATCCCCGGCTTAGGTGCTAGGGTGCCGCTTGGACAGTGAGAAAGTGACAACAGCCACGGCAGCTAGCGCATGACGCTACCCGTGGGGATGAACAATGCTCCCAGAATATAAACAATATTTAGACAACGCCACTCTGTGCTGCAGTGGAACGAGACAGAGACAAGAACACTCCAGGATTATACAGAAATGAGATAGAGGACAAGGACACTGTGCAACTCACCCCAAACAAGTAAGCATTCCTCTCTGCTCTTCCAGCTAACATGAAAGACCACCACCTTTTACTGATTATTACCTTGTCTCTGCTTCAACCCTCCTGCCTCCTAATTAAAAATTACTAAGGAACCCAGTTGAATTGTGTACCTGTCCTGATAGCATTCGGCCTCAAACCACCTTCGCTTCATCTTTTGAATCCTCCGGCAATGGCCAAATCCTAAAAGAAGGGCCTCTCAATTCCCCATCACTAAGATACCCATGTGTCTGTGGAAAGAAACAAGGATCACCCAAATGAGGACAAACAGAGGCTGTTTATTCAGAACCTCCCAAAGCAAGAGAGTCAGCCGCCATCACTTGTGTTCAGCAGACTTTACAGGAGGGAGGGGAGTGGAAAGCTTTATAGAGAATAAAAAGAAAGCTTCGCATGTGCCTGATTGGGTCTTGGGGAAGCTCTAAGTAGGCTAATTAGAAGACATCCTATGTGATTGTTTAGGGCAGTGTATTTGGCTTTCGAAGGCTGTTGCTTAGAGTTGGCAGTGGGGGCAAAAATCAAGGAAGCTGCTAGCTGTTCATCAAGCGTTGGGGGTTCTGGGCTGATTGCTACACGGATTGTGGTTTGGCTGCTGGGGCTGGTTGCTGCAGAGGTGTGGGGCAAGTCTATGGTGGGTAAAACAACACCCACTAAGTTTAAGCGGATTTGTTTGACTGCAACAGATCCCTGGTGGTTGTTGGTTACTGGACTCGGACAACTGGATGAGTGCAATTGTAAGAGCCACAGGGTAAGCTGGGTTTTGTTAAATTCATCGAAGCCTTAATAGAAGAAGATGATACCCTCATATCAACCAGTTGTGGGAAGCTGGAGACCTCTGTGGGGGGTGGGGGGGAGGGCTCAAGGGACCCATGACCTCCCTTAGCCAGGGCAGCGTGGAGATCTGCGAAGACCTCCTCAGGGTGATGGTCATCCTCCTGGAGGCCTGCCACTCGTTATCATCTCCAGACCAGTGCCCAGGATCAGGTCTCCGAGCCCTGCGAACACGAGGACAGAGTGGATCCTGGCCACCGTTCAGTTGAGTGTTCTGTACCCTTTAAGTCTGCATCAGCCACTACTAATTCCACAGCTGGAATTTTGCATTTTCTTTCACTAAAAGTGATTTTTTTTAAATATTTATTTTATTTTTGAGAGAGAGACAGAGTGTGAGTAGGAGAGGGGCAGAGAGAGAGGAAGACACAGATTCAGAAGCAGGTTCCAGGCTCTGAGCTGTCAGCTCAAAGCCTGAAGCAGGGCTTGAACCCACTAACCGTGAGATCATGACCTGAGCCAAAGTCAGATGCTTAACTGACTGAGGCACCCAGGTGCCCCCCACTAAAGGTGATTCTTACAGCAGGGGGAAGGAAATTTTTTTTTGTAAAGGACCAGATAATAACTATTTTCATCGTGGCAGGATTTGAGCTTGGTTGCCCCTCCTCGTCTCTGCCACTGAGGCAGCCATAGACAACACATCGATGAATGGCAGTGACTGTGTTCCAATAAAACTTTAACCAGGCAGCGTCCAGATTTGGGCCAACGGGCTGCGGTGCACCAATCTCTTAGATAATCATTCGGTCTCTGAGATTTCATTTCTCCACTGAGAGAATGAGAGTGTTGATCTCAGGCAATGCTTCTCACACTTAAGCAAGCATTAGAATCACCTGGAAAGCCAGTGAAAACACAGATTCTTGCAAACGACTCCCAGAGATTCTAATTCAGTGAGTTGGGAGGAGACCTGGGGATCTGCATTTCTGACAGGCTCGCAGACGAAGCTCGTCCAGGGACCATGCCTGTAGTGCAGGTCAGAGACAATACTTGTCATCCCTGCTGCAGAGGAGATTTCTGTAAGAACTGATGCCTCTGCTCTACCTGAGACAAATGGAATTAGAAGTAGAATCAAGCTTCTGAGTGTTTTAGAAGTCCCCCGAAAGATTCTAATATGTAGTCAGAGTTGAGATCCACTGGTGGAATGGGGCTCCAAAGCTCTGCACTCCAATTGTGGCTCCCCATCCAGGAGCATCACCTGGAATTGGTCAGAAATGCACAATCTCAGGCCCCTCCCTGACCTACTGAATCAGAGTTTGCATTTACATGAGATCCCAGCTGATTTGGGTACATGTTGAAGTTTGGGATATGAAGCTCTAATGGAAGGGATAAGCTTAACATTTAAAAGTTCCTTTTTCCCTGCTATGTGCCAGGCACTGGGCAGGCTCCTTACCCCACTTTCTCCTGAATTTGCCAGTAATGGTTTTCCACTGCTGCCCTAACAAATTACATGGATTTAATGGCTTAAGACCATACCTCTTTATTGTCTCACATTTCTGTAGGTCAAAAGTCTGTCAGAGGCAGCTGAGCTCTTTGCTTAGGGTCTCCCAGGCCCAAATTGGAGTGTGGGTGGGGTGGGGTCTGGGGGAAGAAGTCACTTCCAAGCTCATCCCAGGTGTAGACAGAATCTAGTTCCTTGTGGATATAGGATCGGGGTCCCTATTCCCTTGTAGACTGTTGGCCAGGAGTTGTTCTCAGCTTCTCGAGACCACTCTGAGTTCCTTTGTACCTTGTCCTCTTCCTCTTGCAAGAGAGCAACTATGCATCAAAGTCCTTCTTATGCTTCCAGTTTCTCTGATCTCCCCTTCTGCTGCCAGCTAGAGAAAAATCCCCTACTTAAATTTCACAAGCTCACATGATTGGATTAAGCTTACCTGGATAATCTCCATTTTTAGTAACTCAAAGTCAACTGATTAGTAAGCTAAACAACGTTTCCAAAACCCCTTTTGCCATGGGTATGATATCCTATCATGAGGCATAATGGGGGGGGGGTGGTTAGGGCTGATGATCTAGGGGGTCTCTAAACAATTCTGCCTTCTACACTGCCCAGACCACATGGCTTACAAGTAAGTCTTAGAGCCAGAGTTTGGATCTAGGTTTGTCTGACCCCCAAACTCACAGTAACACTATTTTTTTTTAACTTATCTCTCAGTGGGGAAAACAAATGTGTTGCAGAGAACTTGATAGTTAACAACGAGCATGCTCATTTATCATATTGTTTGGCCTCATAAGAAACTCCTCATGGGGCACTGTTCTTCCTTTTTGTGGACGATGAGACTGGGGATTAAAAATGCCTATTTGTTCAAGACACTATAGGCAGAAAATAGCAAATTAAGGACTGAAGAATAGCTCTTTTGATTCCAAATCCAATACCTTTTCCTTTAAATCCTCACAATCCCTTAATTTCTTGTTTAGATCATTCTTATTATCTAATTGGGAAACAAATTTACTGGGGCAGAATAAAGAAACCAGCAGAGTACTTCCAGATGGGATGCCATGTTTGATACAGTGGTTCTTATGCTGAAAAATGGGCCCACCTGTTAGGCTAAATGAAGATGAATTCTACCCAAATGCAGAGAAATGCTCCATTCAAGTCCTCAAACTTACTGTTCTTGAAGAAGATAGTCAATGAATTCTCAAACATAATATAGAAAACAACCAATTCATGAAACAAAAACCTTTTACCAAAATTACAAGCCAATCAAGTAATTGTGAGAAATGACAGGGTTTTGGATACATCTTCTTGGTGATTAGGGAGTTGGCTCCTCTGCAGAAAAGCTTAAGGAGAGATCATAGAAACATCCTACTGCCAGTGACTATCTTCACTTCATTCCCTTGTTTCTAATACGGAGAAAACAATGTCACTTGAAAGAATGTACCCACAATTAGAAAGCTAGGATTCTTTGGGAGGTCAGAAGGATGGTACGTGTTAAGCATTTCTAGCAGGGTCAACTAGCACACAAGACTACAGAACGTCTCTCGCCTGAGCCCCCATATACTTTAATCATTTTTTCATCTCCTCTTGGGGCAAAAGTTGTATCTGGTGAGAAACTATCCTTACTCTGCCAGTTCAGATGTTATTTTATGTTTAAAGAATGGCCTATCATTTGTTCAAATTAAAAAAAAAAAAAAGGCCAGAAATTCAATTGTAACCTGGGCCAGTTTCCTTGTCATCATTTATAGATGCAAAGAGCTTTGTTATAATCTGGGATGCAGTCTATGATTTAAACAAATTATGAAAAGAATCGGGCCTCAGCCAGGTCAATTGTATTAAAAGCCTTCAGATCTTGGAGGATCAATGAATGTAAGAGAGAGGTTAACCCCAAGGGCTTCTGGGTTCACCAACCAGATAGGTTGGTGAATAAACACATCAAAGGGAAATCACATTGTTCCCTTGGCCAACTTCTGACATTGCTCTATTCAGTTGATTTCAAGAGATGTGGAATGATAAACATGAACAGGTTACAAACATGGAACTCTTTCATTATATCCATTTAGCTGGGAGTTTCATCCCTTTATTTTTCATGAGGTGGGTTATTTTGATAGTAAATGCTGATAACAACAGTCAATATACAATCTGTCATCTCCAATACAGTCTTTCCTAAGAGGATATTTCTAACATATTTGATAGAAAGCACTGTCTGTCCATGATTTCCAGAGACCACCGTGGTCTCACAGGCAGAAAAAACAAGGCGGGTATAAGGAAGAGCTGGTGGGGTAAGTCATTTTTGGCTCTTGATGTTGGTGTGAGAGTATCTGGTCTTTTCCAAGGTCTTTTCCTTTTTTTGGAGGGAGAATTGGTTGTGAGAACAATGTGGATATTAATGGAGAAAATAGAAGGTGGGCCAGACTGGTCAGTATCCATGTGACAAATGGTGGTGAAGATGCCATTATCTGAGGATGTGCATATTCACGCCTAGAAATGCACACGCAAAGATAATTAAGATGTGGTCCCCTCCGTCAGTAATATAATACCAATGGATTAACAACCTAGAATTAATATTCTAGGTTTGGTCATTTAGGGAAGGCCATCTGTACCTCCAGCACAGTCATTCAAACCAATGTACCTTCTGCTCTCTAGGATATTTCTGATGAAATTGCTTCTGAAGGTTGCAAATTGGTGCTCAAGACCCTGCTCACAAAAGAATTTCAGACATTCATTCAGGAAATCAAATGCAAAAACTGTCACATTCGTTTGGGTTTTATTTATAGCAGGGAGAAGAATTAATAAACTGACACAGCATTTGTTCCAAATCTAAACCTGAGATCCCATTTTGGGAAGATCTGTGTCACTCCACTCTGATAAATCAGCAAAAATAGAGACAAACAGAAAGCCTGCCCAGACACCAGCAGTGACCCGTGAAGCAGTGGCCAGCCAATACAAGAATCAGCTCGCTCTTCCTCTTCCCAGGTCAGCCTTCCCCTTTCCAACCAGAGGTTTTTGGGTTTCCGTCTCTTGAATCAATTGCTTTGGGGGAGGGGAGGTCTTCAAATTGCATTCCTATCACTCATTTCCCTTTCATATAGATTTTTCTCTTCTCTCCTTTCCAGGGCCATTGATTTTCTTCCTCGGGCTTCTGAGAAAGCTTTGCTCCCCAGGCATCTTTATCCGGCTTGCTGACCGAAGCATTATTCACACTTCTCCCGTGGCCATGAGGCTGAGGCACCTGCTGCTAGGGCCTCCAGGCTCCTACCTCCGAAGGACAGTGGACTAAATTTCTGACAAGGGCCATGAGACGCCTTTGAGGGAAAGGTATTTAAGAGTTCTGATCTCTGAGGATGTAAAGGCTCTCACAGGTGCTTGCTTTACTCATCACTGCCTTTTAGATGGCATTTTCCACGAGGTTCTAAATTCTTGATAATTCTTCGCAGACTGGGAATGGGCTCAGAGGGGAGGTCGTGCCCCATTGTGAGTGTACCAAGGGGCCCTCAGCATGTCCAACCGTGGCCTCCCACACAGCAAATGCATTACCTCTGTCTGCGAAGAATGGAAATGTTATGAATATTGTAACATGAGGATGAGAGCGATCTCTGAAACCCATTGTGAGCATGGAGCTCAATGGCCATGATCAGAGATAATAATAGCTGGCATTGTTCATATGTACTGTACGGGCCATAAAACACACTTGGCAACCCATCTCGTTGGATTCTCACACTCTCAATGAGAGGTGGGTAAGGCATGTATCCTTCTAATCTTGTTTTACAGAAGAGAAAAAAGAGGCCCCGGAAGTGAAGCAAGGAGGGGGACACCTTCCCCGTGCTCCTGGCAAACAGGGGTGCTCTAGGAACCTCACCCTCTTTTATTCTGGAAAACAGCTTACTGAAAAGAGCCATCCTTCCCTTGTGACTTACATGTGACTCATAGGTGTCTCCTCGTTTCCCTGTGAAGGGGCCAGACACAGACCCTTGAGATCCCTGCCTCATAAGGGATCAGCTATTTGACCAATTGAGACAAAATACTTGCGAACTCGACTTGGTCAAACTCTTACCAGACTTCTCTCCTTCCTGGACTTGATCTTTGAACTTCGACCCCCTGAGGTTGAGCCAGGATCAGGGTGTGGACCCGCTGCTCTCTGAGAGTGGGCTGATTTCAGGGAAAGGCATTTCCTGATTAGCCATCTGATCAAGCCATCCATTCATCCCACTCACTGCTCCTGGTTCTTCTGGCCCAGCTCACTCCTCCCAGAAAAGAAAATTCCTTTTTGCCTGACATTTGAGAGGATCTTAGGTCAGAGTGTTGCAACGGTCTTTTCGGGTAAAGTCCCCCTTCCCCTAAGTCTTTGTATGTGATGGGGCCCAGGCTAAGGATCAAAGGTAGTTTCCTGCCACCCAGACTTGGTCACCCTCATGGTCTGACTGCCGCACCTGCTGGGGTGGGTGGTTGAATTGTGGTTCCGCTTCGGTCCCCGCCTGTTCCAAATTTGGTTCCCATGGCTCACTTGGGGCTCTTGCAGCATGGTCCCTGAAAGGGTCTCTGGAATAAGAACTGAGGAGCAATCTCAAAGACACTGGTGCTCCAAGGAAGACTTATGCTACTGTGTTTTTATGGGTATCTTACCTGAACCTGAGAACAAGTTGTCTGTGTCCCATTAAGAAGTGAGTTAAAGGGAAGAATGGACAGGAATTTGGGATGGAAAAATGAGACACCTTTCCAGTGGTTATGTTTTGTTTGAGATGAATGCCAGGGATGTCAGACATTCTTATTTGCAGATGAGTTTAAAAACAGTCCAAAGCAACACCGTTCTGTTCAGCTCCAAGAGCTGTGCAGGAACCCTGTGTGCGTCGACACGCCATTTAGAGATGCTGGAGGTACGGAGGTGGATGGATCATCCTTGCCCTCGAAGGCTTTATGGTCTTGTGGAGGCTTCATGCATGGCCCGGACTGGAGAAGCGAGTGCAGAATTACCCGCAAAGTGGGCTTTGGTACTTGGTACTTTTTGGTACTTGGCTAGCGGCCTCATAACTGTGCAGCTTGTTGGCCCACTTCATACATTTTTCTTTTCCTTAATACCAACTATAGTGGAAGAGATTTCATGTAGAAATTCTGAATTTTATTATTGTATCATTTTATAATGAGGATAATCGATGGGCTTTGCAGCCAGTAGTTCTGTAGCTTGTTCATTCAGGTGTGTGGCCACGGGCCACCACCCGTTCTGTACTCCCAAGTTTGCTCTGGAGAAAGCTTCTCTCTGAGCCACCTGCAACATTACCTGTTTTGGGGGCTGGATTCCTTAAAATTCAATATATTCTGAAGGACGTGATCAATAAGCAGATGGTTCAAGCCCATACTCATGCCAAGAAATGAGGCATCTAATTAGCGGTTAGACCAGGGTGTGAGGCAGTTGCAGAAGGGGGGTGGGACCCCTGCCTGGGCTGGGAGACCCCCGGATAAGACAATCAGGGCTGGTGGTGTGACGCGTCAACACAAGGTAGTTGTTGGAAGTGAGAACACAGCCTGGACCTTCAGGCTGTGCTCATTATGGCTTCGCAGAATTCCCAATTATCTTTTGACCTGGCCCTGAGCTAGGCCCCTTTTCATTGCCCTGAAAAAGGAGTCAATGGATCAAAAAGAACACCCAATTTGAAATTCTACATGGGTTTGGCTCTGAAGCTAAGTTGGTAGAACACAGAAAAGGGGCATTCTCTGCAGCCAGTGACACTAACGGAAAGGATGAGAGGCGAGCTGGAGGCAGAGGCAGGCTTCCGCAGTGTGGCAGTTCGGGGCCCTGCACAAAGGTAGGAAGAGACAATTTGGGGGAAGAGGCCAACATAACCCCTGCAATGAATCCTTGAGGGATAAATATTTCAGTTAATCTCTGAGTCCCAGTGAACATGTCAAGAGAGTTGACTCCTTCCCAGTCCCATCCCCTTGTCTCTTGGCTCAGACAGGAACAGATAGGGCCTTTTCTCTCCTCTGCACCTGGGAGAACCCACTACTGAGTGTCGCCTGGTACCAGAGGAGAAAACTGAGCTCACTGTGAGCCTCCTGTGACAAGTGGAATATACTACTGACCTGTTGCCAGCCTGCTGTTCCCTAGTTGACAGTTTTGTTGTGTTTCCAGTGTTTTCTCCGGTAGAGCCCACATGACGTTTCTAACATGAAATGCAGAGTCTGAAAGAGAAGACAGTGTCTGGAGTCTGGTCTATCCTGTAACAACTGTCCTAAGGCTACTGGGACCAATTGAGACAGAGGAGGTTAAGACTGTACCTGTGGGAAGGGATGTATCTCTCAAGTCCATTGACACAGTCTTGTGAACTAGGGTTAGGACCTTGACAACAAATAAACATATTAAAAACAATGCCAATGAAACTTTCTCTTTCTCAGTCTGCTTTTCTTTCTTCCTTGTGATGCAAGAAGCCAAGAAAATAAAATCAACATTCTTTGGTTCTTGTGCTGGGCAAAGAAGATGGTTGGATTCTGGAGGCACACAAGTGACTATATTTAAGGTTGTACTAACCAACTACAGGTAATAAAATTATATTCATTATGATGGTTAAATTTATGTGTGCTGACTTGGCAAGGCTATAGTGCCCAGTTGTTTGGTCGAACACTAGATGTTGCCATGAAGGCATTTTTTAAGATGTGATTCACACTTAAATCATCTTCAAGGAAAGCTGTTTACCCTCCATAATGTGAGTGGGCCTCATCCCACTCACGTAAGTGGGCCTTAAGAGTGAAGACTCAGGATTCCAGAGGGAATTGTGTTTCGAGACTGTAAACACAGAAATCTTGCCTGAGATTCTAGTTTGTAGATTTTGGAATCAACATTACAACATCAACTCTTGCTTGAATTTTTAGTTGTTGACCTGCCATTTGGAGTTTGGACTTGTCATCACCTCCACATAATCCCATGAGTCAAGCCAGTTCCTTAAAATAAATCCCTCTCCTCTCTCTCTCTCTCTCTCTCTCCTCTCTATACTATTGTCTCTATTTCTCTGGAGAACACTGACTAATACACTCATTCTGTCTATTCCAGATGAAGTGCCCTCCCTGGCTAGACCCATTGGTTAACATTCTACTCTAGCGGCCTGCAAACATGAGATAGTATGTTCTATTTCCAAGAATAGAGTAATAGAATAGAGACTAATTTTTCCCTTCACCTCCTTTTTCCTCTATCTTCTGTCGTTATTTTAATCTTTCCAACCTCCTCTTATGCTCTAAGAATGTTACCTGCATTATACTCTTACCTCTATAAAATTAAATAAAGAATGCCTAAGAATATGCAGATAATTCAACTCAAAAAGCTACCTTCTTGGCTATAATTTATGGGTACAACTCTGTTCCTCGAGATCTTCACTAAAGAAGGCTTTTCTGGATAACGTTACCCTGCTATTCCTGACAGCCCTTGGTCAACGTGCTGATTTATTATTCTAGGTGGTTTTGACATGGCTTAGAATGTCAAAGTGCCATCTTTTAATATAGGTTTATTTGCAGAGGACCCACAGGCCTTAACCCATTTCCGTACCTATCGTTGGGTTTGCTCTCATTTAAATGTTAAACATCTCAGTGGCAATCAGACATTGGGAACACTGTAAGGGATGATGTGTGAAAACAAGGGGTTCCACTTAGCGTGATTTTGGGGGTCACTATCCACATCATAGAGGAAAAGGAGTGACATACCCATTTGTGGAAGGAACACAATGAAGCTATATAATTCCTCTCGTAGGTCGGTTGGTTCTGTAACCAAGTCTTAAAGTCTACATCGACATCGAGTCACTGCCCATGAAAGGAGAATGAGAAACCACTTAAAATCTGCCTCTAACAAACCATCCATATCTTAATTCAGTGGCCAGTGATGCCAGCCCTCTGAATGTTCAAATGGGATTCTGATCGTTACTAGGCATACTACAGGGAGATTTTTAAATTGAATGAGTGACATACAGCATTGGGGTAAATTATAAAATATTAAATGTAAACCAGGTATATGAGTCAAATATGGAAAGCAAGCAGATATGGAAGGATAATTTAAGTGCAGCATTGGAATTATTTGCTATTTCAATTTGGCCATTTAGCTTTTGGAATCAGATAATAAGACATAGTAAATTACTTTTTACATTTTAATTTTTGATAAGATCCATATAACCTAAAATTTACCATCTTAACCATTTCTAAATGTATACTTGAATAGCGTTAAGTATATTCACGTTGTTGTGTAAACACTCGCCAGAACTTTTTCATCTTGCAAAACTGAAACTCTATACCCATTGCTCAACAATTCCCCTCCCCCAGTCCCTGGCAACCACTATTCTCCTTTCTGTTCCTATGAGTTTTACTACTCTTGATACCTCATATAAGTGGAATCTTATAATATTTGTCTTTTTGTGACTGGTCTATTTCACTTAGCATAATGTTCTCAAGTTCATCGTATTGTTACCTGTGTCAGAATTTCCTTTCTTTTTAACACTGAATAATATTCCATTATATGCATGTACATTTTTTTCATCTATCCATCCATTGATGGTTATCTGGGTGCTTTCACTCTTAGCCATTGTGAATAATGCTGCCATAAACTTTCTCCATATCCTCATGAACACTTTTTATTTTCTGTTTTGTCTGTTTTGGATAGCAGTCAATCCAATGAGTGTGAGCACAACACATACTTTTTGGAGGTAGTGGTGTGGGAGTGATCTTACACAGAAGTGAGTTGCTGAGCTGGGACGATTGGGGAAGTTTTCTAGCTGTGAGCTTCCAGGCTGCAAACTAGGATTTAAGGTGTCAATGTTTTTGGTGCCTGTCTCCTTCCTTCCACAAACTGATTCAGAAAAGTGGACTCCCCCACCGAAACTCTGCAAACATGGATCTCGTGTGTTTCTGGGCTTCTGGAAGGGAGAATACTCAGAGTTGAGTGTCCTAGTTAGGGTTCAGGCAGACTCAGGGCTCACTATTACTGTTCTCTGAAAGGCTATTCTACTGTGCGCGGTACCAACGAGACAGACTCTGTCGTGGGTTGGATTGTGTCCTTTTAAAATTCATATGCTGAAGTCCTAATTCCCGATACCCAAGAACAGGACTGTATTTGGAGGTAGGACCTTTAAACGGGGGACCAGGTAAAATGTGGTCATATGGGTACACCCTGATCCCAGAAGACTGGTGTTCTTACAATAAGAGATTAAGACACAGGCCCACGCAGTAGGAAGATATTGGAAGACACAGGAAGAAGACCGCCATCAACAAGCCAAGGAAAGAGGCCAGTCTTTGCTGATGGCTTGACATTGGACTTCCAGCCTCCAGAACTCAGAGAACATAAATTTTGTTTCTTTAAGCCTCCAGCCTGTGGTACTTCGTTATGGCAGCCCCAGCAGACTCACACAGATGCTCGGACTTCTTCTCTTTGCTCCTTTCTTTACCCCTTAGGTTATCTCATCCAGTTCAGGGATTTAAATACCATCTCTATGTTGTGCTTCTGGATGCGAATCCCTGTGTGTTGACCCCCAGGATTGTCTATTCAACCGCTGAATCTACATTCTTCCCTTGGAAGCCTAAGACACATCTTCTTCTTTTTTAAGTGTTTATTTATTTTTGAGAGAGAGAGAGAGAGAGAGAGAGCATGGGGAGGAGCAGAGAGAGAGAGGGAGACACAGGATCCAAAGCAGGCTCTAGACTCTGAGCTGTCATCACAGAACCCAACACAGGGCTCAAGTTTCATGAATGGTTGAGATCATGACCTGAGCCGAATTCGGATACTCAACTGACTGAGCTACTCAGGCACCTGAGACATCTTCAATTTAACACATGTAATTGGCATATCAAACAAGTCCAATGCAGGCCATAGTTAAAGCAGATGCCATTTTAGTTTTCTACCATCTCTTTAAAATTTATTCAGTAATCTTCCCTTGGTCCTAAATATAAACTCCAGCACCTTGCAAAGTTCCTGGTCATCCTTATGTATTAGAAATGTTCAGTGGTCACCTTACATAGCAGTACAGTCTTGAATCAGAAATTAGAATGGTCCAATTTGAACTTGATTTAGTATCAGGTCTTTTCTCTTCCACAGACTTAGGCCTGCTTCAAGCCGGAAACCTGAACTGGTAGACAGAAAAATGGTTGGCCTGACAACTGGTCCACTGGGGATTCTGGGAGGGAGGTCAGACAGCTAGTTAATGATTTGGATTATGATGCAAATAATGTTCTCAGAGTTAGCCCACATAGCAGATTTCATGAACTTGTTAGGCAAATTAAGTGAATAAATTCACCTCTCCTGCCTTTTTAATTTATTTATTTTTATGAAGTAGGCTCCATGCCCAACGTGGGGCTTGAACTCACAACCCTGAGGTCAAGACCTGAGCTGAGATCCAGAATCAGGCGCTTAACTGACTGAGCCACCCAGGCACTCATCTCCTGCCTTTTTGAAAAGCAAGAAGCTAAATTTTGGCTTAGACAGGGTATGAACCTCATCGGAGGTTACACAAGGAATAACCAGTAAATCCAGGACCTGACACACCTGTCAAACTACAAATCAGAATCTTTTATCTGTACTAGCGTTTTTCCAGTTAGGTTCTCCTTGGAGCACAGGGACGGTCCAGGCCATCTTTCGGGACTGGATTGGGTTTGGGGGTGTATTAGTTGTCTAGGGCTGCTGTTAACAAAATACTACAAACTGGGTGACTTACAATGACAAATATTTATCATCTCACAGTTCCAGTTTGGAGGCTAGAAATCCAAAATCAAGGTGTCGGTGGGGCCATGCTTCCTCTAATGCCTCTAGGGGAGGATCCTTTCTTCTGCAGTTTCTTGGAGCCCTAGGTGTTCCTTTATTGTGGCCGCATCGCTCCAATCTCTGCTTCTGTCTTCACATGACCATCTTTCCTCTGTGTTGTGTCTTCACAGGGCATTCTCCTCCCTGTGTGACCCTCTCTTCTTGTAAGGACCCAGTCAAATTGGATTCTGGGTCTGCCCTCCTCTAGTATGACCTCTCCTTAACTAATAACATCTGCAAAGATTCTTCCCCAAAGGGTCACGTTCACAGGGACCAGTTGTTGGGATTTCAGCGTATCTTTTTTTGGGGGGGTGGGGGGCACAACTGAGTCACTGTCGAGGTGAGAAGAGACCATGTAAGTGGGTTTCTCATCTTCGTCCCAGTTTCAGGTAGGGATACCTGGCTTTTGGCTGGTGAGTATTTCGGGAACTTTTGAAGGCCTCTGTTTGAGAAAGAGTGCCACTGCCAAGCACCCTACTGAAAGCCACCTCTCTATAGTATGCCACTTCCTACAAAGAAGCAGGCAAACATGTCAGTCAACTGGCTTTGAAAGTGCTTTTGCTTAAGGCTTTTTAACTGGTTTTTCTTCTACATTCCCTTATCTCATTCAGGACACAAATGGCCAGTCACTGAAGATGGGTGTTGCTCTCAAACTACCACTGAGAATAGAGTGAATAGGACAGGTCTGGCCATTCTCTCCCTCCCTGTTCCCTTTGAGTCCCCTTGAATTGCCATATGTGCAATGCATGTGTGGTCTGTTCCCGTTGGGGGCTCTGTGTCAACTATTCTGCCCTTTCTGCTTTCTGGTGTGCTTGGAACCAACAGCGTCCTTTAATTAAAGGCAGTGGGTGGCATGATGACAGGATTAGTATCAGTGTCTGGCTCCCTAAGGACCAGGGAACATTGTGGCCGAAGTTTTCCCATCTGCATAACCGGACTGTTTATATGTTGATGACAAATCTGAGAGGGGTAGCACTTACCTTCTCGGCTTGCTGTCTGCTCTGCCGGCTTCAGGAAATAGTAGAGATGAGTCCCACAGGAATTGCTTGGCCGTCTCACTTAATTGAAAATGTAGGGTGCTATGGCTTTAAATGCATTGCCATTTGGCCCTTTGCTTCACTGCAGAATGAACAACAATGATGTTCTGCTCACCACCAGTTCACAGACGTTGTAGGAAGGGCTCGGCGGTGTTGTGAGAATGAAGTTGTATTACTCAAGTGTAATGAGCCAAAAAATAAAATCTCGTTTTCATGCAGCAGGAGTACAGGCCCATGCCCCGGCCGTGTAAGATCCTTTTCTGTTTTATCGTGGGCTTGGAAGGTATTCACTCAGCCTTATGGGCACAGACGTGAAAGGAACATTCTGGCTTAGGAACTGAACTGAAATGAATATTAGGGACCGAGCTTTTGCCAACTAATTATAGACAGAATATTCAAATACAGAGTCTGCAAAGTGCCTGCTTCCTAATGATCCCACCCCAAGTCCCCCTTCGCTCCTTCCACACAGGAGGAAAGGTTTAGAAATGATCATCAACTCAGAGTGAATTCTTTTACAAAGTCCATATTTATTTGATTTTCTTTATGTACAAAAAGTAAACTCCAACTGAACGTAAAACCAAATAAAATCCTTTTGGCTGCACTGACTTTAAAATTGCCCATTATCCTAGAGTTACAATTAATCATAAACAAGAGATGGCACCACAATGTTACATTTGTTATACAGAAAGGATTTGGCTATTTTAAGAATGTTGAAAGAGAAAATAGATCATAAAGCAACTTGGGTGTCAAAGGACTCTGAGACAATTGCTCCATTAAAAGAAATCATCCAAACAGCACATCTCCAGCCGAAAATAATGGCCCGGATGTGCTTCTATTTGGGTGACCCAGTGTAAGGCCCAGGTACAGTGAAACCCTTTGCATTTTACTTTTCCCAGAGCACATAGTGTGTGAAACAAACACAGCTGAGTTGTGGGGTCCCTAAACTGTAAGTTCCAAGCACAGTTTTACAAAATACCATTATTTCCATAGGAGAGTCTGGTAGGAGGGAGTCATTTTGCATTGAACATGGCACTGGTGTGTTGGGATCAACTCCTAATGTCTTTGCCGACTTAGGGCAAAACCAACATACCCTGGGTAAGAAATGAAGCCAATGATACGTCACTCACGTGATGATTTTTTTTAATGAGCTGAATCATGTAGTTTTACTCTTCTTGCTAAACTTAGTTATTAAAAGGCCTTTAAAGAAACTCAGCATCTTCAGGTAACCATGTGCCAAAAGCGATCTACGTACGTGTCTGTTTTAAACCCGTTGCTCCTTGGCACAATTTCTTTGCCTGGTCCCTGCACACACAATTCTCTAGGAAGCGGGCAACAGTTTTATTAGAGGGCCTGAGGGCAGAAGCCGACTTGCGCGGACCTCCAAATATCTTATGCGTATTTATAAGAACAACATGAGGAAAAGAATATACTTTTAAAAATTCAGAATCTGTAGTTTGTAAAACTACTATCATTTTAGTATGAGCTCAGTGCTGACCTTTTCAGATCAATCATAAATAATAAATTTTCCCAAGGGAAGTATTTCTAGTAGAAGTGGGAAAAACAGGAACTAAGACTATAGCTACCATACCATAGATATCAGCCACTTTGGGCTTAGCACTCGGGGAGTGACAATACTGAGTAAGAGCATATATGAATATACACCTTAGTTTACATAGACAGGATAGACGGAATGTTCGAGTGATCTACATCTGGTATTGGGATAGTTCTCTAATATTACAAGTACAACCATTAGGCAAATTTTCTCAAACACATGGTAACAACCCCCTGTGTACACCACCGCCACCGACCAAGTTCTACGCCTTCCTACAGTAGGACAAAAAGCAACTTAAAAATATTTTGTGACAAGATAGAATTAAATGATATCTTTAGTACAGACTGCTCGCTGGCCCACGTTAGACCATAGGAGGAAAACGCTAGAAGACAGTGCTCCCCATTAAACCCCATTGCACTACGCCAATCCCACCTAAATGTCTAGAAGGTCATCGCTGCTTTCGTCGCTTTCTACCGTCAGCTGCCGGGTCCACCACTTCTTCACCTCGGAGCCACACGACGCCGTGTCGGTCATGGGGTTCATTTTGCACACTACGGATTTCATGGTTGTGCGCCCTGCAAATCGTAAGTTGACCGAAGACACTGAGTGGCTTATTGGTTTTGGTGCTGTGGAATTAACAAAAGTCCTATGAGCAACGTGGAGCCGTTCACCCCCTTGCGAGCCACCCCCGAAAAGCTGGGAGAGTCCCCGCAGTAACAAGTAAGCAAGTCCCCGTAAACACGTCCTATCCATAGATGTTAAGTATGAAATCCTTCCAGCTCTCGGTTCTTTATATTCATCATGGACTTTACAATTCTATTCACGGACAGCTAGTGAGACCGTTTGAAAAAATGCTACTTGCCCGCTGCACTTTGAGATACCCACAAAAACTAAACTCAACTAAAAACTGTGAAATAAAACAAAACATTCCAATCTGGGCAAATATAAGTGTCGCGGGAGTATGGGTGAGTGGGTGTTCGCTGGTATACACAATGAAAGAAAAACTACAAAGGAAGGGCAGATAGCGTAAGCAATAGTGAGGGGAGTCTATAAATCACTTTAGAGGCTGACCTGAGTTTGAAATCTGAGACCCAGAGCCCACAGGGTGTAGACACCTTGAGGACACCTGAATCAATGGAGAGAGGACTCGGGGCACACACCTGAAGGCAGCCGCCACTGCCCGAACTTCCTTTGGGGTTTCCCGGGGTCTGCGGCGTCCTGCCGGCTGCCCCCTCTGTCCGACAGCGTGGGGCTCAGAAGCTGCTGCTGGCTGCTGGTCTGCATGGGGGAGAATAAAGCAGTTATGGGCTCTTTCTTAGCTCTGCGCTCACCTCCTGCCCTCGGCACCAGTCTGGACCCTTATTTTATTTTAAGAAAGAAAGAAAACGGGACAGGAAAAGCAGTACCAGAGCCCCAGAGTCCACAATGGGGAAAGGAAAAGAGAACATGGGTTCGGAGAGTCCAGGAAAGTGAGAGCCACCCCTGCACGTGGAGAAGGGAGGAGGTGCATTTCTCCAGGTAGCGCCTCCTCCAGGCATCCCTCGAGGACTCCACCTCCATGGCCACCTCCCTTCTGCACCCGGGGTGTACCTAGGGACCAGGAAGGAAGGCGGACAGCGAGGACCGCCTTGAAAGGATACTCTTGCCAGCCTACAGGTCAGTCCCAGCGCTCCAGGGAGAGAGCTCAGCAGACAACTCTCTTCAACAGCCCCAAGGGGGAGGGAAGCTTATGCCAGCTAAGACCAGCAGTCAGAGAACAGCCGAGACCCCCACATATTCTATTCAGTCTCTGGTGCCCCTCCTTTCCTATCAGCGCCCCGGTTTTCACATCTCTTCAGTACCCCCCTCTTCGTTTTTTGTATTTTTATTTATTTTTTGTTTTTTTATTTTTTACCTAAAAGTAGAGAGCAATCATGGCTTTGCCGGCCTCATCAGCCCTGGCTGGCTGGCTGTCCTGATCTTACCTTGGCCGCACACATGAAGACTCTTATGTCCCTGCCCTTTGCCAACCGTCCCTGCACAAGTCCCTGCTGCCTGTGGCAGT
The DNA here is from genome assembly GCA_030068075.1 of Paguma larvata. Taxonomy (NCBI): domain Eukaryota; kingdom Metazoa; phylum Chordata; class Mammalia; order Carnivora; family Viverridae; genus Paguma; species Paguma larvata. The sequence continues at coordinate 10,333,228 of CM057839.1, read as the reverse complement.
TGATTCCCACATGCTGGGGAGCCAACAGCATGAAACCCACCCCAAACTGGGCTGTGGAACAAGGAATCCCATAGAAGCATCTCGCTGGGCCATGGAGCCTTGGGCTTCGGTATTTACTGCTGGCCCCTGACTATGTCACTACACATCGCGAAGCCTGATGGTGCCAGGGGGCTCATCTCGGAGTGCCGGATCGACCTAGCTGGTCCACAACTGTGCCCCCATCAAGGGGAGGGCCCCCTGCCAGCTGCTGGCCACAGCGCAAGGTTCTCCAGGACGCCCGTGCCATGGTTTTTTACGGACACGTACACTGAGTCTGAAAATGGAAAGAAGCTTTGCCGAGGAAAGAAGGTCCTTGGGCTAATCCTCCTGAATTCCGTATGCTCTTCCAATGCCCAACTAAGGAAGGACAGAGCCTCAGTGAGCGTGACTGTTTAAGGAAGCTGGTAGTGAATTACAAACATTTTCGCTGATTCTGCCGCGAGTTCCCGTGACTTGGTAGAGGAAAGCATTTAGGGCAGAGCTTCAGGCAAACCTTGTTCTCCTAAGTCACGTAATATCACTGGACTCCAATTAAACCCGTAGAGATGCGATGTTAACTTGTCAGACAAAAATCAACAGAATTAATGAGCTCAGAACATGAACTTTTTTTTTTTTTTTTAGTATTCATACAACTCAGAATCTGAATCTTTTGAAATAACCCCAAAGGATTCCAAGTTGTAAAGATCCACACATAACGTGGATCAAGATGCTCTAATTTTTTTTAACTTAAAAACTTCCAGTTAGAGATACGGTTGCCTTGGGGCCCCTGGGAGGCTCAGCCGGTTAAGCGTCTGACTCTCGACTTTGGCCCAGGTCATGATCTCCCGGTTTGTGAGTTCAAGCTCCCTTCTGCACTGACAGCCCGGATCCCAGTTGGGATTCTCTCTCTCCGCCTCTTTTTCTGCCACTTGCACTCTCCCCCTCTTGCCCTTAAAATAAATAAATAAACATTTGGGGAAAAAAAAATACTGTCCCTTGTTTGAAGTGGCTATGTGAACAGCACGGATTTATTTTTTATTTTAAAAAAATTGCACGTGATATCCTTGGAGGAAGGATGCCTCATACACGTACCTCAGGTTGCATATTGTTATCCTGGCTGTTAGCGTTCGTGTCCTCGCTGGGCTGGGTGGTCTCGATGCTGGGGGGGTTCAGGAACCGGCTCAGCTCCTGCTGCTGGCTCTCCCTCAGGCTGTGGATGATGCTGCAGGACTGCTGCTGTTTCTATGGAAATAGGATCGCTCTCTCCATAAAGGAGAAACCAACCCACCACACCCCCGTCCCCCAGCACTCAAATCGGGTTTCCTTCTCTCCTCTCCAAAGAACCTGTATGCTTGGTGGCCTCTTAGGGACTTCCAAATGAGGATGTTTAACTACTTCCCCTAGTTAAGTATCAGATTGCTAAGAAGGCAGGCTTCGAGAAGTCCCAACCCATGCTTATTTGCATAACAACGGGAAGAAGTTTGTTCCTTGATACTAGCTCCTGTTGTATTTAAAACAGAATTTTTAAATCACTAACTTGGGTGTTCTATATTTTCCCTTATTTTGCTCTGTGCTCATTCAGCCAATACGGATCACCCTTTCCCTCTGGGTTGTTAGAGGCAGGCCTGGCCTGTCTGTCTTGACGCGCACTTGGGAGCGTGGTCTGGTGCTGAGCCAGTGCCTCGTGCGCTCTTGGGGCCTGTGGGGGGAGGGCAGGTTGGGTCCCCAAAGTGAGCAGGGCTGTGATATAACTATTGTCTTGCTATAGGAGGTTGGGGTGTTTTTCCTCCTCCAACAGATATGTTTCCGGTGTTGATGTTGTTCTGAGAAACAGGATTTAAAAAGTCCATTATATATAAATGTTTAGTGATTAGTGTAATTCTTGCATCTGTGTGTGAAGTGTAAGTCAAAAGCATTCATAAAAATAAATATCGAGCAGAAATGCCTACTGTAAACACAGTGTATGCCAACACAGTATATGTTCATTGACTTAGGAGCTAGAGAATCCTAGAAGCTTATAATTCTAAGCTTACAGACAGATCATTAAGCTCCCAGGAGACGTGGCCTTTTAAAGACCAAACAACATTATCGATGGAATAGTGGAATTTTTAGGAGCGATTTAAAAGCACTTTTGTAAATTCAGTCGCCAGTCAACCTGTAGAGATCTTGGGCATTCTGAACAGTTGAGTTTGATAAGTGGAGATCACAAATATTTTAATATCAGTAAACTGCTTCTTAAACACCGATGTTCTGTTATAAAAACGTGATTCAGTGGGAACGCCTTATGGGCTCTGCTAACGGGGGCGCGGCCGGCCCGGACTGGCGCTCGGGTGCCAACCGAGGGGCTGAGGCTGACACAGCTGAGGGGCGACGAGGCTAATCGCACAGGAGCATCTCATCCCGAGGTTCACGAAGCTCTTTATTTGGTCCCTCCTCCGCCCGCGCCTGCGAGAGGGGGAAAGGCAGCCCAGATGCCGCCGCTGACTCACGGCCCTGATGCGCTTTAAGCACTTTTTCAGCCACATGCGGATGGTCTGCTTGGCCACCTCCTCCTCGATGGTGTACTCCAGCTGCTCCCTGGCCAGCAGCTCCTCCAGCTGTAAGCTCTTCCGGATGTCCACCGACCTGTAGGACAGCATGCTGGGGCGGGGGCGGGGGACGTGAGAGCATTCCGGGTCAGACTCATCTGAGACTCTGGCAGAGATCTCGGCCTCCAGAGAGGACACCACTCAGTCCAACCAACGAAGTGTCCCTGTGCCACCGGCCTAGTTATGTTACCTCCTCTGTAAGACAGGGATAGTCATGGTTCCCACCTTATTAAATGACTGAGTTAATACTTGGAAGGTGCTTACTGTAGTACGTGCTTAAGGCTCTGGAATGTTCCCTGTAGAAGGAAGACTGCTCTGTCTATATACTTCCTTCACATTCAGTTCCAGGTGGGGATGGGTTGTGTGATTGGCAAAAGGTCATGCTTTCTGCCCCCCACCTTGCCATTTCCCTCTCCATCGATCCCATTTGCGCCCCTGGATCTTCCTCATTAATTCTGGTGGGTGCGAAGTCAGGGTGGAAAACTCGCTCCCATTCTGCCCTCGGCACACTAGGTCCAGGCAGGGGCAAGTGAAGCCAACACAGCCTCAGGGCCCCCGGGGCAGTAAGGCAACAACTCACACTGCATCCAGGCCGAGGGGTCACAGCGAAAGGAAAACGCAGCCCCTTCTGTAGCTGGTGCTCCCCGGTGCTGCCACAGGACCCCCATTAGCACGCAGCCCCTGCTTGCCCCGTCTGCAAGCTCAGGGCTGCCTCCGCAGCCCACATCACAGCACGGAGGTGCTCGGGAGTGCTCCCCATGCCGCACCGGCACCCTGACCTTCTCCTTGCTAGGGCTCTTCCCTCCATGAAGAAAGGAAATGTGTTTGCTCTTCCCCTCTTCCCTGCCTCATCCGGAATCTCCTCGGTGCCAAAACATTTTCATCATTTCCCGAGCTGCAGGGATCGGGAGGGGCAACCCATGCCCCATGGGCTTCCTCTGGGTCCCTCGTATCGGATGCCTCATTGTGTCCCAGAGAGGCCGGGTGATAACTGCTAATGACAGCGGCATGTCTGCGTGTCTCACTTTCAGCCTAAAAATATTTGTCACCAGGAGGAAAGACGTGGTGACATTCTGAGAGAGGGCATCCTCTGTTAGTCACGTCTATTTTCTGCCTCTTCTTTTTCTGCCCTTTAGCTTGCTCCTGGAAGGAGACAGCGGGAAGTAAACTCGTGAACTTGAGAGATCTTCTCCCAGGTCCTTCGTGTTCTTATTTACTCTCAAATTTCAGTCCCAAGTGTAGTTCTGTATACCTGAGCGTTTCGGAAGGTGTGACACCATACCCAACCCTTCGCCGGCTGAGTATTTGCAGCATGATGAAAATAGCCGCTGCTAGAAAAGGGTCACGACCTTTCCTGTGGATGGACCTCTTTGAGAGTGGGGCCCATGGGACTTTTCATAGAATAACATTTTAAATGCATAAAACAAAAATACATATTATTACCAACGAAATCAATTATGTTGAAATACAGTTCTCATACTACTTTCTTTAAAGAGTTGATGATAGAAAGGATAAAGAAGATGTAGTATATATGCAATGGACTATCATTTCTCAGCCATAAAAAAGAATGAGATCTTGCCATTTGTGACAACATGGATGGAGCTGGGGGTATCATGCTAAGTGAAATGAGTCAGACAGAGAAAGACAAATACCAGATGATTTCACTTACACGTGGAATCTAAAAAATAAAACAAACAAACAAAGCAGAAACAGACCCATAAATACAGAGAACAAACTGGTGGTTGCCAGAGGGGTGGCAGGGGCGGCGGGCGGTGGCGCGTGATGGGCAAAGAGGGCGAAGGGGAGAGGGGGAGACAGGCTTCCGGGTTTGTTTGTGAACAAGTCACGGGGATGAAAGTGGAGCATAGAGACTGTAGTCGATGATGCTGTAATGATGTCGTATGGCGACTGATGGTGACTACTCTCGTGGTGAGCACAGCATAACACACAAAGCTGTGGAGTCACTATGTGGTACACCTGAAACTAATATAGCATTGTGTGTCAGCTCTATTTTAATAAAAAAAAGAAATATAATTAATTTTAGAAATATTTAAAAAGATGGTCATAGAGTAACATAAGTGCTTCTTTACTATTGACTAAATAATAACATCTAGCTGAGGTCCAATGACTACTCTAACTTAGAGGCACTGGTGAGTATAAAGGATATTAAAGATTATCGGCCACATTGACAATGCCATCTGAAATATCTATGATTTCTGCTGGTGACAGAGTTGCAGGTATTGTTAATACTGCGGGGTTTGCTGCCCGCGTTCATCGCTGAAGAGAATGCTGCATTTCAGCGAGCGATTAATGACAATAAACATGCAATTGTTTCCACATCCACTGACCTCTGGATTTGATCAATGGATTCCTGTTTAAAAACTTTTTTTAGCCTTTCTTCATTTTTTGAGACAGAGAAAGACAGAACATGAGCCAGGGAGGGGCACAGAGAGAAGGGAGACCCAGAATCCGAAGCAGGCTCCAGGCTCTGAGCTGTCAGCACAGAGCCTGACACTGGGCTCGAACCCATGAACTGTTGAGATCATGACCTGAGCCGAAGTCGGAGGCTTAACTGACTGAGCCACAGTCATTCCTATAGATTCCTATTTAAAAAGCTGTTATGGGGATGCCTGGGTGGCTCAGTTGGTTGAGCGGCTGACTTCAGTTCAGGTCATGATCTCACGGTCTGTGGGTTCGAGCCCCGCGTCGGGCTCTGTGCTAACGGCTCAGAGCCTGGAGCCTGCTTCGGATTCTGGGTCTTCCTCTCTCTCTGCCCTTCCCCTGCTCACACTCTGTCTCTATGTCTCTCAAAAAAAATAAACGTTAAAAAAAATAACAAAAATAAAAAAATAAAAAGCTGTTATGGATTGAATTGTTTCCCCTCCTAAAAAATATATGTTGGAGTCATGATCCCCAGTGATTCAAAATGTGACCTTATTTGGAAATAGGTCACCGCACCTGTGATTAGTTAAAAAGACGTCGTACTGGAATGAGGTGGGTCCCTGATCCAATATGAACGGTGTCCTTATAAAAGGGAAGATTTGGACACACACATGTATGCACACATGTGTGCACACACGCATACACGCGTGGACATGCGCACACACACACATATGCACGCACACACTCGGGGAGAACGACACGTGAAGGTGAGGGCAGAGATCGGGGTGATGCTTCCACAAGGATGGCCGGCCGACCCCCAGGAGCTGGCGAGAGGTGGAACAGAGCCTCCCGCACAGCCTCAGAAGGAACCAGCCTTGCCCACCCCTTGACCTCAAGCTTGCAGCCTCAGAAGGAACCAGCCTTGCCCACCCCTTGACCTCAAGCTTGCAGCCTCTAGGACTGTGAGATAATACTCTTGTTTAAACCACCTAGCTTATGGAATTTCGTCCCCTTTGTCCTGTGTGGGTACTCACTGAATTTCTGGAACATGTGGTTTGCCAACCCACCGGGGGCAGTATCACCGAGCAAAGGAGAAGAATCGGATTTTAGCTCCAGCTGAACCACCGAGGCTTTATGAGCAAGTCACTTAACTCTCCTGGACCAGCTCCTTCCTCACAGAACGAGGGGCGGCCGTGCTCCCCAAAGCCCCTCACCTCTCCCGGTCAGGATCTCCGCGGCCACATGGGGCACTTCTGGGGATGTAAGGCCATTGCTTCTCCCCCCTCCCGTGTACGGCACTCACTCTGACACGGCCCTTATAGGACAGCAACAAAGGCCGTGCGGAGCCTGAGCAGTGTGGCGTCGCCGTATAACCTCAGTGAATGTGGCATCCTGGGCTGTGAGCCCACTTGCTTGTTGTACTTCACAAGGTCACAGCTTTGGTTTCTGCACTCACTCCAGCTCTGTGACACAGGGTTGGGAAAACCCCCTCGTACCTTAGGACATCATGGAAAGTGACGTCCCCGCCGTTATGCAGTCTCTCCATTTCATAGCACATGTGCTTAAACAGAAGCTTGTCTTTGTCGAGATCCACCTCCAGCCTCCCCCGCAGCAGCCTCAGCAGGAACTTCACGCGGAAAGTCGGAATCACCCCCTGGAGGGCAGAGCACAGTACCTGGTAAATCATCTTTAGGCCGTAGCGATTCGTTTGGGATTCTGTTTCCACAGAAAAAGCAAAAAAGCAAAAACAACACCAGATCTTTTTCTCAAAAGACAGCATAATTAGCACTGGGAAGAAAGGAAGTTGTTTGCCTCCCTGGAGGCTGGGTCGGAGGAGGGGCGGTGTTTCCTGAGAGAAGCATCACACTGAAAGCTGAGCACTTATATTTTCCGCTGGTGCTTCTCTGGTTCTGGGACCTTATAACCTGGCAGCATTCGGAGCCTAGGCGGCTCTCTGCCTCCCCGGCCCCAGCCCATGCTTTCCCTGGGTTTTCCTCTCCTGGCCTGTTTCACTGACTCAGCCTCTGCTCATCTGTGTCTCTAGAACACACGCTGAGTGGGTTGCTAATGCGTTATCACAGAAAGTAGAACATTCGCATGTACGTGATCCTCCTCTTCACTTAGCCTGGATGCTACAAACTTCAGAACATTTTTTATAAGTGGTTCTTCTAGGGAATGATCACTTCTTTTCAGGTATTCCCCATATTAGAACAATTACATACAAGAGAATCTGGTCAGAGCAGCTCCAGATTCTGGAATATCAAACACGTGTTGCTCCCTTATGGGCAACACAATCTACTGTACCAGCCTGGCTCTGTGTTTGAATTAGGGCACTGGGCTAGAGGCAGGGGCATGGGTAACCACGAATTCCTGTCAGTAACACCCTCACATGTGACTCATGGCGCCATCTTTGACGTGTACATCCAAGGAAAGTAGGTTCCTGCGGGCAGCAGTCTTGGAGATGCAGGTGGATCAAGGGGAGGTAGGAGAATTAGGCCAGATGGCCACACGTGCAGGTCACTGTCTCAGAGAAAGCCCCCTGAGACTGACGCCTGGGAAAGTGGGGAGAGGGGGACAAAGGTGATGGGGAAAGGCAGGCATTACTGTGCAGGCCTAGCTCAAGATGCCCCCTTCCTTAGCTTGTTCTGGCTCCTTGGTCTTCATGCCTTCTGTGAACTCTTCCTGCAACTGTTTTTGGACCTTCCCCCAGATTTTCCCATGGTAGAACTTTCCTTGTTTTTCAGATGTCAGGTTTAACAACACCTCCCCAGCCAGACCGTCATGGCCACCTCGCTAAATTAGCCTGCCCTCCAGTCCCACTGGTGTCTACCATATTACTGTCTGCAAAGGGCTTATAGCTTCTTGAGATAATAATGATTATTACAATTATTACTTCACATTTTATTGTTTGTCTCCCGTATTAGAACAGAAGCTCTGTGAGCATGAGGGCCCTTCCATTGTGTTCATTGCTGTGTCCCTAGCACCCAGAACTAGGCCTGAGTATTTGCTAGGATGAAGAAAGAGGAAGAAGAGCAGCAGCAGCTAGAGAAGAAGGTGCTGTTGCTTCGGCTACTTCTAGGAAATCTTGGGTAAGCTTTATGGTGAAAGGATTCAAATAATAAGTCCAAACTAATTTAAAAAATAACTTTCAGAAACCACTAAGTAACTCCTTTGCATTTCTAATCAGGATGGCTGTGTGTGGCTCTGTATCACACCATCGCTCTGGCGATTTGAACTTCATCCCTTCTCCTGCCCCCAGTCCAAGGCTGGTTTCCTCAGAGCTTCCTTGGTTTCCTTTCCTTGGCGACTTTCCGAATGTCCATTCTGTCCCTCTCTCTGCCTAGCATATTTTGCTGAATGGTCAATGACGGCTTTCTACAAGTCACCAATGGTCGTTCCAAATTCAATACATGTCTACTGGTGACAGCAAGACTACTCAAACGCCCGCAGTAGGGCAGGGAGTCTCTTCGGGTGGGCGTGAGGCACCCTTCCTACCTCTCGTTTATCGTCCACCATGTTCCATATGATTTGAAAGTGGCGAAGATCGTTGTAGCTCAGAAGCTGGTCCTCCTCCGTGGAATAAAACAAGGAGAAGTTCTCCACAATGATGGCTAGGAGAAGAAAAGAAAAACGGAGAAGTTAGATAATTATGCTAATCTGTCGTTTTTTAGAAAAAGGAAAACATCTATTTTAAATAATGGATTTTATCACCTCCATCATAAGCCAAATTTTTACAGTGTTTTTTAGTGTGTTTTCCAAGTTGGCATATCTTACACTTGGATTACGCTATTTATCCGGCTCCCGCCTTTCCAAAACATGAGGGTCGTGAGCATAAACACACATTCTGTGTGCGGAGATACCTGTGCCAGCTGGCGTTCACTCTTTGTTGACAGGCCCAGGGCAGTTTTTAAAGGTCAGAGTGGGTTTTGGGTGGCCCCACACCTGGGCAAACACCGTGCATCTTTCAGAAACATAACCGTGATGTTTTGAGGCCATAAAGGTAGCCCTCTCTGAGATTTCTTCAACTCAATCCCTGAGAAGAGCTCTTTTGAAATTAATGATCATAATTAATAGGACAACTCTCGAAATTGCAATCAACTGTCATTTACATGCCTTTCAACGGTCTTTTCAGCTTCTGGATCGAGAGGCAACAATTTATAATTAATGCCATGAAACACCCACCCCAAGCAATCTGGGATAATTACTTGCAAATTGTACGTAATTATCTAAGTACCTGGGTTTAAAGATATTAAACCATATTCAATGAACATCACTTGCCTACAAGCAGATTTAGCATGATGTAGGCGATGATGACATAAAATGAACAGAAATACATAAGTGCTCCGGCATAATTTCCACAGTCTGTTGCCCAGTATGTGAATTCATCTGGAGTACAAAAGGGAGGCTGGACCTGCGGGAGATGGGGGAGAGGGAGGAGGGGTCAGAGTGAAGAATACGAATTTCTGTGCACCCGCTGTAGTTTGTGAACTGTTCCTCACCATATAAAATATAATTAACTTCAAAGTTAATCTCTCAAAAGCCACGTACATTGAGCACATCATCCTTGGCAAAAATCAAAAAGAATCTTTTCATTTGTTCTACACTTCTAGTCTCAGGGAATCCCACGTTCACTGCCATTTTAGAAGCACAATGAAAATGAACTGGTTTCTTCCAAGAGACATTCTTTCTGCTGCCTGCACTAGTCCTGAACGGTAAGTAGTTCCTGTGATGGCAGCTGCAGAAAGTGAAAGGAGGCATTTAAAAAATTTCTTTGACCTAAGTAATGGGTTAAGCTCTATGAAGACTTGTTATACATAGCAAATTCACATTCAAATTGCGTTCAGGAGAAACCAGTAATCCTCATTCTTGGGGCACCATTACGGGACTTACAGAAGAGCACAAAACTCAGGTTATCAAAAGCCTCCCCCCACCCCCTTCCTTTAGTGGCCCAATAAACTGCCAGCACCTCTGAGAAACCTGGCTTCTTTCAGTCAGAGAGACTAGTTCTTTCTTCTGCATTCCCATGGCACTCTGCTTGTTGGATATTTAGAATTTATTTAATTCTGCTTCATATTATTTTTGACTTGGTAAATTCTGTCCCCATTCTTTCATGCATAGAGTTCTTTAGCTCCTGCCATGTGCTAGATTTATACCCCGTGTTGGAGACAGACTGGTAAGCAAGACAGAGAGTCTGTCCCTTCTTCACGTCGCTGACAGTCTAAAGCTGTACCCTGTACCGGAGCCACGGACTGCATGTGGCCATTAAAATGTAAATGTATGTTAATGAACATCAAAGACAGTTCCATAATATTTAAAATTCAGTTGCTCAGGTGCACTAGCCCCATTTCAAGGGCTCAGTCACCACATATGGCTACTGAATTGGACAGAGCAGATTGCCATCATGGCAGAAACTTCTTTTGGACAGCGCTATTCTGGAGGTTGAGAGAGAGGAAATAGAGATGGAATAATCAAGCCGGTAACTCGCTACAGCTGTGACACACGCCACAAAAGAGGAGCACAGACCGCTGTAGGAACATATCGCTGCAGTCTTGGTGTGGGGCAGGATTCCTGATGAGCCATGTTTTAAGGGAGACACGAAAGACAAGGAGGAAAAGGGCGGGTGTAGCTCAGAGCCTCGCTGTGAGCACCTTGCGTGTGCCCTGGAATCACGGAAGACCTAGCTCCTAGCATGTGCCCCGGTATAAACCAGGCGCTCAGTGAATATCTGTTGAATAATTCAATTAAAGAAGTGGAACTCCCCTGTTTGTGTTAAAGGTGTTAAAGGAGGGAGAGCAAGAGCAATGCAGACATTATGTGTGGCTGCCAGGCGGAACTACGGCAGCTCAAGCTGGGTTCGCTGGATATTCTGCCTGCACACGGCCATCCACTGCAATGTAAAAGGATGCAACTTCATGGACTAAACAGTCAGGATATGCGTTTCGCACAGAGTCTTGGTGCTAATAAGGACAAGGCTGCCGGTACTGCACTGCAAAGAGTTTCCCTGGGTTCTAAGTTGGGGCGCCGTCAGTAACGAGGAGAAGTTTACCATACAGTCGTGCATAATCTTATTCCAGTCTTCGCCCGTGACGATTCGGAACAGGACGGTGATGGCTTTGCCAGCCGAGGAAAAGTTTGCATGCCTAATTAAGGAGGAAAGACCAGAATGTGGGTAATATAGTTGGTCATGAAGTAGTAAGGTGTCAGCACTGAAGCAGGTAGATTTTGGAGCATATTTGGTTAAGTTACCATGTCTGAACGTCATACCCTCTTAATTTCTTATTCACACTTGCCCTCAAGCAAAGCCGTCTAACCCAACCCTATCACGGTGCCACCAATTTGTGGCCATGCCTCTTGACTGGCGGAGCGTTCCAGCTTTGACAAGTAAAAGCGATTCCTTCTTTCACATGGATTTTGCTATAAAAAGTAGAGCTGCCATGTAGCAAATAAGTACTCTCTGCAACAAGACACATTCGTATGTCATTTGTTGTATAATTCCTTTTTAACAAAACTATGAGGTGCTTCCACAAAATTTAAGATAATCTTTGAAAAATGCTTTTCGTATACAGTAACCATTTTGGGAGTTACAATTTCTCATGTTTTGCTTTGTTAAAAAAAAAAACAAAACAAGAAATAAAACCCAAAATCATCTCAAAGTGTAATTTAAAAAATACTATGTTGGTGTTTTGGCAGTAGGTGGATAGAAATTCACCAGGAAATGACAAGTGGTTATTCCTGTCTGGTGGTAGGATTTGGAATTATGGGTTCCCGTTACATGAGGGTAATATTATGGAGACAAGGTTTCTGAGGAAAATACGTAGACTGTTTTTAATTAGAAAAATGTCATTCAAAATTTGGGCATTTTGTTTTAGTTTCCAACTCACTGTTTCCCCTTCCCTCCTGTCTTCGATAGACAAAAGTCACTCAGGCTCTTATTCCTGATTTCATGACTTTAAAAGTTTGCTTGATAAATGAATAGGGACATAAATCCACACCAACCTGTTAATGTTCTCTCCATATTTCACAGTACCGAATAAAACGACTCCAGCGAAAGCATAACACAAGAGTAAGAGGAACATTCCTACTATGATAAAGAAGCTCTTATACATGCTGACGACCACCGTCAGGAGAAGCATCTTTAGGGTTACCTGTGTGGAGATGTGGGGAGAAGGAAATGCATATTTAATTCACTTAGCCACGGGGAGCCTGGGAAGTAAATAAGAGGGAAGCAGGTGGGCCCAAGAGTGACCCTCATTTTAAAATTGCTTTGAATTAGTTCTTAATAAAGGGTATTAAATCTAAATATTATTCAAAAAACAGAGAGAAACTCCACTTGTATTTCTAACTGTTCAGACTTTTCAGCCAAATTAATAAAAGTCCCTCCCTAAAATTCCTTGCTTCCATTTTCTCTTCTCTTGCTCCCCAAGTCTCTATGATGACGGCTGTGTATTTTTGGCCTGTACCACCAAGTAGACTCAGGATTCTCCCACAAAGAGATGTTCACAAAAACAAGCCTAACCAACGGTAAAATACTAAATCCCATCAAACGGAATGTATTGAATATGTGAATATATGGAATGTACATGAAATAGTGTCAGTAGGGAAAAAGGAAACTACTTTAAAAAATGAAAAATATATGTGGAGTCTATGCATGAAGAATAACGAAGAGTATAAAGAAATCTGGGATCACAGAATCATGAATCTTCATTAAAGATGATTTTTCTTTGCCGTAAAGTCACCTTATTAAAATAAAAACAATAAAAATAAAGAAGTATTAAGACGGTTGGTTTTCACTTTCATGCCTGATATGTTGTCTTTAGTTGATGATTGAGTTAATTTAGCAAATATGAAGAATAAATAGAACAACAGAAGTGTCAGGAAACGTATCCCGAAATAATCAAGCTACTCATTTTAATATTTAATATTTGCTCGCTTGGACTTAGGATGACGAGCAATTTGTTAACTTCCGCCCTGAAGACCCAGAAAGACAGCTGAAGTCAATCAGGAATCGCTCCTTGGTTCTGCGCATATGCAACCTTTGATAGTATCCTTTACAACGTACTCACATGCTTTCCACAGATAGAGAAAAACCGGAAAACAATCACACAGGCGCCCATCATGTAGGTATACGCGTTCTGAAATTTAAACAGAAGAGAGCCGCTCATCATATGCACAGAGATCTTGTTACAATTCCAGTTTTCATTTTAAGTCTTCTGTGAAGTCTACTGAGTAATTAGTTTAATAAAATGTGAAAATTCTTATAAGAAATTTATCTTTAAAAGGTGCCGAAAAGGTCACTGCCAAAACTCATGAATAAATATTAGCTATAAAATCAAATCTCAAAATGAACCTTCCGTCTCTGTTTTGCTCAGCTGAGTTCTGTATTTTAAAACTAAAATAAGTTTTACCTGAAATTGTGACCGGCTCCTTTGAGGAGCAAGAAAAACTCAGGGGAACAGTGTAACATGAAGATGTCAAGTGAGACCAAAAATGCAGGAATCCTGGCGAAGAAGGTCCAGAGTTGCAAAAGATTGCAGGAGGTCAGCCTCAGCCTCTCTGAAGGTCTCTGGAGACTTTGGAGACCAGCTGGCCACCTTCGTGTAAGTTGATTTCGGAGATGTCTGTCCTGCCCGGAAACACAGCTGGCTCATTCTTCAAGTGTGCGATCGGCAGCAAGAGATGACTGGGTGCCCTTTATGACTAAGAAAGCTTCATCTCGGAAACAAGGATCCCACCAGCTAGAGCTGCGATAACAACTGTGGCATTAAACTGATGCCAAAGCGTGACTTTTCTCGAGGAGCCTCGCCTCGCCAAATGACAACAGTCACATATGGGCCCCTGGGAAGGGGGTCCGGTGAATCTCCTTGAGGTCCAAGGAAACGAATGTGTCTGTACAGAAATAACTTCAGATGGGAACAAACACGGCATCTTCCTTCACAATAGGCCACGCAGAGTGCAAAATAGAGTGGGTCCTTCCAGGATGGAGGTTCTTGGTGAAGAACAAAAGCGGTCGGGCAGAATAGGCAAGGTAGTCTTTTCGGTGTGAGGTGTCCTCTCTGGGACACCCAGGATCAGGAAGCCTGCCCTACTCTTGTTTTGGACCAAGTAGTTTGGGGCTATATTTGTCTAGGGAAAGCTAAAAACATGGACCTTGCTGCCCTTTTCCAGTTTAGTTCCAAATTTGTTATAGATGCTTTCTCACTTTGCATTTTCTGGAAGTGACAACCCCCCCCCCCACCCTTTGCCCGGTGCTGAGAGGTCCCATCCAGATCTTGTGCCATGTCCACCTGGCTCCTTCTACTCCAGGCACACTATTTCCTTCCCACAGCATTACACCACAGGGACAGCCGCCGACATCCCCTCATCCTACAGGCTGAACCCAACCATCACTTCCGCAGGGACACTTTCCAGGACCTCTGTGACGCAGCCACCTCCCACTCTTCTGTGTCATTGCAGGAATGCGTGTCTCTCCTCCATCTGCCTCACTATGGCTGCAACTCTCATTGACTTGGGAGCATTCCATGACTCCCTACTATCCCAGAGGCTCCCCAGCCTCTTGGATCATGATTAAACATTCTGGCTTAAAACTTTAAAATGAGACAAAACACAAACTTTCCAGGCTGTGATGTCCACGAGAGCAATGGCCGCCTTTGTTTTGATCAGTGCATTCTTCTCGATTCCCAGCATGGTGACTTGCACATCTTTAGTGCTCAAAACCACTTATTGTTCGAGGCAATGGATCAGGGTGACAGAGAGCCCACCTAGGCTTGGCACAGCCCCTGATGCTGAAGGTGACAGTTGTTTTAAGAAGGGCACTCAATACCTACCTGCCTGAGCACAGAAATTTCATACTAAAGCACGCCCTTTGTGATGTATAAGCGGGTTCTCTGTTTGATGGAATATTTCTGGCATGACTCTAACACTAGAGAGGATTGAAGAACAGATAGAAAAGAGCAGGGAAATCTGATAATATTACTTTTGGCTGGTGTTGAGAAAGACTAACAAAAACGAGAAGGTATTTATAATAATGGGTTAGGGGGCTGTATTTTTTACAGGTAGGAAAATTTCACATGTTGGGGGGCCTGGGTGGCTCAGTCGGTTAAGTGTCTGATGTGTTAAGTGTCTGTGATGACAGCTCAGAGCCTGGAGACTGCTTCGGATTCTGTGACTCTCTCTCTCTCTCTGCCCCTTTCCCACTCGTACTCTGTCTCTTTCTCTTTTAAAAATAAACATTAAAAATTTTTTTAAAAAGAAAAATTTCACATGCTTGATATACATGTGAGATATAATGCCCACATAGAATGGATAGGTTATGAAGTTATATCCCCAATTTCAGAGCAGGGAACAAAGGATCACTGAAGACAAATAACTTGATCAAGTCTGGAAAATGGTGGAGCCCAGAGTAGGGGCTTCTAGAGCCCCACTGTCCAGTATGGTAGCCACCAGCCACATGTGCTTACTGAACACTTGAAACGTAGTAAGTCTAAATTAAGATGTGCTGTAAATATAAAATACACACTCAAGCAAAGATTTAGTACCAAAAAAAGGATGTAACCTCTTTCCTTAATAATATTTGTATTGCTGACATATCGAAATGATAGTATCTTGGATATGGTAGGTTAAAATACATTACTAAATTCATGTCATCTGTTCTTTAAAAAAAAAAAGTTTATTCATTTATTTTGAGAGCGAGCGAGCACCCGTGCAAGTGGAAGAGGGGCAGAGAGAGAGGGAGAAGAATCCTAAGCAGGTTCCCTACTGTCAGCACAGAGCCCAATACAGGGCTTCATCCCATGAACTGCTGAGATCATGACCTGAGCCAAAATCAAGAGTTGGACGCTCAACTGATTGAGCCACCTGGGTGCCCCAACATCTATTCCTTTTTAATTTTTTTAATGTGACTCCTAGGCAATTTGAAATTACACCCGTGGTCACAGTTTGTTCCTATTGAACAACACGGCTCTAGATCTCAGTCAGGCGTACTCACGGGTGTAGGTTTTGAGCTGGACCTCAGAGTAAGGGGAGGTTGGAGAGGCTCAAGGCATTTTAGGCAAGCTAGTGAGAACTCAGGTATAGACACGGAGAATGATATGCTTAGAGAAATGGCAGCTGGATGTTTAGTAGAAAGTCAGGCTGAAAAAGTGGCCCAGAATCCCACTGTGAAATACTGATTATAACGTACTCTCATCGATGTCATATTTCAGTTCACAAAACTAGGTTTGAGTTTTCTGATACCGATTGCATGTGAATTTAGGCAGGTCTCATAAACTGTTTCCATTCTCTCTCTCTCTCTTCTCTCTCTTGTTTTTATCCTTTGGGAAAGTGAAAGTTAAACCAGAGGTCTTTAAGGTTCTCCTTCTGATTTGCACACTCTAGGACTCTGGGGGGCCAGATTCTGTCTGGGTGAAGAGTGTAGGGGAATGTACGTGCAGGCATGGCTGAGGGCCTATCACGGTCAAGGCTGGATGTAGGGAGGTTAGTCAGACACTCAAGGGTAGGCTGAGTGAGATGAGACCGGAAACAGGGTTACCTGAACCGAAGTTATTAGCTAAAATAAACTTTTATTACATGCATACCAGGAGGGCAAAGTGAAGTACCACCCAGACCACGCCAAGTGATGTCACCAGCAGGTCGTAGCGGTTTCTCCTGCTCTGCCAGAAGCCGGCAGGCGACATTGCTATGATCTTCATTGTAACCTGGGGGAAGATAATGACGACAGTAAATAGAGGTTGAGTGTTCTACATATATTGAAATATGTTAACTTGAGGCACATATTTTTACATTATTTTAAATTAAAAATTTGTGTAATGTTTCTTTTTAAGAGAAAGAGAGAGAGACAGAGAGAGAGACAGAGAGAACAGGGGAGGGGCAGATAAAGGGAGAGGGGGGGAGAGCTGTCAGCACAAAGCCTGACATGGGGCTTGAACTCACAAACCGTGAGATCATGACCTGAGCTGAAATCAAGAGCCCGACTGTCAACTGACTAAGCCACTCGGGCACCCCATTGAGGCACATATTTTTAGAGGATGTAGAAGCCAAAGAGAGAATTTATTACTAAGACATAGATAGATGATAGATAGATGATAGATAGATAGATAGATAGATAGAGATAGACACAGAGAGAGGTCGATCCACTATCTAAATTTTAGAGCTGAGAAGCTTACAAATCTATATTCTCCATGCTCCTTTCTCCCTGTTTTATGACTAGTTCTGAGAACAGCACATTTTTCTTCCTCAAGTAAAAGACCATAGATTTTGGAAACATCAACCAGCACAGGGCGGAATAAGAATCTCCTTGTATTTCAAAGAAGATTGCTCTGGAAAGGAATATTATACGGACTATCTATTAAAATAATCTTGTCTGGGCCAGACTGCATTGCAATTTGAGTCCCTGAATTATAGTGGTCTGTGCAGTTCGCTACAAATATTTGAACTCACATAACCAGACAGGCCAACGTTCGGATACAACAATCAACAGCAGTTAGCAATTCCTGCAGTTAGCAAAATCAGAAATATAGAGTGAAATCTTTGTACAAGTTAAGCACGACAGCCTAAAAAAGGAAAATATCCTAGGAGCACGCTACCCCTCTCCCCAAAAAAAGGCTTCAAAAGCAATGGAACACAGAGCTGAAAGTCAGTGCTATCAAAGGAGGGCACTGTTTTACTTTACAATGTGCACCGCAGCCCCCAGAGCCAGCTGGCTCATTACCGTACCTCTAGAACAAAGATGAAGGTGAAAACAACCGACATTGTTGCCAAAGGAACGGTCACTGGGTCCTCCACATCCCACTGTAAGAGAAACAGCACCCAGGTCTTTGTCCACATCCATCAGACGCATAAAGACCTTCCCCGCTTTTTCTCATTTGAACGTGACTATGAATTTTAATTTTTTACACTAAAGAACGTAGACTGTGAATGGATATGGCCCCTTGCAATATTCTTGGATGCACCAATGAACAAAAAAAGTCCTTCTCAGAGTTTCATATAAAATAAAGTACCTTGACGGACAGCAGCACCGACTGGGCCAGGACAAGCAATGCAATTGTCCTCTTAAAGAATGGATGCTGGGTAATGTCATACATCTTAGCTCTAAAACCATCATTATCTGCAAAAGAAAGGTTGAGGCAAGGGCATTTCAGACATAGGTCACATTTACTTTCTTGTCTTTCATTTCCTTTAATGCTCATTTTAAAACTCATTACCTTTCTCCCCCTATAGTTCAATCTATTGTGTAGTGTTTTGCAGGAATGGCTGGTTCTGAATATTTAAGACGACGGTGCATGACGCCGTCTGTATTGGAAGGAGAACCACATCATTCAATTTCTGTCCGTTTAATACATTTCACTCATATGTTTAAGAGGCAGGCACAAATATATTTTATTTAAAAATTCATTTTTTCATTAGGGCTTATCCTGAGAGCACTGAAGCACAGCCTTTGGGGTGGTTGATTTTAATAGCCTATGGAGAGATCTGTAGTTCGGAGCCTGTTTCTATATTAACTTATGCACAACCACCTAGTGGCCTCACGATTATTATTTTAATTGAAATCTTAGACTCCCGGGGAATCATGAACACTGGTGCCCAACATGAATAAAATCAGAGCATCTTTGATACCCGGGCGAGGTGGGAGATGAAGAGGCTGTGCTATCTTCAGTCGGCTCTTCAGATCTTCCCATCTTCTCTGATCTACAGTCAGCAGAGCTGTCCCCTTAATAAACAAAGGAAAGCAGAAAAAGGCCTTATGTCGTCTACTCCACACCAAGGACATTGCAAATGGGGTGGTGGTGATACCAACAGGACTAATTTGGGGGTATAAGATAAAGATATTCTTCAAATACCATGGTAGTTCGATAGACATGGTCATGATTCTCAAATTTGGTCTATAGAGAAGTCCCAAAATGAGTGGCCACAGGCCTCAGACAAGATCTAGCAGCCTTCAGTGGGTATCTTTGAACATGTATAATATTCAGGTTTGGGAACATCTAAAGAGGATTCTCTACACAATTAAATTTTTAAAAAGGGATACCCACTTTAATAGTGGTTAGTTTCCCTTCATTTCCTAGTGGGGAAGGCTGCAGCAAAGTTATAGCTTGTCAATCCGATTGCGTCTTTGTTAAAAAAAAAGTCATTCTGATATATATAGGCACAAAACTTTTTATTGATTATTTATTTTGAGAGAGAGAGAAAGCAAATGAGGGAGGGGCAGAGAGAGAGGGAGAGAGAGACTCCCAAGCAGGCTCCACATCACCAGCACAGAGCCCAATGAGTGGCCCAATCTCACAAACCGTGAGATCATGACCCGAGCCGAGATCAAGAGCCAGATGCTCAACCGACTGAGCCACCCAAGTGCCTCAATTGCAAAACTATTTTTAAGTAGTATGAAATCACAGAATTTGAATCTTTAAGAATTAATGCTGTGACAAATGGCTGAATGAGAACAGATATTCTTTACCATATATATTATATATATGAGTACTTTATTAAAATGCATATAAATATATTACATGACATTTAATCACACTAATTTATAAAGGCAGAAGTATAGTTTAAGAAACTGAACCTCCACCCCACTCCTATTCTTCCCTTCTTTCTACAGAATTGATGACTGTTCTTCAAGGATGTGCCCTCCTCACTGTTTTCAGACCTTTGCTATTTGTGTATATATCAATACATAAGAATATATTTGTTTTGAATTTTAAAAATTTATATAAATGGTATTCAATCTGGGCTTCTTCACGCAGTTTGTTTTTACATTCATTGAACTCTTTGTCTTGCATATGACTGGACACCAGATCTAATTGGTTTAACTGCTCATAGAGTATCCCACTGTACAAATATATCAGAAGTAACTTGCTTTAGGTTTATGTAGTATAAAAATGCTGCAACAAGTACACGTGTACGGTCTCATGGTGAACATCTATGAGATTTTCTTAATAGCAAATCTCTACGAGAGGAATTGCTGGGGTTTAGGAATTTACGAATCTTTACGTTTCCCAGATATTGTGAAGTTGCTGTCCAACCAAGAATAACCAAGAAAATTTGCTGCTAGGCATCCACATGTTCTCATGTCCTAATATGCTTGCTAGTACTTGATAGTGTTAGATATTTTAATTTGGCCATGATGGGTGGGAAATGTATCCAATTTAGTTTTAGTATCAATGAGATATTAGGTCATGACCTCATGGTTTGTGAGTTTGAGCCCCGCGTCAGGCTCTGTTCTAACAGCTCAGAGCTTGGAGCCTGCTTCAGATTTTGTGTCTCCCTCTCTCTGATGCTCCCTGCTCACACTCCGTCTCTCTCTCTCAAAACTAAACATTAAAAAAAACTTAAAATATCAATGAGATGAAACATTTTTTATGTGAGTAAATAGGGGCGATGATTCTTGTATCTTCTTATATGAATTGCCTGTTCATATTCTTTGCTCATTTTTGTATTTGGATATTTACTTTTAGATGTTTTATAGAAATTCTTAATATATTCTGGATATTAATCTTCCATCAGTTATATGAATTGTAAATATTTTCTCTTAGTCTTAGCTTGCTTTCTAAAAAATTATTTTGCTTATCATGAATCTTATGTCTCAGAAACTTTTCATTTTAATGTAATCTAATCTATAAATTTCTTTCTGTACAAATTCCACTTTATGGTTAAAGTCAAGAAATCCACAACTCCTCCAGGGTCAAAAATAAAATTCTACATGGTTGAAAATGGTTTTTCATAGCTAGATCTTTCATTCTTTTGGAATTCTTTTCTGAATATGCTGTGAGGTAGAGATCTCTGTTTAATTTCTTATATCTAGACACTCAATGAACCCAGTGTCATTTATTGATGGTCTCATACTCTCCATTGATTTGTTGTGCTATTTCTGCTTTATGTATGCCTGGTCCCTCCTGGGGCTTTTGGCTCTGTTCTAAATCTAACCTTCTATCCCTGTAACATTACTCATCCTGTTTGACTCACTATTGCCGTTTACTTTCCTTTTCTACATTTTTGTTCATGCTCAGCCTTGAGAGAGATTTGTCAATTTAATTTTTTTTAAGAATCAGCTTTCGTCTTTCTTGAATCTTTTATAGTATCTTTGTTTCCTACATCATTAATTTCTGTCCTTATCTTTGTTACTTTCTTCCATTTTACTTTGTGGTTTTTATTATAATTTATTGATTTGGATATCTGACATATTACTAATTAATCTTTGATTTTTCTTGAACATACACTTAGTTATAAATTTCCCTTTAATTATTGATTTATCTATATCTTGTGAGATTTTATATATGATTTTTATAAATGATTTCTCTAAATGTCTTATGATTTTCTATTCTAATTTCTTCTGTTACTCATAAATTATTTCTAACTTTTGAGGAATTTTTTTGTTATTGTTTTTTTATTATTGTGGAGAATATGTTCTGTACATTACCAATTTTTTGGTAACTATTTTTTATGACCTTGTAGAGAGTACATTTGATTGAAAATTGTTGGACTCATGGTTCTTCATATGTCCAATAGATCAAATATTTTTGTTGTGTCAAATCTCATATTTTTTTTCCTGATTTATGAGTTTCTTAGAGGTATATGTTAATATCTTTCACTATGATTTTGGACTTGCTGGCTTTTTAAAATAATTTGGTTAATTTTTGCTTCATATATTTTAGGGCTCAGGAGTTCTATATGTTGCTGGTAAGTCATTTCTTATGCAATTATCTAATTACATTGTTTATTCCTAATAATGATATTTGTTTTAAATTAATTTTTCTGATATTAATATTGCAAAGCCATTTTTCTTACTAACTGGAAACAAATATTTTTGGGTCCCTGGGTGCTAGAGATATTCATATTATTTCTTTATTATGCAAAACTAAATATTTTGGAAAGTCGAACTCTGAAATGAGGCAAAAGAATAATAAGCATGGTGGTATCATCTAATCATGAATATAAGAAAACCTCTGGAAGTTTATTATTATGACACCAGGTTTATTAATCAAGCTGTTATCTCATAATTGAGAAAATAAATATATATGCTATATATATATATAACTAGTATAAACTTTGAACTTTTTTAAACAAGATTCCATTTTCTAGAGAAGACATAATTTTGCATAATTCTAAGTTGTGAAAATGTTGCCCCCAAAGCTTACCTTATTTCCCATACCTTTATATTTCCCTATTGTCTATATATTTGGAAATCTATTTATATAGCTTTGGGTATGACCATTAGAATGTGAGCTCTGTGAGGGCAGAAAACTTTATGTGTTTAGTGTTTAGTTTGTGTGTTTAGTTTTTTATGCTCCCAGGGTCAAGAACAGTGTCTGGCACCAGTAAGTGCTCAGAGAAATCTGTTGAATGGCTAAGTAATAAGTGAATAAATGCTGTTATACAGTAGCTCATGTGCTATCATCTGAAAAGCTTACTGGAGAAAAAAAAATCCCTTCTAAATGGTTCATATAATTCATAAATTTTTATCATCAATTAAACAATCAAGTTTGTAAGGTCTTCTTCTACTTTTCCTCTTTCTGTAGGCACCCAGCACCCACTTGAGCTTAAGTCCATGTTCCCCTTCCCGAGGCCAAGCTGCTTCTTTCTTCCCTCTGAACATTCATACAACCAGTACGGTGGGAAGACCTCCTGATACTCTGCTCACTTCAGCCATTCCTCCAAGCTCAAAAGCTGCAACTGGTTATATATTTGTCTCTTGTTGTTGAACATTTTATGTTATTGCATTTACGTCGCTGATTTGTGAGGAGCTGATGATCCTCCTGAAATCCGGTGTCTGCCCAGAGGACCTATCACAGCGTTAGAGTGAGGAGAGCCTAAGCTCTCTGTTAATTGAGTGACCAGCTTCTGCTCTTGTTCAGGCATTCCTGGTGTCTCCTCCAGTGCCAAGGCTCGATGGCCTCCGAAGAGACCCATCTTCCTCTTTCTGCTTGCTATCAAATTGAACACACTCTAGGGCTTAAAGACACTCATTTATGAAGGTGCTATAGTTAAACAGGGGACTAGGCAATAGGATCTTTCTCTATCCTTCTTTCTTATTCTAAAATCCTGCGTTTCTGTGGGTTCGAGTAGTGTTGGGGCCCAAAGTGGGGATTTTTAAGCCACGCCCTTTGAAAGCCTGCAGGAAATGACATCCTCATTAGGCACACATCAAAGGTGGCCATTGGCTGAGTAGCTGGAAACATACATGCAGAGCCCGGGGGCTGTGAACGATACAGTCCCACGAGCAGCTGCCCTAGCCAGTGGGCTCTGATGTGCTTGCTCGCGGCCCGGCCACGGATCACAGGAGTGGCCCATCTAGCTTTAATTCAGGGCAGAGCAACAGTCGACATTTTCATACTTTCGAATCGGAAGACTCTCAGACTCTGCGCCGTGGGCACCACTTCTGAATTCTGGCCCCATTTTCTATACCTTAAAAGCCCCAGACAAGTCATGTCACCTCCGTAAGCTGTGTGTTTTCTTCCACTGGGCCTTTCAGAGTTGTGAGGATTGAAAGTGGCATATGTAAACCTTAGTGTATAGTGAGTGCTCAAAAGCTGCATGCGCCTCAATTGTTATGATTCCAGAAGACTGACCCTTACATAATAGAGGGCACAGCAGCCATGGTCAGAAGAACCACACAGAATGTTCTCCCCCAAACTCACCTTTTGACACGAAACTACACTTGCTGTTTTCCCATTCAGGAGCTCTTGTACTGATCGTTAGAGCTGTTACGGGCTCAGCAGGCTTCCCGAGTTCATGAAGTATGTAAAGTTTTTATATGAAATTAGAAAATCTTCTTCTTATTCAATGAATTAGGATTTAACATTTTCTACTACACCCCCAACCCCATCAAAATGCTGAGTTCACCTATGGCGTTACAAAGAAGCATCCAATTTACATTGTGTGAAAGTAATATTACCTGCAATCAGGGCACAGTTAGTTCAGCTATTGTATTTTAATAACTTGCTGCACATCCTTTCAATTTGAACAATAGGAGATGTGCCTTTCAGTTGTCAGCGAATTACTGATTGGTGACACCATCACCAAAAGGGGAAATTTAGCGAGAGAACTGTGCTCTTAAATAATGTGCCTGAAAGGCAGCGATGAGGTAGCTTGTAAAATAGTTATAGAGATTATTTACACCGGTCGCATTGTGGTTTAATGCGACTTCATGCCGTGTGAGAAAAAAGAGAGCTCAAAGCAAGTGGCTGGAAAAGAATAAACCCTGCGGTATTCAAGCCAAGAATTCTTACCTTGTTTTCATTGAAATTAGCAATAACTACTCCGACAAAAAGGGTCAGTCCAATCATGCAACCCAGGAATACAAACACGTGAATGTAGATCCCGTGCATCTGTATAAATGAAAAATACGTTATTCATCAAAGCAAACGAGAGCAGCTGTTGACACATTCGAAGGAGTCCGTGTGCTTGCTTACCGGCCCCACACGATGAATAATAACATCCCTCACTTCCACCCAGCCTTTCAGGGACAGAACTTCAAACAATGCCAGCATGGCGTTTCCCACATTGTCAAAATTAAAATTCCGAGGATTTGCCCTGCAAGTCAGAAAGAGGAATGTTCTGTGAAATTCCGATGAGAAGCACTCTAAGGCAAATATCTGTAGCTCCTTCCAATCTTGGGTGCAGGGCGTACTTAGCATTTGGAAGGCGGCTAGATGGCATTCGTTTGTTAAATCATAAAAATGCATGAATATGTTATTCTTTCTTAAAATTTAATTAATTATTAGGCAATCATGGGGTATTCTTAACGATCAACAAAATGCAACAACTCAAGTTCTGGCTCTAGAGGTTCCTGGACGTTTCTGGCTCGCCCTGACTATACTGTGGGTTGGAAGAATACTTTCTAGTTATAAAGTGCATAGGAGATTCTCACAGAGGGGTGCTGGAGTTTGGATATGAATTTTGTAATAGTTTTAAAATTGAAAAGTTTTCTGAAGGTATAAATTACATTTCCTGATGTTAATATAGAAAGTATAAAAAGAGTAGAATCTAGCCACTTTTTTTAATTCTGTGACATCATGGGAACATCACTCTGTAAAGGAGTGATGCATTTGGAAGTCCCTGAGTGGCAAGAGGTGTTTGCTGATAGCCTAGATGTTTCTAGATCATTCCCTCTCAGTTGGATTTTTTTTTCTCATTAACTCCGGGTGTTCTCAACAGAGACTTCTTATAGACCCCAGCGTCGCAGTCTGCTGTCTACACCCACACTTGATTGCTGGTATTTAAAGCACTTTGGCTCCACTATTACTATTTTCTTTTTGGAGGAGGCATGTCGCATTTCTTGTTTTTTTTTCTGACGTGTTTTTATTTTTTTCTTCCTCTGAAAGAAAGTGATGTTTTTTTACTATATTACATCTCCCTTAGTCATTATGGGTCTTGGCTAACATTTGTGTTGTCCAGAGAAGATTTCAGTGTTTTTCTTTTCCCCCTATTAGACTATTTAAAATAATTACAAGACCTAGACAGCTACATACTGGAAAGTCATGACTATCATTGTTTTTCCTGAATTTAATGGAGAATTGGCCCTGGGACTGCTAAAAAGAGGAGGCCTATAGAAGCCTAGCCAAATTATATTCTGATCATTTTTTTCCCGTTAGCTCATTTATCAAAATTTAACCTTCACAAAAGGTGACACTCTGGAGAAAATCTGGGTTAGTACTCTTCTATGCCTTTTTCCTTCCTTCCTTCCTTCCTTCCTTCCTTCCTTCCTTCCTTCCTTCCTTCCTTCCTTCCTTCCTTCTTTCCTTCCTTTCTCCTTCTCTCTCTCTCTCTCTCTCTTTTTCTTTCTTTCTTCCTTAAGTAGGATTCATGCATAGCACAGAGCCCAATGCCAGGCTTGAACTCACGACCCTGAGATCAAGACCTGAGCTGAGGTCAAGAGTCGGAGGCTTAACTGACTGAGCCATCCATGTGCCCCTCTACCACCTTATATATATATATATTTTTTTTTTAAATCATAGAAACAATCATGCAATACACCTTTATAAGTTTCCTTTTTTAAAGTACTAAATAGATGGAGATCTAATAGGGAACCATACAACTAAACTGACTTGCTCCTAAGGTTTAAGATTGATTGGTAGAAACGTTTTCAACCTAGTGCAAAAGCCCCATTTAGAAATTCCTATTTTGGGATTCTGATTTATATTCTTTAAGTCTGAAAGTATAAGCATATTCTCTTGGACTTTTCCAACATTTTTTCCTTTGGGGGTTTCAATTAAATTTAATATATTTTACTGCAGACAGAAGCTGTAAGGATTCTGCAGATACCACAGTTTTCTTGAATGAGGATTTTTTTAAGCTAAACGAGCCAGTTCTCAGATCCGATGTTGAACTTTCTTACCCATCCATTTTCTTTATGTAAAAGTGCTTTTTTAGCTGAATTTGCAGCATCCCAAAGTACTTTCATGTTCCACATCCTTTAGAAGTTAGAATATGTTAAAAATACACTTTTAGGCTAAACCAAGAAAAATAAAATGGTGGATCATAGACTTAAATAGCTGGAAGAATACATCACATTAAAAAATAAGTATCAGTTTTAATCATCTAAGATGTTCACACTTTGTTCATGCTACTAAAATTGGAAAGTTTTAAATTTTACCTATAACTACAGGCAACTTCAATAAATCCCAAACTAAACCATTGCTGTAATTTTCCCATCGCCCTTCCTTGATGTGGAAGCCTGTTTAAATATAATCTTTTCCGGTTAATTAAAAATTAAAAAATATTATAATCTTGTCTAGCCAATTGAGAAAACTAAGACATTGGTTCTAACCTTACAATTAATTCATCTAGGTCCCAAGATTATAAGGAGAGTTGCTCTTCCTCTGGGAAGACGGAGGTCCCCAGGAGGAGAGGAGCTCAGCCTGAGCCCTTGGATGGAGAAATACAGGGGACGACATTATCCAAAATGGCCCTTCCAAGACGCTGGAAGTAGTCATGTTTCTGTTAAACTTCCAGAAGTAAGATAGGTTCGTATGCTTCTTAAGGAGCATACTCAAATTGTTTGAGCTGTAGACTCTACAAAAATCTGAACTTCTGCCTAGAATATATCACACTGTAATTTAAAATAACCTAGAAGGAAACTCCAGGTAGGCTTCCAGTGAGCTAAGGGGCTTATTTATGTAGCATCAAAGCCTTTTAGCAAATTATATTACATGATTTGTAATATTATTTCCTGTTCTCTATTACATTTCAAGCTCCTAGGGGTTGGGGGCCATAGCTTGTCCCCAGTAACAGTGTAACATCTGGAGAACAGTAAGCAGTCAATAAATATATTTATTGAAACTGAATACTCTTTTTGACATTTCTTATGCACTCCATTTTCCTATGTCCCAGACCTCTGCTTAAAACAAAACACACAATATTTGTAACATACATATTTTATACTTTTTACCAAGGTAATTTTTATCTCATCAAGTCTGAGTGACTCGGAAGGTGAATGTACTCATCTGAACAGCGAACATAGAAGCCTGACTATCTCCTGAATTACGTAGTGCGTATTTATAGCCTTCCTAACTATAATTATCAAAGCATTCCCCAATGCCAGTTCTCCAGATATAAGTCATTTTCTTAATCGTAAATTTGCCAATATAAAATTATAACATTTTGGCTGCTATCTCTTGATGAGCTTATTAACAAAGGAAAATGTAAAAATCATCATGGTTTTAGCTGACATTTGTTTGACAGAAGATTTTTATTTTACTAAAACTAACCCAAGTCATGATATTCTGGACAAATGGACAAGCATTATTGTTACGGTGTTCCAGTGACGCTCCTTCATCAGCTTATGCTTTTAAAGTGCCATTGAACTTGAAACCCCACACAATAACTTACATTAAACATTGCATTTCAGTTAATTTGGATTTTTATGGAACAAGTTGAATGCTAGAGGGTACAACTGGAAACAGGTTTGCTTTTCTCGCAACACTGCCTCCCAGTGGGTTCTAGCTCCTTTCCTGAGATCTTGGAGATCCCAAAGCTTTTTGGTCACTTTCAGTACATAAGATGAGTCTCATTTTAAAAAGTCCACTTTGGGGCGCCTGGGTGGCTCAGTCGGTTGAGCGTCCGACTTCGGCTCAGGTCATGATCTCACGGTCTGTGAGTTCGAGCCCCGCGTCGGGCTCTGTGCTGACAGCTCAAAGCCTGGAGCCTGCTTCGGATTCTGTGTCTCCCTCTCTCTCTGCCCCTCCCCCACTCATGCTCTGTCTCTCTCTGTCTCAAAAATAAATAAACATTAAAAAAATTTTAAAAAAAATAAAAAGTCCACTTTGTTCGACATCAACCCTTGTTCCCATAATCCATACAAGGGCCCTATCCTCAGCTGCTCAGCCTGACCCGTGGTTCGAGGGAAGAAGAGTGCTGGCCCCTCTGTCCCCTCCTCCTCTTCAGGCCACCATCTGATTCTAACAAATGGGGTTAAATCTCACGTACCTCACACTGCTGGTCACTGGCCACTGTTGCCCTGGTCACAGCAACTATTCTTTCATGGAGTGCACTTCCTGCCATGCTCCTAGCCCCTGTACACTTGATACTTTAACGTCTGTCCTACATGTGCTGGACACACTTTGTTCTGGACAACCCGATAAAATGCCTGAATCGCCCTGCCTTGGGCTCCTGCCTCTCTCATCACCCTCCTACTCCCTGGGAAGAGTCCTTTCTAGGGCTTGCTTTTCTTTTTTCAAAAAGAATTTTTTTTAATGTTTATTTACTTTTTGAGAGGGAGACAGACCTCCATGGCAGAGGGCCAGAGAGAGAGAGGGAGACACAGAATCCAAAGCAGAGTCCAGGCTCCAAGCTGTTGGCACAGAGCTCAACGCGAGGCTCAAACCCATGAATCGCGAGATCATGACCTGAGCCAAAGTTGGACACTTAACCGACTGAGCCACCCAAGTGCCCCTAGGGCTTGCTTTTCAAATACAGACCCACCAACTCACAGTCCACAGCCCCAACCACCTCCTTTATCAGGCTTCCACCCTTTGGGCCACTGTACACCAGTCTTCACCAGGTAGCAGACCACTAGGGAGAGACTCTGTGTCCCAGAGCCCACTGAAGTTACTCAACTAGCTAATTCTAAGTCTGCTTGGCCTGACTGACCCATTCCAACTCAAGGAAACCACAATAAAGGCTCTTGTCCACAGTTGTCCCTTTCCCTCTGCTTCATGACTGACCCTGGGGCTTCACCATGTGGCCTCTTGGGATGTGGTTTGCCCCATCCTCTTGGGAACTATGAGTAACAATCTAGCTCTTCAATGGCAATTGTCTTTTGACCTACTGACTTTATTCTACCTCAAATTTTCTATTAATACACTATATTCTGAAACATCTCCCAGCATGAGGGTGCCCCATTGTGTCATTCCTGCTGAGAGTAGTCTTCAGGTGACTCTCAGTTCCCATTCCTAGAAACATCTCCATTGCCTCTCCAATAGGAGCACCCTCCCTCCAGGACATAGCCCTTGGGAGCAGAGTTCCATCAAAATGGCTCAGATCACTGGCCCTAGGCAGTGATGACTTGGAGCCTCCAACACTGACAACCCTTCCCTGTCAGATGGTGAAGGGCAGCTTGCCTACATGAGTGTCTCTTCTTGCCTCACCAATCTCTGACATCAAGCAGTCCCCCCATGGGGGACTTAACGTGGCTGGGGAGACAGGCACCTTTGACCTCCTCCCATAGTAAAAGGGGAGATACCACAGCATCATCTACTGAATTCACTCAATTACACGATCCTGTCTCTCAGTATATAGTGTTTTCTTTCACAGGAGCTGGGTGACAGAGATGGATAATCTTTTAGGAAGTTCAGCTGGGACTGGCATGTTGCTCTCTTTGGAATATAATGAAATTATATCTCTTAGTGACCTCAGCTTTGAAGCTGTTGCCCAAATTCCAAAACAGCAGGAGAAAAAAAACCACCTCATTTGATGTCTTGATAGAAATAAAATTATTATGGTATAATAATGTGTTTTAACCTCACAAAAAATAAGCTTTTTATGTTTCTTGAATATTTTATTTTACTATAAATTAGACTGCTTTTCTAGATAGCACTGAGATAAGGATATCTTTGTGTGTTACATACCTCCTGCTCCAGCTCAAGCCACGCAGCCAAATTCATCTTTTTTGGTTTTTTTCATAATTCTTTGGTATTAAAAAAAACAACAACCCAGTATAGATTGTACTGAATTGTTTTTAAAGGCGAATTTCACAACAGTGAAATGCCAAAGCTGGCAACGATGGGTCCTAAGGGTACAACTAGGTGAAACGCAATTTCTTTTAAAGAGTTTTGACATTTCATAGAAAACATCAATTGTGACAAAAGCAGAGTCTTTGCTGTGGTTCACTTGTTATTCTAAGAGGTAAAATGGAATAAGAAGAAAACAGATGACTCTTTAAAAGGACAAATGAAGTTAATAGGACATTTAGTTCATCAGTGAAGCCTACTGAGAGATTTCATTCATCGCTGTTAGTAAAATGGATGAGAAAGAAGGTACTAGGCACTTATAGCTTTGATGTAAATGCTTTGAAAACTCATTTTCAGGAAAAATGAACTTTAAAGAGAAAGTTAGATATAATCATTTGTGTTACTGATTACTCCTTTCCACGGTTTCAATAATGGAAATCCTTCAATGTAAATGGGTTTTAAAATTGAAATAGCTTTATGATTTGGGCTCCTATACAACTGTTATGAGGATATCAGATTCTCCCTTAAAGATATAAACTCAGGACGAGTTTAGTTTTAATTTGATAGAAAATCTTTGTCTCTTAAGCCTGACTAATTTTTAATGCCATGTGAATTGAGTTACATACATGAAAGTAGTAGAAAAATACTGGGGTAATAATCCATTAGTTACATGAAGCCACATGGGACTCAGTGTACCACTTGGTCTCTCATTTACTGTGTTTTTGCATCCTGTTGTAATTCAGGGCTTTGCCTTGTATTACTTAAAATCATTTTAGCACCTCTAGCAAAATTACTTTTCATGCCAAATTTTACTGATTTAAAACCTTATACTGACAAATATCACATTCTTCAAGATCTTTTTCTGAAATGCTTACCAAACACGAGGCACCCAAAATCCAGGCTTTTTCTCTCCAGGTCTTAATTTTAAATTTAAGTTCTTGGACACACTTACATTAATTCTGAATATGCCGTTACAATCCTCCTAAAATAGGAAGAAAAGAGGTCGGGGGGAGCCTGGTCAGAAAATTAACTCCGAAAAGATAAAAGATAAGAAGCACATTTTAACCTAGAATAACAAAGATCTTTTTTTTTTAATGTTTATTTATTTTTGAGAGAGAGAGCAAGAGAATATGAGCACATGAGCAGGGAAGGAGCAGAGAGAGGGACAGAGAGAGACTCCCAAGCAGGCTGATGAGGGGCTCCATCCCACAAACCGTGAGATCATGACCTAATTCAAAACCAAGAGTCGGAAGCTTAACCGACTGAGTCATCCAGGCACCCTGAATAACAAGGCTTTTTATGTGATAACAGTGAGGTGGGCAGCTCTCCAGTGAACAGGGACAAGGATTGCAGAGATGAGTGGTAAAAGTTCATGATAGAAACATTTGCAAGTAGGCAAAGAATCTGAACAGACATTCTTTCAAGAAAGACATACAAATGGCCAATGAGAACATGAAAAGATGCTCAGTGTCATTATCCAGCCAGAAGATGCAAGTCAAAACTATGATGAGATACCACCTGCCATCCACGAAGAAGGTTATCATCGAAAATCAAATCACGAGCTTTGACGAGGTTGTGCAGAAACTGGAATCCTACTAGTGCCCTCATACACTGCTGGTATGAGGGGAAAATGGTACACCCACTTTGGAAAATGTGTGGCAGATCCTCTAAACAAAGAATTACTGGAGGACCCAGAAATTCCACTCCTACGTGTTTATCCAAGAGAAATGAACACAGATGTCTACATGGAACTTGTACATGAATGTTTATGTCACTTTTATTGTAAATAGCATTAATTATAATAGCCGAAAGGTGGAAACAATCCAAATTTTACCAGTGGACAAATAAATTACATAAATAGAATGTGGTGTATTTACACAATGGAATATTATTCAGTCCTACCAAGGAATGAAGCACTGACCCACGCTACAACATGGATGAACCTTGAGAACATTATGCGCAATTAAAGAAGCCAGCCACTAATGATCACATGTTAGATGATTCCGTTCATGTAAAAGTTCAAAACAAGGAACTGTAAGACAGAAAGTAGTTTTGTGGTCATTTCGCGATGGGGTGTCAGGGAGATAAGGGTATAGGAGGTGAAAGTTAAAATACAGTGTTTATTTTTGAGGTGATAAAAATGTTCTAAGCCTGGGACACCTAGGTGGCTCAGTCAGTTGAGCATCCAGCTCTTGATTTCGGCTTAGGTCATGATCTCACAGTTCATGGATGGAGCCCCACACTGGGCTCCTCATTGACAGTGTGGAGCCTGCTTGGGATTCTTACTCCCTCTCTCCCTGTCCCTCCTCCGTTCATGTTCTCTGTCTCTCTCTCAAAATAAATAAACATTTAAAAAATGTTCTAAGCCCAACTATTGTACAAGTCTGTATATGCTAAAAACTATTGAACTGTATGTACACTCCCAGTGGGCAAATTGAGCAGTGTGTGAATTGTATCTCCAATAACATTGTTTTTAAAAGACTTTAAAACATGAGTAAGAAGATTTTCACTCATTTTCTGTCTTTATTGTTCTTTTTGTTTTATCTTTGTTTCTTTGCCCGTGATTGTCATGTTTTGAACCTAAACCCCTTTTCGGGATATAAGGTGTATACACTTGGGATATTTCAACAGAACTTCAAAGTCCAACCTGGTCAAAGCCACCTTCAACCTTCAGCCTCTCATCCTCCCAGCTTCCCCATTTCTGTCCATCAGGCCAGCACCTTGCCAGCCCCCAGTATCAAGATGTCAGAGTTGTCTATGGCTTTCCCCATCCCACTTGGGCCTCACCTTCATTCATTCTTATTTCTACTAGTTTAGTGAATACCAATATTACTTCTCTTTGAGTTGCCAATAAAATTCCTTAAAATAAAAGCCTTCTTACACCAATAATATCCTTTTAACTTAAAAAGCATGGATAAACTTACCCACGATAACCCAAAGACAAACATAGTTGACACTTTGGCTTATATTCTTCCAGTTTTTTTTCCTATGCATATATTTGATTATACAGTTTTTACTCTTTCATAGCCCACTTTCTCAGTTACAGTATATTGCAGTTAGGTTCTCGTTGAAACCCTACACATTCATCTACAACATTATTCCTGTTGGCTCTGTTGTGATGTATCAAATAGAGGCCCCATGATATATCTGACCTTATGGCCTCTTCCTGTCTGTCTTTCTGAGCCCATGGGACCCCAGCTTTGATTGGGCGAGGCAGCCTGGCATCCTGGTGAAAAGCAAGGACAATGGGGCTAGGCTGCCTAGACATGAATCTTAGCTGTCCCATTTATTTTGGGGTGACCTTGGACAAGTTCTTTATCCTTTTTACTTTAATCGTTAGCTAGGTCTGGGTATGAGCAGAGAGTGTAAAATCACAATGCTCTTAAGCCATTATGAATCCACCGAGTCCTGCAAAATTCCTCATAGACTTCATCTTGAAATGTTGTCATCTTTTCTACCTCCATTCAGTGAGAATCTAAAATAGTCCTTCTTTGCTTACTCAAGCTTGTGGATTAATGCATCAGCTCTTTATTATCTCCTTCATTAGCTAATTTGGTACATCATGACTTTTATGCCCTGTTCCTTGTTATGTCTTCTCAGGTTTATCAAAGTTCCTGGAGTGTCTGGAGATGCAGGTGGTGCCCAACCAGGTGTGTGTCTTCTGCTCTGCCACTTCCTGAAATCCTCACTATTAACATAATTGATAATGTATTTTTTAAATTATTTAACATTTATTTATTTTTGAGAGAGAGAGAGAGAGAGAGAGTGCGAGAGAGAGCGAGCATGAGGGGAGGGGCAGAAAGAGAGGGAGACACAGAATCTGAAGCAGGCTCCAGGCTTCAAGCTGTCAACACAGAACCTGATGCATGGCTCAAACTCACAAACTGCAAGATCACGACCTGAGCCAAAGTCGGAGGCCTAACCGACTGAGCCACCCAGGAGCCCCTAATTAATAACGTATTTTGACTGGGCAAAGATGTTACTGTATTTTATAACCATTAGAGAACGAATAATTTTTATAGTTAGTAGCTCTGAAAATGTAGAAATTTTCATACTGGTGTAAAATCTGCATTAGATAGCCATATTTGCTGGAAACGTAGAAATAGGTATTAGAGTTCAGCTGTATTAGACCTTTTGAGTATGTGCATCTTAATGGACTCAAAGCATTATTTTACTTGGATGAAAGAGGAAATGTTTTTGCTGTTTGTACATTAGCAGTACTTGGCTCCCTTCACGAATCTACTTTAATATAGGGCAGAATCCTACGAGAGAGCACACTGGCTAGTGTAGCAGCGATGGCCAATTATAACCACCTTCGTCCTGTTTTTCTGCAGGACACATCGCTGAGCTGCCTGTTGCATTCTCCCACCTGACTCGGGAGGCCATGCTCTTGCTGGTGAAATGTGTGTCGAAGTGAGCTGTGCTGTTTTGGGCCCAGACTGTAACCCTCAGACATGGAGGGGGTTCTGTGCTCTTCTCTGCCAGTTAAGCAGAGAAGACACTGAAGACAGTAAAGGGTGGGCACACAAAGAAGTAAGACAAAAGGAACTTGGGGCCTGACAGGGCATCAGAGGAGAGCTGTCCACCTTATTCAAGATGCAATGTATTCACTTCACAATGTTCAGCAACTAAAAGGCCCGGGTTATCCAGGAGCTGGCCTCCTCTTTCCAACACTGACTGAAGAAAGATAAGGGGAAGGGCAGCAGCAGAAGAATCAAGCCTGGGTCTTTGTTAACTGTCTCACTGGGAAAGATTCTGGACTTCTCAATGGAGAGAATGCTGAACTGAGAAGTAATGAACAGCAGTATGACAGTTAAACTTTGCCTCTTGTCCTTTCTGGGGGGCTATTTGCTGATATGAGTCTCCTGTGACAACAGAGGCAAGATTAAGTTAGGGGAAGCCCAAAGGGAGAGTGTCCGAGCCTCATAGTTACAAGCATCTGGGATCTTGAGTGGCTATGCCAAAGGTGTCAACAGAGGCTCCGCACTGGAACAGCAGGAGACAGTAGAATAATCTGGAATGCGCTTTTAATCTCATAAACCTGTGCCAGCCAGAAGAGGCAGACTGCCTGCTCTAAGCAGAAGGAGTTGGTGGAGAGAGAATTCAGAGTCTTCTGTGGGGGTTCTCAGAGTAGTGTCAGCACGCGCTTACCAAGGGGTGATGAACTACCCCAATTTTTCTCCCAAAAGACAGAAAGCAGTAACTTACCCTTCTAATGATGTTGGGATCATTGCACTTTGCCAGTTTTCCTGCAAAAAGCTGAACTCCAAAGCTTGCAAAAACAAGCATTAACGTCAGCAAAAGAATGGAGACCTGAAAAAAAAATTGGTGAGGCATCACATCTCTTGGTAAAAAATTAAACAGCAGGCTTGATTTGAACAGTGAGAGGGACACGACTTTTCAGAGAATGTGGTATGAAATTCGTGGCCTTCTCATGATAGTATTTAACTTCTCCACCACAGGTCATTCACGTAGCCTTGCCGAGATGTTAAAAGAAGAGAATCAACAACAGGTTTTGGATTTTCAGAATAAAAACATACGACTTTCATGTAGGAAAATGGGCCAAGGTATTTTTGATACGACTTGGGGTTTTCTGACTTTGAAATTGACACTAGTGGAACAAAAGCAAAATGTTTAAATAATTATTTTTCCCCCATTTTCTCAAAACTGAATTCTTATCTCTATCAGCAGAGCGTAAATAAGAGAGAGAGTGGTTTTGGTTTCTTGTAAGCAAATGAGGACGCGAGATCATGGAGTCCTAAGAAGCAAGTCTGTTCATTGGTGCGCCCTCTGCTGGAAGGTGGCGTGGTCTCAGCACATTAAGGTGGCAAAGGATAAAACACTGAACGAACCATTGATCTGTGCTGGTTGAATAATCTAAACATATACCTTCAATATACTAAAATTATACAAAAACATCATCAGGAGAAAGGCACAAATAGATTCTCTACTAAATTCTATCAGGGTTCCAAGATGCAAATACATTAGCTGTCAGGTGATGATATCGTTTTTTTCCTTCAGTTCCAGCTGGGTGAAAAGCCACCGTGTTATGGCTTAAGCACAAAGAAAACAGGAGATTTCAAATACCTCTTTAAAAAATACCAGCAACTCTACACCTACAGAAACACTGCAACCTGTCTTTAAAATACCTTAGAATCAACTGCAACTACAGCTTTTCTCTCCCCGTACGTGTGTTTCTAGAAAGCATGATGTAAAATAAGTTTATGTAAATTAATTCATGATTTCCATGCATGAGCAGAACTCATCAATAATAAAAAGACCCTTTGATCACTCCTTTGTAAGGCACAGATTCTTCTGTAACAGATTGCGAGCAGGGAGGTTCCTACTCATCGCCCGGCTCTGCAAAGACCCTAAATCAGTGTTTCCTCAACTAAAAAGAATGTTTTCTCCCTCGATCACATTTTAAGTATTCATTACTGTATCCTGAGGTTACTTAAAGTGGGGTATACCTGTATGTTACTTTTATTTTTTTTTTTAAGTTATTTTATGTTAACACTCCAAAGATCAGAGACAGAGTCTACGCTGTCAGACACTGGGGACAAACAAAAATGAAATAACGAGCCCAAATCTGTTACCTGCTAATATGTGTGCAGTAGCTGGTGTTGAATCTCACCTTTAATTTCTAGATAAGGAAACTGAAACTAGGAATAAAAATTAGGATCATGAGTTAGGAAAAAGACAGATACCATATGTTTCCACGAATAGGTGGACTTTGTGAGACTAAGCAAAAACCAGGGGGAGGGGAAGAGGGGAAAGGAAAAAAAGACACAGGGAGGGAGATAAAACACAAGAGACTCTCAAAGCCTAAGAACAATCTGAGGGTGAGGGAGGTGAGGGAGGGGGGAGAGGGGGTGATGGACATTAAAGAGGGCATGTGTTGGGATGAACACTGGGTGTTATATGTAAACCAATTTGAAAATAAACTATTATAAAAAAAAAACGAGTTAAGAATGGAAGTGTTAGCAAATACTATCTCTTGGATTCTTCCTTTCATTATACTTTTGCTAAAAATGTTCACTGAATAAGTTATATTAAAAAATACATATATACTGACCAGTCAGACCCTTCTTGGGTTAAGGTTCTGAATGTGTGTTGTGTTTTGTTAGTGCCTTTCTTGTCCTCTGGCAATGAATAAGATTGTACTTACCCTTGGCAAGAGAGACTCACTGTGTCCCCTCACTTGCTACATTACAGTGCGGGGCTGTGTGAACGGGAGGCTAAGCGTAAATGTAACGCACCAAGAAAATTTCCTTGAAGCCGCTGAAAAGTTCTCGGACAACTTTCCTCATCTGGGGCACCAGTTTGAATATCCGCAGAGGTCTCAGGCACCGAAGAACCATTAAAAGTTGAGCTCCTGATTCGGCAGGCACGTTCTGAGGCATCCAACAAAGAAATATCAGGCTCACCTGGCAGGGGAGAAAATTCCTGGAATTAATACCATTTATCCTTTACTACCTACACGTTCTGAGAGCCAAGTGCATACAACTTTTCTTGAACAGAGAGTCCACACGGCATGTAGAT
Source organism: Paguma larvata (assembly GCA_030068075.1). Lineage (NCBI taxonomy): Eukaryota > Metazoa > Chordata > Mammalia > Carnivora > Viverridae > Paguma > Paguma larvata. The sequence continues at coordinate 10,295,538 of CM057839.1, read as the reverse complement.
CAGCTTTCACTAGGTATATATTCGATCTCTTAATTCTGAACTCTGAACCCAATCTAGACCTGTTAGTGGCCCCACGGGAAAGTCATCAGCTGTACACAGAAATGAAGTGCGGTGTCCACACTGTGGCTGCATGTACCCCAGTGCATTCTTCTCCTTATTTTAACTTACACATGGGAGGCTCAGTTTGAAATTCCTTTGATCAAGGATAATAAACCTCATGCTTGACCTGATTCTTACTATTTTATTGATGATCTAAAGATACTGCATGTTAACGGTCATGATTCTCCTTGTTATGTTGGAAAACACATTGATTTTATGCCTTCTTGGGCATATAGAAAAAAGGAAATTTTTTTGAGTTCCCTTCCTATGGTTTCCCGATTTAGTTTAACTGAACAGTTGAACGGTCACCTTGTCTAGCCAGGTATTTTGTGTATTGGAATTGAAAGAAATGTCCAATCACACTCACGTTAGACCTGCTTTTGGCAATGAGGAGCTCGTCAGTCAATTATATGATGGAGATTTTTTTTTTTTCAGTATGAGAGCCACAACATTGTGAGGTGTGAGTAAGATTTCTATCTTAGACCTTATTAATGTATGTCTTACATGTATATTAATGTGGCCGATGTATGTAAACCATATCCATGGACATTTTTAATGCTTTTTATTTGGATTTTACATGCATGGCCTGCATTTGCCTGCAGTAGATTCCTAAGAACTCAGCAACGGCATCTAAACCTCTGGGACTCACGTATCTTTCTCTTATCCTGAGAAATGCAGGAGAGTTCCCAAAACAACGAGATCTTACACTGAGGAAATAACCGGAGACTTACAAGATATATAAATATGTCCATGACGCCACCAAAGTCCCTGATGACAGCAGTTGGAGTGAAAAATAAGCCGTCCGCCATAATCTTCAGGTTAAGCTCGATGCTCATGAATATCACAAACACGTACTCAGCGATCTGAAATGGGCGAGAGGCAGTCGGGTCACAGGCAAGGGGAGACCTGGAGCCCGGTGTTGTCTGCTTAGCTGTGGGCTGAGATTTGGCAGGCGTACCTGCAACGTCGGGGCATGCATGACTCTTCGAAAGGGAGACTCAAACATCATAGAAATGCAGGAACAGATGGTTACGATGATCATGACCCAGTCCAGATAAGTCACCAATCCCAGCAGATCACTGCCAAGACCAAACAAAACGGAGAAACAAATGTTCTAGGGAAGACTGGGAGAGTCAGACATGATCCTTCTGTGATTCTATAAAAGGGACTGGTGGCTTTTAAAAAATGTTTATGTATTTATTTTTGAGAGAGGGGAGAGAGAGAGCATGTGCATGCGTGTATGCATGAGTAGGGGAGGGGCAGAGAGAGAAGTAGAGAAAATCCCAAGCAGGCTCCACACTGTAAGTACAGACCCAGAGGCTGGGCTTGATCCCATGAACTGTGAGATCATGACCTGAACTGAAGTCAAGAGTCGGATACTCAGCTAACTGAGCCGCTCAGATGCCCCATGACTGGCATTAAAAAAAAAAAATCCCGAATTATCTATCTCATAGTACGACAGGGCAAGAAAATACGGGTAATCTTTATATTTTTATGCAGCATAAAATAGTACATTGATATTTCCAACGTGCATGGGAAACAGACTTGGTGATGCTCACTAAAGTTGGTGGTACTTTGTATTTTTCACGGCTCCTGTGACAGGATCTGTTTTCGATCTGTAAGAGAGAACAAACACACAATTCTGCAACATAGCAAGCCTGTTATAACTTGGCAGCATGGTATTTATAAACATCTACCTACAATCTCTTTTATATCCTCTATAAAATTACATTATACAAGAACCGTGTGACTCTGGAAGGCAGAGAGCATTAGATGAAAGAAAAATCAGAAGGGTTTGCAGCTGATGTTTGTGAAAGCAGTTAAAATTTCTCAAAATATTTGATTTTAGAATTCATGACTCGATTCAACAATTTCTTTTTTTTTAATGTTTATTTATTTTGACAGAGAGAGAGAGAGAGCAGAGAAGGGGGAGAGAGAGTGGGAGACAGAGAATCCCAAGCAGGCTGCACACTGTCAGCTCAGAGCCCGGCGTGGGGCTTCATCTAATGAACCATGAGATCATGACCTGAGAAATCAAGAGTCAGATGCTTCACCGACTGAGCCACCCACATGCCCCTCCTCCGTTCAACAATTTCTGACATGGGTGTGACAAAGCCAAATTTTGACTTCCACTTAAAAACACTCAGTTAAAAATCTCTGCCTTAGCAGTTCAAGGATTTTCCTCATGATTATTCAATTAAATCTCCAGAAATTAAACAGAGCTCTTCCTACTGTCTTTAACTGTGATCTTGTGGAGTGATTTATGTAGGATTTCTTGGGGTCCCCACTTATAAGTTGTATTTTGCAGAAGCTCACGACCAGTCTTCAGTGAAGCCCCAGACAGTCCGTGTGTGCGTGTGCATGTGTGCGCGTGTGTGTGTGCGCTCCCGTTTGCAACAAAGTCTTCCTCGGTCCACATCAGCTGCCGTACTGACAAAAGGAGAGTCAGTCCACACTAAATGAAGTGGAGAATTAGCAATTAGACGTTAGCATGGAGGCAGCCAACAGGATAATTCCAGATGAAACTCTCACTTGGGGAGCTGATCAAATCAACTCTAAACTACGGGCTTCTTTCTTAACTTTGTGAACACTGGGGGAAGTATTTAATCATTATCACTCAGGTGCTTTAAACTGTGAGGGTCTTTCTAGAACAGCAGAGAGAACACTAGACTGGTAGTCAGCGAGAGCCATGCACAGGCTCGTGTCCCCATGCAAAGCCCTTAACCTCCACTGCCCTAAATGCCCTCCTCTGTTGGAGGGCGGTGGGTACAAATGACACCAAATGGTTTGAGAGGTGTCCTTCAGCCCTGAAATATTACCACACTGCACTGGTTTCCTAGGGCTGACGTAACAAAGTACCACAGACTGAGCGGCTTGAACAGAAACATTTTCTCTCGGTTCTGGAGGTGAGAAGCCTGAGATGAAGACGTGGGCAGGGTTGGTTGTTTCCAGCGGCCGTGAGGCAAGGACTTGTTCTAAGTGTCTCTCCTCGGCTTGTAGATGGCCGTCTTCTTCCTGTGTCTTCACGTTACTCCCCTCTATAGATGTCTGTGTCCAGATTTCCTCCTCTTTTTTTTTTTTTTTAACGTTTTTTCATTTTAGAGAGACAGAGAGAGACGGAGCATAGATGGGGGAGGGGCAGAGAGAGAGGGAGACACAGAATTTGAAGCTGGCTCCAAGCTTCGAGCTGTTAGCACACAGCCTGATGTGGGGCTTGAACCCACACACTGTGAGATTGTGCCCTGAGCCAAAGTCCGATTGAGTCACCCAGGTGCCCCCAAATTTCCCCCTCTTATAAGGACAGCAGTCGTTTTGGATTAGGGCCCGCCTTAATCACCTTATCTTAATTTAATTACCTCTTGAAGAGGCTGTTTCCAGATAAAGTCACATTCTGAGGGACCAGGAGTTAAGGCTTCAACATATGATCTTTTTTTTTTTTTTTGGCAGGAGGACACCCATGATTCAGCCCATAACAGGTAATGATTATCATATGCTACTAATAACGACATCGGGGAAGGTCCAACCACTGAGACGGGAAGCCTTCACACTTCCTCCGGGACTCTTACGGTCTTCGAGGTATTTACTAAGTTACGCAGGACAAAAATTACACTTCATCCACTAGGTTCTCTGCTAAAATTGGCTTGGGTCGTCACAACCGCAGGTTCTTCCGTGTTGACCACACCGACAGCCTCTTACACATTTCTTCCATGCGGGTAGTGGCAGAGACATCGGCCAGTGGGTTTTCATCCCATAAGGGTTGGTAATGGAAGCACTCGTCAACTCTATTTCTATTTTACATTATTCTAGAAGAAACCAATTAGGGCATTTTGACAACAAAGAAACCAGAAGTCTAAAAGAAGGTGTGGGCAATGACCTGCCCCGTGTTATTCAGTCTACCCTTTGGTTCGGTGTTTCCAAAACAAAATATGGAGTTCGTAACCCTGACATAAACATGAACAAATAAAAATGGCTGTTCAGTGCTTTACAAACGTGAGTTTTATATAAATGTTAACTGCTTGCAACCTTTGTTTGTTTTCCACCTGGTCGGCCGCTCAGCAAAGAGGAGCAGCATGATTAATTAGCCCACAGTTTATTTTGTGACCCCATTAGGATTACATGTTCCTTCTTCCTCGTATGACAACCCCCCCTGCTGTTTGTACGACTCAGGCCAACACCTGGCTGAAGTGGAGTGTACTTACGCGTTGAAGCGTGCCCGGACCACCACCCGGCAGAAGTTTCTGAACCTGTGCTCCCGTCCAACGATGAACAGTGGTTTGTCGAAGTACGGGTGATTCTCTCTCAGCTCCTCTTCCTGCACTTTCCTTGAAGGGGAAATTGATGGACAGTAAGGCTAAGGGGAAGGCTGCCATCCAGAAACGAGAGATAAGAAACACTGTAGGACCCCGTACCTTTTCATTTCCGCCTGCTCCTTTTTTTCCTGGATCATCTTTATTTCACTGTCTTCTCTTTGTGCATTTCTATATCTCACTGTATTGGAATGCTAGATATACAAGAAGAGGGGCATATTAAAATAGACGATTTTTCTGAAGGCCCAAAAAGATCACTGAAAGAAATACCTTTATTTTAACATATATATTTTTAACAGCCACGGTCATCTTAGCAAGGGTATTTTTTTTCTTCTAAAGGATATTTTTTTAATAAAAGTATTTACTGAGGACCTATTATGTGCCAGGCTCTGTTGCAGTGCTGGGGGTATGGAAAAAGGCAAAAGTAACAGATAAAATCCAGCTCTTGTGAGGCTAATGTTCGAGTCAGGTGAGACATAAAAATTCAAACACAATATGGGGGTGGTTACAAAATGTTTAGCGTTATGGTAAAAGGCAAAGGGCACAGAGAGTGCCAAGAGGCTCCAAGTTTAAATCTTTTTTTTTTTTTTTAAAGCTTATCCATTTATTTAGAGACAGAGTGTGTGTCGTAGGGGCAGAGAGAGAGGGAGAAAGAGACTCTCGAGCAGGCTCTGCTCTGTTGGCACAGGCTCAAACTCACAAACCATGGGATCATGACCTGAGCTGAAACCAAGAGTCAGGCACTCAATTGAGTGAGCCACCCTGGCGCCTCTAGAAGGCTCCAAGTTTAAACAGACAGGTCAGAGCAGGCCTCAATGAGGAGCCGTTATTTGGGCAAAGACTTGAAGGATATGCAGGTTGCTGGTACCTGCAGAAAGGTACCCTTCCAGAGGCGAGGCAGGTCTGCCTGTGTGCAGCACCACCAGGACGCCACGTGGGTGCAGTCTCCGCATGGTAGGAGGAAATGAGGCCAGAGGGGTGCGAGGGGGCCTGGTCACGTAGGACCCTGACTCTGGTTTTCACTCCCTGGGAGATGGACGGCCATCGCTCAAATAACGTGATGGACATTATCACAAGTATTCCTTAGGTTTAATTATCTGTATCTTCTATCATTTGGAATAAGTGAGACGGCTGAAACTCTGTTTTAAATTGCTTCTGTTATGGAGGAAAAGACATCAGGGGGATTTCTTAGGAAATCAGCAGAACCTTACAATATTTTGCTGTGAAGATGGGGGATGGGTTTTCATTATGGGCCTGTGTAGGAAATAGCATAACAAGTCTTTGAAGAACTAAGCCTCTGGAATTGAGACTACTCAGGGAGGGCCCTTTGTTGTGTATATTTAAATACAGATTTTCACAGCCGTGTTCTAATTTGGTTCTTAAGTAGACTATGTATTTCTACTGACTCTCACTGAAGGAAAGTGCTTTGAACTAGTGTCGCCTCTCTGAATTTTCTCCTAGAAATTTTCTCGATGAAACATGCCTGGTCCTCGAATTATACATACATAGGCCATGTGTTGGATTTGATCACAATTCCATGTGATCTACCAATATGGTAGATCATCTCAGACAGAGATCAGGCTTAAAAATCACAGCGCTAACAGATGTACCTGCCAATTAGCACCTTGTAAATTGGGTAATGGTGGTATCGGGTATTCTCATCACCAACTTCTTCCATTGTCAATTGTGCCTGGAACACTTAGGAGAGTTGACTCTAAGGTAGAAGTTTCTACAGACTGACAGCAGTTGGATTATGCCGGAAACTCCAGAAAATCGTAAGAAATAAGAGGTAAAGTGGTAAAAAAAAAAAAAAAAAAAAAAAAAGACAAACAAAACCCCGAAAACCCTAAGGCTTGCTACTTTTCTCTTGTTAGATCTCCTTTCTCAAACACCATCTTTGGCTCTGAACATTCAGAACTCTGCTTTCTTAGTCAATGTGGCTAGGCTCAACTTAGGATCAGTATTTTAATGAGGACTCCGCTAATGCTAATTACTTAATATGTACTTTCCAAGTCTCTTTTAGAAATCTCTGCATGATACAGCTGCTTATGAGTCTAATCCAAAGGTTAGATCTCTGGCCCTGTGGGTTTCCCTGGGTTTTCATGTGTCTCGTTTCTTCCCTTCAACCGAGTCTCTGCTCTAATAGAGGTGCCAGCAATGACCATCTTCGCTGGCATTTCCTGCCCCCAAATCTCCATCTTTGGTTTCTTTATATTATTTGGTTTTTCTTTATAATACGGAGCAAAGCTGTCACAGCAATGAAGACATAATGGGCAGAAATGATTATATATTTGTTTCCTTTTTTAGTTTTTGTCTCTTTTCCCAGGATATAAACTTCTAGAAGGCAGAGGTTTTGTCTTGTTTCCCCACTACTCCTCATCACTTAGAACAGGGCCTGGCACATAATATGCACTTGGTAAATATTTTTTGAGTCCGTTAATACATAAATGAGCAACCTAGAGTCTAAGAGCAGAGAAACTCTTGGGAAATATTGTGCAGTCTTTGACAGAAGAATTCTTCTAGAAATCACGTTTTGTTTTCTAGTATGTAAAGCCCTGAAGTTACAGACACTGGATCTAGATTCTGGAATATTTGGAAATTAGTATACATTTAAATTTTCTGATGTAAATCAATTCCATAAGATGCTTTAAATGTTTTTAATGTCTGTCGAATGCAACTGACACACCACTTGTGTATTGCCATCTTTATTTATTTATATTTTTGAAATTTTAAAAATTTTAATAATTTATTTTAGGGAGAGAGAGAGTGAGAGAGAGCGAGAGAGCATGAGTGGAGGAGGGGCAGAGGGAGGGGAGAGAGAGAGAGAGAGAGAGAGAGAGAGAGAGAGAGAGAGAGAGAGAATCTCTAGTAGGCTCCATACTCAGCATGAGCCTCACAGGGGGCTTGATCCCATGACCCTGGGATCATGACGAGATGAAATGGAGAGTGAGATGCTCAATGACTGAGCCACCCAGGCACCCCGTGTGTTGCCATCTTAATGAAGACATCTATTTTGTGAGATGTCTGGATTTTTGTACAGTTAACAGTCACTCTTCTGTACTGGCCATTTAACTTGTTTCCTGAGTTTCCTGAATTCTCTCTGGCATAAAGTCTTACGGAGACAGGACAATGTGACAGAAGGACCCAGGTGCTGGGATAGTCTAAACAGTCATTTAAATGAATTTTCATAATCATGCTTCCCAAATCCAAAGCGTTGCTTAGAACTTACATCTTGAGTCAGGGTTTCGAGAGATTTCCCCCTGCTGATCCTCTGGCTGTTGGATCCATGTCTTAGTGACCTAAAACAACCACAGCCAACAGGTCAATGCAGCCAAGACCAAATTTTGACTTTCAACAATGACCATTATGAGAACAATACAGAGTAACTTTTCGGATACCATCACAAATGCTTATTATTTCTTTTCAGAGCAGAAGCTTTAGTTTATTCCAATGTTTTTGATCCCATCTAGAAAATTTCAGAATTTTCCTTTCTGATCTTAAAAGAATTTGGCCATCACCAAGGGAAAGGTTTTTGTGAGTTTTTTCAAATTTTTGAATCTGATTGTGAGTTTCATGATGGTTGCCATCAGCAAACAGCACAAAGTTCCTCACCCACTCCTGTCCGCTAACCAGGGCTGCACAGAGAGCGCATTTCCTGTAAAACTCCTTTCCTTGGTTTCTCTGCAGCCTTGTCTCCCGGTGTATTTACCTGCGCTCTTGGCGGATATGATGCTGCACACTGAGAATTGACCTTTCCTTTGCTGGCTGCCCCTCAAATGATCCGCTCAGCATGCGCTGTCGAGTGCAAGCTCTAGAAAAAAAAGGAGCCCGAGATAAATGCATGATCTGTACACTTGGGATGAATAATACATAACTGCTCATTATTCTTATTATTTTTAAGGAAACACCGATGATAAGGCAAAACACAGCAAATGACCCATAACCGTAAAGGAAAATGGGCTTGAGGCTCTGTGTCAAGAACACTTACAAAGCAGAACTGTCAGAGATACGTGGCAGTGCTAGAAAACAAACAGAGAGCTCCTGCCCACCGCGACCCGCCTCCCCCTACCGGAAAGCCATTAGGATTCTGCTAGCGGTAGGGCCAGCCTACCCATAGGTAAGCATGATGTTGGGTTTGCATTTAGACAAGGAGGTTTCTAATAACAGCCCTTTGGGGAAGGGTCTGTCCACCCAGGCCTCTGGGATGATAGAATATATGTTCCAGGGAGATTTTGCAGAACTCCAGGAAAATAGGAAAGCATAAGGTTAGAGGCAAAAGTTAGTGGTAAAGAGAAAGTATTTAAAGCTGTGATTAATACCTAGAGAAATCTCAGTCTGAAGCCTGTGGTTTACAGGTAGCTGGTTACTACTTTCTCTGCAATCATGAAACTCTGAAGACTTTTTTAAGGCATGCCCTCTTTAAACCATACCTGGGCTGGTATAGTTTCAGATTTGCTAATGAGGGAAGACAATTGGGTGACTCAACACTTGGGGTGTGAATGATTCGAAGAGAAAGCAAAATTCCTTTTCCAGAAAGTTCTCTCCAACTGGAAATGACAGCAATTCCCTTGATGTAGTAGTCAAGTGGAAAGAAAATAATGCAGGCCAGAGGCCTGTGTTCCACAGGCAACACTATCACAGACTAGTTCAGTGACTTGTGGGCTCAGTTTTCTTATTGGTAAAGTAAGGACAAGACTTTGATCTCAAAGAAAACTCACAGACCTACAATGAAAAGACTTTATGATATGCAAATCTTATGATGCTGTATTTGTTCAACACCTGAACACGTAATTTCTGTCATTGCTTTACATAAAACTTTCATATTTATGTTTCCTAAAATGTGTATCTAGATTGACTTTGAATTATATTATCACTGCCTCAGAGTTAAGATGTTCAAGAAAGAGATCTATGTCCTTTTAGCATACTTTTAAGTAGCTTTTATGATATCACGTGTATATTCAAGTAGGTAAAAATGCTTTTGATGCCAAAGAATATAATTATGGTAAATACCCATGAAAATCATGCAAATCCATTGAATGGAAATGAGTTAAAGGAAGCAACCTTCCCCTCGCCCCCAAATCACTCTTCTTAGTTCAATTAGCACATGGGCCATTTTGAGATAGAATCCAAAGTCAAAATCTTATTAAACACCAAGGATTTATGGCAGTGATAGACAAAGATTATACTTATTTCCATCACTAGAATGGTGTTGCATAGGAAGGTGCATATATATATATATATATATATATATACGTTAGGCTGAGTTCACAAGGTTTAGCACGATCTCCTATTATGTATACTAAGATTTGTTTTTGGACCAAAGACTACAAATCATGAAGCATCCTGAGCACACCCATTTGGAGAACAGTGTTATCCTGGCATAGATCTATAGATTCCTCCCATCTGTGTAAAGGTCAAGGCTTAACCTATAGCCACTGTCTAAGTAACCTTTATTCTTTGTCACAAGATTCCCCCCTAAAGTAGTTAAGCCCTTAGGCCTTAAATACAAGACACATACAACTCGATTACAGTCTTTGAGTTTGAGTTGGCCATCCCTGCTGCATTTGAAGTGGAAGCACAGCTCTGAGCTGCCTGTGATAAGAAACCGCTGGTGTTTGCCGGACACCCCAGTGTGAGCGGCAGGCATTCTTGCTGGGGAAGAGTTAGGACTGCATCTACTGACTCCAGAGCCTCATGGATGTCCCAGCACCCAAGTCAGCGGAACACACCCACGCCCACTGGGGTGGCTCTGTCAGGCAGTTTGTGTGAAGGCTTTTGAAGGTTTTTATTCCTCTTGTAAGGACAGTGTCAGGAGACTCCCTCCTCTGACTGAATAAGACAAGATGGTCTCCACAGAGGGTGGAGGTGCACCCACCACTGGAAAGACTCTGAACCCTATGGCATCTCTTCCATCCCCTCCACCAACAGCATGGCTGAAGTGTGGTGAGAAAGCGCCCTCCCCTTCCTTTCTGGCTCAAGATCAGCCCTTTATTTCCCACTGGGGTCTATCAAGAGAACTGAGAACCTAATAGTAAAATGGGCTGAAGTTTCAACCAAACATGTGATATGTGAATCTTTGTTCTGTGTGTGAGTCACTCATTGTCAGGGTGAGGGGGGCTGGTTTTTAGCCCGACCTTGCAATCAGAAAACATGCACTTCATCCGACTAAGACAGCCCCTTCTATGTGTGAAATACATAAAAGCATTGGCTTCCATTTCCTCTTCCTATCACTTTCTTCTGTGTATATAACAGTGTTTGTTAGTACAATTTCAAACCAGAAAGTGATAAGAAAAAGAACACTGGGCTCAGGAACTCTGGGCCAGTTAAAGCATGTAATGGGTGACTTCAGAGTTCTGCTCGAGCCAAGCGTACACCTTGGTGGTTTTCGTTTCCTCACTCAGGGAACCCTGCCAGAGCCTTGTGTTTTCTGAATGGAAGAATGCTTACCCACTGCCTCGTTTCCTGGGACTCCAAAGGTACCCACGTCACCTGAGGAAAGTGAAATCAGGCAGATGCAGTCATCTTTCCATGGTGTGAAGAGGTCACCTTTGGTGTCTCAGGCTCAGTGTGACTGTCTCTGACCCCTTGGCCAGCCATGTACCCCAGCACTGCCCCCATGTCTGGTCCAAAACAAAGATCAACAACCATTTCCATCTGCTTTTAGCAGCCTCCTGTTGTGTCTCTTCTCAGACCAAATGCTCCGATAGCTTAGTCTTTCCTTTGCATATCCAGCGGTTTCGAAGTAGGAAACTCTATTGGTAAATGCTAGAGTTTTGTAGCTGAAAACTAGGGGCCACATTCATCTAGCAAACTGCTATATAAACATTTGAGTGAAGGCAATTTGCTGGGATCGAAGTTGGGCACGTGAAAGGCAGTTCGTGTGAAGGCTCTTGAAGGTTTTTATTCCTCTTGTAAGGACAGTGGTGGATGTTACTTAAATTAAACTCAAAATTCTCTTATTCACACTGTATCCATTATAGTTAATAACTATTTGTCTGTAATAATTTTCCCATAAAAACAACAGGTAACAGTACAGAAAAAAAACAACTTTTCTATGGATACATAAATCTGTCTAAAAGAAAACATATGGAAAAATCTAATTACTTATACAAAAAAGCTAGCTGCCCCAAACGGGTTTCCTATGGATGAAGGGAGGAGCTCAGATGGAAAGACATCAATCTGGGGTAGGAGAGGAGATGTAGACAGCACGGGAAAGAAGTTGCATAACACTTCTGCCCTGAGGACACCTGGACATTGAAGCAGGTATAGAAAGAAGGCCATATCATGATGTTTCTGCATAAAGAAAACAGCCTTATACATAAGCTATCATCACCTTCTTTAATAATGTAAAATATTTTGTTATTTTGGAAAATAACAGCCTTGGAAGAAAATTATCCACTTCAATCTGGCACGATCGGATTCCACGAAGACATTTCATATTCTCTAAAACAATGTGCCAAGGTTCACACAAGAGTATAATAGAAGTTTATTATATTATTTTCAAAAGGAAGTACAATTTTATTACACACAAGCATATATTGTAATCCAAACTACAAACTACCAAAAGTATTTCTGATATGCATAATATAGTCACAAACATGGACATAAATGGGTTCTGGTAAGTAACACAAAGTGAGGAATGAATATTCACCCACAGGAGAAATGTTTTATGCTCCGTGTTTCTGTAGCATGTTATTAACCACACTTGTTCAACGCTTATGGCATTTTGTCATCATTGATCACCTCCCTTAATACGCAGTGAGTTCTTTAGGAACCGTGTGATCACTCGTCCTCCTGTTCTAGGAAGTGTGGTTGTTGCCACATCCATGGGCAGAGCCATGGGACAGAATGGATAAGTGCAAGGCGGGAGGTGAAGGTATAAAGAGAGCACAGAAGGCTGAGGGAGGTGTGGGGCTCCTTCTGGAACTTGCTAATCTCAAGGTTCAAATAGCACATCAGGTTAGTACTTCCATACCCAGCAGCAGAGCTTGAACAGAAAGTTCTGCCTTGGACTGAAGCCTAATGGAGAAGTCGATTTGAGAACACATAAGGTTTAGAACTGCGCCATTCCGACCTCAGCCTTTGCTGGTTGTGGAACCTCAGGCAGGTGATTGGCATTCTCTGAGCCTCCACGTCCTACATGCAAAATGGGGAACAAGAACGCCTTTTCCAGCAACTTCATAGGGAGTGAGTTGGAGGATCAAGTATGATTATGAATGTGCCAGTCTTTGGAGATACTGACACTTGGATTACATTTTAGTTGCTATTAATTACTTTTCTATCTCGTCCCACGTCATGGTTGGTATTAAAACATTCGACAGAGGGTGGAGGACAGAAAAGCAAATGTGACAGAGGGTCACACTGGAGGGTAAGTCTTCTCTGTTCTGACTCTGATCAACAGCGATATATGTGACGGACTAGAGCTGCAGCCTCTTAACCTGTCTCTACACATCCACTCTCAGTAAACATGTTGTATCATTATCCCCAGCAAAGTGATCTCTGAAACGAGCACCTGCAATGTTACTGTGCGCGTGTTTCTCAGATGACCCTTAGCAACCCCTCCTTCCTGGTTTTCATGCCCTTGTGTAACCCAGAAGTGAGGGCAGGACTTAGCAACTTGCTCCTCACCGAGGTGAGGCAAATGGCATGGGATAGGTCACAAAAGACATGATTTCACCTTCCTCACCCTCTCTTTCCCCCTCACTTGCTGGCTCTGCCCAAGCAGGCTGCCATGTTGTGAGATGTTGTGTGGAGATTCACTTCTAGGAACGAGGGTGGGTTTCCATTAACAGGGCATGAGGAACCAAAGCATTTATTTAACTGCTGATGAGGGACTAAATCTTAGTAAGAACCCTGAGAGCGAGCTAGGAAGGAGATTCCTCCCAGGCAAGTCAAAAGGCCCGCAGACTTAGGAGACACCCAGCTAAGCCACACCCAAGTTCCCAACTGAGACTGTGAGATTAATCTGTGTTGTTTCAATCACCAATCTTTGGAGTTACGTGTTACACAGCAGTTGGCAACTAACACAGTTATCATCGCTGTCTTAAAGTCTTCAACGACCCTATCGCTCTTCAGAGAAAGACTAAGCCTAGAAGCTCAGCATGACTTCAAAGTCCCGTAGGACTTCTCTCATCTTGTACCATCAGGGACCTTGCTCCGGCCTGTCAGTCCCTTGTATGTGCCTCACTCCAAAAGGCTCCAAGAGAGCAGAGGTTGACTTAGTTACTGCTCGCTTATTACTTCACCTGGTACACAGGAGGTGCTTAATATATATTTGTGAAATGAATGAACGTTGAAATTTTGTGAAGATCAAACATCTTAATTTCTCTTTGGATCACTTCACGCTTATGAAGCACAGAAATAATCACAAATAGCACACACAGCATGTGTTTGAAATATGCTCAAAATTTTTTTTTTTACATTATTTTTGAGAGACAGAGAGAGACAGAGCACAAATGGGGGAGGGGCAGAGAGAGAGGGAGACACAGAATCTGAAGCAGGTTCCAGGCTCCGAGCCGTCAGCACAGAGCCCAATGCGGGGCTCGAACCCACAAACCGTGAGATCATGACCTGAGCTGAAGTCAGATGCTTAACCGACTGAGCCACCCCGGCGCCGCTTTTCTTTTTTTAATTTCTTCTTCTTTTTTTTTTTTTACATTTATTTTTGAGAGATAGAGGAAATATGCTTTTTAAAGGAGAAGGTAATTTTCTCTCCAGTTAGAATACTGTGCTACTCAAGAAATGGGCTGCACACCTAAAATAGATGAGGCCCTGAGATGGTAATAAAAAAAAAAATCAGACATTGCTTCTTGCAGGTAGCAAATTTATAAATCGTTATCTATATTCCCTGTGAAAGCTCTGAAGAGAGACCTTCAAGCTTCATGAGGCAGATGTGAACTCATTTCGGTTTCTTAAACAGGAGATCTGATCTGTCCCTGGGAACATGGTCCCCATACACGGTGTCTTATAGGAATCTGCTACCGAGCTGAAGTAGTAAATAAGGAATCCGAGACTTTTATAACTTTACCAGTAAGAATGCGCGCCATCATTAAAATTCCTCAGGAATAGGCCTCGTCAGAAGGAAGCGTATTTGAATATTCAATTAAGTTATATTTTGCCACTTTACATTTTTCATTAGAGTTTAGATGCCTTTTGATCTCACCTGAAGATAAAAGAAGTACATTTGCAGGATGAAAACACTCACTTACTTGTTGCCTAGAGGAAAAGCAAAGCTAATAGCGTTGGAAATTCACACCACGAACTTGAGGGACGGTCTGACTTTCCTTAGGGGAAAGACCAGAGTCGTCATAGTAAAGTCTTGATCATCTTCCCCACATCTCTTCAGAATGGCAAGTACTAGCAGGCCAGGTTCTTAGAAACTCCATCTAGTGGTTTAATAGAAAAAACTGGCCCGCCTGCTTGTCTTCTGCAACTGGGAGGCACAGGGCTTCAAGTGTCTGGTGAAAAATAATGAAGTCTTTTGTCTTGTCTGAGTGAGGAAATTCTCCATTATGCAGGCATATGTAATCCCTTTATTCCTGCTCCCTGGAGGAGGATTACGGTGAGGCATTTTCCTTTTCCCAGTTGGGGTTAATGTTATGCCCTCTCTACCTTTGAAAGTAAAACAAGACTAGGACCCCTGACGATGATTCAAATGTGGGAATATTCTTCAGCAAACACACATTCCCAGTTGCAAAAATATTACCCCTGGTTTCTTGCCAAGCCTTTGAAAAAAACATATGAAAGATTGATTCTTTTTTTTCTTCCTCTCTCTCCATTGCCTTTGTGCTGTGGAATTTCAATTGCCTCTTATATGACAGCAATATATATATATATATATATATATATATATAATCTTTTATGGAGGTGGAGGGAAGAGAATCATGTCTTAAGAAATTGTCTCTATTTTTCTTGACATTTCTCCATCAAAAATATTTTTAAATTGGCCCAAAGATTATGGTTATAAGAGAGATCTTTGGAGCTTTATTAGCCTTTAAACACCCCGAGTTGTTTATAGAAATAGTAGCAGGGGGTCCTCGGTTTCTTTCTTCTCTCTCTCCATATCTTCTTTCTTAATGTTCCAGAACAAGGGTGTGGGAAAAGCCTGTACATTCTGTAATGAAAGAGAGAGCCCTATGAGTCTTCGAATTATTTTCATTCATTATAGAAAAGTGAGATTGCGCGAAACCATCTGGTATTAAACGTAATTACCATCTAAAGGAACTGCAGTGTACGTTTGCAGAGCATTGCATTGGAGGCATTTGACTCCAACCTTGGGCTCCACAAGTTAACGCATTGCAAAGTTTTATCGGATGTTGGTTCATATAATGTAATCACATCGACAGAAAACAGGAAAACAGTCCTTCTGTGGTAATTACGTGAAACCCGTGGCTGGAGAATGGGGTAAGAGAATGGGGGATGAGCATTTCCTCGAAAAGGGCTCTCACCTGCCTCCAGAAGAGTGACAATGAGATCCTCCAAAGGGAAGACAAAGGCAGATGTTAATAGGTGAGCTCCTCTGTGATGGCCTCTTGCTGGGATGAGGAAAAAGCTGCATTTTTATGGAGCGAAGACCCCACTCCTTTGTGAACCAGCCCAGTCCTGAGTAAATGGATATGGCTCTTTAATAGCAACAGCGGATTTGTTCTTTCCAATCTTGCGCTATTCATAACAGTGTTGTCATATGTACACATGTAAACGTATGGGCAACCAGAACCTCCTCGTAGACTGAAACATGAAAGAAGGCTTAGTGTCTCATCATATGTAGGTATGATAAATAAAAAAGAAAATCAGCTCATGGGAAATTCATGCCTTTACTGCATCTATTAAAATTCAGCAAACAGAACGTCTGAAACCCCACACCACACTGGGGTTTAAATGTGGTAATGCTCCATCTGACTCAGAAAAATGTAAATTACAATGCAAAGATTGAACTTTTTATTATAACAAAAGTGAAATTTGCAAATGTTGCATAAACCATATGAACCAATTTTTCCACTGAGACGGATTTTCTTATACTACTTATTGCTTTATGCTCCAGTGATAAAAAAGTAAAAGAAAAACCCTGTTCAAATATTTTGCTGCATCGGTTAGGTAAAATTTAATAGTAGCTCTCCTGATCCATAGCACTATTATAATCACTGTGTAACAATGTACAAATCATGTACGACCTCAATGAAATAGAACATATTTTGATTACCACAAATCGGGAAGTAAGCAGGAAAACGTCTTTGGAATATATTACTTCACTGTGTCTGGTGACGCGGATGTTAACTAGACTTATCGTGACAATCGTTTCATAACACATGCAAATCCCCTTGAATTATTATGTCGTACACCTTAAATTAATACAATGTTATATGTCAATTCTATCTCAGTAAAAATATTTAAGAAAAGCTCAAGGAGAGTTTGGTTTTAAAAAACCAAAATATATATATATATATATATATATTATTTTGCTTAAATGAAGTTCTATTTTGCTTCTTTGAAATTTTCACTTTTTATATTGTATACAAATGCATATACCCACAGATCTTATCTCTTCATTGCTCTCTGAATACACTGGCTTTCCATATACTTAGTCTCTGTATCTCCAAATGGTCTTTCAACTAGTCCACAAGAGTTTTTAAACCTCGTGAATAGGAAAAACCAACAACGAAGCAGTCTTAATAGAATCACAGATAAATATTTATGATAAGACTTAATATTTAATTACATATTTGATTAATATTCAATGTTTTGATGGTAATGTATCCAATGTTAATAATTACTATTCAATATATTAATATCTACAAGTACATTACATGTATTAACAGGCATCTTTAATAAATCAGATGTTAATAACTTAGTATTTTATTAATATTGAGCATATTAATACCCAATACTCTGTTTTCTGAAAACTGGGTTATTCTTGCCAAATGTTTGTCATGAAAAGTTGTTGCTCTGTCAGGAGGCTGATCCAAACTCAGCCTCATGGGTACCTGTGCTAACTCTCACCCGTGGGGTCCTTCTGGCACCCTCCCCTCCAGGGCCGGAGCACGTTCCACTGAGTGGTTTTCAAGTCTAACCGGAAGATCTGTGAGGGGCTGGAAGGCACTCAGCACCTCCAAGCGGTGCCGGCCTGGCCCAGAATGTGGGGCTGCAGAAAACTAGCAAGACCTCATCCAAAGTTGCTGAACTGCTAGGCTGAAGGACGAAACCAGAATTTGAAAAGGATAGCTTGCCAAATGGGGAGGAGCACTCACAGGGGAAGATGCTAATGCTTTGCATTATTAATCTCTCTTAGATTTCCATTTAATTGGGCCGGCGTCAGGGAGCTCTGGGTCTAGAAGGGGAGAACAGAATAAGAATGATGAGGGCCATGTGTCCTTTCCTCAAATTTCCCTTGTCATATAGCTAATGATGTGCACAGGAACAGGTGGCCCCTTGGAGGGCATCACAGAGGTTTAATTTGAAATCCTTCCTCTGGAAAACTCCACCATCTCCTCAGTCTCTGCACTATCAGGCTCATCTGTCTTCCAGAGGAATGTGACCTAGAAGCTTCTGTTCTAGAGGAGAGCCCAGGTGCCTATTCATCTGTCTTGAGCCCTGGGGAGGCAGCTGTGAAAGAACGGGGACCCAAGAGGACAAAAACACTCTCATTCAGCCTATAGCCGATGAAAGAGCAGCCCTTAAAAAAAAAAAAAAAAAAAAAAAAAAAAAAGGAGCAGCCCTAGCTGAGTCCTCACCCACCCAGAAGTTACAGGGCTCCAAAGAGATGCATACACCAAAGTTCCAGGGAGGCGGTTACAACCCATGCAGAAGACAATGCCACACTTGTCTCCGTCATAGCAGTATTGTTCTTCTGCTAATGGTGCCCTCCAGCCGTTCTTCCTGCCCTGATCACCAGCCCCTCTTATTCAGCGGTGATCTTGATTTAAATCCTGCTCTCGATCACTCTTCCACCTGCCAAGTCATTCAGGCTCACCTTTACCGACACCTGTGACCATGCCTTCGACGTTCCCCTCTCCCTCTTCCTTGCAACATGCTCATCTCTACCTGTTTGGCTAGGTCTCCTGATTCTGAGATAGGACCATCTTTTTCCTGGCCCATCCAAGCAGAGCGGAGAATATCATAGTTGCACTTGAGACATTTCGAAGACCATGGATCCCATTCTCAAGACTTTCAGCCAACTATAGGCAATGCCAACTGTGGTTGATGAATCTACGTTATTAGTTTGGGAATATAACCAGTCTAAGACTCAGTTTTGTCACGTATAACATGGGGGTAATGACAGTATTTTTCCTGAACAGGTGTGTTGTACAGATTGACCGAGATAATATGTGTAAGACTTTAGCTTCATATGTGGGTCTTAATAAATATTCATTATTAATTCTTTTCCCATCTCTCTTTTCCTACACCTCTATCTTTATGTTTGGAAGGCATTTTCATGGCATAATGTAAATACAGTTTAAAGGAGAAAACACTTTATTTTATGAAACATTTTAGATACATGATTTCAATTACTGAAGTCACTCGGTAAGGGAACCATGACTATGCTCTGTATGAATTTTCTTGTCATAGTTGTGTTCAGAAAACTAGAGATATTACAGAAGACTCCTCCCTCTGACGAGTGTCACAAACACGTGCTCAGGGCAAATACGAACTCCTCGAGGGAAAGATCTATGTGTCCAGTATCTTGCAAAATGCCTGGCACATAGAAGACACGGCGGAAGTATTTCTTGAATGAGCAAGTCCTTTCCTTCAGGAAGAAAACCCAGCTAATGTCATTTAAAAATCTAAATCTTAACAAATGTGTTCTGATTTTATTTATATTTAAGTAGTATAGCAATTGTATCTGTAGTCAATAAAAATGATTCTCTTAGAGAAAAACTAACCCCACATGAGTCATTAAATATACTTAATGTTTTTAAATAGTAAGTAGCATTCAACTAAAGACTATTCCTTAGACTTAAAAAAATTATTATTATGTAGCCAAATCATGGAAAGAGACCAAGTGCCCATCAACTGACGAATGGATAAAGAAAATGTGGTACATATATACAATGGACTACTATGTGGCAATGAGAAAAAAAATGAAATCTGGCCATGTGTAGCAACATGGATGGAACTGGAGGGTATTATGTTAAGTGAAATAAGTCAGTCAGAAAAAGACAGATACCATATGTTTCCACGCATAGGTGGACTTTGTGAGACTAAGCAAAAACCAGGGGGAGGGGAAGAGGGGAAAGGAAAAAAAGACACAGAGAGGGAGGGAGATAAAACATAAGAGACTCTCAAAGACTAAGAACAAACTGAGGATGAGGGGGGTTGAGGGAGGAGGGAGAGGGGGTGATGGGCATTAAAGAGGGCATGTGTTGGGATGAACACTAGGTGTTATATGTAAACCAATTTGAAAATAAACTATTATAAAACAGTAAAAAAAATTATTATTATGAGTGCACAACAAGGAAGATTTGGTCGTAGATCCAAATATCAGAATGCAAATACTATGCTGGGCTGATCATTCATACAAGGTTGTAAAGAAACTTCCTAACTAGTGAGTTACTGATGGAAAACCACAAAGAACTGGAATTTTCCAAAGTAATATAAAATGTTTAATTATTTTATTCTGACATTTCTCTCTGCATCCAGCCTAGCGGGAATGATAATGCATTTTTGCTCAATTTCAGGGCTTTGAATTAGAGAAATCTCAGTAGAGGCCGCGATGCTTTTGAAAGCACACTGCTATTTGTTTTGATTTCTTCTGATGTGGCGAAAAGGTCACTGCTTTTTGAAGGAAGCTTTCTTTAGTGGAGCTGAACGGTACAGCCGAAGTCAAAACAAGAGTGAATTTAACAGCAACCCTGGATTTTACAGTTGAGGTGGTGGAACATCCTCTTTCTTGCAATCCTCTCCAGATAAGTCTTGAAAATTTAAAAGAAAAAAAAAAGAGAGGGACAATACGCATGCCCGTTTGCTCCCAGTGAATCCCTGCAGGCAAGCATGTGACCGTATTCTCCAGTTCTGTAAAAATGCCCACTTCTGTCTCTGTCGCAGAGTTCCCGTGGATATCGAGAAGTTCCTTTCTATTTCTCAGAGCATAGATTAATTTTCGAAACTACTACCTTGAAGAACACAAATGAGCAAATTAAAGACGACCATGTGGGGAAGGCACTGGTGACTCCGAAGATTCAAATGCTTCGGACTCCGGGCCCCTTTCTCTCTGACTTGTCCCTTTGGTGGCTTGAATTTCCCACTCATTGTAAAGGTATACAGCATACTCTTTTCTGGAAAAATGCAGATCCTGTTTCAAACGGAAACGCAGATCCCCTGAGAACGGAGAGACCCCGGCAGCCTCACAGCTTAATTATCAGTGCTAAGAACTCAGGCCTCTCCATCAATATGACTTTACTATTCACTCCAGGAATTTCCTGTCTAAGAATGTTGAGGCCGTTAACCAATAAGTAATTTCATTGTTAGCTTCAGGAACTTTCTGGAAATCCATTCGTCTGAGTTATGGACTAATGCACCAGGCCCTGTCTCTAGACAATATGTCACTCAACTGGTCAAACCAATCACCTAAAAATAATTGGTACTCCTCAACACTCAGGCCAAGTCCCTGCTCAGTGGGCTCCATCGACTCTAAACGTTGTTTTTTTAAGATGCTGTTTCTAAAAATTAGTTGGATTTATTTTTAAGGGTTAATACATGTATGTGGTTAAAAATTCAAAGGACTCAGTAGAATTGATTTCTGGAGTGAAGAGGACAGCAGAAGGTCACCGTTTATTTCTGTCTTCTCAGAAATCACCCCACATCAGGAAGGAAAGTGAAAAACAGACATGCAAACTCCATTGAACAACTGACGAATGAAAGGAGAAGCCAGAGGGAGTGGAAATAACCCTGGGAGCACAGGGGGGACTAAGGGATGCCCCTCTACAGTGCCCCCACCCCCAGTGCCGCGCTCCCCAAAAGAGTCATGGTACCTGTGCGTAACAGGTACTTGTTACTGTGTATCTGGGAGAGTCCTACACTCTTTTTTTTTTTTTTTAATTGTAGTATTTAAAAATATCGGGGCACCTGGGTGGTTCAGTAGTTGAGTAACTGACTCTCGATTTCTGCTCAGGTCATGATCCCAGGGTTGTGGGATCAAGCCCCGCACTGGGCTCCACGCTGAGCATACAGCCTGCTTAAGATTCTCTCTAGGAGTGCCTGGGTGGCTCAGTTGGTGAAGCATCCAACTTGGGCTCAGGTCATGATTTCACGGTTTGTGAGTTCGAGCCCCGCATAGAGCTACGCACTGACAGTGCAGAGCCTGCTTGGGATTCTCTCTCTCTCCCTGTCTTTCTGCCCCTCCCCTGCTCGCTGTCTCTCTCAAAAAATAAATAAACTTTAAAAAAAAGAAAACAAGATTTTCTCTCTCTCCTTCTGTCCCTCTCTCCCACTCTTGCTCTTTCTCTAAAATACAAAAAATAAAAATAAACGAGGTGAAATGGACACATATGTTGTCTTAGCTTACAGCATACATTACAGCATTACAAAATAACGATTTGATGTTTGCATATATTGTGAAATGATCTAAATTCTTACATCAAGAATTCTGCCCAATCTCAATCACTAAAAACACTTAAACCCAAACCCAAAACCTTACAAATATTCACTCCTGACCTATCCCTTGTGAGGTATTATTAATAGTGCTGAAGGTATGGTCTCCCTCACTGTAATAAGTATGAAATTTCACTTCCATTGACCAAAAGGTTCTTTAGATGACCATTTTGGGCAACCTGTGCTGCAGACAGGTAGGTGAGTGGCTTAAGGTTAATAGAGGAGCAGATCCAATTGGTGGTCCAGGCCTTCTGACACCAACCAGGTCTAGCAGCTTACGTTAGAATTAGGCAGACCCTCAGTGTCGCCTCCTCCAACCTTTAAATTCCCCGAAAACTAGGGATTTCAATACTTAACCTGTTTACACAGCCTGGTCTCGCGATACCTTAGACCGGGGATTTGTTTTGTATTATATTTTTTGTATTTGTTTTGTATTATTTTCCCCCCAAATTTGTTATAAGTTATTTCCAAGACACTAACATTTCATGATACCTTCTTAAATCACATTGGATTTCAAGTTTATGTGACTTATCTCTATGTGCACCCAAATCGGCACAAATGCCCACCTGTGACATACTTGCCAAAATGGTTCAGCTGAGGTCTTCTTTCTACGCCTTCCTATAACACTCCCATCTGCCTCCCTGGGTAGGAACCTCTTAGATGAAACTAAGGACAATAAGGCTATGAAAATAAAAGACTTAGGAAAATCAAGAGGGACAGAGCAGTAAAACAAGTCTCTGCTGGACTTCTTTTCCTTTGTATCCAGGCAGACCCATCCATTAAGATACAGAATCTGTACCTCCTTGCCCTATGCTTCTTTGAAACCCTCCTTCCAAAATGCAAGTGGTCATGGGAGTGGCCATTTTTCCCCCAGCTTTGCTGAGGGACAATTGGCTAATAACGTTGTGTAAATATAAGGTGTACATGTATATATTGTGAAGTGATCACCACCAATAAAATTAGTTAACACATTCATCAGCTCCCATAATTATGATGTGTGTGTGCGTGCGCGTGTGGTGAGAACATTTAAGTTCCATTCTCTTAGCGAGTTTCAAGTATATGATACAGTACTACTAACTAGAGTCACCAGACTGTACATTAGATTCTCAGACCTCATTCAGCCTATAACTGGAAATATGTATCCTTTGACCATTGTCTCCCCATTTGTCCCACCTCCAAGCTCCAGGCAATCCCCAATCTACTCTGTCTCTTGGAGTTTGACTTTTTTAGATTCCACATATAACTGACATCCTACAGCATTTGTCTTTCTACTTCTAACTTACCCAGGAACACTGTAGTTTAATGAACAAAGAGAATTTCTGAACCTAGGAAAAGGGAGTCTCCAGGGAGTAAGAAGACCCCGAGAGAATGGCAGAAACTTCTCCTTCTCCCCCATTTTGGGTACGCCTATTTGAATTGCTTACTCTGAGGTGACTGCAAATGTTTTCCTTTTCTTTCTTTTTAATTTCTCTTTTCTCTGGTCCCTTCTTTGTTTTTCTTATCAGTTGTTGTTGTTGTTCATTGAAAAATAGCATAGAAAAATGCCCATGGACCCATAGACATTGACCCAATCAGTTCTGACCTTCTTGCTTATAGGTTACATTATAATGCAGGTATAATATTATATTATTATTACTATTACTGCTACTACCATGTTATGAAAAAAGGTAAGTACACCCAAAGAAACTATCAGTTTGACGTCTCGCTCTTAATTCTTGTAACATCTGTGTTAATTCTAAGGCTTAACTCTAAGGTAGATGAATTCTTGGAAGGAGGTTTTCCAAAAACATGTCACCTAGATACACAATAAGCTTCTGCCCAATGGGACCCCCTTTCTGGAGAAACCTGTGTGGGAACAGTCACTGTGTTTGGCAACCCAGGTCAATACACACCATAGCCACACCTTCCTTGTGCATGGATGACAGTCTCACCCCCCCCCCCTTTTTTTTTTTTTTGAAACTGAGAGCAGAAGAATAAGGAAAAGGTAGTTTAAAAGAAAACTGGAAGACCAAATTTAAGACAGAATTCATAAGGAGGTAAGGTTCTGGAAGTGGCTTTGCCCAGGTATGCCTGTCTGCCGGTACTCTGAAAGTCTCTGGGAACCCCAGGGCGCATTCAGGAAGGTAGTTATTCTGGGTAGGTGAGTCATGTCCTTTTGGTTCCTAATTTGGCAGAGAGACTCCGAATACAGGTTCAGAGTATTACAATCCCCTCACGGGTCGTTGCGGATTTGAGGCTGAATTCTCTTCCCCATCAGTGCACGGGCATGGTCTGTCTTGTGTGAACAGGGGACTGTCTTCACGACACTAGCGACTGACCCTGCCAGGAATTCATCTAGTGCGGTAGTTACAGCTTGATAAAGACCCTGGAGTACCATGTAGCATTCAAGGCCGGCCCCATGACGTCATCCGATGGCAATGCCAGGATGGAGCCAATTGGACGCGAACTAAAATTGGGACGCAGGTTGTTAGAAATTTTCTGAGAAAGCTTTCCTTTCACTATTTCAACCAGAGCTTTTGCAGTCATCTCATCATATTTTGTGGTGACAACATACAAGCCCAGAAATGATTATTCTCTTCTCATAAAAGGTACTGCAGCACATACTCAGATCTGCGCGTGAATTGTCAGCTGATAAAAGAGTGAATACACAGAACACTGTCTTGACTAGTTAGGATTGTTCTTGGCACACAAATTTCAAGTACTGTTATAAACTCAAAATAGGGTCTCAAACCATATTTATGAGCCTTATTTCCTCATTACAGTCATCCAAGTCGTAGTGCTATACACTCTGGCAAAAACTCTTTAACGACTATTGCTGGAACAAAGGTAGAGTAAAAGAGATCCTAACCCCTTCCTCTCAGCACAAGTTGGGAAGGGTCTTCCCAGTATAAATTCATCCATTCACCTCGTCAGCCATTGTCCTTCCAGCCTCCACTGTTTCGTTGTAACATTACACGTGTCTGTGTAATGTGTATGTGCACCAATAAATCACATTCCAAAGGCTCGTGCATTTTTATAAAGATCATTTCTTTCACATTATGGTAGTCTTGTAAAACACTCTTAAGTAGCTAGCTTGATTTTCCCTTCTGATACTTCATTAAGACAGGTTTAAGAAAGCAGTGTCGAAATTACAGGTTTCCATAAGCATTTAAAAATGGACATGCTTTCGATTCTTGCAGGTTTTAAAAAAATTTATTCTTAATAGGTTAATAAATCATAATTACTTCTAAAAAGCTTACCATTTCCCCCCTTAGATTGTGATTTGTCCTTTATATATAACAAAAGACATAAAACATGGAAGAATAAAAGTTAGTTTCATCTTTTCGTAAATGTTTATACTTAATGATTTCTGTGTAAGGGCATGAAAATAAAAATGCAGGACTGAGCTAATAAAATATTACTTTCTCAGGAAAGATATAAATAACGTATTTGACTTTATTTGTAACTACATAGTTACCCAGACCTACTTTCTAGCAGAAAGTGTATACTGTCACTCAGAAAATTAGTTCATTAAAAGTTAAAATTATTTTTTGCTGAATGTAATCTCACTAGAGTTAAATATGTATCAGTGTTTAATGGTGTTACCTTAAGATTTTAGTGACTGCAGTCTCCTTTTCTAGAAGATTCCTTGCCCTGATGCTGAAGACAGACTTGCGAAGCTGAAAAATTATAAGTGTGGCTTATTAGTTTTGGAATGTGAAGGGATGATATACTGACAAATCAGTACATACATTACATAAATAACAGTATTAAAACATTAAACATGAATTTGTTTTACTAAAGCATCATTATATGATTGATTATACCATTTAAATTTACCTTCTATTTTTACCTTTATTTGGGAGAAGTGCAAACAAGCTTGTGGGGCCACACGTCACAGCTGTGACATGTGGCATTGATACATTGGCTGTGCTCATTAGTAATAAGGTCTTATACCTGAACAGGCTTTTCAGTGTCCAGAGAATGTAGCATTGAGACAAATATTGGACTGTTTCTTGCTATCATTCAGTAAACTGTCCTCTAATCCACTTTATACCTGTTTCAGGTTCTTTTTTTTTTAATGTTTATTTATTTTTGAGAGAGAGAAACACACACACACACAGAGTGTAAACAGGGGAATGGCAGAGAGAGAGGGAGACACAGAATCCGAAGCAGGCTCCAGGCTCTGAGCTGTCAGCACAGAGCCCGATGCAGGGCTCGAACTCACAAACTGTGAGATCATGACTGAGCCAAAGTCGGATGCTTAACTGACTGAGCCACCCAGGGGCCCCCTGTTTCAGGTTTTTAGCCTGTGACTTGGTACTAATCTGAATGATGAGTTCAGGAGTGGTTTTGCCTACTGGCGTGAAGACAAAAGAGATGAGCTTTCAAGGTTGACTCCTAGTTGGCAATGATGAAATTATTCCAGGGAAAAGCATTAAGAAAAACAAAATCCTCGAGGCTGCCTATAAACCAGAAGATTCCTCAAACTTAGCTCTGTCCTGCTTCATAGCTGCAGAAGTCAGAGGGGTGACAGGTGTTCAGCGAGCCAAAGTGAGCAATAGCAGGGCAGAGAAAGAACAGGGAAGTATGCCAACCTAGGCAGCTTCATAATAACAAATAACTAGGAAGTGTAACTCCAACAGTCAGACCGGAGATAATACTTGGACAACGACCCGCTCACCTTGATCAACAGATCAGGTTAGATTTACTGAGTGCTTAGTGTGATATTAGCGACTATTAGAGATATAGCTTACTTAGGAATCAGAATTGTTTACCAGAATTGAAAAGCCTAGTTACAAAGGCAAGGCTATGATGCATGAGGTTACCAGTAAAAAGTAGACGGTAAGGTGCTGGCTGATACGTCCAGCAGAAAAGATGAAAGGCTGCCAGACTTCGGGTGGGGACAAATACCTGTGTCTGAAATAGCAAAGATGTCACTGAAGAAGTGGACCTTGCACTAGGTCTTGAAGGATGGTTCAGCTTTCCATAGCAAAGGAGGCCATGGGCGAAGGACTGCATTTGGAAATGCGTGCGTGGGGGCAAAGTGGTCCAGTGCGGACCGTCTGGTTAAGTGCTGAGCTCCTTGGAAGAAACACTGCAAGTGTGTTTCAAACAGATGTGAGGCGGGGAAAAAATAAGCAGGAGACAGAACAACTCTGTATCCGGTGAAAACAGACCAGCGAGTTTCTTTTAAACAAATTAGTGACTTCAGGTACAAACAAGCCTATAAATAAATACTGTACTGTCAACCAACATGTCCATATGGCCACAGCGGAGGGGAAGTGACGGGCACAGACCGGTCTTTTCAGTCACACCTGACAGCCCAGATAACACCGTAACCAGCAATATAATTTTCACATTTCACAGCAGATCTGCTATAAAGGGAGAGATCATTGAACACATTGGCAATTTCCCTCATAGGAGGAAAGACGGAGAATTCACATATTTTCAATAATGAAAAACTGAATTTGTTTTGTTATTCATCAGAATTCTTGGAAGAATAAATTAATGTACACACAAGGAGATAAGGGTGGATGTCATTTTTTTCAGAAGTTACATCTTTAGGGTAGCGTACGGAAGGCTGCTTACCATGATGAATCCTAAAGCTTTTTTTTTTTAATTTTTGAATATTTTTTTCATTTATTTATTTTTGAGAGACAGAGTATGAGCGGGGCGGGGGGTGTGCAGAGAGAGAAGGAGACACAGAATCTGAAGCAGGCTCCAGGCTCTGAGCTGTCAGCACAGAGCCAGACACGGGACTCGAATTCACAAACCGTAAGATCATGACCTGAGCCGAAGTTGGATGCTTAACCAACTGAGCCAGCCAGGTGCCCTGATCCTAAAACATTCTTAAATCTCCTCCCCTCCCCTAATGGGGTGACTTTGGGCACTGATTTAGCCTCCTAGAGGTGACAGCCAATCTCCCAAGGGATGTTGTTTACAGTCATTTTCAGAGACAGAAGACTCAGCTGAAGGGTCCCATCATGGCAGTGCTTCTGCCCTTTGGTTCCTAAGCACACAGAATCATGGGAAAGGCCCAGGCTACTGGGGTCCCGAGAGCGCAGGTTTGGGGAGAAGACTGGACCCCACTACCCTTATTTCATCTCTGAAGGACACTGGCATGCCTTAGTCATCTTTACCTTAGTGAAGGTGAGGGTGTGAATTCAATCACCTACCTACTGCCCTGTAATTGAGCAGCTGACACTTAACACAGTGTTCTTCATGTTAGGAAAAACCTTTGCAGAAACCGAGGATAATATTTATTATACTGATTCCAAAATTATTTCTGTGCTGCCTAAGATTGCTAAGGGCTGCCGGATTTCCTTTGTCCTAAATGTGAACTGGTAAAATAAAATACACTATTAATCTGTACAAGGAACTACTTGAGAACTGATTTTGTAACAGCAGAGGGGGCAAATGAATAAATACTCTAATAGATGAACTTCAGATTCTGCCTCAGGATCGACTGATTGATTGATTGATTGACTGGTTGATTGATTGACTGATTTTTTTAAGTAAGCTCTAGGCCCAACATAGGGCTCAAACTCATGACCCCGAGATCAAGAGTCACATGCTCCACCCACTAAGCCAGTCAGCCACCTCCAGCTTCAGGAAACATCAACATCTACATCTGTCTGTCTGTCTATCTATCTATCTATCTATCTCTATACATATGTGATAGCCCAGATATGTATTTAGTTATCTATTTTAACCGTTCTTTTTTTCTAGTAAGTAAAGAAGGCCTATTGTGATTATCTAATACTCTTTCAGTTTTTCTAATTTCTGTAGTAAAGCTTTGCACTTTTATTTTCCTGCAAAGGACACTGTCTGCTAGTCCCAAGTACCCAGAGCTATGCTGCTCTGCAGTGCCCTCTTCTGGCTCCGAAAGATACTGACAGTCCCCTGAAATGATCAAAATAAGGAATACGGAAATCAATTTCAGGATAAGTAATTTTAGATGCAAAGTTTTGAATTACGGCTAAGGCAGGTGCCAGTAAATGTTTCTTCTGGATACAAACACATAGGGCAGGTAGGACTTAAAAGGAAGGATATGGATGACATTACATGGAGTTTGCACTGAGCTGAAAAAGCCCTTTTTGGTGGTTTTATTTTGTTTGTATATCTAATACATCCAACTCCAGAAGATAAACATTCTCTGACTGAATTATCGAAAATAAATTTAAATGTTCAAACAAGAGACACTTGGGTGGCTCAGTCAGTTGAGGGTCCAACTCTTGATTTCGGCTCGGGTCATGATCTCACGGTTTGTGAGCTGGAGCCCCACACTGGGCTCTGCGCTGGCGGTGTGGAGCGTGCTTGGGATTCTCTCTTTCTCCCTCTCTCTTTCTGCCCCTCCTGTGTATGCGCTCTTTCATTCTCTCAAAATAAATAAACCTAAAAAATAATTAAATATTCAAGCAGTACAGAGATGATATTTTTTGTCTTAAAATTTTAATTTAAAAGGTATTTCCAGAACTGTGCACTTTAACATGAAATTCAGGAAGTTCAAATTTGCAGTTATTTATGGTTGGATAATTTGCAGCTGAGGGACACAGCAATGGATGGATCTCGCTGATTTTCTGTCAATTTCTTTAATATCTTTTAATCTACAGGTACACCTCCCGCACTGCCTCCCCCCCGACCATAGTTAAAGAGTAAAGGGCCTGGGGCACGTGACTTGTAGCTTCCCGGAGTGTGGATTTTCCCAAGTGCACCTTCGTGCCATAGTTCACATGCTCCCCTGTCTTCTTTACCTCTTGCAAACCAGCAGCTGGACCCAGAGTCTCGTCAGACTCACTTGATGGCTTTGGCCTGGCCACGGTTGGTGGCGTGGCTTTTCATCAGAAGGCACACAATGTCTGATTGTTCCTCTTTTTGTGATGTTAGCCGTATTGATGTTTATTGTTTAGATTGTTGATTCATTCAGTTTGTAAAATTACCACTTCTTTCTCATTGTTAGGTGGAACACCTTTATAACGAGATACTTCCTCTCATGCACTGTTTGGTTACTCAGTAGCACAGTTCACATGGAAAAGGCAAAGTAAGTGTTGATTCTTTACCTTTACTTATTCAATTTTATATAATTAATTGGTTTTCTACCATCCTCTGAAGGTGACCAATTAGTAGTTTAAAAATATCATTATTAACTAGAGGACTTAAATACATTTGGTTTCAATCCATTACAATCATTATCCTCGTGTTAGGTCAAAGTATCCCAACTGTGTACATCGGGAGCTTTTTCAAGATGGCTCATGGGTTCCTGTGGCCTGACTTTAGTAGCCTTTGTCTAAGCTTCCTTGTTGTTAGTATGGCCAGATGTCCCAAGCTCATCTTGTATACGCTTCCTATTCCAAAGTAACATTTTTCTCCAAAAAGCCCTGGTTTATTTATTGAGAAATGGGTTTCAAGAACATAATTTAGTGATACTCACTGCTACTGAGTTGGTCGCTGTTTCGAGGGCTTTGCCTGAGTTTATTCTGATATTTTCTATTTAAATTCAGGACACGGGGTTTTTACCTAATCTCTTCCATATGACATCTGTATCTCTTCTGTTTCTGTATTCTCCGACCCCACATCAAAACTCTGGATTATCAAATGTATAGAGATGACAGACATTAGACTATCTGCTAATTACTTACTAGTTTTATTTCACATTTCATAGACAGTAGTCTTAGCATTAGAATATCTATTCTAACACAATACAATTAATGGATCTTTAAAAAACATTTGCATATGTTCTTCCCATTTTCCTCTCATTTGTACATTTGTACTATACTCATATTAGCAGAGCAAATAGCTATTACATATTTTTCTCTTTATTTTAATCCTCATGTAGTCATACTTAGTCATTCACAGTTTAAGAATGTCTACCAACTGTTCTTATGTTGATGTCTTAGAGTCATATTTGGAATTCATTTTGGTTGCTTGAAGTATGTTTTTGAGTAATTTCCTCCGGAAAGGCTCATAGGAACATTACTTACATTGACATAACTTACGTTCTTACATCTTAATAGCAGTTGTTGTTTTTTTTCCCCCTTTAAACTTGAGAGACAGTTTTCTTAGACATAAAAACGTGGCTGACATATTATTCTTTTTCTGGGTGCCCTATATATGTAATTCTAATTTCTTCCGACATAAAGTATTCCTGTCAAAAAGTCCGATGGTAATCTAACGCTCTTCCCTTTAGAAGTCACTTGTTCAAAAAAAAAAAAAAAAAAGAATTCACTTGTTTATTTTGAACTGATACCTATTTTTATTTTATTTTAGTATTATTATTGGTTTTAAGTTTTTATTTAAATTCTAGTTAGTTCGCGTATAGTGTAATATTGGTTGCAGAAGCAGAATTTTGTGATTTATTACTTACAAATAACACCGAGTGCTCGGCACAAGTGCCCTCCTTAATGCCCATCTCCTAACCACCTCCTCTCCAGCAACCTTGTACCTTCTCTATAGTTAAGAGTGATACATTAAAAATTAAGTAAACGAATAATATACATATGTCATTTTTTAAGGTCCTGTAATTTGTCTGGAATATGTCTTATTTTTGATCATTCGTGATTGATATTTTCAGTTACATGGTGTGTACTTCCAACATATAGCTTCAAATCTTTTTACATTTCAGAAAAGTTTAATGCTGTTCTATGCTATGACTTTCATTTTCTTCCTTCAGGATCTCTATAACACAGATCTTGGACCTCACTGAAATTCTTCAATTTGTCAGTTTCTTTCAAATCATTTTCATTTCTTTCTTCATTTCTTTTTGATTTCTGCAAATTTCCTCTTTTTTACTTTCTAGTTTTCTTAAGGCATCATCTGATGTATGTAATCTCTTTATGTTCTGTATAGTTTAGTCTTCATTGCTTTTGCTAATATAGTTGACCCTTGGACAATGCAGGGGTTAGGGGCACTGACACCCCACTCAGTTGAAAATACACACATAGCTTTTGACTCCTCTCCAAACTTAACTGCTAACAGCCTACTGTTGACTGGACACCTTACCAATAACATAGTCAACTAACATGTATTTTGTATGCCATGTGTATTATATGCTGTATTATTATAATAAAGTAAGCTAGAGAAAAGAAAATGTTATTAAAATCATAAGGAAACAATATTTATAGATAGTACTGTGTTGCATTTATCGAAAAATCTGCATGTAAGTGGATGTGCACAGCTCCTGGGTGAAGTCATAAGATATTTGTCTTTCTCTGATTGACCTATCTCACTTAGCATAATACCCTCCAGTTCCATCCAGGTATGTCTTTTAACTCATTTTGCCATACAACACTACAGTTTGAGTCTTTTGTGGGTAGGTCTTTATGGTAAGCTTTCACTGTCCATTGGGACAGTGTTCTGCTCCTTATTCTTTTTCTCTTACAACTTTTGTAGGGAATTTGGCTTTGATAAATCTCCACTGCTCATGTTTACACACAACTAGTTTTGCTGATCAGTTTACTATATCTTTCTTGCTTCGGAGCATCTTCTTCTGTGGTTTTAACACAGTGATCCACAAGGCAGCCTTCTTGCTGAGATTTCCTGGCTTTGTTACGTGGGACAGACACCACTAGTTTTATCTGGGTCTACTTTTCCCCTCATCACTCTTGTCACTGGGCTGTTCAAGTCTGATTCCCCTCCTGAATGTTCTTTTGTGTGGAGCTAGGCAGCTGTGGTCCTGATCTCAAAGACATTACATGCCCTGTCATTAATCTCAGTTTCCTCTCCACAGGCACCAATACTATGCGTTATACCCCAAAATTCACGTGTTGAAGCCCTAGCCCCCCAGTGTGAAGATATTAGAAGATGGGGCCTCTGGGAGGTACTTAGGTTTAGAGGAAGTCATGAGGATAGGGCCCCAAGATGGCACTTGTGCCCTCATAAGAAGAGGAAGAGACCAGAGCCCTCCCTCTTTCTGTCATAGGAACACACAGCCAGAAGGCAGTATCTGTGAACTAGGAAGAAGAACCAGACACCAAATCTGCTGACACCTCGATTTCAGTTAGACTTTCCAGCCTCCAGAGCTGAGGGATAAATGCTTATTGTTTAAGTCGCCCAGCCTGTGGTATGTGCTATAGCATTCCAAACAGACTAAGTCACCATGCAAACCATGTGGTTATTGTTTTGTCTACAGCTGCTTTTACTTGTGGTTTGTGAATTGCCTAGTTTTGTTGTAAATGTTGTCTATGGATTTTGGGTGTTATCTAGGTATTCTATTTACTCTCATGTGGGAATTCAAGGAGATGAAAAAAAAACAAAAACATGCCAATGCCTCTATCATTATGCCAGAAGACTCCTTAATTATTTTTTTTTGAATTTTGATTAATTATTTTTATTTGTCTTTTCGAAGAACAAAATTTTAGTTTTACTAATATTACTTATTGCTTCTTTTTTCCCCATTTGATTAAAATCTACTCTTTTTCCCTTCCACAGTCTTAATCTTTCCTTGGTTGGAATTTTTATAAATTCTTGAGTTAAATATTTGGATGATTCGTGCTGGCCTCTATTATTTTGCTAGATATGCACCTAAGGCTAGAATTATCCCTCTAAAAATGCCTTTAGCTGCTTCTCATAAGTTCGATCTATATCGTGTTTATTCGTTTTCAGTTCTGGAAACTTTTTATTTCCATGTGGTTTCTTCTATGCTCTCTAAATTATTTAGAAGTGATTTTTAAAATTTGAAAAGTGTTGGTGTTTTTCTGGCCGCCATTTAGTTTCTAATTTTATTACACTTTGGTTAAATAGTGTCTTCTCTAGCATATTGATTTGGTTCATGTTTAGAATTCCTTTGTGGTATGTAAGTGGTCATGTTTTGTAAATCATTTAGCGTTGCCTCAATCAGGACGTGTGTCTTGGAGCGCCTGGGTGGCTCAGTCGGTTAAGCATCCAACTTCTGCTCAGGTCGCGATCTGAGTTGGTGAGTTCGAGCCCCATTTTGGGCTCTGTGTGAACAGCTCAGAGCCTGGAGCCTGCTTTGGATTCTGTATCTCCCTCATTCTCTGCTGTCCCCTGCTCATGCTCTGTCTCTCTGTCTCTCTCTCTCTCAAAAAAATAAATAAATATATAAATAAAACATTAGAAAAAAAAGAATGTGTGTTCTCAAGTCGCTAAAGGAAGAACTGTATAAATGCACACTACGTGAAGCTAGTCAGCTTTGTGTTTCAAGTATTCTAAATCCTTATAAGTTTTCTTGGCTCTTTGGTCATTGCTAAGGTATCATACACATATTTATAACTTAATTCTCAAATTAATACTCACAGGTACATGTTATTATCTCTTTTACATAGGTGAGAAATCTGACATCCATAGAAATTATGTTGTTTAGGTCACCCAAATTGTAAATTAAAAAAATTCTAATTAGAAGTCTAGATTGTACAGTTCAGTGTTCAAATCTCATCACTAAACCACACGTATGTAACATGCCATAAGGCTTAAGAGTATAAAAAATGCATTTTCCAAACTATACTGTAGTAAAACGCTGTTTGTTTGACTTGTAAGTTTGGTTTATACATATAACTTGCTCTTATCCCAAATCCTAATGCAAAATCTAAACAAGCATGATTTTCCCTTGTTCCGTATATGCATACCTGATTTTCAGAATAATGGCCCTAAAGCAGTAAAGGAGATCAATAACTTTTCCCAT
The DNA here is from genome assembly GCA_030068075.1 of Paguma larvata. Lineage (NCBI taxonomy): Eukaryota > Metazoa > Chordata > Mammalia > Carnivora > Viverridae > Paguma > Paguma larvata. The sequence continues at coordinate 10,260,930 of CM057839.1, read as the reverse complement.
CTATTAATCCCAGTATGATAAGAGTGTTTATATTTTACATTTACTGATCCCTTGAAATCTGGGATCCATCACAACTTTCAATTAAGCAGAATATTAATTCAATTAATTCAACCAACCTAGACTATCAGGGAAGAGTGGCTTCCTTTGGAAAGCTGCCGGGCTTAGTCTGAACAGCTGTACTCTCACTCTGGTAACCTCCTTCAAAAGGAAGCCGTTCGTATTTACTTGAGACAGAAAAGCACAGATATTCTAAGGATACAGCTCACTTTTTCTCATTTGGAGTTGTTAACGATATATTTGTTTGTAACGGAGAAAAAGTTTGAGAGCTGTGTTTTTCTGTCTTTTTTCATTTCGCAAATATTAACAGGCTGATAATAAATGGAAACGCATTTATAAAAACATATGACCATAAAGCACAAAACCATGGTCCAACGAACAGGGCTTGATGACTGTCGTTCCTGCTGGAAAGGTGGAGTGTAATTATTGTAATTACCCGCTTTATTGAATAAGTCTCCCACATAAAATGTCGTAATTGGAAATAAGCAATTACTTAAAATTACATAGGTTGAGGGTGGTAGGTACATCATTCACCCGTATTTTAATTTTTCATGCACCTGTGAGCTGAAAACTAACCCCGAGCTGCATAGGACAGATCATGTGTATGGCAGGATGTTTCTACAAAATTGACTTTTTATAAAATTGACATTATGCTTGGAAAGAAAGAATTTAAAAGGGGATAAGTGTAGGCAGCAGCAAAATTAAAAGAGTCACATTACAATGTATACAAAGGTGAATACTGTTATAATAGCATGTTATGAAGCTTTGAAATATGCCTTAGTATGTGGATTTTGTGAAAAGGGACTTTTAGATGATGGGTCAAGAGTTTTGATCTTATTTCAACATTATAAATTCTGAACCCTGAAAAAACACCAGGCATAAAAGTTTAAAAATATATAAATATGTACACACACACACACACACACACACACACAAACACAATCTTCACTGTCTTCCTTTGGGTTCCGGGGCCCCCCATGCCCATGATTTCTGTCTGCTCCGTGTGTGAAATACCTTTTTATCTTAAATCATGAGCTTCATGTGATAAGGATGATGGATTCCTTGTCCACTATGTTTCCCTCTACTGTCCAGTACTGCCTGTAATTTGTTCTTGAGATGTATTTAGAGAATGAATAAATTGCTTAATATTAAAGACGACTCTTTTCTGTTCTCCATTTTTTTTTCTTATGAAGTGAATCCTTGAAATAACAAATGCGAATCAGGTAAAAATTACAAAGGAGGGCTATTTATTTTGAAATGCACCAATTTGCTTGATAATGTAGGAAAATCTTGTGAAACTAGAAACCAGATGATTGAAACTTAACTGGTTTGACTGCTTTTGCACTTGGATTGCATGATGATGCTTTAGTCGCTCAAGCTTGTGGCATTGGAGATTTGGCCGAATCTCCAACAACTTCCACATCAGCTAGACGGTGTAATGAGGCTGATGATTCAGAAGACGAGGGTCTTCAAAAACAGACACGCTCAAGGTACACTACCTACTGGTAAGAAACTATAATATATGCTATGCTATATACCTCAGCATATCACCTCATGCTCAGTACTCGTATAAACAGAAAGACAAAGTCCAAAACCTTGCAGAGATTAAAAAAATAAAAAGATGAGTGGATTTATGATACTTGGAGAAAATGCCAGATGCTTTTAACTATGCAGCTGTTTGTGAATTTAAAATCCCAGGCACTCTGACATTATAAGGGAGCAGTGCTTGCTCTCAAATGATGATTCAATGGTATTTGGACTTTAGAGCCACATATACCAGCCCCAGCAACAACTGTAACACATTGGGACCGGGCATTACGCTTAACAGAAAGTAAAACTTAGGAGTAAACTATACTCAAAAAAGAAGAACGTTGAGAAAGGAGAGTTAAATGTAACTTTCGCAGATAGGATTAGCTGCAAACTCAACTCTCTCATAACTGCTTTGGAGACAGCACCGAAAACTTGTGGCTAAAAGCCATCTGTACTACCTAGAAGATGCTCCATCCTAGGCTCATTTACTTTTGAACTTCATTGGCTGTACACCTGAGGAATGCAAGCAAATTACTTATCATCCCAGACACCAAATGATCACACCACTAAATATTCTGCAAAAAGAATCACTGATCGGGAATCTCTCCTCTCATGTTAGCTGAAAGCAGGACGTGATTTTTCCCTGGACCCCAGCTCACCGTGTGCATAGAAAGGCCCTCGAGAAAGACCTGTCCGATGAAAAGATGTGCACTTGAACTCAGCTGTATTTTGACCTGAGCCCGAAAGCATACTGCAAAGGTCAATACAAATGAAAGAAAAAGTTTTCATTTATATTTTGTCCCTTCGGTTTCCTCTCCAGTATTGTGAATAAATGGACATTAATGATCTACTAATGCATTTGTAAGCTAAAGATGGAAGTACGTAGGGCTTTCCCATGTGGTCTGAAAAACACCGCCTCCTCACTCCCCCGGACCACACAGTTTGTAACTCTGCGGTCGGCCCCTGGTGAGGTGGGGATGGTTGTAATCTCCCACTCCCCTCCTAGAGATGCGTCTTGAACGGCGCTGCGGAGATGCTGAGCTATTATTTTAGAAACTTCTTTCAGAAGAGTAAAAGCCCTAAAGATGAAAATAGGCTGTCGTCCCTCTCTCTCTCCATCTTTTTTTCTTTTTTTTTGGTGAGTAAATGTTCATCCTGAAAATTATAGATCAGTTAACTCGCTCTGTACATAGTTACTGGAGCAAATCATCAAATACTCTATAATCACATAGAAAAATACAAAATGCTGTCTGGCAATCAACAAGGCTTTGTGAAGAGTGGTTCTTTACAGAGCAATTTAATTTACTTCTTGAGAGTCTAAGACACTATGTAGGCAGTGGGGGTAGTGACTGAAATATCACAAAAAATCTGACTAAAAAAATCATATTCATGAGCAATAAGGGTAATAAATCAATAATTAACATATCGCGCTTAACCAGACTGTTAGAACTGGAGGTTAATTTGTTTCTGTAAAAGTCCTTTGTTTTGATTGATGAATGTAAGTCTGTTTGCTTAATCTGAATCCATGGTACAGTTTAGGATCAGTAACCATTCTTATCTGGTATTAGAGGCACATAACAAATGCTATGCCAGTGTGGTGCAGGCATTTAACGTATATTCTATTACTTAATCCTCTTGAGGAACGCCGAAAATAAGAATGATCTCTATAGACGAGGATAGGAACCTACGTCACTTATCGCGATGACTGGTCATAATCGCCACTCTACTCCGCTTCTCGGGAAGTTCTGTCAAGCATCTTCGTGTCCTGTGGTTTTCCACGTGCTCCCCTCTCTGCCTGGAGCACCTTCCTCTTATAGTGCTCAAGCTTCCTGCTCCTGTGAGGGGTCCTGTCTCAGGTTCCTATAACACTTTTTACTCTCATGCATTTACACGTTTCTCCCCATGAGACTAAAAGCCTCTAAAGGGCACAGCTCACATCTTGCTCAGTGTTGAATTCTCATGGCCCCAAAGAGTGCCAGGCGAATAACACATGATATCCATAAACATTTGTTGAATGACCGAGTGAATGTGAAGGCTTACAGAAACGAAAAGGGCAAAGAAAACACAGTAATTACTTGTATCGCTTCCCTCATTTTGTACACGTGTTGGCTGATAATTGTGGAGGCTTACTCTGGAACTTGCTGTATACGCTTAGCAGAAAGGAGGCGGGTAAGAAAGAGGGCAGACATTGCCCTGTTGTCAGAGAAATACTGTTTTATTTTGAAGTTTATTTATTTATTTTGAGAGAGACAGAGATAGCACGAGTAGGCGAGAGGCAGAGAGAGACAGAGAGAGAGAGAAAGAGAGAGAGAGACTCCCAAGCCGGGTCCACGCTGCCAGCACAGAGCATGACATGGTGCTTGAATGCATGAAACCGTGAGATCCTAACCGGAGTTGAAACCAAGAGCGGGTCACTTAACTGACCAAGCCACCCAGGCGCCCCTATCCTCTGTTATTTATCATATCAGTTCCGGTACTATTCTAGCAAGTGCTGGGGTGCAAAGGGGTGGCCGGGACAGACCTCATCCCTCTGTGTCAGGCTGACGTGAGTGTGCAGTTCCCTCATGTTTTCTGGACACCGTGAGGTCCTGACCCCAGAAATGGCACAGCCGCTGAGACAGCAGGACAGAAAGATCGGCGAGCTCGGCTAAAGGGCAGAGAGAGTTGCCCGATCTAACCGGAGTGCAAACCTTGACTTTTTGGAGACGATTCGCCTGTGAGGACTGAGTGGGCTGCTTTTATTACCAGGTTACTGGAAAAGCACGTTCACACCTCAGTTTATTAACGAGCACTCTACTTAAGAAACCAGGGTTTAGTTTCAATAATCTGGACCAAAAAATGAGTAGAAAATCATTGCTTGATTTCCTTCCGCTTGGGAACTACACACCTCCTCTCAAGAGATGCAGGTTTGTCCCTTAACCAGGAGGAGAGGGAACCCCTGGTCGGTGCCCCGGGGAGGGGGTGGGAGAGTGGGAGGAGAAAGTGATGGGGGAATTAGCCTTGGAAGGGCAGCCACACACTGCAAGGGAGAGGTTGGAAAGCACTGTTTCTCACCTTTTTTTTTTTAAGTTTGTTTATTTTGAGGGGAAGAGAGGTGGGGGCGGGGAGAGAGAGAGAGAGAAAGAGAATCCCGAGCAGGCTCCACGCTGTCAGCACAGAGCCTGATGCGGGGCTTGATCCTGCGAACTCTGAGATCATGACCTGAGCTGAAATCAAGAGTCGGACACTCAACGGACTGAACCCCCCAAGTGTCCCTCTGTCTTTCTCCTTTAGGATCTACAACAACAACTTACAGGTTTTATGTTTTTATTTGCTTCTTGTTTATGGAGAGAAGGACGGGTACTTTAAACTACATGATAAAGGTAACCAGGGCTATTTTTAAGAACGTGGTCTCTGCAAAGTACGGTTGCCACGGAAGTGCTTCTGGTTGTGCAAAGCCAAGGTAACGACCTGGCCAATACCCTGCCTAGCGTGCGCCTTTGTGCCTTCACATTTCCCCAGACGCTTAACCAAAACCACCCCCACCTTTTGTTGTCGTTTTTTCTTTTTTATCCCTTCACTTAGATCTTCGGGTTCCTGGGGACTCAGTATTTTCCTTGACAAGAGGGTCAGCTTTGTGGGGGTCAGAAGTTCTCCTCACAGGTCAGCGTTAATGGAAAAGTTTTATTTTAGTGCTCCTTTTTTTTCACGTCATGGGAATCGCTGTTAAACCAGCCTCTCATTTTCTTTTTATTTCTTACTACTCCTTGAGTTAAAAACAGCCTCAATTTGTGCTGTATGATGCTGGGAGAGTTTCTTCGTATAAAGAGTGAAAAGCCCTGCCATCCACTTGACACTGCCAGGCGTTTCCAAAGGCAGCTGGGGCTGTCACAGAAATTTCCAAGTGCTCACTGAGAAATCTTTCACCAGAAGCTACGAAAAATCTTTCACCAGGTATGGTCTTGGTTCAGGATTTTTGTCGTGTGTTTATGTAGTTTTTCACATAAAACTTTTAAAAAGGCTTGACATATTTAAAAATACAGATACTAGACTGCTTCCTCTTCAATTTCTGCCCCCTTGTGCATTCTCATGCTGAAATCCGTTAAGCGGGCTTCTCTGCTTTGGGTTTTCTGGGCTAATGGCACTCGACACAGACAATAAATCCCGAGGATTCCTCAAGACTGCCAGGAACGGATGGCAGCTAAAGCTGGAGACACTGGAACCTCAAAGGAGTGAAGCTGACTTTCCCGGCAGCCTAACTCAAGCCAAGGCTTGAAGAAGGAAAGCAGCGTGGGTAAACCTTGCTGCTAAGGGTGGTGGCTACTGAGATGAAGAGAAAATATGCTCTCTACACCCCACCTTCTCAACTGGAGCACATCCTCAGAGAATGAAGCTCACGAGGAGATAAATGATATTCTCCCGATTGTAGATTATCCAGATACGGGCCAACGAGGCTTGCCTGGGATGAGGGATAACCGAACCATCGCTGATAGTTTTCCTTGTACAAGATCACATACTGTGATCAAATACTGTGTGTTTGAATCAACCAACCTTATAGATTGGGGAACGCCTGCTGTCGTCAAAAAAATTCTAGTGTCTTCTATTTATGGTTTTTAAAGTTTATTTATTTTGCGAGAGACAGAGAGAGCTGGGGAGGGGCAGAGAGAGAGGGAGAGAGGGAAAACCCCAAGCAGGCTCCACACGGTCAGTGTGCAGAGCCTGACTTGGGGCTTGAACTCACGGAAAGTGTGAGATCATGACCTGAGCCAAATTCAAGAGTTGGACGCTTAACGGACTGAGCCACCCAGGTGCCCCAGTTCTAGTCTCTTTTAAGATGCTGAGTGATTAGGATACCACCAAGGGGCAGAGTCCGTGCTGGGTCATCATATCTTAGGAGATTATAAGAAAGGAACACTTGCATGATTATGGAATAAAACTATAATTGTTATCCTTACCTTCAGTTTGTTAAAAATAACTGTTAAATGAAAACGTAGAAAGAGGCCACAAAAATATACAGACATTGAAGAAGTCAGAAACGGCATCTGAATTTCTCAGACTGTGACCTAGCATAGGGATTGCTGGGGGAGGGAGGTGGTGGGCACCCAGAGGGGTGACAGGGTGTGCTGAATTCTCCTCAGACTCCTCCCTGGACCCCCCCATGCCTGTCAAGAATCTTTATTTTTTTCTTCACCAATTTCAAAATATTCTGTTCAGAAAGTGTAAGAAACAACGTATTTGCTTTCAGAGTAAAAATAAATTTTCAGGGACTAATTTCAACTTTGTGTTTCCAGTGGGACAATGTTATTAGTGACTTAAAAGAGCATGTTGTAGGTTTACGCCCACTTGTGACATCACAGCCACCAGCTCTTGGCATTCTTCCTGGAGGTGGCTGGTCACAACCGCGGCCCAGGCTGGGGGTTCCTTCCACACCTCTGGCTTAAAGTCTGCCTTTGAAATAAATTTTTAAAATAAACATTCTCTGTCCTAGTACGTAAAATTCAATTTCAAACTGAGTGGCTGAAACCAGGCCACTATCTCTCCACTTCATCATCCACAAACACACACACTTTGGTGTCCAAGTCCCGTACACAGTATTGAATGAAATATAATATCTATGGATGAGAAACGTGGCACATTTAATAATAACTTTTTAAAAAACAAAGTCTTTAAGGAGGGTTAAGAATATTGCTTGCATGTGTACACACATTTTGTGATTTTTTTTCCTCTCAAAACTTAAAAGCAAAGAAAAATCTCAGTTGAGATCTATTCAGCTGCTTGGAATATAAAGTGGAACAAATATTTCAAAACACAGAAGAAAAACAGAGAGATGGCAATCATGAGGGAAAAAGTAAGAGGGAGATAAAGGGCCAGATGGAAAAGTAGTAATTGAACAAATAATAAGTGAAAATTTCCCTGGCAAATATCTCAGTCTGCAAACTGAAAAGACTCCCCATTTGGGGCAGTTCTGAGGAGAAAAGACATACAGTATATCCTGGTAAGGCTTCTGAGCCCCAAGGATATGTAGGAAGTCTTAAAAGCTTCCCCAATCCAGAAAGTCTACCAAACCAACCAACCAAGCAATCAACCAACCAACCAAGTACCAAAGAAAAAACTAATTATATTCATATTAAAAAAAAAATGACAGTGGCATCAGACTTGTCATCAACAACATTGGAATCTAGAAGATTCCAAGAGATATAACATCTGTAGGTGCCTGAAGGAAAATAAACAGGAAGAGACATAGTACAAGGAATTCATGATCATCGTGACTGAGAACAAAACTACTGGGCTGCAGCGGAAGACAAGTGCTGGGAGAGTTAGAGGGGAGAGACGGGCAGGAGAAAGAAAGGCACACGTGTGGGGAAAGCCTAATCCTTGTGGGACGGGAGAGCAGGGGAAAGAGGATGAAGGGGCTGGTATTTTATTTTCACCTGATAATGAGAAATACGTATTTGATGCTAAGCAACAGAAAAAGGGTGGCCATGGTTTAATGGAAGAAAAAGTAAACCAGGACTTCCGAAGGAAAACGCTTGCAAGTGAATTGGATGCTCTGCAAACTGTAATGCTCAAGATCTGTCACAAACTCAGTTATTGATCATGCATTTTCTAACTGTGGAATCTGAGGGAAAAGATTCCCTATCAACTATTCAATGATAGCTGAATCACAACGTGATTGAGACAACACATTGAGACAATTCCCACCACATACTAAGAACTTAATAAGTGATAGTTATTTTGACTGATTTTTTTTCTAATGCTTATTTACTTTTGAGAGAGAGAGAGAGAGACAAAGTATGAGTGGGGGAAGGGCAAAGAGAGGGAGACACAGAATCTGAAGCAGCCTCCAAGCCCTGAGCTGTCAGAGCCTGACGCGGAGATTGAACCCACGGACCGCGAGACCATGACCTAAGCTGAAGTCGGACGCTTAACCAACTGAGCACCCCTTGACTGATCATTATAGAAACTTGCTCTGGTTTTTCTCCCTGGTGTAATAACTGGAATAAACGTGGTCTCTTGCCCAGTTAAAACTGGGCTATTAGCAATCATTACCCTTTAGCAAGTAAGAAAATGCAGGGTCGGGACGCTCTCTACCATCGAAGTCACAGGGCTGCTACCTGGCATGGCTCAAAAGCTGATGTGTACAAATGCAAAATTAAATTCACAAATATACCACTGTTAGGTTTAATGATCTCTTCTACAAATAAAACCATTTTCTTTATTATTCTCCCGAGATCTTAGATTTCAGGACCCCAGAGAGCCCTGCGGTTATGAAAAACATATATGCTTAAGAAAACTTTGGTAATTTGAAGCAGTGGATTCTTACCTTTTGGTCAATGTATTTGTTGTCTTCTATTGCAGAGCGTTTGGAGTGATCGCATGATGAGGAGGAGGTGGAGGGGAGGCTCCGTAAGAGGCAGCAGGTGTCCTGTTGCTGGCGATCAATGAACTGCTTCATGAAACTTTCCCTTTGCAAACGAAGTACAGACACACACATGTCAAGCACTGTTCATAAAACAGAGCACGTGGTGGTGTTTACAATGACGCGTTTGCTTGAGCTAAGATACAGGTGACCACAGTTCAGAGAAAATAAGACCCAGGGGCATTCACTTTCTAACGTCCCCTCTCTGTAAAGAGAGCTCTCCTACTATTCTTCATTCCTAATCTCAGATTTTAGTAAACTTTGGCCTGCTGCTAAAAAAAAGAAAAGAAAAAGAAGACACATCATGCCAAGAGCAGTGTTTAAATTTAATGAGCAAGATAATTAATTTCGAGAAGGCTTCCTGAATCTTCAGTTGTTTTGTTTAAAAAAGTAATGTCCCTGAAGTAACTTTTAAGCAATAATATTCAGTCATTGATGGTATTTTTTTGAATCTCACTACGGTAATAAGATACTTTTTTCCCTTTCTACGACTTAGAAGAATTAGTTCATCTCTCTGAACTTCCACTCATCCTAAGAATTCTCGAGAGATAATTTTACATTTAAAGATTAAAAATAACTCAAAAGAAACTTGCTTTATCTGATCTCCAAAACATGGTGAGAATGCAAATAACACCTTTTCATATAACCACTAATCTTGAATCTAATATGTGACTCTTTTATACTTCTTATTTTCTCTTTCTTAAAAATTCTTAAATGCTTATTTACTTTTTAGAGAGAGTGAGAGAGAGAGTGTGAGCAGGAGAGTGGCAGAGAGAGAGGGACACGGAATCCGAAGCAGGATCCAGGCTCAGAGCTGTCAGTGCAGAGCCCGATGCGGTGCTCGAATTCAGGAGCCAAGACCATGACCTGAGCGGAAGTCGGATGCTTAACCGAATGAGCCACCCAGGTGCCCCTATACGTCCTATTTTCAAGTTAAAAAATTATTTTAATCAGAAACGCAAATATATTTCCATTTGAATTTTAAATATTATGGCATCATATCCAGTCATATTTTTATAGCCCTTGCCATAGGATTGTTTTTAGAACTAGTTACGTAAAGACGTCATATTTCATACTATTCTGGTTCTATTTGCAATATTTGAGCTACAACTGAAATAATATCCTTTAATTATTAAAAATAAGGGTTTTAACACATCCTTTATGCAAATGCTTAACTGAAGGGCAAAGTGGTAGAAAATCAAATTAGTGTAAGTGGGAAATGCCATGTTTCTTCTTTTAAAAGAGGAAGACAAGGAGCCATTAGAGCTTGAGGTGAGCGTGCTGGGCAAGCCATGTCACCAGCATTTTCCTTCTAAGGTTGTATCCAGGCTAGATTAAGCGCAGGTTAAGGAATCGGAGGAACGACATACCATTTTCTCCTGCAATAGTTACGTTGGTTTACGATGCATAAAGAAACAATGACAACAGACTGACTCACAGGTCTTTGTAATGCACTACTTGTTCTCTAAGATGCATTAAAGAATTTCGAAGTTGACAAAAACGTGAAAGACAAATTATACTGGAATCAGATGTGACGTTCTAAACAAATGCTGTTACAGCAGGACAGAAACCTGGCTGGTGGCACTCCTCTATTTACTGGAAAATAAAGGGCCTCAAGAGGCAAGTTTACCCTTAAACGGTTGAAAGCCAGAGGTTGGTGTCTACCTGCAGCCGTGAGCACCCGCGCCAGTTACCCGGGGAGTCAAATCCCTGAGGCGCATCTCAGGAAGAAGGAGGAGGAAGCTGTTTTCTCGCCTCGGCAAATGCCGCCATCAAATGACTGTTCTGAATATATTGCTTAAAGGGGTCAGTGGTTTTTCAAACAGAGGTAGAGAGAGTAGAAATATAAATAACTTAAAAATAGAAAAAAAATACCCTTCATTCAAACATGAATTCTAAAGATGGGCTGGTGCAGATTTAGGATAAATCTTTGACAGTGTATTTGGCACATACGATGAAATAAATATGTTAATACCTGATTTTAGGAACTGTAAAGTCTGAAGGAAGCTTCGAGATTTTCACCATTTGAGGTCTGTTTGGAAATTTTTCAAAGATTCGAAGCCGCAAAGGGAGCTTCTCTTTGGTGTCTGCGTTGGCTTCGCTTTGCTTTAACTAAAGAAAAGACAGAAAGAAGAAGACAAGGGAGAACTTGGCATACTGTGAGTCACAGGCTTCTTGAGTTTTCCAGTCAAGGAAACGGTGAGTTGGTGCATGACGGACGGTAGATGGCAGCAGAGACCCACCAAGTGCACTACCGTCTCCTGCCGTCTACCGCTCTCTCCCTGCGCACTCAAACTTGAACCACCCGGAAAACAAACCCAAAACTAAACCAAGCAAAAAACTAACACAGAAAAAATAATGAGAAGGAACACTTATGTTATTTTATTTCCAAATATTCCCATTAATAGCAAACATTACTTTTTATCTTTTACTTATTTATTATCACTAGCATATACAATAACCTAACAATAATATTTGTTTTATAAATATGTGTGCTACGCCAGGAAATCAAAAGGATGCAAATAAATGAAACTCCTAAGTAGTAATATTTGTAATATTTCTTGACAATGTGAAGAAAATGCATCATTTATTTTAGTAGGTTAAAAACAAAAGCTTAAAATGGCAACAACGCATTTGGTACCTACAGGAAGAGTTCTCTGTTTAGTTTATAAGGACAGATGTTTGGGAATGATTATATTATATGCCATAAAATATCTTTGCAAGAAATGACAAGCAAACGGTATCTATCTATCTATCTATCTATGTATCTATCTATCTATCATCTATCGTCTGTTTATCTACAAGAGGGCTTTTATATTTCTACAAATTAGGTCTCAGGGAGACTGAGACTTGACATCACAAACTGGAATCAGGGCTGAGCTAAGAAGCTGTCACGAGGATGGATTTGGCAGACGGAGCTCTGGCCTGAAAAATGGAGTAGTGTGCTTCCTCCCCTTCTCACCCACCGCTTCCCAATCCAAGGCTAACTTCTCTTGCCAACCTCCCTCACTTCTTTTAACTTCTCTCTCCTCTCAGACCTCTCTATAGACCGGGATTAACCTCTCCACGTCCACCCGTCTCTCCTCCCACACTCCAGCCAGCATCGCGGAACACTGATTCTGTTCAAAGAGTCCATCAAATTCAGGCAGCGTCTCTGCTGATGTTGGGAAGCAGGTTTCCCTCTTCTCCCTTGCTGGGTATACTTTTACTTTAGAATTATAACCCGTCTCTGGTTTGTGGAAAGATTAGCATGGGAGGTGACAACTCTTTTCTCCTCCCTGAGTGAGGGTATCCAAACTGGCCAGAGACAACAAGGATGCTGCATTGGGGGGAACATCCAATTTCAATACAATACATGGTTGTCCAATTGGTTGTGAGCTCATAGCAAGGTTGTACGTCTTATTTCTCCTTCGGAAAACGTGCTAATTTCTCATGAACTTCAGAACTGTTCTTACATTTTTGTTTTATATGATATAAATATTTTGCCGTAGCCATCTGTACATCTTAGTTAATTCTGGGGCTTGTCTGTGGTTTCCTGACTGAGGTGGAGACCTCATTCAGAGAAGGGGCCACTGTTGTTCACGGCCTTCCTCCTCCTCTAAATGGAACACAACACAGCATGCTCTCAACCATTTGCTGTTTATGATGGTGGCCATGATGAAGAATTAGTTCGCAAAGGTGCAAAGCAAACACGGCTGGCATTTCCATGAGATGCAGGCAATTAGAAAAATGGCTCCTCGTGTAAACAAAGAAACTCACAAGGAAGAGACTCGTTCTCCAAAAGTTTATTGGTACAACTGGTAGAAAAATATTTGTCAGTGGTAAGTAGACCACACAGAAAAAGAAAAAGCAGTTAATGTGTTAGCTCGGACCAGAGAGAAAGGCAATTATATAAGGCCAGAGACAGGCCGAGAAGATAGAGCAGAAACAGGGTATTTAATTCATGCATTTGCTGACTCATTTATTTATATATCAGTGCAGTCACTTATAAATCAACTCCCAGAGGCCAGGTTCAGTGCGAAGTTCTAGGGATATAAAAATAACTAAGACACAGTATTTGCTCTCAGGGAGCCCACATTATAAGGGATAGATGGTTATATAAACAGTTAATGACAAATATAATAGCTCTTCTAGCTGAGATATAAACGAGGTGCTGGGAGCTCAAGGTAAGGAGCAAAGGGAGAAGTTTTAAAAAATGATGGTGCTACTTTTATTTCCAGAAACTTCTCCCAGTATTCTGGAGGCTGGGAGTCCTAAATCAAGGTATCAGCAGCATCATGCTCTCTCTGAAGGCTCTAGGGAAGACTCCTTCCCTCGACTCAGCTTCTCAGCAATCCTGGTGTTCCCTGACTGTAGCTACATGGCTCTCTTATCTTCCTGTGAAATCACAAGGCTTCTTCCCTGTGCATTTCTGTGTCTATCTGAGTCCCCCTCTCTCTTCTCTTACAAAGACACGAGTCATTTCAATCACAGCCCACCCTAAAGCAGTATGATCTTAACTGATTGTCTGTAAAAATCTAATTTCCAAACAAGGTCCCATTCTGAGGCTCCAGGGGGACCTGAATTTTGGAGGGACCATTATGTACAGTAGTTGAAATTCTTGACCACTGTTTCTCTTTCCCCTGAGCCTGTAAACTCTAGGATGACAAGGGTCTTCAGAGGGCAAGGATGTCTGCAGGGGTTGGGCCTGTTCAGATTCCAGGGCTGCCACAATACTGACACAAAGTAACCGAAACAAATATATGCAAACACCAGCAGAACTAAACTCTCTAGCAGATAACTTGGAAATAAAAGAAAGGATTTTAGGTATATCCTGAAGGGTGGAGAGAGAAGCAGAAAGTATCAATTTACGGATGGAATAAATGTGCTGGTGTAGAGTCTAAACATCCCTACGTTCACGGAATAGAATAAAATTAGACTCTGCGGCATTCAACCTGAATTTACATCTACCATCGATGAACTCATAGAAGTGTAGAGTAAGTTTAGACGTAAAATTAAAAAAACATTTTTAACGTTTATTCATTTTTGAGAGACAAAGACTGGGCGCAGTTGGGGGCAGGGCAGAGAGAGAGGGAGACACAGAATCCGAAAGAGGCCCCAGCTCTGAGCTGTCAGCACAGAGCTCGACTTGGGGCCCGAATTCATGGACTGTGAGATCATGACCTGAGCCAAAGTCAGACGCCTAACCGACTGAGCCACCCAGGCATCCCTAGACATAAAATTGCATACTATTTAATCAAATACCCTAGACTATGACATTTGACGTATGTAGAGTACCAGTGTTGAAAAGCGGTCCCCTTGCCTGCATGGTTTTAACTTGGAACACATCTCATTCTACTCCGTATTAGAGGTATTTATACCTCCGCAAACTTGTAAACTCCTCAGGGACAAGATTCTGTTTCTTTTTTTACTTTTTAAAAAACATTTTTTTTTTTCAACAGAGAGAGATCGGGAGAGGGGAAGAGGAGTAGAGAGGGAGGGAGAGAGAGAGAGACAGAGAGAATCTCAAGCAGGACCCACATCATAGAGCCCAGTACAGGGCTCCATCCCACGACACTGGGATCATGACCTGAGCAGAAATCTAGAGTCAGACACTCAACCAGCTGAGCCAATCAGGTGCCCCAGATTCTGTTTTTTTTTTTTTTAATGTTTATTTTATTTTTGAAAGAGAGAGAGACACACACACAGAATCCCAGGCAGGCTCCAGGTTTAGCTGTCAGCACAGAGCCCAACACGGGGCTCGAATCCATGAACCATGAGATCACGACCTGAGCCCAAGTTGGATGCTCAACCCACTGAGTCATCCAGGTGCCTCATGTTTTTAATTTACTTCTATAGCACCTTGTAGAGAGTATAAAAATAATAACTGTTTGCGAATAAATGAATTAGAATTCAGAATGAATTGATCGTGGAGCCGTAAAACTACAAACGAGAAGCTCTTTTTGATGACTCGGAAGGTTCTTCAGGATCCTACAAATCCTCTCGGATGTCGGGCCTCATGGCTCCCCAGACTGCAGAAGAGCCAGTTAAGCCAGAGAAGGGTGGTGGCTGCATGGGTGGCAGACATACCAGATCTCACCGCAGAGGCACTGGACAGAATCTTCTACAAGCAGGGAGGGACCTCTTTCTGAACAGCACCTGCCGAGTGCTCTTTCTGCAGCTCACAGTTAAATAGCATCAACAACAGGTGAATGTACACACATGGAACAGCTCGCCGCCTCCCAGAAGCATGCCTGCACGCATGCCACAGCCCCGTCCTGGCAAGCCCACAGCCTCGCGAAACCATAAACTCCTCAAACGCCCATCAGCAGTTGAACATGGAAGTAAGTTGTGGTTTATTTATGCATTTGAGTCAATGAACTACATCCAAGCATAAGGATTTGGGTGAATTTTACAAACTAATGTTGAATGAAGGAATATTGAACAATTCCATTTACATAAAGTTTAAGGGCAAGTGACATGACTCCATCCCACAGAGCAGTTACCCTGGGGTGAGGTGAAGCACTATGCCTAAGACAACATATGGGGAGGGGCTTCTAAGGACAGTTGATCTTGACCTGGGTGCTGAGTGTGTTCAGTTTGGAAAAGTTCAGCAAAATGCCTTTTTCTGCAGGGATAATGGAATTCAGTAAAAAGTTACAAAGAAAACAGGACAGATAATGCAGTCAAGCAAAATCATCTAATTCTTACTCCACTGCTCTTAATCACCATAACCTGGACCATGTCTTCTTCCCCTAGTGCATGATGATGGCCAAGATACAAAAAGAGAAAAAACAATGCGAAAGAGGAAGGTGGGACTGGCTTGCGTATGGAGGGGTGCATGGTGGGGTGAAGATGAGGCACCTGAAGTAAAGCAAAGTGCTGCATTGTACTTATAAGCCACAGTCAAGTTTCTTGATACACGATAAACCTTTTTCTACCTTCTATCCAAATTCTGCCCCCTTCTTGCATTTAGGCACAGATTTTTCCAAGATTAAACTGACTTTGATGCAAATTGGTAAGTAATACGGATTACACTGAATATACAGGATAATAATTTAAGATCATTGTATTATACCACAAAAGCAGACCTTGTAACATACAGTAATTGTAATTGTAAACGTTTGTTTGAAAATAATTTCAAAGATCATAACTCTTGAATGGAAGGAAGAGAACGCAGAATGCAGAGAACACAAGATTTTAGTTTTTATGTTGAAAGATCTAACATAGGGGCACCTGGGTGGCTCAGTCAGTGAAGCGTCTGACTTCAGCTCGGGTCATCATCTTGTGGTTTGTGAGTTCGGGGCCTGTGTCGGACTCTGTGCTGACAGCTAGGAGCCTGGAGCCTGCTTCGGATTCTGTGCCTCCCTCTCTCTCTGCCCCACTCCCACTCGCACTCTGTCTATCTCTCTTTCAAAAATAAATAAACCTTAAAAAAAACTGAAGAAGAGAAAAATCTAATACAACGAACAGTAACAAAGGAAGGAGTTTATAATGGCTTTGACTGAGCACGACGTGTGGCTATAACAAATAGAGCAGATGATAGATTTGTAACAGACTCACATGGTTTAAAAAAACACATTTGCAAGAAAGAAAGAAGAATAAAAGAAAAATTCAAACCTTGAGCTTTAAAATATATAAATCATCAGAGCTCAGGGCTATTCTACGGCTCAGCATCTGTCTTGTGGAGATATCATTACACGTTAGGTGGCTGAAAGCCTTTTGCTCTCCGTGTGCTTCTCAAGAGACTTGGGTGTAATCGCTCTGCATGACACATACCCTGTTCTGCCTCATCGCTTACATCTTCCATATTCTAGCCTGTGCTTTCTTCTGTTAAAATATTCAGACATTATTCAGTCCGTTCCTTTCTAAACGCCGCAACAAATAACCGAATCGAAGGATTATGTTAAATAAAAATTTCTATAATTTTTGGTGTGCTTTTTCTAAAAGAAAACAATTTAAAAAGCATTCAGACTTGGGGAGAGAGTCTCATTTTAAAATCTAGTTCGTGCTAGTTTGAAAAATGTGCATAGACCAGTAGGTCAATGTCGCCGAGGAGTTTTTTCTGGCAGTTCCGTCTGTGAAAAACGGCCACGTTACGGGCAAGTTCATCTTCGTTATCTGAGTAAATGAAGGCCGAATTCTCTTTTCTTCTTAAGACAATGGGTTGCCCAGGTTTTCTGGATGTATACATGACGCAATAATTCAGAATTGAGACTCTTCCTGAAACATAAACTACTATTTTTCAAGCAAGTTTCTCTTGCTAATTTGCATCTGTGATTTTACAACCCAAATTGCACGGCTTCTGGGTTAAAACAGATGGGATATCCAGAGTAATGATCAAACATGTTGGTCTTTGTTAATATCCCTATGTCCCAGGATTACTACCAAACCTTGATATAAAATATAAAGAATATCCTTCACTAGGCTGTTGAGTCCAATAAGGAGTTTCGTAGCAGGGAGGACATTTTCTTTTTTCTTTCTTTTTTTTTTTTCTTGCCTTGGGCAAAGGGCCGTCCTCCACATGACTGGATATCGGACAACACTACTGCACACTTTTAAAAATGCTTCCCTTAAAAAGTGTTTCAGTCACCAATTCTCCCCCATTTCACAAAAATCTGGAATACATCCAGTACTTCCAAGGTCAAATTGGGGTTTTATTGATGCAAACTGGAGGGCTCTATTTCTTGGCTTCTGGGCCATAAAAGATACATTTGAATATGACAGCTGGCACCCCAAAGTGTTCGAAGTGATTTTATAACTTTGGTTGATTAATGGCACGTGGTGTTTCCTTTCCTACATCTCTCAGCAGATCCAGAGGTGTTACTCATCATCCTTACAGCAGGCCCCTGAGGAAAATGGGAAGCGGAGGTGTGTTCCTGGAGGAGCCCGTGCCCTGGGGAGTTAAGTGGCTTCTTCTGCACTTCCTGGTTTGGGAGGCCCAGCAGAGCACTCAGGAAGGACTCCGACATTTATATCGTCTTGTGCCATCCCTTAGATGTACCCAGCACTGAACCGAAGATCTTATAGGCTTTAAAAAATGTCCTTCAGAAGGTGACTTTGTGAAGCAGCGTGAATTATGGTTGCAACGAGGCGAGGCTAGCAGAAAATGCTAACAAGTTAGTAAGAGAAAAAAAAGAAAGAAACTATTCAAAACTAGAACACCAAATTATGTGGAATGGGTAAGTTTTCCTCATATGATTGTCCCCTGAAATCCCATTAATGGAATTAATGATTTCGTTGAGACAGTTATAAGGAACACAGTTTGCTTTTGCACGTTTTTTCGTCTAGGTCCCAAACACCTGTATTTTACATTCCATTTCTCTTGTGTTATTCAACCGAGATGCAGTTGTTTCCATTAGGAAACTTACTGAGTCATAGAAACATGTTCATTATGATAAAAAATTCAGTTTTTTGCTCCACTTTAGATGAAATTATATTAGAAGTCTACATAAACTAAAGAGTTGGTTCTTGTTAAGAGATGAATATTCAGTAAGTAATGGGATAAAGCCCACACCAAAGGGAATTCAGAATATATATATATATATATATATATATATATATAAACATATATACATTACGCTCACATAACTCTCCTCCCTGTTTTGATTTAGAAAACACAGTCTATGTAAAAACAGTAAAAAAAAAAAAAAAGAAAAAGGTAAGAAGATGTGGACTTGACATTTTGTTCGGTTTTATAATCCCTTAACCGCTTTGGACTTCAGTGTTCTCAAATGAAAAATGAGGATCTTCCCTCCTTTATATAAATGCCAGATATATAAGTCAGATAGCATATTGCCTTAATTTGAATTACTCAAGGGAAACGTGCTATAAAAACCAAAGCTATCACCATGCTGCAGTAACTGCTAGTGCTGCCTGGAAATGCTCTCCTCTCAGCGAGTGGGGACAAATTCAGAGGACGCTCACATGCTGAGCTGTCCGTCCCCTCTCCGTCCAGTGTGGGACCCCTCAACCGTTTCCATGCTCCACCTTCTGCCCTTTTGAGTCACTGATTTACTTAAGACCCTTGACTTTAAAAATGAAAATGAAAAGAAAGAGTGGCGACTATTTCTCCTGATCCTATTCCTCCCCCTTTTCAAACTTCCTTCTCCAAAGAGTTGTCTACACTCGCTATACATGCTGCTTCCCTGCACTAACTTCCCCTCATCTTCCACCCTCGCTGGCTCAGGTCTCTCCCCACCATCTCAGAGCTCCCTGACCAGCCACCAACATCTCCCACGCTGCTGAAGCCACTGCCCACTTGGACATCTGGTTTTATTTCACTGCCACTATTTACCCCACCCCTGCCCCCAACTGGGTTTCCATCTTTGTCTTGCCCCTTGAAGCCCATTTTTGTTTATAGAATACCTGAAAAGGAAACACGTCATGTCCTGGTCCTTAAAGTAATTCAAGGATGTTCGATTGTGTATTGGAGAAATGAGAATCTTCTGAGATGGCATAAATGACCCCTCGGCGCCTTGCACCTTATCCGCCAACAGTACTGGCTTGCAGGTCCCTCCCGCAGTCTTACTTCATGTATTTGTGCCTCTGAATATACTCTCCCCAAGCCCCCACCAATCACTTGCAACACACTTTCCTTCTCCACTTGGTTCACTCCCTCAAAACTCATCTCCTCTGGGAAGATTTCTTAGAATAACAATAATTGGTAAGTTGAAGTAGTAAACACGAGTGCTAGACTCTATGCTGAACACTTGACATTGCTAACATAATTTAATCCAGTTTAGCCCCATGAGGTAGCTCCGTGCGCTAGCATGTCACAGGTGAGGAAACTGAGGTCACAGGAGCTTAAGTCAGCTGCCCGAGGTCCCGTGGCTGGAGGTGGTAGTACTGGCATGTGGAATCTTTCTGATTCCAGAGCTTGAGCTTCTAGAAACTGTTTTATATTCCCTCATCGAAATGACATTTTCAAGCAATAGATGGGTTTTTACTTCTGGAATTTTGTACCTGCTATTTCTTTAACATGGAATGTCATCTCCCATTTTGCTAACATCATTTTTAGACACATCTTCCCTACCTGCCTGCAATCCGAGTTAGATATATGTTCTCCTATGCTCCTTCTTCAATCTTAGTGCTCAGGCCTGTATGCCATAACTTCCTAATTACGTGTATCTTTCCCCTACTGAGATGATATATATTAACTGAAGGGTGAAAATCTTAGTGCCCCGTGACCTCACACCATACATTTACGTGCACAGGACAAAGATAACACAATGATGATGAGATGGAGAACAACAACAAAAAAAAAAAAAGAGAAAAAAGGGAGAATCAGCATTGTCCCACAAACAGGTGAAGTGGCCCCTTTGTGATATTCTTTTCTTAGGTTCTTTACAACGTAGAAGCAGCCATATTAACCAGCACAAACAACTCTCCCAGTTTCCGAATGAGTTATTTTACTGATTAAAGATGAAGAGACATGACGAGTCTCATCAGATTTTCTATTAGAAACAAAATCATAAAAAGCATTTGGTTCCTGATGAAATGTATGCTCTCAACTTCTTAAGATCAAAAACCATAATGAATCATAAATTCTATACAACATATACGTGGTATAAAGCTTCATAGATGTATGTGTCTTTGAACAAGGCCACGGAGCAGCCAATTTATATTTATGTGTCATGTTATTGTACTTTACCATAGAAAATTCTTATCCAATTTTATAAAAAAACACTACTTTATTTTGAAATCATCTTAAACTTACATAACAGTTGCAAAGATACTACAGAGAGTTCCTGTATGCCCTTGACCCAGCTTTTTCTTATGTTAGCATCTTACATAACTATAGAGCATTTATCAAAGCTAAGAAATTAACCTTGGTCGAAATACTTTTAACTAAAGTGCAGACACTGGTTTTTGCATCAGTGTCTTTTCTGTTTCAAGATCCAGTCCCAGTGCCACATTATATTTCGTTACCATGTCTTTTTTGGCTCTTCTAGAGTGTGTGACAGTTTCTTGTGTCTTCCTTGTTTTTAAATGACCTTGACGGTTTTAAGGCGTACTGGGTAGGTAACTTGCAGAATGGCCCTCAGTATGGGGTCGTCCAATGCTTTCTCATGATTTGGCTGAGGTTATGGATTTGGGGAGAAGAATCATAGAGATGCTAGCTTATCTCATCATATCAGGGGGAACATGACACCAATATGCCTTAATATTGGCAATGGCAACTGTAATCACTGGGGTAAGATGTGTCTTCCAGGTTTCTTCACTGTGATGTTACAGTCTCCGTTTCCTTACACTACCAGGTAGAAGTAAGTCCCCAACTCGTGCCCACAGTTAAGGAGAGAAGACTTAGGCTTCATCTCCTAGGAGGGGCAAGTACCAAAGAATTTGCAGAGATACACTAAAACCATCAGAATAATTTTAAAAAAAGTTTTGAAGGGAGAAACTTGGAGGTCATGCAAATATTCTATTTCTCCTTAGAGTCTCATGTTGATTTGAGTGTGCATCCACAGACCCTGCTTGCCCCGACTGTAATTGTAATGTTCTAATGGTGATTTTTCTATTTCCCTCCTTTATTACTCTATTATTTCTGTTTCTCTGTATTTCCTCTGTATTCACTTGGGACTGTTCTATGAGAAAGTTGTCACTTCTCCATTTTTAAATTCAATAATTTATTTATGTGTAAGTATGGTTTTTTTGGCTGTTTATTTCATTTTTTGGGTTATAATCTAATGTTATTGTTATTTATTTTATTGCTCAAGTTGTTCCTGCTTCAGTCATTAGGGCTCTTTCAGGTGGCTTCTCTACTCTGTTAATACACCTTTTTCTTTTCTTCTCCTTTCTTTTTAAAAAGTTCTTTCTTACTTTCTGGGCTCCAAAAAAATACTTAAGTCTTATCTTGTATTTCCCCTGACTCAGCTCAAGAATCAGCCATTTTTCCAAAGAACCCTGATTTGCTTTACTGGAGAACGGCGTTTAGAAATGGAAATCTTAGGGGTGTCTGGGTGGCTCAGTCAGTTGAGCATCCAACTTCGATTCAGGTCATGATCTCCTGGTCCATGAGTTCGAGCCTCACATCAGGCTCTGTGCTGAAAGCTCAGACTTGAAGCCTGCTTCAGATTCTGTGTCTCCCTCTCTCTCTCTGCCCCTCTCCTACTCATGCTCCGTCTGTCTCTCTCAAAATTAAATAAACATTAAAAAAATTTAAAGAAAATAAATGAAAATCTTAGCACTAGGTTTACTTGTCATTCATATATCACTGCTTCTAGGCTCACTCAGAGGAAATACATGGATGTATATAAAACTTGTATATATCCATATCTATATTTAACACCTGTGTATGGATGGATGGGTCTTATGTAACCCTAGATCATATATATATGTGTGTGTGTATATATATATATGTATATATATATACATATGTGTGTATATATATATACATACATACATATACATATCTCGTATATATATATATCCATCCATATATCTTTGCATCTATGTTTCTATGTATCTATCTTCTATCTTAAAATAAACTAAGCTCATACTGATACTTCTACTCCAACCTGGTACCTTAGGTTTAATTCTGGCATCTCCCCTTTGCTGATTTGTAACTTCTCTGATAATGTGACATTATCTACAGTAAATTTCCTTATTTGTTCTACCTTAGTGTACACATAACTGGAATCAGTGATGGTATTTACCACAAAATAAATACCACACTTTAAATTGGAGGCATGGAAGACACATATTTTGCAGTTTCCACATTGGGGTCTCGAACCTCAGCTGTGTTCTGTCTCCTTAAGGAATTCCTTTTCAGGAAATAAGCATGCATTTTCCAAGTACCCTTCCTGAGTACGCTTATGGTAGATTGTAGAGTTGTTCAATTTTGCAGACTTTGATAAAAACGGCTTATTATATGCACTATGAAGATTCACATTAATCAACATATTTTATGCAAAGCAGAATGGAAATAGGAATAACATCAAAACAAAATAGCACGCATGCACATTTCTCATTTCCTAGAAATAACCTATGTCACTCTTTCTGTTCCTATCAGAGTAAAAAATATTCGATAGTCATATGGCTGTGGGTGAGAATGCCAGACATGCCCCATCTCCCACTGTGCCTACTACTGAGCAAGCACACGGAGCGGAACATAAGGAAAGGCCAATAATGAACTCATTAACTCTCAAGTACAGGGAAGCAGAATTATGAATAGAGAGAAAGAAGACTGGTTGCTTTCCTTAGATAAATTCCATAACTTTCTGGCCATCTTTTATTAAAAATCATTCTAGTTCAATCCAGTCTCCTACCTGATTCAAACCTTCCCCAAACCTCTACCTCATAGCGCTACAGATGTGACTTCTTGTTTGGAACTGGGGAGGGGACACGTCCCTTCCTTCACTGCTCCGCATCTCTTTCTTTTGGGTCTAGCTTCTTCAGAGCAGAGGCCAGGGTGGAAGGTTAGGAGAAGAAAGAATTGTCTTAGGAAAGTGGCCACATTTCAGGGTGGCCCTCTTTGTGGTTTGCTCTGGATCTAGACCTGTTGAAAGCTGATGGCTTTCTGTAGGGATGACCAGCATTGTAAGCAGTCACAGACGTGAAATTCTGGCCTAAAAGGAATGAGGTTGACTAGCTGGGCCAATCAGATCTTCTCTTGTTGGGAGTTTGAGCCCGAGACGGAGTGTTGATTATTTGTAACAAAACCAAAAGTCAAATCGTACATGGATAAAAATAGAGAGAGATTATTTGTGTTCCCCTAAGTGTAAAATATCTGCAGTTATTAAACATTTTTCTTCAAGGTTCTAGTATGTCTTTTCTTTCCACTCTGTACAATCCATCCAGATTTACAACTTCCACTATTATGTCCATACAGAAAACTGTCAGGAGCCATCTAGGGCTCACAGGTTGAGATACCTCCCTGTGTGGAAAGGCAGTAGCAACAAAGCTCTTGCCAATCAAATGGCACCCAGTCTTACCTCCTTCTAAATAATTTTTCAGGCTTGGATTTCTTGTGCTGCTCTCATTGGCCTTAAGGAATGTAATGCTCTTTTGTTCTATGGCATTTAAATAAAAAGGAAGGACCTGGAGCACTATGCTTTGATGGATTACATCTGAATGAGAGTAGCCTGGCCAGAAGTAATCTTAAAGTTGCAACTTGGGGATGGGTTGCACAGATTGATAGCAGTTATGAGCTGGCTGGATATTGGTGTGACTTGTGTAAACCTTGGACCCCTATTATGTAAATTCACTCATTCACAAGCAAAGGGCAAGCATTGGGAATTCTATCCTTGCCGAATGGGTTGCACCTCCCTCATTGTAGTTGGAAGAATAGGCAGAATGACTCCTGGCCAGTTTATAGATAATTAACATTAAGCCTCAAGGTAACATCCTGTTCTCTCCCCCTGCCTTAAAATTATATGCTAATTAACTTGAAAACAACTTGCAAGATTGAGGGAATCGCTGCTTTGCTGATAAACACACATTGTTGTTCAAATTATGCTTACTGATGGGATGTCACTCTTGCTGTCACTTACTACCTTTAAATAAAATACTGGGATCAGTAGGGCAGAGAGAGACAGACACGCGTGCCTGTCTGGTTCCAGAAACCATACAGTTCTCCTGGGTCATTCATCATGCCTACATCTTTCGTCCTTCAGAAAATTCCTGGACATGTTGGAGCTGGACTCCGGAAGAGAACCCCACGAGGACTGAAGAATCAAAGAGTGTGAGGATTTTTGTCTGGTTTCTTCACTGACTTATCCCATGTGCCTAGGACAGTGCCTAGCATGTGGTAGGCACTGGCTAAGTAAAGATCTAGTCAGTCAGTCCTTACTCTTGAACTCTCGATGTACACATGCAGCTGTTAAGGGCCTCCACTCAGTCTCAAACTCCTCATAGTCACAACATGCCCAAGACTGAGTTGTTGATCTTTTCCCTCAAATAAGGTTCTGGGGTAACATTTCCTGGTTCAGTGGATGTTATTATCATCCATTCAAGGAGATGAACCTGAAACCAAGAGTCATCCTTGAGACTCTTCACTTATGTCCTTAAATCCAAGCCCTGACCATGTCCCCGCTGATTTTACTTCCCAAATAGCTCTCCAACTTACCACTGCCTCCCATCTTCAAGCCTTCTGTGGCTTTCCATGTTCTTACACAAAATTCTTGGCTTCTCAAAGTGCTGCATGGTCTATGCCCTGTTTGTTTTTCTACACTCACTTTATACCACTTGACCCTGGGCTTTCTGCATTCTGGTCTTTCTGGTCACTGTTGCTCATCCTTCATAACTTAGCTCAAGTGTTTCTCCTTCCTCACTGCCCCTATCCCCAAGGGGGTCAGAGTCTTCTATGAACTTCTCACTCAAAAAATGTTCTTTTCTAAAGGAAGTTCATCTTAATTTGTAAATATTTATTCATTGGTTTGGTTATTTGATTTATGTCCAATTCTTCCATTAGACCATAAAATCCATGAGAACAGAGAATTTAATTGCTTATTCTTGTCTCTTTAGTGCCTGGCCCAGTGTCTTACACACAGTAGGGACTCAATGATTTGAGAAACAAATGAATAAGCAGGTGGAAAAAATGCTTTGGGAAGAATGGAAAAGTATATGGACTGAGACTCAGAACAAGGAACAGACGGGCTTTGTAAAACTTGAGTCCAAAGGGAATCAAGGCAATGACAGCACCTCCATTGCATTCACGTTCAAGTTTAGGCACACACAGGGTAACAGTGATTATAATCTTAACTCCTTATTGTCTTAACACAATTACCAAGGAGTCCTTCTGCAATTCAATGACTGTGGGACACTGAATAAAACTGAAAACCAATTTTCATGCTTTCTCCTTAGGACCATAACAATCTACTTTCTTATTGCCTGTGAAAGGATCTAAAGAAAAAAAATGCTGTTCACTTAAAAAAAATTTGTTCTCTTGATTTCAGAAAGCAAATGAGATAGAGTCCCCACAGCTAAGCAGTAGGCACAGGGCTGGGTGTGCAGAGTTGAGGCAGAGCTGAAGGGAGACTTCTTCCCCGGGTAGGGCATGTTTTCCCTAGAAAACTTCTCATTTTTTAAAATTAAGGGGTTGTCTTGCAGAGGGCTCTGGGGAAAAATGTAATGAAAGTCATTCTGAATTAGGACAATTGTAGGATGATACAACCAACAATTGGTCAATGTAAACTTGAACAGTCTTAGGCAAGTCATTTTATGTTTGTTCAAAGGCAAGAGAGACTTCAGGTAATTTATAAAAAGTCCCAAGTGCCAGTGGAATGAGGCAAAGAGCAAGGTCTCTGAAAACAAATCCCCTAAAATTGATCTGGTTTGGGTTAGTCATTCATGGAATGAAAGTTTGAAAGGGCTTAGAGGAAACCCTTCTTCCAAGAGAGTCTCAAATTTATAAAACTCACTTTTTATGGGACTTATGCGATTAAGGGGGAAGGTAAATGATTCCAACTGCTACGAAAGCTGCTTTTGGTTGATTACAGCTGGTCTGCATCTTGAGTTGCACCTGTTGCTCCCCATTGAGCCATGATCTCGGTACCAAAAGGGGAGCGCTTCTTCTTGAGACCAGAGAACATGGCTCTGGAGGTTGTGTTCATCTGTGAGGGCCCTGGGTGGCTTAAAACAACAGAAATTTGTTGTCTTACGGTTGTGGAGGCTGGGGGTCCAAAATCAAGGTGTCTGTGGGCATGGTGCCCTCCGGGGGTTCTGAGGGAGGGTCTGTTCCATGCTTCTCTCTTAGCTGCTGGTGATGGTCATCAATTCTTGGTGCTCCTTAGTTTGTAGATACCTCACACTCTCTGTCTTTGTCATCACATGATGTCCTTGTATATCTATCTGTCTGTCTCTTCTTTTCATATAAGGACACCAGCCATAGTGGATTAAGGGTCATCCTAAAGAGCTCATCTTAACTTGATTATATTTGCAAATACCTCATTTCCAAATAAGGTCGCCTTCAGAGGTATTAGGGATCAGGGCCTCAGTATATCTTTTTGGGGGACACAACTCAACGCACAACCAGAGGACATAAATTCTAACAGGTACCTCCTCTGTTTGATGCCCTGATCCCTGACTATCACTGGTTTAACTCCCAAACTCAGGTTGGCTGTTTCCCTTTTTGCACTGACTTCTAGATTTCTAGGCCGTATCTAATGCTGATAATTGATATCCACAAACTCTGAGTCTCTGTTGTAACCTATTGGCTTGAATCTTGTTCTGAATTGTTTCCTGCCTCAGTCACTTCATTTCTTAGAACTGATCTTATTGCAGGTCATGTCTTTATTGACATAAGCATGTATTAAACAAAAGCCTAACAATGAAGCAATTTCAGAAATAGCAGAGCAAATCCTATATAAGATGACCTCCTGAGATTTAAATTATGGAAAATTATGGGTATTAATACGCAAATTGACAACTGAAGAGTCATTTCTGGCCAAAAGATAGAGAGTGGCTTCAAGTGGAGTTGAGTAACATCAAAAGCTTCCAGTAAATACCATTTCCCAAATCCCAGCTGCTAATGATTTGGAGTTTCTTCAGGGTATTGATCTTCTGGCCCCTGGGCAGCTCAGTGTCTCCTGGAGCAGCAGGAATCCTGGATATCTAATGCCTCCAACTGCCTGAGATTCCCACCTGTTGATCCAATGTGTTGTGCAAATTCACTTTCTAACATGCCGCAATGGAAATAAAAAGGTAGAGTAATTCTATAGTAAATAGTGGTGACTTATTTAAAAACATTAAGAAACAGCCAGTAACTAGTGGTCTGTCTGGAAGCTTAGAGTATGATAAGTCTGAGCAGAAAGGATCGGCAATTCATCCTCACTTTCTTAGCTGTAATCATTCACTGCTCATCTGCTAGAATCCAGCTTCCACCCAAGTGCTTGAGCTCTACTGTCAACACCATCACTTACTGCCTCCTTACTGCTAATATTGTCACCAGTTTTATTCTTTTTAAAGTTTATTTATTTTGAGAGAGAGAGAGATAGAGAGAGCACATGAGCATGGAGGGACTGAGAGACAGAGAGAGAGGGAGAGAGAGAGAATTCCAACCAGGCTCCACACTGTCAACGGAGAGCCCAACATGGGGCTTGATCTCATGAAACCATGAGATCATGATCTGAGCTTAAATGACTGAGCCACCCAGGTTCCCCTACCATTTTTTTCATTAAAAAAAATTTTTTTTAAAGTTGTGTTCAAAAATACATAACCTAAAATCGGTTTTGAGTCAGTTTTTGTATAAGGTCTATGGTAAGAGTCCGATTTGCATGTGGACATCCAGTCTTCCCAGCATCATCATTTGTTAAAGAGATTTTCCTCATTGTGTCGTTTTGACAGCCTTGTTGAAGATCATTTGACCACAGATATGAAGGTTATTTCTGGGCTCTCTTTCTTCTGTTCCACTGTTTACATGTCTGTCTTTATGTCAGTACCATGCTGTTTGATTATTGTCAGAGATTAAGGAATGTGAGACCTCAACTTAGTTTGTCTTCTTTTGGGACCTTTGATGTTCCACATGAATTGTAGGATTTTGTTTTTCTGTTTCTGAAAAAAAGTATATAGGAATTTTGATAGGGATTGCTGTGGACCACTTTGGGTGGTATGAACATTTTAATAATATTAAGTCTTCCAATCCATGAACACAGATGTTTTTCATCTATTTGTATCTTCTGTAATTTCTTTCAGCAATGTTTTGTCGTTTTCAGTGTAGAAACCTGTTACCTCCTTGGTTAAGTTTATTCCTCAGTATTTTATTCTTCCTGATGTTATTATAAATAGGAGTGTTTTCTATGACAACTTTTTGACCTCTCTGAAGTCTTTCACATTGCTAACTATGACCTCCTTCTTGAAACACTTTTACCCCTGGATTTGACGATAAACACATTCTGGATCCCTCCTGCCTCTTGGGCTGTGACTTCTCATTCCTGTTTCAGGCTCTTCTTCCTGGGCTGACATGTTTCACTGGTTGCTCTCAGGAGCCATTCTTCCTTTGGTAAACTTAGGACTTCTAAAGGCTTAAATTACCATCTGCGTGTTGACTCTTACTCCTCCCTAGTACCTATTTCAGCCCCAGTATTCTACCTAAGCTTTACACCTTCTCTCTACCCATAGAAATTGTCTCATAAATATCTCCCAGGCATCTCATGGAAAATATGACCTGCCCCTGTCCCCCAAAATAAAACAAATGAAACTCCCATGTCTTCCTTCTCTTGTGCTCTCTCTTGGCACAGCATGGGCAACCTAGAAACCTGGGTGACACCCTGGTCTCCTCCCTTTGCTCTTCTCTTACTTCCAACTGGTCACGAAATCCTACCCTCTGTATTTCCTCCTCCACATTCCACTGCCTCTGTATATTCCCTGGCCTCAACTTCCATTAGTTGAGGCCACAATCACCATCTGACTCAAGAACAGTGCTCTTATCATTAGGTCCCTTCAGTCCATTCCCCATGCTGATGCTGGAACACAGGGAGCATTTTGTCACTCTTGGATTTAAATGCACTCAGGATCATACCTAAATGCTCAGCACTGCTCACAGCTTTTCACCTGCAATTCCCTGCTTACTTTTCCAGCTTACCATTTCTCCCTCGTTCAACATGTGCGTCACAGTGAACTTCAAGTGGCCTCCAAAAAACCACTATGCTTTTTCTTGCCAAAAGAAAAAGCTTGCTGTTCTCTTGGTCCTGAGTGCCCTTCCTCATGCCACTTTATCCTAACCCCCTTCACCTGGAGAGGCATTGCTTGACCTCCAGAGTTTAGTCTACACCATACTTGTGAGAAAATGTCTCTGATTGCATCATCAAAATTGTGTGTGGCTCCTATGTGCTTCCCAAGTCCCTCACAGCATCTGTTGACATGTCACTTTCTCCCACCACCTCACATGTGACTTGAGGCAGGAACGGTATCTCAGTCATCGTTATGTCCCTTGACCGTAACATAATGTTCGAAGCACAGTAGGTGAGTACTCAGACCCTAGGATTACAAAGGGAGTAGAGACAGTCTCTGAGCAGTAACATCCTCTCTATAAAAGGGATACCTCATATAACCTTAGCCTGATGCCATTACATATGTGAATCACGCAGTCCTCCTCCCTCACCCCCCTCATACCCATTCCTGGATCATTATGCTATATTCTGATTATGATTTGACCTTCAGTGTATACACCCACAGCGAGAGAATATGCTGATCCACAGATGCAAGCACATCATCCAACCCACTTTCTAGACTCACATCTCATAACGAATGGATGAACTGGTTCTCTGAGCAGGCATCGTGACATCCTTTGGTGAGGACACTGAATTAGAGTCAGAGAGCCCATGTCATTCCACCTTGGGCACTTACAAATTGTATGAACTTAGGCAAGAAATACACTCCTTTGAGTGTTAGTTTCTGTGTCTATAATATTCAGCATAAAATGAAATCGTTTACCATGTAGTGCCTCGCGTGAGGTTGTTTTCGGTACGTGATACTTACTATCACAGCGGTTATGTCTCTCTATTATCTTACACTAGTTTGAACGAATTCACTCGTGGACCAAAAACCAGGAAGACTGAAGGCCTGACCCAGATCAGGAGAGAGCAACCAGTGCTGAGCCAAACGACCCCCTCCCCAGTACCCTGTCTCCATGCAACTGCCCTCTATCTGGAAGGACCTCAGTATGGACACACGCATGTGAAAATGAAAGCTCCCTGGTAAGGCTAACGAGAAACATGTCCCCAGAGGGGACACATTTTAAAGGGAATATATATATTTTTTAAAATCACACTTAGAAGAGAGAAAAACTCCTCTACATGTCCATTCCCACCATGCCGTGGACATCACCAAAGCCCGAACATCATCAAATTTGAACCAGAATTCAAATGAGACTTGATACAGCACTGGGGAAACAGTTTTAATTTCGGAGTCTTGAATTCAATCTAAATAGCCTATCTATACTTCCCCTTTCAATGATCCTTTCCCTGAGGCTTCTCTGTGGGTTTTTTTTTTTTCCCCTCATAGTTTAATGAATTTTATACTGCTTGAAAGAAAGCCCTTTATATCTGTCTTGCACAGAATTTGCAAAAATCATTAAAGCTGTGAGGAGTCTCCCCATTTTCAAAGTTTGCAAAAACTCCATCTACAATCTCCAGTGTCTTTGCTGCACGACCGAGGACCAAAGTCATTGTCTCCTGGAACTACTGTTCAGAGGACTGTATTGGGTCACGGAGATTTTTAGCTGCTATGCAAACTGCTTTGTCTCAGCAGCCCAATTACACACATAGTGGGCAACCCCATTTCTAGTCAATTTTATAGTCTTAGGCAGCAAACCATTATATGTCTGTATCTTTATTTATATATATACCTGTATCTATATCTGTATCTGCATGTGTGTCTATCTTTGTCTCCAGGGCCTGCGTTGGGGTTCAGGGCGGTGAGAAGAAAAGCATGGTCTCTAATTAGGTATTGGAGCTAGGGGAGGATCGCTACTGCTGTATCGCTGCCAGGAATCGGTCACGTCTTCTATGCGACACAGGAAAGCAAGATAAGTTTCACATGGAGCGTCACTGGCATAGGTTTTTTAGAACATTATTTATTTTGAAGAGTGACAAAAGAAAAGCTTCCTTAGTGGCTACCGAGGCACGGCACTGGAGATACTGTGGAGAGGTGGAAACGGGTACTTATATTAGAGCCTCTCCAAATGTGTCCCCAAGGGGTCCATTTAGTATATTGGTCTGAGTTCTATTAAGAAAAAAGACACTTCTTTTCTTTCAAAATGCCTCTATTAAGCAACAAATAATTCAATGTTCCCTCTTTTCCCTTAAAAGAAGGCATACAGGGGGCTGTCTGGGTGGCTTGGTCAGTTGACCATCGAATCTTTGATTTCAGCTCAGGTCATGATCTCATGGTTCGTGAGATCAAGTTCCACGTTGGGGTTTGCACTGACAGTGAGGGGTCTGCTTGAGGTTCTCTCTCTCTCACTCTCTTTCTGCTCCTTCCCCTCCTCAAAATAAATAAATAAACTTAAAAAAAAAAAAAAGGAAGGCATATACGAAGAGACTTCAGAGCGTTAGCATTAGAGAAGCTTCTCTGCCACCTAGAATTTGGTTTGCAGATTTCCAGCTAAAAATATTAAAGTTGGCATTTGATTTAGCACATCTGGTCTAACACTGGGTGCACGCACAACTCCCTCTTGGCTTCCTACAGTGTTAAAAATGGCGGCTGGCTGTAGACTTTCTCTGGAAGAGTTCTGCAGGACAGCGGTCCGTAGGTGGAAGCTACTGTCTCAGAGTCCAAGGAGGTGACCTGAGAGTCATGGGGAAAAGAGAGCTAGGACGCTTGTACTTGAGAAGAGTGTGATTCCAGGATTCCACCAACAGTTGGTTGTGTAGACGCACTTGCTCCCAGAGCTTCTCCCTGAAGGGCTCTGGTGTCCTTAGCCATCTGGCAATTTGACTTTATCGCTTTCCTAACTCAGGACTTGGCCCCATTGCTCCCCCTTCATCACTGGGTTATGTTCGTAATCTGTGTTCTTTCCTTTGATTTCATATCTTGAATGCTTTCCTAGTGTCTTACTTTACTTCCTCCTTCTTCTCTTCTGTTCTAGTTTCTTCACCGTACCTTAGCTCTCTCCTACCCTGTCCACCTTCAAGGTCGTATTTCCTCTCCCAAGCACGAGAACGGACTTTCTCTTTCTAATAACTTTGTTGAGTGTTTCATCTTTAACCTTTCTATTTTAGAGGTGACTCACACTGGTTTCTATTACTCTTGAAAAATGTCTAGGAACCAGCATTTACATTTTAACACAATTGTTTTCTTACCACAATCATAATAAAATACATTATAAGTCTCTAGAGGCCTCGCCGAAATGTCATATGCTGCTAGCACATTGTGTCCGTGTCTAAAGAGGACCACTGCTCCAGCAGGTCACTGAGAGAAGAGGTGCCTGAGACAGCATCTGCCATGGCGTGGAGGGGGCGGTAAGCCCCTGTACTCTTACCTGCTGCAAAAGTCCTAACTCCTGTGGCTCTGATTAGATCATCTGCCTTTTTGGATACTATTTTGGATAGTTTTCATGACTCGGATTGCTTAATTCACTTCCATTCCTCAGAAAACTGCCCCTCACACCAACAGTTATTTCATGAATACAATGATGTTTCTGTCATCTGAAGCATGATTACTTATTTGTAAGTGAGTAATTGACAGTCCTATGAGTGAGCCTCCACAGCAGGCGTGACTCATGTTTGGCATTGATACAGCTTTCCTGTGATTCAGTCATGGAGCCTGGGATTTAGGTCTGAATTGCCTGGGTTCCAATCCTAACTCTGCCATGTGTTCGCTGTGTGACATTAGGGAAGTCACTTAACTTCTCTGTGCCTTAGTTTCCTCATCTGTAAGATGGATATATTAATAATACCTACATCACATGGTTGCCGTGAAACTTCGGCAAGTGAAAATACACGGCACCTGTAACTGAACGTGTCTGACAAATGTTACTATAGCTATAGGAACCTACAGATTAGGTGGTGGAAAGGATAAACGATGAAAAAAAAGTTTGTACTGAACAAAGGCAGACTATGGAGTATGTATGATTTCTGGAACTTAAAACATTAAGAAAAGCGAATACTTTTTACATCTTCCCCATTCTATTCTCTATCTGGGAATAGTAAAAATAGAGTATAGGCATTTAAACCCTTAAGGGCTGAGGCTGCCCAAAAAACTAAACGGGGGATTTCGAGTAACATTTGTAAGGGAGGTCTGCAAGAAGCTTGGAAAAATAGGCTAACATTTCAGGTATTCACCTAATTATATGCACATGTGTATGAAAGTGCATACGTGTGTGTACATGGGCCTGTGTGTGGGTGTACGTGAATGTATTCTTGAAACTAGGTAAATGAGCCTCACCTCAAAGGCCAAGATGACTGGAAATAAGGGAGGGGGGTATAAAAAACGACACAATTTGTAAAAACAAATGAAACACAAAATATTCTTATACAAAATACAAAATGAGACAAAATGAAACAGGAAACATTGTAGTTTAGTATGATAATATTAAGTCCATGGCAATTAGTGAGTTTCAAGTATGAATTAATAGATAAATTTAACAGATACATAGTGTTTGTCCAATCATGGCCAAAGAACAATGTGAAAAGTACTAACGAAAATGAGTTTCCTGTTTTATTTATGGTTGGGATTTTCAATGCTCAAATACGTCTAAATATTCAAAGAAGATACTTCGAATTGTAGGCTGGTACAATCAGATAATTGGCTCTGATGTATAGGATTTCCAGAAGTACAAAGCATTACTGATTAAATAAAAACCATTTTATAACTAATGATTGATGCTCACAGCAAGCACCATTTAGTTTATTAAAACTGTATAGACTAAGAAGAGACTCAGATGTCAATTAAAATCCTGATTTTTTTTATCGTTGCTTTTTCACTTGGGGTCAGATAAAATGTATATATAGAATCGACTCTGCAAAAATATTAGTAGGTTTGAATTCATAAACTTGAAAAGAAATTGCCTCTAGATCTACTTGTTTCTGGTGGAAAATGTGCATTGGATTTCTATGGCAGTTTAATTGGCCAATGGTTATTTAAAACCATATTGAACCTGGCTGTATCACCAATTAAAAAAAAACAGTTTTCATTTTATCTATAGACTACACATATTTGTGTCCTCAGAAAAAGGACATTAAAAATCTACATATAGTAAGCAAGGTACACAGGAAAATCCACATCTAAATGCCAGATTTGTAAAGCAAGGACTAAGGGGGCTACCCAACAGCAGATTTTCATTGGTTATGTCTAATGATATGGGTCCGTTTCACTTATGAACTCACTAATTACGTATTTCTTCTATAACTAGAAACTATGTAAAGGATTTGCGTCAGTGGCATAAGAGAAGTTCCTAACTCTCATTTGAATAATCTGTCACTGTTGCTGCAAACTGAAAAGATCTGGAAGAAATTATTTCCACTATGCCCCGAGGGCCATTTTGCTTGTGTCGCTGAAGCACAGGAAAGCACTTAAATCCTTCACCGATATGCTCACAGTGGGCATCCTTTTTATCAAATATATATATTTTTTCTTTTGTTGACTACCCTTGGTTAAAAGCAGACTTTGGAGATAAACAAAAGTAAAAGGATGGAATGCCTAAAGTGATTTTAGGATATGCAAATGACAACAAAACCATTTAAATAAGGTTCTGCCTTTGCTTTCATTAAAAAATAGACAACTCAGGGGGGTCTGGGTGGCTCAGACGGTTAAGTGTCCCACTTCAGCTCAGGTCATGATCTCGCAGTTTGTGGGTTTGAGCCCTGCGTCAAGCTCTGTGCTGACGGCTTGGAGCCTGGAGCCTGCTTCGGATTCTGTGTCTCCCTCTCTCTCTGTCCTTCCCCTGCTCACTCTATGTCTCTCAAAAATAAATAAACGTTAAAAAAATTAAAAAAAACATTAAAAAAATTAAAAAAATACACAACTCAGATGCAATTTGAAAATTCTGAATGTGTAGGGTCTTCCTATAATTCCAGTTAAGACTTGTTTCCTAGTCTTAGTTCTTTGTTATTATTCTTGCAGTGCTGGAGAGCATGATCCAAGCATATCTTACCTCCCTCCTCAGGAAGGGAAATAAAAGCAAAGATAAACTATTGGGTTACATCAAACTAAAAAGTTTCTGCATGGCAAAAGGAACCATCAACAAAATGAAAAGGCAACCTAATTGAATGGGAGAAGATATTTGCAAATGATCCATCCAATAAGGGGTTAAATAGAAAATATATAATGAACTTATACAAGTCAACACCCCTAAAAACTGAACAATCAGGTTTTAAAATGGCCAGAGAAACTGAATAGACATTTTCCCAAAGAAGACGTCTAGATGACCAACTCATGAAAAGATGCTCAACATCACTCATCATCAAGGACATGCACAATGAGAGATCACCTCACCCTTGTCGGAATGGTAACATAAAAAATACAAGAAACAACAAGGTTGGAAAAAAGAAAGCCTTGTGTAGTGTTTTAAGGAATACAAACTGATGCAGCCACTCTGGAAAACAGTATGGAGGTTCCTCAAAAAATTAAAAATAGAATTACCATATGATCCGGTAATTCCGCTACTGGGTATTTACCCAAAGAAAACAAAAACACTAATTTGAAAAGATGTATGCACTCCTATGTTTATTGCAGCACTATTTACAACAGTTAAAACATGGGAGCAACCCAACTGTTCATCGGTAGATGAATGAATAAAGAAGAGGTGGTTTATATATCAACGGAATATTACTCAGGTACAAAAATGGATGACATCTTGCCATTTGTGACAATATGGATGGAGCCAGAGGGTATTATGCTAAGTGAAATAAGTCAGACAGGGAAAGACAAATATGAAATATGATTTCACTTATGTGTGGAAGATAAAAAACAAAACAAGTGAACAAACTAAAAAACCAGAAACAAATACATAAATACAGAGAACAAACTGGTGGTTGCCAGGGCGGGGGGTGGGGGGGTGGCGGCGGGAGGAGGGCAAAACAGGTAAAGGAGATTTAGAGGTAGAACTTCCTGTTATGAAATAAATAAGCCATGAAGATAAAGTAGAGCATAGGGAATATATTCAATACTATTGTAATAACTTTGTATGGTGACAGATGGTAACTACGCTTGTGGTGAGCATTGCATAATATATAGAATTGTCGAACCACTATGTTGCACACCTGAACTAATATAACATTGTATGCCAACTATATTGCTAAATAAAAAAAGAATATCTTATCTGGCGACCTTTACTCACACCAACTCTACTTCTCGAAGGGTCTCTACTTTTTGATAGGGCCAAATATGTATGCCAAATATCTTCCATGTAACAGAAACTCTGAGAAAGGTCCATCATGCCTGTCACCTTTCTGTCATCGGCCATATAACCTTCATGCATTTTCATTTCCATTTTTTGGGGGATGATTATCAATGCCATAACGTCCAATCTGTTTTCATACATAACTGGGCACACAGTTGCTCATTTATTCTATTCCAATTCTTATAATGATTATAGGCACCAGGGCTAAATTCTCTTTTAGTGTCTAGAGGTCAGGCAAGTTGATGCTTAATATTTTTATGATGATGATCAAGAGCATTGCACATAATCATGCAAAATGGCAATCTGGCCCTGAGGCATTTCATTTTCAAACAACCTTTCTGTAATGGCAGGAGAACAGTACCAATCCAATTTCCTATGGTATGGACATCTTACTTTCACTCAAAATAGTAATAAAAAATTTTCCTAGGATAATTCTAGAGCAAAGATAACTTTCTTTGTTGATAATGGATAAAAGTTAAACAAAAGAAAATTCTGCCAGCATAGACTGCCTTAATTTATTAAAATCTGTTTTTCTTACTTGGAAGCTCTATTATAACATTATCTATAAGCACATGTTTTACTCTTATTTTTTTTTTAATTCAGATTTAAGGAATTCCCCACACATTACTTACTTGTTTAAGCTTCTTTAGATCTTCATCGAGTTCTAAGTTGTCCAAAATAACAGCAACAAACAAACTCAGGAGGATCTATAAAATGGTTAAATAACAATGAAAAAACCCACATGCCATAGTATCAAAATACTATATACATATGCTATAGAATATCTACCTAAAAAATATACCATACAGAATGTATTAAATGAGAAATGAATATGCAGTCGTGAAGCACTGTGTAGGAATTTTAAGGTATTTATCACAAATATGTTACAGGCAATGCATATGCTAACTGAAATAACATAAAATATTAATTCGCTCTATGAAACCAACTTAAAATGGAAATCAAGAAATTTTTTTTTATAACTCAACATTCCCACTTCTGAGACTATATCCAAAGAAAAAATTTGGCGTATTTAATTAAAAGCTCTATATACAAAGGCGTTTGGTAGAGTTGCTTGTAATAATGAAATACTAGAAATAGTATCTAACCTTACATAAGTAGATACTACAATTACACAGATCTCTATTACAAAAATCACAGTCATTAAAAATTCCCAAGAGGGCCCCCTGGTGTTCACACTCTTGTGAGCCTCCTCCAAGTTGAATACGCTGGTCTATCAAATAGGTTATGGAAATGACTGTGTGCGACTGATTATAAGATTAGTGATGACAGACATTGTGGGTTCCCACTTCCTCTCTGTTGGATCACTGCCTCTGGTGGAAGCCAGGCACCATGTCACGAGGACACATAAGCAGCCCTATAGACAGGTCCGCGTGGTGATGAACTGAGGCCTCCTGCCAGGTGAGCGATCCATCTGGGAACTGATCCTCCAGCTCTTGTCAAGTTTTTGGTTGACTACAGCCCCATCAACATCTTGACTCCGAACTCATGAGACATTCTGAGCACGAAACACTCAGTTCAGCCTGTCCCAGATTCCTGACCCGTAGAAGATGTGAGAAATAAATGTTTATTGTTGTAAGCTCTTAAATTGTTCATAATTTATTATACAGCAATAGATAACTAATGCACTCATGAATTTTAATAGTATTGAAAAAATGCTCGCATTACAACATTAAATAACAGTATACATGGTAGAAGTGCAACAAGGAACAAAGAAGAACAATAAAGAAAATGCTAGAAGGAGGCACTTTAGAGATGTTAATGGTGCCCGCCTTTGTGAAAAACAGTCTCTCCCCGTTTTCTTTGTATTTCACCACATTTCACAAAAAAAAAAAAAAAAAGCATATGCTTCTTTTTGGAATGGGTAAATTAAAGTAAGAGAAAGCAACCAATTTTTTTTTTAATATTTAACTTTTAGAATTCTCTAAAGTTCCACATTCATTTGATAATCTTTTTCATTCCTAATTGATGTTCCTCCTTTCAATTTCCCTCTTAAGAAATTATTTCCATTTGTTATTATTAGAGGGTTAAGCATGAAGGTAAAAAAGTTAAGGCAATTCAGTCATGACTTTTAAGTACCAGAGAGATGTATTATGCAAAAGTTAATAGCTAGCACTTTCCAAGTTCCATGGGTATATAACAAGGAGAAAAAAGCTTCCAAATATTATTAAATTTTGACAGTGTATGCTTGGCTCGGGAGAAGTGCCAATACCCTTCTGTTTAAAAGCCACGTCCTTTGGGATCCTACCAGAGCTTAAAGAAGACACAGAATCATCTTGGTGACAGATTTTTACTGATGTCACCATGTCTGCCATCCCATGGGCATCTGGGCACAGATATATTCAGTCTTTCTCTAGCCAGACATTATTCTTAACAGGACCATTCATAGTTCCCTTCAAGTTTAGTCCCCTTGCCTGACCTTGATATTCTCATCAACAGCAATACCAGAGGAGGAGTCTACCTTCCCCTCCGATCTCCCTCCACATTCAGAGGTGTCCACCTGAAGGTCTCCGGCCTGGAGTAAGTGCCATCCTACACCATCTCTATTACTTACCGGGCACTTAAGCAGGTGCCACTCCACCTAATTTAACCAGTTTTCCTATCTCCCTACTAAAAGACAAACACAAATCTAAAACGAAAAAAAAATGTCCTCGATGATAAAAGTGACTGTTCTCCTCCCTTTTCTTAGAGCATTTCCTTTAGAAAACAGGTCTTTGTAGATTCTTCCTCTCCCCCTTTGATGCACACACAGCACTTCCTTTACAACCCAGGAATGGTTTTCTTGGGAAGGGGGAGGTGGCCTCTTTGACATGCAAACACCAGCCAGACAGCACCCTATCTATTATCCCCTTCTCCCTTCTCCCTTCTTCTGGGGTGGGGAGGGGGGTGGGAGTGTCACTTAGCAACCTGGCTCCACACTGCAAAAGTACCTATTTGTCTTGAAGATATGAGAAGTTTTCTTTTTCTTCTAGATAAAGGTAATTAGCTACCACAGATGGCCACCCCAATTACTAGGTGAATTTAGGGGGAACTCTATTTAACAAATGATGCTGTCGAGTCTTCTTATGTGAGGCCTAGCTATTTTCATCTTGAGAACACAGATGTAATGTGGCAATATGTATAAAGGTGAAATTGCTTTGTCTTTGTGGTCTCTTTAGTGGATTGCCTGTGATGCACACTGCCGTCTGGCTTAGTGCTTATTCAATAATAAAACGGTTTTCTTTCTTGTCTACCTTGATGGAGATGTTTTCTGGGTTGGCAAGATATTTTGTTTTTAATGATTTTCCCAACACCAGACAGATGGCAGGCTACTTAAGGACAGTGAGGTTATGTTATTCGATTAAATTCGACAAGCAGGTGATTGGGCTCCCTCCCTGTGTCAGACACTGCCTGGTCAGGCATATAAATACGATATCGAGCTCACTGCTACGAAGTCCACAATTCAGCTGAGCTGCTGTAGGTTGGCTGCCTGGTAGGAAGAGCACTGTGGCAGGAGACCTCAGCTAACCACCAGACACTGAGTTTCGGGGCCCTCATCTGTGAAATATTATGGAAAATAACAACAACTCAACAAATTGCAGCTATCCCTTTTTTCATTTAATCTTCTCCAGACAACCCTGTGGTTTGGTGCAGCCTGCATGAAAATATACAGCCATAAACTCAGTATGTGAAAACTAAAATAATTTTCTTGATATTTCTATGCATGAATTGAATTTAGTCCATAAACCCTCTATTTGTGTTGATGGCTAAAAGTTGCATCGTGCTACATCAATTCAATTTAGTCTTTTAAAACTCAGTTACATTTGGATAAATGTTCCTTTTGCTGGTCGGAGGTCAAGGATGTACTTCTCATCAGATCTGGCCCACTGTGGCCATGTGGCCTGTCCTCTATTCACCTTCAGGGACAGTGATGGTACTTGTTTTGGGGGCCTCTGCTGAACTGGTCGCCTTCTCAGCTCCTGCAGCTCCTGCTAAGATCTGAATCTCAGTGATTCTAACCCTTGCGTTAGTTTCCTAGGGCTGCTGTAATGAATTGTATAAGCTTAGTGGCTGGAAACAACATAAGTGTATTCTATGATTGTTCTGGAGGCCATTGTCCAAAATCAGGTTGTCAGAAGGACCACGCCCCCTCTAGAGACTCCAGGGAAGGATGGACCTTGCCTTCCATCTTCCAGTGGTGCCGGGTGTTCATTAGCTTGTGACGGCATCACTCCAGCCTCCACCTCTGTCTTCATGTGGTCTTCTCTTTCTTCCTGTGTCTTGTCCTTATTTATTTCTTGTAAGGACACTTATCATTGGATTTAGGGCTTACCAGGATAATCTATGATGTCTCATCTCAAGAACCTTAATTTAATTACATCTGCAAAGACCCTTTTTCCAAATAAGGCCAAACTCACAGGTCTGGGAGTTAGGATGTGGATGCACCTTTTTGGGGGTCCCCATTCAAGCCCTTCTACTCTCCATCTAGTCTCTAGCTTGGGACATTTCTCCTACACTAATGTTGTTCCTATGCACTGGCTCTCAACTCTCAGGAAAGTTGGGAAGTTCTTCCGTTCCAGGTGGGAACAGAGAGAGACTTGTTCCTGAGGCTCTCTCTCAGGCCTCCCTTCTCTTCCCAGAGCATCCCAGACATCCAACTCTGTGCAGGCCACCCCTCATCCATGCGGGGCCTCTGCAAGCCTACCTCCTGCCAAGTTCTGATGAGAAGTGGGGGCCAAGTCATGGATGCTGAACACACCTAGGTTGGCACCAACACTGCTGCTGCCCCTGAGTGTGGCTGCACCCTATGCTGCACCCCCCTGCTTCCCTCAAGCTCCATCCTGGAAAATGTTTTTCCTGGTCAGAAAGGAGGAATGTGAAGAAAAGTTGGAGCAGGGGTTGAGAGTGGGGCTCATACAAATGTGAAGACTGACCACTGGAAACGAAGCCCAGTCAGAGTATCACACATTTAGTTCTGTGCCATCTGAGCGTTTAGGTTTCTGAGAGCTGATTTGGGCCAATAGGCCTCGGTGTGTCTTCTGAATGATACTTATTTAAGATCGTGAGGCACTGTTAGGGTCCAGCCCTGTGCTACCAAGATATCAAGATAGCAAGAAGAAAAGATGATTTTGGCAGGAAGAGAGTTGAGAACAGGTTTCCAGGTGGCATGAGCAAAGACAAGGCCTGGGGAGCATGTGGCTTATTAGGGGCCTGGTGAGCGGGTAAGTCCACAGAGCACTGCAGCTAGAGGCCAGAGAGGTAGGACGGAGGGGTGGCAGTTTGCCCAAATGCCACCATGGGAGGTCAGGAGGTTGGGAGGTGTGAGAGGGAGGTTGTAATAGTCACTAAGTGATGACATTAGCTTCCTCTGTTAAATTTTTCTTCCCAAATGCAATTTTTAATGCATAATGTAGTTATTTTAAATTGGTTCATTGAAACAGTAACTATACAGCATAAGTACAGTTTGACAAAGTGCTATTAAATATATAAGGTTTTGTTACTTTAAAAAAAAAACAAAAATGGGCATTTTATATATTCTTCCTGGAGGAGAGAGAGACAAGCTACCCTTAGAGCAGGACCAAGAGACAGGTGTGGGATGCTGGTTGCGGTTTCTCCTTCCCATGCAGAAGGGAGTTTAGTTTTCAAGGTAGGGAGAAGGCAAGACTCAAAAAGCTTTGGCTTTACTGGCAAACCCGATGAAAGAGCTGTGAGGACTGAAAGGCCCACACCCACAGATGGAAGCAGCTGGGAGGGGTTTGGGTAATAAATTCAAGAATAACGTAAGAGAAAGTTTAAAGTTTGCCTTCAACTGTCATTAAACTTAAGTTCATTCAACACATATCTTTGTTTAGGCGTCGCTGCTTAATTAACCTGACAACACGATGGCGCACGCAGAATCTGTATTGAAAAGTCTGTGTGGAGCTCGCGTCTCCTCCCGAAACCCCCTTTGGACGTGGACTTTTCGCCTGGTCTTTGTTGCCAAACACTGTGATAAGGTGGCAACTTGGCACTTGGAGTGAGAGGTGACCCAAGTCTGGCTTCGATTGCCTGTTTGGAATGGAAATAGAAGGTGCAGGAGAGGCAAGGCTTAGCTGTGGCCGACTGCAAAGAGGTGAGAATTACTTTGTGGTTGTTTTCTCAGACTCGACTAGGGTGGCAATAACCACTGTGATAAAGAAACAGAAGTGAAAGGAGGGTGGCAGTTCGGCTTCCGTCATATTTAATTCACGTTGTCAGTGAGACATTCTTTTCCTACAGACCCGGGCTGTGCACAGTTGGGCTGAGTAGGATGCTGATCTGGGTGTCGGCTATTCCGCCCTCCCTCCTTGGCCAAAGTCATAGGAGT
Organism: Paguma larvata; assembly: GCA_030068075.1. NCBI lineage: Eukaryota > Metazoa > Chordata > Mammalia > Carnivora > Viverridae > Paguma > Paguma larvata. Next base: position 10,217,838 of record CM057839.1, on the reverse strand, counting down.
GGGGGACAAATCCTAATTCTGAAAGCAGGAACAGTTTCCAATTCTCCCAGTTTTTTTTTTTCATTTTTTGTTATTTTTTTTATAGAAAGCTGAGGCAATGTTTATGAGGAATCGGAACCCATTACACTGATGTCTGAATCTTATTTTCAGTCAGTGTTTACCCACAGGCGTCACGTGTGCTGTGCCAAAGGGTTTTCCATAGCCAATATGTGTGATTCACAGGTGTGTATTAAAATATTACTGCTAGAATAAATAGTTTTTACAGGGACTCACCACATTGAAACACAAGAGCTTCCTCATTTCCGTGGAACACTCTTACCTTTACGCTTGGCCAGTTCTAAATTATGCCATTAACCTGCTCTGCTTTATTTAAATCTTTTTAATATTTAGATTTACATAATACTTGAATTTATAATGTGGCACAGAATACTACATCACAATTTTTTTGAGCGACGCACTTTCAGGGGCAAAAGAGGCTAATAGTCTATCCCTTCATTTCCTCTTGGGCTTTGATAGAGCACACATATACTTTCAACACAGTGGTATTTAATTTGTTCAATGCTTTAGAAAAAGAAGTTCACATATATATTTTTGGGTGTTGGCAACTAGCCACTTTTAACAGAGCTGTATAACATTCCATCATATTAAAAAGCAGCACAAGTATTTGCTCCACTATGTAATACACAACTGATGCAATACATCCACTTCCTTATTTATGAGCAATTGTGATACATGACAAATCACCAATTTCATTAAAAGGTGTAGAATGACTATTAAAATATCACAGGTACCAAATTCTTCTAGTTTGTTTGTTCAGATTATAATGGCTATTCTAAAGATATTTTTAGCATTGACGATACATTTAGTGGAGAAAATGCCATGTATTAAATCTCTGGGAGGCTGTCCAGTCTCGTTCTTAGAATTTTTATGAATGTCATACCAACATACTAGTGAGATTTTTTGACCTTCCAGCTTAGTGAATTTCAAAGGATCCATTGCTGGGTTCAATATGGCTCCTGCCCCAGTGTCTTAACAAGTGTTCAGCTACCATTACATCCATGGCCTCTCCATCCTTCTCTAACTACTGCTCTCACTCCTTACATTCTACTGAAAAAAGCCAGATTCTACCAAGCTAAGGGTTTGCTAGGTATTTGCTACGTTTTGAGTTTTATACAAACCACAGACAATTAATCTCTTTTCCTCCCTTTTAGCCAGAACACATTTTAGCACAATTCAATAAATTACAGAAGCAAGTGTGTTCCCCAGCATCGTTATTGCCTCCAGTTTTGTGGCAAGACCGTTTTGTCCAGCACACCGAGGTTCTCATCCTCTCTACCGAAGACTCAACTTTTGGTTCAGCATGACTCAGACTCCTGAAAGTCATGGTTTGTTTGGAAAGAGGGTGGCCTTACCATTTTCTGAGTGGGTTTTCTTGGCTAAGAATGTCTACCTCTATTTTGCATTCTCTCTAACTTTGCATACAGTCCTGTCCTTGTCCTCCACACCTTCCCTGTTCCCTTCCCATTTCTTTAGAGTTTACTTTTACTACTTTCTTTTCCTTACTATGCGGCTTAACAATAGCCCATTAGCTGAAATGTCACCTTTAGTCTTATTTCTCTCTCTCCAGTGAACTTTTTTAATAATTCCTTTTTAAAAATTATTTTCAAGCATACAATAGGAGCACAGCAGGCACCTGATCAACACCCCCTAATCCTGTGTTTTTCTTTTCCCTTTTTGCCATTTAGAATCACACTATCCTAAGTTGTCTCGCAAGCTGTAGTTGCAAACAATCTCGTTTTTTACACAGGTCAACAAAAAGTCAAATGCAATCAGAGCAATGTAAAATGGGATATGTTCAAAACAGATGCACTTTTAAATGAATTCTATAAAATCAAGTTATTTAATTTACACTTTGGAATGCCATTTTTGTCAGCAAAATATGACTATTCTCAGAAAGCTACCACTACAGAAGCGAAATCAAGAGATTGCTGTGTTAATTTAAGCACTTCAAAGGTAACAAAAAGACTATCTACAATGAACGCTTAATTACATTTTCTCTCTTTCAGTATTCACACCACAGGGCTTTCCTTTGAAACAATAAATAGAGGGAAAAACACGGCAAAAAAAAAAAAAAAAAAAGAGTCTTTCAACTGGATAAGCCTTCAATAGTCCTTATCCCCTAATCATTGGCAAAAGTGGGGGGAAAAGATGAATTTCACAAGCACTGGGCAAACCGCAATCAGTCAAGACAGAAATACAGAATAAATACCTTGGCGGATGAGAGAGACATTTTAAAGAGACAATAGATAATGGTTATGAATAATATGCATTTGCTATACACTCAAGCTTCATTTTCATTGTGGGCTGACAAATTGGTGCCCCCAGGGGGCAATGGAATAGCCTGCTGTTTTTTATTCCAGAACAAACTGCAGCCAAACATTTTTTTTTCTTGTTTTGCTGCCTGGCACATGCCTGTCCTTGAAAAGACTAAATCAGGGACTCCCTGGCTTGTGCAGCACCACTTGGCCAGTGTGGATAAAAAACAAATCAGAGCTTGTATATTTATGTGGGGTTTTTTTTTCCAATTTGGCTTAAAATGCTTTGTAGTATTTTGCAGAAAGCATACAATTTAAGAAAAATGCTCATTTTAATTAAGTTCAAGCCTAAAGACAGGCATACGCTAATATGGAGATTTTAACTTGTAAGTGTTTGGATTTTAAGGGATGTGATGCATATTTAACACAGGCCTACGGCCTCCCTCCACGTATTTTATCTATCAGTCCACAGACTGTCTCCAGCTGTTTTACTGCCAATATTTTAACTGTTTCAGATCAGGGAGGGCTGGAAGGAGTGGGAGTCAGAAGCTTATTATGTGGGTACTAATAGAAGGCAAGCCACAGCCTTTTAGTACTTATATCATTCGGTCTTAAATCACAGGGTTTATTTGTTGGTTGGTTGGTTGGTTGGTTGGTCTGTGCTTACTAGTCTTACTTCTGTCCTAGGTCTAGGCTCAAAAAGGGGAGGGATTGAGCTCTCTCCCAAGCTGGCCAGGATGTGGGTTAGTACTTAGACATAGTAGTTGAGATTAAGGACAACTGGGCTAAATCGGATTGGGCTAAGAGGGTAGAGCCTGTCATAGTGACTGTGGGCTGGAGGGTGTCCAGAAAAGCAGAGCAACTGCTGGTCATGTTTTAGGCAAAATCTCCAGTGAACTGGGGAAGTGACTTTGGTCCCAAGACTTCTTGGGTAGTATAGTATGAAAGTGACACTCAGATTTAATGTCTTCTGGAGTGCTTTCTTTCACTGGATTAATTAGCTCTCATTTAAAAAAAAAATCATTTATAGGGGCGCTTGGGTGGCTCAGTCAGTTAAGTATCTGACTTTTGGTTTTGGCTCAGGTCATGATCTCGTGGTTCATGGGTTTGAGCTCCACACTGGGCTCCGCAGAGCGTGCTTGGGATTCTCTCTCTGTCTCTATCTCTCTCTCTATCTCTCTCTCACTCTCTCTATCTCTCTCAAAATAAATAAACTTAAAAATTTTTTTTTAATTAAAAAAATCATTTGTAAAGTAAAAAATCTGAGTAGTCGTCCTTTTGATTTTAGATTTCATAATCAGAGAACCCATCAAATATCTCAAAGCTTAAGACACTTCACATAAATCTGGTTGAGAAAAACCAACGTGAGTTTTCTTGCAGCCGTGTGTTTTATCTGGCTCACACTATATACAAGAAGTAAGTTAAGATTCCTTGAAGACCAGAAATTTAAAACAATTAGAATACAGAGAATGTTTATCCTACTTCAGGGTGGGAAAGAATTTCCTAAGCATGAGTCCAGAATAAATATTGACCGTAAGTGAAAAATGAATGGTTTTGACCATGTCAAAATATAATGTCAAAAGCCATCAGAGACAAATTGAAATAACAAAATGCTGCCTACCAGAGGAAATTTGCAACTCCAACAGGAGTCAGGGACTTCTATCCCACAGGATATGTCGTACTCCAACAAGTACATTTTAAAAAGACCAACTAGCCTTTAGAAAAACAGGTAAAGCTTACAATACAAATTAAGTGAGTCACAAGAACAGCCAGTGAGCATATGAAGTGCTCCCTTATCAACAGTTACTGAAATGCAAAAATGCAAGCTTATGGCCAAGTGATATTACCATCCGACTCCTTAGATGTCAAAGTCTTAAGCCTCACAACAGCCACTATATGCGAGGATGGAAGAACACGGGGATTGTCAGCTGCGGCATTTGGGAGGGTGAGCTAGGATAGCTTGCCCGTGGAACAGGGCTCGGCAAATGTAAGGTCCAGACAGTAAATATTTTAGGCTTTGAGGGCCAAGAGGCAACACTGATGATATCCTGTGAGTACTTAGATAGTAATTTAAAAAGGCACAGACTACTCCTGTGCATTGCTCAAGGGCTGTATAGATAAAGCCTGTGGACCAGATTTGATACATGGGGCATCTGGGCAGGACCCAGAATCTGGAATTCTACTTTCTGGCATATATCCTAAAGAAACACTCACACAACTGGACACAAGGTACACACATATTAGTTGCAACATTATGAGGGCAAAACATTGGAAAACAACCTAAATATTCACCAGGAAGGATGGATAAACAGATATGGCAGTCGGTCACATTCCATATATTTGTGACTATATAAACTAATGAACTTCAGGTGCCTTAGGATAAGAAGATTTCAAAAACAGTATTTGGAGAATGTATGTAGAGTTTGATTCCATTTACTCTGAAAACTGCGGCTCCTAATTATCTTAAGGAGGGAAACAATGATCAAATATGACTTGGTCTCAGCATGATGTGTGGTCATAGCAGGGAGAAAAGTGTACAGGGACATGTCCCCCAGGCACGGGATCAGGGCCCTGGAGCAGAGCTTCTCAAACTAGAAAATTAACATGAATCTTAAAAACTAATAGCATAAAATGTTTGTAGATTAGAACCTTAAATTTAAAGCACTACACGTTTTCGATGCATACACACATATGCGGGAAACTACTGCGTTTCACTGATTTAAAAATCACGTTTACTTTTGCATGTCAACAGCCTGAAACTTGCATGCGACTTTTCATCTATGTGTACGGTTTAATTGTTGTTTCTTGTTAATGTCAAACAAAATAAGAGTCTTCCTGTAGTTAATAGCATGTTAAATTCAGTAAAATATGACTTAAACTGGAAGATAGATTCATACCAAATACATCCTAGTCGTTATCTGGGACACAGTGTGTGGGGAAAGAGGGAACGATTAAGGCAGAGAAGGACTCGGTCTAGGAATGGGCTTCAATGATGCTTTAAACCGATCAGTAATACTTTACTTCTGTAAATTAAAAGCATCTGAACATATTAAATTTTTAGCCTTTATTAATGTATGGCTTTAAATGCACACACCGTCTTATTTAAAATCCGTGTTAGTCATAGGCATCCTCTAATTCCATGGCTAAAACATCCCCCAAAATACAGCTCCCATGTGGATGGCATCTTGGAAGGTAGACGCGTGGGGCATTATCACCCTCATTTTCAGTCACACACCAGTGACCAGCGGAGCTAGCGTCTGAACCCGGCCTTCGAAGGCTGTACTTCCACCTTTCTTACCAAAGCGCCCTCGTTGCTTTACAGATTTGGAAATGATAATGAATAAGAGAAGAAACTACTTCAATTTATAGTTTTAACTTAGAACTTAGAACTTTTTGAAAATCATGATGGAAAAAATTATTATAAATGTTTTGGGCAGATACTCTGATCAGTAGAATGGAAGGACAGAATTGCATGTGGGTTTTCCAGAGGTGCTCTGTGGATTCCCAGGGGCGCAGCTGAACCTTGGGAGTCCTTGGAAGTGCTTCAGTGTTCCACTGTTAATGCTATGTTTTTGGCCCCGTAAGGAAAATTCAGACTGCCCAAGAAGTCTACGTACCAGATTTAATATTTTATCTCATTATCTTAGTGATGTCTGCAGTTCACTTGAAAAACAAATTGCTTTGGTAAACAGTTTACTAGGCTGAATCATTTCTCTTCTTGCTTTCATATCGCGTGAGACTCTCACTGAAGGATCAAATCTGTGCGAAACGTCTGCTATGGGGATAGCGAACGGGTTTATTGTTTTCATAGAAGAACAATTAGATACACTGCTACCACACGTAGAGGATTTCACTCCTATCTGTCCTACCTTTCACTCATGGTCAATAGTCTCCAAACTATTGTATAGTTTTAAAGGAACTTAAACACATAGTAGGTACTTAATAAACATTAGTTGAATTCACAAGTGGATGTATGGATGGATGGATGGATGGATGGATGAATGAATAACATAGACTTAAAGGTCCCAGAAGGGAGGATGCAAAGCCCCCCAGGGCCAAGTGTCATGTAGCACAGGCACATCTGGCCCTGGAAACCAGGCCTCCATTCCTCCGGCTGCAGGTTCTTTCCTTTTGGGCGTATTTTAATAGTCACCTCATGTAAAAAATGCCAAAACTATTTCTATGTGGTTCTACGGTTTGAACCTAAAACTTTACACCACGTAACAATGTGTCCCTCTACACTTGCTGATGATGTGCTCCGTTTTGAAAGGCTCTGCCTATAGCAAATGCAACCTTGAACACATCTCGTTCCCGAAGCACCTATTTAGTTCACATTTAGAATTGGAAGGAGTCTTGGTGCTCATGTGTAATTTGTCTTAGTGACTCTCAGAGAGAGGTTTGAGTCCATGAACATATTTTCAGTGATAATGCTGCACTTCACAATCTTGGGAAATGACAGCATAGCTGCATGAGGCCAGGAAGACATGGGAATGTCCTGGACCTAGCATTTACGCTGTACATGACATTGGGTACGTACTTAACTCTTCTGAGCTTCAGTTTCATCATCTGGAAAGCGGGAACATTACCTACCTTGGTTGTTCCAAATATCGGGAATGAAATTATGAAACATTTTGCTTCTTAACAACCACAGTTATTTTGTTGTTTTTTTTCCGCGCTCTCATGTGTTTCTGATAAAGGATAACATTTTGGATCTTTACATTGGAACTTTTAACATAACAGAGCTTTAGCTTGCTTCTTAAATACACACTCATTTATTATAAGGAGATGTACTTTGGCCATCAGAAAGATCTGAAAATTAACATCCCTTAGTATGTGAAGGCCACATTTCACACCATTTTTCTTTCTGTTTAATGGAAATGCATTGAAAAGAAAATTCTCCTTGTGTGACAGAAGTCAATTTTTCTGGGTTTTAGGATTTTGTTTTCATGATGCTTTTTACAATATTTGTAGCTCTGTGCTTTAATTTTTTCCCATGCGTTTCTTTCGGCCAGAACACAGAGCTGATGTCTGACTGCACCCTGAGGTCTGCAGTTTGTCTCCAGTTTAATCTCAGCTTTGGAAAGGAAGCAGTGAAACTGAAGAGCATGTCCCTACCTGATGAATAATCATAAGAGCAGCAGCAATAATAATGATGTAGTTTTGGGAATGCTTAGAGATGGTTAAACAGGTACTCAAATATGGGATTTCCATTAAGGTTTATCTTGTGTTCCCCCACACAGACACTTGTATAGGATGAAGCCCTCGTGTTACTCAAATTTCAAATCTAGTTTCTCAAGCAGTTGGAGTCATAGAAGTTTAGACTGGAAGAGACCTCATCCAGCGGACTACTTTATATTGGTTCGCGGACTCTAGTTTTGACATTGAAAATCGGCCACAGAAATCGGGGGATGCTCACCCCACTACTGTACCAAGAGAGAATTGAGAAGAAACACTAAACTCACCAGAGTGGCGAAGAGGTGATAGAGAATGAAATAGATGGCTACCACAGGTGCCCACATGTGTCCCACAGCATTTAGGGTTTGGTCCATTACGTCCACCCATCCTTCCTGGGTGAGGATCTGGAACATGGACATAAACGCCTGTGGAGGAAGAGAATGGAGGCGTTAAACACTAGTTCAGGCTTGCATGCAGTTTAAAACTAGTCTTGGGTGCTTGAGGACTACGATCTCAGTATTACTGATTTTTATCTGGTTGATTGGGGAAAGAACAGCCTTAATTCCACAGAGGGGAAAGAGCTAAGAACTAAATATCCTAAAAGCCTGGTATCTAACTATTCAGTGTGGAAAACTAAAATGATCACCCTGAATTATTATTAATAATAATCACCCTGAATTAATATTAGCCTTGTGGGTGGTAAAAACTGTTAAGAAAATAAAATTTAATTTTTTTAAACGTTTATTTATTTTTAAGAGACATGGAGACAGAGCGTGAGCAGGGGAGAGGCAGAGAGAGAGGGAGACACAGAATCCGAAGCAGGCTCCAGGCTCTGAGCTGTCAGCACAGAGCCCGACATGGGGCTCAAACTCACAGACCGTGAGATCATGACCTGAGCCGAAGTCGGCTGCTTAACCAACTGAGCCACCCAGGCGCCCCGAGAAAATAAAATTTAAAAAAGAATTTCTTTTTATTTGACTTTCTTTTTCCCCCCTCTAAGCAAGTTAACGATTTACTTAACATTTCCTACAGATAACTGTAGGGTTTTTTTTCTGTTGCTAAGTGCAACTTATTTTTATAGCAAATTACATTTGATTGTCTACAGGCATATGAGAATAATAGCCTTGATTTTACTTTTATAGTACCTATCTATCAAATTATTTCAGTTATATTAAAAACATGAGGCTCATTAAAAAAGAAATATTTCTAAAAGGTATTCCCATACCAAGAAACTTAATAAAGACAAACATATTTTCATGATTTTATTTATTACTTTCAAGGCACAGAGTTGAGACTATGAAAGAGGCCAAGATCTAAGTAAATTTAAAAAATGAATAAATAAATAAAATAGAGCATTCCAACAAAATCCAGCCAAGCTAAAAGACTCATACTTTCTTTGCAAAGATCTTTGGTTAGTTCCATTCTTACAAGTTTTTCTTTTTAAATATATGGTTATATGTAAATCTCTGACTCGTGTATCTTATACACATTAATGGTCAATAAATGCTTCTTAATGAGGATTTATGATGATGATGACGTATGGAGAAAGTGACAATTGTAAACTAGTGACTCTTTAAAAATGTCTTTATAGGCTTCAGTGCAATGAAGATGTAAATTGGATTCTCAGATTCTAAGAAATAAGGTCCAGGAAAATCAAGAGATGGACAGGCCCAAGATAAAAACCCTGTTACGCTGATAGGATCTTAGAGACAAAATGAACCCTACAGAAAATCTACTCTGCCCTTTTCTTTTTGAAGATAAGGAAAATGAGGCTTAAAGGTGATCAGTGATTAGCTCAAAGTCACTCTATTAATGTGTGGCACTAACAAGTACCACAGAGCCATTATGACTCCAAAGTAAGTCTTTTTCCAAGCATGGCATTCCGCGTTCAGTGAGGTCTTGAATTTACTACTTTCCAGGCTGCACCCCATACAGTAAACATTCTCAGCAGTTTCCTTTCCTAGGGACACTTAAATTAACTGTTTTAGAAGTACGACATTCAACGCCCAGCACATAGTGGACCCATTTGAACAAAGAAGCAATTAATTGTTGAGTGATTCTTGTACTAGGAGTTCAGTTTTTCCACTTATCCTTTGTCTATGTGTGAAACACTTAACATCTCCTTGAGTTAATTTTTTATAACCTCATTACCCTACAACGTGTTTTGTTCATGTAAGTATGAAGTAGGCTGTTATGATGCTTGGACTCAGCATCGCCAAGGACAGACAATATAATACTTTCTTTGCCAGGGCCCCTAAGAGAATATTCATCCAAACTCATCCTAAAAATGCTTCAGATTTTGCAACGCATCATTTAACTTTCTAAGTATGCCAACACTTATCATCGAGGACAATTATTTTTTTCCCTCTGTGTGTGTGTTGCTGTCAAATATTTATTACATCCAAAGACAAGGAACACAAATTCCAAAGACAATTCACATAAAAATATCAGACTGCAGTATTTTCTTTAATGAAGACATCACCAGGGTGAAAGTGTGTGTACATCCTCGAGACTCAGTGGCACAAGGGGAAGAGTCAACACATATACCAGTATAAAGGGAATTTTACCCGACATGGATTTCTTTCCCCCAAAATGACAGGATGGCTTGTGATTAAATCCAACATTTATTCTTGGTACCTAGAGACCAAAAATGCAGGTGTACCTTTCAACTGCCTTGGGCACTAACCAAATTAATTTGTTTTCGTCCACTGCATTAGCTTTCATGAATGCTCAGCTATTATGCATTCGGTAAATGCTCGGGCACATGGAGCTATGGGATTGTAACCTGTTGCTGGCAGATAAGCAATGTGGGCAAAAATACTAGGGTTATCTTCCACTTTTTTCAGAGTCTTGGAAGAAAAAAAAAATCTCCTTTCCGCACAGCTCAGCCACCTGAAAGTGCATGTTGTAAGATGCTGTGAATTATATTTGAGAGCAATGCTTTATTACAACATGATTCATGTGTTTCCAGCTGCTTCCGTGAAAAAATCAACAGAAAGTAGCGCCATGAAATACTTCAATTACAGCCTGAAAATTAATTTGTGCCTTGCGCGAAGGGTGCAGTTTTGTTGAGATCTTACCCAGAAATTTAAATCCCAACGATGGTTGGAGATGTGACTCAAGTATGCTTACTTATATTTATATTGTCCACAGAATGTGTGTCCTTTGAAGAGCCTGCTTAGTGTATTTATTTAAACATGGGTTATTAGTGGTTACTGAAGGCTTGATGTGTTGAGGATTGAGATGAGGAAGACACGGTTTCTTCTACTAAGAAATTTATAATCAAGAGTAGTAGAAAAAGATGAAAACGACCAACTCTAAGAAAAGGCAAAAGGGAAAACATGGTGTATAAGAGAACTGTGGTAAAGCTATCATCGGCAAGTTAGAAGTACCAAGGTATTTCTCTGGGGTGAGGCAAGAACTGTTTGGGGAAAATGATGGCAAGTGATTGTCATGATGAAAATGAGTAAGACTTAAATGGTGAAGAAGGGGGCCATGAACAAAGGGCTGGAGGAAGTTGTTTCTTTCCTCTGAGCTACTTGTCTCTACGTAATGCCATTCTCCTATCCTGTTGACATCTTGTCCCTCCTTAATGGTTTCTACCAGCTCTTTATAAATTAAGAAAACTGATCTTTGATTTGTCATATATGTTTAAGGTATTTTCCTCAATCCATTTGTGGTAGTTTTGCAAACATAAATTTTAAATTTCTATGTGGTCTAACTTGCTATTCTCTTATCTAAGGTAAAAAACTTCTCTCACTGGAGCATGGACATAAATGTACCCATACTTTTATGAAGTAGTTTTATTAGTTTCTTTATTTTATTATGTTTAATGTGCTGAACCAGAAGTCACCATTTAAATCAGTATGTATCTGGAATTTATTTTGGTATAAAAAGTGAGATAGGAATTAATCTTATTTTTTTCTTTTAATAGGTGATCAGCTGACTCAGCATATATAATTGAGAAAAATCTATCTCTTCTTCATTAATCTGAAATACCCCCCTTATCATAAACTGAATATTCAGATAATTTCAGCTCTATTTCTAAATGTTTATTCTTTTCCATCAATCGATCTCATCTCCAAATTGCCTATGTACATTCACTTTAATAATGATTAAAATGAATAAATCATTTGATTAATGAATTTAAGAAATCATAATGAATTTAAAAAACTAGGATTCCTAGCTGTTCCCCATTAACTTCTGTTTTCAGAATTCTTTTATTTACTTTTACGTATTAATTCCTCAAAACATCTTATTGTTTTATTTGTTGAGATTAATCTAAGAAAAACTGATTCTCTAATCTCATAGAAATGTTTATCTTTCCATTCTTTTTATTCATGATTCTGAACAAATATTTCTACTTATATAGTTTCTACACAATTCCTGTTAAGCTAATTAATATTACTTTTCAAAAATGTAACCAAGGTGATGCCATATCATTAAAATATTATATAGTAGAAAGACCTGATGATGAGTTTCTTAATGGATGGTAAACTACAGCTGTATGTTGAGGTATGTTTTTTTAGTCCTAACAGGTCTTTCATGCTGGCCAGTACATTGATAATCAACAGATTGATAATCAATATGTTGACTATGAAAATACTGTTCACTGTTGAGCCGTGTAGTGTTCTCAGATCATACCTCCTCCTCTGGGGCTCCAGTATTATGAGGCATATAGTACTAGAAGGTAAAAGACCCAGGTCTTCTCACTTCCCACTAATTGCTCAGAATCTGGCCCAGTTTCACGCACTTTATTTGAATCCTCGCTTTCTTACACAATTTTCAGTTAAGTTTAGTTTTGTTTGGTTGAGATTTTCTGATTGTTTTTGACAGATTTTGTTGGAAAAAGAAATACACACTTTTCCCCACTTCTACTTCCTACACCTTCCACATTTTCCTGCATTTTATCCATTGTTTGGAATAAATTTCACTCTTAGTTTTTCCCAAAACCTTTGATTAAAACCATTGGATTCTTGCTCTCGGATTTTTTTCTTGGGGTCTTCTTATCACCTGTTTTAATGTGGACTAATTGCTTTCTAGATTTACTCCACGGTGGTCAGAATCTTTGCTTTTAACTTTCTTATTCTAGATCTTTTGTTCTCTCTGTTATGGTATAGAAAGTGATCCCTGGATCTCATGCCTGGCTGTGAGAGTCCTGTTTCAATGTCAGCTGGGTTTTCTTCTCTCTGTTTTGCTGTCTCAGTGTGAGGAGAGAGGTTTGCAGGGACAGAAGTATTAGCTGAGGCTATGGGCTATCATGCTGGGAAGATCAAGCTTCAGATATTTCTTCAGTTTAGTTATTCTGAAATCCTTATTGCTGCCAGAGCCTATCAGTCCCAGGTGTCTGCATACTCTGAGTCACAGGCTCTTCCAGACATCACTTTCCCTGCATTGACTCCACAGAAGGGCAGACAGGCTGATTCTGCCTTTTTAGGTTCTCTGTTGGAGAAAAAATACAAGAGGGGTACTTGCCCCCCGGGCTGCCTGTCCCCTTGTGGCTTCTGTTTTCTTCTTTTCTCTTCATACTCTCGCTATGCTAAATTTTTGTTTATTATGGGAGATAATTCATTTCTGGAAATCATGATTATTTTACTTTCACTCTCAAGCTTTCTATCTGGGAAAAATAAAATGGTGAGATCTAGCAGTTTATTTTGCCTCTCATAAAACGGCTGGAATGAGTCACTTCTACACTGGGGGGTTTCTCATCTTTTTTTCAGGCCTGTGCCTGCTTCCATGGTAGGGTCTCCTTAAATGGAAGGAGAGGAGGACATGTTTTAGGATTTGCTTTTCCAATTTATTTTCTTCTCAACGTCTGGAAAACAGGCTTAAGGCATGAGCCTCAAGAGTGCATCCTCCCTCTATGATTTTCTCTCTCTTTCTCCCTGCTTTCCTCCCTCCTTCCCAGTAGCTGCTATTCAAAGATAATGGTATGAAATTGTGGCCTTGCCTTTGTGTGATTATTGCTAGTGTAATCTTTTCAGGCTGATAATTAACCGTTTCATTTGTTTCCATAGGTTTTAGGGACAGAGGGTCCGTGGTTTTGCTATTTTACTCCTCAAGTCCAAGCCTACAGATGTAAATAGGGGTAAACAACTTTGTTTACAAGTCCTTTTACTTTTTTTGTTTTTAATGACATCATCACATGTTAAACATCACTATACAGGTCAGTCCCTGTGCATACTGAAGGTGCCTGGATGTACTAACTGAATCGGGGATGAGCAGTTAAGTAAAGAATGGCCAGTTGCATTTGTGGTGATCAGGAGCAAACAACTCTGCTCCAACAGGAAGAACCAAACCAATCAAAAACGTCGCTAATGAACCTCCGGTGGAAGGTACAGAGAAAAATCACACTGCTGGCAGTAGCATCTGGAATTGAACAACTAAAGATGAGTTATGCAGGTCAGGAGGCGCAAGAGGGGTTATTAAAAAGTCAGAGTTATGAGTACATTGATAATCCAAGGAAGCAAACATCTTTGAAAGAACAGAAGTTAAGGAGGAAAGAAAACACACTAAGTAGACATGGCACTGATATTCACCTGAAAGGAGAAGGAAGGTTTTGAAAATCATTAGCTCAGTGAGCACCTTTTTCTAATCAGAGTGCATCATATCCCTTGGGTGTGTGGGAATAAAACAAAGGGTGGGACCAGCGCAGAGGGAGCAAGCCACAAGGCAGGAATGTGACGAGATGAGCTGCTCCAGGGGTGATGCAGGAGAAAACACTTCTAATGACATCATTAGAGTAAAGAACAGGGTCCTGGAGTCACGGAACGGCCTGAGCACTGCAGGAGAGAGCCACGAAGTTCACCACCAGCCCTTCTCAGGCTCCTTTGCTGGCTTCCTCTCCAGTAATCGCTAAAGGCTGCAGAGCCTCAGGGCTCAGTCCTCAGATCTCCTTTGTGCCTCTCAACACTTACTAACTAGTTCGTCTCACTCATCCCAATGCCTTTAAATACCATCTATACCTCACATCTGGAATCAACTCCGTTTCTCCACTTGAGTGTCTATTTGACAGGAATCTCAAGCATTAAACATTCCACATCAAACTATTCATGTCCTATTCTCCAAACCTGTCACCCCTGTCTCCTTCCCATCCCAGGAAATGATAGCTCCATTCTCCAAGTTACTCAGGCCAATGACCTCACAGACACCTTTGGTTTCTGAATCCAACCTGTGAGGAAATCCCGCGAAATCCCACCTTGGGTCTTGGTCTCAGTTCCACGTTTATTCTCAATATTCCCTGATATTACTACTAACACAGCTAACTGTTTTCCTTAAGTAGCTCTACATTTTGGAGCTATACTTTCTGGTCATAAACTGAGATTGGGGGACTTGAATAAAAATAAGACCACCAAAGAGGGAGAAACAAGAAAGTATTTTTATAGCTTCTCTTCTGATCCAACTAATACCCTTGAATGTCAATCACAGATGGGGTGAACAATGTCTCCTAGACCAGGCTGCCACTGGGGCCACCAAAGGCCCATGCCAAACTGTTGGTGGCAGAGATAGGTTTATCAATGACAGGACATCCTTTTCTCTGTCAAGGTCCCAGGGATCCCTTTCTGACCCCAAATCTCTTTTTGATAGACCTTCCTAGAGTTAGGTGAGAAAGCAAAAGCAAGGGTATCACCCTATGCTGAAATAAACAGGCTACCGGTCTTTGTCCAGGCCTTGCAAAGCAGTTCATAACCCTTCAAAAGAATATCACGGGTGCCCTTTGATAACTTGATGCCTCAATGCATGTTTTGGGTTTTGAGTATATGTGGATATCAATTTAGGTTAAAAAATAATTAAATAATTTGAAAACATAGGATGGGTAAACACCTCAGGTTTTAGTCAACATACAGCAAGCAGAATACACGGTATGATCCCATTTGTAATATACAAACTAGATGTGTTCTTGTGGGCCTCAAAATGTTTGAAAGACTATAAAATAAACTTGGTACTCTGAGGACCGGAATGTGGAGGACAGAATGCGGAGGAAGGGGGAGGGGCGGGGGGAGGGAGGTACTCACTTTTGAACTTCTTAAAGTAATAGCTTTACTGAGATATATTTTGCGTATCATAAAATTCATCTTTTAAAGTCTACAGTTAAGTGCTTTTGGTTTAGTCACAGAGTTATACGACATTACCCCTAATTTAAGAACAGTTTCGTTACCTCCCCCTCCCCTCAAAAGCTATGTACCCATGAGCAGTCACTCCCCATTTCTCCCTCCTGCAGCCTTCAGGAACCAATATACTTTCTGTCTCTATGGATTCTGAACACCAAGTTCATACAATCTGTGGTCAGGGTTCACGCATGTTGTAGTATGCATCAACACTTTATTCCCTTAATGCCAATTGATATTTCATTATAAGGATGTACCACATTTTATCTATTCATCAGTTGATGGATATTTGGGTTGTTTCCACTTTTTTGGCTATTACAAATAATCCTGCTATGAACATTCTAATATAGGTTTTTGTGTGGACAGAAAACTTCCTTTTCACTTAATATGCCTTTTATCTTTTGTATTCAAATACGCGTAAAAACAGATATTCACCTTATTTTAAAAAATAGACACATTACAAAATTTTAAATGCAATGAAGAATACAACCCGTGTCGACATACAGTTTTCATTTTACAATATAATTTGCATCTACTTTCTCTATCTCTAGCTGGTTTCAGGAACTCTTTCTCTATAATAGATGTGCTTTCAAAATGAAATCCACTTGACAACTTATATAGTGGCTCAACCTTTTTATTGAGAGTGTCCCTGCTGTGTCTTACTACCAGTCAGCCCTAAAATTGAAGACTTGGCTTGATGTATTCACTGAGTACAAAAGTGACACCTCCTTTGGTTTTAATTGCCTTAATTAGTCACCTACTCAATACCCTTGTTTCTTTTTTCCCCACTCAGATAGCAGTAATAGGTAGAGGAGTTTTATCCTCTGAAAAGTCCACTAACATCATGATTTTTTAATATTTTGTGGTATAGTGCTTTTAAAACTTAACCATTCAAAGCTTTAATATTTAAACTGACATCAATCAATAGTAAATGTTGGACTTATCTCATGTTGGCTGGCAAAATCGCAACTGTCAAGATCAAGGTCTTAAGGAGAGTTGGGGGGTGAAAAAAACCCCAATAAAATGACATTAAATGTATTTAAAAATCTGGAGTAAATTAAAGCTCTAAGAGCCACCACTTACTGTGGCTATACTAAGCTGTCCATAACTACAAACTCTGTGGGTGTGAAATCTGGAGTAAAAACATAGCACTTGTAACCTTAAAACCACTGGCGGCGGCCATTTCCTTACTACAAATTCCTCTTTAACGGTTTAGGTGGAATTCCATGGTCTATCAATTCAGTTACACTTTTTCCAGTTCTTCAAACTCCATCTCTCTATCTTTTTTGGCAATCTCTCAGCAAAAATGCCTACTCCCGGGTGAATCTGACCCTTCATGACTGCGCCTACCACTCCAGCTGCTCTGAAGAGAGGGTTCGTAGCAGAGGAAAACAGGCTCCCTTGTCCCTGGCCTCCAAAGGGACCTCAACACTGTTTGGCACACCTCTTCCATGTTTTTGGTGAGTCCATTACCAGCCACAAGCTTTCCCAAACTTCTTATCATCTGTCATCTGACTAACTTCATCCACTTCATCTCTGCCCTCACCCTCAAGAGATGACCTTCCTAGAGAGGGGGCAGCTAAGAGTGCAGTTTAAAATAGAAGTTGCTTGAACTGAGTAGAAAGACCTCGACCTTCTGTGAGTGGCAGAGCAGTGAGGCAAAGAACCAAGTGTCCAGCTCTGCCGTCACAGGGCCTGATTTTGGGCTTAAATTGCTGACTGGCTTAGCTGTCCTGATACTGATCTTCCCCAAATGCGTGGTAGCATCACTCTGAAGACTGTTTTCAGAATCAAAGTAAATAAAGTATGTGTGAGTCCTTTATAAACATGAAAGGACCGTATAGGCTATATTTTTAATAAAAATGAAAAAATCTCTTTCAAGGAAAAACTTTAATTACCCTCATTTAAATCTCAGGATTTCTATATAGTTTCTATCATTTAAAATTCTTTATGCCATATACAGGATGATTCCTTTTTTATAAAGCCCAAAATTATACTGGATAAACTATTCATATTTTTGAGAAGAGATTTCCTTTTAGATACATGATTTCGAAAGTGCGGCTATTTTTGATGGCATCATTTTATTTCATCTTTGGACTAAATGATTCCCTAGACAACCTCTATAGCTCGAAGTGTCTCTATTTTATGATCTGTTAATTGGTACTGGCAATCGGTAAACTTTGTTTTCAGACAGTATAGTTTCCAGTCCATTATCCCAGACTATCTCTTACCTATAAATTACAGGCAAAGCCTACAGTAAATGTTTTGTTACTAATAGATCCGATAAATTACCTTCTGGTGTTGTCAATTCATCCGAGTATTTGTTGAATAAACAGTAAAAACCACGGTGTTAGCAAACGGACTGATAGTGGAGAGCGAGGTAACACAGGTGCTGTGCTTGATGTTATCACGTACACTGGGATCTGAAAACAAACTGGAACAGCGGCTGGGCTTCGCTGTAGGCCCTGTTCTGGGGGCTGTAGTTACTAGCGACCTTTAAATGGTAAAGGTTTTAGAGCCATGTCTCTCTGTCTCTCCCTCTCTCTCCCTCTCTCTCCCTCTCTCTCTCTCTCTCAATATAGGAACTCTTTTGTAATCCAATATCTGTTGAAACCAATTCCCTTTGTTATTAAAACAAATGAAACATTTAAAACATTAATCTCTCTGTAAAATGATTATGCCTTATACCTTGTCATTTAGAAAGAAATAAAATCGAAACTGGGGGTTTCAAATCTGTGACTGCCTTTTATATTGACAAAAAAGACCGAGCGGCTCTTTGCTTTTCTTCCAACATGAACCCACATTATTTATTTCATTTCTATAATTCCTAAAATGTGCTTGTTGCCAAGCATTCCATTTAAATGAATCAAGAGTGAGAGGAAAAAGGCTGTTTACTGGTCAAATTTTAGACCACTGTGGAAGAGCCTTACTGAATCAAGACTAAAGTAATTGGCCTTAAATGTCAGAATGAGCTTGAATGTAATTAGAAGCAGAGCAGACATCAGAACCTGGTGCCTACGCCAGCAGCAAATTACTTTCAGTAGAGCCTACACTTAAATATAATTTCAAGAGTAAAAGGAAAGATGGCAGAAACTCATTTGCAAAAGCCAGTGAATCTTTTTCTAGGCCCGGAAGTGTCTGGAGGTGTATCCGAACAGCTCTTTTCTTTTAAACAGCCGTGCTTGGGTTTACTTTTACATATAACACCGTAAGTGACAAAACAGACAAAAATCATGGATTTGTACAGTCTCCTCGGATTTCTTTCAGGGTAAGATTAAAATGACACGAGGAGAGACACTGAGCCATGACCAGCATTTATGCCGTGCTTTACAGCTCCTGAAGCATTTAATTGTCCATTATGTAGAGTAACTTGAGCAATAACCCCATGAATTATTACTGTACGTACTGTAGCCCGAACCGAAGCACACGGGCCTTACGTGATTAACCCAGGCCTGCAGGAAGCAAATGGCGGTGCTGGGTCTCTAGGCTGGGATCTGTGGTTCTCAAATTCCTGCTGTCCTTTCGAATACTGCAGATATTCTAGACCTGAAGACCTAGGAATTGCTGGCTTCTTTTCACAATGTAAATTACTAAAACAAACAGTACAATATTCACTTTTTATAAATTTTGAAAATTTTGCAATATTTAAAATTTTTACCTTCTTTGTCTTACTTAGTACCGGGTACGTATCTAGAACTGTATATTAAGCTCAACTGGTTAATGGAAAATAGGTACCTCTAGCATTTTCTCCTCTTTGCTAAAATAAGTTCCACTCGTTAACATTTTTCCACATGGGAAGGACATAACGTTTTCATTTTCAGGAGAATCTAAAATTATAGCATTTTAATTTGTTTTAATAATAAAAAAATATATTAATCATTTATGACTTAAATGTTAAAGTTCCCATGTTAGAAACATTTATCTTAAGGGAAAAAAAAAAAATCAAGATGAACCGACTGAACTTAAATTTTTCCCCTAACAGTCTTTCCTATGGAGCATGATATTTTTAGTTGAAAGGTATACTTCCCACCGATTATGTTAAAGTAATTTTGAAATGCAGCCATCTAGCTGACAGAACAAACAGCTGTGAAAATGAGACCTGGAGGTTTATGCAAATAGGAAATTTCTGAATTAATTTTCCTCATAGAACAGACTGTCAAGTTTCTGGGAGTATTTATGCCCTATTTCTTAATTAGTGATTTTGCTAATGTCAGTCATATTAAATTTTCATGATGTAAATGATGCAGTTCATTGGCAAATACATGCTATAAAATTGCAGATGAAAGTTGACATTCTACTTTTGGTGCAATAAAGATCTCGTAACATGTACAGAAGAAACAGGGCTCCTGAAAACACAGCTGTGTGCCCTGTGGTTAAGCAAGTGGAGGATTTATTAAGAAAACTTCTGTAACTAAAGTACCATGGAGTCTACGTAGGAAACTTCAGTGTTTTCCGACCATTGGTTTGTAGAACAATGTTGAAGAACAAGATTTTTGGGGGGCGCCTGGGTGTCTCAGTTGGTTAGGCATCCAACTTCGGCTCAGGTCATGATCTCACGGTTCATGAGTTCAAGCCCCGCATTGGGCTCTGTGCTGACAGCTAGGAGCCTGGAGCCTGCTTCGGATTCTGTGTCTCCCTCCCTCTCTGCCCTTCCCTGCTCATGCTCGGTCTCTCTCTCTATTTTTCTCTCTTTCTCAAGAATAAACGTTAAAAAATTTTTTTATAAAAAAAAAGAACAAGGTTTTTCTATTTGGCTTCAAACAGAAAGCAACTCCGGTCAGAAAGAGATTAGAGGTTTGCATTAAACAAACACAAACAATAACCCTACACCTTAGAAATGGGGTGTGCCATTGTTCGCTCTCTTCGAATGGGCTTTGATTGCTCATTTTTCTTCACGTCCACAAATAACGAGATGGCTTTATCGCAAATTATATTGTCTGCTCTTTTCTACCACACACATAAATTTCCAAGTCTTGCTTCTAATCTGATAGTGCTTATTTAGTACTAGAATACCTTGAAAATAGATTTGATAGCTGTTTACAAATAAATGTTTAATTGAAATGATTTGACGTTAATAAAGCAGATTTTACAAGTCATGAATTAAAATTAGTCTTATTATATGACTAAAATCAGTCTTACAGAACTTTTATATCTCTGGTAAGAGTAGATATATAAAGGGATGTATTATATTCTACCATTTGTTTCTGGGCATATACATGTATTTGAAATAAAATTGAACCCAGTTACAAATCTAGTTTTTATTATGCTTTTTTGCTTAATATTTTATCACCGCCATTAGTGTCACCCATGGGTTCCTCATAAGTTAGGCTGTAAAAATACAGTTTTGATAACTGTATGATATGTCACCACATTTAAAATTTATTTTGACTTTCCATGATGGTTGGACATTAAAGTTGTCTCAAACTTGCCACAATATTAAATAATGCCATGAAGAGCGTTTGTTGAAGAGCAGTCTTTGTGTGCATCTCTGGTTATTTTCTTGGAGTAGATGTCTAGAAATGCAACCAGTGTATCAAAGAGTAAAAATGCTTTTTAGTGTCTTCATATATAATGAAAAACGGATTCTCAGAAAGGTTACACAAACATTCGCTGCCATGGGCAATGTGCGAGAGGGCTTTCTGCCAGCGGTGCACGTAATCACTAGCCAGAAAGTAAAAATTACAAATAGATCTTGTCCATTCAACACTTTCTGACACGCATTATAAATTAAGGTTGTAGCTTCATGTTTTCCTTTGATCTTAAAAATTATTTAGAGTGGTTATTTTCAACTTGTTTGAAAAGTCAAATTTGTTCTTTTAGGCCTAGAAATTTCCTGACCATCAAGAAAGATGAAAGACAATGCTTTCTCTTTGTTTTCTACATTTTCACACTTCACATCTCCTTGCTCTGATTCATCAGGAAGATATTTTGATACGTAGAATGAGGAGACTCTGGTATCCCCCACATTGCTTGTTTGAGAACAATTTGTCTCTTAGTAACTAATTGTGATGCTTTCTTTGCCAAATGTTGTTTAATGCATGTTTGTCCACTCATGTATATGTTAACCCTAAATCACATTCTATGATTGTAGCCTTGTACATTTTCTTGTTAGTTCTTACCAATTTTTTGATGATGCTCCCTACTGCTTTTTTTAATAACATCTATAATATGGGGGAAATACTTCCCTAGTGGGTTGTTTTGGGGATCACATTAGATATATATGGATATCTATGTGTGTGTGTGTGCGTGTGTGTGTGTATATATATATATATATATTTATATATATATATATATATATATATATATATATATATATACACTTCTCTTTCTACCTATGAAAAGTCCTTATTATGAGGGCCTCACATAAAACGTCTCATATATAGTAATTATTACTATTGATAATAATGACTCTTGGGGAAATGTCTTTCTTGACCTAGTTAGGAATAATTATGCTTCTTTTGTTTTTGCCTCATAATCATTTCTCATCTAAGTCTGCATTTGCTAGATAAACTGGAGTCCCCCTAGTGCCTGACCTCCAGCAAACATGCATGTCCTCATGGTGCACTTTTGTGTTTTGAATTTTGTTTTTGCATTCATTATAATTTCAATTTTGTTTTCCCTTTAGATTAATTCCCTTAAGTTTTGCTTAAATTTATTGCTTAAATATTATATTGAATAAATATAAATTAGTAAATTTAGAATCCTTATTGGATAAGGGTTATAGCCTGATCTAATAAAAAGGTCTTCCCCCCAAAAGTGTCCATCTGGGACTCGGGCTTGGACTCTAAGGATGCCTTACTCCAGGAATAGTTCTGACAACCGCAGATCGGTGGACCATTGGTGGCACTACACAACAGGAAAAGACAGCTGTCTCTGTGTGATTCGTGCTGCATTAAAACTGCCCTTTAAAAGGAAGTGCACCAGATATTATTTCATCACTGTGCCAATGATGAATTGCCACACACACAAAAAAAACATTCAACTAGAAGCCGAGAAAAAAAAAAACCACAAAATCAAAACCTAAACCCTCTGATTTTAGAGTAGGAAGGAAGTAAAATTAATTTTAAAACTTTTTTGGGGGGAGATGGTGATGTTAAGCTATATCACTAAATTACTTTAATTTTTTAAAAATTTTTTAACGTTTTTATTTATTATTGAGAGACAGAGAGAGACAGAGCATGAGCAAGGGAGGGGCAGAGAGAGGAGGAGACACAGAATCTGAAGCAGGCTCCAGGCTCTGAGCTGTCAGCACAGAGCTGAATGTGAGGTTCGAACTCACAAACTGCTAGGTCATGACCAGAGCCAAAGTCGGACGCATAACCGACTGAGCCACCCAGGTGCCCCTGAATTACTTTAAGTTTTAAAACAAGGTGCTAGTTTCTATCACGGAGCCAGATCCAGACATGGATGAAAGCCTTGGATGACCTAAAGCCTTTGATGGGACCAACTTTAAGAGACTATAGAAGATTTGACACAGTAATGGCCACGTAGAAAAAATGAAAATTACCTCTCCTCCTGCCCTGATGCTGCTGCAATTCCCTCAATCATAAATTTTCGTCTTTGGTCAATAAAAATGAATTTTGTTCAGTGAAAATACCTCCTCAGAGAAATAACATTTCTTCCAGTGTAACTTTCCTTAAAATAGATCGTCTGCTATTCTTCAGGAAGAAAGTAAGAAAGCGAGAGTGAAATCCTCAACAGCTCCCCTCTGTCATCATCCCAACCTCTGAAAACACCCTGTTAGCTGGCTCCAGACCAACACTGCAGTTCCTTTCTCCTCTGTCCCCCCATGCCCTGTGATTCTGCAGGCCTCTGATTTACTCATTCTGTCTCCCTGATATGGGATATTTTCATCTAATGCCACTACCCAAATTCTTATCCGTGGAAACCACATGTACCCCTGAAGACCACTCTTCATAGAGCTTTGGAAGCAACCCTTCCTCTTATTAAAACAAGGTGATGTTGGGGGGGCCTGAGTGGCTCACTCGGTTAAGCGTCTGACTTCAGCTCAGGTCATGATCTCACCACTCTGTGAGTTGGAGCCCCGCATTAGGCTCTGTGCTGGCAGCTCGGAACCTGGAGTTTGCTTCGGTTTCTGTGTCTCCCTCTCTCTCTGCTCCTCTCTCGCTCTCAAAAAAGAGTAAACATTAAAAAAATTAAAAAAAAAAAACAAAACAAGGTGATTTTTGGAAGTTCTGTGCTTGCCAAATAGTAGGTTCCCAGAATTTTAAAATATTCTCTAGATAATCTTTGATGTTCACCTTTTGGCTTATTTGAGTTCTTTCTTTTGTGTCTACTATGGGATGAGTTGACTTCTTCCTTACACTCTTGACTATGTTACAAGTCAAAGAGGGCAGCTGGTATGTTTGTTCATGTGTGTATGCCTCATGGTTCCATCATATGGACAATGTGAGCTGAATTACAAACAGCAACAGAACACATATGCAATTTAGTTCGTCTTCATTGTGAATGGATGTATCTGATATTTTGTGGAAAGTGGATTTCAATGGTGTAGCAGATTAAGGGAGCATAACGTGAGATTATGAATATCAATAACTAAATTGCAACTAAATTCAAACAAATATGAGGCTTCAGATGGTGAAGGCAGATGTAGGGATGGCTTGGCCTCAGCGTGTATCTGTGGAAAAAAAAGAAACCTATCCATCTGAAAGACAGTCACTGGAGTGGGGTTTTTTAATTCTCAGAAACATATTAGTGAGTCTCAATGTCTGATCATATATGGAAAAAAAAACTGATTAGCCCTCCCTCCCCAAATTCTGTATAAAATGCAACAAGCATCCTTTTAAAGGCCTAGTTATGATCCCAAGACAATAACTGAAACCCTAGGACCAAAAACTAATAAGCAGTTTGGTTCAAAAAAAGAGACCATCCTAGGGGATTTACTGTCTCTGGCAGACTTTGGTTTTTCATGTGCTGTCAGGCACCAAGGGCAAAGTCACAGGCCCTTGAAAGATGGAGGCTGCTAACAGATACTTGAGTGAGGCTGGATATTCACTGGACTTCACCAGAGACTGACAAAAAAAAATAAAAAATCCATTGAAAAGGAGCCTGTGTGTCTTGAGCTGGGTATACACCTGTGGAATCCTATTATGACATAGCCAGCACAGCACAACCACGGGGAATGGACAGACTAGTCAATAAACGGTACTGGGACAATGGGTTATCCAATGGAAATAAAATAAGATCACTCCGTGTCTCACAGCAACCACAAAAATCAATTCAGGTTAAATGAAGAGCTAAACGTTGAAAGTAACACACAGCCTGACAAGACCAAGTATAGCTGAGTTGTGAAGCAGAGAACATTCCTATGTACTGCTGATAGCAGATACACTGGGGAAATTGCGTTGGAATGCAAGTTTATCAATACCTGCTGAAGTTGAGGTATCTTTATTCTAAGACTCAGCAATTCTATTCCTAGCTACATACCTTAAAAACACGGTCACATGTGCACGAGCTAATTTGCAATGCTCAGAGCAGCACCACTTGGAATTACAAAATATTAGAAACATCCAGAACCTGCATGCGGTCGTTTTCTATTTCTGTGTTACAAATTATCACAAAGTTAGCACCTTAAAACAATATTCATTTCCTACGTAGTTTCCATAGGTTAGAGATGTGGGCACACATCCTCTGCTCAGAATCTCAGAGGTTGAAATCAAGGTGTGGGCTGGGCTGTAGTCCCATTTGGAGCTTCATTCAGATTGTTACTAGAATTCAGTTCCTATGGTTGTAGGACTGAGGATCCTCCCTTCTCAAAGCACAGGGCCTCTAAAGGCCACTGGCAGGTCCTAACCACATGGTCCTTTAACGTGACTGCTTATTTCTTCAAAGCCAACAGGAGACACTTGCTTCAACTGCTTCTTGAAAAGAGCCTGAATGGGTCAGGCACACCCAAGACAAGCTCCTTTTTGATGGATTCCAAGTTAACAGATGAATAGCCTATTCACAAATGTGAAATTCCATCCTATTCACAAGCCCTGCCCAAACCCATGAGGAATTCACCTACCACACAGGAGAATGGGAAAACAAATTGTCAAGTGTTTATATGAATAGTGCATTATAAATGTAATGCAATATACAGTTGCATATTATACTGCAAGGAAAATAAAATACAGTTACATGAACTCATTGGTAAATCTCACAATCATTGGTAAATCTTAGTGTTAAGCAAAAAAAAGCAATTAACACAAGAAACAGTACAGTATGAGACCATATAAGGCAGGTTTAGATATACAAAAAGATATGCGATTTTCAGTTGATGCTTCTTTATGCATGAAAAGCATAAAGGAATGCACTATGAGCATAAACACCAAATTCAGAAAAGTGTTTCTCCATGGGCTTGGAAGGGAGCGATGAAGAGGAGGCACTCAAGGACTTTAGATCCACTCCTGATGTGCTGGTATGTGTGTATGGCCACAGAAGAATACATTTTATTATTCTTTGCATGTCTGAAATAGTTCATGAAAAAATACATAAGAAAAGAAAACAAATGAATAAAGACTGAACTAATCATTCTACTTTCGAAGACAAAATATATCTTGACTTGTTTGGTTTCGGCTTAGGTCATGATCTCATGCTTGGTGAGATCAAACTCCAGGTCAGACTCTACACTGTCAATACGGAGGCTGCTTCAGATTCTCTCTCTCTCTCTCTCTCTCTGCCCCTTCTCTGCACACTTGCATGTGCTCTTACTCTCAAATAAATAAACTTAAAAAAAATACATATATATATATATATATATATATATATATATATACCTTGACTTTATTAGAAATGTAGTCAGACTCTCTAACTATATCTGGTAAAAAAAATCCAAAAAAATTAAGAAACAAGTTCCTTATTTACATTTCTCAGTAACTCTTTCAGTACAATTAAAAGCCATTTTGGTGCTGAGAGAGGGAAATTAATTTGTAATTAAGTGTTTATCTCATTTACTGCTTATATTGTATAACTGCGTTGGACATGGTTTTATAAGTGAAAACTCAACAGAGCAAGTCATTCGCATTTAGAGAATGCAGATTAAGAAAACATATGAAATGCATGATATTAAAATTCAGGTATCTGTTCTCATGGAGGGTACTGTATTGCTTCTGAATAAAACCTCCCCATTGGAGGAAGTGAGGAACAAATGAGGCCCATGGATTATTACTTAAGTGAGTTTAGAAGGAATAAAGATGTTGAGTTGGTGAAAGACGTACAGTGGATGTTTACTGCATGTGTTTCAGTAACTTAGAGACAAGTCGTTTTGTACAAGAAGCGGAGAGATGAACTGAACGCAGCCTTAGTGAAATGGTGTGCATAAGCTTTTGTCGGACCTCACTGGGAAATGTACAATTTGTTTTTGTCTTTGTGGAAGAAAGACTGGTGGCTCTTCCCTGTGCCGACTGATCCCTACGACCTGCCCAGTCTGTTCCAGCAGGAAATGTTAATCTAACTGTCCTCCTTCTACCATAAGCTATTAGTCTCAACAACAGTCCAGAACTACAGGATCCTGCTCACCACAGGACTTGATCTTCCCTGGGAATCGTACGTACCAGCAAAGTGTCTGTTTGGTCCAAATTAGAAGATAAAGTTAATGGTGGAGATGACAAGATGGTTTTATTAAATTCTATCAATATCTCCTTGGATCCCAAGGTATCAGCATCAGCATCATGGTAAGTGCTTCGGGAGAGGAAAGGACGGTGTTGCCACACTCAAGACACTTGAGGTCTATAGAAGCAACAGGAGCTTGCGTAAATATTGATGGTGTGTGATAGAAGGAGATGGCTGCTATACATAGAGGGAGAGCAAGTGTCCACTCTGTGCCAGGCCTCATGCTGGCTTCTCTGCAGGTCCTATCTGGACATCTTGTGAAGGAGCTGGAACCCAGGTGCTTCTGGTGAGAGAAATTAAACGCCAGCCCTCCTCCTACCACACATCTATTTACATGCCCACAGGGCATATAAAAGTTTTGGAGATGTGAGATGTGAGAGAGAAAAATCTTGTCCGCACTCTGGGTCCGACCACTGTAGTTGTCTTGTGGTTGTTTCTCCAACAGCCATCCCTTCCCACGTGATCCGCCTAAGCCGATTCTCTTGGCTTAGCCATCTTGCCAATGATTCGTTTAGGAATGACCAAGTTGCCCAATCCTGCAAGGGCGATAGTGCGTATGCTGGGGGAAGTAGAAAACGGTACTGGGAAAGATGCCCTTGCTCTAGAGAAGGAGACTTGGATGAAGATGACCCTCTTCTTCCTCAAGATTTTATCACAAATTCTGGAAATGTTGCATCCATATTGCTAACACATGAAGACAACACATGGAGAAAACAACTGCAGTAGTGTTCTTGGGCTGATGTAACAGAGTCAAAACCTAAGTGGCTTAAAACAAGGGAATTTATTAACTTACAGCTCAGCTGTCTGAATTCAATGTGTTGGCAGGACTAGGCTCCCTCTGAAGGATTCTCCCAACTTTTTCTAGCTTCATGTGTTTTCCAGCAATCCTTGGAGGTCCTTGGTTTGTAGATGCCGCTCCATTCACATGGCTGTCTTCTCCACAGGTGTCTTCACATCATTTCCCCTCTGTATATGTCTGTGTCCGAACCTCCTCTTTTTGTAGAATATCAGTCATAATGGATTAGGGCCCAACATAATGACCTCATGTTAACTTAATCACCTCTATTTCCAAAGAAGATAGTATTTTGGGGTACTTCAACATACCTTTTTGGGACACATAATTCAGCCCACAATAGAATTTCAGTAAAGATTCAGAGTCTTGGCTTTCTGGTCTACCTAATCTGGAGTTTTGTGAGAAATTTTCTAATTGTTCAAGTCGATTGGGTCAAAATTTCTGCTGTTTCCTGCCAAAGAATTCTGAGAGAATTATGCAGACATTTCAGAGAGGATAATGGTTAGGGAGATGGAGAGCAAAGAGGTTCTTGGAGGAGGGGGACAGCAGTGGAAGAAAGAATCTGAGATGTTGAGCCTGATCCCTGTGGAGGAATCATAGAGGTTTGCGTTGGTCTGGCATTGTTATTCATTCCTCAATGAAAACCTATTCGCTAGGAAGTGTTGTGCTAAGTATGGAGAATTTAATGAGCAAGACAGATGCCCTCTGTCTTTGAAAGATGTGATGGGGGAAATGCTGAAATATGAGCCTGACGAGGTAACTGGGGATGGAGAAGAGAAGATACTGAAAACTATATGAAAATGTGTGGTATTTTGAGGTAAAGGAGGACCTTGAAACATTTTAAACAGGAGAGTGCCAGGAGACAGTTACTTTTTGCTACAAACGGAGAATGGGTTGAGAAGTGGCCGACTGAGGCAGAGACCCATTACGGAACTTGTGGAATAATGCAAGTGAAAATCCTTTAGGAACTCTCCACATGTTTCAGGAAGCAGCTGGGGTCCTTCAGTGTGGCCGAAGCTCTGTCAGAGGGTCAGTGCAGTGGGCAATCACTTCATGGGCCCAGGCTGTTGTTTTTGGAATTCACATGTTCCTGTCAGGTCCTCTTAGAGGGTTTCACAGTAGACTGCTGAGCCCAAGATACAATCAAGTCCAATCAAACAGTGTTTAATTTCATATCCAGTCCTATTTCCCTAGAAAGAATATGCCACCTGGATGACTGGGTCAAGATCCGGTTCACCAAAGAGCCACAGAAAAATTCTTTCCTGGGCACAAAGACTGAAGCTGCTTTGCCCGGTCAGACTGGCCCTGCCTCTGTTGGACTCCTTCAAGACTCCTTCTCCCAGTTTCTCTCACGGGTGCACATAGTTTATTCTGTATTTCACAGCTCTAAGTACGTATAAGAAAAATCACATGATGTATCCCAAAGTATAATAGGAACTTGAAGACTCAGCACTTGTTTCTATTATCTTTACTTGAGTCTGTCCTGGCCATGTTGGAGGCTGGCGCCTGCCAACCATATCCTGTGCACTTTGGCTAACACCATAATGAACCAACCTACCACAACACCCAACCCCCGGATAATGATGGAGATGTCCTACAAGAAGGGAAGGGAGTAAGACCCACGGATGAGTGTCTGAACAGAAATCTAGCATCGACTGTCATGTGTTTTAAACTGTTTTTTCTGATAATTTCCTGTCAGGCAAGTGGCACCAACGGAGAGTGGTTTATGTGACTGGGAATGATAATGACTACTTTTTGTAGCTGCGATGTTTTTAACATTTCTTGCGAAATTTGATTATTTTTCAGGGATTTAATGCATAATGCGTTCATGTGCAAGAAAAATTCTACTCCTAGTCATTTCACACATTTAGGCTGTCAACGCTGTCAGCTGCGGAATCACTGATTAGGGGCCCCATAGCTGCCTGGCTGCTTTCATTAAGATGGTCAAAGTAATCAGGCAGAAAGGTACAATTGAGTAATTGGAGACCTGAAAACGTAATGTTACTTGATTACTATTATGGCTGGAAAATAGAGCAAATCCCAAGGGGCTAAGGTGAGTGGCTGAAGCAGCCTGTTCTCTACAGAATCTAATATACTGACTTCAAATACATTTTATTATACAGAATATAACATTTAAAAATGCTTTCTAAGAATTGGATTGTTTTTGTATATTTTATACAAAATATATATGTATTGTATATTATTAAATCCACATAACGGAATGAGGAAAATACTATTGTTACCTAGATTTTAGATGTGAAAAAATAAAAGCTTAATGACTAGTTTGTCTAGTGTTACATAGATAAAAAGTGATGGAGAAGTGATAAGAAATCAGATCTATACGACAAGAAGTCCAGACTCTTATCTGTGCTGCCTTCTTATTATATTCAAAAATTCTTGAAAATACCTAAAATTTCTTTCTTTTCTTTCTTTTTTTTTTTTTTTTGGTAGCTCATTTAGTAGCAGAAATTCAATCTGACCTAAGACTTATTTACTGTCCTTATTTATCCTTCTTTGTCCAAAGGCTGGTGTTTTGCTAAAGAAACATTTGTGTATTGATTACAGAGTGCCGACTCAAACAAATTAGACCAAGAACGGGGTGATATCACTCTTGTAATATCTGGAACATTCTGAACTCCAAAAGCCATCTGGCTCCAAGAGGCTTCGGGTAGGAGATATAAAATCAGCGACACGAGATTAGAGGAGAGAGTAAAGATGAAGATAAGATTTGAAGTTAAGAGAAGACTGTGTACATAAAGAAGGGGGCTGGGGATGGTTTTCTTTTTAGGATCCCCTGTTCCTAGAACAACGGCTGGCCCTAAGTGGGCCTTCGATACTGTGTGCTGGGTTAACCTGGGCTCAGAGATGGACTGTGGCAATGACAGTCTCCGTGTCATTCTGAACCATGGCGCTCTACAATTTTCATTTCCCCAGTGAAGGGGGAAGAGAAGGTGGGCTTAGTGACATCTCTTTGCCTACATGCCCCCACCCCTGAAGAAGAGCTGAGGCTCTTGTTGAAGAGTCTGGCTCCAGGGCAGTAACATCCTCTGTGGCCCGACCCCAGGCACCGGAGAGGCTTTGCCCGGCAGGCTCGTGCGCGGGGTAGGCCACCATCCCCACACCATGTCTGGTGCACGGTCTGTCTCTGAGGGGGTACAGACAGAAACTCGGCGCCCCCCGACTCCAGGCGGCCATGCCCTTGGGCACAGGCACATTCCTAGCCTGGGTGCTTCTGTTCTGAGGGCGCATCATCCGGGGGCCTCGGCTGAGGCGCTTCTCCCTATTCCTCCTGCCACTCTACACTCACCCACCTGACACTCACCCAGTGTTGCTCCGTGTGGAAAATGGAATTCTGGGAGCCAGAGCCTATTTCTCTGCCTGTTGCTGGTACTGCGGTAGTAAGAGAATAGAGACTCACTGTGACTCTCAGTTGGGCTTGCTGTCCTACGTCACCACCTCCACGCAGGACAGGTCAACACTTGACTAAGAGCAACCCTCGTGCCTGTGCTCTGGAGGCCCCTTCAGGAACCTTTTGCTATTGTCCTCTGTGTCTCCTACAGCTTCCGCCTCACCTTCTACTTGCTCGTTCTCAACGAACATTTAAATACAACCACACTTTCACCCAACTTAACACTTCCTTGGTCTTAAGTCCTCCTCTCACCATTGGCTTTGCTTTCTCCTTTACATTCTGGAACGCTGTGTTCCTCCTCTTCAATTGTCTATATACAACTGTTCTTTAGCGACTATTTGTTACAAGAAGCTACTTGGATATTTCCATTCCTGGCTACAGACCTTACTTCTGGGTTCCCAGAGCACCTCGCACCTGCTTCTATCATGCTTTGCATTTACTTACTTGGCACCTCCTTCAACTGAGAATTTCTTGAAGACTGGGGACGTAGTTGTGTTTTTGTCCTAAGATCAGCAAAATTGTCTGGCTCTTTATACGCACTCAACAAATGCTTGGCGATGTGTAACACATTTAGCCCAAGATTAAAAAAAAATAACCAGCTGTATCAGTCTACCATTTTGAGTACAGACACCTTTGCCTTCAAACCTAATTTTTTTAAATGTTTATTTATCTTTTAAGGGAATGAGCATGAGCAGAGGAGGGGTGGAGAGACGGGGGACAGAGGATCTGAAGTGGGCTCTGTGCTAATAGCAGTGAGCCCAATGGGGGCTCGAACTCGCAAACCATGAGATCATGACCTGAGTTGAAGTTGAACGTTCAACGAAATGAGCCACCTAGATGCCCCAAAAAGCTTATTAAAAAAAAAAGAATTATATGCTGTCGTTACCCCAAGATTATTCTTCCCATATAATAGACTATTTCAGCTTATGGTGAAAAAATACATATTTTTTGTCTCGGTCATTATGGTTTTTCATGTTTCTAAATCCACATGGAATTAAATTTCAGAATCTTTGATTAGGGGTTATATTTTCTACATGAGTTCTGTGTATGAATTGATTGATTTTTAACTTCCTTTTCTAGCCTAAGTGAGGACCTGATGATAATGCAGAAGCATGAACTAGAGAATCTTCCAAAGACATTTAAAATCTGAAGAATTTACGAAATTTCTTACATAAATCCTTCTTCTAGATTATGCTTGACATAAAAATAAATAAACTGTAGGGGCACCTGGGTGGCTCAGTGGGTTAATGAGCGTCCGACTTCGGCTCAGGTCATGATCTCACAGTCTGTGAATCTGAGTCCCACATTGAACTCTGTGCCAACAGCTCAGAGCCTGGAGCCTGCTTCGGATTCTGTGTCTCCCTCTCTCTCTGCCCCTTCCCCGTTCTCACTCTGTTTCTCTCTCTCAAAAATAAATAATAAACATTAAAACCATAAAAAATAATTTATGTCTGTAAAGCAGATTTTGAAATGTTAACTTTCATAGACACAAAAAAAAACTAACTTCAAGATTCTGCGAGGGGCTCAGTAGGTTACATGTCTGACTTTGTTTTGGCTCAGGTCATGGTCTCTCAATATCGTGAGTTCAAGCCTCACGTCAGGCTCTATGCTGACAGCGTGGAGCCTGCTTGGGATTCTCTCTTTCTCCTTCTCTCTCTCCATCTCCCACTCATGCTCTCTGTGTCTCTCAAAATAAATAAATAAACTTTAAAAAAAAAGATTCTGCTATATTTTCATCTATAGGTGCTAAGAACTCTAGCTTTCATCTGGACTGGTTTTAGCACCTCAGTTTATTAGACTATTTCCAGAATTCTACAATTGATGTATAACCTAACAATGTTGAAAATGCACTCAAAAACCTGCACCCTGCAAAAGAGACCATTTTAAATATTAAAACTGAATTATTCCAAGTTATCAAAAATACGGCAGTATTTTTGATCCACTGTTAAAGGCAAATTATTTTGATGTTAACCATTATTACTGAAGTAGGAATGATGAATTAAATTGACTGCATTTTTTAATTCTTACCCTTGGAAATGTTGTAAACCTGTCCAGTTCTTCGACAAAGCAGAACATCTGCAGGCTAATTGCTGACATAACAATCAAGAGGCTGGCAGTAAATACAACCAAACTCCCAAGCTTTTTTCCAGGACCAAATATCTTGTACACGAAGTCTTCTAATGCAGGTGAAATCTTAATCAGCCGAACTACCCGAAGAACCTGTTGTGGGAGAGAAAAACATATGTACTCGATCATTTATTTACACTGAATCCTAAACAAGTTCACACTAAAACCTCATTTTTCACAGTACTTCATAAAATCACACTTTTTTATGTGAGTAGCTACAGATAAAAACTAACGCTACAATATCTAAGATCTCAGTGTAGCTCAGTGCCTGCCTTCCTGCCTTTTAGCCAGAACTCAATAAATTCTGAATGAATGACGGAAAATGGTGATAAGAAAAGCTTTTTCACATATGATGTGATAATTCAAAGTGCTATTAATTTTCTTCCTATTTTAGAGAAAGAGAGAGCGCACGCGAGCTGGGGAGGGGCAGAGAGAGAGAATCCCAAGCAGGCTCTGGGCTGTCAGTGCAGAGCCCAAGGTGGGGTTCCATTTCACAAACTGCGAGATCATGACCTGAGCCAAGATTAAGAGTCAGATGCTTAGCCATCCAGGCACGCCTAAAAGTGCTATTAACTAATACGTATTGTTGAAACAAAATTGATATTTTTCTAATGTTCAAATGTAGAAGAAAAGGTTTAATTCAATATTAGCTATGATGTCTCATAAAACAAATCTTCCTATGTATTATTGTACATATAGACTTTTTAAAAAGAATCTACTATCAGAGAGTCTTTACTTATGCCTGAGAGTGATACCGTAATATCCATTCTATCCTCTCTTCAACTAATAGAACTCTCAGAATTTTAGCCCAGCAGGTGGCTAGCCGGGACTATAGACCACATTTTCCAGCCCCACTTAGAGCTAGATTGTGGCCAGTGGACTAGGTTCAGATTTAAGGAACAGGAAAAGAAGTAGTTTTTGCAACTTGTGGCACATTAAATTAAATAAACTTGCCCTGGATACTCTTATCCCTTCCTCTGGCAGGGAAATGGGAAACGAATGGAGTAGTTCCTTTAGACCAGAAATGGACAGAAGCTTGTATAGAAGTTGACAGATTCAGTCTACCCCTCTAGGCTGGCTTCCCACATGGCTTTGTGGAACAGAACCACCGACTTCCCCTGGACACCCGCCAGCTACTGGAGAGAGACAAACTCTTGTTTACATAAGACTTGTATTTTTAGATCTTTGTTGTATCTAAATACACACACGCATATTCAGATGTTTTGCATGTATATAAATACAATTCTCCATAGCTTATTAATTGATTCAGTTGCTCTTCGCTTTGACAAATACTGATTAATTATTATGTGCCAAACATTGTGTTGGACAAGTAAGACTCAATGTCTATAAATTACAGAGGGAGTATAATAAAAAGGCATAGCTCTTAAGGGCATATTTATAAGATTAAATGTATAATTTAGTATGTAATTGAAAGTTGAAATATAAAACAAGGAAACACAGCATTTTTTGATTGAGTCTAAGATGTCAACATTTTTATATGTGCCTCTGAAAAAGAAAAAGTGCTTCCAATTAAAGAATGGCATACCGCCGATTGTAAGACAGATCCCAGATTTAGAGATAGGCAATCGGAAACAGGAAAACTATGGTCTTGGCACAAATAAACTATGGTACGTAGAAAGGTTGTCCAAGGTGATTCGAAAGAGCTTACGGTGACTGTGAAGTCTTCTTAGGAGAAGAAAATGCATACTCTATTTTCAATAGAGTAAGAATAGGAAATGCTTTTAAAACCTAGCTTTTAGGGGCGCCTGGGTGGCTCAGTCAGCTGATGGTCTGACTTCGGCTCAGGTCATGATCTCACGGTTCATGGGTTTGAGTCCCGTGTCGGGCTCTGTGCTGACAGCTCGGAGCCTGGAGCCTGCTTCAGATTCTGTATCTCCCTCTCTCTCTGCCCCTCCCCTGCTCATTCTCTCTCTCTCTCTCTCTCTCTCTCTCTCTCTCGATCTTAAAAAATTAAAAAAATTAAAGAAATTTTTAAACCTAGATTTAATTTTTACACATATAAAATAATATATGTTTGGATTTCTCCAGCATCCCTAGCTTCCTACTGTTCCTGATTTTCCTTTGGCAAATCATTCCTGTTCCACTCTTGGTCCATGAGGACCAGAAGGGACTCTGTGATGCCCATGATCCAGGTCGAGAAGGAGTATTCACAATGACCTGAGTCCTCCTCAGAACTTTTATTGGACCAGTAAGAGGTGGGCCAGTCGGCATTCCCAGTCGGCATGATGTGAGCACCACAGAAACCTTGAGCTCTAGGAGCCATCTTTGCCACTACACGACATGGAGCAAAGCTAGCTTAGGAAGGATACTGATACAGAAGCAAAGTGAGTGAGGAAATAGACTGAGTCCCTGCGATACCATTTTAGCCTCTGCATCATGCCGTCCTTGAAACCATTTTTACTTCCTTGGACTTTCAATTAACAGGACATCTTGAGGTGCACCTTATCCTTCCTATTGTCTACAGAATCCAAATGTAGCCACATGACTAGTAAACTAACGGACACACATTTAAAGAAGTTGAGAAAATGTATATTTTCTTGTTGCTAATTTTAATTCCTTCTTGCTATACCAAAAAAAGAAAATTTATGTGAAAAATCATGTTATTCCGAGTAAGCATCATACTATATACATGGTTAAGCCACCAGTTTTCTGCTAGAATTTACGCATATTCCCAAATCAGAACATATTACACTCAGGCCATCTTTCCAAATAACAAGCGAATAGCTTTATCATAAGAGCTATTAAAATATCAGCAGTCATATTAATATCCAGAATAATAATATGGAAAGATTTCACATTCTTATCAGATTTGTTATCCTCAAATATAAATGATTCAGTATCTAATTGTTAATAGCTGAGGCCAGTCAAGTTTACAGGAACAATTTAACTGGCTTGTAGCTCAGCTTTTAATACAGTGTGTTTTCTCTACTTGTATTAAAATCATAATTAAAAGATTCTATAAGTAATTTTGTATCCTATCCCAAATTCTAATAAAATAGCCTGTGCACATCTGTGCAATTTTGATAAATTAATATTTCATTAGTTGGAAGAAGCAGAACCTGACATGATTCCTACATGGCCTATTTGATCAGCATTTTCAAAGGGGAAAGCTGGCATCCTTGGAAAGGCAAAGTCCTTATCAGTGACTCTAGTTCCGCCTTTTCATCTATTTGGGGATAAATATGCTTTTCACTCTGTTTATCCAATAAGGCCTTTTGATTTGCTGTTTCCACAGACACGAACTAAAGTAAACCATATTCTCAAAGATAAACATGGCCGAACCTTTTGTGGCTATTTCCAAAGCACATTTCCCTGGTCACATTTCTAAGTCTGTCTCTTCAAGATCACTCTTCTAATTACAAGTGAGATACTTTAGAAACCGTATGGCTAAGAATATGGACATGAAATTAAATTTCGTAGGAATGAGTTTCCATCACATGTTAGTTATGTGGTCTTGGGCAAGTTATTAATGTCTTAGGCGTTCAGTTTGCATGGATACTCTCTGTCTCGCAGGACTGTGGTGACTAACCAATAGCACGAGGCACTCAGCACAGTGCCTGGCACATAGAAAACGCACATTAAATTCCAGCCGATGTCATCGTGATTATCTGTGTACGACAATGCCATAGCATTTTATAAAACTCCATGCCTTCCTACAAGACAACGGTGCCCTATGCTCGTTCCAGTCCAGCCACGCTGGCCTTCGTGCCATTTTCTGAACACAGCAGGCATGTTCCCGCCCCAGGACAGTTGCCCTGTGGTTCTCTTGGCTTGCCCCTTCATTTCACTCAGTCTCTGCCCAAAAGCAACTTCTTCGGAGAGGGCTGCCATGAGAAACCTATCTAACATGGCACCCCACCCTCAACCCCCATCCTTTTTACCCTTGTTTCTCCTTCATAGCATTTCCAGCACTTCATCCCACATTCTTTTGTGTCCTTGTTTGAGAACTGTTTGCCCTCTAGAATGTAAGTTCACTGAGGCGGGGTTCTTCCCTGCATGTTTACCTTCTGTCCTCTGTATCTGGAACAGTGCCTGGCACATAGTAGGTGCTCAGTAAATATCATTTGAATAAATAGATGAAGAATATCAATGACTTCTCTCAGAGATAACTGATGTTAAAAAGGGGGTCACTTTGTACTAAACTGTTGACTTCACTTAAATATGAAAATATGAAACTCACTAAGGGAAGCCAGGCCGCCAACATGCTGAGGAAAGGCCAAGTCAGGTGAGAAATGTGAGGACCCATAGGGAGATCAAAGTGGACCCACGAAGAGCCAATCTGCTCAGGACAGTCAGTTCTTATATTTGAATTTGCAAAAATCCTTGTGACACTTAAGCTTCCCCAGAGATGTATAAAACGATAACTTTAAAATGGTAAATATTTGAGGAATAGCTTAGCGAGTCATCATTTTTTCCCTCATAAACAATTCTCGAATAAATATCTTTGTATTCAACATTTTAATCTATTTCTAACTTTTCACTAAAAAATTATCTGTGAGAAACTATAGGAATTTTTAAGGCCCTTAACATATTTTGTATATGTACCCTTGCTGAAATAGGGACCAATGTTTTCCTTAATTTGGTTGCCTAATAGGTTTGTAAAAGATATTTTGTTTTGATTATCAAGCATATTCCCTAAAATTACATATAATAATTCTCAAATGTTGATATTAAATACTCATGTTGATTTTGTGAATCGAGACAGCAGCACCCAAGAGCATATGATGGCGTGACTGGGAAGTACATTTTGTATCAAGAGTTTTAAACATGTATGTATCTCTTGCCCCACTCATCTCACTTATTATAACCAAGCCTAAGGATATAACCCAAGGAATGACGAAGGTCTTATGTCCAGAGATGTTGATGTACTGAAAGCTTGATTTCAATATGTTTGGCAGTTATTACTAGAGGCTCAGCTTTTAACCAGCGTGTTTGCGGGATATTTGTTATCATTTATCTGAATTTTATTTTCATGTCCTTTCCCCAGGTATCG
The DNA here is from genome assembly GCA_030068075.1 of Paguma larvata. Classification (NCBI taxonomy): domain Eukaryota; kingdom Metazoa; phylum Chordata; class Mammalia; order Carnivora; family Viverridae; genus Paguma; species Paguma larvata. The sequence goes on along the minus strand of CM057839.1, from coordinate 10,179,284 downwards.
GAAGTATAGAATTTCAGGTTGTAACCTGGCAGCTGAAGTTAAAATTGCTCTGAAAATAACAGCTTTGGAATCTCTAATAAATAAAATCAGTGAAGTTGGAATGCACTTTTTTTCATCTAAGGAGAAAATTTCATCTAAAACATCTCCACTGTGAATTTTCAGAAGCTTTAAAATCAATGTTATAATTTATGAATGCACTATTTTTGGTACTGAAGGTGTCACTGGGCCTATCTCAAGTTTGTGTTTAATATATCATAATTGTATATAACTATTTAATGTATTTATGTGTAGTTATTATAACATAACTGATGTTTTCTCTAGAAAGAAAAAAATTCTACCGACAAACAGACATTATTCATATTACCTGAAAGTACGTGAACTGAGAATGATAGAGATCAGGATACACATGAAGAGTAGTTCCAATTACTAGTAGTAGCTCAAATTTGTGGAGAGATGAGCTAATATATCCAGTAAATCCCAAACACCATATCTTCAGAAGTGCTTCCAAATCAAAAAGTACTGTAAAAGCCACCTGGAGGAACAGAGACCGGGAAATTGGAACTTAAAACCATAATTCATTTCAAAATGCTTCATACATTTGTTAGTGTGTAAATTTCAGCTGCTATTGTATAAAATGAAAAGCCCACAACGATCTAGAATGAGATGTTATTTAAAAAAATGGTTTTGAAAAACACCAACTAGAACGGAGAAGACCAAAAACATCTTAAGCAATCAGTAAAACGTTTTAAAATATTAAATATTTGCAAGTGGTATTATTTCTTTATTATTCACTATTTGATATTATTTAAAAGTCATTGCCAGTTGTTGAATTCTGTATACACAGAAAGGCTCCATTTTTCCATAATTTTATTTTCCAAAGATAGTTTCTATAACACATATGGTATATTGTAAATGGACTCACATCTTACTAAGCATCACCAAACTAAAATAAAAAAGTGTAGACCTCATTTATGTTTTGGGCCACATAAACAAGCAAAGAAATATGGATTCTATATCAAGCATTGTATGTGTGTATATGCACACGCAAATTAATATATTAATATGATTTATGCCTACATTATTAAGAAAATTAACAATGAATATTACTATATTAATAAATTAGTATACCCATTTAACCTATCACATTAATTCTATGAATCTGCTATTACTAAGACCAATATTATAAAATATACTCATAAACACAGGATGCATGTTATTTTTCCTTTCCTTGTCCTATGGATAAGAACACTCATTTTATTAAAAAGTTTAAAACTGGAATTAAAGTGTGTAATATAAAATTAACTTATAATTAAATATGAGCACAAGAGTGGGTATTGGAATTAGTCAAACATATCCCTCTGAGAAGATACCAGATGATTTACTGGAAAATAGGAATAGTGGAGAGCTCCCCTCTCTTATTCTAGGCCAACATAGAGTATCTAAAGGGATTCTTTTTCCTCACTCATATTACATAATAAAGGCCATATATGAAAACTTACAGCTAACATCATACTCAGAGTTGAAAAGGGAGAAATGTCCCCCAAGGACCAGGAACAAAATAAGGATGTCTGCTCTCACCATGTTTATTCAACATAGTACTGGAAGTCCAAGCCACAGTAATCAGACAAGAAAAAGAAATAAAAGGCATCCAAATTGGTAAGGAAGAAGTACTAAGAACTAGAACAAACAATCTTAAAGTTTTTACGGAACAACAAAAGATCCTGAGTTGCCAAAGCAATCTTGAAAAAGAAGAAAATGGGAGGTATCACAATCCCAGATTATAAGATATACCACAAAGTGGTTGTAATCAAGACAGTATCGTACTGGCACAAAAATAAACATACAGACCAATAGAACAGAATAGAGAGTCCAGAAATAAACCCATGATTACATGGTTAATTAATCTGTGAAAAAAGAGGCAAGAATATGCGGTGGGAAAAATACAATCTCTTTTCAAAAATCTCAATTGTGTTAGGAAAGTTTGATAGCTCCCATGTTGGATGCATAAATATCTACAATTGTTATATCTTCTTGTTGGATTATTCCTTTATGATTCTATAGTGTCCTTCTTTGTCTCTTGTTATAGTCTTTGTTTTAAAGTCTATTTTGTTTGACATAAGTACTGCTACCATAACTTTCTTTTCACTTCTATTTGCATGACAAATGCTTTTCTATCCCTTTACTTTCAGTGTTCATATGTCTTTAAGTCTGAAATGAGTCTCTTAGAGGCAACATACAGATGGGTCTAGCCTTTTTATCCATGTCTTTGGATTGGAACATTTAGTCCATTTACATTCAAAGTAATTATTTTTAGGTATGTATTTACTGCCATTTTGTGGCTTGTCTTATGTTTTTTTGGTAGTTATTCTCTGTTCCTTTCTTCCCTTGCTGTCTTCTCTCATAGCTGGCTGGATTTCTTTAGTGACACATGTGGACTCCCATCTCTTTCTTTTTACATAGCTATTACTGGTTTCTGATTTTTGGTTATCATTAGGTTTGTATCTAACATCTTATGCATATAGCAGTCTATATTAAGTTGATGTTGCTTAAATTAGAACCCATTCTTTACTCTGCTTCGTTCCACATTTTTAGGTGTCATACTTTACATCCTTTTATTTTATGAATCCCTTGACTGATTTGTGTAGACTTAATTTTACTGCTTTTGTTCCCCCTACTTTTATTACTCCTACTTAGGGTCTTGTCTTCCATTCAGAGAATCCTTTTTAACATTTCTTGTAGAGCTGGTTTAGCGATCATGAATTCCTTTAACTTTTGTTTGTTTAGGAAACTCTATCTTTCCTTCTATTCTGAATGATAGGCTTATTGGATATAGTATTCTTGGCTATAGGATTTTTCTTTCAGCACTTTAAATATATTAAATTATAATTATATTAAATTATAAAATATAATTTCAGTAAATTATATTACTGAAAAATTTCTGCTGAAAAATCATCTGATATCTTTATGCAGTTTCCCTTGTATGTAACAGTTTTCTTTTGCTGTTTTTATAGAATTCTTTATTTGTCACTACTTTTTGCCATTTTAATTATTATGTGTTTTCATGTGGATCTCCTTGGTTGATTTTGTTTAAGGCTCTCTACCTCATGGATCTAGAGTTCTGTTTCCTCCTCCAAATTTTCAGCTATTTTTTTATTCAAGTAAATTTTCTGCCCCCACTTTCTCTCTTTTCTTCTGGGATCCCTAAAATGCAAATGTTATTATGCTTGATGGTGTCATTGAGTTCCCTAAGTCTATTTTAATTTATTATTATTTTTTCTCTCTCCTGTTCAGCTGATTGCTTTACATTCCTTTCAGGTGGCTGATCCATTCTTCTGCTTCCTCTATTTATTCCATCTAGTGTATTTTTAACTTGAGTTCTTGAGTTCTTCATCTCTGATTCATTCTTTTTATGTTTTCTTTCTCTTTGTCAAGGACCTCCTCACTGAGGTGCTCCACGCTTTTCTCAGTTCCAGTGAGTATCTTTATGACTTTACATTCCTTGTTAGGCATTAGGTATCTCCATTTAATTTAACTCTCTGTAATTTTGTCCTGTCCTTTCATTTGGAACATATTTCTCTGTATCCTCATTTTGTCGAACTCTCGGGGTCTGCGTCTATGTGTTAGGAAAGCCAGCCACATCCCTCTTGGAAATGGTGGCCTTATGAAGTGCCCTGCAGTGCAATGTCCCCTGCTCACCAGAACTTGGTGCTCAAGGGTATCTCCTATTAAGCTGTGTGTGCCCTAGTGTTATAGCTGAGCCTTATTTGCCTTCAGTCTAGTCATCTCCGATTGCTCTCTTTGCCTGTTTTGGGCAGAGTTGGGTCCCTGTGTTGTTATGGGCTAGACTGGTGCCGCCTTGGACTTGAGTCAGACAAGGTTTTGCCAGAGATGCAGTAGCACCAAACTGTAGGGTGCTCCCCCTGTGTTGTCCCCTGAAAAGTTTTCATTGATGGGTAGAACCAGAAGTCAGAGAAGATGTCTGCCCCCAACCCAGTGCTGGTGCCACAGTCCGACTGGTGTGTGTAGTTATCTACCCCTCTCCCTGACCTAAGAGTCACTTTGGGGTGGTGCTGCCCTCTGTTGGGGTTGTTTACATACTGCAAAGCTTGTGGCACTGCTTTGGTTGGGCTCTAGCCAAGAGTGTATTGAAGGGGGCAGGTCTGCAGAAGCATGGAAGGGGCACACTTAGTGAATTAGGTAGAGACTGTTGTCCCTGAGTTGGTTCCCACAGGTATACAAGTGTCTAGGCTGGGGTGTGGGGGAAGGAAATGGCGCCTGCCAGCTCTTTTGTTCTTGAAGTCTCCTAAAGACCCCTGCCCCTCTAACACTTGCTCTGAGATTAGTAAACAAATGTCCCTCCCATAAATCCCAGGTGTTTTTCAAAGTGCTGCTTCTGTGCTGTATCTCCCTGGGGCTGTTTGTTGTGTTGTCCTTTTAAGGGCAGAGAGTCATTTTCCTACTGCCTTCCAGGCCGTCTCAGAGCAGGGCCTGCTGACTTTTAGTTTCAAGTGTTACACGCCCCACTTATTTTAAGAATTCCTGAAATTAGGCCCCTCTGGTTTTCAAAGTCAAATTACAAGGATTCCTCTTCCTTATGTGGACTCCCTGTACCTGGGCTGCCTGGTGTGAGGATCTGTTACTCTTTGCTTTCCATGCCCAGGCATCCCTCCCTCCCGTGAACATCCTCAAGGTTTTTTAGCTCTTGATCATGTCTCTACCCTTCCCACCCTCTTCAATGTGGCCTCTACATTTAGTTGTGGACCCTGTTCTGCCAGTCCTCAGGTTGTTTTCTGGATTATTTACACTGATGTGTGTGTTATCTAGTTGTATCTGTGGGATCAGGTGAGCTTAGGGTACTCCTACTATGCCATCTAACCCAAGAAGTGGGTTATTTAATGTTCAGTGTTTATTTAATTCAACATTTTCTTTACCGATTTATTGAAGAGTGGTACTTCCTTGATAAGGAATCATCAGGAAAAATGGTTAACCATTTTGCTACTTCTAACACTAGACTGCATTAACTATCCTTGTGGAATACCAGTATTTTTTGGGCTTTTATGTCTATGAATAGATTCTCAAAGCTGGCATTGCTGGGGCAAAGGATAGGTTTGCATGTTTGAATTTTAGAAAATATTAAGGGATTTACTTTCAAAATGTTGTAGTAAGTCTTTTGCCTTCCAGCAAGGTAGGAATGGATTTCTTGTCCTAAGTCTGAAGTATCACCAGATGTAGTCAAACTTAATCAAATCTTTGCTTATCTGTTCATATGTGTATTGATTATTTGGATTTTTCTTTTTAAAACAATTTTCCTGTTCATAACCTTGCCAATTTTCTATGGTGGTGTTTTGTCTTTCTTATCAGTTTTTGGAGTTGCTGGTATTAAGGACATTAATCTTTGTCCACTATATGAACTGCAAGTATTTTTTCTCTAGTCATTAGTTTGATTTTTAACTTTGGTGGTATTAGCTCTGCAAGCATTTTAGATTGTCTATGGTCACATATATCTATCTTTATCTTTTTAAAGTTTTTCTTTATATTTTAAAACAAAACTGGACTTTATCATGTCTTCATATAAGAACACACTGCTTTCTGTTTATTTGGACTACGTTCTTTAATAAAAAATTTCCCCCACAAAGATGTTCTTGTTTGCTTGTAGAATTTAATTCTCCGAATTTAATATTCCAATAACTAATTCGAATGCATTTTTTTTTACCTTTTTTACATTTTATTTTAGTTTTTTTTTTTACCATTTCCACCTAGTTAGTTCCAGTGAGAAAAAAGATATTGATTTATCCATATTGATTTTCTGTACCTGCCATACTAGATTCTTCTATTAATTCTAATATTTTAAACAATATCTCCTGGATTTTATAGAAATATGTACATTTCATCTGCAAATGAAGACAAGATTTTTTTCAAGGCTTATTTTAGAGTTTGCATTAATTCATTAGCTATAATGGTACAACTGTGTAGTAATACATTACCCAATAAAGTGGCAAAAAGAAACCATAATGTGCTCCTATTTTCAAAGAAAGTTTCCCAGGATTCATATGTAATGGTTATAGTGGGTTTTGGTAATTAATTGCTACCATGTTTAAGGACTTCCGTTCACTTCCTGTTCTACTTACAGGATTTTAGCTTTTAATTCATTGAGGCCATGGGGTATATCACACAAGTCCTTGATGTTAACTACTTATGTATTTCTGGAATAAATCTTAGATGGTAATGCTAACCTGCTGGATTTTACTGAATAACATTTTATTTATAATATTTGTAGCTATTGTCATATATGAAATTTGTCTATAATTTTACCTGTACTACCATTATCAGGATTTGATTAAGCTTATAGTAGCTTTATCATACTTACTGCGGAGTTTCCCATCTTTTCCATGATGGATAATTTCTTAAATAAAGTAAGAATGATCTCATCTTTGGAATTAGGTACAACCCATGGGAACTCCAACCCCACGGGAGGGCAGGCTTGTGCTGACACATTTACAGTAGCGTTTACTCTTTTTCTATCCATCTGGAGTCAATGTCAAGATTGAAGTTTTCCCCAGCACATCCTTCTGATGGATGGCCTTTTGCCTTTTTTCATTGAAGTACAGACCTCACGTGTCCTATGTTATGTGGGGGCCTCTGTTCTGGCACCTCATGTACACAGCCTCTTCGTCTATACTGGTTATAGCTCTTAAAATGGCAAGTTTTAGGTGACGAGGATATGCAAATGCCTAGAGGGTAGCCACTACACTAGTGTCCATCTTATGTTCTGCACTCAAATCACATGCAAGTTTTTGCCCTTGAGAATATTCCTTAATCTTTTGCATGTTCTGCTTCGCATTTTCAATGTTTATTAGATGCCACTTTTAGTTGTTTCATAGAGCCATGATTCTCGGCCACCTTTTGGGGCCACCTTGTATGTGTTTCCTATAATCAATATACTATTTGAGTTTGTGTTTAAGCATAATTGGATTTTCTGGTGTCTTCTGACAGGAAAATTCAACCTGTATACATTTAACGTATCGAAATTAGACTTGGTCTTCGTTCCAGTTTTTTCGCAAGTCATTGCTATTTCATCTTTTAACTTTGTTTTGTCTTTTCTGACTTGGTCAAACCGTTGCTGATTTCTTTCTCCCCTTGTTAATTTGGACATTCTACCCTGCTTTTCTAATCCCACAGTTCAATTCCCAACTGTCAGAAACCAATCTATCCTTTTTTATTATTGCATCAAAATGAAAGAATCGTAAGCTCCTCTTTCTCCCACACAAATTTGCTTGCTCACCCATCTCTCACGCCCCCACCCCTCCACAAATTTCACATTGTGCTTCTATCACCCCACGCTCCACGGGTGTCATGCCGCTTCCTAAATCCTGCCTTTGCCGAGATTGTTTACACATTTACTTCTAGTTTCTTGAACCATAATTCTTTCTTTTTTTTTTTTCTTCAAAGATTCTTATTTGGCATTTTTAAAAAAAAAATCACCTTTCATTTGGATCCAATACCCACCTCTTTTCTTTCCTTGTCAGCTTCTGTTCTGATCTACTTCTCCTTTTCTATTTCTCTGATATACTGGTGATTAGCATACTTTGGAGCAGTTTGCTCAGGTAAGTATCACAGGTTGCATACTCTCTTAACCCTTCTCTACCCAAAATGCATTTTTAACACGGACATGATGATTCTGGTTGCATACAGATTCTTTCCTCTTAACGGTCTATACGAATATTGATTCACTGCCTTCTACGTTCCAACATTGTAGACGAGTCATCTGATGCAGTGTATTTAGCTTGGTTTTGCAGGCTATTTAAGCCTGTTCAGAGGCTTAAAAAAATTTTTTTAATGCTTGCAACCAAGAAAGGTCACCAGGGTATGTCTAGGAACGTGTCTTTTATTTTTCCCCCCATTTAATCACCCTGAGATTTAGTGGCTCTTTTTGATCTATTGATGTATGTTTTTCTCGGTTTAGGAACATTTTTCTGTCTCATTTATTATTACTTTTCCTCTGTTCATTCTCTTTTTCGTCCAGGGGCTAATATTAGTCACACTGAAGTGTCTACTCTTTTGCTTTTTCCTTTCATGATTTCTGCCATTTCCCCCCACTTGATCTCTTGTATTAATAATTCTTTTTTTGGGCGCCTGAGTGGCTCGGTCGGTTGAGTATCGGACTTTGGCTCAGGTCACGATCTCAAGGTTCATGGGTTCAAGCCCCATGTCAGGCTCTGTGCTGAGAGCTAAGAGCCTAGAGTCTGCTTTGGATTCTGTGTCTCCCTCTCTCTCTGCCCATCCCCCAATCATGCTCCATCTCTCTCTCTCTCTCTCTCTCTCAAAAATAAATAAACATTAAAAAATTAATAAAAAATTCTTTCTCAACATCAACCATGCCCCTTTTCAGTTGTTTTGAAAATTTTAGCCAAAGTTTCAGAAGATTTGCTTTGTGCCTTAATTGCCTGTGCTTGAGACATTTAAAAAACAAAACCAAACCCTGCTATGTCTTCCATCAACCGTACTTGATCGGGAAACTCTTGTACTCATTCATCTTGGATTTCTGAGTTTCATCTTCCGTTTCTGGGTCCCTTTTATGAGAGTAATTTTTCTTTGCTTGTTCATGACTACATGTTTGTTTTTGGTTGTCTTTTATGCTTTCTCGAGCAGTGATAAATAAGGAGTCATAGGGGGCACTGCGATTTTTGTGCTAAGTGACCTAAAAACCCATGGCCCCTCTGCTGGGCATCAAGGAGGGAGCTGCCCCATGTCAGGGCTCTCGTGGGCTGGTGGGATCCATTTCGAACCCCCTCTACCTGTACGTAATACAGCTGCTATTGAGGCTCCCTTCCTGGCTCTTCAAGGGCAGTGGGATTCTTTTGGCTCTCTCTGGACTACAAGTGACTAGTGGGCAGGTGTAACTTCTTTGCAGGGTCAGGCCCAGACAAACAGAGGACCCAGATCTCTGCCATAAGTCCTAATAAAGAGGTGAGTCTTTTCCAGCCCAGGCTTCTTAGCCCAGGCCTTGTCACAATATGAAAAAGTCCTCCAGCCACCTGGGGGATCCCTGGAGAAACTGAAATGCAGACATGTCTGTCCTGAAGGTCCAACCTGCGGCCTGGACTGGCTGTCGTGTTAGCAGAGCAGTGGCAGGCACCCACCCATCTCGAAGTTTCACCTGTATTTTCAGAGTTTCATTCCAAAGGAAAGAATGAAATCCATATCAAAGTGTTTTTTTTTTTTAAGTAGGGAACTGGTAATAAATACCTGAAATATATCCAAATAGATTGTCAAATTATATATAAACACAATTAATCACTTTAGTGACTTTGCACTTGCTATCAAAAAGACAGATGGTATGATCTCTTTAAAAGATCGTAAGTCATAATTAACTATGCAGCTGGAACCATTTGCATTATTATTTGCTAGGTGGGAAAACCTATATGCTTTTCAAACCTACTAAGAGCCACGAGAAAAGGATTTAGCAAATTGTTCTGTGATTACATGTAAGTACTATATTCCCATCAATTTTCCTACTAGAGTTCTTGATTTCAGTACTCATGGGACCAAACACCTCATTTTAAACATTATTTATTAATTATTATAAGCTAACATTCTAGTTTTGTGAGAAACAGTAATCCCGAAGTGGCAAATTTTTGTGAAAAATGTTATACATGAAAATATATATGTAACTGACTTGTAACTATGGGTTATTCTGGTATAGGGAAGAACTATGTCAGAATTAAAGGAGGTGGTTAGGAAAATTAAATTAGCTTACATGCTCATTGGCTATTCTGGTGTAGGCTAGAGGGTTTAGTGCAGGATTTCACTTCAGAGGAATGTAAGTTTAGAAGTATCAGAGTGGATGCAGTGAGGGGCAAGCTACAGCAACCCTTCTCAGTGGATGGCTCAGGCCTGTGTCAGTGAACTGAGCCTTGACAATAGCTGGACACAGGAGGAACTTGCCAGGGTCACACTGTTGGCCATACAAAAGGGCTTTCTGCAGAATCCAACTACGTGGAAGAACTGCCCATGAGAATCTTCTAGAAATGTATCCAGTCTTGGGTTTTCTACAAATCCTAGGCAGTGGGCACTGCAACCCATGGAAGGGTGGACTCCCACTCATCATTCCTGGCCTGGCAGTGCACGCACAATTTCTGTGGCCCCTTGCTCTGCAGCCCCCACGTGGACAGGGTGCCCTGGGACCCTTCCTCTGGCTCTCATCTTTGGGGTACATTACACCATGAGTGAGTGCTTACAAGGTGAAACTCATCTTTGGTTTTCAAGAGGGAAGGTAAGATTTGTTAACACTGTGATAAACTTTCCATAAACATTCTCATCATATTACTTTAAACAACTTGGACATGATGCATGAAGAAAACAAAATATTTCTTTCTCCTTCTAATTTTCCTAAATCGGTGTTTTCCAATTTTTATTTTTAATCACGCCCTCCTCCCCAACCAGGAATCATTTTAGATATTTTGCTCCTAATCACCATCCCATATGGAATTCCGATACCAAAGAGATATATATCATATCTATATGTCACATACTTATCTCTGCTCTATAAACAGAAAGATTAAGAGTTTCGGCCTCTCTAAGAACCACTTTTTACCCCTTTAGTGGTGTTTTCACCCTTGTTGAAAACGCATGCTCTATAGATACACCTGGTTTGATGTCAACAGCAGAGTTTAATTAACATTTTTAGGAATGCAGGTTATATGAGTTCTTTAAGCACCACATTCCATTATTTCTTTTCCAAATTTTCATTCTCTAATAATACTTATGGAATTTAATATGTACTGTAACAAACCCTCTTGTCCTCAAGAAAATTACCAATAATGGTGGCATTCAGATTTAATAATTAAAAGAGTTGTTCTAAGAAACAGTATTACATTTGTTTCCAGGAAATTTTTTTTTGAGTGAAAAGCAGGTGAAATTAATATAAAATGCTTGTTTTCTAAAAGAAGTTGTAATTGGATTTGTGAGGCTAGCAGGAAAAATAGTAAGATGACTGACAAATTTCTGAAGGTAAGGAGAAAAATAACCAAACGGAAAGTGACGTGCATAATATAAATGCAACAACAGAAAGCGTTTTGCCCTTTTAATTCAGTGAATAATGTATGACCATTTATAGGTGACAAATTATAAATGAGCTGATTGTGCCATGCAGGTTTGAGAAGATAAAACGGGAGATACCACCCACATCTAGGAAAGATATTTGAAATATATTATCCAAGAGTTCTGTTGTGGTCTCTATTTCATACTTTGAAAGAAACATAATGGATATGCTGAGAAAATGAAGGCAAATTTGTCACAAAAGAAGATTATAGGACAAAACTCATGAGAAATTCAATTCGGGTAACCCTATTCTCCTAAATGAAATTCAGATTAAATAACACCAAAATAAAGGATTATCCGCATCACTCTAGAGGTACCTGTAAATCACCTGCTCTAAATCTATAGTGTTCCTTCAGTATTCTACATAAAGAGAAAACTTTTGAAAAGTCACTGAATAGTTGAAAATGTCATTATTATAAGATTTTTTCACCTAAAAGGGTACTGTCCAAGTCCTTTAGAAAAAAGGACCACAAAAGTTATTGCCAGCAGAAACTTACTTAATGAAGTTTTCCAAAAAGGAAATTAAACTTTATGATAATCTGAGAGACTGCTGTTATGGTAATGAATTACTATCTTAATTTGGTCATTTCTTGTGATTAATGAGCTGAAATATGGGTGTCAGGTTTTGTTGGAACTAAAACAAATGGCTCTTTCATTTAGTCATTATAACAAATATCATAAACCCAGATGTCCTCAGAGGGACACAGAATTACTTTTCTAGAAAAGATGGTTTTCTGAAAGAAGAAAACTGAGTCCATGCTTTACAAAAGCCTTCCTGCTTCAAACACACGGCTGTCATAGAAACACAGGAAACCGGAGAGATTTCCGGGAGTTCTAAACAAGGCAAACATCTCCCCTGAACAGAAATGCAGCAGAGACACACGCTGTTCTTCGTTGCTTGCTTCATTGTGCTCGCTCTCCCATCGATTGGTGACTTTCTTAAAAGAGGAATTTTGTTAAAATTGGTAATCTTCTATGCATAACATTGTGCTGATAATTTTCTGTTAACGGTACAGTCTAATGGATACCTAGATATATTTATGTATTTTTATATAACAACAAGAACGTATTGTTGGAGTTTTATTACTTAAGAAGATGAGATATCCAATTTAAAATATAATTACGTTCATTATAAAAATGTGATTTTACGTATAATACGTAATGTGTTTGATCAGAATTAAAAATGAAAACTCTTACAAAAGAAAGTAAATTTACCTTGTTTTGTGGACTGCAGGTTGACTTTCATGGGTACAATGGTATATTTTGGATTTTGGAAATTATTAACCTTTGGGTCTCATTCTATGTTAACCCTTTCCAGAAGAGGATGCTCATGCCCCCATGTCCAACAGGTTACACATCCTCTCACCTGACTCTCCCTGTGACTGCTGTCCCTTATCTCTCCATCAGCCCTTTCTACATGCCCCTGCCTACATTCCTTCCCCAAGAACTGGCCTCACACTGAATGACTTTAATGTCATGGTGACGATTCAGCCAACACCTTAGTTTGATAGCTCCCTGCCATCTTGCCTTAACTCCATCATTATGTTTGAGCCACTCATATCCATATAACACTACATATTCTGTATTTAGTAATCCAGGATTATTCTGAAATCCTAAATCTTGGATCCCCCTTTTAGGTCTCTCAGTTCCACCAATCTTAAAAAATTCCAAAGCTGGCTCAGGCTGAGTGTTGCCTTTCTCCCTTTTATGCAAAACCTTAAAAAGGGACAGATCTGTCTACACTGGCATCATTTTGAATGATTCACCTGGGTCTTCAGCACTGCAATTGATGTATTTTTAATTTGCATTTTTTTTTTTTTTTGCATTCTCCAGAGTATCCATTTCCTCTCTCCTTTCTCCATGACCTTCCCATTTCATAATCTTGTTATCAGGTTGGACATAGACCTTGCTTCCTACTTCAGACAGAAGTCACTTCATTGGGATTCCTTCAACGTTCAATCCTTTCGTTACAAATTCGCCTGCAAATATTACTATCGGTTCATGTTTCCCTGGGCTTTTAATGACAATCCAATCTTTGTGTGCTGCAGCTGCAGCAAAATTATACCAATTTTTCAGGTGTTGGCTGGATATAATTTCTTCATGAGCCCCTGTCATTGGTACTCCACAGCATAAAACAGTGAGTGCTTACTCTCTATATTTCTTGCTAAATTGTAGGCTCCATATGCCACACAGCAATTAGGCAGCATCACACCACAGTGAAAGTTTAAAACACATGATATTTTGTTACAGGCAACAAACCTCCATGAAGAGGGACATTCATAAGTGACTCCTTAAATGTTTCTTGATACCCACATAGACGTTACCATTCGATAGGTGTATGTCGTCAAATCTTTTCCTGAAAAGTTTATGTGTGGGTGGATTGAATTTGTATTAACCAAACCCATTTTTAAACGTATGGGGAGAAGTCTGGATATCTTAGAGAACTCAACTATATGGCAAATTGCTTTTTTACATGGAAAATGCTTTTATGATAAAAATAATCAAATGTTTTTCTGCTTTTTAACTTTACTTTTTCATTTATTGGATTTCCTGAAGTGTAGTTCAGCTGTATATAAATATGTCACTTAAAAGACATATGAGTTCTAAAGAGTTATATGTCAATCAATTTTTCCATAAATATGTAACCACTGAATTCTGAGATGCATTTTAGAAATTATTTTTCATAATAAAAAAGTAGTCTCTGGAGATCATTAACATATTTAAGAATCAAATATTAACAAAGTTAATCAATAAGAAGTACTATTCCAGGGGCACCTGGGTGGCTCAGTTGGTTAAATGTCCAACTTCACCTTAGGTCATGATCTCACAGTTCGTGGGCTTGAGCTCCACGTTGGGCTCTGTGTCAACAGCTCAGAGCCTGCAGCCTGCTTCGAATTCTGTGTCTCCCTCTCTCTCTGCCCCTCCCCTGCCCACATTCTGTCTCTCTCTCAAAAATAAATAAACGTTAAAAAAATAAAGGAGTACTATTTCAAAACTCTAGGGTAGTACGTAGGGTGCTAGAAAATGCTTATTTAATCACTAAACCTACCTGCTCCTGACTTGACATCATTAGTGCAGGTGGGAACACCTCAGTTTCTACAGAAATTATCTGTGTTATCTGAAGTTCCCTCCTGCCTCTCCTTGGTATTGCTGAGCTGACTTGCTTACTTACAGTATTCTGAATCTGTGTTTGCTTACACTTAGTAGGAAACAGACTAACACAATTTGAGAAAGGGAGAGAAAATGAGAGGTGGATACAAAAATAGCAAGTCCAGAGAGTAAGACCCAGGGCAAAGGGGTTCGCTCGGCAATGTGAAACTGTGGGGAAGATTTCTCAGTCTGAGGGTGAAGAAAATGAGCCCAGCAGCATGGCGACCAAATAGACACTTACAAAGAAGACACTGAATCAGCTTTGGTCAAAGTCGAGGAATTTGTGAACTGATTTTACCGTTCATAATTATAAAAGGCACTATCTGACGTTCACCTTTCCCTCGAAAAGTCCTCTGCATCCAAGTGAGCCGCTTACCTCTGCGAGATAGAACTCGTCATACTGCCTCCTGAAGCTTTCCCCTTTGTGGTAGTTGCTGGCGGCTACGATCACATCCACAGTCACCATGCTCAGAATGAACATGTGGAAAACTGATGACCGCATCATTTGCTGAGGAGGCAAAACAGATAAACTCTTAACAAAGAGAGAAAAAAAGGAAGTTACCTCAGATTTACAGAGAAGAAAATTAAGGCACAGCGAAGTTAACTAACTTTCCCACTGTCACACAAGTAGGGCCATGATTTGGACCCGAGTCTACTGCCTACACCAAGATGAAATAAGTAGGCATTCAAAACCAATGACTCTTATTGTAATGGCTACCATGTATTGAACGCTTACTATTCCAGGCCATATTAGAAGTACGTTACTTACTTTATCTCTTTTAATCTCCACCATAGCCCTACACAGTGGGCTATATTACTCACTTTTCCCAGTGAGTTCAGAGAGATCAAGTCATTTGTCCAAGTTCACACAGAAAGTACACAGTAGAAGTGGGCTCCATATCCAAGTCGGTTGAAAGTCCATCCTGGGACCCACTGCCCCCAGCGGGGTAGATGGTATATAAAAGGAGACAGTAGAGGACGAAGGCCTTGGGCAGCAAAAAAAGGAGAGAGAAGCTGGCCTATGGAGAGGACCTGAGTGCAAAACAATAAACCACTAAATCACAGCCCTTGGTGCCAAATGCCCAGAGACGAGCGCCACCACGTGTTAAGTTCTTCCCGGCACTTTAGGGACATGGATCCTTACATTGGATCTGACTTGAAAGGTCTTCGATCTTTGCAACTAAAAGAAGAGC
Source organism: Paguma larvata (assembly GCA_030068075.1). Lineage (NCBI taxonomy): Eukaryota > Metazoa > Chordata > Mammalia > Carnivora > Viverridae > Paguma > Paguma larvata. The sequence continues at coordinate 10,163,841 of CM057839.1, read as the reverse complement.
CTGGAGATGGGAAAGGAGAAACAGGACTCAGGACTTCCTCCTCTGAGTACTGTGAGTGCTGCTGCAGTCTTGTGCATCTGTATATGTGACTGTGCATGGCCTTCGTCACCCTACGCTTGTCTATAAGGACGTGGGTCAAATCGCACGGAGAGGAAACTCCACCACTGACAAGTTCTGCTGCCGTTGGCAAGTTAGCTAAGCCCCTCTGTGCCTCAGTTTTCTTAGTAGTTAAGTGGAGATAACAACAATGGCCACTCCAAAAGTTGTTACGGTTTGAAAGGAGTCAATATGAGTAAAGCGCCTAGACCAAGTGCCTGCATGTTAGAAGTGTTCTGTAAAGATTTGCAATAAAAGGGGCGCCTGGGCGGCTCAGTTGGTTGGGCGGCCGACTTCGGCTCAGGTCATGATCTCATAGTCTGTGAGTTCGAGCCCCGCGTCGGGCTCTGTGCTGATGGCTCGGAGCTTGGAGCCTGCTTCGGATTCTGTGTCTCCCTCTCTCTCTGCCTCTCCCCTGCTCACTCTCTGTCTCTATGTCTCTCAAAAATAAATAAACGTTAAAAAAAAATTAAAAAAGCAAATGTTAAAAAAAAAAAAAAGATTTGCAATAAAAATAAATGCAATTCTGGGAATCAGGCATTTTTCTGTCCGGGAATGGGAAATTAACTGCCCAAAGTCAAAGAATTAACTATGTTGTGTATTTGACTGAGTCTAGGACCAAGAGAGATAAATAAGAGTGATAAGATCTATTAATCTGAGAGATGTCAGAGCCGCTGGAAAAGCAGATTATTTCGTAAGGTTTGGTGTCAGCACGACTTTGGAGGTGTTCTTACATCCACGTGACTTTGACTTTATTTTACAGGTAATACAAAATCAAATCCCAGGCCTGCCAATCAATGTATGTAAATGCACGTCAGTTGGCAGGAACTACTGACCTTCATAACACAGATAAGCAAATCAGGTGTCAAGCTTCTATTCTCACCAGAATTTTCATTGTTATTTAGTCTTATGCGCATTGTGAGAGTTAAATTCCATAACCATTATTCCTTTTCTATATTCTTTTCAACAGAATGTTCTATTAAAAACATTTTTGCTGATTTCTACTTTATCTGCATGACAGAAAAGCCACAACTCTCTCTTTCTATTTTCCTTAGCTGTGGATTTGTGTCTTAAGTAAACTGTTATTACTGAAAGATCCAAACAAAGCTTTTGGCCATGGCTGTCAAAAAACTTTTAAATTGGTTTTGTAACTGTCACAGCTTCACTTTGGTGCTGTCATTATAATTAGGTTGTTTTTTGTCTGAGTGTCTACGTGTCCCTGTTGGTACAGAGTCATTAAAATAATCACTTACAATGGATTTTGATACACTATAATCACCATTGCTTAGCTGACTTTCTCCAAAGTAATGACTTTCAAATATTAAATAAGAATTAAGGTGATCAGTATGTGCAGTAGCTAAATCTGAATATTAGAACCAGTGACTCTAGCTTGAAGGGAGAGCTAGTGACACGGTCCACTTCAGCTTAATTCAATCCACCCAGCGTTTGAAACCGGCTGTCGCTTTCCTTAATGCAGAGGGCTAGAAACACTGCATTTAGATTCATGCTTATTATCTATTGGACAGTCCAAATTTACACCCTTCAATTTTTTTTCTTTTTTTAAAAAAATATTTACTTTTGAGAGGGAGACTGCAAGTGGGGTAGGGGCAGAGAGAGAGGGGACAGAGGATCTGAAGCAGGCTCTGCACTGACAGCAGAGAGCCCGATGCGGGGCTCAAACCCACGTACTGCAAGATCATGACCTGAGCCAAAGTCTGACAACTGCTGCACCACCAACATGCCCCAATTGTTTATTTTCTTATAAAAATGAATGCAAAGGGAAATGCCAAAGTAGAGTCAGAGCCACAAAATATTACGTAACTTGAGATTTTTCAGAACTATTTACTATGGATGTAAATATATATATGCATATGTAAACACACATATACATGTATGTATATGTTTATATACATGTATGTAGCTACTTTTGTATAAGATATAAGACTCTTTGGATCCTGCATACACATTCGGTCTTTTAAGGTTCTCTTTGACTGCAATGTCATCTTGGTTTATATTTTTAAAAAATCAGACAGGTTTTATACATATTCTTATTTTGGCTTTGATCCAAGAAATACCAATTTCTGCACGTGACAAATGGAATTCCCAAAATACAAATAAGAGACTATAGCCAAACCAGCCCCAAGGCAGCGCTATCTGGCAGTAGTGCTCAGGAGCTTTACTACGCAGACTGTAGTCCCTGAACCAGGGCCTTCCTGGGAGCATATTACAAATACAGGTTCTCGGGCCCTCGCAGCCCTGCTGAATCAGAATCTGCATTTTTAACATGGTCGCCGATGGTTAATGTGCATATTACAGTGTGAGAGGCTCTGTTGTAGAGGATATTCCTTCACCAGCAGTTTAAACTATAACTTTTTAAATAAATTCACAATTTCATGACTCTAAGAGTCTATAATCACTGAATAGAACACATACTTGCTGGCACATTACGGTAATATGTTAGGATACGCCATCACAATATGTTGGGACGGGCCATCATATTCCCCCCTCTCCAACTCCAAGATCAAAACCCAACTGAACGAGGTTCATGAAGACCAAAATATATGTTGACTTTTCAACCATTTGAGGGCAGTATTATGAAGACACCATCACGGACTCTTTCACAAAGTCTAGGAGTGCAGGTTAGAGTCTGGAAAAGGCAAGAAAGTTGTTCCTTCCTTATATCTCCAGAAGTAATGCAACCCTCTTGACACCTTCCTTTTGGCCAGCTGGAACTTACTTTGGAGTTCTGACCTACAGAACCATAAATAAGGTGTTGGTTTAAGTCAATAAATTTGTGGTAATTTGTTACAGCACAATAGGAATCTACTACAAATATTGTTCGTGATATAGACATACACCAGTTCAAACTGTCTCCTTGAAACCTGATTGTAAAGAATACCAGTGCTACGAAATTCCACCCCACCAAGGAGTTCCAGCGAAGGCGACGTGCCAGGAGCGGTCTCTGTAAAATTTATTACTACAAATGTAAACTGATCACGGCAACCAAGGTTTACATCTTGTTTGTAACGCATTTCAGAAACACACAATGAGACAATCGGTCTGCAGCAATGAGAAAGAGACCCCAGCCTCAAGCGGAAGAACAGCAAAGGTCACTTTTCTTTATATTAGGTCTGAGTCCCACTGTGAAAGGAAAGTTCTCAAAAGACTGTGAAGTCTATGCCAAATATGAATAGGGATATGAAGAGGGACCCACACTCAGTTCAACTTGACACCAACAAGATGTGTTACCAAACAAAAGCTACCATTTAGGTGCTTGGTTAGTGGCAAGTTTTGGTGCAAGCATATTGCACGCTTCGATGTACTGTATGTAAAAATTTCATTAATCAACAACCCTGTGCAGTAGGTGTTTCATTATCCCCTTCCAAGTATGGAGAGAGAATAAGGGAAGGATAAGTAGACTTCCAGGCTCCTAGAGGTAGCCCACAGTAGGTGCTCTCTTGCCTCCTAACAGGCAGTCACCATGCCTCCGACGCTGCTCTACATATTCAAGAAGAAAGAGCAGCCTTGCTAAGTGTTTGCGATTAAAGAGAGGGAACAAGTTTGTGAACCTTGTATTTGAAAGATGAAGATGATCTGTTCCTCACAGAAGGGTGTAAGATCGCCGGGGTGGGGGTTGGGGGTGTGAGGGTGGGAAATGTCAGTTTTGCAGACAGGCTGAACTGAGTTCTCAGCTCTGGGCATGAGTTAACTTCTGGGTGACTGAGTTTTCTCATATGAGAAATGGATGTTGGAGCATCTATATCTTCAGGTTATAACATGACTATAAGAGAGACTATTTAGTATAGAGTCTAGCCCGTAGCAGGCACCTGGCACTCAGGACTCTTGTTATTATTACGGCTGTATTTTAAAACACTCGAAACATTTAAAGGTAGAGATACAGTCGGTCTCTTGTGGTGAAGGTAAGAAGGTACGACACAAGAAATCAAGTGGGGAAGAGAACTAATCTTGAGAGGGACCGTGGATGTGTATAGACTTTCCCATTTTTTTCGCTTGAGTACTTCACAGGAGCTATTTCTATTAATTTGTTCAGGCATTGTGCTTATAAAATAATGCCTTAAAGATTCTGAAGACTCTGCAGGCCAACATCCAACAAATCAAAACTGTGGCTTTCGAGGTCACAATAAGGATAAATTCGGATAATGAATAGTACGGCTCGGAAATCAAATCTTTCTTTAAATTGCTGCTTGAGAGAATAAAATACCCTACCTCAGTAAACACATTTCAGGCACTGAACATGGCATCAGCCATGTACTAAAAACTATGTTTTCCTTAGATTTCAAAATAAACATATTCGGAGAACAATGCAATTACCAGATGAAATTCTCAGAAACCATCCTGCATCTGCAGCCATGAGCATACGAACAAGAACATAACATAAAAGACCAAGTGCATAAACCTAAAATAAATCTAAATCTCTCATGTGCCTGTGGTGCAGTTTTTGCTTCCTGTATTTAGAAGGCATTTGGATGTATGTTCCTTCTATAATCAACATACAAAATAATGCTGTCTGTTATAAAGAGTTTGTGTCAAAAAAGCAAATATATTTATATCAAGACTGAAAACTGAACCAGTGGATGTCCTCAGAAACTCGGCCTTTCCCATCCACCTGCCCCTGGCATGTCCCCGGAGAGCCAGAGGATACAAGGAAGCCCACAAGTGACTTCTCTCAAAGGTACGAGCATCTGTGATACCCGTGACTACAGGTCAAGTCCTGACTGGGCTGCTGTCTTCCCTGGACAGCAAGCTGGGTAAGAGAACCCCAAACATGGAAGACAAATGGTGGAAAGAAGGAAGAGTTTAGTAAGACGCTTTTGTCTCTTGGCCGCCATAAGCAGAGCTTTCACTCTACTCTGTAAGAGTAAGGTTTGACGTTAAATCACAAATTGCCACACAAGTATCTATTGCTGTTATTATCATTTTTCAAATGCCAACTCCAGACTGTATAACCCAAACTAGATTTTGATAAGAAATACATGCCTAGTGGAAAAGGAATGCCATTAAGAGGGACTATTGTGCGGAGTCAGTGACTGAAATTTCTTTTAGCCTGTGTGGCAGAGCCTGAAATTGAACCTACTTCCTGCATCCACAGTGTTGGCAGTGCCCTCCCACTCGGACTCTGAACCCAGTCGTGTGACTTGGTTTGGTAGTAAGACAACAGCAAAGGTGAGGTAAACAGAGACTTAGAAAATATTTGTGGGTCGAGACTTACTCTTGCAGCTCCCAGAACCCTGAGCCATCATACTCTCCCGGGAGGCCTGTTGCATGGTGGTCATGGGCCCCATCTTCCACTGGACCCCGAGTCTGCCGTGCCCCAGAAGCAGAGGTGCTAGCTCGTGAGCTAGCTGAGGATGTGGGCTGATTGCAGACACAAGACGAGGCCGCTTTCGATCGGCTGAGAGCTCAGACTAGTAGCTGAGCCACAAATTCATGAGAAAAATTAGTGTCTGTTTTAAAAGCCATTATGTTTTAGGGGTGGCTTGCTGTTTAGCAAAAGTCAACTAATACACCCACCAAGGCTGTTTCCTCAGCGCTAATGACATTGCTTAGTCTATTAGCATCGAAGTGGGGCCAATAAGAGTGGCTCTCATTGCTGGAAAAGAAATGTGTCATTTTGAAAGGGGCAATTAAAGGGTGTGGCTTCTTCAAACTCTCTCTTCCCCCTATAGCGACCTTGGAAACTAGGTGCTTCAGATGGGATTATCAAAACTTTCTCTCTCTCTCTCTCTCTCTCTATATATATATATATATATACTATATATATATATATATATATATATATACCATCTCTGATTGAAGGTGGGAACACAGTTGGCCCACCTGTGGTGTGCTGCAGTTGCAACTCTATACATCTCCTTTCTCTAATGTCATGTTCACTGTCATGTTGTTAACTTGAAATTAACCACAATGGGAACAGGTAACACCATGGAAATTAGTAAATGTTACCAATCAGGACTCTCCCACTTCAAGATGGTTGTTAAACATTTTAAACATCTGCAAGCACGTCCTGCCCCACGGCCAGCCGCCCCAGCACTCTGGCACCTCCTCATCACTCCAGGCTGGAAGGTATGTATATATTGTGTCGTTTTGGTACTTAGAGACCCATCATGACCCATAATGCTAAGGGCACTCACACGGACCCTCTCAGTCTTGATCCTATTTTTTAGATGTGTTAATGCAAAGTAAGTAAAACAAATGAGGGCACTTAAGTTCCGGTAATATAATTTTGTTTCAAGTAATATAATCTTCTATTTGCATATTGCAAGGAGCTGCACCATTCAGTCCTGGGCACAACAGGACCCAGGGTGACGACTGGCTGGGGAGGCTACTGCACGTATTCCAGCAGTAAGGCTCCATCAGGGATGGTCACCTGGCCGTTCCTTCCTCACAGTCCTCTGATTCTGACTTACAGCCAATTGTAAGTGAAATGCCAGGGGGCAGACGCTGACATTTTCTACTTTCTCGCGAGTGCTCCACAGGCCATATAGTTACTACACAGTCTCACCAGATTCTGACAAAAGGTGCTTAGCTATCGGGATGGTTGTGAGTTTCTCTTTATCTTCATGAGTACTTTAGTGAGAAGTTAGGAAGGTCCACAACAGGGCCTCTTAGATAACTATGACGATTTTAAGTTCTTTGGGCACTTTCATTGACATTCCCATAGCTATCTAAAACGTCTATATGTAGAACCACTTGAAATTTATTTGCATATGTTTACTTTTATTTTTAGTATTAAATGGTGGACCAATGAACATAAAACTTTCGTTTTAAATTCAAGAGGGAGGGGCGCCTGGGTGGCTCAGCTGGTTAAGCGTCTGACTTCAGCTCAGGTCATGATCTCACGCTCAAGGATCACGAGTTCAAGCCCTGCGTAGGGCTCTGTGCTGACAGCTCAGAGCCTGGAACCTGCTTCAGATTGTGTGTCTCCCTCTCTCTCTGTCCCTCCCTGCTCGTGCTCTGTCTCGGTCTCTCTCTTTCTCTCTCAAAAATACACTAAAAAAAAAAAAGTTAAATTCAAGAGGGAAACCACAAATTTGAAAATGAATTTAAATAGTGGTCATGTTAAACAAACTACAGATCTAACACAGTGAGGGCTTAGGTTGTTACATTTGATGAACGCAGAATTAAACAAAAATTTTTGACCTATATAGTATCTTGAAGTGGGAGATTCATTTTGAGATATTTAAATTATTTAGGGAAGAGAGAAAAACAAATTTGAGGGATTGAAAAAAAAAAAACCCAAGAATTATACCAACTATGAAATGACAAGTTTTTTTTTTATTCTGTCTGAACTGTCGTCAGCTGTAGGTATGGAAGCATCAGTGTTCCTTCAAACCCTTCAACTGCACTAATTGTGCAGAACATAGCGAAAATACATAGCAATTTAAAACCCCCAACTGAAGACCTTATGGACGGTTGCATATTTAACCCCAGAAATCAAGACTCAGAAGAAGAACAACGTATCCTTCGTTTTTTTTGAAAGGTGACGATGTAACAAACATCTGATGGAAAACTGTCTCCAAAGACTATATTATGAATGCCTGGCATAAGTTAGGAAAGGTCTCCTGATTAATATAAATGTAAATCCCGAGGAATTGTGGGACTTATTCAAACTGGAAGGTGAAAATATACAATATAGGACTTTAGTTTGGGATAATCTGAAACGCAAATAATTTGAAAGATGTTTTGAATATTTCTTTCTTCCAATGAGGCTCAAAAATCAAAGACACCACACCATTTGATCAACAGAAGACAAATAGATAAAAATAGTATTAATGATTTTATCTTATTTTTTACTAGGTCTGGTCTCTATTCTGAATATAATTCTTGTTTGAAGTACATCTATATGCTATTTATGGGTGTAAATATGTAGAATATATGAACAGGTGTATGTAAAACATTTAGAATTGAAAATTTGCACAATTGATTCCTCTCTTTAGTTAATTAGGCCATACAGGTTTCAAGACTAAAACTGTCTCAATTAAAATTTTTTAATGTTTATTTATTTATTTTGAAAAAGCAAGAGGAAGAGGGAGAGAGCAAGCAGCAGAGGGGCAGAGAGACAGGGAAGGAGAATCACAAGCAGGCCACACACTGTCAGTGCAGAGCCCGATGCGGAGCTCGGTCCCCTGAACCAGGAGATCGTGACCTGAGTCGAAATCAAGAGTCTTAACCCACTGAGCCGCCCAGGCGCCCCTCCCTCAATTAACCTTTTAGCTACCTTCTTTTACCTTTTGTTTGTGCTGTTTTGCTTTTAGCTATTTTATTCTCCCTATTTTTAATTCTCATTCGGGGTTCTCCCAGAATAATTTTTTATTCCTTTTTTCCCCCAAAACTTGCCTTCCAAGCCAGTTGTTTTATGTTCTGCTGTTAGAACTGAGGATGAGCGTGTGTGTGCACATGCCGGGATGTGGGAGAGGTGTCCCCGGCATCTGTCTAATGGGACAGTTGCCGTATGTGCTTGCTGTGTGCGAGTCCGTGTAGCTCTGGGCATGAAAGCATGCATATGTGCACACTCACATATAATCCCGTAAATATCCGCCAAGCGCTTATCATGTGAGAGCTGTGACGGTGGCAGCTGGAAGTGGAGAAGAAAGTGACCAAACTTAATAGAGTAGTCAGAGATCACTATACTGAGGAAGTTTTATTTGACCTGATTTTGAAGGTAGGGGCTTTCGGTTGGGGTGGAGGCGATGATTCAGAGAAATTCAAAAGATAGAATTAATGACAGAATTGAAGATCAGCTGGATTTGGGGAGGATGATGAGGGGTGCACCGTAGGTTCTGGAGATGCAAGAAAAGCCCCATTTCTGGGTGGGAATGGGTCAGGGAGCGGGGCGTTTGGTTTTTCAAAACGAGAGGGGTAATGTGCTCCTGAGAATAAGCGGGGGCACGTCTGTCGGGCTGTCAGAGTAGACTACGATGACACACGCGGCTGGAGCAAGGCTGTGAGGGCTCTGGCCTGCAGGTGTGCATGAGAACGGGCTTCCTGGAAGTGCACGGAGCGTGCTCACAGCCACGACAGTCGTTTCTACGACCTCGTGACCACAGCATCCCGCACCCTGCGCTAGGCATTTTACACGCGTCATTTCTAATTCTCACGAAACCCTCAGAGACCATATTACCCCATTTTTCAGGTCAGCGAGTGGAGGCTCCAGGAGATGTGGCAAACCGCCCCGTCCCAGATTCTCCTGGGCCAGACTCGGCCAGACCACACTGTCTCGTCACCTTGGTCTATAAGGAGAGCAGAGGTTTGCTCATGGATGGAAGCCACATTCTCCTGGGTTCAATCAATTGTTGAGACTGTCTGCCAGTTTCCGGGAAGGTTCATTAAGAAGACAGACATCTGGGAAGTGCCTAGGATGTCACTTCATCACTTGAAATACACACATCACGCAGTCCACCTCCCCCAATCTCTGCCTTCTATGGAAATTTTCTCAAAAAGCATTAAAACACTAGAGTAATAATTTTGCCACCATTTGACCTACTTATGGTAAGAGCCTATTATCTCTGCTCCTTACAGACGGAGGCCCACGATGTTACCAGAGAGAAATTGAGCTCGAGCGTGCCAGGTCTCACGCATACTTTCATTTTCTTGTCAGTGACTTTCTTCGCGGTAATAGATCAGTGGGTGTGTTTTGGAAGATGGCTCGACTGTGCAGCCGCATCTGTCAGGTTGTCAAGAGATGAAAACCCCTACCTGAGCGGCAGGGGGGAAAAATGGCTTGTCACTGCAGCAGCTGAGGACTGAGGCTCCAATCTAACAGAACTTTTAATCATGCATTAGAGTGACCCCTTCATGCAGCTGTTGCCTGTGCTAGAATGGAACTTAAACACCAAAGCGACTGGCTGATGTTAAAAGAGTCTATCTATCGAAACTTTTCGCTTTTCTCAGAGGCACCATTAAGGACACCCTGGAGAAACTTTCTAAGTGGTTTTGGTAATATCACGTAACGGACCTGGGCTAATGCCTTAAGAGGTGTGCGTCCATAGGCGAGCACTAATGTTTTAGATGTATCTTTCTAATATTTCAATGTCTTCCCAGTTAGAAGTGATACAGAATTGCACAGAATTTCTGGGCATCGTTGGGGAAAAAAAGCAACAAATAAATGGGCATATCTAACAGATGAATAAGGAATCGACATAAAATATAAGAAGCCTGTGACTATACATAAAAAGTTCTCGGGGCGCCTGGGTGGCTCAGTTGGTTAGGCATCTGACTTCAGCTAAGGTCATAATCTTGTGGTGCCTGGGTCAAGCTCCGCGTCGGGTTCTGTGCTGTGTGACTTGCACCAAATGACTTAAGCTTTCTGTGTCTCAACGTCATTTGTTCAACAGACACTACGATAGCACCTCCCACTGTGGCATTGTTTTGAGCATGAACTAATTTAACGCCTTGACACACAGTGTGGCTGACGCATAAGGAGTGATCCATAAAGGGCAGCTGTTATTATTTCTAACGGTGGGTACTTAGGTATTCTTCCTACTCGTGTTTTTACATTATTTCATAATAACTTTTATGGAAGGAAGTGCAAGGAAATGGCTCCAACTTACAAATTATTCACTTGTAAATACATGGAACCTAGGTGGTGTTTCTTCAAAGAAACTATCCTATACAGGGTGATTTGAACATCAGGTCAGACTGTTAACAGTCTATTCAGTCCTTAAAAGACTTCCCAAGTCCTGTAAGACTTAAAAGTTTAAGAGGGAAACTATCTCTGCGCAAGAACTCCTGTGGTCAAGTCTTACTACTCATATGGCCGAAAAGACACGTCCCTCCTCCACCAGCTCCATGAAGCTTGCCAGGGTGCTGAGCAGTGGCTCTTGTAGGTAGAGATAAGGCCAGGTTTTCAGAGGGAATTAAGAAAGGAAAATTACTTTGGGTTCCTACTGTAGGAAAACTTTGCTTAAGTTGACTTGCTGCTTCCACTCCGTTCCCATGACCTACTGCCTCTGGCCAATCTCCCACTTTGGGTGGCCAGCTATGAAACTATGGTCTCCCAGCTTCACGCTCCTCTTTGGATGTTTTCTGGTGAGTCTCTTCAGAGCTCTTGAGAGGCCACCAAACTCAGTTGTAAGCAGCCATATTTGGGCACGGTGCAAGAAACAGAATAAAACCAGTCTTCAAGGAGAAAAAAAGGGGCAGGATGCACAGACAGAAACAAAGATGAGAAACTGTGGCCTCCAACAGAGAGTGAGAGAAAAGAAAGACAAAGAAAGCACAACTGCCTGGTGGGTGTGATTATACACAAATGCCCCCTGTGAGCATAACACACTAGGACATAAATAGTCACTTAATCCTCACAACTGCGGCAGGAGACACTCTCCCTATTTCACAGAAATATGTCCCAGGTCATAGTAATAAATAGCGCAGCTGAAGTAGGTCTGTCTCCAGAGCCTGCTCTCTAAGAGGCTACCATAGGGTGATTTATTCTCCCTCAGGAACAATGCCGTACTGGGTATTACTTCACGGAATACCTGGGAAGGCAGATGTGAGACGTAAGGGAGTCAGGAGCCATGTGCTGGAGGCAGTTGTAGCACAAAAAGAAAAGGAAACCAGCTCCAAGTCTTGGTTCATGCTTATTCTCAGGCTTTTCCTTGTCACTTGCACCATCTCGTTCCCATTATAAGAACCAATAGCAGGAAAGGGTGGGACCTCCGACCAATAGCAGGAAAGGGTGGGACCTCTGACCAATAGCAGGAAGCGGTGGGACCTCCGACCAATAGCAGGAAGGGGTGGGACCTCCGACCAATAGCAGGAAAGGGTGGGACCTCAGACCAATAGTATGAAGGGGTGGGACCTCCGACCAATAGCAGGAAGGGGTGGGACCTCTGACCAATAGCAGGAGGCGGGAGTACCTCAGACGATGAGCAAAGCGGCAGTGCCCAGGGAAGAGAAAGAAGCGGAAAGACATTCTAGGTAGGTCCGAGGTGCAGAGAGGGAGTGTTTAAGAGGCTACAGGAGGTTCCTTTATTTGTCCTTAATTTAGGAATGAATTTATAAGGAATTGCACAGATTTCCTATGGCTAAGTTCATTATTAAACATGGTATGAATTTCATTAATAAGTGGCTCAAAATGAAAAATATCCTAGCAAAATTAAGTTATTTAAATTAACACTAAATTAATCCACTGAAAATTTCAACAAGTGTTCTCACAGAGCTCACCACACATAACATAGCAGGTCTTGCTCTGAACTTGTGGTTCTGCAATTAAATTTAAGAGCCTATATGCATTTTCATTTATTATAAAAACAGAAAAGACCACCCAAAGGATGCCAAATTGAATTCTTTCTATATATGCCTCCATATGACTCTCTCATTCTGGTTATAATTATAGTTATGATTACACTTAAATTTGTGTCTCACAACACAGAGTGGAATTTGTAGAGCTTCTAATTGCAGACCAAAGGTGCCTATTTTTTTCCTCTATAACTGGCTCTATAGAGCCCATTATTCTTTAGAAGAGTAACAGAACTCATAAGTTTCCTAACCCATTTGAAAGCTCCATAATCAATATATGGAAAGAGGAAGAAGCAGAGATACCACAATGATCGCCACTTTGGAAATGAGGTAAAATATGTATGTGTGTATGTAGCAATGTAGGAAAACACTAGAAAAAAAAAGAAAACGTGTTCCTATTGCTCAGATCCTATCACTGCTCAATGAAATATATAAAATCTTAATAGATTTATGTCTGCAATGTAAAAACAAATATATGTATAGACATACAGATGCATAAGTTGTATGCATATATATGCATGCATGTATGTATGTATATACACATATGTTGTATACATATACATAAATACACACATTTTTTACACTGCAGGAATACATACACACACGCATATATTTTTTAGCTACATACATACATACAGAGAGAGAGAGAAACTATTACACATCAAACACCCAGAATCACAGAAGGATCAGTCTACTATGTATTTAGTTTAACAGTAGTAGGGAAGATTAAGTCACTTATTTTATTAAATTACTTAATTACTTATGGTTAGCAGGAAAGACATGTAGATGTTCATACCAATAAAGTAGACTAGGATACAGAAAACAGAATAGAAAATAAATATATAGGTATGAATACCAATGGAAAATGTAGGCAAATCCAAAGCAATGTCAGAGAAAACAAGGAAAGGGATGATTTTTAAATAGCTTTCACTTATAAAGGCATTCAGGCCAGTCTCCCTTTATGTTGTTGTTGGTTTTCAAATTTTGAAAATTTGAATAGAATTTATGGAAAGACTGTTTTGGAATAACTGAAATTTATGCATTACTTACTTATTATATATAAGTATATGCATAAGTATAAGTAATATGCATTACTTACATATTATACCATGTCTGTGAACTAAGGTGGTCTTACTATAACTTATTTCATTAGTTATCTATTTTATCAAAGCACTAGGATATATGGGGTTTTGGGTAAAATATTTTGTGTTTTAAACTTGGAGTCAGGGGTGCCTGGGTGGCTCAGTCAGTTAAGCATCTGACTCTTGATTTTGGCTCAGGTCATGATCTTGCAGTTCGTGAGTTCGAGACCCACGTCAGGCTCAGTGATGACAGCGCAGAGCCTGCTTGGGATTCTGTCTCTCCCTCTCTCTCTGCCTCTCCCCTGCTCTCTCTCTCTGTCTCAAAATAAACAAATAAACATTAAAAAAATAAACTTGGAGTCAAAGTTTCAAACCAAGTTCCACCCTCCGAACAAAATTTTCTTCAATACTCAGATAGGAACTCTGGGCAACCAGTTTGCCTTCTCTCAAATATTTACCCATCCTTAATTTTTCTGATTTATTTTAATGATGGCCAAATTACTAACTCAAATTAATTACTGCTGTTCATATTTTTTATTTCAATAAATTCTACTTTTTTTGTTAAGATGGGAATTGGTTTTGGTTCTTTACAACTATGTTTTCCTGACTAAGACTATATTTCTCTTTTCTTTTCTTTTCTTTTTTCTTTTCTTTTCCTTTCTTTTCTTCTAATTTGCATCCAAGTTAGTTAGCATGTAGTGCTGTAATGATTTCAGGAGTAGATTCCAGTGATTCATCCCCTATGTGTAACACCCAGTGCTCATTCCAACAAGGAGGCTACATTTCTAATCTTAAACCCATTTATTTTTTATGCTGAAGAAGATAGAAAATTCCGAAAGACATAGGAAATAATCAAAGTCATTGCTAGGTCTTGTTGAGTCTCAGCCAACATGTTTGAGCAGAGACATACTGGCAAAAGCATCCAACAATATCCAACTTTGAAAGTTTGTTTCAACAAACTCCCAAAGTACTGCTTGTTTTAGACTTAAAAACAAATGCTCCTATGGAAATAGTGTTATTGGCATCATCCACTTAATTTCTAGTTCCTAGAAACGAGACCAAGAGGACAAATAGAGCTGCTTGTAGGTGAGAAGTCAAATGAGTACTTGCACAAGCCAAGAAGGTTCTACATCCTTCTTTCACTTGACTGTTCTCTTGTTGGTAAACACCAATTGAGCCTCTTCCGTGTATCAGGAATAGTTCTGGCAGTGACCATGACCGTTATGGTCCCTACTGTTATGGAGTTATCCCTGGTTGGAGAAAGACTTTAAGAGACCTTAAGAAATGAATGATCCCATTCTAATTTATTTTATTAAAGTTATGATAAACACAAAAGAAACGCGAAGGGTGATGTGGAAATATACAACCAGGGTGCCTAATGTATTCTTTGAGGATGAGGAAGTCTTCCTTAAGGAAGTGAGTTTTGAGATGAATTCTAAGTGGAAGAGAAGAGTGTCTAGGAAGAGGAAACACTGAAAATGCCTTGTGGAGGCAGAAATGCTATTTTACAAGAGATATAAAGTATAAATTCAGGAGTAGAAAAACTGGCTCTGCTTGTTAACCTCTTAGGCTACCTCTGGAAGGGGCTGATGGAGGATATGCTGAAGGAGTCAAAGGAAATACTTATTCTTTAATGTCATTTCTACAGTTTCAGATATGTTTTAGGAGAACGCAATCTCATATTTTGCCCATTTCAAAAATAAAAAGAAGTGATATATTCTACTGTTTGTCCTTGTGGATGAGAGATCATTATAATTCCAGACAGGAGCAAGTGGATGATTCCAATGCAAATTTTCTCGTTACTTAGATTTCAGATGGCCTTAGTCATTAGTAAAAACCCAATGCGTATTTCATGACCATTTTATTTTAAATATTTTTTTCTTTACTTGGTTCTTTTCTTTCTTTCTCTTTTAATTCAGGGATGAATGGTTAATCAATTTTTCACTCAGGGAAATGTACTGTCTCCCTATTCACAGCTCACGCCCACTGCAAACAGATTAATCCGTTGGCCATCCCACTTTTCATCTGTACTCTTTCAGATACGCTCTTCCGGAAAGCCTGCTCTAGGACCAAACATGTAAAGCTGAGCTGAGTGGAACTTCCTTCATACTGAAACGTCAGAATTTATTCACCTTCGTTTCAAACCATATGTGCCATTATTGGTAAAACCTATCAAGCAGGCCTCCATAGTCACGAAGATGTGTAACATGCACGTCTCTTGCATCCAACATCGACGTACTTCTAGCCTAACTTGACCCACCTCTTCACCGACCTCTGTTTCCCTCTATCCCTGCACAGTGCGGTTCTTTCATGACACTCTCCTGGCCGGTTATCTCTTGCCATCTCAAGTTTCTGTGATAAGGAGGCTACCTTGGCTTTCTCAATCCGGACCGCAAACTGGACCTATCTATTCCCAAATGTTTAATACATCTTAAGCGATGTATTCAGGGCCCCCGTAAGACTCTGATTCAGTACTCATAGCAGGCCTGAGCGTTTATTTCCATTACAAACTTATGTTTCCTTGGCATATTTTTTCCACTGGATAAAGCATGGAGCTAGGAGCCAGAAGACCCAGGTGTAGGGCCTGCTTCTCCGTTGGATGAGGTGCAACTCTAGGAGCTCACCCGGGCCCTCTGGGTCCTCACGTCCTCATCCACAAAGGCTGCGGGGGCATGCCAGGTTTCTCCGTCACTGGGCTGTACCGAGGGAGGGCTTTCCCTGATCTCTCGGAGGAGGAGCGAGGACTCCAGAATGTATATTCAATTCATCGCATCCTGCCTTATCTTTAAAATCCTCATTACTCTTGTAATTGCTAGTTCGACGCTGGTTTTTCCCCACCCACCTGGAAGTGCCCCTCAGTAACCTCCAGGAAAGCAGGACTACCTTAGTGCCAGTAAATATCAGCCGAGGATGCATTGCTGAGTAACTTAAGTGAAAGTGCTTTTCGGGGAAGAAGCTACCACTACGATGCTGTCATCATCATTACTGTCAGTAGCAAAGGCAGTACCAGAGGTAGTTGTAGGAGCTAAATTATTAGCATTGTCACCATCCAATGTACAACAGAGAGAAGCCGCCAGATAATATTAGATCTTGTCAATAATACTTGTAAATGCTCCCTTTTTCTCTCTTCATTCTTTTAACTGATAGAAACGAATATAACTAACTATATGATTAAAAGCCACAGTAATATTTCAAAGTGCAATATTTTGCTTCTTATGTATCAATCTTTGAAATGTATCAATCTCTAGCCCCCACCTACAGAGTGATCCAAAAGAAAGGCATGTTCTTATCCTGAAGCAGATGAAAAACCCTTCCCCGAATTATGGGGAGGGATATAAAGAAGGCTACGAGCAGCCCCTTGTAAGAAGAGGATTTGTAACTGAAAACAAAAGACAGTGAAGAGAATAAAATTCTCCAGGAGGCAGAGTCCGTTCTCTGTCCCCGTGATGACGTGGTGGCTTGACTTTCACCCTTAAAGAGTAGGGAAATGCACACAGTGAAAATGCCATGGGGTGGTAGGGATGCCGCTTTTGGAAAGGTGACACGTCTTGAATAAGAATTACTGATATTTGGGGGAGAGGTGGGGGCACGAAACAAGAGAAGCCAGTGCAGTCCACCAAGGAAAAGGAGGAGTTTATTGGGCTTTATGAAGACATTAGGGTAGAGGGTAAGTCCAAAACATCCCCAGGCCAGAAACCAGATGCGACGTCCCCTGATCACCTCCCAAGGTCCTAGGATCCACCGCGATCCCATAGCCTTGTGTCTGCAGCAGGTGCGGTTTGCTAGGGAAGCATCTTTATTATGTGCCATTGCTCAGACAGCTTGCAGACGGATACAGAACAAGCTACCTATTAAAACCATTCCTTCCCAGGTCCTTGGTAAGGTACTCAGTTAAGTGGATTGTGGCTGAGACCACCCTCGCTTAAATAATCCAGGCCTCTGTAGAAGAATATTTTCCTACCGTTTAATATGACAACAAAATACTTCACTGATTGAATACCGTTGGAATGCTCGCATCACCTGTGTGCATTCACTCCCTTGAAATTTACCAAATCCTTGCTGTGCATCTTAGGAAAAAAAAAAACAAAGGTAGATCCTGGGAATACAGGATGAAGTAAAATACTGTCCCCGACTCCAGGACCGTAAATTTGGGCAGACATAGAGTTGGGAGAGCTGCGGATTTGCTTGTATAAAGGTCAAAGAACAAATGGCATCGTACCGCACCTGGAGACAGGCTGGGGCGCGTCCCTGGGGCTTGTTGACATCCACAGCCACCAGCTGCCACCCGCCAGCAGCGTCTTCATGGAGCATCTTCAAGACAAAGAAGGAGATGAGTCAGAGACACTTAATACGGAACACGGAGAACTCCTACTTTTGTCTCCGACACTTACATTTTTTATGTTATCAAAGATGTGTCTTTTTATGGATTTATATTTAGAACATGAGTCATTCTAATTATGTTCATCTGAACACTGAAAATTTAAGTGAATAATAATCGTAACGAGAACGATGGTAATCGCTAGCCCGCATTTATCCAGCCCTTGCTATGCATCAAGTCCTTTCTGCTTTATACATCCTTTGCATAGAATTGCCCAAATATCCTTCTCGACTAGACTTTAAAGTAGGCATTTATCCCCATTAGATTGGTTATGGATTATTACACATTAGACCTGGAAGAAAACG
Source organism: Paguma larvata (assembly GCA_030068075.1). Classification (NCBI taxonomy): domain Eukaryota; kingdom Metazoa; phylum Chordata; class Mammalia; order Carnivora; family Viverridae; genus Paguma; species Paguma larvata. The sequence continues at coordinate 10,145,722 of CM057839.1, read as the reverse complement.
AAAATTAGAATTCCCAAGCATTATGTCTGGTGTGATTTTTACTAGAAGTGGTAAATTATTATCTTTATGTGGTGGACATTCCTCACTGAGCCAGCAGAAAGATAGTCTCCGGATAAATAATATAAGAAGTGAGCATGTGGTACAGGAATAAGGCCGGTGTTACTGTAAAGGCAGGAGACTGACCTGTCACTTAGCCTCTGTGAAATTGTTCTAAATAGGCCAAATTAATCCACTCAGCAGAGTTTTATATACATATTTATGAAGGGAAAAGTAGTTTCTTTTGCCTTAAAACACAGAAGTGATGAAATCCAGCATAGTACAGGACACTAAAATCTGATATTCATTGAATTGGATATCTGGATTGTTGGCTGCCTCGTTTATTGTCTTGCTGCATATTCTGCTCCTTCAAAAATTAGTCATCCATCAATATTACAGCCAGTGGAAAGACACTGACCACATATATTTTTCCACCAGTATATTTTCTTTCTAATTCCTTGCGGGGTGTGGTTGTAGTGAGGTAAGGCGGGATTAATGATTTTTATTTTTCTAAGACACTAACTATAAGCTCGTTTTTGTTTTTCCTGCCCAAGGCCACAGTTTCATACACATAAGCAAACATTTCCTTTGCCATACTTATTCATGTCCTTGTGTTAGTCTGCGTTCAAAAGGGTAATTATTGATGAAAATAGGAGCCTATGCAAAGATCCCATACCTAAGATTCCTGGGAGTAGATCATTTGCAGAAAGACAATTTGCCCTCGATAAAAGAGGTGAGGTAGTGAGCGACAAGTGCCAAAATTCACAGACCATATATGTATTTATTAGAAAACAGTTTTTTTCATGGGCGCCTGGGTAGCTCAGTTGGTTAGGCATCTGACTTCAGCTCAGGTCATAATCTTGTGGTTCCTGGGTTCAAGCCCCACACTGGGCTCTGTGCTGACAGCTCGGAACCTGGATCCTGCTTTGAATTCTGTGTCTCCCTTTCTCTCTGCCCCTTCCCCGCTCTGTCTCTCTGTCTATCTCCCTCTCTCTCAAAAGTAATTAAACATTAAAAACAATTTTTTTAAAAAGAAAACTTTTTTTAATGGTTGAATTGAGAATTCTCTACAATGCCAACCTCCAATTCAGAAAAATGGTATATCAGATGTTTATGTCCTAGAATCAATACTTTTCAAAGAGTGCTTTCGGGGCTCTTTGCCAAGTACGTTACTCACTTCGTGCTTTCAAACACATACAGGGAGCACCTATTATATGACATCCTACAAAATATTGTTACACATATGCTCAATTTAATTGCCCCATGAAGCATTATCCCGATTTATTTTTACATTATGCTATGTTCACCCGAAGTATAGCTACCATCTGTCTATACACCATATGTGTATTTTTAAAGATGGCACACATTTACCCAAAGATTCTTTGATCAAAGATGGCGGTTACAAATTGCTTTGCTCAGGTGCCCATGTGCAAGATTCTGATTCCCTTTAGAATGAATTTTGAAAGGTATTCTTAGTGGTTGAATCAAGCACATCCCCATGAATAGGCTCATTCTGAGACTACATACATTGGTTGAAATGCAAACCTTTTAAGGTGTCTTTTAAAGTTCCTGTCAAAAATTCTGGGTGTCTCCTTTTAAGGAGAAAAGACAAAAGCAATCCTGTCAGTCACTAGCTAAAAATCTTCTGTACATGCTGCCTGTACTCCCTTATCATGACACAAAGGGTCCCTGGGGCATAGATTTGCTTTGATCAGTAGCGGACTAATTTTCTCTGTTAAATTATTTTTTCTTCCAGCTGACCAAAATCAAATGAATCAATTTAATTGTTAGTAAAAGTGTTCTCTCAAGGTCACCCCTTTGTATAAAATGAAGAGAAGGAAATGCAGACATGTTCAAGGTTCCCTTTCTCTTCAGTCCCCTGAATTATAAAACAACATTTAGACTGGTTAACGTGACAGCTATGTGAGGTAGACAACGGGACATCTTAAGCCAGGCATCCCCAGGGCTCAAGTCCCGAGCTGCCGGTCGGCTCTCCATATCCCTCAATATGACCCTAGGGAACCATAACTCGCCGTAAAGGTTAGGTTAACTGCCAGAGCCCGCCTTGATTCTCTTCTGAGCACACACAACAAAAATGTAGCTTTGTGTGGCCTTCAAGCTTAACAGTTCAGTTCTCCCCCAGGCGAAGTGAAACAAACATCCCTGATGTTGACACCTGAATCGGTGTCCTCGGAAGACCACGTGACTGGTGACAGGTGTCTGGGGCGAAGCGGCTGAGGAGTGAGAACAGAGGTCTGGGCTGGAGAGCGGCTCAGCCCAGGACACTCCCCACTAGCACATCCGTGCGTCCCAGCATCCAGCTTTGGGATAACACCCCCACACTACTGTGGACCGATGCACGTGCTGTTCTGTCACAGACCTATGGGTCTCTTGACCTTTAGCCCAACAGATAGCTGAGCATGGGGCAACCGTGACCCATGGCTAATAATCGTGCAGGCATGAAAGCCGCCATCTCCATCAGAGCTCAGGCAAACTTAACGATTACTCCTCTGAAAATTTCCACGTCATGTTCCCTTTGTTTTCCTGTGACATGTTATATGATGGTCTCCACAAGCCCTTTGGTATTATTCTTTTCTGTGATTTGTTGCTATGCCCTGAGTCAAAAGCAGGCTGCTTTGTTATTGAAAACAACAACAACAGCAACAACAAAACAAACCCATCCAGTCATCACCTGGTTCTCTTTTGCCTCTGTACGGCCCACACCAGAGCCAACTGCTCTTGAACTGCCTAGGATATCAGAAAGCCCCTTCCGTATCCCATTAATATGTACGATTTTCTTTCTCAACACCTGCGCTCTTGGAAAGTCAAGGGACCCAAGGACACCAACAGGTCCGCCAAGCCTGAGATCCTCTTAGCCGTTCTGTGAGGATAACTTACACAGAACCACCGCCAATGTTCCACATGCCACAGAATGGCAGGAAGTGACTCCAGTTCTGCAAAGCTGTGTGCTTTGCACTACAACAACCATCTTTGTTTTATTCCCTTAATGCCTGTCTGTTTTATTAGAATCATATACTAATGGTCTAGTTAAAACTACTCCATGACAAGTCCTTGTGTACAGAGTTCTGCCAGATTTTGCAAATGGAACGGAATAGCAGGAAAAGATGTCCCTCCTTTCCCCAGACACAAAAGCATCTGGGCCACTTGCCTGGTGGCTGGCGAGAGGCTGGGCGGGGCCTGCAGCCTGTTGCCAGGCAGCCCAAGTGATGTTTCAGGAGGCTGCTGCAGGAGCTTCGGTTGCCTAGCAACCGGGTCCTCAGCCACAGCATTTTTCTTAATGAAGGTTTTTCACGATTCTCTGTGTGATTACCTCTGCTGAATACCTAGACGCATTACCTCTGAATTACCAACGTATTCCTCCTGATTAGGTATAATTTTGCATCAAAACCATTTTGCACAACTTTGTTCAGAGTCCCTTCACATTTCACTTTCTGTTAGAACTGCTAGCTGATGCGCTGGAGCTTCCAAACACTCCTTGTCCAGCTGTGGCTTTATAAATAAGAGTCACTTAATAAGCGTAATGTGGTTTTAAAGACATTTCGGGTCATCTCTCAGGAACACTGGATGTAAATTCTGTGCTGAGTTCATAGCTTTCTGCTCTATTTAGTTCTCAGTGTCTGTAGCAGAAAACACACCCTCCACACGTTGTCACCTGTCTTAAAAGACAGGCCAGCGTGGACCCTGAACTTTATTATATTTCACAGTTCCCTAGAAGCGCTGACAGAAGAAATAAAAACTAGATGTGCTTTTTTTTTAATTACATGTCATCTGTGATATAACCTATATAACATTAAAAAAATCTTTCATAAAAGTTTGAACAGTTGTTTGCCAAAATTGAATAGTATTAATACTATTTCATCTGTAATGAGTTGGTTAGTCAGTTCAAATTCACAAGATGCTGCTTTAGGCTTTTCCAAATAAAAGCATGTTTAATACCATTTTAGCATGTAATTTATAAAAGCTCAATTTGAAGATTTTCAAAGCAAAATTTGTACCTTGGTTGTTTCACAAAGACCTTTGTCTGCAGACTTGTATAACGATTTACAAAGTTACATTAAATTTCTCTTACAATTTTGGGGCACCCAGGTGGCTCAGTCAGTTAAACTTCGGACTCTTGATTTGGGCTCAGGTCATGATCTCACGGTCATGAGATCGAGCCCGAGTGGGGCTCTGCAGTGAGCGTGGAGCCTGCTCAGGATTCTCTCTCTCCTTCTTTTCTGCCCCTCTCCCACTCATGCTCTTTCTCTCTCTCAAAATAAAAAAACATGAAAATATTTTTTCTCACAATTTAATATTAAGTAGTCACAAGCATCAAAATAACTTCATTCTTGATTCAGGAACTTTTATTTTCTTTCTCTTATATAAAGATTTAAACTAGACTAAGATATATAAACCTTCCCTTCCTCTTTCTTTTTTTTTTCAGTTTATTTAATTATTTTGAGAGAGAGAAGGAGGGAGAGAGAGTGTGTGAGTGAGTGGGGCAGAGGCAGAGAGAGAGGGAGAGAGAGAATCTGTCAGTGCGGAGCCCGACACAGAGCTCGGTACCACGAATGTGAGATGGGCAGGTGTGAGCCCATGACCTGGGCTGAACCAAGAGTTGGATGCTTAACTGACCTAAGTCACCCAGGTGCCCCATCCCTTCCTCTTTCTAAACACACAAAAAAGAATCCCCCCCCAAAACCTCACACAAAACAGACCCAAAATTAAAAACAAAGACATTGGATCTGGACTACCCTCCTATGTAATAACTGCCCTGAATAATTATTAAATTAAAATACTGATTTAATTTTAATTAAATTCGAGACAGCTCCAATTTCTTGGGAGCACAGGGACCCCCTTCTGAACATGTAGCGATTCCTCAAAAATCACAGATACGCGTTATGAGGTCTTCTTCATAACTTACTATACTGTGATCGGATCACTCTGAATGAAACGTATTTTCCATCCCGAAAATAATTCTAATCCCATAGATAAAGGCCAACATATTGTTTTTCAATCACATGAATATTTATAAAAATGGGAAATTCTACAATTTCCATTTTTATCTGCAAGTCCTCTGAAGACTTGTAACTACTGAATGAAATCAAGGTATATAGTAAATGCCGCGACAATCTTGGTTTTGTATCAAACCCACCCACGGAGCCGATGGAAGATAGGTGCCCTCACCCTATCACCCAGAAAAGCTGATTTGGTTGTTGCGGCCTTGGGCCCTTGCACCTGCACCGCTGAATAGCTCCCCGGGTGGGTCTAACCGCAGAAGGCACTTATCATAGGCTCTCCTAAGTTCCCTCAGGGCCCACTGAGGGTGCCGCCAGGTGTGCCGTGTTCTAGTAGGAAAGGACGTCACCCCCCCAGGGGTACCTGCGTGGTGGCCGTCGAAGTGGTGCTGCTTCTCGATCCCCACATCTGTTGAAACTGTACCCTGATTTCTGCAAATGTTTCGATGATGACGGCGATGAACACGTTCTGGAAGAAAATCCCGAACTGTGCTTACTAAAGACGGCGGGGGGCAAGGAAAAGCAAACAAAAGATCTTCAGAGGCTGGGGGTGGGGGGGCGGGGAACGGATTCTACGGGGACGGGTTTCTACAGTACCTTCACGAGCCAGGCCAGGAAGAATATGAGCGTGATGAAATAGAAGTAGGACCGCCAGCGGGGGAAGCTGTCAATGGCTCTGTACATGAGGAACACCCAGCCCTCCTGGGACGCGGCCTCATAGACGGTGAAGATGCTGGTGCCTGTGGGGACACGGGAGAGCGGACTGACTTCCAGCGGGCTTTGGCAATGGGGAAATGTTTTTCAGAAAAAAAAAACAATCAATATTTATCCATGCTCATTTTCTCAATGACAAAAGCTCTTCTAAAGGGACTAAAATCGCCTGCCATTTATTTTATTGTTCTTATTCTTAGGATTTGGACAAAGTTTGTTTCTGACTTCAGTCCAGGGCACTTTCATTAGCAATAAAATAACTTTATGTTTTATGTGTCACTGTTAAATGCATCTAGAAGTGTGGAAAAGGAAAGGAACCTTCAAACCAAGTAAAGCCACCACAAAAAATAATGTGTGCAGTATAAGCTTGCCATTTGGGGCTTAACACTTAGAGTGTGCTGAAAGCACTTGGTATGGTTTTAGCCAAAATGAAATAAATTTGAGAACTGGGTTTCATCTGAAGTCACATTCTCATAGGGACACTAGAGTACCTGAGGCTCCAAAAATTAATGTGATGGAGCCTGTCTTTGGATTCCATGGTGTCTACTGAACACCGAAACGTAAGGCAATACATCCTCAAATAGCACTTTGTATTGTCTGGGAGAATTGCCTCGTTGAAAATACTACTGATGATGGAAAGAAAGAAAAGTGAACAATATGAGGGCAGATTTTTGCTATAGTGAAGAGAACCTAAAATGCTATTCAGGGGAAAGACAGCGTATACCTTTCATGACATTATGAGGGAGGCGTTATTATTTCTCCATTTTATAGATGGGAAAACTAAAGCACATAAAGAGTAAGTGGTTTATCTCTGCACAAATAACAATAGGAGAACTAGAATTAATCCAGCCATTCTGGACAGAGGCCCTGGGTATTCAATTGTGATGATATCTTGCCTCCTGACCTCCTTTCTGTGGTTTGTTTTCCCCATCTGTAAAATTGGTGAATGATATCTCGTAGTGTTGCAAAAATCATTTCATTTCTGTAAAGCCTTGACACATGGTGAATACTTAATAAACTTTAGGCACTATTATTGTAAACATTGAAAAGGATGCTTAATAGTGTTTTGTGAGAAAGCCCATAAATAAAAAGGATAGTACTGAGTTAAAGGTGTTCGTAAATCATATTGTACATGTTGTCATTCACAAAACTGGTAAACATTCACACCCCAGTAAATGCCATTACTATAAATGGATTCATTATTATGGGATATAAAACCAATATCCACCCATCTATATTCTAGTCGCACAGAAATTTAAAACTAGATACTGCATACAATCAGATGTCCAAACTACGAAGGGCGTTACTAAGGCTGGCTGATGGCCAGCTGCCTCTCTGAGCCCGTGCGTGCAGGAAAATAATTAGAGCATCAATGAACCGAAGCATGCAGAACAGCAGAAAGCCTAGTGGTAAATGGGGACAAATGGGACACATGCAGCCTTGAAAGAAAAGCTGAGAGAAAGAAGGAAAGCATATACTCATTTAGTGAATGCCTATTTTGCTAAGTACTGCATATAAAATATAACTTCGTAGAATCATATGTCGTGCATTGGAAAGTCGTTGCCATAAAAACTAGTATTTGTAAATTGTATTTGGTTCCAAGGCTTTTTTACCTATTTAAATGCTAAGGAAACCTCTGTCTAATTAGGCAGTAGATGGGTAGGTTTGTATAAGAGCAGGTATTACCCATCACATCCTTTTACAGAAAAGGAAAGTGAAGGTCACTGGATAAGGAATTTGCCTGGGGTAGAGAGTGACAGAAGCAGAAACTGAGACCCCACCATCAGTTCCCTTGTCTTAAACTCTTTTTATCTTTACAGTCTTACTTATATTTTCTCTTGCTCGAGACTGGGACTTTCAAAAGAGCCTATTTTCTCCTACTAACCTTAATTTGAATGAAGTCCATTTTTTTTTCAGAGGGACTATGGTGGCTAAGGTTGTAGCAGATTGAGAAACTCATACAAGCAGATGATTTTTGAGGGCAAGGTTCAGGGGAGAACAGCATGCACAAAAAATAAAATGCCAAGAGAAAAACAGAAATGATTCTTTTCATTAACGATTCATATGTACTAAAAATGTCCAACATATTTGCCTTTGTGGGCTGAATATGAAAGACGATTTTCACATAAAACAAGTAATTTATGTTCCTTATTTTCTTCTAGTTAAAACAGAAATGTGGCTACAGAAATCCATTATGAATAACTAGCGAAGCCTAATCGTTTTAGCGATTGAGATTTACAGGTAAAATATGGGGACTGTCAAAGTAAGACTGCATTCGAGAGGAACACTGAATTATCCTTCTTCTATTTGTCCAGGTCCTTCAATATTAAATCCACAGGGAAGATGCTATCTGGAAGTAAACAAAAAACAGTATGTTCTCATCTCGAAGAGTTTTCCTTCATTTCTTTCTAATTTGACACACACGAAAAAGGGAAGAAGTAGAAACCCATCATGTGGCTCCAAGAGCAGCATTTGTTGATACAAAGAGATGAGGCGTTTGTGAAAATGTAACCAAAAACTCCCCAGAACCATGCTGACTGTTGAGGAAGTGAACTCCCCTGAGTCGAAGGCTGCGAAGACGCTCCTGTCAGTTGTAGGAGCAACGGCAGTTGGATGGGACCTTCCCTCATCACTTTTCTGCTGCTGACTTTGAAAAGTGTATGAAAAGAAAATCCCTTTGGAAAGATTTTCCAATTGTTCAACATTTAAACTGACAAAAATGGAGTTTATGAGCGTCTTAATTTCTCTGGGAAGTGGACAGCGCTGGGGAAGAAACTGTAGGTGCTCAGGCATGCTGCTCTCTGGCGCCCTCTACTGGTGCTCATCTCTGGTGTGCTTACCCGAGTCCAGTGCAGCTAGCTATTCAGCCCAGCTCACCTCCATTGCCCTCAGCCCACACTGGGTTCTCAGACCTCCCAGGACGCCCTGCGCGCACCTGGGTCTCTACCACACTCACTCCTGCTGTCTAGTTCATCTCCCTCACTAGCACTAACTAGCCGACTCACTTGGCAAGCACTCAAAGTTAAAACTATTGTTAAAACTTCTGTACCTGGCATTGAGAGCACTCAAGAATTGTTGATAAATGAAACCATTATCATGGTATTAAGACATGAAAGCTTTTCTCAAATATTTGCTTTTTTAAAAATCAATTCTTCTTCGCTGTGAATATTGCAGATAATTTGGAAGCAAAGGGAATAATTTTATGATGGACTTTATGTTTTGCTGACTTTCCAAATTCACTTAAAACACATACACCAATGTAAGTTTCAAAGCCCACACTACATATAGACAAGAAAGTCTTCCTCTTTCTTGTTTTGTGCCACCATGGAAAATTTCTAGAAAATATTAGATATACATACAAAATATTTTTCTAGATATATCCCAGAATACTTTAAGTCCATTTTAATTACAGAACTAAACGGCTGCCTGAAAAGACCACGTTTTATTAAATGAAGAATGATTTGACAATAGTATGTGGGGACAGAATGCATTCTCTTACTGGAGAATGGCGTGGCCTGCTCCATGAATATCTCTGCGAAACTACTGGAATTGTACCACTTTCTTAGACCCCAAATTCTCAAAGCATAAATTCAAGTTGTTTAAGAAACAAAATCACAATGACACTCAGCTCATCAACTCTCCTAATTTCATTCACCCTTCCTGACTTCTTCCATTGATAGTTGAATTCGGTGGATAAGAAGACCTATTAGTCTACATTTAGAAAATAAGTTCCTTGGAACTTGCTATTGGCTGTATATATTGAAACACAGTCGTGGATTTTTTTCTAGTTCTGAACAAAATTGTATTTCCATTGTTTGACTATCTTTAATATTACATTTATTGCTTGGCTGTTTTCTCCTCTTTTCCATTAAAAACAAAGTGATTAATTGACTGCATCCTGGGAATATTCCTATTGTTTCTTCTAGTCATAGGTTACAAAACACCACTGAGTCATTCAGCTTTCAAAGGACAGGGCTACAAAACTGTGGTGACAACTAACAGTAAGCTACTAACCTGGGGTCCCACCATTAGACTCCTCTTCAAACTCAAAATAAATGTGATGCTATTCTAATGATGTTGATACCCAATCCATTGTGGAAAAAAAAAGGGAAGTTAGAGTTGGTGATGTAAGCTTGACACAGTTGAATGAGTAAATATATTAGGCTTTAGTCTGAACAATAACCTTTACCTTCATGCTCAAAATTCCCAATACGACCAAGAAGGTTCATTTTAGGATCATCCATTCCAACCACTCTCTCAATGTTAGGATCCTTGGGGAAGTGTTCCTGAGCTTTAATCCCTCCAGTGATAGGGAGCACACAGCGTCTTGAGGCAGTCCCATTCCAGGTCTGGTAACCCATCCCACTGGACGTTGGCTCTGGCTCGGTCCCTCTGGAATGTGTTCTTGGTTTTGCAAACCATCGCAAGCTCCAAGAGTCTGGCAGTGGTCCCTACACTCCTGGAGTGAATCATCCCTCCTTCTACCTGTGTCATCCTGCCTCGGACACTTGTTTTCTTATCTGGTCCGTTAACGTTCTCAACCTGCTGCACTTTCGATGAAACTGACCTGATCGTCTGGCTTCATTTCCCACCAGGCTCAGAATCTCACTTATGGAGGGCACCATGATGGTATTCTTGTTATTCGAGAACAGCAGTTCCCTTCGAACTTATTCTAAGTTGCTCCTTCTGTTCCTCTGGCTGACTTTTATAGGATCTCACCCTTTTTGGCCATCAGCTGATTGAGTTTTCCTCTACCATACTCCAGTTTGAGCATCCCCTTCAGTTGGAAGGAAAAGAAAGCTACATGTTTCTCCACCACTACACATGAATGTTTGTAACCTAAAGTGCCTCAACAATCTGCTTTTAACCAATATATGTAACTATGGAAGGGTAGAATCCGCATCCTAGATGCTAGATGCTTATTTTATCTACTACGGTTGCAATGACTAAATATTCAGTCCTGGAAGGTGGTCCAACGAGAGAACACATGTAAAGAGCTTGATCTTCGCCTGTTTCCATTACTAGAAATACAACTCATTTAAGATGGGCTGTGCTTCATTGGTGTTCATTTGCTTTGTCGTGTTTGCATTCATATAATTGCTCTCCAATTAAATTGTATTTTTAAACTCTAGAACTGCTCCATAGGACAATATTCTTGATAAATCACAAAAGTAAGAGAAAAGAAGGGCTTTGCATAGCCTAAGGGGGGAATTCACTGATGCCACGGAAAGGTGAGTTGTCCTGTCAGTTTGACCTGAGGTAGAATTCACGGGGCTTTTTTAATTCCTGAAGTGTCACTCACTGCCTCAGTTGGCACTCTCACCCAGGGTTCCTCAACTTTGGGACTAGTGACATTTGGGGCTAAATAATGGGGGGCCTATTCTGCACACTATAGCATCCTGGGCCCTACCCACCAGATTCCAACAGCACTCCCAACCCCTAAGTTGTGAAACCGGAAATGCTTTTAGACGCTGCCCAGTGTCCCCTGGCGGGCAGAAGCGCCCCTGGTTGAGAACCACTCTTCTAACTTGACAGTCTTTCTGATTCTGTAGCTTCGCCCTACTGTGCCCAGCTCTGGGCCTTGCATATGATTTGTATTTATCAAGTATTGTGAGCTGAATTGAAGTTCCTCTCTTGACACAGGGAAAAATGGAACACTTGTGAGATTTCACAAATTTCTCCTTGGCTTGTTATGAACAGTTTGGAGGTGAAACAACTTTAGGCCAAAGGAGAGACCTAAACCTGCATTTCTGGACTATGTTTACAAGAGTCTACATTTGAATTTGACGTTTTATTTGTTTCTACAGGTTTTTGAAGGCTAAAAGCCTAGATCCTAAGACATCATTTGTTTATATAAAAAATATTTGCCGCACAGTGGCTAGCTCAACAGTACCAGTACATTAATATTTATGAGTTTTCTGGTGGAAGAAAAACCTTATTTCTTTTTGATTTCCTGCAATCTTATAAGATGACTGGGTACACATGTAGCCTGGCGGGGGGAATATTTTAGTTTGCAGAATAAGCTATTACAAGTATATATTAATTAAGTTTTAAAAATAAAAACCACATATTTGGAATGAAATAAATGGCACACAATCTTCCTCACCAAAGCTTATAGTGGCCCTTCCTGAATTATTCCAAGACCACCCGCAAACGCATGTTTTACAAGTTTTTCAGGTTTTGCGTCTGAATCAAAAGGAGGCAGTCACTCTATTCACAGACAGACACAGAAGAAAACGGACACATCTGTAGTCCATGTTCGCGACCCTGGGCTGCGGGGACCACGAAGCAGGGTGTCAAACAGAAGGCTGCTGAACCGCGTGCGACACGTGTGGGCGTGTCTCAACAGTGCGATCTAAGCAGCCATGACCGAATTTCAGGCAGCACCGCGGCTTCTCTAATTCAACTACGACTTGTAGCTTGGGGTCACCTTTGACCGCAGAATCTGCTCTGAAATCCTTTGTGTTTTGGGGGGTTCTGTTTGTCTCCCCTCTGGCAATTTTCCCGCTCCCAGATACAAACTTTCTCCTACACATTTTAACCACCTATTTAAGCTATTTTAGCCAAGGGTCGGCTGTAAGAGTCACTGCAACGTTCCGCATGTCTTTCTCCCACCAAATCGCCCCACACCGTCTACCTCTTGGCATGAACTGCACACTCGAATCTCGATGGTGGGATCTGTGGGGTGATACATTTTACCCAGCAGACATTATTATAAAAGCAAACGCCAATGAGAAATTCGTAGTCTTAGAGCGGACATCTGGATTCAACCCAATAAAGCTTGGCCGCGAAGGCTGAATGTATCCACATACATGAAACGTGAATCGGGTGGGCAGAGCAGCCAGGAAGGCCCATCCTGAAGGGCAGACATTTAGTGAACAATAAGCCAGCTAGAATTAAGTGACCTGGGATGATGTCACCTTTCTGATGAATAACACCTTTATGAACGATGCTTCCCAGTCCTTGGGATCATGTTTAATTTCACGGAGATATATATGCAAAATAATTACTTCAAGTATTTCCCCTGATAGTGATGTAACCTGATGATTATGACAACTGACACAGAACTCACGCACGTGCTGATCCACGCTCAGGCAGCCTTGAGCACTGTCACGTGGCCCTCGAAACAGCAAAACAAAACAACGCTTCTTATTTGGTATGCCAGAATAGGGAGCAAAACAAAAAGGGCTTCTTTTATTCTAAATGTCTTAACATGTATTTACAAACCTTATTTGGGCTAAATTTTAGCTTAGTTTTTTCTGTCTTTTGTTTGTTTGCTTGTTTTGTTTTGTTTCGTTTTTTCTTTGTTACAGTTAAGCTCTTTGGGCACCACCTTGCCTCGCTGATGAAATCACTTAATCTAATACCTTAAAACCTCACTCCTAGCACGAAAGTGTTGCAATCAGATCAAAGGCCATATAGAAAAAAGCATGTATATGTTTCTATACATTTTCTAAGTTAAACCTTTTAAGTAAGTAATAAAGATTCTTAGTTGAAGTGTATTTCTTCAGATGTAGGAAAGTTCTACACTTCCAAGTTCTAAATGTAAAATACTTCTAGAAAAGGAGAGGTGAAAGCTTTAATACTATGGTATTCACAAATGGAAAAAAAAGTGTTGACAAAACCGGATGCTGACATTGGCAGGAAAGTTCGGGTATTAAAGTAGAACAGTGCCAAAGATGCTCAGCCCATGTGCCAATGAAAACACTCCCTGCCTCTGGAGCTGGGCCATTTCTGTGTAGGCTGGGAATGAAAGCAGCAAAGGAGAGGTCATGACTGGTACCTGTTACCCTCTGCCTTTGAGGAGCCTTGACTTTAGATCAAAAGAGCTTCTTGGAAATTTACTTTCTGTTAGTTAACTTAAAAAAAAAACTACACTTAGCCACAATTCGCTTTTAGTTACCTTCCGTAACATTCAAATTGTCCACTGCTTCTTATCTATTAAGATGGGGTCAGTCGGCTAACCACTCTGGGCCTCAGCTCCCCATAAATAGAATATAATAATGATGATATGTGTTGGTCAACACTAATGCACTAAATAAGTTTTATTTAGTAGCCTTTTCATTTTGCCAAAAAGGAAGCGATACATATCATGCTGAAAATATGGTTCCTTTTAGAGTGCTTTAGCTTTGTCGCCAATCTTTGAAAATTTATTGGAAACTATGGTCAAAAGAAAAATGAAGGCAAAAAGGCCAGAATTTCATGTAAGTTTTAGTGAGTTAATAGTTTTGACATTAGAATTTCATAATAATCCAAAATTAGAATCAAGACCAGCATTTGGAAGAAGAACTAAGACTTTCTTGCCTTCATATTTTGGGACACACATAGTTCACATCTCTGTAGCACCATGCATAAGCAATGAAAAATAAGAGTTAACTCTAAGGTAAACTGGTCCAACTACCTCAAAATAGCCACAATAGTGAAAATTTGTTTCAATTTTAATAGGAAGGCTGACTGAATTAGAAAATAAGCATAGGATCCAAAGATCACCCAAAATGGGAAATAAATAATTTGACATTTTTGTCCATAAAGGCATGCTAAAATTGAATCAGGTCTAAGTGGAAAAGAAGTAAGACAGCTGAGTGATATTAAACAAATGTAATTTACAATAAATATGAGATCAGAAATACAAATAATATATGGCTTTAACTAAAAATAAAGTTCTTATTTGTGCTATGATAAATATGAAATTTCCCTAATTTACAATAAAAAGGCTTAAAAAGTTATATGATAATATGAAACTAAATACAAGAAGATGTTGTTGAATTCTTACAAACATTTAAAGAAGAACACCTTTTCTTCTGAAACCATTCTTTTTTTCTTCTTCTGAAACTGTTCTAAAAAATAGAAAAGAAAGGGAGCACCTAGATGGTCTGTCGGTTAAGCGTCTGACTGCGGCTCAGGTCATGTCTCCCAGCTCGTGAGCTCAAGTTCTGTGTCGGGCTCTGTGCTGACAGCTCAGAACCTGAAGCCTGCTTCAGATTCTGTGTCTCCCTTCCTTTCTACCCCTCCCTTGCTCACACACTCTCTCTCTCAAAAATAAATAAAATTTTTTTAAATGTTTAGAAAAATAGAAAAGAAAGGAAAACGTCCAAATTCATTCTATGAGGCTGACATTACCCTCAGACCAAAACAATATAAAGACACCACAAAAAAAGAGAACTACAAGTCAACATCTCTGACGAACGTAGATGCAAAAATCCTCAACAAAAATACTAGCAAACTGAACTCCACAATACATTAAAAAAATCATTCACCACAATCAAGTGGGATTTATTCCTGGGATCCAAGAGTGATTCAATATTCACAAATCAATCAACGTGATACATCACAACAATAAAAAAAGAAAAGTATCATTTGATCATTTCAATAGAAGCAGAAAAAGCTCTTGACAAAGTACAACATCCATTCATGATAAAAAACCCTCCACAAAGTAGGTTTAGAAGGAACATACCTCAATATAATAAAGGCCATATGTAAAAAACCCACAACTAACAACATCCTTAACAGGGAAAAACAGAGCTTTTCCCAGAAGATCAGGAGCAAGACAGGGATATTCACTCTCACCACTTTTATTCAATATAGTACTGGAAATCCTAGCCACATCAATCAGACAACAAAAAAAAAAATAAAAGGCATCCAAATTGGTAAGGAAGAAGTAACACTTGCACTATCTGCAGATGACATGATACTATATATAGGAAACTCAAAAGACTCCACCAAAAATAACTGCTAGATCTAATAAGCGAATTCAGTAAAATCAAGGATATAAAATTGATGCACAGCAATCTGTTGCATTTACCTACACTAATGAGGAAGCAGCAGAAAGAGAAATTAATAAAACAATCTCATTTACAATTGCACCACAAATAATAAGATCCCTGGGAATAAACCTAACAAAAGAGGAGAAAAACCTGTGCCCTGAAAACTGTAAAACACTGAAGACAACATAAAGAAATGAAAGACATCCCATGCTCATAGACTGATAGAACTAACATGGTTACAAATATCTATACTACCCAAAGCAACCTGCACATTCAATGCCATCCCTAAAATACCAAGAGCATTTTTCACAGACCTAGAACAAATAATCCTAAAATTTGGAACCACAGAAGATCCTGAATAGCCAAACCAATATTGAAAAAGAAAAGTAAAGCTGGAAGCATCACAATTCCAGGCTTCAAGTTATATTACACAGATGTAATAATGAAAACAGTATGATACTGGCACAAAAACAGACACATAGATCAATAGAACAGAATAGAAAACCCAGAAATAAACCCGCAATTATAGGTCAACTAATCTTCAACAAAGCAGGAAAAAATATTCAATGTGAGAAAAGCAGTCTCTTGAATGAATGGTGCTGCGAAAACTGGACAGCAACTTGCAAAAAAATGAAACTAGACCACTTTCTTACACTATACACAAAAATAAAATTAGAGACCATAAAAACCCTAGAAGAGAGCACAGGCAGTAACTTCTCTAACATTGGCTATAGCAACTTTTTTTGAGGTAGTTCCCCTGAGGCAAGTGAAACAAAAGCAATAATAAACTGTTGGGAGTGCATCAAAATAAAAAGGTTCTGCACAACAAATGAAACAATCAACAAAACTAAAAGGCAACCTATGGAATGGGTTCAAATGACATATTTGATAAAGGGTTAGTATCCAAAATATATAAAGAACTAATAAAACTCAACACCCAAAAACCAAATCATTCAATTAAAAATCGGCAGAAGACATAATTAGATATTTCTCGAAAGAAGACATAGAGATGGCCTCCTACACACATAGGAAAAGATGCTCATCATCACTTATCATCAGGGAAATGCAATCAAAACTACAATGAGATATCACCTCACACTTGTCAGAATGGCTAAAATCAACAAGAAGAAACAACAGGTGTTGGTGAGGGTGTGGAGAATACACTCTTAGTGGAAATGCAAACTGGTACATCCATTCTGGAAAACAGTATGAAGGTTCCTCAAAAAGTTAAAAATAGAACTACCTATGATCCAGCAATTGTACTACTAGATATTTACCCAAAAAATATAAAACCACTAATTCGAAGGAACACATGCACCCCTGTGCTTATACCAGCATTATTCACAATAGCCAAGACATGGAAACAGCCCAAGTGTCCATCAGTTCATAAACGGATAAAGAAGTGCAGCTAGATAGATAGATAGATAGTGTACACACACACACACACACACACACACACACAGTGGAATATTCAGCCATAAAAAAGAATGAAATCCTGCCATTTGCAACAATATGGATGGAGCTAGAGAGTATAATGCTGAGAGAGAGAGAGAGTGAGAGAGAGAGAAAGAGAAGCCAAGAAATAGTTGCTAATTATAGAGAACAAACTGATGGTTGCAAGAGGGGTGGGTGGGGATTGACTAAATAGGTGACAGAGATTAAGGAGTACATTTTCATGATGAGCACTGGGGGATGTATGAAAGAGTTCAATTATACACCTGAAACTAACAACACTATATGCTAACTCTACTGGAATTAAAAAAAAATAAAAAAAGAAAAAAACCCAAGATGTTTTAATATCATCCATACCAATATTACAGGTGAATAGTTACAACTTAATAGGAAATATTAACAAATTACTAAAAATTTAATACTATACATGGAGACTTTTTTTGCCATATATTTTCACATTGATAAATGTGTACAAAAATGTTCACAGAATTTTTCCTATATTTGCTGTGTACTTTCCTCCATATACTCTTAAGGCTAAAAACATACATATGGTTAAAAATGGAGTTTTCCAACTGGGTTAGGTGCTGGAGTCCAGCTCTGGCATATCCAGGAGTCCCCAAAGGATGAACGGTGTCAGCCTGATGAAAGACTCAAGAGAACTACATGGTTTCTGGAACCAGGCAGGCAGGCGTGTGTCTTCCCTACTGATGCCAGAATTTTATTTAAAGATAGTAAGTGACATTACAGCAATAAGTAACATCCCATCAGTAAGCATAATTTGAACAATGTGTTTTTACCAGCAAAGATTTCTCAATCTTACAAATTGTTTTCAAGTTAATTAGCATATAAATTTAAGGCAGGGGAGAGAACAGGGTGTTACCTAGGCCTGTGTGAATTATCTAAAAACGGGCCAGGAGTCATTCTGCCTATTCTTCCAACTACAATGGGGGAGGTGCAACCCATCAGGCAAGGACAGAATTCCCAATGCTTGTCCTTTGCTTGTGAGTGAGAACATTTACATAGTCTCCTTCAGATGTTATCCATCATTGCATCACATTCCAGGTCCCCTTTTTTATTTGAATGTCATAAAGCAAAAGAGCATTATATCCTCTGAGGCCAACGAGGGCAATTCAAGAAATCCGAGCCTGAAAAGTTATTTAGAAGGAGGTAAGACTGGGCACCATTTGATTGGCAGGAGCCTTGCTGCAACTGCCTTCTCACACAGAGAAGCGGCTCAACCTGTGTGCTCAAGATGGCTCCCAACAGTTAGGTTTATTATTTGGATGTGTCATAGATTCAATTATAGATTTATTAAGATTATATGAAGATGAGAAAAATGTTCATGCATTAAATGCTGTGTTACTAAGGAAGCAAGATAGTATTATTCCTACTTGACCAGCGTTTCCAGTGTAAACCACGACTCTACCAGGTGAGATAAGGATGTGAAGAAATTGTAAAAAATTAACTTAAAAAAATTTAATGGACTTCACTTATTTATAGCAGTTTTAGATTTACTTAAAAATTAAGCAGATAATGTAGAGAATTCCCATTTATCCCCTCTTTCTGCACGCTATCTCCTATTATTAACATCTCACATTAGTGGGGTACATTTGTTACAACTGATGAACCAATGTTAGTATATTATCATGAACTCAAGTCCATTCTTTGTGTTTTACAATTAAAAGGGTCTTGAAAACTACATAATATCACGTATCCACCATTACGGAATCATACAAGTTAGCTTCACCAATCTAAAAATCCATTATGCTCTACCTCTTTGACCCTCACCCCTCTCCTCTGAGCTCCTGGCAACCACTGATCTCTTTACTATTTTTACAATTTTGTCTTCTCCAAAATGCCATCTATTTGGACTCATACGGTATAAAACTTTTCGGAATGGCTTCTTTCGCTTAAAAATATGCATTTAGTGCTCCTCTGTGTCTCTTGGTGGTGTGATAACTCACTTATTTTTATTGCTGAATAACATCCCATTGTATGGATGTACCGCCACAGTTTATCTCAAGCTGTCCTATGGAGGCGCATGTTGGTTGCTTCCAGGTTTTATCAATTATGAATACTGTAGCTTTATATTAAATCTTGAATTTGAGTAGTGTCAGCCCTCTGATTTTGTCCTTCTTCAGTGTTTGTTGACTATTCTGGGACTAATATCTTTAATGCTCTGTACATAGCCGTTAAGACTGTTTTCTTGGAAATTGACCCCTATATAATTATGTAATTCCCCTCTTTTTCCCAGATAATTTTTCTTTTTCTGAAGTCAGCTTCATCTTAAATTGACATAGCTACTTCTCTTTTCCTCTGGCACATCTTCCCCCATCTCTTTACTTTTAATCCATCTGTGTCTTTATAATCAATGTGGATTTCTTGTAGATATAGCATACGGTTAAGTACTACTTTTTCTTAACTCTCTTAGTCTCTGTCTTTTAATTGGTATTTTAACCGTTAACATTTAAAGTGATTATTGATATAATTGCATTAATATGTAACATATTTATAACTGTTTTCTTTCCATTGTACTTTTTTATTTCTTGTCTTCTCTCTTTTTTGCCTTTTCTGGTTTTATTTGAGCACTCTGAGTCCATTTTTACTCCTCTCTTAGTAGATTAATTATATTTCTTTAAAAATATTAGGGGTTGCCTTATAATTTACAATATACATTTACAACTATTCTAAGTCCACTTTCAAATAACACTGTACTACTTCATAGATAGTGTAGGTTCCCTCTTCCTTTCTCCTGTCTATTATAACACTGCGGTTCTTCACCTCACTTACCTATAAGCCTTAACCATCTAATAAATTGTTGCTATTATTATTTTCAACAAACCAACTATCCATTGGTTCAGTTAAGAAACATAAAAATACAATATTTTATTTATTTCCATTTATGTAGTTCTGAGTATCTTATCTGTACTATTTTCCTTCTCTAAAGAACTTTTATCATTTCTTGCAAAGCAGTTCTATTAACAACAAATTCTCTGATTTTGTTTTGCTGAGAAAGTTTCACATCTCCTCACCTTTGAAAGATAATGTCTCTGGATATAAAATTCTAGGTTGTTGGGCGCTTTTTTTCTTCTTTCAACACTTTAAATATTTCACTTTACTCTCTTCTTGCTGCATAGCTTCTGAAGAGAGGTCCAATATAATTCTTACTATTCTTCATCCACAGGTAAGGTGTTTCTTTTTCCTTTGGCTTCTTTCAAGATTTTATCTTTCTCACTGGTTATTCACAGTTGGAATATGATATATCCAGGTTTAGATAGTTTGGCGCTTACTCTGCATGGTGTTATCTGAGCTTCCTTGATCTGTGATTTTGTGTCTGACACTAATTTTAGAAAATTCTCAGCCACTAGTATTTCAAATATTTTTTCTGGTCCTTTTTCTCTTTCTTCTCCTTCTGGTATTCCCATTATATGTCTGTGAGACCTTCTGTAATCGTCCCACAGTTCGCTGTCATTCTGTTTCATGTTTTTCCTTTTTGCATTTCACTTTGTGAAGTTACTATTGACATCTTTTATCTCATTGTTTCTTGACTCAGTTGTGTCTAATCTACTGATGAGCCTATCAAAGGCATTCTTCATTTCTGCTACAGTGTTTTAATCTTTAGTATTTCCTTTTGAATCTTTATTAGGATCTCCATCTCTCTGCTTATATTGCTCATTCGTTCCTGCATGCTGTCCACTTTTTCCACTAGAGCACTCAGCATATTAATAAAAGTATCTTAAATTCCAAATTATTTAGTAGCTACTAAATCCCTGTCATACCTGAGTCTGGTTTTGATGCTTGCTTTGTCTCTTCAGATTGCATTTTTATTGCATTTTTATCATGGCTTGTAATTTTTCCTTGCAAGCTGGACATGATGTATTCGGTAATAGTAACTTAGACAGATAGGCCTTTTGTGTGACATTTTATGTTAATCTAGCTGAGGGTTAGGCTGTGTTTAATGTATGCTGCATCTGTAGGTGCTGGAGGCTCCAATTTCCTCTAGTGTCCTGACTTCCGTCTCTCGTTGTTTTTAGGTTTCCCTAGAAAATTCCTCCTAAATAGAATATGTGTCTTGCAGCTGAGTTGTAAGCCAGTTATTACTTTGGTGCCATTAATGTGATGATAAGGTATTGAGGAAGAAAAATATCCTATAATTGTATAACTAAATTTCAGGTTTTTTTTTTTTAAGTTTATTTTTATTTATTTTAAGAGAGATAGAGAACAAGCAACAGAGGGGTACAGTGGGGGAGACAGAATCCCAAGCAGGCTGCCAGCACAGAGCCTGATATGGGCCTTGAGCTCATGAACCATGAGATCATGACCAGAGCTGAAACCAAGAGTCGGATGCTTAACCGACTGAGCCACCCAGAGCCCCAAATATCTGTTTTCTTTGATTAGGTCATAGGCTGCGGCCTTCAGAAGAGTGTCTCCACCTAAACCAACTTTTCTCGGCTTATGTGATTCAGGAAGGCCAAAGGGGGCTCCAGTCATCTATCTGCCCTCTCTCGAGGTCAGACGTGGCTCTGGGAAAGTCGATGTCCCCAAAGCCATGGCTTTTTTATAGAGAACAGAAGGCTCTGGATTTACTTCAGAAGGGTCACTGCCTCTCCCCCCGTGGAAAGCGTGAGGGAATTTTTCTCTGATCTTCACCATAAGAACTTGGCAGGGCTCCTGATGGTAAAGGTCATGAAAGTGTGCCCCCACTCCTAAGACTGGAGGGATTTTTAACTCAAGCTAGTCCAAGCTCAGCCTTCAGCAATTACCCAATTACAGTGTAAGTGTCTCTGGCTCTAGTGGCTTCTGATCTTGGGAGATAGGATTTTCTGTATTTGTTGTATTAACAAATTTCAAGGCAGCGCTTTGCCCTGTGACCCCAATTCTCTATTGGAGCTGAGAGGCATTGTTGATTTTTCCAGAATTATTGATTTTTAGTTTGTTTATCTTGTTTTGAGAAAACAGGTTTGACAAAATCCAAGTTCCTTATATGTTGGAGCAGAAACCAGAAGCTGTTAACTAACATCTTTTTGATTTAAGATATGGGCCAGAAATAGCATGGGTAAATGAGCATGCTTGACTAAAACAAGAATTCTAGGGGCACCTGGGTGGCTCAGTTGGTTAAGCATCCAACTTCAGTTCAAGTCATGAACTCATGGTTTGTGAGTTCGAGCCCCACGTCAGGCTCTGGGCTGACAGCTTGGAGCCTGGAGCCTGCTCGGATTCTGTTTGTGTGTCTCTCTCTGCCCCTCCCCAACTCGTGCTCTGTCTCTATCTCTCTCTCTCAAAAATAAATGAAGATTAAAATAAGAATTCTTAAATTAATGTGTGCAGAGGCACAATTCCCTGCTCATATGTAAGCTAGTCTCCTGGATCACAATTCAGCGCAGGCACTAGTACAGCAGAGGAATGAAAGGCCATCATTAGTACAAAGTAAGGGTAGGTCGTGATAGTGAAGCCTCTCCTGGTTGGCCCCAAGTCACTGTGTCAGAATCTGACTGTGCCACGTGTCATTTCCCCCATTAATAGCTGCTTCTCTTACACCTTAATATCTGCCTGTTTTTCTGCTTGATTTGAACAAAAAACTCTAAGGTAACATTAAACACAGACAACATAGTGATAATAAGACAGTGGAGAAGAAGGAAGGAAAAAACAGTCATTTGGGGGATATGGTTCAAGTATCCATTATATAATAGCACAACAAACTTAACCAAAGCCAAAAAGCTTTGGGCACTGTGATCTGTCCTGCCTATGCTTGGAATGAAGTCTTTCTAAGCTTTCACTAGGCCCACTAGCAAGACGGAGTTCCTATGGCCAGCAGTCATTCCTTTCTAGCAAGTCTCTGGGCTCAGGACATTAAAACAGCAATCAGACATTTGTGCTGTGGCTGAGGGGGTGATCCTAACTTTCCATTCCTGGTCAGACTGCAGAAGAATCGTCCCTGGAAACACTACTAGTATCCAATACTCAGAGAAATATGTCTGGAATATAGAGCGATTATTTAAAGCTTTAATAATCTTTCAACTCATTATGTAGTGGGTATATAATCACATTCTTCCATCAGTCATTTATTATTATTACTATTATTATTATTATTTGTTGATACAACCCACATTATACAATTGATGGAGGGTTTTAGTGAACGTCTATCAAGGGTTTACTCAACAGCCCAGGATGCTTTACCTAACTCTTTTATCTGACTCACACCATGACTCTGCCGTTCCACCAGTGGTGTTTATTTATGGACTGGGAAAAAGTATCTACTTATGTGAGCTGTAGTTTATACTTCTCTTAAACTTGCATAAATTTGCTATTGTCTTCATGGACTAATATCACATTTCCAGCACAAATTACTAAAGCTTAAAGAAGTACAAAGACTTCTATCAATGACATAGCTACTTTAGTGAAAAGGCTCCTTCATTTGGCCCATTTAATTTTTCTGGCCTTTTAATCCCTGTATTTTGACCTAGAATTCTTGAATATCTCGTACTGTAAAAAGAGACAACAGTCAAAAGATTGATCTTCAAGGTTAATTCTTATTTGCACGAAAAATTCACACTCAACAATCTCTTGCTTTTTACTTCCCCAAAGCTCTGCTTTTCAGGCAATGTAGGAAGCACCACTCTTTATCTTATCCATCCATAGAGCATAGTCTTTTTAAAAGTTTGTCGAAGTTTGAAGGTTTAACATTTACTTTCCCTCCCCCTGTGGACTGCGAGCACCACAAAAGTAATGACTTAGTCTTGCTCACCATCATGTTTCTAGAGTTCAGTGCTCCCACATAACATAAGATCCACATGAAAGTAAAAAAGCAGAGAGTAGGTTAGGTCAGGAAGGGCAGCTGGTGGAAACAAAGAGAAAATGGGCGTAAGAGGGAAAGATGTGTTGGACAGTGAGAAGAATAGCAATTACAGAAGTCAGCAGACTTTGAGAGCTGGCCAGGCTGCTCATCCGCCATCTTGGAGGGGATCCGGGTGTGGACTATTTGCATTAATTTCTATGAGGAGACGTTTCCTGGGGCCAACAGGTGACCCACACCAGCCACCAGGGCTCCCGAGGCTGGGATAGCAGACTTACTCTCCCTGTCAAAGAATGCTCCATGGCCCTCATCTGACCATAGTGGCTGCCAATTCCCAACTCCCTCCACCCTAATCCCTCAAGCATCAGTCTAGCTTAGTGTCTCTACTTCTTCCCTGCAAGATCTTCACTCTATTGTGAAGAGTCCTGTAAGAGTCCTCCATGAGGTGCATCAATCCAGGTGTGATGGATTGGACCAATCTGCCAGTGTGGGCCTCACCACATTGGTAAATTCTCGAGGTCCAGCAGTGCTGGTGCTCTCAGGTCCGCATCCTCCACCTTGGATTCTGAACACTGTAGTATGTCTCTATTCACTGACGTGGCTGAGCCCTGGGACAAGTGGGCACAGACCAAGCTTCAGCTCATTTACTCCTCACAGCCTTGCTAGTATTATTAATCCCATTTTACATATGGAGAAACTGGTTTTAAGTTTTCTGTCCAAAGTCGTGTGACAAGGAAGTGGCAGAGGTGGGATTTGTACACGCCATCTTTTGAATGTCCTCTTAACCACGTGGCGTCTGCCTTGATCTACACAAATGCTGCCAGCAGGTCCATTTTTCTGACCTTTAACAACCCAGGCTGCACAAGCCTGCTTGGGATTCTCTCTCTCTCCCTCTCTCTCTGCCCCTACCCCATTTACGCTGTCTCTCTCTCTCTCTCTCAAAATAAATAAATGTTAAAAAAAAAAAAAAGAACAAGTCTGCTCCCTGATATTTGTGAGGTAAAAGGTGGGCTTTTGAAGAGATATCTCCAGTTGCTGGAAGAGTTAGGTACGCAGACCATGAACAAAACTGTTGCATAAATATCAATGGCAACAAGAAGGAGTGAGCAGCTTGTCCTTGGCCACCACTGCCACGAACTTTTCAGCCACGAACAGGGTCTCAGCTCCATTTTCTTGCACCATCACAGAGATCTCTGGTTGCCCAGCTCCCCTTTGTCTTATGTGGAAAAATCCATTGGCTCAGGATGGTTAGAGTCCCAGCTGAGCGATGGTAGGCTGGACTGCCCACCCAGGCATGAGACAGCTCCTGCCCAGGGAAACCGTGGATGACCCCTGACCACGGAGCCAAAGGGACAATAACCCTGAGCCTCCAGGGACTTTCACAGACTTACACAGATGGAAAGAACCATCCTGTTATAAGCGAGGCTCTTTGTACGGTTTAATTCTCTATCTGCACACTACCATGGTCGTTCTTACTGTTCCCATTTCATAAATGGGGAGACTGTAACTCAGCGAGGCTAAGAAGCTTGCCCAAGGTCCCCCAGCAGTGACTGCCTGAAGCTGTATCCCCATGCTTTCCTCCAACTGTGTTCTTTCCACTCTGCCACGCATGTCTGAACTTTCTGAAACTTCTCTTGGCTTGGTTTTGAGGAATTTGAACAAATTCCTGTCTGGTATACTTTGCGAAAGCAAAATTCTGCTTTTAAAATTAAACAGACTAGCCCGAGGAAAGGGCAGGGAGGGGAGGCGAAAATTCCTCCCTGTGTCTTTGGATTAGCAGAGGTTCTTTTGTAGCTGTTCGGGGTGAGGAGAGAATTTCATTTGCCGTTTCTCCACGCCCACAAAGTCCCTCACATTATTGTCTGACAAGAGTAGATAGAGTTTCTAACTCCAGCTTAAACCCTGAAAATATAGCAAAGCTTTAGTTACTTTTACTTAGGGGAGAATTTATTCAATAAATCAGCACACCACAAAATTTAAAAGCGACTCATGTAGCTTTGGGGTGTACCCGCTGGTCATTTAGCTGGACTAACTGAAATTCTGTAACTTTGTTCTATGATGCAAATAGAATCATTTGAGAAGCAGAGCAGAAAGCAAAGAAATGATTTACATCAAAAATAGATCTGTTTTTACTTCCATTAAGTGGGTAGTTTTAGAAGATATTTATAATCACCGGGGCATTTTGTCCGTCGCATAGTTAAGCTTGTGGCAGATCCTGTTGTCACTCCTCCAGACTCATTTTCCCCCCAGGCTGCTCAGCTGGAGAATATATTTCCTGGAATTTCCTGCAAGGAGGTGTGGCCCTGTGACAAAGTTCTCCCTGATGTGGGCAACTTCCAAGCCATCCACAAAAGCCTTTCGCTGGACTCTTTTCTCCCTTCTCTCCCACCAGCTTAGAAATAGAGAAGCCACGGGAAAGCGTGGAACACGTGTGTTGAGGCTGGCTGACCCATCAGCCACCCGAGACGATGACTTCGGAAAGAAATGAACTTGTATTTTACTTGCACCATTGCATTTTGGGGTTTACTTTACCCCAACTGTTCCACAGCCTAAAATTCAAAGTAGCTTGTTTCATGAGCACCGTTCTCAGAAACGGCTGGTGTCCAGAGGAATGTCCGTCTAGAAAAATATGGTATCTGAAACTTTACCTACAGACATTTTAGGATCTCATACAAATATGTGAAGCAGATTTGATAGTTCAGGGAATAAAACAAGGCAAAGTTCAAAAAGGCTTTCCATAAAACAGCTCTATTTTCCCCCACAGAAACCACTCTATTAATCTTGCCCTGAGTTACTGGCACTCTGAACCGCAGGAATCCATACCCTACACATGCTCCTAGCCCAAGAATGAATTCTAACCATAGTTCTTAAATAATAAGGTAAAATTAACAATTTAATGTCACATAAAGACTCGCTTAAGATTCTTTGAAATGTTCAAAGGAGATACTTTAAACATGAGATTGTTACTTTTTTAAATATAGGGTTTTGGTTTCATGACTAAATGGAATGATTTGAAAATATGAAGTGTCCATTATTTCTCAAGAATAAAAATTATACTTTAATTTATCTCATTTCAATGCTCTAAAAATTTGCCAAAGGAGTGTTATTTCTTGCTGAAAGGTGTTAAGATATTGGCAAAGTCCTAAGATTAATACACACACACACACACACACACACACACACACACACACACACTGCAGCATTTCTACAGTCACTCACACTCATGGAAATTCACTTACTCGAAAGGACTACTACCAGTCTGAACCTTGTTAATCTAGACAAAGAAATATGACGAATCTTTAGTACTGGAGTAGGAAGTATTTCAGCAAACCATCAAAAGTACTTCGAGCTCACTGGGGCGCCTGGGTGGCTCAGGCGGTTAAGCACCGGACTTTGACTCAGGGTTCATGAGTTTGAGCCCCTCACTGGGCTGTGCGGATGGCCCAGAGCCTGGAGCCTGCTTCAGATTCTATGTCTCTCTCTCTCTGTCTCTCCTTTGCTAGTGCTCTGTCTTGCTCTCTCTCAAAAATAAATAAAAACATTCTTAAAAATTTTTAAAAAGTACTTTGAACCCATAAGTGATGAGGGTCATGATGACTATCTGAGTGAGATATAAATCCGACCCTATGTAGTTTGATAAAACGTAGGGATGCATGTCCTTAACTGTCGATCAAAACATACTCATTGGTTACTCATACTCTTCAGCACACCAACCAACCTATATTCATTTTATCATTAGCCAAGATTCCTAAGGCAGTGTGGTTGACGGTTTTCAGGAAGACTTCAGAATAACGTCGCATGGTGTTCAGTGAAATTTGAATCATGCGGCCAAGCGTTGGCAAATCTGATCATTTTATTTTACAAGGAATATGCTCATCTCAGCCACTACTGACTCTGCTTATTTGACCAAAATGGAACGAGTCTCACTGACACACTGTAGAGTCAAGGGTTTGAGTTTTTGCAATTTAATCAGGTGTACTTTTCACTATTCAGTCAAGGCTTCGGCTTCAAAACGAAAAAAAGTAAGTGAAGAAATTCCACTAGCTATAGCATTATCTACGCAAATCCCTCACATTTAACGTGTAAAAACGCTGAAGTCCTCATCTTTCCCCGCAAACGTATTCTTCTGGAAGTTAACAGCAACTCTATCTAATCACTCAGGCCAAAAACCTTGGCGCAATCTTTCTCTTTCACTCACCCAGCACAGTATATCCAGAACGCGCCCCCCACGCCCGTGGCTATACACTACTTCAGGCCACCACCGCCTCTCCTATACATTATCACAACAGTCCCCTGACTGTCCCTTCCTCTGTTGTTGTCAAGCCAGCAAGCAGGGCATTGCTGATTGGCTTCAGTTTCTCCTCTGCTCGGAATCGCTCTCGTGGCTTCCTGTCTCCCTTGTGAGTAAAAGCCAAATGCACGGCATTGACTTGTGGGGCTCTACACGATCTGCCCTTTGTTGCTTTTCTGACCATGTTCCCCCTTTACTCTCAAGCCCTGAGCTTCCTCATATCAAGAGAGAATAGGAGCACACTCCTTTTTGGGATCTCTGCACTGAATGCACTGTCTGCTTTGTACAATCTTCCCCGCGACAGCCACATGGCATGTTCCCTCCCAACCATCACATTTTTATTTGAAGGCATGGTCACTCTATCCGAAACTGCAAGCCCGGAACACAGCATCCCCTCTCCTGCTCCTCTACTTTTCCTTTCTTCCCGTCACCGTTTCGTGCACCGTTTATTTCATTTATTTGTCCTGATTGTTTCCGGTGTCTTCATGTAGAATTTGTAAGCTCAGCAAAGGCAAAGATTTCTTGTCTCTTTTGTTCCCTATATCGTAGCGGGTCCCCAATAAAAAAAAAACTGTTGAATGCTGAATGAATAAAAATATTTTCTCAAAGAATTGATTGGCCAGGAAGGGAACTCAGAAAAATAGTAAAAAAAAAAAACACATGCACGTCTACTGGAAAGAAAATAAGATCAGGATTGAATCAAATAATAGAATATGGAATGTATAAAAATCTCATTAGTTATTAGCTAGCTGCATGAATCAGAGAAATAGCAAAAACAAAAACCAAAACCAAAAAAGTAAAAAAAAAAAAAAACCGTAAAAAACACATGCACATCTACTGGAAAGAAAATAAGATCAGGAGTGAATTAAGTCAGAGAATATAGAATGTGTAAAGATCTCAGTCATTAGCTAGCTGCATGAATCACAGAAATAGCAGCAAAAGAAAAGAGGAAAGAAAGAAATAAACAAAGAAAATAAGAGAAGAGAAGAGAAAAGAAAAGAAAAGGGAAGGAAAGGAAAGAAAAGAAAAGCCTAAGAAATCATGGGAGTACATGTGCAACTGTGAGGCACGGGCCAGACTAACGCAGGAACAGGTGGCGTTTTCCTAATGTGTCCCCTCTATGGCAGATGGTGGCTATAGTTGATAGCCCACATATTTCTATCACCGTGAGTTCTCTAGTCACTAGTAAAATACAACCACACCCAAGGGGCAGCCACACTGCAGCACATCTTTCTCCTTCATCACCCACATACGCCCAGGAATCATTCTGTTCTCTATTCTCTCCATTTGAACAGATGCACAGAAGAAAATTTTCAGCGGAATACTAATCACAAATTATACTGATCAAAGTGAATTTCATCCGTCGCAGATGCACTAACATGGCGGGGACCCATCAATTAAGTTCCACGAACACCTCTGCAGGATCCCATACAAAGGTAGGTAAGCAGAACTTGGCACTTGATGTGTCGTTTGGATGCCCGTGAGATCTGGTGGGTTGTCTGTCCTTAGGATCTTATCCCAAGGCATACCTGTCAATTACTCACACTTCTCACCGGTGGGTAGTGAATAGCACGATGA
This sequence comes from Paguma larvata, assembly GCA_030068075.1. Classification (NCBI taxonomy): domain Eukaryota; kingdom Metazoa; phylum Chordata; class Mammalia; order Carnivora; family Viverridae; genus Paguma; species Paguma larvata. Next base: position 10,116,079 of record CM057839.1, on the reverse strand, counting down.
AGGTCCAAAACCTATGCTTCCTAGAAATCATCTCGACTGAAAACCTAAGGAAGAGATTTTCGAATGGAGAGAAAAGCTTTTCAAATGAAAAGGGCACAGGGAGAAAGACAGAGAGGGGCTTCGAGGAGTAACTCTCAGTCAATACAAAAACAAATGATCCCAATACAGATGCTGAAGAAATTCCTAGAGACATCCAGTTGACTACCTAGAGACTCTCTGAGGAGCTCATATTTCAGGAACAAGATATACAAAAGCCAAAAGGCTGGATATGTAGCCAAAAATAAAAGCCATTTACCATTGAGGTTGGTAAATGAGATTGAAATTTATAAAATTTCTAACAAATAATGATTTCTGGCAATGTGGAGCATGAGGTTTAAAAAGGGAGTGACTGATCTATTGCATTGAGGAAGATAATCACTAATTAACCTGGACAGGACACAATCGAGAGGCAACAGCTTAAAAAAAAAGGAACAGCTGATTAAGGGACATGATGGAAAGAAAATGTGGGTAAGGTATCCTGACCACATGAGCACTATGTAATAGTTATTAAGTAAATTAGCAGTAATTAAATAAGTCGGAATCCTTAACAAATTGATAAAACTGAAAAGTATTCTGAAATTAGCAAAAAGCTAATTTTTCTCCTTGACTCGGAGAGAGAAAAATGGTCAATATTATAAAATAATCATTACTCCTAGGAAGTCTAGACACTGCAGACCTTTCTGAGCGGAAAGTGGAACCTGACAAGAGCCAATAAACTCACTAAGAGGCTATCGACTCCAATCGGGTTTACTTTCCTTTTTAAAACTGTATTTAGGTATTGATTGATTGATTGATTATTGATAGGATTATTAGAAGAGTAGATCTGGTGACACCTAATTTCAACATGTCATTTCGTATTTTAGCCTTCAGAAAATACTGAGAAATCATTTTGAATCATAATAGGGCTAAGATCAATTCACAGTTGACCAATCTTTCCTATACTAAATTTCTATGTAGAAATTAAATGAGAAATTCTGTTAAGATATAACAGAAGAAAACTGCCCTAAAAAGAATTTGTATACCACCTCCTAAAGAAACAACCTTTCAAAAAAAGCTATTAGAATTAATTTACTCTTTTAAATTGATTTCTAGTGAAAATGATTTATCAATAATAATAATGAATACCAAGTTACCACAAATATTGATTAATCTGATAATAATGTTTTAAAAATATAATAAACGCAGGGACTAGAAAGCAATTAGTTAGAAATAGCAATGCAGATTCTAAGCAGGGATAAAATAACATTCTTTGCAGAGGTGGGTGCTCAGACTTGACTCCTCCTTTTAAAGCTGTTTTCCCTTTTTATCTACTATGTTCCTGATATAACCTAAGTACCAGTACTTACCCTGAAATAATTGATGGACAGAAAGGGTTTATTACCTTCTTCCTTGCCTTCTTTGCATGTCATGCAGTGTGACTGGAAGATAACCTAAGCCACCCAATACTCATGCTCAACCATAGCTCTGACGCTAAAGAAATGAATTAAACTTGTTGAGTCCATACAGTGAGGATATTTAGATTATGTGTGGGAAGGCGCTCTATAAAATGCAATATGCCACCCAGTCATTTTCCTCTCATCAGAACGTGCATATCCCATTCTGTTCTTTTCCTACAGAGCAGAGATGACGATGGTCAAATTCATCATTCCGGTTAGCAAGTAGATCAAATTGTATACTAATCCCTCTAAGTTCAAAGGACCCCTAATCTAATAGAACTATATAAAGTCCCTGAAGGAGTTCTTAGGGAAATACCCAGTCATTTTATTCAAACTTATGAGAGAAACGCTTTGATGAGACAGTCTTCCAAGGACTCCAGATTTATTCCCCATCTACACATCTAAAGGGACAGATCCATCTTGGTAATTTCTCAAGATTACCTGTTTTGCCATGTCGTCAAGAACATCTTATTTCCACATTCATTTTTCCTGACTTTCAGCAGACACTGAAAATATTATGTGAAGTCCAGCAAAGAAATTTTCCATTTTCTGAAGTTCAAGCACTGAATTTTTCTTGGATGAAATTTAAGCCATCTGTCAGCACTATGGTTTCTTGTAAAGAATATACCCTTTTATACCTGTACTCTGGAAAAGTCTTGTTTTAATTTTGCATGTATCACAAGAAAAAAAAAAAACAAATAACATTCAGTTTATATGTTTCCTTTCTAAAATTCTCAAGGGTTGGGACAAAATGACCATGACGGTCCCTACTAATTTTTTAAAAAATGTCATTTGGTAGGTTACCACAGAATATATTTATGATAAAAATTGCTTTACTGACAAATACAGATAATTAAGTAATGCTATGCTGCTAAATAGGAAATATCTGATGTAATTTTAGACTGTTTTATGACTTTTCATTTTTAAAATGAATTATTACAACTACTTGCATAATTAACCTAAATGATTCTAGTTATTCTTAAACAATTAAAGTGCACAATATTTAATACATTTCCTCCTGGTATGGTCATTTTAAGGCATTCCCAAAGTGAAATGTAGTTTGGGTGAATTTAAACAGCTTTCTATTACTTCCTGAAATTGTTTAGTCCGGTGTTTAGAAAGGCCATTCTGGATCCATTCGGTTTGTGTCCACTTATCTTAATTTACCAAAGTCTTCTTAAGAAAGTGTAACTATTGATATAAATATTAATGTTTGGTATTTCTAAGTAAGGATGCACTAAGGACATTTTTATGAGATGAAGGCAAGAAATTTTAAGCATGAATTAAATATCGCCTGGAGATGCTACAGAATCAGGGAAGTTAAGAATTTTGACCTGATTCAGCCTGGTTAGGAACTGGCTTACTAATCTACGTGTGAAAAATGAAGACCAGGGCCATTGTCCGGAAGACCCGACCTCTCCTGTGGGAATTCCTGGGTTTAAACGCAGAGGATATGGTCCAGTTAGCTCTGGTAACCAGTGGCTGCCGCCCGACTCATTTACTCTTTCACTGCTCAGCACGGGGCTCATGTCTGTCTGTCTGGCCTGTCACATTCTCCTGTGCCACTCAAGACTCCCTAGGATAGAACTGGCCAAACCCATCACTTAGAGAGTCCTGCGTCGTAATTTCTATAGTTGTGTGACCCCCAAAACATGGATTGTGTTTAATTCCCTTTTGATCTTTCACCTTTTTTTCTGAAATAGTAACCTGTACAGAGGCCAGGGGCCACCTTAGGAACCTCAGGGTTTTAGGAAGGTTGTATTTTTAGTTGATTGATGGGCTAACCAGTGAGTGTTTATTTTTAGTTATGCTTCTATAACTCACATAGATGTTACTTATGTTGACACTTTTCATATATACATATGTATATATACACACATATGTATAAAATGAATTATTAAAAAAATTCCCTACTCCGTTTTTACACACTAAAAAGTCAATAATGAAGGGAATAAAATGCTTTCTTTGTGTTTTCTGTAGCACACAGAAGTACATTATTTACAAAGCTATCAGCCCAAGTAGTTTGCAAATTCTTTCATCTGCTCCAGCCCATCCTCCACACCCTCTCCACCCCTAGCCGCGCATGTAGTACTCAGTGTATGTCTAATAAATGGAAGCGATGAAAAGACTGCGTCTCCAGACAGACTGTACCTCAAGAGCAAGATGAGATTATGTTGGTATCAACAACAGAAAATGATCACCCTATTGCTTCATTTGATCTTTCTGAAGAAATTAAGAATCCCTTAGCACCGTGTTAGAACACAGTGAAGCCGATGAATTTGGCCTTTTCCACCGTCCCCAGAGAATAAGGTTTCTGGTTAGGGAAATCTAATTATGTGAAGAAACATCTAGCTTTCTTAGTTAGGGAGATCTACCCAACATCAATTTTTTAAAATGACATGATCCCTAAGCAGAAAAATGCAATTAAATCCAAGACCTGTGTATTTGATGTCCCTTTTATCAGTGACAGGAGAGGAACAAGAATTTCATGGAACTAAGGAAATCCAGACCTCGAGAAAACACTACAATTTTCAGTAACTTACCAATAAGAGATTCCTAAAATTGGAAACTAATGTTTAAAATTAAAAAAAAAAAAAAAAAGCTTTGTGGGTCCAACTAAACATAACCCATTTGTAGAATAACCAGTACACTGGGCAAAACTGTTGTCACGGGTAGTGGACCCCCTCGAAGCTGACGAACGGCCCGCAAAAACAGAAATCCCCAACTACCCTTCTAACTCAATAAACCTGAACCGAAGTAAGAACCCAATGAACCCAATGGGTAAAGTGCGGCTGAGTGGTACCAGGAGTTGTGGAGACTGGGAATCATGACCTGGGCACATGTAGAGGGGAAGTCCCTGCAGATGGAATGCACCTATAGCTGGACACGAATGGGAAATCACAAAGCTATCGGGGGCGGTGGGGGGGGGGGGAGATGTCTCTCAGCAGGCAGGTGGAGACAGCCCCCAGGGGTGCAGCCAGATACACCGAGTGTTCAAAACTCTTTTCCCGGTTGGCAACTGGGCTTTTTCACTCCTAACCTGTAATAGTCAGCAAACCTCATCATGAGGATCTTTCGGTTCCTCTAACCTCTCCTGCATGTTCTTCTTGCCCCCCTCCGGTTCGAGGCTTGCTTCACCCTGGGCCGGACCAGTGATAATATTAGGACTCATTTGATTCGATCCTACACACCCGCCAGACGAGAGCTATACTTTCGAAAGATGAAACATTCTGCGTTAAATGATGAAAGGCTCAGAAAGCATATTACCCTCTGAATCAAGGAGATTTAATCGTGTTCAGAACGTTGGACTAAAATATATTTTATTAGATTTCATTTTTGGGAAATATATGAACCGTGCTTTCAAAGTGCCTTTTTCTGTTAATAAACTTTTGCATTTTCAAACATTCCTAAAATGCATGTGTTACAGTCTTATAATGAGACAAACATTTTAAATCAAGCAGTCATGTCTATTTTCTGCAGCGTGGTCCTGCACACTAGTGCTCATTTAGTTAGAAAACACTCATTTGGGGCTCCTGGGTGGCTCAGTCGGTTGAGCATCCGACTTCGGCTCAGGTCATGATCTCGCGGTCTGTGAGTTCGAGCCCTGCGTCGGGCTCTGTGCTGATGGCTCAGGGCCTGGAGCCTGCTTCGAATTCTGTGTCTCCCTCTCTCTCTCTGCTCCTCCCCCACTCATGCTCTGTCTCTCTCTGTCTCAAAAATAAATAAACATTAAAAAAAATTAAAAGAAAACACTCAATTGTTGCGTAGAAAAAAGATTTTCTTGTATATGTAAGAAGCAAACGAGGTTGAATTTAGATGCCTTTTATTTTTTATTATTAAAAAAATGTTTTTAATGTTCTTTTTTTTTTTTTTTGAGAGAGAGAGAGAGACAGAGCATGAGCAGGGGAAGGGCAGAGACAGAGGGAGACACAGAATCCAAAGCAGGCTCCAGGCCCTGAGCTGTCAGCACAGAGCCTGATGCGGTGCTCGAACCCATGAACCACAAGACCATGACCTGAGCTGAAGTATGATGCTTAACTGACTGAGCCACCCAGGTGCCCCCTAGGTGCCTTTTAAAATGTGGACTCTACTAATATCAAGAAATGTATCTGGTTATAATTTTACTTTTATATGAAGTTGATAGTCCACCGCTATGAAAATTTTTTAATATAGGGGGCGCCTGGGTGGCTCAGTCGGTTAAGTGCCTGACTCTTGGTTTCAACTCAGGTCATGATCTCCCAGTTCATGAGTTCAAGCCCCACCTTGGGCTCTATGCTGACAGTGTGGTGCCTGCTTGGTATTCTCTCCCTCTCTCTCTCTCTTTATCAATACAAAATATATACACTTTTTTTAAAGCTTATTTATTTATTTTGAGAGAGACAAAGACAGCGTGAGTTGGGGAGGGGCAGAGAGAGAGAGAGATGGAGACAGAGAATCCCAAGAAAGCTCTGTATCATCAGCACAGGGTCTGACGCGGGCCTCAAATGTCACAAAACCACGAGATCATGGCCTGACCCGAAACCAGCTGAATGCTTAACCAACTGAGCCACCTAGGCACTCCCATAATATACAGTTTCTTAAAAATAAGTATATATTCCCTAAACATTTGTGGATTTGTAAACCAGCATTTTTCTTCCGAAATCAATCTCAAGTACAGAATCGCTGAAATCAAACATTTTCTATGTTTCCCATAAGAGTCACTGGTTCCTATTCTTCCTGCCTCGCTCATTTCTCACTCCTGCGTGTAAGCCCCATTTTACATCATTTTCAGCCTATTCGTACTGAGTACACACTAGGCGATTCAGTGTCCTTCAGCACTTAGCTTATAACAAGCAAGTCTTACATACGTGTAGCAACTTCTACACTATGAAGAATTTTACAAGACTTTCCAAGTTTCCTCAAATTACAATGCACTGAAATTAATAGCGAGTGAGGAAATTACGAGTCTCAACATTCTTAAATAAAATATATGTCAGAAAACCTCTGGCTGTCAGCTGTCATTTTAGGTTTGGTTTCAGATTCAAGTTGGTTCCCCACCTTCTCCGTATTTCTGTTTTAAAAGTAAAATCACAAAATCTGAGAAATTTTCTGTGCCGAAGTCATTTGGTTTTTAGCTTTGTACCTTTTAGACACTTGAGATGCTCAATAATGCCACAGAGCATAGTTCTTGCTGTGGGCTATTATTTCCAGTGGCATATAAAGTTAGCTTTGTACAGGAGAATATTAAGGTGGGGGAAGAAAAAAGGCTTTACTTTTGTATCCCATTAGACAGTTTACTGCCTTTTAAGACATTGATTGTAAGGAATGGCCCATTACCGGTCTTTCAGGTTTTTGAATCTGTCGCAAAGCCTTTTTGTTACCGATGGCAGTCAGCTTTCAAAGCTCCGTCTGTCCTTGTTCCTAACAGACGCCCCAGAGGAACTTGTCCATCATTATTTTTGTTTTTTATTCTATCACATCTGCCTCTCTTGCTACACCCATCCCTCCTTTTTGTTTGTTTGTTTCTTTTTTTTTTTTTTTTTAATTCTAACATCCTCTTAAGACAATCCTCTGTCGCGTAAATTTTCCACTCTGGTAATACTTTCCCAGGGTAGAAAAGCAGTGAAGGGGAATGAGCTTTGTCCGTCTACCAAACAACCCTGTTAATTTCTTGATCACGATCCAGGTGACACTATCGTTCTATGGTGCCCATGTTGTGACAGTCATTCCTGATTCTGCATTGCCCATTTGTGCTAAGTCCTTTCTTTGTCTATGATACCCCACACTCTCTTCTCTCCTTTCTTCCCACAGGCCAAACCCTTATTGAGAACGAGACTTCTGCTTAGAATCCCTTATACATTTCTGTGTTCCAGGCTTCTGGCATTCTGCACTTTCATAACTGTAAAATACTATAGCCTGAAAACAAATAACAAATGAAAGTCAAGTATCCAGAACATATATAAGAATAGACCAAACAACCCACCCAAGAGAAAAATGGGCAAAGTATACAAACTGGCAATTTATAGAAGAAAAAAAATCTGAATGGCGCATAAACACATGAGAAGATGCTTACCGATAAAAACCTCACCAGTTACTAGAAAGGTACAGAAATACCTTTTTATGCCCATTCGATGGCTAACGTTTTAAAGTTTGATACCATCAAATATTGACATGCTGAACAGAAAACATACTCGTAACACTAACGGGAATAGAGAGGAACAACAGAAATATCTATTGAAAATAAAAACGTGCATACTCAGCACTTCTATTTCTACATATCTTTTATAGAGAACCATTCACACTGTGCACAAGGAAACTCATGCAAAAATATTTAATACGCCAATGTCAGTAATCACACGCAGAAGAAAAAGACATCCCTCGGTTGCAGAATGACCAAACAAAACGTTTGATAGAATAAAAGATTACACAGGTGCTAAACTGAGTGAAGAAAATGCATACTTTTTCATGAGAATAATATTGAAACGGCACTATGTATATCATATGCAGACATACTAAGGCATATGCAGATGAGTTTAAAATCAGAAAGGGTATAATTTGAACTCATAATAATGTTATCTTGCAAATGCTGGAGAGGGAATGAAAACTGGACAGGGTCATCAAAAAAGACTGCTGTTTTAAATTTTAACATAAGAATGAAATTGTTTCTTGGATAATTGAATTTTTTGATTAAAGAAACATACAGATTGTAAGTCAGGCATCAAAGTTTTATAGAACCCCTGTACTTTACAAGTTGAACACACTGAAAAACTACAATATTTATTCATAGATTATAATTCATTATTAGGGCAAAGTATATGCTTATAGGATTTTTTTTTCCAGTGAATTTATCTTTTAAACGATACTGCCTTGGTATCCATTGCCTGGATCAAGTTTCAGGGAGTATGTTTGTAACGGCTATGAATGTACGATTGCGTGCAGGCTATAGGGAATCTGCAGAAATGGATTTATAATTATATACTTTGATTCTCCTTATTATGCAAATCAACTGACTGCACAAATATACATTATACAAAGTAAAAGAGTGCAGATGATAAAAATGTGCATATGATAGTTTGTAACCTATTTGACGAGGTACACAATGCATTTTATAGCATGTGACATTTACAAATGCAAGGCTCGCAAGTATATAACTTCGCCAGTATCAGTGTGAAATTCCTTATTTTGATGTAAGGTTTTATACCATCCCCAAAGAACAGTAATTTTAAAAATATTTTCAGTCCATTAATTCAGTATGTTTAAATAGACTATCAAAGAAGTCATCCGTTCAATGTCTGATGTGCCTTTTACTTAAGGCTACGTCTCAGCAGAATATTAGAAATGATCTAAATATGATCTAACATATTTAGTTTAATCCCTCATGCCTATCATTTATGGTTTATGTAAAAATCATTTGTTTAAGCTACTATAAAATTATTGAACATAATTTAGTTAAACATCTCTGAGGGTACACATTTTAAAAGATGTCTTTTTTGTTGAATGAGTCTTTAAAAGTTCTAAAACTGTATTCCAACAAAATGGAATGGAACCGTTTCTTATAACTTAGTAACACTGATTTCATTTCATATATGCTTACTTAACATGAAACGGCTTACTGCTAACTGTATCAGTATAACAAACATGAGTAGGCTAAGAATTAATTTGCGTAGTAGACAGTACATCAAGAATATAAATAATGAACTCACCGAATTTCTTAGCAGAATGCAAGGCTTAAATAACTCATATTTTTATGAGTCGCTTGTCTCAGCCACTTAACTAGATTAAATATCCCTGAGTTGTCAGGAGCTGACAAACAAATTATGAATTTAACGGTAGAATCTGTTGACCTCACCAACCAATCCATACTCAACGAATCTGGATGTAAACAATGCAGTACAACATTACTAATTCAGCAAAAGTTCTTGGATTCTATTCCCACATCTTTTCAAAATTTATTTTTAAGATTGTATTTCCTTAGCATATGGTGATTGTTTTAAAGTCAACAGCTTCTAAAATAAAATTTTTAAGTGTATTTATTTATTTTGAGGGAGACAGCACGAGCTCTAGTGGGGAAGGAGTAGAGAGAAGGGGAGAGAAAGAATCCCAAGCAGGCTCCACGTTGTTAGTGTGCAGCCTGATGTGGGGCTTGAACCCACAAACTGTGAGATCTTGACCTGAGCTAAAATCAAGAGTCGGACACTTAACCGATAGAGCCATCCAGGAGCCCCAGTAATTTTTTTTCAATAGCACCTATAACTAACCTTTTGTGGTAATCATTTGGCAATAAATACATGTAACAAACCACACTGCACACCTTAAACTTACACAATGTTATATGTCAATAAAGCTGGAGAAAAAACTGAAGGCTAAGAAAAACATCTAAAAGTATTACCTTAACTTAAAGGGTTAGAACATAAAGTCTCACATGTAAATCTTATCATCTGCCTACAGCCTCAACAAGATCAGTTCAATCATTGGTTAGAATGCACAATCTGTACAAACAGAGCTTTTATAATGGAGTCTGGGTGGGAAGGAAAAATAAGGTCTCGTGACTTTCCATGAATGTGGGATAAATGAGGGCAGTCGTTACCTGTACTAACATGCAGCTCCTGTATCTGTTTTCTCATGTGACCCTTTTCCTGGGGTGCTCACTTTGTGTATGGCCTCTATCTATAGACTTGTGTTTGGTAAAATATGGTATTTTCCCAAATCCGGAACTCTGTGTTCTGCCATTTTGCTACAGGTGCTGAGACAGGGTCCTGTATCGAAGACATGTGTCTTCGTTGCATAAACAGTGCAACGCTGAGCTCCTCAAAGTGCCCGCTCACCCAGCAATCCAAGGGAAATGAAACTTGACCTATTAATAACTTCGTATGATTTAATATTGGGGAAATATACATTTTCAATATAATTGTATTTAATTATGCAATCAGAGGGTTAAAATGTTACCATCAGGGATAAAATGGTTCACATACTTCATAGTTCTCTAACTTTTGGTTACTTTAACTTTTTGGTTCAGATAATTTGAGTACTTAGAACACTTCTCAACGAGCTTGTAGAGGAGTAAACGATGACTATATAAGTCAGACTACTGCACGGCAAATATTCAGCTCCGTGAGCAAAAATAATAGCAATAAATAACATTTTAGTAGGCTTCCTTTCTCACACACACACACACACACACACACACACACACACACACAATAAAAGAACCGTTAAAACTTAGTAACACCAGAATCTAAAATATTTTATCAGGTTATGTAGTAAATATATTTTAAATACATTTTCTTCTCTAGCAGCTTCTTTATTCTCCCTGACAATCACCATTGTTCTTCCTAAATACTTTTCCTCAAAGGATGAAACTCATGGTGCCTTGAGTCTGTATGGGACTGACCGATTTGGAATACTATCAAAAGGCATGCATCTTCCACAGGAAATAGGACAGACTACAGGTCAGAAATGAACCATCAGGTTGATTTTATGAAATGTCTTGAACAAATGTATAAACAGAGATGGCCAAAGGCCGTTACACCTGCCAGGCAGGACTTGACGCTTAGGAACTAACACACTGAAGGACTGCTTTGCACACTAGGTTAGCTGACGAGGCAGAAGTACCTCTCAGGGTGCTTGGCACGGGGTAGGCACTGAAAAACCACTCCCTTCTCTTCCCTTACTAGCATAGATAATGGTCACTGTGCAACACAACTCATGAGTCCCCTTGAATGTCGCCCCTCGCACAAATCAGCCAGCTGCTGCTCCTTGATCCCAGGCTGTCTGTCATCAAAACTTTCCTCCCAGGTTCCATTTCCGGGGACCTAGGGCCTCTCAACCCTTCTGCAAAGGTCTCAGCCAAATGTGTGTTTCCCCACCAGCTGCTCCTTTCCTTTGTTCATCTTCCAGGCCAGCACTAGCGGCTTTCTTGGGGATGATGGTTTGAGTTTTTGCAGACTAATCGCAGACAGCTGCCAGCTAATGAGGCCCTCCAGGTGTCTGCCCCGAGGTTAAAGTGTGGCACAGTCAGGACATAAGAGGGTTAGAGTATGCAAGATGTGTCATCCGCCATTGTGACTCCATTCTCGTTCATTCTGGACTCATTTTAGAGCTTTATAAAATTCAATGCACCAGCACCAACCAAAATGAACACAAGGCATTCCCTTTAAACTGATTAAAAGAAAAAAATAGTTTTGTTTTAGAAATCTGCTTGAGGCTTTACAAAACTCTGCTAATGCCTAAATAACCTTATTTCATTAAATAACATAGTTTAGATGTTATTTTTATTTATTAATAAAAAATCTTTTTGTTTGTTTAAATAGCTTCGTGCCCAGCACAGAGCCCAACATGGGGCTCAAACTCATGACCCTGAGAACACAACCTGAGCTGAGATCAAGAGTCGGACGCTTAACCAACTGAGCCACTCAGACAACCTGATTTTATTTTATATTTCTTTTGGGCCTACGTGTTTATTTTTTATTAAAAAAAATTAAAGGTAAATCCCATTTGACAATTTATTTCTTGAAAGCTAGCACTATATAGGCTAGCCAAAAAAATTAAGTACACAATTATAGTCCCAAAGTCTAATGAAACAAGTCATTTCTTATTAAGGAAATTAACTTACAAGCAAGAATAAATTTTTAATACACTGAAAGTAGAATGCCATCCCTCCGTGTGGTGCTGTATCAGTGCTTACGTGGTGCCTTAAAGTACTAACCATAGGGCCTAACATGTAGCAGGTTCTCAATAAATATTTGCTGAGTGAATGAATAAGGGAATGCATGGCCCTTCAAAGACTACCTACAATCCTCACTTGAACCATTGCTCAGAGATGGTGACTGTCCATGTCAACTCTTGCAGAACATTCCTGATTTTTTTTCTTCCAAGATTTTATTTAATTCAAGTTAGTTAGCATATAGTGTAGTACTGGCTTCAGGAGTAGAATTTAGTGATTCACCACTTACATATAGTACCCTCTGCTGGTCACAACAAGTGCCCATCACCCATTTAACCCATCTCTTGCTCACCTCCCCTCTAGCAACCCTCACTGTGTTCTCATAGTTAAGAGTCTCTTATGGTTCGCCTCCCTCACTGTTTTTATCTTATATTATTTTTCCTTCCCTTCCTCTATGTTCTTCTGTTTTGTTTCTGAAGTTCCACGTATGAGTGAAATCATACGGTATTTGTCTTTCTCTGACTGACTTACGCTCCTTAGCATAACACACTCCAGCTCCATCCATGCCATTGTGATGGCAAGATTCCATTCTTTTTGATGGCAGAGTAATATTCCATTTTATAAACACCACGTCTTCTTTATTCACCATCAGCAGATAGACATTTGGCCTCTTTCCATAATTTGGCTATTACTGATAGTGCTGCTATAAATATTGGGATGCATGTGCCTTTTCAAATCAGTATTTTTATATCATTTGGATAAATACTTAGTAGAACACTTGCTGGGTCAAAGGGTAGCAGAATATTCCTGATTTTAAAAGTCCCAATAAGTGCAACGTGGCAGTAAGCAAATTACATCTCCCAGGCAAACTCTGTCTTCATAAATGATATTTTTTTGTTTTTATTGGTCTTTTGTAAAAATAATAATCTATTCCCCTTCTTTTATTCATTTCCAGTAATTTTTTCTGGATAACATGAGGCACTGGGGGATAAGAGTATTTTGATTCTGGGGCGCCTGGGTGGCTCAGTTGGTTAAGCGGCCGACCTCAGCTCAGGTCATGATCTCACCATCTGCGAGTTTGAGCCCCGCGTCGGGCTCTGGGCTGATGGCTTAGAGCCTGGAGCCTGCTTCAGATTCTGTATCTCCCTCTCTCTCTGCCTTTCACTTGCTCACACTCTGTTTCTGTGTCGCTCAAAAAATAAAATAAAAACGCTAAAAAAAAAAAAAAAGAGTATTTTGGTTCCGATTTTCTTTTTCTTCATGTTTATTTATTCTGGGGGCGGGGGGAAGAGCAGCAGGTGGGGCAGAGAGATAGGAGAAAGAGAATCCCAAGTAGGCTTCACACTGTCAGTGTGGAGCCAAATGCAGGGCTCGATCTCACAAATGGTGAGATCATGACTTGAGCTAAAATCAAGAATCAGCCACTTAACAGACTAAGCCACCCAGGCACCCCTGATTCTGATTTTCTAAGCAGGTATTTTAACCACAGAGACTTATCCCCATACTAAAGAATACCCATTTGGTTAAATCTAAACAAGATTCACTGGATTCTAAGTCTAGTGTATCACCCATTCTTCAAAAATTCCTTGCTCACATCAGTCACAGATTCAGAAGCCTGTGTATTTATGAGATCACAGAGAGGAGGAAACTTTCAGGGTTGTGTACATCCAGGATAACCTTTCTTTGCAAATCTTACGTTTAGAGTTTAAGGAATTTTGACTCAGGGAAGCCAAAAGGTTTGACTCAGAGGCCAGCATTCGACTCTCATGAACTTAGACAAATCACAGATGTGTTGGGGGTCTCTGTCTCTCTAAGTCCAAGGGATATAAGAAGAGGAGAATGTAAAGATCATCAAGGAGTCTAGGTAGCTGTGGGAATATAACAAAAGAGACGCATGGGACGAGCACGTTTTCCTACCTTTATTCTAGCCTAGCGATTGGCAAACTTTCTCTGTAAAGGATCAAATGGTAAAAATTGTACCTTCTGTGGGCCACAGGATTTCTGTTGGAACTACAGAAATCTGCTGTAGCATCAGAAAGCAGCCATGACCATAGATAAACAAATAGCCATGGAGTTGCATTAAACTTTGTTTATCACGTCAGGCGGGACGCAGGATTTGGCCCACCAGCCATGGTTTGCTGATTCCTGCTCTAGTCAACTGTAAACATACAACTTCAGCATTGCTTTAACTCTTTAGAAGCCCAGCAAGGACAAAGCATCTCAGCTTAGAAATGGCTTTGCTGGCAGCATCTCGATGCAGGAAATAGGAAAATATTTATTAACATTTTATTCCCGGTACGAATGTACTTGGACTAAAGAATATACCAGTAAGTGCAGCATATACTAGCACAGTAAAATGTGAGTATATTGTTAAAGGATGTTGTATGATCCTGAGGGGTTTGCCAGGACTAAAAGAAGGTAAGCTGAAGACTTGGAAAGAATATAGATACTGGAAGAGTTTACTTTCACACTCTAACTGTGTGACCTTAGAACAGTGTGCTCTCTAATTCATTCATTCATTCACTTGATAATAATTTATCTAATAAAAGGATAATTAAAACCATAGTTAAATTTTACTGAGGATTCTTTTTTTAATTTTATTTTTATTTATTTTGAGAGAGACATAGAGAGCAAGTGGGGGTGGGGCAGAGAGAGAGGGTGAGAGAGAATCCAAGCAGGCATCACACTGTCAGCACAAGCGGACATGGGGCTCAAACTCACAAACCGTGAGATCATGACCTGAGCTAAGAGTCGAATGCTTAACCAACTGAGCCACCTGGGTGCCCCAAATTTTACTGAGGACTCTTAGGCATAAGAATGAGAATAATCTAATCTTCCTACCAGTCTCTGAGATCTGTGCAATTTTTACCCTGGTTGGGCAGGTAGAGAAAGGTTAAATAACTTGTCCTATGTCACCCACTACTGAGCCACAGACTGCATCTTGAAACCGAGTCCTTCTCTTACTCGGACGTGAGTACTCACAGGATGCCCACCTCTATAGCTCTACACTGGAGACACTGGAAATATAGTCACCACCTGACGCTGTCCCCAGAGCTGCTTTCCTTCCCTGTATCTCAGCAATGGGTAGGTGGGGTTAATGCCATGCATGTGGTGATATGAGGAAATTACATTCCTTACCTATGATACTTAGCTTCAAACAGTCTTGACTTGAAAGTCTCCTTCAGTTCAACTTCGATGTGGTGACAAGGTTTGTTGTCACTGGTAGTTTTAAAATAAAGTAACATAGGGGCCCCTGGGTGGCTCAGTTGGTTAAGCATCCAACTTCAGCTCAGATCACCATCTCATGGTTTGTGGGTTCGAGCCCCACATCGGGCTCTGTGCTGACAGCTCAGAGCCTGGAGCCTGCTTAGATTCTGTGTTTCCCTCTCTGTCTGCCCCTCCCCTACTTGTGCTCTCTCTCACTCGCGCGCTTTCTTTCTCTGAAAAATAAACAGCAAAAATTAAAAATAAAAAATAAAGTAATATAACTCCCTGGACAAATATAGCTTATCTTTTATTAGACACATTGAGAATAAGAATTGCCTAAGAACCTTTATTTGCTTTATATTTAGGGGATTATTGATTAGGCTTTTTATTTATTTTTTTTTTTGCTTACTTGCTAAAGTACTTATGTGGTGGGAGTAAGCATGTGACTATTTGCTACAATTAATATTAAGAAGATTAAGAACCCAAATCTCAATCCATCAGGATTTATTCTCAGTGCTCAGTCACTGTTATTGCCTGTCTGCAGCCCCTCCTCCCCATAGATTTTGTCTTTAAGCAAGGTAACTGCTGAGAGACAGACTTCTCAGGCTGCACGGAGATTGGTATAATAATTTAATAGCAAAAAGTAATAAAGATGATACTGACATGCGATTCTGTAAAAATAAAAATTCTTATAAATACATACCAAATTTTAAGAATTAATGCTAAAATGTATAAAATATATTTTTGAATATAAAATAGGTGTGTGATTATATCAGAAAAAGAAAAACCATTTCATTGTAATGAAAATTATATATATATAGCTTATCTTTTATTAAACACATTGAGGGGCGCCTGGGTGGCTCAGTCGGTTAAGCGTCGACTTCAGCTCAGGTCATGATCTCACAGTCTGTGAGTTCGAGCCCCGCGTTGGGCTCTGTACTGACAGCGCAGAGCCTGGAGTCTGCTTCGGATTCTGTGTCTCCCTCTCTCTCTCTCTGACCCTCCCCCACTCATGCTGCTTTGTCTCTCCTGCTCTCAAAAATAAATAAAAATATTTAAAATAAATAAATAAATAAACACATTGAGAGTGTGCATGTATATATTTAAATAAGGCTTTATGCCAATTTGCTGGACTATGCTTATTTGGAAACTTCCTTCCTTCATCCCCTCCACCCCATGCCCAACCAACTCAAGGCAATAGGTAAGTAAAGCAAAACAAATGTTTAATGTATAAATTAGCCCAAAAGCAAGTGGAACATTCAGTGGGCAGACAGTGTGAGAATACTGAATGAGAGCCGTACAGAAGCTGAAGTCACGATGGCTCACAGATACACTCAGAGTCAATAGCCCCTCGGGGCTGAGGGGCTGGGCTCCAGCTGTTGTTGAAGTGCATCTGCACACAGGAACGGAGGCAGACACTGAACTGAGGTGTGTCCGCAGAGGCGTAAGTTCCACAAAGGTCACTTCCGGAGACCGGAAGAATGCTGCCCTCCGCGCCAGGCAAGCAGAAAACTGCTTGACTTCCATCCAGATCCATCCGGGCGCCTGAGATTCTCGAGAAACTGGAACCCCAAACGTGGGCCAACCAAAGTGCATCGTCATCCAAATTTACACTGTCCTCTACAATTCCAATGGCTCAAGGGCCTCTCCTCCCACAAGTCACAAAGGTAACATAAGGACTGGTCCAGGATTAGTTACTATCCCTGGAATTCCAGCAACACTGACCTCTGAGATAGAAAGCAACCCTCACTGGAATTGAGCTCACAGCCCAACGCTACAAACCATAGGAGAAAATGAACTATTATAATGGAGAATTAGAAGATATGGAAGAATCAGAAAGAGATTCTAAAATAAGCATGTTTAGAATGTTTAATGAGATAAAGAAAGGATTAGAAAGAGAACGGTAAGAACGGGGCTAGGACATAAAAAGAACAGACAGATTTGGAACAGTTAAATAGAAATTCTAGATAAGCAGATTGTAGTTGTTGGGATAAAAAACTCCACGAATAAGATCAGGAGCACACTAGACACACTGAGGGAGAAAATTACACAGAGTTCAGCAAAGAAGCTGAAGAGGAAAACACCCAAACAACTTCACGAGATGTGGAAATACTATGAGGAGATACACCAGGCATCTAACGGAGGGGTCCAGACGGCAAATGCAGCAAGCAGAGAGAAGTTAGAAAGCAAGATCTACCGGCATGGAAAAAGGAATAAGCAGTTTTAACAAAGCTTTAATCAGTAATCCAGAAAATAACGAATAGAGAATGAAGAACACATATGGATTTGTAAAGATAATATCTAAAAATCTCCCAGAAAAAGGGATGATCTTGTATGCAAAAAAAAAAAAAAAGAAAGAAAGAAAGAAAAGAAAGAAATCCCTACTAGATAAAAAAAAAAATCCATGCCTAGACATATTATAGTTAAGACCATAATATTGCAAAGACACACAGTAAATCTTAAAAACTATCAATGAAAAAACAGATATGTTTTAAAAAAACAAACAACATAAAAACAAAACCACAAAAACACTACAATTAGACTCAAAGGAGGGATGGTCATTGGCAAAAACAGATTTCAAAATACAATGGAATGATTTCAAACCTTGGGGGGAGCCTAAATACCAACCAAGAATTCTGTACTCAGTCCAACTATTACTCAAAAAAAAAAAAAGGATAAAGACATTCTCAGCAAAGTGCCTAAGAAGCAGACATATTTGACCAGGAAGAAAAAATGGTGACACTCTTAATCGATGTCATTCAATACCTGTTTTAACAAAAGCTAAAGCAAAAATATAATTCTCAAGCCAGCATTTTTGATGATCAGACGGAACAAAAGCATTTGTCTCAGAAGGTAGGCAGATTGTATAAATGTGAGAAATGCTGAATACAAGGCAAGTGGGAGGAAACAGGACTTGTAGCAAATTGGAGTATTCGTGCTCTGTTTGCTTGTACTCATACTCAAAAAAGTCACAAAGGGATGCATGGGCACACACATACGCTGGGGCACATACCTGGCCCATAGCTGCGAACTCTACCACAGGGAAGGACCAATCCTTTTTTCTGACTTCACTTCACCTTCATTTATTTTATTTTATCATCTCCGTTTGGGGGAAGGAACTTGGTTATATTGACTTCCATGATTTTTTTTCAGGCCCTGAATGCCTGGCATAGAGGAAACATGTAACAAATATTTGTTGAGGACATTATTTATGAAAACATCTTTTTTTCTATTTAAGTAAGAACGTTTCCCCTATTTTCTAAAAAGTCTTATATTTTCATGAAAATGGGAATTTTTGATGAAAAAACTTTCACATTTTCCTTATTATCTAGAAATAAATCTGATCAATAATAACCTTTGTAATAGTAATTGTGGCAGTTATCTTTGTTTTAATAGTGGCCTCCAATATTTATTAGGCATTTGCGACTTAGTATATTTGTTGCATTGTTACTTGGTATCCTTTATCTTAGTATATTTAGTATGTGTTAGTATCTTCAGTATAATCTCTGAATCTCAAGGCCTACGGGTGTGGGAGCTGAGGCGAAGAGACTCCTTGTCTCCACAGTCTTGTGCCCCCTCAGGGTGGACGCCATCTTCTTTCTCACAGCCCTGTGTGATGCAGGTTAGAAATCCGTTTCCAAGGGCCAGAGAGCTTTCTCCTCTGAGGAGGAGGCCCTGCACCTTGTCAGCACAGTTTTGTTAAGCAGGGCTCATGGATTAGAACATGCAGCCCCGGGGGAGGTAGGAGTCGGCTTTCCCATGGCCTCACTGGCCTTGAGGGAAGAGCTGCATAGGGCAGACATTATTCTCTTTTGGTTTAACTGATTAGTTGGTGAGATTAATTTAATTTCATAGAATGTCAAGGGAATTCTGTCCCACTGACTGCCATTACCAGCAGGGAGAGTTTCCTTGACGGTCAACACAAGGCTTCTGTGCTAGTCTGTTCACATCTGTTTCATGTGAATGTCTGCTCTAAGGCAGACGCCATTTAATTTCAAATGGAGAACGGAACTTAAAAGACAAGAGTTGTATCTGAATTTTCTTTAAATTTTCCATTACAAAGTTTCCACAGAATAATGACCTAATAAGGCAATGTATCTAATATAAAATTCTCCCACATGTGATCAACTAGTCCTCAAGTATATAAGGAGCTCACTGAGACGTAGAAAAGGCATCACCAGAAGTGCGGGAAGCTTTGCTGCTACTCGAAGCACCTGGGATCTAATGAGCTCATTGGGAAGAAAAGGATAAAACACACACAGACACACCGAGACACACATACAAACGCACACATCAGTCGGTGGGAACGGAAGAGAATGAAGCACTAACTTTCCTAGACCAGCTCTGTCACAGTTCAGACAGAAGGGTGACAAGTGTGCTGGATGGGAAGCCACATGCACAGAGGCCCTGGAGAGTGGGTCACGTTGGTAGGCGGAGGCGTTGCAGGGACAAAGGGAGGAAGGCATGCAGGGCAAACGGAATGAACTGCTGGTGATCAGAAGAGCACAAAATACAGTATGGTCTCTGTGATTTTTTTTTTTTACACTTCGATATCTTCGCATACCAAAAGAGAATACCTTATACTTCCTAAAGTTCACTCTTGCACAAAAACAGCACGACGATGAATTCTTACAATCTTTTTGAGAAACGCAACACTGTGTATTTCCATGTTAAAAATGTGCATCCCCTTCAACCTAGAAATTGTCCTAGGAATTGATTTTAAAGAACACTGCACACACACACAAGGTATACATGTGTACGTGTGTGTGAGCATTTATTCAATGCAAGGTTACTTACTGTAGCCAATAATTAAGAATCGCTTAAATGTCTATTAGCAGGGAAACAGTTAAAAGCATTTTATTAAATATCACGAAATTGATAAAGATGAAAGAAGGCATGAAGAAAGGAAAGGAGGAAGGGAGGGATTTATATATGGCAGAATTTATTACTTTCATTAAACTTCTTATGCTATTTGAAGTATGATTTTTATAATCTAAAACTATTTTTTATTTTTTTAATTTTAATTTTTTTTTGACAGAGCGTGAGCGGGCGAGGGGCAGAGAGAGAGGGAGACACAGAATCCCAAGCAGGCTCCAGGCTCTGAGCTGTCAGCACAGAGCCCGACGTAGGGCTTGAACTCACAAACCGCAAGATTATGACCTGAACCGAAGAAGTCAGACGCTTAACCGACTGAGTCATCCAGGTGCCCCTATAATCTACAAATATTTAAAATTCAACTATGAACATGCAAATTTCTTGGAAACCACTACATATTTCCAAGGAGTATTATCTTCTATGTACAATATGAAAACAATCATCATTTATGCCCTCAAAACCCACATTAGAATTTTTTTCTTTCACTGTCCACTGGCAAGTCACTCTGGCAGCTGTTTTTTCTAATTCATTCGACAGGAAAAGAACTCGCGAGCATCTGCTAGACACCAGACATTGGATATTCTTTTTTTTTTTTTTTTTTTTTGAGAGGGAGAGATAGAGAGAGATAGAGAAAGAGAGGGAGGGGCAGAGGAAGAGAGATAGAATATACCAAGCAGGGTCTACATTCAGCGTCGAACCAGAAGCAGGGCTCAATCCCACGACAGTGGAAATCAAGAGTCCGAATGCTTGAGCCACCCAGGTGCCCCTAGTGGATGTCCTTTTTAAAATATCACTCTGCAATTTCTATCTTCGGACTCCCTGTTTTCCTAATATTCTGAATAATATCTGCACATCTAATTTCAGTTTAAATAAGTCTGTGACTCTGAGAATCTAAGGAAGCCCAAAGACTTCGTGCCTTGAGAAATCCTGGGGCACACGCTTCTGCGTGCAACCTGAGGGCTTTCACTGATGCCTGGACCCAGGGATGAAGCCTCTGTATTTGACCAAAGGTTCCCACAACGATTCCCCTTGTTGAAGCCTAATGACCTTGTCCTCTATTTAACAAAACTACAGTCAGGTCTTCCTTGTCCCATGACAAAGGAATTCCTTCAGAGAGCAAGTCGAGAGTTGTCATAGGCTCAGGTAAGCACCTGTGGTCGAATTCTGTTGCCCTAGTTCCCTCTTCTATAGGTGTTTTCATAAAAATGGATAAGTAATTCCGGGAGCAATGCTGAACACAAAGATTAATGCAGGGAAAACAAGCCTTCGTGCTTTTCCACCAGGGATTATAAATCTCAATTACATATTTTACAAATTAGTCCTTATGTGGCTTTTTTGCAACTGCAATAAAAATGTACATTCTGCAATAAATCATAGTTATAGATACATAATAACTTCCTATTTTCTACTCATCTGTAAAGTTTCCTTCTGACACCACATGCTGCAACATGAAATACAGTTTAACATCTTTTAAATCTATGAATCAATTTTTAACAGCGTCATCAGCAAAGTCCAGTTTACATCTACTATGATTTGAGTAAAAGTAATTTTCTTTCATCACGTTTTATGGCCATACTTAATATCACATGCAATAGGAGACAAATTATAAAAGTAATAGAATGCCAATAGAAAAAAAAACATAGGGGGAATTTTAAAGTAAAGCAAATCCGTATTAAAATGGAAACATTAGACCTGTGTAGGTGGTTTTATGGTCCAATTCCATTTCGGCAAGATATGGGGTAGTTTCAAGCACGGAACACTACCAGCAATGAAAATAACCACTGATGCTATTTCTCATCAATATTTAATAAAACTGATTTATGACTCATGCAGGGTGCTGAGCCTGTACCTTATCGTCAATACTGCCCAAAGTCAAATAAGGAAAATACCTTATTTGCTAACAGTGGATAACAGCTAAAATGTATTTCCCGTTGGAAAAAAAAATACCAGTCCCAAATCCCCACTTCTTCAGAAGTGACTTTGGAGTATACGAGAATCTGGCAAGCTATAGTCACCCTGCTTTAATTTTTTTATTTTCTCAAAAGGCTCATTAATTTATCATCAAAAAATTTTTCAAAAATAATGTCATCATCTTAAATTTATATATGCATCCCAAATCCACATCCTAACTTCTGTGGTGCTGATGACCTGTAGTTTTCCTACCTAATATTTTAAGAAAGGCATATAAAGAAAGTCTTATGATTGGTTTAATAGAAAGGACTAAAAAGTTAAATACTTCATATGTCATACATCTAATAAAGGAATTAATTGATATTTTCAAAATCATTTTAAAGAAACCTGTTGGCTAATCTGTAGTATTTAGAAAGTGAAATTTAATATCTGCATCTCCAAGGGAAAGAGAAAGTAAATTCACACATGCAGAAGAAATTAATGCACGCAGATATGAATTACATACAGTAGGCACATAAATCACCCTGGAATTTTGAATTTCGCTCATATCAGTGTGCACCTGATTGCCATAGAGCGAATAACGTATTTTTGCTTGCTTTCAGCATTCTCTCCCACATCCCTAGCTTAAATGTCTACCATCTAATTTTGCATCAAAAGCATATGTACTGATTTTTGCTGCCATTGCTTTGAATCCTTGCACAAACGTTGATAGCTTGATAAATTATCTTGTGAAACTGTGCTGCCTCCCAGGTATATTCGTTCATATTTCAATTCTTACATACAACTCACATTTATTATGCACTGACCTTGTCACACAACATGCAGGGGACTGGATGCAAAGTCAGGACCAGCCCTAAGTAGCCCTGTTTCCAGTGGACATCGCCATCAGCCTCCTTCACACTCATCCCTCTGTCCCAAAGACATGGCGGCTGGAGGAGAAGGCAGCATGTCTGGTGGATTGTTGCACTGGAGGACATGTCCCCTCCTTTAGCATAATGAGACCCTCTAATGAACCAGCTGTCCTGACAAGCCACAGGGAATGGCGGTTACCCATGGCCGACTTCACAGCTAACTCCGAGTCTGTGGTTCCAGAACATAGGCTTTGACCTCAGCACGTGGGCAGCAACGCTTGGCTCCCAACTGTGGCGTGCATGCGACTTTGGACAAAGCCATTCTTCCTCATCTCATTCTCCTCACTTACCAATTGGGCATAATGACCCCTTAGGGGTTTATTGGGAGGATGAAAAACACAACGGATAGAGAACCTTTTGCCTAGTGCTCGAGAGACGTAAGTAATCGATAAATGAGAGCAGTTATTTGTGATAAGTAATGACGGTAATTACAATAATAAAGATTGCCTGTGGGAAATTAGTCGCATAAGAACACAGTGTGTGCCGTATTGTATATAAGGAATAAGGGAAAGAGTCCACTACGTGCAGTTCAGGTAGCATTAAAAGCATGTATAATTTAAATGTTATTTTCTATTAGTTATTTTCAGAACGTTCTGTTTATAGTCTGATCTTGCTTACGGACTTCCTCTGCCTGATATAAGTGGTCTCAATCAGGTTGAGTTTACCCTGGAGTTTTACAAATTTGGGCTTTTGTGTTTTGTTCTGATGATTCTGAAGGCTAATGACAATAACAAAAAATGCCTGATATCTATTTACTACCTAAATGACTTGTCAGGGTGACTTTTACCCTTATACGTCATTTACTGGGTTGTTCTATCAAAACTAACTATGTTTCCATCGCTTTGGAGGATATAAACATTGAATTATAAAGCTGTACCCCTGAAACTTACATAAGAAAAAATTAAAGTAACAAATAAATAAATTAAAGCAGGCAACTTCTTTTCCCTCTTAGAAGCCAGACATCATGTAAATAGTCTGATCATAGCTTCATTCCAATTATGAGAAATCATCAGATGGAACCAAATTGAGAAACATTCTACAACATAACTGACTACTGCTTCTCAAGACCATAAAAGACATAGCTGACAAATTTACAGATTAGAACAGATTAGAGAGTTAATGACTAAAGACAATGTGGGGTCCTGGGGAAGGTTTTGAGATAGAACAAGACCCAGTGGATGAAACTATGAAATTTAATGGGACCTGCACCATAGTTAACAGCATCGTGTCATATTAATGCCTTGGCAGTAATATAATACGGTTATATAAGAAGTGACCATTCTGGAAACCTGGGTGATGTGTCTACAGGAACTCTCTGTACTATTTCGTGACTTCTTTTTATGTAAGTCTAAAATTAGTTCAAGGAACAAGTTAAAAAAACTAAAGTAATAGGTAAAAATATATGTTAGAAAACTCGGCATGTTTTGTTTTTACCTGAGTGTCAAATGAATGGAGAGTTCAAACCTGAATAGATCTGTACTCATCTGCTATACCCGATTTCTTACCTCTTTTGAAAGATCATGACAAGTAAATTGCCAGTTTAATGGCATTTGCTGTGATTTCCTTCCCACGTGTGATAGATTTGTTGTTGCTTTTCTCCCAACTGGCATATCGCATCTGTTTGAATAGTTATCTTCTGTACCAGCAGCCTACCAAAGGTGAGTGATGCCAACCTTCTACTACAAAATTAAGAACATAACTAAGCTTTGGAGGGTTTTGTTTTTTTTTTTTTTTTTTCAGTTTTATTCTTAATGAAATACTGATCTGCAGTGTAAAAACTTTGAGGGAGAAAGTAAGTTTTACCGGGAGTCTGTGAATCACGAGAAGTGAGACTCGCCCATCCTCCATGGGGGAATTCTCTAGAACTCCGACCTTACTCACTCTGAGGCTCAGTTGCCCTCTCTGTAAAACTGTGTGGGCGAACCAAATGACTACTATCTTTTCCGGCTCAAAATTCCTCTGGTTTCATTTTCAGTGCCATTACAGAAGACCACAGTGTCTCGGATTGTCTCCACATGTTGACAAGCATGTGATAACACAGAGGAAGGGAGAGGCAGAAGGTGGGGCAAGTACTTGGAACATGGAAGCACATTTTCCAAACAGGGTAAGCTGATGTGGCGTTTTGGTTTCACCTTTATGGTACAGTGTTTTTGGGTGTCATCTGTCCCCAAACCTTTTCACCGTCTGCTGGCTCCCCACTTCCCCACACTCACTGCAATCACCGAATGTGAATGTTTGCTAAACAGATTCTGTGCCCTTCAACTATATCCTTCCAGGGGCGCCAGGGTGTCTCAGTTGGTTAAGACTCTGACTTTGGCTCAGGTCTAACAGTTCATGGGGTCGAACCCCGCATGGGGCTCTGTGCTGACAGCTGGGAGCCTGGAGCCTGCTTCAGATTCTGTGTCTCCTCTCTCTCTGCCCCTCTCCTGCTCATGCTGTCTTTCTCTGTCTCTCAAAAATAAATAAACATTAAAAGAATAAATAAATATGTCCTGCCAATAATATACATTCCTCAATAGGTCTGGAACGTGGAGAGTATGTGATGTCTCAAGTGTTCAGCTTAACATCATCTCTAGGATGTTGAGGGTCCTAAGAATGGGCTGTAGGAAAGGGACCCAGAAATAAAGACCTATATCTCAGTCACCATTTGGTACAGGGACTTATGGGAGGACAGAAAGGAAACCACCAAGTGCTGGAGAACATGCAGGAAATAGCATGGCCGTGGCTTCTGCTCAGTGCGCCAAAGGGCACTTTTCTGAGGTCTATGGACGGAGGGCCTGTTGGCAATCTGCTATAGGACAGGGACTGGCCCAATCCAGGGTCACAAATGCACAGGGATAAATAAAACTATAGGTGTAAGGCTTAAGGAAATTGCAGAGAAGTCAATGGCATAGGCTAAATATGGATAAGTTCCCAAAGAGGAAGCACAAAGGAAAGATATTTCTGAGAAAAACAAAAGAATAGTAATTGATTAATGAAGACCAAATGCACCAAAACTTGGCCCTCCGGAATTCTGTACGTTGATTAGGGAGAGATAAAACGCATGACGTCAGTTAACAGGGACACGGTGCGAGGTGAGCACTACTCTGCCCACTTGCTCGAAGATCCTGAACAATCTGAACAGCAAACTGCTGCAGGCAGAGGGGACATGGCTGTGCTCATCTGGAAGCATTGTGTTCTCCACTCTCTTATTAAAGTTGCCTTTTTTGGGGCACGTGGGTGGCTCAGTTAAGCGTCTGACTCTTGATTTCGGCTCAGGTCACGATCTCAGAGTTCATGAGATCGACCCCCACATAGGGCTCTGCGCTGACAGTGCGGAGCCTGCTTGGGATTCTCTGTCTCCCTCTCTCTCTGCCCTCCCCCTCCCCCAACTCGAGCTCGCTCTCTCTCAAAATAAATAAACTTAAAAAAAGTTGCCTCTTTTTCTCAAATAACACAGAGGCGCACTCCTGATTTGCTGATGAAACTCCAATCTCCGGCTCACCGTGTGTTCACTCTGTGCTAATTTTTCCAAGTGCAGCGTTTCAGTCACTTCTCACATCGGTCCTGTAAGGGAGGTCTATCCTTCATCCCACCTTACAGATGCCACCTTATTGAGGCAGGAAGAGGCTAACTACTTCTCCAAGGTCACCATACCAGTATGGAGTAGAGCTATGATCCAAACCCCAGGGACATTATTTTGAGTCTGAATTTTTTCTAAAGTAGATATTTTTTACTTTATAATTCATTCTTGTTCAACTACACATATACCTCCATTACCTAAGTCATATGTTGCATAAATGGTATATTTTTCCGGCTGAGTATAAGGACACTAAAGTCATTACACTGCCTCCTTTGATTTTCTTCTCATCTCTTCTACACAGCCATAATCTGTAATGTTTACGTTATATTCTGTAAATCCTGACGTTGTATTAGCTTTGTTTTTACACTGAGTAGATACTAGAGACGAGGCTCACGACCTGTCACTCTTGATTGACTGAATGTCTTCAAGAAGGATTAATGGAAAATGCAGTCTCTGAGTTCTCGTTTCTTCAATGGTAACCAAAACGAGTTTGACACGTTCTTTCTCTGAGGACTTTCCAAGCTCTGTGTCCTTGTACCTGGACTGGAGTCCTGACAAAGTTTCAGTTCTCAACGATACTTCCCTTAGAACTGACCGGAAGCCCCGGGGTCCTCCAGGGGCTACACTTGTTTGAGTGTTGCTCAGATAAAAAAGAAAAAGAACTGACTTGAACTGAACTGAACCATTTTTTTCTGGATGTGCACGGGATGCTTTCTTTAACTCTGAATTCCAGCAACTTTAGTAAGAAATGCCTCAGCATTGATTGTTCTATGATCATTTACTAGACAGTTCGTACCCTTTAAATCCATATATTTAAGTCATCTTTTTCTGCAATTTTTAAAAATTATATTTCTTGGATTTTTTTTTTCAGTTTTACACATACCTAAATGTGCATTTTTATAGATATGGTCTTCATTCTTTTGATCGTTGCTCACCTGTGAAATCAATTTTAGAGGATCAGGTATGTCAGGCGAGAGAGAAAGGATATGGTTTCTAAGACAGGTATGGATGTGTGTGCATCAGCACTACCTCGGCCCAGGTGTTCACAACTGCATGAACATTAGGACACAGGCTGAGCTTCTAAAAACCATCTCTGCCTTGGATCATCCCAAGGTTATCATTTAACTGGGCCGGGAGTGGTGCTTGAGAATTTTTGTGTTTTTAAAAACTCCCCAGGTCATCCTAAGGTCAAGAGCCAGATTGGGCCCTTGGATTTGTCCACACCGATCCGCAGCACCGGGGCCCTTCCAGACTGAGGGTCTTGTCTTCTTTATTTCTCTACCAAATACTTGCAGGAACGAGGGCCTCCACTTTGAGATGTCACACGGAGCCCCAGAAAGTTCCCATGGTCAGCCACATACTGATGTCCTGACTCAACTGGAGGACCGCTCTGCTCCTCTGGGAATTTTCTTTATTTTAGAATGTCAGCATTCTGCCGCCTCTGCCTGAGGTCCTCAGTTGCCAGAGTCCTTTCAGGAAGTATTCCATTAGACACCTGGTCTTCTGACATGTGGTTTATTAGTTTCAGGTTTTTCAGAGTCCTTAAATATGGAGATTGCACTTCTGTTTCTCAGTCTCCTTGATATTTGTTGACTTTAGAAACGCAAAGGTGTCTTTACAATTTTACTGTTGAAGCTCTTTAGACACTTTCTACTTTAATGACTCTGGCTTTTCATATATTTTAAAAATTGAGCTTTTCAACATCATCGATATGAAATTTTAATGAGACATAGAAGCTACTTATAAATAAAATGTTATAAATGAGTTGAAATTCAATGTATTCTATGACAATTTGATTAGTAAGAAGAGGAAACGTGCTCCTTTTTAATTAATCATGCTTATTTACATATAAAGTACATTGGCCAAATTTATGTGCACAGTAAGGCACCCAACTGTTCTAAATTCAACTGCATGCAAAAAAGAGATGATCACGTGTGTCTAATAAAGTAATTTCTTTTCCTCATTTTGAGGGAAATTTTATTTTGTTTCCATAAAACCTTTAAGGTGATCTAAAATACCACAATTTGTGTATCTACAAAAATGCATAATCTCGGAAAGTTGGTAATCAATTTCCATCCAAGGTACAGTGACCATTTTAAACTTTTTGGGTTATAGTACAAAGTCGACATTTCATTATGTAACCATGAGTCATACAGTGGTGTTGAACTCAAACATCATTTGAGAAAAAGAAGCAAAGAGACCAAATTAAGCTTGTATAGAAAAGCAAGCCATGAGGAATACTGAAGAGTGCCAACAAAAGCAGACAAAACCAGGGGAAAGAACAACAAGAAAACAATTTAATTCTCTATTATGGCTCTATATCCTAACACAAACATGACTGGTTACCATCAAATTCAAAGGGACATATACTTTGTTCAGTCCATTAGTAAATATTTATAGAGCTCGGCATTGCGCCAGGCCCCGAAGGCATGGAGATGAAAAGATGTACTTCCTGTTTTCAAGGAGCTTAAATCCTTGGGAGATAAATGTGCAAATAAACAATAAGATTATTGCCTTAGAGGAGGCCCACTGCCCCCGGGGCAGTTCTCTCCTAGAATCAGGCTTCTGAAGCCAACACGCTCTATGAGAAAACTCCGCTTTCCCAAAGAGAGAACCACACAGTGGTTGAAGTCATTGTAAGTCACAGCGAAGAAAGCTGAATCAGCTGGACTATAATGCAGTATTCTGAGTTTAGGCGCAATGGCTGCATTCAAAATGGCCAGGAAGTGATTTGATTTAGCAATATGATTCTGTAGGACTAGAGATTTTCGTGCAAGGAGAGTCTAACTACTGAATGCTGGCCACCCTCCATGCAAAACATGGGCACACCCAGTTAGCCTTTTAAAGAAAGTGCGGCGGGTTCTGACAAGCCTATTCTAACTGTGCCCAAGGCGTTAGGCTTCCTGGAGCTTGTTTCACGCAGCTTACCCAAAATATATATCCCATCTCCCATACCACGCCTGTGACATCCTGCTCATCTCTGAAAGTCATCAGTATCATCTGTAAAAGTCCTTCTATCCAGGGAAAGGATATAAGATGGATTCCAAAGCCAGGTAAGTTTAAGAGAGTACAGCAAATTGAAATGCTTTCGCATCTGCCGGTTCCTAAATTTGGTGACATAGAAAAGTGTATCATTGGCCAAAGGGATGAAAGATTACCCATCTAAACACAATGCAGGAAACCCACTCTGAGGGCATATGAAAATATAAGAATAAAAATTTACAAAACTCGCTTTTTAAAAAAAATACCAACTATGTGTGGTTTTCAGCCCACGTTCAGTATTATACTCCATCTAAAGGCTGTAGCCTAGTGGTTTTTTTAGTTCAGACAGCAGAAGAGTATTCCTCGATCGGTGCAAGACCTTCACACATTCTTTCTGAAGTTCCAGTCCCCAGCCCAGAGTTTGTTACGCCATCCCGCATGACGTCATCTGTGGGCTGCTGTGACGGAAGGCCAGGGTGAGAGGAAGATTTATCAGCCACTCTTCCTGATGAGTAAAAACCAATGGGCTGGGTCTGTAGCAGTTGCCACCCAGGGCTGACAGGAGCTCGCACTCTCTTCCCTGGCCATGACACCCCCCACCGTACAGCCGCTCATGGAGTTATGACACCTCGCCCAAAATCAGGAAGTAGATTTGGCTTCCAAAGAAACACAACCGCCGTCCTGCTACACACTGAGATTTTTCTCTTAGGTCCTGGGTAAAAGTGTCTAGAACTCTCTTAAATGCACCTGGGTCTCGAAACTTTAAGGAAAAATAATTGATGTTAGGACATGGGGCCTTTGGAAGGTTGATTCAATTTGAATGAGGTCATGAGGGTGGGCCTCTCATGATGGGATTATTTCCTTTACAAGAAGAGGCCACAGAGCTTCCTCCCTCTCCCACTTCTTCCTTTCTACCTACTCACTCTCTCTTTTTCTCCCTATCGCCACTATCATATAAGAATATAGTGAGAAGACAACCATGTGCGAGCCAAAGAGAGGGGCCCCACCACAACCGACCATGCTGGCGCCCTGACCTTGGACTTTCGGGCTCCAGACTGACAGGATACTGAGAAATGAATTGATGTTATCTACGCTCCCCAGTCTATGGTATTTTGTCATGGCAGCCTGAGCTAAGACAAGTTCTCGAAACATAAAATAATTGTTCAGAATTGCTAGGTTTTTGTTTGTTCATTTCAACAATGAAACATGCACAGCTTGCATGAAATGGAGTAAATGCAATGATATCAACTAAATGGCAGATGGTAAGTGCTTTCATCACCATATACAATGGCACATTTCAGGGCTTAATAGGACAAGCCACAGATAAATGTATACATTTGAGCACATCATCTTTGCGTATAAGCATTTCCTATACATCTATTATATAGCCGATGCATATTCATTAAGTATGTCATTAGCGCTTTTCCATTCCAGGGTTACTTTCCAGCACTCATGTACTCATCTGTGGCTACCATTTCAGTTATTTAAGACTTACCTTGCCTACTGGGTCACAGTTACAGATGGAAGGAAACCAAACCCTGTTTATCTTTCCGTCAACAAGCCCTGAACCTTGCTCAACAAGTATTTTTAAGCGCTATAATTAGGAATCAAAATGGTCTAAAATAGGGATATTGAGCTCTACACAGACACTGCTGTCAGATAGACTGTATCGCAACCCAGGCAGATGATTAAAATCTGCAGCTGTATTTCTTAAATGCTATAGCCAATCTTAACAGAAAATATCAATTAAACAAGTAATTCTCTCCATTTCATAAACATTGTAAAATAGAAACGGAAAATGTGTTTTAGCGGTAAGACAGACCTATCTCATTAAAGCCACTGTAGCCCAGCTCTTGCCTGCTAAGTCCCAGGTCTTCGAGGTCCATGCACTGAAATCCTGGGGGGCACTGGTAGCCTTCCTCCAGCTCTGGTGAGCAGTGCGTGTCTGGGATAGCTAAGCTATTCCAGGTTACATTTCTGTGAACAAATTATGAAAAGGTTAGCCAACGCTGACAATTGTGAATGTTGATTAAAATGAATAATATAATCACCCTTTGCTATTAGCTGCTCTATATGGACACAGATGTAAGATTCATGATTCATGAAGGGTGTTCATAGCATTAATGACATAGGGAGACATTCTCAAGTGATACCTGATTTGTCCTCACGATAGCTCTGTATACGAACACTATTACCATTATTGTTTTTGTCATTAGGGACCAAGACCCAGATCCTAGCAAAGGAAAGAATTCTCCTGTAAATTTGCAAGGAATTAACATGCTTGGGGCTTCCTTGTTGCTCACCAAATGCTTACCCTAACGTGGGCACAAAGTTTACTCCCCCACTTCTAACCAAACAGCGAATGACGACCATCAGATCATTTTCCAAATGGGACAGGTCCTATGAGTCACAAAAATGACACTCAGTCTTCTTTTGTGTTGGCAGACGTGCAGTTGAGAAAGGAAACCAGACAAATAACATGGGATTGAAGGAACGAATGGAATGGCGTTGGAAAGAGAGAGATTATAGGGTGGTTTAGTGATAGCTCCAGGAACAGGAAGGTCTTTTAGGTGGATGGTAATATATCCCCATTTCATCGTTCTGGAGGACAAGGTGGAGATTAAATTGATGTACATGATTTAGATAAGTAATGGCTTTCTTGGGAGCGAGGATGGATCTTTGCTGGAACGGTGATTATGGAATCTCATTCTGAGCTGACCTTTAAAATGGACCTTGAATAGCTGCTCCCTGAGACGATTCGCATGGCTTGTGACCTGGCCAAAGTTTAGGCTAGGCGATATCACAAGCCTTCTAAATTCATGATTTTATTAGAAGTCATTTCCCACTACTTCAATGTTTGTAAGCATATCCTAAGTGGGGACGGACCTCAGGACCGTCTTATGGCCGAATCGAGGCAGACGTGTTGGGTCCTATTTCTTCTTTAATACCCTCTTTTATTCAATTGGCTGCTTCCTTCCTTGTATATAATGTGTTTTCTGTAGAGTCTGACACTTAACTCTCTGCAATCCCTTCCCTGCTTGAGGCCACCATGTACACACACAATTCACAGGTTTCTACAAACATACCTGAGGGCTAGTGACACCTCACCCAGTTCTGTCTCATTCATAAACAAAGCTCTGAAATCCTCACGTGCAATTCAGACATCCAAGTGTATCTCTTCAGGATTCCATTAGTTGCAAGGAGATAATCTATCTACTGCCAGGGAATAAGTGTTTAAATAATCATTCCCTCTAGTATATGTTATGGGCTCTTTAGACCCCACACATAAAACTCAAGGGGAAATTTCTCATTGCGGAAATTACTACTTGGTTATGTCAGGGAGATATGATTTTGGATAGACCTATCACTTACTTCTCCTTATTTCATCTTTTTAGGTGTAGGCCATATATTCATCTTTGCTTAAGTCTGGTCTGACTCTATGTTTCTGATGCAGAAATTACACATTAGCACCAAGTGTTAAGGGGACTGAGCTTCAGAGTTTCAGAGTAAGATTTTCTGGGTTTGATCCCAA
Source organism: Paguma larvata (assembly GCA_030068075.1). Lineage (NCBI taxonomy): Eukaryota > Metazoa > Chordata > Mammalia > Carnivora > Viverridae > Paguma > Paguma larvata. Next base: position 10,082,982 of record CM057839.1, on the reverse strand, counting down.
GCCTTCCCAATTATTAGTCGTGTGACTTGAATAAAATTCTAAATGTTTCTAAGTTCAGTTTCTTCATCTGCCAGCTAGAGAGAGTAACCATAATTAAAAGCAAAGCCTGTGGAGACTAAGTAAAATAAGCCAAGATTGCACTCAACCTAGCACCTAGCACTTACAATAAATAAATAAATGCTCAACAACAACAACAAACGCTTATTATAAATATTTAGTAATCATTACAATAATAAAATGTAGCAAACAATTAAAGCACATGTAAAAACACAATAAAGATTTGTCAAAAGGACAGAAGGAATTCAGGCACATAATACTGACCGCACTGGGCAGCTGAAAGAAACTGCATAGATCACCCAATTCTTAACTTAAGGAAGGTGAAGGTGACGTTCGGAGAAGGAAGCCCATCGAAATTAATAATTTACCTATCTGTGCCTCAGTTTCTTCCTCAGGAGATGGCAGGAGATGCCTAACTCGCAGGGCTGTGGCAAAAATGTAATGACTTAGTCTCTAAGGTACTTAAAACAGGTACTCAGTAGACAGTAGGTGTTAGGTGTTATCGATTGCTACTGATAGCCTGACTGGATTGGACTGGATTAGACTGGAACCCTCGTCTTGGTGTGTGCTGCCTCAGGTTCCATATTTCTAAAATGGGGATAGCCTTTACACCTACTGGTGGGAATGTGTCTTAACGTTTCAGGGAGCTAATGTTCAACTCCCAGAATAGCACTGGGAATCAGTTATTCACGCAGTAACTGTTAACTATTACGATCATGCATTCACCGATTTATAAGTATTAGAGCATTTTTTCCCTTTATATTCCATTTATTTTTTTTTTTCATATTAACACGGATTCTCATTTCAAGCACAGCCCTCACCAGCACAGATACTATGTTGAAATCTTTTGGCTTCAGAGGCAGCAGATTTGAAACACATTATTTTTGCCAACATCAAGCTATTAGCAAATGCTTGTTAGAGACACATTTATTAGATGATTAATTGCCCTGGAACTCATGTCTCTAAAACCACATGATAATTATTCTTTTTTAAGAGTGGAAATAAACACCGGGAGTTTCAGAATGTATAGTATTGTTATTTATCTTCGTTTCGTTGTCACAGTTAGCAAGAATCTTCTAGGTTTTATTTTTATTTGTTAACGCTAATTATTTCCTTGTTCATCTTCCCTCAAATATTCGCGATAGAACAAGAGGCTCTCTGGAATTAGGGAGGGTAGAATTCTTGCTACAACCAGCCAAACTCTAAATATAGACAATGAGTCTTCCAGTCCCAATAAATATTCACTCATGCTTAAGTGGGTTTCAAGACTTGCATTTCTTACTCACAGTTGGATTTCTCAAAAAAAAATTATCTACTTCTAATCCCCCGAATTTAATTTTTTAGCCTATTTCTCGTGATCTCGAATCCACTAGACTTGCTCCTGTTTATTTCCATGTGCCACATCCAGCTGGACCATTTTCAGTTTCTCTCTCCTGAGGCTTCTGACAGCACTGCACATAGTTGTTTGGACGGTGGGCAGAACAATGTCCCGCTCAAGGCGTCCACATTCTTATCACTACAATGCGTGGACATCTTAGGTTACGTGGCCACTGGAATTAAGGTTACAGATGTGAACAAGGCTAAAAAGCCTGAATTTGGGTGATTATCCTGGGTTATCTGGGTGAGTCTACCCTAATCACAGGAGTCCTTAAAAACAGAAAACCTTTCCCAGTTGTGGTTAGGGAAAGAGAGAGAGAGCCAGAGAGAGAGAGATGCAACAGTTGCTGACTTGGACGATGCTAGTTTCGTCCCTGTTTCTCAGGTCATTCTCCTTTTCCATCTTCTTGTGGAACTGGCCCTCAGTCCTGAATTGCTCTGAGCTTCGTCCTTGGCCTCCTCTCTTTTTTCATGATAATCTCTCCCGGTGCAGACAAATCTATTTCCATAGTTTCAATTCTCTCTCATCCTAGGTGTCTTTTAGAGTCTCAGAGTTACAAGTCCAACTGCCTCTTACATGTCTCCACCTGGCTACGCCCCAAGTGCCTCCAACTGTACACTCCGTACTGAACCCAGACTCCTTTGCCAACGTTCCTTCATGACAAGCAGCACCACGAGACCTTCATCCAAAGTACCGAGCAAGCTTGAGACTGTGGAATCTCCTAGATACCTACTTCTCCCTTAACTCCCATAACTAATCATCATGGGTCCCTAAATATCCTCCAAGGTATCTTTCGAGCTCATTCAACTCTCACCATCTCCACTTCCACCTGCACTGCCGTCTAGGCCCCAAACTGGTCATCCCGCAGTCACTCTTAACCCTTCCGATTCGTTTGCCACAGAACATACAGACAGACTTTTCATAACCTTGGTCTTACCTGAAGTCTGTCTGTGTCAAATACCATCTATAAGATCCTGAAGGATCTAGCTTCTCCCCTTTCAAATGTCCTCGTACCCAACCACGGTGGCCTTCTCTCAGCTCTTGGTGTGCGCCTCCTACTTTAGGACTTTTTCCTCTGCTTGGAAATCTCTCCTCCCACCTCTGCTTGGTTAACCCATTTTTCACGTTTTAGGCCCCAGCCTGAATGTCATTTTCTCAGGGGAGCCTCTCCAAGTCCCTTAGGCTGGGCTAGGCTTCTCTGCCATAATTTCTCAAAGTACCCACGCTTTTCATTTCTGGCACTTGAGAACTGTGTAATTCATGTTTGAGTGGCCAACTGTTCATTGGATGTCTTCCAAACTTGACTGTTCCCCAGTGTAACCTCCAATTCCATATAGTTCCTGACATGTAGTCTGTGATGGTTAAACTATAAGTGAATTTGGCTAGACTATGGTGCCCAGTTGTTTGGTTAAACACCATCTAGATGTTGCTGTGAAGGTATTTTTTAAGATGTGATTAACATTTAAATCAGTAGACTTTGACTAAAGCAGGTTATCCAACATAATGTGGGTGGGCCTCATCTAATCAGTTAAAGGCCTTAATAAAAACTACTGAGATCCCCTGAAAAGAATTCAGCCTCCAAACTACCTTTGGACTCAAGATAGCAGCAACAGCTCATTCTGAAATTTCCAGCTTGCTGGCCTGCTTTGAAATTTGGTCTTGCTAGTCCCCAAAATCACATGAGCCAATTCTTTAAAATAAATCTCATTGCTTTCTATACAAACATCTTATTGGTTCTATTTCTCTGAAGAACCCTGACTAATACATAGTAGATGTGTAATAATAATTTTTTTACTAAATGAAGGAATGTGTCTTTGTATAAACATACAAATATTTATAAATATATAAAATATAAATATATTATTTATATATAAAAATATAAATATTAAAAAATATAAATATATAATTTAAATTTACAGCCAATCTATTTATGTGTTTATTTGGTTGCTTGTAAAGTAACCACAGGAAAAATTCTTCAACAATTAGATCTTGTTGCTTTTATGCAATTTTTAAGTGTGATATCCAAAAATTAGCATGGATTTTCCATTTTTTTTAATTCTGGCTTTAGTAGTTTCGTGTTTCAAAACGAATACTGGAATCCCTTGGAGTAGTTAATTGTTTTTCAAAAGACATTAATTATCTGCCTGGCATATGCTTTTTTTTTTTTTAATTCTTAACAAATATCCTATTTACAAATAATATTATGTAGGAGTTTGAGATCTAAGAAAATGTGTTCTGAACTTGTTGCTAAAACTGTTTCTAACAGCCTCAAATAATACTTTAGTACTTAAGAGTTTTATGGTCTCAAGTTAATCATTACTCCTGATGGCACAGAGCACCGAGGGAGCCATACATTGAGCACAAGGATATCATTCAGTTCAGTGATTAACCAGCTTAATTACCTTGGGCAATTCACTTTGGCCATCTGAGCCTCAGTTTCCTCATCTGTAAAATGAGAAACTTTTCAGCTATTATTAAAAAAACTATTCCCAGAATGACCTCATCACGCTTTCATAAAAAAAAAAAAAAAAGGTAATAATTAGAGCAAACCACACACCCATTGTGTCCTGTTCTCACCTATCCACAGGACTCAACAATGCCAAATGCAACAGCTCAAGACTTCATGTTCAAATTCTTCTCTCTGTTACTTACAGTCTCATCTTTCTGTATCAATATCAAACTGCTGTCACTGGGTTGCAGTGCACTTAGTGTTGGCACTTTGTAGTTACTGTCACTTACGAAACATAACTATGCTTGCTATTACCTAGACCCTTTTCAGAAATTGTTCTTCCCATATTCTTAGGGAGGCCACTTTATTGCATTTGTCTGTTCATTCATTAAAATGATTATATTTGAGGGGCCCATTCTGTGCCACACGACATGCTAGGAACAGAGATGACCAAGAAGATATTTCCAAATCAGAGGTTTTACTGCCTAGCAAAGTCATGACCACAGCAGAGCATGGTGAATGCTTTGAGAGCCAGCTATATGTGGCTAGCGTTACAGGAGCACAAAGCAGAAACACCACATCTGACTGCAGGAGGTGGATGGTGAGCTTTGGGAAGACCTTCCAATGGGGCTGTTGCTTGGAGTGACTACTTAAGGATCAACGGACGCTAGATCTAAGGCAGATCTAGGGCAGCCTGGAAAGAGGGAATGCCACAGCCTGTGTGTGCACGGGAGAGAGAGAAGAAGAAAAGGTCAGGGAAAGAGAATAACGTTTTTATCCTTTCATTGGTAGGTGTGGCTATTCACGGCTTTTTCTCAGGGGTTATAAACAAGCACTTGTTACCATCACAACCAATTTTTAAACTACGTTCTCAGAGATTTTTGCATACTGGGGAAAGAGACAAAAAACTGTGTTTCCCCCAAACTGACACAGTGTGTCTGATACACTTTGAGCTTACTTACACGCTGTCAGTCATTTGTGAGAATGGCCAAAAGGTCAAAAACACTAATTTACAAAAGAGGTTATTACTTATTTGCAAGGTTTGCACAAAATATACCCACGATGGGAATTTATAGATAGCCATTTTGTTTCTATTTTTCTTACTTTATTTTCCCTTTGAAGAACTGTACACAAGCAGAAAAACACTGAGTTATTGTAGCCAAATCTGGCCCATTTGTCATATAAAACATTCACAGAGGTTTGGCTACAATGAACGTGTTTCCGAGGTTCGCATTCCATGATGAAATTGTCAGTGATGCAAAAAAGGAAGTCCGTAGCACAAGAAATCCATATGCAACAGATAACACTATATACTTCAAGAGCATTTGGTTATTTATTGCATCAATAGGTTTCTCTTCTGTTTATACTGTATGTTCTAGGGAGAAGTCATAAATAAATAGAAGAATATACTTCTGGTTAAACCCATGGAGTGAATCACACACACACACACACACACACACACGCACGCACACACAATCTTTGCACCCGGAAGGATCGTGAATGTGCTCTTTGATACTTTAAGGCACTGCTTGCCTCTCTCTTAATGGCAGGCAGACAACAAGGGTCTTTTTCTTGCTCAAAGCCTTAGACCTGCATTTAGAGGTTGTCCCTTTCCTGCGCTGACGACGGTCACGCTTTGGCTGCTACCCGCCTTTTGGGTTCATTCCAGAGAATCATCTGGCTTCGTTTTCATTCCTATTTGGCCTCCTCTTTCAGGGTTAATTAAAAACTCTTATGAATTGGCCTGGCAACTTCTAATGCTGGATGCTTTGGAACACTTACCCCACCCTAGAATTTGCAGAGAAGAGACTCTTTATTGACTTTGAAAACTTTTAATTGCCCTACCTGGACTTTTAGAGGGACTACAAAATAAGACAAATAGTCTGAGGTAGGAAATAATATTGATATCACCCACTTTTTATAAACAAGTAAAACTGGCACATTTTGTAAGTAATTAAGGAATAAATTTCCCCTTACTATTAGGCGGAGAGTACTTTAATGATTTTCCATTCTTTAATCCATTCCTGAATGGGGAGATAGACAAAGCCATAAAGTACTGAATTCATCAAGCATCAAAATGGTAAAATTAAATTTTTTTTTCAAATAGTGTGTGTAATTTAAATGACAAAACATCATTTTTCTTTTGAGACAAGTATTTTAAATCACCATCATATCTTTTTATATCTGAATAGTTCCCTTTAATTATATATTTTCCCCAAGTATACTCCCTTAGTTCTATCACTCACTACTTTGCCAATATGGATAAGTGACAACACAGGTGACAGGGACCAGGAAATGGGCATCTAAGCAAGGAGTAGACAATGAGAGGTATGTGAATGTATTCAAAGAGTATCAGTAAAGTATCAGGACAAAGTTTGCACTGATCAGCTCCAAACTGGAAATGTGAAAACTGATTTGAGGTCATAAGACAAAGTTTACTACCCATGACACTTTTTTTTTTTTTTTGAGAGAGAGAGAGAGAGAGAGAGAACGCAGGAGAGCAAAGAGAGGGAGAGAGAGAATCCCAAGCAGTCAACACATTGGGTCTGTGTTGACACAATACTGTCAACACAGACCCAATGTGGGGCTCAAAGTCATGACAAACTGTGAGATCATGACCTGAGCTGAAACCAAGAGTCGAATGCTTAACCGACTGAGCCACCCAGGTGCCCCTATCCTTGACATTTGTAATCTAGGCCAAGGGCTTCTCAAACAGTAACTCTTCCTCCTTTGCTTGAGAAATTACAAGATCCCAGGGGGAGAAGTTATCTGTGAGGAGTCAGCTGGCCTGGTAGAAAATGGCCACCAGAATTTGGGACTAAGATTACAGGTCTGTTGTCGGTGATTCTGCCAATTAATTAATGTGTGGCAAGGAGCTATTTCCTTTTCTGTCTCAGGAGGACCTTAACGCCCAACATACAAGATCACGTTCTGAATTAGCAATTAGGGATACAAAGTGCCTCAAACCTATTAGAAGCTCCGAATGTATTCATGTTTACTGGCTGTGTTTTGGCTGAGTTGTACAGCTGGGGAACAGCCGTTCTTCCCACTCTGATAGGGCGTCTTTGTTTGGGGTCAGATGAGGGCTCCACAGTGCTGATAACGTGTAGCTACCAATCACAAAGTATACCTGCCCCACTCAATTGCTAGTCCTAAGACAGGTGAGTCACTGAATAAATAAAATTTATTTTATTTCTAGAGTTCCCAGAACATACGGACAACCTGCCTCTTTGGAAGAATGACAAGAAGCTCTAATCACCTCTGGTGTTTCTTAGTTATTTTTCTTTTTTTTAACTAAAAAAAAAATAAGAATAAAAATTATTTATTTTTGAGAGAGATAGAGACAGCATGAGCAGTGGGGGGCAGAGAGAGAGGAAGAGAGAGAGAATCCCAAGCAGACTCCGCACTATCACTACAGAGCCCGATGCTCTGACGAAACCGTGAGATCATGACTTGAGCCAAAAGCAAAGGTCCTATGCTTAACCGACCGAGCCACCCAGGAGCCGCTGACCTTTCTAAGGAAACACCCTCAAGGGTCCAGGAAACCCGAGTTCCCCATAGGTGGAGGCAGAGTAGCTAAAAGCTCAGCATTTCTTTGAAGACTCCAGATTTATCTTTGAAGAAGCTGTGCAAAATTTGCATTCTACTCTATAACACATCATTGGAAGTTTTAACATAGAACTAAGGGTTTAAACCACTGATTTCTAACCCAGCCAATTCTGAGAGTCTCAGCCCTGCCGACAGGTATGAATCCATGAATGGAGCTTGGAGTTTGTATTTTCACAAAGCTCACCAGGTGATTTTCTCTGTCAGAGAGGTCTCACCCCAGAGATGAATTCCCAGGAGGTACTGCTTGTGCCACCGTGGTCACTGCACGCGACAGTGGTTCCTACTGGAGGACAGCAAGCTGGTGCGACTGACTGAGATATCACAGTGATGCTCGGGAATGACTTCTACACAGACAATACTGCGAACACGATTGGCCAGGGGCTGAACTCTCCAGGCCCCGCATTTCCCATTCACATAATATTTCGGGAGTGCATCATGACAGAATTCAGTCCTAACGTAAGCGATCCCGACCAGGTACTCATCCGCCCACTCAGAGCGTGGCTCCTAAGCATGTGCTCCTGGTAACCGAAGGGAAACGAAACATTTGATTCAAATATGGACACACGCACGTTGAATTTCATCTCACTCGCTGACTACGGGAAGACTGAATCTTTGGAAGCCTAGCAATCGGTGTCGGGGAGAACTGGGTTTTCACCCTGCTCTGCCACTTACATGCTGCTTCACCCTGGGTATCTTATGTGGCCTCACGAAGCTTCAATCTCCTTGGCTGTAATACGGAGTATAAAAATAGAACATGACATACGTAGCAGGTGTGATGGGTACTGACTGAGAAGATAACGGCTATGAATTTGTTCAACAAATATTTACCACTAATAGCAAGAGTTTTAAAATCTACGTTATTACATTCTCTTCTTTCTGGGAAGTAAGATCAAAATAAGCGCTATATTATAATTGATCAAAAAAATCATTCGATTTCTTTTAGACTCTTTTTCCAAGTGTAGGGTTTTCTTTTTTTTTTAAACTGAAGACTCACTGATGTTTTTGCTGTTCTGGTGAAAATCACTTTGGCATTAATTTTCATATGGGAATTGAGTTTACTCTGAAATATTTACTTATATTTAATTTTTAAAAATTAGTAACATAGGAAAGGTTGATTTGACTGGTCGTTTGAATGGGCCACATCTCTGAGATGGAGATGCACAACGCTTTTAAAAGAGATAGATGGGGGCACCTGGGTGGCTCAGTCAGTTGAACGTCTGACTTCGGCTCAGGTCATGATCCCGCTCATGGGTTCGGGCCCCGCATCAGGCTCTGTGCTGACAGCCCAGAGTCTGGAGCCTGCTTCGGATTCTGTGTCTCCCTCTCTCTCTGCCCTTCCCCTGCTCATGCTCTCTCTCTCTCTCTCTCTCAAAATAAATTTTAAAAAGCCAAAAAAAATTAAAAAGAGAGAGATGGACTAATACAAATACATCGCATGTCACTACGTTATAGGTTCAGATGAAACAGAATCCCCAGAACACAACATCTCCATATGGATAGAAAGAAACCAGAGGTCACATGGACTTTAATTTTCTCTATGCCATTTAAAGAGTGTATGCAGGGGCGCCTGGGTGGCTCAGTCGGTTGGGCGGCCGACTTCAGCTCAGGTCATGATCTCGCGGTCTGTGAGTTCGAGCCCCGCGTCAGGCTCTGTGCTGACAGCTCAGAGCCTGGAGCCTGCTTCCGATTCTGTGTCTCCCTCTCTCTGTGCCCTTCCCCTGTTCACGCTGTGCCTCTATGTCTCTCAAAAAATAAATAAACATTAAAAAAAAAATTTAAAGAGTGTATGCATCCAGGCGTGGATCTGTCTGTGTCCATAGGTTTATGAAGATGAGATTATAACATGGTAGAAATTGTTCAAATGGGAGAACACGCATGGGCTGGGAAGTCAGACTTGAGTTCAAATCCTGCGGCTCTCGCTTACCAGCCCAACATATTATTTAACCTCTTTGGGACTGTGTCTTCATCTGCAAAATGGGGGAAATAATTCCTTTCAGGCTGTTCTAAAAATCAGTTATAAAACCACAACATATGAGATATAACAGATGCTCTACAAGGGTGGCCGTTAATTTAGTGAGGTTTCCAGCCATCAGAGTACTTTCATTTCTTATTTAAATATGTTAAAGAAAAATCTTTCCAATATGCGTGTATCCAAACTTATTCTTATATCACCCACCCAGCAGACATCTCTGTGTGAGGCCTGCAAGTTAAATGGAGCAGTCTGTCTTCATCCTTCAAAAGAAGTTTAAATATAAATCAAGAAGACTTCAAAGACCTTTGCATGAATTTGAGGCATTACGATTTTACATATTCTACAAAATTCCCTCTTGATAAAGTCCATAGAAATTAAAAATTATATTTTAAGTTCCACCACGTCTCTATTTTTAATTCTTCTGACTTTTCCATTAAAAGAACGCATTACTTGGTGAACAGAATTTATAAGATCATTATTCATTTATTTTCTCAGGTATCCTAAAGGGTAAACTTAAATATTATTTGGGACCAATAACAAAAACCTAACCCAAATCCAACTTTATTTCATCTCTAGGCTAAGTGTTAGTGATATTTTATAAAATGCCACCTAGATCTGCCAGCTCCCCCAAGTGGGGTGCCCATCCTGAGATTTCCCTGAGATGGAAAAGAGAGCTATTAGTAATTGCCCTGCACAACAAAGAGACACTAGGATTGCCCTGGGCATCTGTGACCTATGGTTCCCTACTTCTGGGTCTCAAAACGAATGGCTCAGCCCTTGTAAGTATTTACTTGAATTCCTGATTGAATCCTGTTCTCTGTACAGTAAATTTTATATACTTCATCTTCACATTTGCTTACTTTAGAGTTTTTCTAATTCTCTCGCTCTTGGGAAGAAGATTTCATTATTTGATACTCTGCTAGGAATAAATTTCTCTCCTTTCTCAGGAATGGTAATAGGGTGGTAGATAGGTCTTCATCTTTTCTATTTCACCTACCAGCTCGTTTTTACATGTTCATCTGTAGCTTCAGAGAGACTTCTGCCATCATATTTGGCATTGTGCAACACCTGTTTCTGCCCCAGGCCATTGCTCTTCTCGAGCTTCTCGAGGATACGAACTGCTTTGCTGAGTCAAATCCCATTACCTGTGCCATAACTGCCTTAGGTCGCCGTTCGTTATCATAGGAGAATAAAGCTTCACTAGGAACGCTACTGAGGACAAAGCTAAGATTCCCTTCTCTCTGCTTTAAAAGAAATCAGCCCCATCTAAAAGCAAAACCGGGTGTATTGAGTTGCTTCCTTATTTATCCTGTTTGCCTCACAGGTTACACGTAATGAATTCCAGAGGTCAGCTTGGAAACCCAAGGATATTCAGGTTTCTGAATAGACACAGCTCAGCCTGAAGGCTCTCCCATGATTAGGCTGTAGTGCATGCAAAATAATTAAGCAGAAATCGGAAGGATTGTTAAAGGACCACAATTAAGAGAAATGAGGTCATGTCAGCATCAGGCAACACTGGTCGCTGGAAACACAACCATCATAATATAGCTTCATACCTGACTGAGGTGCTGATGAGAAATTCCTAGTTCAGAAGCAAGAAAAGGAAACCAAAAGGTTGGAATTTTTTTTAATTGGGATTTTTATGTGTTTTATTTTGACTTTGGACAGTTTTTGAGTCTCTAAAAGTAAATTAATGTCTGGCTGGAACTAATGGCAAAACGGCATCAATAATTTTTCTGCTTTTGAGTAAGACTTTAAAACTCAGTTATGCTGAACTGAAAATTAAAAGAAAAAAATGGCATAAATGATCGGTCTTCAAATGAATCATCGAACTTATGAAAGAAAGTTGTTATAGCAACATTACTACCCTGCGGCCAGTTACGTATTTTCTTCTCAGAGACGAAACTGTCACATAAAAGGAAGGCAAGGTGTATGTATATGGACATAACGCGTAATGGGCTAATGAGCTAGATTTTATAAATACTGGAAAGAGAAAATGCAGACATTCTTCCGTAACTGCTATGCCTACAGTAACCGAAAATTCTGCCAAAATGTATGAAATTCTTCAGAGAGAATTTCATTTTTAGGATTAAGTAATAAGCTGGAGCTAATATTCAGAATACAAGAGGTCTTTTAATTTTATTTATCATCTTTTTATTTATCTTACCTTTTTGCCATTCATGTCCTAGTACTGCGTATGGTAAAGAGATGCAGAAGAGCACTTTCTGAAGTGATGCAAGGGCCCTGAGGTCAGAGGTACTCCTATCTCTCTTTGCCATTTGTATGGTACTTTATGTGTCAAAGTTAGGTTTGCCAGCAGGACGCCTGATCTTCTAGCTGGTTTTACAATTCTAACAAGCTCTGGGAGTCTCAATTCTGGGAATCAGTCAATTCTGACTGGATTTTTAATAAATTGGAAACTTTAAATCAGCTTCCTGTGCTCGCCGCTGTTAGAACACAGCGGCTTTCTTATCCGAAGCTTTCTCTGTTCGCCTCTATTCTATTGTTTCCCACCCACACAATATCTTTTTCCCACCTCCATATTCATTCATGGAACAATCTAGACATATTTTACAGCCTACATACACTTAAAAAAACTATCTGCAGGTTTTCTTTCACACATTTGTCTCTTCCCTCACCCACGCAGGCAACCCCCTTACTCACCTCTTCCTCCAACCTCCGTGCCAGTGTTTGTGCTAGTTCACTGCTTCTCTCCACTCTTAACAGTGCGTTTCTACTTTTTAACCATTTCTTTTTTGTCCCATTTAGAAACTTGCTTTTCTTCCTGTTATTTAAATTTCCTCCTCTATTATCAACTTGTCACAATGTTATTATTATCTTTGTAAATATAATGCATCGTGCACCATGCCTTCAATAGATAGTTACTAAGTACTTACTCTGTGCTAGACTACTCAGTACTAGACACCCGATGAATATTCTCCACCCTCTCCCTTTGTGTCCTCAAGGACTTCACAATATAATGAGAAAACTTGGGGGAAAAAAATAGCTATGGGTGCCAGAGGGCTAGTTCTGGCAAACTGGGTTATATTAAATTCAACTCTTTCCATTACAAACAACTAAATCTGTTGGATAAATGGTACCATTTAAAGATGCCTGTCTGGGCCTGCAAGAAAGAAAAATGCATTCCAAAAGGTCAAAAGGTAAGAGAGAACTAAAAACTAGAGACGGAAGTACATGAATTGAAAAATGGTACGAATGGGGGCTGAGCGTCCAGGAGCCAAGAGCTTGGATTTAAACGGCCACAAGAGGCAGAAAATAGGGTTCCGTGCTTACATAAGGCTGGAAGCTGGAAACTGACCCCACGTACACAGCCATGTTGTAATTTAAACAAGTTCTAGAGTGTAATATGGGTGAAGGGCTAGTCAAATAGGGGTAGTCAATCAAGCACAACCGAGTCCATAGGTACAAACTCAATATAAACACGGAATTAATAAAGGAGAAAAATCACATTAAGTTCAGTGGGTAACGGCACAAAAGAAATAGTGCTGAAAGAACTTGTCTAACCTTATGAAGAAATTTAGATTTCTGCTTTACACTAGAATAGTCTATACCGTTTTAGTAAAATATACTTGACATAGAATAAATTGCACATATTAAAATATACACCCTGGGTGGCTCAGTTGGTTAAGTGTCCAACTCTTAATTTCGACTCAGGTCATGATCTCACGGTTGTGAGGTTGAGCCCCACGTGGGGCTCTGTGCTGGGTATGGAGCCTGCTTAAGATTCTCTTTTTCCCTCTCTCAACCCTCGCCTCAGTCTCTCTCTGTCTCTCTCTCTCTCAATAAAAATGTTTAAAGAATGTACAGCTTTGATACACTTTAAGTGCACAGAGCTGCAATCAAGATAATGAACATATCAATCAACCTCAAGGTGTCCTAATGCCCTTTGGTGACCCCTTATTCTTATTATCCCATCCTTCCTTCCTTACTTACTATCAGGCAGTCACTGATTTCCTTTTCGTCATTACAGATAAGCTTGCATTTTTTAGAATTTTGTATTCATGGAATCACAGAATATGTAATCTTTTTCATCTGGCTTCCTTCGCTCAGCATAATTATTTTGAGATTCATCCAAGATGTTGTATATATCAATTCCTCAGACTTTTTTTTTTTTTTATTGCTAAACACTATTCATCATATGGATATGCCACAATTTGTTTATCCATTGACCTGTTGGTGAGAATTTGGGTAATGAGCAGTTTGGGCTGTTACAAATACAGTTTTTTTCATGGATGTATGTTTTCATGTCCCCTGGTTAGATACCTAGAATGCAATAAATGGAATAAACAGTAGATTCCGGTTTGACTTTCTAAGAACCTGCCCAACCGTTTTCCCAAGTAGTTACACCATTTCTCATTTCCATCTTATTTAAATAAGAGATGAAAATACTCAGATGGTATTACGGCAGCACGCGCCTCATTCTGTCACTCTGAGGAAAATCTCCAAATGCACACTTTGAATCTGCTTAGCCTTCTTGCCCACAGGCTTACAGTTTTCAATCTGGCTCGTCTTGAATACTTAGCTTAAAAAGTTGGACAAAAAAAATTTTGAGGAAGCAGAGAATATAGAACAGCCCATAAATACTTTTTTTGTTCAATTTAGACACAGATTTTTCTCATAAGAATTGCAGACACTTTCTTGTTAATCACCTAGATGAAAATCCGGTTGGTAGACGTACTTACCCTGGTTTTGTGTCATTTACTACACAGTGATAGGTAAATGTTCCAAACATCTGAACTCCTAAAATTCCATAAAGAAGTAGAAAGAAAAGGAGGAAAATTGAAACGCTCCATATTTGTTCTCCTGATCGCCTGGGAAGGGGGGAAAAAAAAGTAAGTAAAACTTACAAATATGTCATAGACTTTTCTCCTTAACTTATATAAAAGCAGTGCTTGCTTTATTTATTTTTTTAACGTTTATTTTATTTTTGAGAGAGAGACACACAGAGAATGAGTGGGAGAGGGGCAGAGAGAGAGGGAGACACAGAATCTGAAGCAGGCTCCAGGCTCTGAGCTGTCGGCACAGAGCCCGATGCGAGGCTCGAACTCACGAACCATGAGATCATGACCTGAGCCAAAGTCGGATGCTTAACTGACTGAGCCACCCAGGTGCCCCAAGCAGTGCTTACTTTAAAATGTTTGTAATTCTGGTCCTTGGTAGTTCGAATCGGAAATAAATCCGGAATGCCCGAATCATGATTAGTGGCCGTGGGATGCGCAGCATGCCCCAAGGTGACATCTGGTCAACTATATCGGCAATTTCAAACACCTGTAAATTAAGAGGTCGATAAACAGGCTCAGGACTTCCCTTCGCACAGTCCGCGGTCACAGCTAACACAGACGGCATCAGGAGGTTCCCCCGGCACTCTGAACTTGGCCCTGCCCTATTTCCCACTGAAATGGATTTTCTTTTGAGTCCATTTTGAAGCTACAGCTACCTTTAGAGAAAATAAATACGTAAACTAACAGAAATGCCATGGCTCTTAGGCATTTCCCATGTAATTCGTCAAAGCACAGTGTTGATTACAAAAACAAGTGCCAACTTGGAATACAGAACAAGTATGCTAAGTCTTCTTCACTAATAACGTTCTTTGGTGGAACTTTTAAAATATCTAGAACATTCAATAGTGGAGAAAGGGTTAAAATTACTATAAAAAATAAAAAGGAATTGTACCATCTACTAAACAGAGGCAAAATGATCCTTAGAAAACGTTTGTCAATCACGTAATAGCTATTCAATGGAAAAGAACACATTAATATGAAGGATGAAATGAGACCGTCGGAGAGGCGGGCTTCGTAAAACTACAGACGGCCCATCAGTGAGCGTTACGATCACTTTGCAGGATGGCTGTGAACTTATTTTATTCTAAATTTTTCAATGAAGAATACAGTCACTTGAGTGGAATTAAATGCAAAATTAAGCCTGAATGAATGCAGGAAAATGAATTCTATCATCGGCAAAATCCCACCTTTAGGCCTTTTAAATATGTGTTCCTCATTTCTCAGAGTAAGGCATTTTCTATTTGGAATATAGTATTTTATGCTCATCTCAATGTATCTATATTTTTTAGCAGTGTTTAGTGAGGATTCAGTCACATAAAAGATGGATGTTGAATTTTTAAATTCAATTTTTTTATTCTACAAATACAGAAATCTCACCCGTGTTCTGTCTTTTATTTCAATAAATATATATTTTTACGCCTTTTTAATAAGAAGTAATTTGCTATAGTATTGATGCTCATTACTGATTGAAATCATTCACAGATGTGACTGACAATGATTAAAATGTTAGAGCTTTTCTCTCATAAACGTACAAAATAACACAATGTTGTAGAAAGTTACACTATCACATCTGACATACATTCATTACTAGTTTTATTGAGATTTTCGATGCAAAACCACGCACATTTTGGAAAATGCCCCTTTGTAATTTGAAAGTTTTAATTACCTGCAATACCAATGAAACCCAAAGGCAGAAGACCATAAATCCATCAAAAACGCACCAGCGATCTTTCACATAGGAACTATCCCCCTAAAAATAAAGTGCACATGGAGTTATCACGCAGAATTAATAATTTCAGAAAACACCCGTGGAAAGAAGGGTCAAATGTTAATTCAGTATAAGCTACCCACAATTTTTGTTTCATAGTCGAACAGACTTTCCAAAGGAATACCTTTAGCATTTTAGATGAAGGCTTTTTATATACAGAAAATAATTTATAAAACACAAGTTACTGCAGATCGAGACATGGAAAATTTTAAGCTCACACAAACGGAAAATGTCACTATTTTTCCTCTGAGCCACACAGATTCTGCCATTTAAGAAACCAGAGGCCATCCTCCTTGGTAGGCAGCTTAAGCCCTCAGCCAGCTCTCCTCCAACAAGAACCAAGTGCCCCAGGAATCAGCATGAAGCCCTTTCAACCTGTGGACCAACCACCAGGAACAGGAAATTAACCACGAATTCACCGCGAGCTAAATTAAAAGTGAAGAATAAACTTGCCTTCGTGATCAAATATATCAAATATATATTGATATCAACTCTAATTGGAATCAAATGTGATAAAGACACATGACTTTCATCTTTCAATAATCAATCTACTCTGACATTAGAATGCATATTTTTCTAAAATGGGAATTTTAGAAAAAAAAAACTTCCCTTTCAAATAACAAACTAGAAATTTGAGAATTGGAACTTTATATAGGAAGGTCTTTTCCTTCTTCGGACTGCCCCCATTAAGTCACTAGTTTCATCACAATCTACGAGACTCAATTCTGAATTCAGTGACATCTATCATTACCAGCTCTGACTGAAGTTGCTTAGAAAATAAAAATAGGAACAGAATGCCAAGATCTTATTTAAAATGATGAAATTTGTTGTAGGATATTTATACATAAATTCCAGAACCATTCACCCTTTGTAATAAACAGGTTATCAAAAAGATTCCACGAGAAGTTTCTGGAAATAATTTATATTATTCACAAAACTAACAGTATGATAAGCCACTTAATGAAAGTTACCTGCCCCAGATGTGGAGTACAAATTCAGCTCAGTAACACTGAAGAATCATCTACTTTACATGCAGGATGTATAATGCCAGGGCGCCTGGGTGGCTCAATCGATTAAGCATCCAACTTCGTCACAGCTCATGATCTAGCAGTTCGTGAGTTGGAGCCCGATGCAGGGCCTGGAGCCTGCTTCAGATTCTGTGTCTCCCTCTCTCTCTGCCCCTCCGCCGCTCACTCTGTCCCTCTCTGTCTTTCTCTGTCTCTTTCTCTCTCTCTCAAAACTAAATAAACATTAAAAAATTTTAAAAAAGAGGATTTGTAATGTCTTGTAAAACACAGACACACACACACACACACACACACACACACATACACACAACAATCTTGCATAGGAAAGTGAATATGTACACACCCAGCTAATGTGTAAGATAGAATAACTTACAATAAACCCATATACATGGTGGGGAAGACAGGAAGATTAATTCTATGGAGAGTTTAGAGAAAACAATGCTAGTTCCCAAGCGCCTAAATAATTTTATTAGTGGTAAGAGAAGCAACCAAATTTGGTAGCTCATGTACTTGAGAAGATTCATGGAAGAGATATGAAAGTAAACCCTGAGGCTTGGGGTCTGGTGACATGAGGAGGACAATGACCTGATCAGTGTTATGATCATCGCATGATGATTTAACCCTGATGAAGAGAAAAACTGCACCTCAGGGAGCCACTGGTTTTGAGTACACGCACACGTGTGCACGCACACACACGCACATACACACACACACACACACACACGGAACAAATAATTTAAGGGGATGATAGTTGCCTTCAAAACCTTTCAAAACATATTTTACTATAAGTATCTTGTTTGCCTGGTATATTGCATAGTTAGCTGAAAATACAAATTAATTATGATGTAAATGTAGACAATATATCCAATATAAAATTGAATTATCTCTGAGTCTAATTTTAATCGATATCCAAAAAGATGAGGAAATACAAATTACTTGAAGTTGCATTTTGAAGATTCCCTTGAGTTTCTTAAAATGTTATTGTTCATTCATTCATTCACTCAATGAATAGATTATCTTTATGATCTAGACAGTGTTTAAGGCAGTAATGACACAGGAGTGGGAAAAAAAACAAAACTCCTACCCTTATATGATTTAAATTCTCAGTTTAAAAAAAATTGTTAAATATACAGAGGTCCCTGGATGGCTCCATCAGTTGAGGGTCTGACTTCAGCTCAGGTCATGATCTTATAATTCATGAGTTCAAGCCCCACGTCAGGCTCTGTGCTGACAGCTCGGAGGCTGGACCACGCTTCAGATTCTGTATCCCTCTCTTTCTGCCTCTCCCCTGTTCATGCTCTCTCTCTCTCTCTCTCTCAAAAATAAATAAACATTAAAAACTTTTTGAAAAAAAGTTAAAATACAATATATGTTGATACATCCTATGAAGAAATATAGGATGTTTTCAAATTGACTTTTATTAAACAAACGTACTTTTTCCTGGAATGTGGCAGAAAGAGAGAGAAAAATATCACTTGATCTTTATTTTAAGAACAAGGCATAGTTGTGATTGTTTTAAAAAAATACAAAAAAAATTCCAAAAATGAAAACTGAAATTCTTTGGGACACAGAAGAGAACTATTTTAGGCTAGTTCTATTTTTAACTTTTTGAGGAACCTCCATATTATTTTCCACAGTGGCTGCACCAGTTTGTATTCCTACCAACAGTGTAAGAGGGTTCCCGTTTCTCCACATCCTAGCTACCCTATAATTAAGCAGTTATAGTACTAAGTATTTACCCAAAGACGACAAAATACCAATTCGAGGTACACATGCACTCTGAAGTCTATAGCCACATCATCTACAATGGCCAAATTATGGAAAGAGCCCGAATGCCCCTTGACTGATGAATGGATAAAGAAGATGTAGTATATGTATATGATGGTGAAATAGTCCACTGGGCATAAGTTTTATGTATTGCTTTCTGGCTTGGGTTCCCAAGTGGTTTTAATATTTACAAAACCCTTTAACAAGCAGTACAGTGAGCTGGGACCAGCAACACTCAGATCTCCCTTTATAAGTTTTGCTCTTTCGTGTTCATTTTTCTTCATGCTGTCCGCCTTCCTGAAAAACCCTACAAGTCTGTGCCAACTTCTTCCTTCAAATTCTCATCTGACAACAGCCCGCCCTGATCTATGCTTTAGCTCGCAGGTAACGCACATAACGCGGCAAGCGGCATCTCAACTCATACGTGTAAAAAATGTTCATGTTGTCTAACTTCCAGAATTATCCTTTGTCATTCCCACCTGGTTGTTTAGTGAGTTACAGTTTACTCCCTCCTGTTTATCGGTTCCTGCTTATCAGTTTTGAAGTCTGAGTTTCCCCACTTAAATCTTCTCTAACATATTCCCTGTTGTTGCATTAAAATTAGTCTCTCCTGGAGCGCCTGGGAGGCTCAGTCCCTTAAACAACCGACTTTGGCTCAGGTCATGATCTCATGGCTTGTGAGTTTGAGCCCCGAGTTGTGATCTCTGATGACAGCTCAGAGTCTCGAGCCTGCTTTGGCTTCTGTGTCCCCTTCTCTCTCTGTCTCCCCCTCCCCACTCATGCTCTCTCTCTCTCAAAAATAAATAAACATTAAAAAAAAAATAGTCTCCTCATTGTAAATGAGTCTTTTCTGAAGATTAGTAACACCTTGAGACTAGACAATTTTGGGCACCTGGCACAGAGTGTGACATACAGAAGGTATCAAATGAATGAATTAGAGAAGCATATATATGAAGTCTTACAGAGTGTCTGCAGATTACAATGTGTACAGTAAGATGTCCATTCATATCCCTAATGAGTGCATCTATTAAGCATTCATTCATTGAAATAAGTATTCTTCCTGAAAAGGAATGATTCTTTGACTTCTGGCAAAGAGAGAAAGACACATTATTATCTTTCAAGGTAATATCTAAAAGTTAAGACTTTTTTCCTGTATGATCATGAAAGACCACAGATGAAATTATAAGATAACTTTTGGGTATTTTCTGGATTCGTACAGTTTGACTGAACAGAGCCCACAGGCCATGCAAACGGGAATGGGGTCAGTGTGCATATAATTTGTGCACTATAATGTATGGTTCATAGGACTGAATTGAAATTGATATCATGTTAATCACTATTGATAATCACTGAGGCTTCATAAGTCTAAAAAAATTTTTTTTTAATATTTATTTTTGAGAGAGAAAGAGATAATGCGAGCTGGGAAGGGCAGAGAGAGAGGCAGACACAGAATCCAAAGCAGGCTCCAGGCTCCGAGTCATCAGCACAGAGCCCGATGCAGGGCTCGAACTCACAGACCGTAAGGTCATGACCTGAGCCGAAGTCAGCTGCTTAACCAACTGAGCCACCCAGGCGCCCCTAAAACAACTTTTAATAAATAGACTTTGAACATGAAGCTTTGAAATATAATCTCATAGGGGAAGAGGGGAAAGGAAAAAAAGACACAGAGAGGGAGGGAGATAAAACATAAGAGACTCTCAAAGACTAAGAACAAACTGAGGGTGAGGGGGGTCAGGGAGGGGGGGAGAGGGGGTGATGGGCATTAAAGAGGGCACGTGTTGGGATGAACACTGGGTGTTATATGTAAACCAATTTGAAAATTAACTATTAAAAAAATAAAGTTAAAAAAAAAGAAATATAATCTCATAATACATTTTATGTCTGACATATTTGCCAAATTGTCTCTTTTTTATTTGTATTGTCAAAGACTTTTAATTATAATGGATTAAGTACAGCGAATCTAGGGGTCCAGTTCCAGCGAATCTAGGGGTCCCCGAAGGATGGACGGTCAGGTGAAAGGAAATGAGAGAGCCACGCGAGAGATGGAGTTTGATGACTGAGCAGGCAGCCCTGGCAATTCTGGCATCTCTGCCCTGCTGGTCTCGGTGTCTTCATTTAAAAGGTAATGAGTGACATTACATCAATGAGTGACATTCCATAGTTTGATCTCTTTAACAATAAATCGTTTTTTACCAGCAAGGTGGCAACTTCCTCAATCCTGTATGTTGGTTTCAGGTTAATTAACATATAAATTTAGGGGGGGGGGAACAGGGTGTTTCCTTAAGGCCTTAATGTTAATTATCTGTAAACAGGAGAAATCAGGGCGTTGCTTTGAGGGCTGTGCTTCCAACTACAATGGGGGAGGTGCAACCCATCCCCAAGATGCAACTTTAAGGTTACTTCTGGCCAGGCTACTCTCATTCAGATGTAATCCATCAAAGCATCTTGCTCCAGGTCCTTCACCTTTATCTAAATGCCATTAAACAAAAGAACATTACATTCCTTGGGGCCAAGAGAGCAGCTCAAGAAATCCAGGTCTGAAAGATTATTTAGGAGGTAAGACTAGGCGCCATCTTGGCTGGCGGGAACTTTGCTTCAACCTTTTCCACACAGGGAGGAGCCTCAAACTGTGAGCCCAAAACGGCTCCCAACAATACCCAGATCCTTTTAAAACCCTCCTATATAAATACCCAAGTTATAATATTCGTAAGTAATAAGCTGTTCCTTTTCCCTACCTCCAAAATATGTAACCAGAGCCTAACACACATGGTCCTCAAGAAATTTTAACACCTCGCATATGACAGAAAGGTTTTGATTTGCTGGTTCTATCCACAGAAATGGAGAGCGGAGGATGCCGAGGGAGAAATCTGCATGCTGGTGGCTGAGGAGTTATTCAAGAGCTGTCTGTCAATTTTTACAAAGGCAAATACTCAGAGGCTGCCAATCAATTATGCAGTATAAGAGAGTAACTTACATTGCCATGCAAGTATTTAATAAGTAGGGAAACCAAACACATTTATCTGAAGACATTTCTAAGGATACCGTTCGCATTTACAAAAATGACATGCGCCGGTAGAGCTTCCTGAGGACATGATTTATTGTTCCCAGGTCCCAGGCCCATCTGTCACCGCGTCTTAGGCTTATTATTTATCACTTCAACAGCGCTCAGAGCATACATGTTACTTTTACCTACGATTATTGCCAGATGAAAAATAGACAAATGAGAATTGTCTGAAGAATTCGCAGTCTGCAACACATGCAGTGCTCGGCAACAACACAAACATCTATCACCCGAACGGTGTATTTTTGCCTCCAGGGATTTGGCGAGCTAGACGGCTTCTCGGGATAGGGATTATGGGGAGGCGATGAGAAACCAGTTGTTGGGGAGTGGGAATGAACGGGCAGATGCCTTCAAGCGTGGGCAACATTATAAAAGTTGTGAAATCCTCAAAATAATACATCCCCGTAACAAAAATTTTTGAAGACATTTCTAGCCAGAAGGACTTCCTGCTTCAGTTTCTCCTGGAGTGCATTGAGCATGTCACCTCCGAGTGAACCTCTCAAATCCAAAGTTGATCAGGTCACTCTCAGATTGGAGTCCCCAGTGTACCTTTACTGATCCTTAACTTCCATCCCCCAACACCTCTGCCACAGAGCACATCTACTCGGGACCCTGGCTTCACGTTCTCTTTCTTCAAGACTTCTCCGATATCCCCATGATGGAGGCCAAAAGGTTTTTGTTTCTGTTTGTTTCCTGTACCTCCTGGAGGTCCTGTGATAGTGACCGAAAGTTTGTTTCCTGTGCCCCCTGGAGTTTCTGTTTCTCAGGGATAGCTGGTTTGACCCGCCTCATGAGGTCCGAACTGAAAGACTCCGGACTTAAACGAGCCAATCAGAAGAAGACACGGCCATCCGGACTCAAAGGAACAAAGAGAAGGGGCAGAGACGGCTCATGTAACCCCACAATGTTATAAAAAGAGAACTGAATCCCGAGAGCAGGGTCCTTACCCTAAAGGAGGCCACTGCGCTGGTGCTCTGGGTTTGGACCCTAGCTCGAGCTAGCTAATAAATCTCCTATGCTTTTGCAGCCTCGGCCTCTGGGACTTTCTGTTCTTGGGTATTTGGGGGTCTCGAACCCTTACACCCAAGAAGGCTTTTTCACTCTTTCTTGTGCCCTCTCTCCCCCATATCTTGTACAGAATGCCATTGCAGGATTTTTGCAAAACAACAAAGATGAATCTCTCAATCTGAATTCTCACTATGCAAATATGCACTATTTATATTTGCAAAAATATCTGTCCCCAGATCACTATGTAACTAGCAAATCTCCATAAAGAATGGGCATGTGGTCTAGTGGAGACACTGAAGCTGCCCATACATGCTTCAAGAAGTCTAGGCACAATGTAGGTACAGCTCCGTTGCTCTTTTGGGCTAAATCTTGTCCTGGCATCGATCACCTACTTAATAAATAAGGGTCGAGGGCATCGCCATCTTCCTCTCCCCATCTTCCTTCAGAGGGTTTGCTTGTCACGGAACCTGGGCCTGGAGTCTACCAACTCAGGTCATTGGCTCTTACTTCATCAATTTTAAGACATCCTATGCCCCACTCCACCCCCACTTAGTTTAACTTTCTAAATTGAGGATGTATCTTGTAATCAATTGCATCAATTGACTGCCTCCGTTACGATCTTACTTCTTACAATCAGGGTGTAATTAGTAGCACTTCTTCTTCCTAGGGACTGCAATGTGACGCCTCATCTTACAACCGATGACCTCATAGATTCAATCAGATGTGATAGAAAGCTCCTTTTGCATATTATTTCTTTGCTTATTTACATAAGAGCACATGCTCCCACGTTTGTTGGGTGCACACAAAACATCCGCTCCTGAGTTCAATAAGTACAAATAACTGAGTGAGAGGTATTTTAAATGCTGTTCATTACACAGAAATGTACAGGTGGATTGTTGTCCAGTGCTAGAGAACAATTTAGTGATATTTGGAGAAGTCAGGTGGGGTTTCTGTAACGCATTGTTAGTTTTCCCATTCGAATCGATGGAACGCAGGCACCTGTTTTCTGCAAATAGGCTGCAATATATTTGCAGGAACAGATTAGATGCAGAAACTGTGGGGTGCTCCTATGTGCTTTACGAGTTGGATCCACAAAGTGGGGTTCTGCTGTTTGGCTCTTCTCCTAGGGCAGTGGCAAGATCATTATAAGGAGTCCAATCAACGTTTGCTGAATGATTAAGGGAAACTTGGAAGCATTACTTGGGTTTAAGAATATAACTCTCTCTCATATTTATATTATACTTATATCTTAAATACCTTAAAATTTTAGCCTCTTGAATTTATATTAATGGATAGTTTAACATACGAGGCAAAACACTAAGTCAATAAAATTGGTGGGCAATACTAGAAAGGCACAACATCAGGACTTTTCTTTTGAAAAATAAAGTTCCTGGATTTGGCTTGTTGCGGACAGTTCTATGAACTACGTCTCAGTAAATCACATTCCCTTAAGCATTAGGTAGGAATTTTAGGCATACCATAACACTGCCAAACCAGGCGAGGTATAATTTTAGAGCATCGTATACGATGATGCCAAGGACACACTGCTTTGCTTCCGTAAATAGCTTATATGGACTAATATCATTCTATGCGTGGAAAATGCTCTTTCAAAAATAAAAGACCAGAATTCCCCAAATCTCTGACATACGTGCACATACCCTCCCACTGGAAGACTTATGATATATTGGTGTTAATCACTTAATAACTATAGCTGACTGCTTCCCAGAAATATTTTGGTGAAATCAGTGCATATAATATGATTTCGACCAAAATATTTGTACAGCTCTGTTACAAAAAATGTAAAAACTTATTAAGAAAAGTAATACCTGATGCTTAAAATAGAACATGAGATGCACATATATATTCATAATGATGCTATATTATGTGTGGAAAAAACACACATATAAGTCCTATAAGTGAACAAACACAGCACATACTTGAAAATTTTCTGGGTAACGATGCTAAAAACTTGAGAGGTAATATAGTGCTATAGGCAAATGAATTAAGGTAGAAAAAATATCAAAATTTTATGATAAAATAGTTTTTTGGCAGAGAGATGCTTAATAAAAGTTTAAAAAATATAGCAGAGTTAATTAATGAGAGCATAGTAATTCAAACTTGAGGTCCTCTGGAAAATGATCATACAGCCCCTATGTGGGCGATTTATTTTACTTCGGACTAATTTAAATACTTATATATTTCTCCCTCCACTGTAAAACCAAAAGAAATGTATAAATACAAAACCTCAAGGCCAATAAAATTTAAATCAACAACATAAATTTACTGTAATGTGATATTTTGCTCAAATTAACTCTTTTTTTTAAAGTTTATTTATTTATCTTGAGAGAGCGAGACAGATCGTGAGCAGGGAGCAGCAGAGAAAGAGGGAGACAGAGGATCCGAAGCGGGTTCTGTGCTGACAACAGAGAGTCCCATGCAGGGCTTGAACCCCAAATGCGGGACCATGACCTGAGTCAAAATCAAGAGTCAGACGCTCAATCAACTGAGGCCCCCAGGCCCCCCACTAAACCTAAGTCTTAAGAAAAGTTTAAGAGTTGTTCCCAGCTTAAGTATATAATCCAAAATTTTAGATTGGGTACACTTAAGGTGTGCAACTTTGCTGTTGACATACGTTTATAACTCAATAACAAAAATAACCTGATTTTAAAAAGGCAAATTACCAAAATAGACATTTCTGTAAAAAAAGACATACACACGGCCAACAGGTATATAAAAAGGCACTCAACTTCACGGATAATCAGGAAAATGAAAATCAAAACATAATAATAAATCATTGCAAACGTGTTAGGATTCATCAACAAGTGTTGGGGAGGACGTGGAGAAAAAAGGACCGTGTGTACTGTTGCAGGGAATGTAAATTGGTACGGCCATTATAAAAAACATTATGGAGGTTCTTAAAAAACTTAAAAACAGAACTACCTTATAATCCAACAATCCCACTTCTGAGTATCTGTCCAAAGGAAGGTAAGTTTTAAATACAAGAATGTAACCTCAAGTCCAATATACTCTTTGGACTATGTCTGTCATAACATGCATGCTTGCAGAAATATATGTTACAAAAATGATAATAAAGCCATGACTTTTAGCAGTGGGGAGTACGATGGTGAAAATTCAGTGAGATGATACATTTAAAGTTTGGTTCTGGAAAATCAAACTTCCTATTTAACTACATTTAACCAAAATCTCAGCTAGCATTTAAATACTGAACACCAGTTTTAATGAGATAAGAAGCTGTAACAATTACTTGAAGATAATGTTAGCAATACAGCATTACTAAAATCTGCGCTATATTTGTGTTTAATCCCAGTGTTCCTAAATGAAAAACAGAAAACTGTGTTTGATGTTAATTTTCAATTTTCAATTCTTACAGACTGAAAATTAAAAAAACATTTGTCGTTTTAGTCAATAGCTCATCATCCAAATATTGATGGAAGTCAGAAGACACTGGACATGACTCATTAACAGCATTTTGAAAACAACCTCGTCAAAAATAAAATATTTTCTTCTTTAACGACTGCTTTGACTTTTAACATTTCAACTATTAAAACCTCTGTTCATTCAGCACTCTGTTCACTTGGCATGGATATATTAAGTCCACCACTGTTTTTTTTTTGTCATTAGACTGGGACACTGCAATGTCTACTGTCGTTTTCATGACGCGAAATCCAAGCCTTCATTTGTTAAATAACTTAAGAAACAAAACTTTTATTCTAGGAAATGCTTTTGTTCGTTCAAATCGGAATCTTGAAGAAATCGACATATGCTGATTTTAATCCCACGGTGCCCCACCCAGAGTATCCAGAGATTGTCACTGCCTGAACCGTCAACCTACACAAGTGCCAGGGTCACCGAGGCCCTCTGGGGAATCACAGAATTCAAAACAGGGCTAGGCCGTGCTGGGAGTGAAGTTACAGTGACATAAAAGATTCCTCCCCCCTCATGAGACCACCTTTTCCCCCAAGTTGACCTCCTGGTTTAGCTACTAATTTGGGGTACCCTGACATAGCTAAACCTAACGTTTAGAATCACTGGCCTAGGAAGTTTGTGAAAAACCCAGACAATCTTCAAATCATGCTGAAATCCACCGCTTGAGACACGGCAGGTGCCCAACGCTGCCATGAACGAACGCTTTTCCCGGTGGGCTGTGGGTCACATAGTAGAGCCATGTTGTCTTTCCTGGGGGCCATGCTTAGTCTACTCACGGTAGGCTCTTGGTGATTCTCTGGGTTTACTGGTTTCTTGGTGATACATTAAGATTGTGGGGGCTTTGATAATTCTGTTCAAGCTCATTTCCTACACTGAATTGAATTTCTCTTTTGCATGTACTCCAGTTTTCTGCGAGTTACCCCACAAACTTCAGAAAACTTTTTTCAAAGCTTCTTACAATATCTAACAGTAGCAGGCATCTTCAGCGGCTAGCTGAAACTAATTCTGCGGTGAGTTGAACAGTGGGCCCCCTAAAGCCATAGCCACTCAGAACCTCAGAATGTGACCTTATCTGGAAATAAGGTCGTTCAAAACTGTCATTAGTTAAGATGAGGTCATACTGAATTAGAGTGAGCCCTAAATCCAATGATTAGTGTCCTTAAAAGAAGAGGTGAGGACACACAGAGACACATGGAGGGAGGCAGTCCACACGAAGACGGGAGCAGAGATTGGAGGAATGCAACTACAAGCTGAGAAATCTCAAAAACTGCCCGGAGCCACCTGAAGTGAGGAAGAGCAAGGAGGAGTTTTCCCCTAGAACCTTCAGAAAGATCATGGCCCTGCTGACATTCTGATTTTGGACTTGTGGCCTCACAGAACTGTGAGGCAATAGATTTCTGTTGTTTTCAGCCACCAAACTTGTGTCATTAGTTGTAGAAGAAGTAGGAAACTAAAACAAACTCCAAAGTACTCGTGAGCAATTTGGAGTTTATTTCTTTAAAGGCCACTTTGACCGCTCGCCTACGTAATCAAAGGTGGGAAGTCAGGCAATAACTGATGCTTTGAGAGCAGTGCTCAGGGAATTAATCGATGTACTTTTAGACAAGCTTCCAGCCTCACTCCTGTCCTTTTTGTCTCCACTGTCAGGTGCATCAGACTGTATTTCCCCCTGGTGACTTCTCCTCCAAACCCTAATGTAACCTGGCCAATCATATATTCGCTCTCACAATTGTGAACTTTGACTTCTGAGGACAAAGAGAGAGAGAACCTGGGGCAATGTTCACACTTTCAGCAGCGGTGGCGTGTGGACCAGACTGCTCTGACATGTGGCCTGAGCTGCAGTCATTGCTGCCCTGAGTGCAGAACTCCCTGGAGTGTACTGTTAAAGCTTGATCTTCCAAGGCCGTGTTCGCTCAATACGCCCAAGAGACCTCCCATCACTTCCTTTAAAAAAAAAAAAAAAAAGACAGCCAGAATTTGCTTCTTTTGCCATGTAGTAGGCAGCTGTGTCCAACACAAAGTGTCTACTAAATAAACTACTTTAAAGGTTAGGCAGTTGACTTTAATTTGGGTAAGATCATGATGGAAGTTCTTTTGAATCTCCCAAATTTCCTAAGAAAACAAAGTAAGTGAAATAGCATAGAAAAAAAAATGTTCACAGACATAATCTTGAATAAAACTAAGTGACAACATATTCCAAAATAAAAACCAAACTATTGATAGTATCAACACCTACTCAAGACCATAGCTTGGGGAGGCTTTAGAAGGAAGGCATGCAGGAAAGCTATGGCTGATCCAAGAATTTCATGCAGAAACTACTAAAAAATACTAGTGAAACACTCAGGGGAAGCCTCAGTAAGTGAATCTGGGAATAAATAGCAAAACTCCTAGAAATGTAACAGAGCAGTCTACAAATTGCAAGTGAATAAAAACAGAAGAACAAAACAAAAATAAGTAACAAAAACAAAGTGCCCACCAAGGGGTTGCAGAAAGATCAGAGGTAACAGAACATCCCAATCTCCCAAATGTACCTAATAAAAACTCCTTACAGAGAGACCAGAGACCCAAGGTAAAGAAAAACTCCCGTAGTAGGATCCCAAGTGGGTAAGGCGGGGACATGAGGGACAAAGGATAGAAGGATTAGACCAGAAGACCAGCAGCCCAGAGGACTAAGAGCTCAGACCTGGGATGGTCACCACACAGAAAAGCTATATATTTTGTACTTCATGGCAACAACGGGGGAGGAAACCCCCAGTCTGAGAATGTATGGAAGCTACTCCACCCATTCCACATGAGCAACAGCAACAAAGGTAACAGAACAAAAGAATTATGACCAACTCCTTATGAATATGTAATAATCACATATTATGATTTTATAATATGATATATACGATCAAGTCCTTATAAATACGTAAAATAATGTACACAAATATAAGAAACATAAAATAAACATATAAAACAGATAAAAACTGTGGTAGAATATAACAAAGTGATGAAAAGAAATTAAGAAAAATAAATGCTACAAAAGCACTACAAAACTGGAAACAGGGAAGTACAGAAATGATGTCTAAATAATAGGAGACTATGAAAAAAAGACAGGAAAGTGTTCAGGAAATAATTAGAATTAGAAAAAAATGGAAAAAAAAGCATTTTAGAAAGAGAAGTAAACTTGAAGGCACACAAGATCTAATAGACCGCATGGGGAGTACAGTAAGGGAAACAATACAAAAAATATTAAAAAAAAAAAAAAGAAAACACACATAAAGAAAATGATGGAAATAAATGACTAAAACATAATCCTGGTGTAACTGTAATAGAAAAGAAATCCAGAACAACAAGACAGGATGGAATAAAATAAATATCAATGTGATATACTTATGCCCATAACATTCAACAAAGGTTTATTCTCATAGAGCTACTGACTTTATTAATAAAGGGAAAGACTTTCAGTGTTTAAAAGAAAAGGTCACACAGAAGAAAAAAACATTCTCGTAGTCACCTTTATACCAGATGCAATCAAGTAACATATTTAAGAATCCCAAGAAATGAAAATGTAAAACACCTTCAAAAATCTAGAACTAGACCAAAAAAGTAAACCAAATAAGCAAAAAAAAAAAAAAAGAAAGAAAGAAAAGAGAAGAAATTAATAAAGGTAAAAGCAAACATTAATGAGTTAGAATGAATAAGTTAGATCAAAGTATACCAACTGGCTATTCTAAAACAAAATGAAACAAACAAACAATACTAGCCAGCTTAACTAAAAGAAACTCTAATCTAATAAAAGATTCAAAATTCAGAGAATGTACTAATCAAAGAGAGAAAATTAAAATTACTGTAAGCAACTTTATGTTAACAAATTAAAGAGTGGATAATTTCCTTAGAGAGTCTACTTCACCAAACAGACACCCATAGAACACACAAGTCTAAACAAAACAATTTCCATCGAAAAAACAGAAATGGAAAGGAGCTCCACCAAAAAAAAGCACTAGGACCAGACGGTTCCATAGGAGATTTGTACCAAACTTGTAAAGTTAAAACAATTTCAGGCGCACACACACCATCCCCCCATGGAAAATCTAATATCAAAACCTGACAAAGATCAGACAAAATAAAACAAGGAAAATAATAACAAATATAATTAAATAAGCCCATTAAACCAGAATAGAACTGTGCCATGACCCCACTCAGGTTTCTCCAGAAATGTAAGGATGGCTCAATACTAGGAAATCTACCCTATGACAAGAGCTAAAGAGAAAAATAATCCTTCAACAAAATCTAAAAGCTATTCATCGTACAACAATAAAAAGTTATAATTAGTGTTTACTCATTTAACCTGATAAAATATACATACTTCAAACTCCAATCCCTCTAATTATTTAATGAGGAAACATTAGAGATATTCTAAATAAGCCAGGGTTAAGCAATGACGTTCACCGTCTCTAATACTATTTAAAATTGGGCTGACTCAAGTAAGTAAGTGAAAGCAATGAGGCATACGAGTTGGAAACAAAAAGACAAATCTGTCTTTATTTTTATATGATATGAGGATATGGAAATACCAAAAGAATTAATGAAAAACAGAATTCAGAAAATTTAGTAAAGTAGCAGGAAATAATATTAACATATAAAAATCAACAGCCTTCATTTAAAAGAACAGCCAGTTGCAATACTTAATAGAAGATAAGACCCCACACTGATAGCAAAAAGATGAAATAACATACCAAAGCATAAGCATAACAAAAAAACATGCAAAATGTATATAAGGAGAAGGATAAAAACTCCTGGAAGACACAAGGGCAGACTTGGTAGAATGGAAAGACAGCACATGACTTAGAAGAGGAGGAAGTTTGCATCCTTGAAAAACCATGAGCAAAGATAATGAAGACTGGGGACAAGTAAAGGCAATTTACATCACAAAGCGTTAATATTCTTAACACAAAGAGTTCTGGGCACAAAACTCTTTGGACTCAAAGAGTGCCCAAAATCTGAATGAAAAATAATCACAACTTGAAGATGACCTTTGCATGTAAACCAATTTGAAAATAAACTATTAAAAAATAAATAAAGAAAAGAAAAGAAAAGAAAAAAAAGAAAATGACCTTTGCATACAATCAGGCTCAACCTCACTCTCCACAAAGGGAAATGCAAAGTAAAACTACACTGAGTTACCATTTCTCACCTGTCAGATTGGCAAGTATCTACAAGTTTTACAAAATACTTTGTGATGACCACTTGGGGAAAGAGGCACTGTGTACATTCTTGTCTACAAAGCCAAAATGGTTCTGGGAATACGGAAGACAGAGAAACTAATAATGGAACTACCAGGAAGTAATTCGCCATTTATCTAGAGTGTAGAACTTTCTACAGAAGACTCAGTTTTCCAATGGATTCATGATATGAAAAAAAAAATTTTTGCAAGGTCTGTGGAGTTGAGAACTAATGGACTTAAAGAAACTTAAATGAGATTTAAAAATATAACAAATACCTTTTGTGGAAGACTGTGTGCGTCCTGATTCAAAGAAGCTGTCTTATTATAAAAGAAATATTTGAGACAATTGGGAAAATATGAATATGAATTGGTACTGGCCTACATTCAGAAACTGTTGCTAATTTTGCTAGAGGCAATAATGGCGTGATGGTAATGTTTTAAAAAGTTTATCAGCGATGCATAGGGAGTTATATCTGAAATGACCTGATTTCTCAGATTTGCTTGAATATGAATAGAGCTGGGCAAATATTGATAACTGTTGATACTGAGTTCTAGGGATTCACTACAACTAAACTTTTGTGTAAACTTAAATTTTTCCATAATAAAAAGGTTGTCAGAAAGTTACAAATGAAAAGAATAATGCATAGACTGTGATCCCTCCTTTTAAGGATAACACACAATGAATTATATATAAAGAGAAGCAGTAACCCATAACTTCATGTTATGCACCGTCTCATAAGATTCTTAAAATCCTTACACAAGATAAGGCCCTTTTCCACCAAAATTATGTAACTGGAGATGCTGACACAGCCAGTAAAGGAAAGAGCTAGGGTTTGAGTCAAATCTGTCATTCACAGACCCTTCCGTCCGTGCTGCAATTTCATCACTCCACTGTCTCCTTAAATACCACAATTTGGAGTACTTCAGAGACAGCATCATCTACATATTTTTATCCTCTCTGTGAAGGTTAGTAGTATAGAAGGGATATCCTCAGACAGAACTTTCCTTCCTTTTCTTTATCTTTCTTTTCCCTTTTGTTTTATTTATTTTTTGTCTCCCAATGGTGCCAACTGCACACCACGCCTTCCTTTTATCACACTCTTGCTTTCCGTCTCATGTCTTTTCTTTTCTAAAAAAAATTTTAACTCTTTCTTATTTATTATTGAGAGACACAGACAGAGCATGAGCATGGGAGGGGCAGAGAGAGGGGGAGACACAGAATCCAAAGCAGGCTCCAGGCTCTGAGCTGTCAGCACAGAGCCCGACTCGGGGCTCCAACTCACAAACCACGAGATCATGACCTGAGCCGAAGTTGGACACTTAATCAACTGAGCCACCCAGGCGCCCTTCATGTCCTTTCTTTTCACTGCTTTATATCTTCAGGACACCTCGGGCTAATGACATTGTGAATACCATCACACCGCGACTTCGTCAGGTAACATTTATTCTGCATCCCGTAAATCCACAGGAACCACGCTTGGGCCGATCAGTGGCCCAGGCCACAGGTTCACCTATATGTGGCAGAATCAACCCTACTCTGGCCATGAAGCCAGCAGTTGGACCATCCAGCTCCTTCCTTGATAAGCCAAAGCTTTGCATCTTACACAATTTATTTCACTTTTTAAACATTCTTAGGCATCATATTTTCACCAACCCCTGGAGTTATGCCCTATTTTTAAAAACTTCAGTACACATAAAGAGATGTTTTTGTTTTACTGAAACAATAGGAAAATTTTGGTTATAAAACACTCACCTTGACGATACCCCGGATATGCATTTTTGCTATCATCTCCGCCGTGTAGAGAAACATCAACAAAGTATCCAGAGTGAAAGTCACATACTGAAGAGGGGGGTAGTGTTCGAAGGTCATGGGCGTGTTCATACAGACAGAGATAACGCTGATGATGGCACAGATGCGTAGCAGGGAGTGAACCCACTGTAAAAATGGTCCAAAGTTACCATGTGACACCATAAAATGATTATCTTCAACTTGTGCTCTAAGCCACACTATTTGGAAACCATGATACTGAGATTAAAGTATTTTACCAGCATGGAGAAGACAAAGAAGGAAACTAATGTCTGCTAAGTACATACGATGTGTTAAATATTTTCATACATTTCAGGAGGCTGAAAGCAGCCTCCTGTCCACAGGAACACACTAAGACTCAAAGCATAAGAGACTTTTCTGTGGTCAGGACAGTTCATAAGAGCCAAGGCCTCACTGCCAACCTGGGCAGGCTGCTTCAATGCCTCTGATCTTTCCAAGGCATGGGGCCACAACATAAGGAGATTCTGATTCAATTACAACACAGGTTAATACCTTACTCCTATAGAAACTTGATGTGCTATTACTTTTATACTTTTTATATGCTATGAGCACTTAGAACTGGGGACCATATTGGACTTAACTGTCCCCTCCCTGGAATCTAGCACAATGACCCTCCTAGCAGATTACCAGTGGCTTTAAAAACGAATCGATATAGAGCACTTCCCATGTGTACGGTTTTCTGTTTGTCTCTTACATGTAACATTCTCTTATAAAAAATATGTTTCAAAATCTGACTTCATCCCACATTTTCAAAAGCTAATAAATAGACTTTCCTCTCTACTTCAGAGAACTTTTTGTACGAGCTTAGCTCTGATAGCTTTTCCAAAATTCCAAACAGTCTCTGTGCAAATCCAGCAGTGCATGTGCTGTTTGAAGATTTTCCTTAACTTCAACACAGAGAGGTGGAAATGAAAGATACACGTGCATAGGGCATGCGTGTGTGTGTGTGCATATCCGTGTGCATACATGTAGGAAATTCAATCGTTCACATATAAAATTTTATTATGTAACTAACACGTAGGCTAGAAAAAAATATCAATTGCATCTGCATGCTACCCCCACACAATTAAGATTACTAGTTAATTAATTAGTATACGATTCTTAAACATAATTTGAATGGGTTATTTATTGATTATGCTGGGTATAAACGCAAACATATTAATCCTTTACTATTCTACTCCCCCCTGAAAAAGATGTTTCAGTTCATGGTAGATGTCTTCTCAACTATGCAAGCTAGCAAGCACCCAAGATGAAAAATCGAAAAGACTGTCAGAACTTTGAGGAGACACCGACACTTGTAGGCTGGTGAGGGGGTTATACTATTAATCTGACAGTTATAATATTTTCATGAAGATACAATGCCATCAATTCGATAGCATGTAAGTCACTTCATTTTAAGGGTCGATGTACTTTTCACACAATTTGAAAGCCCTTCGGTAAACATCAGTGTGTGAATTTAGTCTTATCTGGATCTCCGACACGAAGGATCTAATATCACAAAACATCTTCAAAAGAAAAGTTCTTCCATAACCACTCTGTTTTGAATTTAAAGAAAGAATCCTAATTAAGCATCAATCGCTTTAGTTAGTGCTGCCAAAGCTATATCTCTCATGTGACCTTCCTCTGAGGTTCTCAGAAAACCCTATATGTGGTGGGGACAAAGAAAAAGTTAGCGAATGCTCTATTTTCTGTTGCATTCAATTCTCTGGACATAAATGCAAGACCTGCTATGGGTAAGAACTTATGTGAGGCTCTGGGGGACACAAAAACGTATATGTTTCTGACTCATCACCATTTGGCAGTCTGATATGTATAGTATATATTTATATTTATAACATACGACTTTACTTACATAGATATATGTAAAATAGGATAGATATATAAAATAAAATTGATACATAAAATAGGATAAGCGGAGAGAGAAGAGGTTCATTCTGTCTGTGGTGGAAAGGGTCAAAGGAGGAACCATTCGGAGGCCGACGAGGGTGGGCTGACTTCTGAGCCAGCCTTTAATGAAGCAGGAGGAGTTGACTCATCAGAGGTTGGGAAAGGCCAACCACGTGAACTGGCTGGCTATCTGCGAGCAGCAGAAAGACACTGATGAGGCTCAAGTGGACCGTGTGCACATCCAGGGAAGAACAGTTGCTGGGCGGTTAGAGCCAGAATATAAAGAGTCTTCGGTGTAACACTAACGCGTTTTAATTTGCAACACAGGTGACAGGGATGTTTCCACGACTGTGAGGCAAAAGGGTAACGTGAACAGAAATGGAAACGTAGGAAGAAATCTGAGCGTGTCAGACACGTAGTCTGGAGGGCAGCTGAGGAGAAGACGACCGGGAAGGGCGGGGAGCGGGGCAGATGATCCTTGCCCAGGTCACGGGGAAAGAAATCTCCGCCAGGGTAACAGTTCCTTCCCTTCCCTCCGCCTCTGCTGTGCGTTCACTGATACGGTGGAGCCTATTCTGTGTGTAGAGCTGAGCCTCCAAGACCCGGGAACATGCCATTCCGGCTTCTGGCTGCTATGCTAGCTAACGTACTAAATGTTCCCCTCAAGTTTTCATCACCTTAATGAGGCAGAGGAGGTGACAAAATTCTTCAGAGACACTACGCACTATCTCATTAACCTTTACTTTACTCAAGGCTTGTAACTCAGGGGACAAATTTTCATTCCAAACATTTGATTATCCCCTCACACCGAGTGCCTCACGCACGCTGAGAACTATGAGTAAAGGGAGGCTGATAGAACAGACTACTCATCCGGGGCTCGGGCTTTGGCTCGGACTGAGAAGTGGCATGATGGCTACGCTGAGGACAGCGTGCACAGAGGGGGAGGACAGGAGGGAGCAGGCCAGCCAGCAGACCTTCCTATGTGAGTAATTCACAACGGCACCTCTTTATTCCGTCTGGACTGTTCTCCACTTCCAGACTCTGAGACTCCTCCAACTCTGGACTCTGAGACTCATCCATATTCTACTACCGCTCAGACAGTCATTTCAAAGGGACAGGTACATGAGTTTTGAATTACATGAATCAAATTTCCTTTTCAATCAGCACGTGCTTCTCCATTCTTCAAAAAAGAAACTTACTGGCTTGTTAATCCAGAGTATGTCAGCGTTGTCTGACAGAGATTCATCGGGACCAAAGTCAGCAACCGGCTGGGCCTCCACCCTGGAGCTCTGCTTCCTTTTGAGCATGCTGAAGTTAGCTCTGGTGAACAAGTACAAAACTGCAGTCTGGAAAAGGAAAGAGAGCTATGTTAGTCACCTGCACCATCTCGTCGCCGATCGTCTCAAAGCGGAGTCCCTCGCATGATCAGACGCATCCGTTCATTATCCACGTGACTGATTATACTGTATGTGATAAACACAGGCAAAAAGAAAAAGAAATTTTAAAAGCAAGAGATGAAATATCAGTCCCCAGCTTGAATTTTTCTTTTCCTCAACACAACAGATCATCCTGCACTTCATAAACGATTTGCATGCCAGTTTAGAGAGCACCCGTCTAGGTGAACTGGGGAAGATTAGCTTTGCCCTTTAGGACACGCGCATTAGTAGGAACTTTTTTGAGGCCTATGTTCAGATACCCAGAGCTGTCTCCATGTCACAAGGTGGTCTGCGCCAGAGCACAGGTGACCAATCCAGATGGAATATTCGGATTCTTTCCCAGGACGGCCCCCCAGGGTAATTTAATGCGGCATTCACAACCATGTATTTCCAATGATGGTTCCAAATGGAGTTCTCAAGCGTCCTTGACATAGAGGATGTGGGGGCAGAGAGAACTGGGCGGGGCCTACTCTAATTTTTCTTTCTGTCTTTTACTAAGACTGTGATTGCATCAATCCTTCCAGTTATCTTGAAGTAAACCCAAATCACACTGAAGAGGGAGAGGAGATGCCCTCTTGCCTCTTCAATGGCCACGGTTCCAAGTCATCCACATCTGGCTACATGTGGCAACTCCTTCCAGCCGTTGCTATCACCTTCTACAGTCCAGCAGCCATTGAAGGAGGGCCCATTCTATGCCAGGCCCTCAGGACACGAACAGCAAACAAGTGCAATATAATTTGGGAAGAGACAGAAAGGCAGGCAGTGCTTGGTTACCCTGAGTCCACAGACAGACTTCTCATTTGATTAACACCTGGACCGAGTCTTTTTTTTTTTAAGTTTATTTTTGAGAGAAAGAGAGAGCTGGGAAGGGGCAGAGAGAGAGGGAGACTGAGGATCTGAAGCAGGCTCCACGCTGACAGCAGAGAGCCCTCCACGGGGCTCAAACTCACCAACTGTGAGATCATGATCTGGGCCTAAGTTATATGCTTAACCCACTAAGTCACCCAGGTGACACCTGGACTGTCTTAAAGGAAGGAGCAAAGCATTTTTGGATACATATACATATATACAGACATATACATATATACACATATATATACATTTTTTTGGATATATGCTATGTTTTGCACACTTAGCAATGATATTTTATTTCATCTTTACAACTGACAATAGAAAGGAAGCATCTTGTCTTTTCACACAAGCACGAGAAATGCCCGCCTCAGGGCGGCTAGTAACTTGACCAAGGCCACCCAAGCAAACTGGAATGTGTAAGATGCTCTCGTCTGACTACTAAGCCTAAAGTGCTCACAGCGGCCCGAACTGATGCCGAGGACCGATCGGAACTTCGAACCGCAGGTAAGGGAGGGAAAAGGTCCAGGTGGTAAAGAGCCATGAAAATGTGGAGTCGCGAAAGCACAGTAGTTTTAACTCCAGGAGGGCACACTGGCTCTCCTATCTGCTAGAGGAGGAACTCTAACCCAAGGGACAATGAGAGCCACTCAGGTCTCGCGGGAGCACGAGAAGAACAAGAAACGTGTCTGCAGTATCTGTAAATATATGCCATTGCGATTTTCACTGGGAAACAGAACAAACCACAGCAGCTCAAGACAAATGAGCTTTGGCTTTGATCCTCTGGGTCTCGGTAGCTCCTTCCATGTCCATCTACCCGGGATGCACCACGTAGGTGTCTGCCCAGGCCTTCGATTCCCAGAAGAAATCAAGCTAATTGGCTTTAAGATGTGCTAGGTATTTCCAGGCTGTCTTGCTCTGAGAATTGGATTTGAATATGGGCTTTGCAGTAGGCTGCACTAATTAATTTTATTTTACATAATTGGAGTTAGGGACTCTTGACATCGATATGTAAATATATGCAGAATATTCAAATGATGCTTGTTCTCTGATTTACTATGGAGGCAAACATCTGGTGGCCTCAATTTGGGATGCTTCTCGAATGACAGGCTCCTATGTACCCGAAAACGGGATGCAGAATCTTTTAGAAATCTGTCAAGAGGGGCGCCTGGGTGGCTCAGTCGGTTAAGCACCGACTTCGGCTCAGGTCATGATCTCACGGTTTGTGAGTTCGAGCCCCGCGTGAGGCTCTGTGCTGACAGCTCGGGGCCTGGAGCCTGCTTCGGATTCTGTGTCTCCCTCTTTCTCCGCCCCTCCCCTGCTCACCCTCTGTCTCTCTGTCAAAAGCAAATAAACATTAAAAAAAAAAAAGAAATGCATCAAGATTACACAACACAAAAGAAATGGTGGTTTTACAAAGTTGTACGAGGATGATACGAGAAAATTTCATAGACCTCGCCACTAATCATAGTACCTTTTTCACTGAACCGGTGGAGATTTATGAACGGCCACTTATTGCTCTTATGATCGATCCGGCCATAAGTTACGTTCTGAAAAATTTTTGATGTATAAATGTGATACCTTCACATCTGAATTCCATGCACCTTTTATTATAAATATCCCATTTGAAGCAAAGCCGATTTTTGATTATGGATTTGTTTATCTAAAGAAGTAGACATCCAGAATTATTTATTTTTTAATCTCTATGCTGGTTATATTTGACCCACCAAAACCGTGCACCTATAATGAATGGTATTAGTTGTCATACACTTTATCCCCAACTTTACCTACTGCAAAAATGCCACCAAATTGAACAGTGCCCAAGAAAACCATCTGTTCAAACTCCCATGGACCTGGTTAATCCACAAATACATTTAAAACTCAACTACTAGCTTCTGAATCACTGAGGTTTTGACTAATTTAATAATATTAAATATTATGTAAGGCACACAAGTAGTAAAATACATTCATGTCACAAATATATGAAGGGTTCAAAATTAATTTGAGGCAAATGATTATAAAATTTTTCCTTTCCACACAACAATACGATTTTATACATTCGTTCATGCTGAATCAATATAACAGAGTATAGCAAACCTATTACTCCCCCCTCCCCCCGATAAAGACCAGCAGGGATATTTAAGTATCCTAGGTAAGCTGATTATTTTGATAGGAAATTGCTTCTGTGTATCTTAGCATTATCGCCATTATGTATTTATAATCTTTTTTTTTCTGTTTACAGAAGTGTCCTTCATAAGGCAGTGCACTAAATTTAAAAAGCAAGGCTTGCAGTAGTTTTTCCACCTTATTAAAAGTGGTTGGTATTTAATAGCAGGAGAAGGTTGCACAGTTACAATATGTTCACTGATAAATCTTTCACTTGGAAACAACTAATGGCAATTCAGGGAGAAAAGTTATTTTGGTTCCTTGCTCTCTTTTCAAATGGTTAAAATTCAGTTTCGTATTCTGTGATAGCAACATTTTACTTTTATTGGCATATACCTTCCTTAGGACATCCCGGCTCTCTCTTGACCAAACTGCAATTAATGTATCCAGTTTTCCTTAACTGCAAAGTGCTTGCCGCACTATGGTTCGTTTCTTCTCCTTGCAACTCTCTTGGATTTGCATTAAACTCTTTTGAATCTTCCCTATTCTAAGCGACGGTTTACAGCATGTCCTTTACCTGCCGTCCCCTGAGTCTGTCCTCTGTACTTAACCCCTTAAATGAGCATCTGTTCCTACAGTTTCCATCCCCATCTGTTGGCGTCTGGCTCCCGAGTCATGGATTTACGCTGCTGCTTCGCCCTCAGACACAGCCCATACCAACACCATCGCCACTTAAGAATCAACAGCATAGGTCCTTATCAGTTCAACACGCCCGGACTTCACTCTTGCTTCTCAATTCCCGGGTCCTGCTACTCTGAGCTCTTCGGGTCCTCACGTGCAGATCCTCACATATGCAGAAGGACTACACAGATTCTCTGTCCTGAGGCCCACAGCCTCTTTCACACTTGCCCCATTACTAGAGTCCTTGCTTGGCCATGGGCTTCAGGACGGACATCAGCTTTTCAGCCTTTCTATTATGTCCCGTACTTTATAATAGAAACCAACTTCCCGGAACACTTACCGGTCTCTCCTGTAACCCGGAAAACCTCAGCCTATCTCCTTATTTCTTGTTCATTCATTCATTCATTCATTGACGCAGGAAAGACTGCACACCCACTATGGTACCAGGCACGGTGACATGCGCAGAGTCACAGAGGCATTCGGAGCTTACAGACCGCCTGCCTTACCCAACTGTAGGTTGTAAGGATGCTTAGTTCCACTGAGTTTTACTTGCACTTGTGGTCATACTCACACCCACCCACTCCACTCGAATTGGCCGAGCGTCTCATCACCCCCATCCACCCCCTTCCTCCAAGTTCCAGTCTTACTCAGTGATCTCAGCTCCTTTGTTCCAGTTGGGTCTTCTCAGTGATCTGCGGCCAAACCCACGTGAGTCCTTCGTATTCCCTAACTCAACTCACGCAAGGTTTTTAAAAGGAAATTAGGAAAATAAAATGTTCAATAATATCTCTTGGACTTCTTACCCCATGCTTTACTGTCATGTCTTTGGAAGACCAGCCTTCATTGCTAGCAGAGGCTTCTCATTCGTTCATGCTTGCACATGCAAGCTTCCATTTATTTCAAAAACATTTTATCTGGGGTGCCTGGGTGGTTCAGTCAGTTAGGTCTCCAACTTCGCCTCAGGTCATGATCTTGTGGTTTACGGGTTCGAGCCCCGCATCAGGCTCTGTGCTCTGTGCTGACAGCTCAGAGCCTAGAGCCCGCTTTGGATTCTGTGTCTCCCTCTCTCTCTGCCCCTCCCCTGCTCACTCGCTCTCTCTCTCAAAAATAAACAAACATTAAAATTGTTTTTATCCCAACCATTGTGTTAGGTGATGTGAATTTAGGACTAACAAAGCATACTTGGTCTCTTTCCTCCTAGAGTCCCGATGCCCCATGCTCCCAACACAGGCGACATGTTTAATTAAAGGAAGAGCAGCTGATGAATTAAAGGAGAGCATCTCACCACTGCATACTCCTTCTTCGACCTCCACCTAATGATATTCTTATGTTTTCGCTACTTTATTTCTGGCTCCACACTACCTCCCTGGGCAAGGGCTATCTGTTGAACAGTTGATTCTCAACACGCACCTGGACCTGTGCTAACAACTAGATTCAGCTGACAAGTTGGGACGGCTGACTACTGGTCCCTTCCTACACCTCAAATACCTACATCTTAAGGTAAGTGAAAAGAAACTCACTTTTTTTT
The DNA here is from genome assembly GCA_030068075.1 of Paguma larvata. NCBI lineage: Eukaryota > Metazoa > Chordata > Mammalia > Carnivora > Viverridae > Paguma > Paguma larvata. Next base: position 10,041,112 of record CM057839.1, on the reverse strand, counting down.
ATTTTATTTTCATTATACGAACAATGCAGGCTTGTTGCAGGATAGTTAGAAAAACATATACAAACAAAATGAGAGACAAAGTGAAAACCATCAGGAATTTCACTTCTTCGAGGAACTCAACTGTTTCTGCCAAGTAGCTGTTGAGTACCTGCATTGTGCCAGCCCCTGGGCAAAGGGCTGCAGACGCAGCAGGAGTCAAATATGCTCCCTCTCCTCACGACCCTTCTTTTAGCTGGGGCTTACTCTCCAGCAGCATGCGGATTGTATCTCTAGTTTTCTTTTCCATATATATTTTCCCATGCATATATTTATTTTTAAATGGCTGCTAAAACACTGCCTTGTAACCAGCTGTGTTTTTTCATTTGCAGTATATTGTGAACATCTTTCTCTGTCAATAAATATGCATGCACAGAAAATCCTAACTGTAAATAAACACCACCTTCAAACATCTGCCTTTCCTTGTCTCTCTTGTCTCCTAACCTCATTTGCATCCTTATATGTGCGAGGCCTTGCCAGGTAAACAGATAAAAGCACATCTTTCTAGATTAGGTATCAATGTAGGCAAGAAAGGCATCAGCATGTATTTTTGGGAGACAACTGAATTTGATGTTATCAATTTTTTTTGAGCAATGCTATCTTAATTCTTATTTCGAGTATTTCTATTTCTCCCTCTCTTTTTGCTGCTGTTATTTTGTTTAAATGGCCACAGAACCCAAAACAACCCCTGGTATCCGTATGTGAGCAAGTTTGCTGCCTTTTCCCAGACGCGTATTTAAATCTTCCGTTGTACTTCAGCACACCACAATAATAGTTTGAAGACGAAGGGGAAGTTTATTCCTGACGCTGGAACTAGAAAATGTCGTTGTTTTTGTAAAGTCAGACTGTCCACGTTGGCTGGCCACCTCTCCTTCCCAACAGAAGCCATGTCCATTCAGAACGCATGAATATATTGGGGCGCGTGGATGGCGCGATTGGTTAAGTGCCCAACTCTTGATCTCGGCTCAGGTCTCCAAGTTCGAGCCCTGCATGGGGCTCTGTGCTGATGGTGCAGAGCCTGCTAGGTAATCTGTGTCTCCTTCTCTCTGCCCCTCCCCTGCTTGTGCATGAGCACTCTCTCTCTCTCGAATAATAATAAACTTAAAAAAAAAAAAAAAGAAGAAATAAATATAGTATCCCATATTTTATGGCTTGCTTATAAATTGGGGGGGGGCATTATTTTTGTCTTATTTTCTGTGATCCAAAATCTTTCTGCCCTGCTTGCTTACCTCCCTTATCCCTTCCTCCTTCCTCCTATTTCCAGGATACAGTGAAGCCTCAGAGCCCTTGATAACTGCACCTGCTCTTGAGGGGTAGGGTCCTCTTGCTTCATCCTGAGTGCCCGAAGCTCCTTCCCAGTTCTGCAAGCCCAGACCATCTCGGTTCTGTTTAGTGCCCTGTGCCGTCTCAGCAATCCACAGCTGCCTCCGTGAGCTTGCCTCTTGCAGCTTCTATGGCCTGGCACACAGCACTTCCCCACCTGTCCTCCAGCCACCCGGCATCTCCGCCTTAGTGGTGCTCAATAATTGCCTTTGATCTTCACAATCGGAACTGCTTAGGGAAAAGTATTACAGGCAGAATTTGATACGGAGCTGAATATATATTCCCAGGCTGAATGCTTTATAAAAAGGGTAACAATCCACACACACACACACACACACACCCCACACACACCCCTAGAGAAATTCATCAGGGAGCATGATGAATGCTTTGGAAAATAAGGAAGTTCCCATGGTAAAATTGTAGCTCATCAGTTGACTCCCTCTCAAAATCTATCAACTGCCACGGAAAAACAGACTCCTTCCACCAACGACGTTTACTGAGGGCTTGTCATGTGCCAGGCTTTGTTCTAAGCATGTCATGTATCATGTCATTCCATTCTTACAAGGAACTTTTCACAGATGAGGGAGTTAAGGTACAGAGATGAGTCAGGATATGAACCAAGACAATATGGTTGACAGAACTATTAAATTTAAAATTAACTGTGGGAGCAGCTGGGCGGCTCAAGCATCGACTTCGGCTCAGGTCATGATCTCATGGTTCATGGGCTTGAGCCCTGCATCGGGCTCTGTGCTGACAGCTCAGAGCCTGAGCCTGCTTCAGATTCTGTGTCTCCCTCTCTCTGCCCCTCCCTGCTCACACTCTGTCTGTCTCTCTCTCTCTTTCAAAAATAAACATTTTAAGAAAACTAAAATTATCTATGCTATAACTTAGACTTAATTTAAAAAAACTACTTTTTCAACATAGTCTAATCATACAATCTGATTATAAACTCTCTTGGCATCGATTATTCTTTGTGAAAATAGTGCAGACATTTCTCATTTCTTAAAATTGAATCTATCTTTATTATGATTCATTTTATGGTTATTCCTGCCACACGTTTTTAAAAATGTGTCTTTTATTTTTTTTTTCCTGGAAAAGAAATTGTCAAATGTCTCATAGAATCCATCTAAATGTCACTTTCCGGTTTCTGAAGTCATTATTCATTATCCAGTCTTTTTCCTCGAGGGTGAATTCTAGAAATGTTCTATTATGTTTTTATTATCTTTTCTCAAATTTTTAGGGGGAAAAAAACGAGAAAAAAGTATTTACTAACTCTCGTCTGATCATCTTAACTTCTTGTAGTAAAGAGACAGCTGTCTTAATTTCCTTCAGGTGACAGATTTCTTAATTTCCTAGAGTCAGTTTTGGTCTCATAAAATCTTGACTGAATATGCAGAGAAGGTGAACTTAGAAAACAGATCCCACTGATGACACCTGGGCAAAACAGTGTATGCTTTCTGCAGAGAATATACCAGGACAGAAAGAAGGGTTTATTGAAAGACGTCCTTCTGCCATACACAAAATCTACAGCTCAAAATCCACAGCCCGGAACATGGCCAAGGGTGTGATTTTGTTTTGTAGTGGTTGTTCTTCGGGCAAGGAAAATCCAAACTAAATGGAAGCTATCAATTAGAAGTTAGCAAGCGGTAGCTGTTGAAGCTAAAGATTAAACAAAAGATACCAATAATAAACAATGCGTGGGGCCCTGCCGAGAGGTGGGCTGGCTGCCTTCCAGAGTCATTCTCAGAGAGAACGACTACACATTGTGTAGTGTGCAGACAGGACTTCCGCACCATCTAGAGTTTGCAATCCATTACATCCCGAGAAACTTCCAGTGATAAAATCTATTGCCACACTCTTGAAGCTGCTCCTGGTTTGCATTTTATCAATTCTTATGGTAGGGTGATGGCCCAGAAACTACTGTACATAAAGCTTAAGCATTACGTCATGTATTCCTTCTCCCCCAACACACACACTGGAAAGATGAAAGCAAATGTTTATGGAAAGTTGGCTCTGTGCCGGGCTCTATTCCAAGGCCTTACACGTCTCTGAAGTAGTTTTTAGTATCATCCCCACTCTAGAGATTAAAAGTCTCAGGCGAACTTGTCTGAATCCACAAGAGTTGGAAACAACTGTAGAATCCAGGGAGTCTGAACTCCAACAACTTTTGTAAACTTCAAAGGTTTTGCAACAGTGAGAAAATTCATTTGTGAAGTCTTTCAAACAAAGAAAATACGAAAATAATTAACTGTGAAGCTTACACAAATTACACCTAATATTTGCTGAGTGTTTATGATGCGTCAGGCTAAGAGGTTTTTTTTTTTTAATTTTATTTTATTTTTGAGAGACATAGAGACAGGGCGTGAGCAAGGGAAGGGCAGAGAGAGAGGGAGGCACAGAATCCGAAGCAGGCTCCAGGCTCTGAGCCGTCAGCACAGAGCCCGACGCAGGGGCTTGAACTCACAGACCGTGAGATCATGACCTGAGCTGAAGTCGGCCACTTAACCGACTGAGCCACCCAGGTGCCCACGTCAGGCTAAGAGTTTTGCACGGATGATCTCGCCTCCTTCTTGCCACGCCCCAGTGGGGCAGGCATTCTGCTATCCCTATTTTACAGGTGAAACGGACATTGAGAGACGGTAAGTGCCCTGGCCGAGGTCACTTTCTGATCTTTGCCCCCGTGATATTCAGCTGTCTGTGTCTTCGGTCTGACCTTTCCAAGGCTTGGTGACTAGAACTTCTCTCCCGGATATCAGGGAGGGAGATTCTCCAATTCTTGCTTCCTCCATGCCTAAGGAGTGAAACCAAATTCACGCATGACTGCCCCTAGAGCTGCACTGCGATCCTTCTCGGCCACTCTCAAGCAAGCCTGTCATCAGTCCCCTTTGCTCATGAATTTTTATGGGCCAGACAATCTTTCCCTCTAATTGCTTGCAGAAAAGGCAGGTGGCTGTGTTGTTTTCTCTCTCAAAGCAGCCTGGAACTTAATAAACGAGAAAGGGAGCGCCTGGGGGGCTCAGTCGATTAAGCATCCGTCTCTTGATTTTGGCTCAGGTCATGATCTCACAGTTGTGAGACTAAGCCCCAATCCCTGCTTGAGATTCTCTCTCTCCCTCTCCCTCTGTCCCTACCCTGCTCATGCTCTCTCTCAAAATAAATAAATAGATAAATAAATAAATAAATGTTAAAAAAAAAAAAAAAAAAAAAAGCAGCCTGAGTCTTATGTCTGCCTCAGCAACCAGCAGAGCGCATCGCTTTAGCAGGAGAACCAAGACATCATTGAAATGTTGACCCCTGGGGTCACAGCAGCAAGAGCTGACTCTCTCCAGATGCACTTTTCTTGTGGGTGCTTACCATCTATGTCTTGCGCCTTGCCAAATCAGGATGCAACTCTGCAAAAGGAGAGGGTTACATGCATGGTCCGGTCTCGGCTGAGTGCAGGGGCCACCCAAGGCGGGCCACCAAACAGAGGAAGTCAGACATTTCAAACAGCCACCTCCATGCCGAGCTCCTCCTGTCTCAGCTCCTCCTGTCTGTCAGCAGCACTGATCCAAACCAGAAAACGGTCTCCCACTCTTCAGACTGATTCTACTTCCCAAATCCCAAAGAAAAACCACACAGTACTTGTTTCGGGTTCTTTCTACGAATGCCTCAAACCTGTCCTTACTTCACTAAGAATTCTGTTCTGTTTCATTTTTAATTGTGAAAATAGAGTTTTCTCTCATTTGTAAAATCACTGGGTTTGGAAAGGAATCCAGGAGAGACGAGGATGGTTTCAACAGCCCTTTGTTGTCAGGCCCTGCTTCCCCGACTGGCCCACAGGCAGGAGAGAGCACGGGGCCGTATCTGGGTGACTTAATCATTGTATAGATAACAAATCGAGGCAATCGGCCTCTCTCCAGCCTCCACTCCGGGCTGGAGACCCGGGAGACTTACTCCCGGGTATGGTGCAGATGCGGGAACATTTTAAGAAAAGAATGTCAGAGATAAAAATCACCGGAGGCAGGTAGCGTGATTCCGTGAGAAGGTCACATTGCTTCATCTCAATAGCCTGGAAAGGTCCTCCCGTTCTCCACCTCCGGCAGAGCCTCTGGGGCTTCTTCATCCCCCAGGAGTTCAGTGACAGGCGTTTTAGCTTGATAAACTGCTACTATCATTTAAACATTATGAAAAATCAGAAAAGAAGATTATCTATTTTTATTGTGGTTGCTTAATCTTGTAATGAATCTGCAACGGAGGAAGAAGATGGATGGTTTAAAACGGTGGTTTGCAAACTTTACCAAACCGTACTTAGATGGGACGGGAATTCAAAAGGAGTTATCTATTTTTTGTTTGTGATCATTTAATTTTGTCATAGGGATCCATAAAGTTGGGACAAAGAAGGCAAAAGGTTTCCAAATAGTAGTTTCTGATGACTGCTGAATCTTTGCATCATCTAGGGAGATATTTTTAAAAAATTTTTAAAATGCTTTACTTATTTTTGAGAGAGAGAGACAGAGTGTGAGCAGAGGAGGGGCGGAGAGAGAGGGAGACACAGAATCTGAAGCAGGCTCCAGGCTCTGAGCGGTCAGCACAGAGCCCGACGTGGGGCAGGGCTTGAACCCGCAAACTGTGAGATCATGACCTGAGTCAAAGTCAGACGCTTAACTGACTGAGTCACCCAGGTGCCCCCATCCAGGGAGATTCTTAAACATTCTCAATGCCAGGCATCCTTCAAGTCAGACATACTAAGTCAGAACCTCCTGGGGCAGAGTTTTGGAAATGGTTTTTCAAAAAACCCTCCCCAGACAATTCTAACACACTCTCCCAGAAGTGGTCCCAATTAGTATTGGGGTCACTGATGGAGATGCTCAGAAGGGCATTTTAACACCTCCAGAGTTTATACTTCAGAGCTGAGACTGATTTTTGGCAGAGGAGATAAGAGAGACTAGTTATAAACACCTAGACAAAACAGATATCTGAGACAAAATAGAAATCTGATTTATAACTGTAGGTACATGCAGTATATTCTATTCTTAGATCTTCCTCAGAGAACTTCAGAATTTACTAAAAGAAAAGAACTAAACGGAATATACTTTATATACAAGAATAAGATTGTGTTTTTTGTCTTATGAGAACATAACTAAGAAATCTTTTACTTCGCTTTTCTACTAGAACTTTCCAGTCTAGAATATATCTTGAAACTGGCTATTCACTTCTTGAAGTGAATAAAGCACAAACAAATTGTGTAGTTCAGCTAGTTAGTTTTTAATATTTCTTTAATTTTTACTTAATAAAAAGCAGAAAAATTTTTTGAGGTTCTCCAGGATTTAATTTTTTTTTTCTCCATAACGTACTGACATACCTAATTGAGGGAAATGGAAAGCATAATTCAAGGAAAGGGGTTTCCAAACCCAACAAGCTCTATTTCTAAACATGGAACGCCCTAATTCACAATATTCGCCTTCATCTCTGTGTTTTAGCTCCTGGAAGGAATAGCTAAGGAAGTTTCCATACTTGAGAGATTCCCACTCCAGCTTGACAGCATCCGGGATTTTTTAAATCTCAACTTTTATAATATATATTTACTGGTGTCTTAAGCTATCACCGACTTGTATCTTGCCTGATACATATATGTATCTTGTCTGATACAGGCTTCCGTAATTTGTCCTTTTTAGAAATAATAAGTAATGTTTAAACTTCTTTCCTCTACCCCGGAAATGATCCATGAAGCTCACCTATGGATTGCATAATGACAACAAAGAACAGAGAAAGAAAATAAGGAAGCAAACAGCAAACGGTTTCACCTACAGATACTGTTAACTGAAAGCTGAAGTCATTAGCTGTTTGTCTCGGCATAGCAAACGTGAACGCCATCACCCTCCATCACCCGAGCTCGAAATCCTGGATTTATCTTCCCCTTCCTGCTCTTCCTTCTGCTGGTTTGGCCACCAGGATCTGGTAGCCTTTGCTCTGTTGATCAATCCACTACCCACGTCTCTGCTTCCATGATGAAAATCTGATTCCACTTACTCATCCTCAGGACCACACACCCAGTTTCTCTGACACCTTACCTCACTGAATCCCGCTTTTATTTTTTTTCCTTCCTCTTGACCTCATTCCTCGGCTCTTGCCATCACGTATGGATGGCTGTATTATTAATATGCCTTAAACACTCGAATGCAATGGCTCTTAGCTTTTTTCTTTCTTTTTTTTTTTAATATTTATTTATTTTTGAGAGACATAGAGACAGAGTATGAGCAGGGGAAGGGCAGAGAGAGAGGGAGACAGAATCTGAAGCTGGCTGCAGGCTCTGAGCTATCAGCACAGAGCCCGACGAGGGGCTCGAACTCACAGACCATGAGATTATGACCTGAGCCGAAGTCGGCCGCTTAACTGACTGAGCCACCCAGGCGCCCCGCTCTTAGCTTTTTTCTATCATGTCTAAAGCTTTCCTATTTTATGATGAATTCACACATGATTTCACCCTCTTTCTTGCCCTCTCTAGTTCTGTTGTGTTGTTTCCTTTCCTTCCTAGACATGCAATGCCATCTCATTGTAGTTTGCAGAATCCTTTGAGAAAATACGGCACCTGCAGGCCGTGTCTCCTAAAATAGATACACACACAAATACTTTTGGCTAAAAATATTATGTTGCTGTGATAACTGGCATTTCTAGAAGGCTCCTAATCATAACTTTATTAAAGGGAGTAACTTTAATTGCTTTAAGGTCCATTTTTTCTCAATCACATTTCAAACAGCTGTTCTGTTATTTACATCCTTCTTCACCTTTTCTTTGACTTGCCTAAAATGGATTTCCGCATCTTTCTTTCTCTTTCATTCTGTTTCCCACATCAGTAGCATGCGAGAATCGCCTTCTGGTACTTTGCAGAATTCCACAGTTTCAGGATAGTATTTTACTGCTTGCTGATATTTAATTTTGTATATGAAAGCAGTCGAAGACCGTCGAAATGTTCCCTTTGTAGGTAAGTATTTTTTTCTTTTTTTTTTTTTTTTGATCACCACAATAAACCTGGTTAATATCCATCACCATAGTTCTTTACGATGTGTGTCCTGTGATGAGTACTTTTAAGATCTCCTTTCTCAGGAACTTGCAGATGTGTAACACAGCATTATTAACTAGCGTCACTGTGCCATGCGTTACATCCATGATGTGTTTCTTTTATGACCGCCAGTTTACGCTGTGACCCCCTCCACCCATTCTGCCCACCCGGTAAATCGCCTTTTAACTTGATCAGAATACTGATGGGATATTTTTCTTTTTTTAATTTTTCAGATGCAAAGTGTTCTCTAGGCTATATTAAGAGGTTAGCTACTTTCTGTTAATATTTCCTGGTCCATTATGAGCCGTCGCCATCTGCGTATTTGGATCATACGTTTTCATCTAAAAGAAAACAGTGATCATATTTCACTTGGGCTGAGGCTTGTGCTCCATTCGCTCTGATCTCCCTGTCAGGAAGAGCGCTTCTCTGTGTGTCTCTGTTGGCTGTCTTCCAGACATATCATCCTGCTCCAAACAAAGTCTCTCCTCTCTTTCCTTTGCATAATTGGAGAGAAGTCCCACTCTCAGTCTCCGCAGATGCTCTTCCCCTTGGCCACAGTGTGCCGATCTTTGGTCTTCTCATCTCCTGACTCCCTCCACGGAAGCCCCAGTCCTGCACCCCTCTCGGGGCAGAGGGGTAGGTCTCTGTCCTTGGAGCACATTCCTGCTGTGCTTGCCTCAGGGTCTCATGGAGAAACTGCTTCGGAAGTCAACTTTAGACTTCCTTTCTGATGAAGGAGTTCTGCCTGGAGGTCCGTTCCTGATTTTTTGACAAGTCGAAAGAGAACTGTGGCCTGAACCTTAGTTTTGTCCATCCGTTCTATCTGTCCAATTCCATCTGTGCCGAATCTACCAGAAATGCCTCGGAGTCCACACCCCACGGGCAAATGGTCTTCCCCTCCCTGTGCCTGTGGGGTATAGGTTTCTCACTATATAAAGTCCTTTGATCATTTATTTGAAGTTTGAGTAAGAAGTAAAAACCAGAATTAGACTCCTGAGCTCAAAAATCATCATTCCTGAAAAACCTTGCATTTACTTACTTCCCCCACCACCACCTGACCACTACTGTAACATTCTTATTTTGGTTTTACCCTGACAAGTGTATTTTACCATCTTGACATTTTAGATGAATTTGTTCAAGGGGGCGCCTGGGTGGCTCAGTCAGTGAAGCGTTTGACTATGGCTCAGGCTCAGGTTACGATCTCATAGCTCATGGGTTCGAGCCCCACATCCGGCTCTGCGCTGACAGCTCAGAGCCTGGAGCCTGCTTCAGATTGTGTGTCTCCCTCTCTCTCTGTCCCTCCCCCGGTCACATTCTGCCTCTCTCTCTCTTAAAATAAATAAACATAACATTAAAAAAATTTTAAAAATAAATGGATTTGTTAAAAGTCAAGTCTACATAGTACCAAGGTCATATATCCAAGATATTATCTTATCTTCTTTAATTCCTGTAAAAAGAGGGAAAGTGATCCACAAACACTAAAAACAAGGCAGATTTACTGCAGAGAGCATATCAACCATCTTATCCAAATTTATATCTTTAAGCAAATAACTTGGGGGTGCCTGGGTGGCTCAGTTGGTTAAGCGTCCGACTTCGGCTCAGGTCATGATCTCACCGTTCCCGAGTTCAGGCCCCGCGTTGGGCTCTGTGCTGACAGCTCAGAGCCTGGAGCGTGCTTCGGATTCTGTGTCTCCCTCTCTCTCTCTGACCCTCCCCCACTCATGCTCTCTCTCTCTCTCTCTCTCAAAAATAAATAAAGATTAAAAATATTTAATAATAAAAAAAGAAAATAACTTGACGATATATACATAGTATATCCATAATATATATTATGTATCTCCATAATAATTTTGATAATCCATTTAATTTCCATTATCAAACACTTTTGATAATCCAGGAATATCATTGTTTGGAATTTCATATAAACAAAATGACAACAATAAAAATAAATCCCTATACCCTAACTATCTACCAGAACACTATTTATAATGATGAAAAACTGGATATAACAGATGTCCAATGACAGAGGTGTGGCCACAGAAGTGAGGCCATATTCTTGGGGCACAGACGGAAAGAGCTAGTTAGAATTTTTTAAGTAAGAAACTATGTAGAATGAAAAAAATGTTTGTGCTAAATAGTAAACAGAAAAGCCAGTATAAAAATTGTACAATGCCCTTATTCCGCCACACAAAGCCATGTCATTTTCAAAAGACATAGATAATAAAGTAGATAAAAAGACACAGCAAATACATAGATATTATAATCATTTGTGTTCACTTGTCAGGACTATGGATGCTTATTGTCCTTTGTCTACCGTGTCTGTCATTTCCAACATGTCTGATTATCTTAAAACTCCAAGGATAACTTTAAAAATGATTAATGTTTGCACACAAAGACTCTGAAAGGTGTAAAGGCTTCTTGCATCGGTCTTTGAAGGAGGTAAAATCATATAACAGGATAGGTAACCGTTAAAGCATTGTTGGAGGGCCGGGGGGTGGGGGGGGGCTAAGTCGGTGAAGCATCTGACCCTTCCTTTCGGCTTGGGTCATGATCTCCCAGCTCGTGAGTTTGAGCCCTGCGTTGAGCTCTGCCCTGACAGTGTGGAGCCTGCTTGGGATTCTCTCTCTCTCTCTCTCTCTCTCTCTCTCTGCCCTCCCCTACTGCACTGTTTCTCTCTCTCTGTCTCTCTCTCTTTCTCAAAATAAAGAAAGCTTTAAAAAATGTATTGTTACCCATTTGGGGAGATACTTCATACATTTTTATGCTCAGGCTCATACTTTCCAAACCCAAACTAGCGAATAGGACATCTCCCTGTCTATCCACTTGATTACATGGTTGTCTTTCCTGACAGATTTTAGGGTTCACGGAACTCTCTGCTTGGCTTACAAGTAGGTTATAATGTTGTGGGTAAATGTGATTTTTTTTTTCTTCACAAACTGGAAATCCACATGTGACTCTTGCCCTGAGATCATTTATAGAGCCATGAAAATTCTGAAGTTATCCCAGCATCACTGATAAATGATAAAAACAAATATGTACATGCATGCCCAGGTACGTACACACACACCACACACACACACACACACACACACACACACACACACACACACACAATGTATGCAGGAAAGAGACACGAATGGAACACATTTCAAAGAAATGCCATCCTCAAAGGAGAAAATGCCACTCAAATCTTTACCTCTCTAAACTGCAAAGAAATTATACGATTTTGAGTAAGTTTCTTTTCTTTTAAAAGTATTTTTCCTCCCTTGAATATCTGGTAAGCCATATCCACCATTTCACATGACCTGACTCCTCTTCAGGTTTTTTTTATTTTTTTAATGTTTATTTATTCTTGAGAGAGAAAGAGAGAGAGAGAGAGAGAGACAGAGCCCAAGCGGAGGAGGGGCAGAGCGAGGGAGACACAGAATCCCAAGCAGGCTCCAAGCTGACAGCACAGAACCTGAGGTGGGGCTCCAACCCATAAGCCATGAGATCATGACCCGGGAGGAAGTCTAACACTTAACTGATTGAGCCGCCCAGGCGCCCCTCGTCTTCAGTTTCTATGCAGGTTCTAGCATTGTCCTTATTAGGGACCCCTCACTAACAGGAAAGGGGTGCAATGAGCCTGTTCGCTTTTTAATTCTCCTCTCCGCCCTGATTTTTCCTTCACTTTATTTGGCTTTAGCAATAGCTGGATCAAAATATACCACAGAAGAATAAAAATCCAACCTGCCCCACGGAATAAAACCCAATCAATTAGGAAGTAGATTTTTGCTGTGGTAGAGATTTAAGAAGCATGATTCTTAGTTAGAACAGTTGAAACTTTATGTTTGAATGTCAAAAGCCACAGTCGCTATATACCTGCCCGGGGAATAACTGGCATAGACCACCCTGTCCTTTCCTACTTAATTTCGAATCAAATCACAGTCCTAGCTATAAAAATGTGAAGCACAAACTGTAAAACAGCCACCTGTTAGTTTCTGATCCCCGTTAAAGGTCTTCTCCTCCGACCTTGGTTCCTTACACAGCACAGTCAGCCACTGGTACCCAACCCCCGTTTCACCAGCAGGGAAATCGGGGCCTAGCTGATGGACACACAAACACAAGATTTAACACTACAACCTTCGGAGGCCTGAACCTGCACGTGTACGAACACACGTCCTTGATAATTTATCCTATGATGCTTCGAGAATGTATAAGGACCTGAGTTCAGAGTTATCAACCATCTTCAAAGAAGAAAATTCCGAGTCAGAGGGACAACCCCTTCCTTGTTCAGGATTTCGGGCCCCTCTTAAGATTCGAGCCAGTCTCTTAAGGGCTGAGGGACAAAACGCTGTTGCTTAGGCAGGACTCTGTGCCCACCCTGAGGACAGCTGCTCAACCAGACCAATTAATAAAATGAGGGCTCCGAAGCACCGAGCAAGCCGCAGGAGCGGGGAGCAGGGGGAGGGTGGGCAAGGCCCCGGCCCCTTGGGTTAACCTGCTGGAGCTGGGCTGCCCCCCTCACCCTTGGCGCGCTCGCCCTCAGGTGCGGAGGGGCCGCGGCGGGGCGCAGCCGCCGCAGCCCGCGCCACCTGTCCCCGGGCGCCTGGCGTGGCAGGCCTGGATCCGGCGGCCCTGGCTCCCCGCGCCCACCGGAGCGCAGCTCGGGCGGGGAAGGCGCATCCCGCCGCGGAGGCAGGGAGGCGCCTCGCGGCCCCCCGCACCCCTTCCCCGCGGAGGCTGGGGCGCCCTTTCCGGTCCCTCTCCCCGCCCCCACCCCAGCTCGGGGCCTTCGCCCCCCGCCCCCGCCCACCCGGCCCCGCCCGGTGAGGGCCACCAGCGCGCGTCCGGGCCTCGGGCGGCCGCGACCAACCTGTAACCCCAGTGCTCGCAGCGGTCATGGTGCCGCGGGCGCGGCGGCGGCGGCAGCGGCGGCGGCGGCGGCGGGCCAAGCGCGGCGCCCACCCCGCGGGGACGCGGTCCCTCACCTCCCGCGCTCCGTCGGCGCGCGCCACCCGGCCGGGGCCGCGGCTCGGCGCTCCGCGTGCAGGCGCGCGCTGCTGCCACCGGGGCCCCGGGCCTGCGGGCGAGGGGGTGGGGGTGGGGGGGAGGTCAGGGCTTTTGCTCTCGGCTTTTTTTTTTTTTTTTTTTTTTAATTTAAATCAGAGTTGTCTTTGCCGCAGGGGCTGCGACGACGCCGCGGGCTGGAGGGAGGAAGCGGGAGAGGAGTCTGCACTGCAGTTGGTGGGGAGCGGGAGGGTCGGGGTTCGCAGGTTCCTGCTCTCTGGCTGCCACCGGCAGTCAGTCTCACAGCAATCGCGGGGCCCTGCTCTGCCGGCCTCCTCTCCTGCAATCGGCCTGGGCATGGCCGCATGGCCTTGTGCACTGGAGACGGGCACACGCGGCGCACATGCAAGGACACTGCATGGAGGAGAGCGGGGCCCGCGTGCGTGCGTGTGTGAGCGTGTGTGAGTGTGAGTGACCTAATCGTCCAGGACACAGTTTCTGAGGATGCGGACTAGCGTCACCCTTCAGTAGGAAATTGGCTAAACGAATGCCTGGGTGACCCCTCACGGTCTTCTAAACATGTGAACATTTCCTCTTAAAATTCAAATACTTCGCAGTCAGGGTCAGGCGGAATGTCCATTCAAAAATTGATGGTTACCTCCATGTACTATAAGTTCCTAGGACAGGAGGCTGCATCTGATGGCCTGCAGCTTCTAACTGTCCAGGTTTAGGGAAATCTTGGAATCTTGAACACCATACTCAGGCCCAGGGGGCATCTTCTCTCCGCCGCACTCTTTAAAAGCTCAGTCAGAGAATGGCTTCTTGCCTTGTAGTCAGATATTAAACCCACCAAGGAACCCTGGAGGACCGATTGACCTCATACCCACAGTCACGTAAATAGGAGGGAGAAAACTGAAGGAAGCTTCCTCTAAAAGAGAAATCAGAACTCCTAAGCAGAGAACAATCCCCTCTCAGAAAATACTATAGACCAAGAGATGGAAGTAAAGTCACAAGCACACATATTTAAAATGTATTTTCTGTTTATGTATATTTAATTAGGTTACATCTACAAAGAAACCTATGCACAGACCCATTCACTTTGGGCCAATGGTAGCACTTTTTTATTTTTTAAAGGCGCTTTAAAAATAATTGGCGTTTCCTGAAATACAGAACCATGTGGAATAATTTTTTTTTTCAAATATCTGAAAATTTCGTAAAGACGGACTATGAAAAGCTAGGTTTCAAACGAAGCATGAAACCATGTGGAAATATCCTTCACAGCACAACATGGAGAGTAATTTAAACAATAATATATCTATAAACAATTTGTTTGGGAAAACTATTTACCAATTTGTTTAATCATCTTAAATCACCGCTCTCCATGGTTTGACGTAAATGCTAGTTTATTTCTGTTTTATCTCTAAAATGTACAGCTGTGCATATTTTTTTAGAATTCATGAAGTCACAATAATCAGAAAATCATATTAATGAATTAAAGACCGAAATGTACAAATTTTGTGAATGAGGTGATAAAGGCAGCAAGTTTAATATATCTCAGTGCCACTCCCAACCAATCAGCATTTCAGACCCTTCTCCAGTCCTGTTGAATTATGGCTGTGTAAGTATCTAGAATTTACATTTAGGAGCCAAACAATTCCACGAATTATGAGAAAAGTCTTGAGAAACCCATGGACTTTAACAAAGCAGGTCATAGAAAAGATCGGTGCTTGAAGTCTGGAATCTATAGGAACTCAACATATATGGGAGTAGACATCATAAAAGGTGGATCCTTATGTCCCAAATATCACTCCGTCCCTTGTACCCGCTCATCATCCCTTATGCTTTCTTATCGGGTTCTGAGGCTATATTTATTGCTATAATTCAATGATAGCACATTGCTATTCTATGCATTCAATATAATTCACAGGTGTGTGTTTGACTTGTGAAACATTTTTGACAAATTAAAATCAATTACCAGCATTGAAAACCATGAGATTTTTAGTTTATTCTGAAAAACGGGACGGTCCGGCCAGGTCAGGTGTGCAATTCCTCATGGCAAAGAATGGCTGGAGGTGTCCTGGGTCTCCTTAATAAAGGCCTATCCTTCCCATTTGTCCTACCCCCAAGTCTGCTTCAATGCCTGGCCCCAGGAAGGCACTTGAGTGTGAGAGCCTGTACAGTTAAATCTGTATTCAGCAGTATGAGACCAAGGAAGGGGCCCCGTCAAACAGAGAGGAGACTGTCAAATAACAGGGAACTTTACAGTAGGATGAACCCAGGCCAATGTACAACCAAGACAGTAAACTATGAGTTGGAGAAAATTTCCTTCATGGTCTGGCAAGCGCTTTGGAAGGGAAGTAGCTACGAAACTCTCAAGATAGTAAGAATTTAATGAAAATGAGATATTTCTTCTCACTAACTCATCTGCCCTAACTGCTTATTTCCACCTAAAATTAGTATCCTACTTGACACCATAGTGAGTAACTGAGAAAGCACTAACAATTGCTGGAGGAGAAATTTAAATATCTGTGGGGGGAGCGCCATGTGCTTTATGGGAGCATAGGAACTTATTCAATTCCAAGATTCTGTGACATTAGATTTATAGGTAGATGACAGTAAGGTTAGGATTGGTTTTAATTTGCACACTATTTGTTTTTATTGTGTGATTGGAGGGCTCACTTATGGCCCACTTGCCACTAAATACTGGTACAGTTGAATTTTCTCTGATGGTGATACTTTGGGCAGGGAAACCAGAGGTCCAGAAGACCCACTTTGAAAATAGAAATAGGCAGTGTGCCTGAGTGGCTCAGTCCGTTAAGCCTCCAACTTTGGCTCAGGTCAGGATCTCAAAGTTGGTGGGGTTGAAGCCCTGCATTGGACTGTATGCTGTCAGCGCAGAGCCTGCTTCAGATCCTCTGTCTCCCTCTCCTAAGCTCTGTCTCTCAAAAATAAATGACATTAAAAATATTTAATGAAAAAATAAACTAAAATAAAAATAGAAACAGGCTCACCAGGAGGCATCTACACAGATGAGCATGTTCAGAATTGAGTCTATGTAGAATAGATGCATTTTGATGACAGGGAGCCCAAGGGAGGCTTACCACAGTTTGTTTCCTAGATATCCCAGCAGGAAGCATGATATTGGGTGTCTCTGGGGTGTTCTTGTCTTCTCAAGAATCAGCTTTCCAGAGAACCAGGAAGCTTTCATTCACCACTTAAATATTACAAGGTTTTGGAAGACACCTCACATGTTATCTTTTCCCTAAGCTGATGTTTCCTAGACTTTCTTCATAATAAGGATCATGGGGGTAATCTTAAACATTTTCATGGAGATTCTGATTAAGTATCTCTGGATACTTAACTATGCAACGATGGAGAATCTGTCTTAATAAAACAAGTATCCCTGTGAACATGGTCTTTCCAGAAGTTGGCACCAGTCATGACCATTTCTTTCCTAATAGACCAGAGTGGGCTTTCCTAATAGACCACTGTCGTCTCTCTCTTGTAAGTCCTGTGCACCTCCAACATCATATGAACACTGGACCAGTTCTGGAATCCCAACAGACCATGAACTTATGTTGTAGCTGTGTTGTCTGAAGCACTGAAAACATGTGAGTGCATCTAGGTGGTCAAAGACCATATGCTGAGTCATATTTGAGGTCTTCTCAAGATCATATGACCCAGTTAATGTTTCAAGAAGTTCCCTTTTACATTCAAATCAATCATAGATAGGCTTACCACACCCTTCAAAAGCAAGTAAAAGAAGAGAAGATGGTATTAAACCTCAAACAGACAGGAGCTATGACTCTTAAAATAGGCAGAAATATGTTGGAGCAAGAAAGGCAATTGATTTCTTGTAGGTCTCCATTTTGTTCTGCTTTAGATTATGTTTTCAGAGGAAAGACTAGGAAATCAGGAATAAATAATAATATCAGTGAAACACTTGCAGGGGAGCAGACCACAGGTCTCATTGTACTGAGCCAGAGCTGAGCCAGTGGGCCAGAGAAACTAGTGGACTTCTGAAAACAAAGGTCATGTTTCAGGAGAATCACTCAGTGATAAAATGATGTATGTTTGGACTATTTCATAATAAAAGCTGCTACCAGATAGAAGTAAATCTGTCAGTTCTGAAAATAACCCTGAAGATCTCATTTATTGTAGAAAATACCTTGTAAGCTTCTCATAACCAAAGTCTTGTAAGGGCAAATCGAGACTGATTCCATTTTGCTTAAGGGCAAACTGGGACTGACTCCATTGTGTTCCGTGTCCTCCACCTTGAGTCCCCAGCGCCTGCGCAGAAGCTTGACCTATGGAACAGGACCCTTGACCCTTCCTCAGCCAATTGGCTAGGGCCACAACCATCACCCCTCCCACTGCCCCTAGACCCCTTTAAAACTATTGTGTTTTTGGAACACGCTCTCTTTCTCGACCCACCGCTGTGTTGGTGTAGGTATGAGATTGAGCTCGAGCTAGCTCGAATAAAGGCTCTTTGTTCTTGCATCAGACTCGGCTCCCTGGTGGTTTTTGGGGTTCCCGAATTCTGGGCATAACAGTCTCAGACCCCTCAAGGTTGATGGGCTAGGGGGCTTTGCAAGCCAAGGCACCCAAAGGTGCTAGCACAGAGATGATGGATCTGGAAGGGGTTATGGAGAAGAGAGCTGATGGGCGTCACTTAGGAACTCAGGGTCAGCTACAATAGTGGGAGGTGCCCATCTCTCTAATTCTCCTCTTGTAAATTGTCCGGGAATTGGGACCAATCACAATCTCGGAGAAACTGTGCCTGGATGGAATAAACAATGTACAAAGTGAGAAGCAAATATATCTGAAAAGCATTAAGAAGGCAAGGGTGGACAGTGTGGGAGATTGTTGAGGCCACACCCAAGTCTCTCTAACAGGCCAGGGTACCCACCCCCAGCTGCCCTTAGGCTTAGTGCTAACTGCTCATAACTGTCCCTTTTTCAGAGCATGTATAATATATTATCTACTTGTTTATAAAAATATAATTTAAGAAGATAAAGTCAGACTTATGCTACTTTCTGAAGCCAATGAGTCTTGGGCTAACACAGATTTCTTGACATTCCGTAGCCCTTCTTCTCATGGAAGATATCTACAGAGAGAGAAAGATAAATGAGAATATGTATCATCTGGGGGGCGAGGTGGGGTGACAAAGTCATTTGGGACCATATCAAGTAAATGAGAAGATTCTTTAAGAAATGTGCGTTGTGGTTTATCTCCAAAGCTACTCCATCTCACTAACCCCAATGGTGACCTGCAAAGTTGTTTTTGAGATGTTTCCAGATGAAATCTATCAAAATACAAGTATTGCTTAAAGAGTACAAGTAGTCGAGGAAAATTTCTGAAAGATACAGGAAATATATTCACCTGTCCATTATTCTACATTAGTATTTTCCAATGGATAAATTGATCCTATTTTTATTTCCATACTGTGTTTTGTGATAATTATTTATGAACACTTATGTTCTTATTTAGATTTTGAAGCCCTTAAAGAGAGTAACCGAAGCTTATAAGCCTTCGCACACCTATTTCCCCTTGTCTAGTACTTTTTTAGCTAATAGGGTACCTCATCAGTATTTGTTTCAAGAATTGACAAAATGCCAATTAGTTCACAAATTCAATTGTTGAAGATTTAAATACTCCGTAAGAATAATTTCCCTTTGATGCAGTAGGTATTTTTAGTGAGGCAGTCAAATATTTTTATAGTAGGAACTGAAAATTTTCCATTCCCTGACCAGAAACCAATCTCAAAACCCAATCATGATAATGTCTAATTACTAAACCACCAGGGAACCGAAGCTTCCTATTTTAGTGTGAAAATAAAATAGAGAATGATGTTGAATAAGTATGCCCTCATTAGTCTTCAAAACATTCTCACATTGTAAGGCTGGAAAGAGCCTTCAGCGGCCATCGGATTCAGAAGCCACATCTAGGCAGGATGATAACTAAATTATACCAAAAATACTTTCGCTTTCTTATATAAAAATCTTCTTGGAAAAAAAGTATAAACTTTTATCTGTAAGTTTTCTCTATGTTATACAGCAAAATAAAAATGATGGACACGATCTGTTTGTAGTGTTCATATCACGCCAAGCCAAGGGTGTGATGGATCTTTGTAACTAAATTTGTGGACTCACACATAGGTTATCAAAAGACTTCCCGAAATCCAGGGATCCAAGAGTATATTCATCTTTCCAAATAAGTCACCAGAAATCATCTTCTTTGATTCAAACCTGTTTCTTGTCCTAAGTGGATATAAAATGGTTATTCAACACAAATTCTGCCATGCATTTTTGTATATACATCTATGTATTATTATTATTATTCTTACTATTATGTGTATATGATTTTTTTAATTTACAGCGGCAGTTGCTGATGTTAGCCTCATCTACTTTTTCTCCAAATTAAGTAATTCATTTCCTCTTGATCAATTATTCCCTATGGAAACACAACTCTTAACTCACTGGAAATGACTCTCTTTATTGGTCATAAACAATTGAAGAACAGTAGCTGTTTATGGTTTAAACTAATATATCCCACATAAAGAGAGGTGCTACATGTAGTGCATGGAAAATATATATGTTATTTTAGTTCGAATTCCTCAGAAGCAGACATTGGAATGAATATTTATGTGCCATTAATTTTAAAACAAGTGCTCCCAGAGGAAATTAACATGGAAGTGAAGGAAGCAGGACAGGGAGAAGAAGAAGATAGGCAACTGTGTAATTTTAGACACAAGACCCACAGAGAATAAGGTTTATCATAATTATGCAGAGGAATGCAGGATTTTAACTTATGCCTTACAGTTAAATCTAGGCGAGTTTGCTGGGTTTCACCCAACAGTCAATCAACAGATTGGTTAATTGTTTCAGGAAAGTAAGCAAGGTTGTGGCAAGGGAGATGGTCGGGGAATAAAAATAAACATCCAGGCACTTCTGACTGTCTGAACCTGTCGACAAGGTAGCTCCAATGGTCTGACAAGGTGGCCAGAAGAACATATGCAGGTGCTGGTCTTTGAAAGTACACAAGACGGGCTCCATCCACCCAAAAAGAAATTTTGATGTTTATTTATTTTTGAGATAGAGACAGAGCATGAGCGGGGGAGGGGCAGAGAGAGAGGGAGACACAGAATGTGAAGCAGGCTCCAGGCTCTGAACTGTCAGCACAGAGCCCGATGCGGGGCTTGAACTCACAGACCGTGAGATCATGACCCGAGCCGAAGTCGGACGCTCAACCGACCGAGCCACCCAGGCGCCCCCCAAAAAGAAATTTTGAATCCGAGGGAACCTGGGCAGGGAAGGTTTGCTGCCTACGGTAGCCACCTTTGAGATGTTGAGAAAATACAACCAACACATATATGAGAGAGTTAAAGTACAACGTGAAAATTAGTTCAATAGCTGTCACTGTAAGTCCAATACATATTAGACTTACAGATTTTTTACATGGGCTGAAGGGGACTGAACAGACTTGTTTATAGAAGGCATTGAATGCAAGTGTAGGTTTCCTGAAAGGCAGAAGGTTTAACTGCATGGAGGAGGAGAAAGGGCCTTTTCAAGTGGTTGTAAAGGCAAAATTTTGCAGATTGGAAAGCACATGGTGAGAAGGCATGAGAAGTACAGAAGTTTTTTGGGAAGTAACACCTGGGAAAAGGAAAGGCAGGAAGTTATCAGACTACTCTGTTGACCTGACATTGCTGTCTGGTTGTCCACGGGAAGCTCTTGTGTAGTAATTGTCCCCTAGAGCATACAGTGTGGGGCAGAAATGACTGGGCTTCATACCCTGGCCTTATCCAATCAGTGATGGGCTGTTCCAACAAAAGCATGACCTTAGCTAGCAAGCTGAGGTCATCTCTGAAGAGGCCAACAGTTGGTGGCTTTCAGCTGACCACACTCCTCCCAGCGTGTTAACTAGTCTTTCCTTGAAGAGGGTTCTAAGCAACATTTCTGCATTCATGACTAAATACAAAGCGTGAGAAATTATGGAGGCCTATGACGCAATGTCCTTGACTGTATGAATGGAATAGGAACCACCTTTGTAACCATGCAAAATATTAGAAATTTTGAGAAGCATTCCTTGGGTCTGTCTTCCTTGTGGATATGCGTTCTTGTATCTTCGCCCTGGTATCATTCTTGTCATCACTTATTAGATGAGCACTTAATGTTTTTTGAACGAACAACTGAATGACTGCAAGCAGTAAATGTTGCTAAAGCAAGGATATGGAATGATCTAATGTTCAAGGTGGATCAAAGAATACTGAGTTACTTGTGGACAAGTGGCAGGGAAAGAGGAGTAGCTGAAATGGAGAATGGAGGACTATGGGACAAATCTCACCTTCTTTGTCATTTGATCTAAGACCAATTCTGTTCCAAAAGAAGCAACTGACTTTATCTATCATTTACTTACACTGTCATCTTGGTTTATTTGCTTGACTTTTGTGAGCAACGTGATTCTACCTCATGAAGTTGTAAGAATTAAGTAAGGTAAACTATCAATCTTATCGGATTGCTCAGAGGCAAATGTTATTTCACATTAAAAAAAATCTGACGTCCGATCAATGGTAACTGACAGAATCTTGCAGTCAACGTTGGCCAAGACAATCACGATGATGCATGCACGTCCAAAGCTCTGATCTCGAAGTTTGCAAATGTGGTGTCAGCCTCTTGAAATAAAATCCCAGAGATAGTAGCAGAGCAATCTTGGAACCAGATGGGTGTGGTGACCAGGTGTAGACTGTGGGGATTCGGATGAGCTTAGCAAGATTCTGGAAGTTGGAACCCAAATCTGGCTAGCTGTACAAATATGCTAATAACTCAGCACCAAAGGGGTTTGATTTCTTTTATAGATTGTTTTAAGTAGAACTGCATAGTCAACACTTAATGACACAGAGGATGATGCGGTATGAAAAACAGTATAAAAGTCTAAGTTGAATAGTGTATAGTTAGATTTTGCAGAGAAGTTTTAGGAATATCTCAACCAATTTGTTTCACTTGTGTTTTCCCTTCTATTTATAGAATACAGTGATATGATAAAAATAAATGCACTTCTACATAATCCTAAAAGATCTCTTTCAATAAGTATAAAATAAAACAGCTAACCGATAAGGACACATCTCACGGTTTAGTCGGTCATACCTTTTTTCTTTCTGAATGGCACATGAAACAATGATGAATCTTAAATGGATGGCAGGAAACATGACCGACACATCATAGGCTCTCAATGCAAGTGCGTGGACTTGAGATTTCAATTATTTGTTGCTTGGCCAGTCTTAAATCTTAGTTATGTAAGCCATTGCAAGAAAGCTTTGGAAGAACCAACGCAATGAAAATAAAAATACACAAGTTAAATCATTTAATTAAGACCTTCTTGCTCCATTTTGTAGTCTTATCATTAACTGAAAGAAATCTATGCTACCTCTCTTTCTATCTACAGTTATACCCAATCAATTGTAAATGGTCTTAGGAAGAGTGTTAATTAATACGCTAATCATACGCTAATAGTACGATAATTTACAAAACCATGAACTCAATTTTCCCATTGCTTTCATACCCTTGCCGTACACCAGGAACTATTAAAGACTTTTAGGTTTTCAATTGTTAAATATCAAGCTCATTTGACTCTACAATGCCAAAGCAACTGAGGAGGGGTTCGGAATTAACTGAAGGAATAAGTTGCTTGAAAGGCAAGTGTAATTTATAGTGTTGCTGGAGACAAAGGGGGAGGCAGAAAGTGGGAGGAAAAATGGTAACTGACTGAGTTACTCAGACAAGATAATAGCTGCTCTCTCTTCAAAAACTGGCTTTATCAGCCCAGGTCTTACTCAGCTACTCAGTGTTTCTTCTTTTTAGTTACTGGCCTCATCTACCCCCTCTCCCTTTTCCTGAAGCAACTTAATTGGTATTTACAGTAATTTATCTGCATTGATTACCAGGGCTGTATCAAATGAAATGTTGTATAAGATCAAAATTCTTCATCGTTCATGAGAATACAAAGTTTCTCTGACCATTTTCTTCACAATGAGAAAATGTTTGCAAGTTGCTTAGTCAAACAAATTACATCCAAGTCCACATAGTGTTTTTTACCCCTGTAATTTCAATTTATAAGTTGCATATTATTGGGGGGAAATGTTCAGCTCTGGTATGGGATCTTGTATTGCTGTATTATTCCCACCGTGCTTACGCTCTCTCAGACGACAAGCTCAGGGCGAGGCTTCCGACTCAGGCGCCATCACCCAACCAGCCAGGCTTGTCTGTCCACTTCGATCATTTCCAGTCTGCTTAGTTTTTCCGGATTTATGTAGAATGGTTCCTACTTACGTTGGAATGATAGTGCAAATAATGGAAGTGGTAGTGTGTATAGAATTAAAAAAAATTTTTTTAACATTTATTTATTTTTGAGAGACAGGGGAACACAGAGCATGAGCATGGGAGGAGCAGAGACAGGGGGAGACACAGAATCGAAAGCAGGCTCCAGGCTCAGAGCTGTCAGTACGGAGCCCAACGCGGGGCTCACAAACCGTGAGATCATGACCGACTGAGCCACCCAGGCATCCCTGGATAAAAATTTTAAAACGGGGTAGCCTGTGGTATACACTGCAGGAAACCCCTGAGTAGTACTACAGCGAGGAAGAAACAGGTGGTTCACGCTACTGCGTACCTTTGTAAACCAGCTCATGGAGTGCAAAAGTCCCTAGCACAGAGTACAAATAAAACTACACATAAATGAACTACTTTTAACTTCTGGAAACTCGTGGCATATAAACCAACTCTCCATAAAAGCCCATTTACCAGAAAACTAAGTACTAATTTCCATCAATTCCATCTCTAAAATATATATACTTGTACATAAGTGGATATATATAAATATAATATATAACTATTCATATAATATTATGCAGCATTTATATTATTTATATTTTATTTGTATAATGTATTATATTATAATATGTACATATAATATTTATTAATAATATATACTTGCTTACACATATATACATACACATTCCTATTCCTCTTTATACCTGGGAGGTTTGGGACAAATATACAAAGAAAATATCGTCACAGAAATTTAAAATTGGACAGAACCAACATTTCCTTCAACCATGCCATTTTGGAAACTG
Source organism: Paguma larvata (assembly GCA_030068075.1). Lineage (NCBI taxonomy): Eukaryota > Metazoa > Chordata > Mammalia > Carnivora > Viverridae > Paguma > Paguma larvata. Next base: position 10,016,591 of record CM057839.1, on the reverse strand, counting down.
AAATTCACCAGGTTAAGGAAGCCAGCCAACATCAGGCAGCTATTGGATGAAAATGTCACCATTGGAAAGCCTTCTCTGAACAAAAGAGTCCAGTGTTCTACTTTTCCACTCCTGAATGTAACCTCTCGGTTATCATTAATTGATTAATAGCTGAGCTCGCCTTGAAGAATTAAGAGTCTATTCAATGAGATTAAATAATATCAAAGAGAGAAATCCCTTTTCTCTTGAAGTCAATGAAAACAACTTTCTAGATGTTTTTTTTTTTTCCTAAAATTTCCCTTCAGCATCACCTAGAACTGCAAAAATACTCAGAAGACTGAAAGATTATTTCTTATCCCAAAGCCTCCTAATATTTCCAGGTGTTTTTACTACGTGGGAGGAAAAAAAAATGCCTCTGGTTCCATACTAATGTCTGGAAAAGATGTTAACTAAACACCTTTTTATTCCACAGCTCTGGCTTGACTCAAAAGTTCTTTTTCTTGGAAATTTAAACTTATTTTTATTGCTGCCCGGGAATATTTAGCCTTCCTGAAAGCTTTGGTGTGCCTTTTACCATTTGAAAACCTGGAAGCCTCCTTTTGGCTGAAAACACTATCCAAGTGGGTTTTGAGTGAAAACGAGATTATTTTTTAACTTCAGACTTGACTCTAAGTGATTGAACTATTAGCTTGCCACACGTGTATGGAGAGCTCAGTAGGAGTTGTTCATTTTCTGATTCTAGCTTAGCATTCTTAATTTTTTTCATGACATATATAATTTTCAGGCTGATTTTTATATTTTAGTTGCCTAAACTCATCTCTTACCAACGTATTAATTCTTTCTTTCCATTAAACCTGCAATTCTCTCCTTTAGTTCAAATTGTTGACTTTAATCAAGGGGTATTAAACTTTTAAAACTCATTAATTCATGGGGTGACTGGGCGGCTCAGTTGGTTAGGCACCCAACTCTTGATTTTGGCTCAGGTCATGATCTCACAGTTCATGAGTTCCAGCCCCACGTTAAGCTCTGCACTGATGGTATGGAGCCTGCTTAGGATTCTCTCCCTCCCTCTCTCTCTGCCCCTCCCCAGCTTGTGCTCTTTCTCTTTCTCAAAATAAATAAATGAGCTCTAACATAAAATAAAATAAAATAAATAAAATAAAATAAAATAAAACTTGTCCATGCAATCATTCTCGAAGCAAATATTTGTTGAGATTCTACCCTGTGCCAGGAACTGGAGTTATAGCAAAGGACAAGAAAGCATAGATCCTCATTCTCATGGAACTTGCATTTAAATGGGGAGCGGTAGGGGCACCTGGGTGGCTCAGTCGGCTCAGGTCACTATCTCACAGTTCAGGGATTTGGGCCCTGCATTGGGCTCTGTGTTGACAGCTTGGAGCATGGAGCCTGCTTGAGATTCTGTGTCTCCTTCTCCCTCTTTCTCTGTCCCTCCCCTGCTCACACACACACACACACTCTCTCTCTCTCTCTCTCACACACAAATAAATAAATATTAAAAAAAGTTTTAATGGAGTGTAGTAGATTTTACACAGTAGATAAAAAAAATGGAAAAACATAATGCTAGACTCTGTCAAAAAAATAAAACAGAACAAGGGATAGTTGGTCAGGAGAGCAGGTGGAAGGGTGTCAACGCTGTTGCAAGCGGGTATTAGGAGTCTGTCTTGTATCTGAGTGATCAGCCTGAGTGAAGGCTTTCCCAAAGCATCGGGCAACTCCCAGGGAGGGGGGCAGCTGTGAACTATCAGCTAAGGACACTCACCTCAGCCAGGATGGGTGCATGGACCCTGGAGGGGGCATCTGGGCATCCGCTACAGAGATAGTCAGAGTCCAAACATAGAGTGTCTTGTGTGAAATTATCGAGTACTTAAGCTTCATGCTATAACCAATGGAGAGTGATCAAGATATTTTTCAATAAGAAATAGAGGCGATAAAATATGTATGTTAGAAGGATCTCCTAGGGGAGTTAGCTAAGGGTAGACACGAAAGGATGAGACTGGATGCATGGATGCATTGAGGCCAGCTGACAGTCTATGGCTCACGGTATACAAGATAAACGCAAAAATAAGGGTAAAGATGTTGAAGAAGGAGGATAGATTACTAAGAGGCAGAATCGACATGATTCGGGGGCTTACTGGATAATCCACATGAATTGTAGAGAGGCATCAAAGTAACTCTCAGAACTATGGCTATAGGAATTAGGTAAAAACGGATATAATTTTAAGACCTAGGAATATAAGAAAAAGACCTGGTGTTATTTGTATCCACGTTGTATCTATCTGGTGTCAGGAGTTCACAAACGTCAGCCGACAGCTGATCCAAAGTCCCCCATATCCCCGGCATCGCTGCTGACTCATAGACCTAGTAGGCATATTTTGCATCTTTCAAATCGTGCATACTTCACATAGCTAGTGAGTGTACGACACGTCTTGGGCACTGTTTTAAGTGCTGGCAGAATAGCGAAAACCCCTGTTTTCCCTAGTAAACTAAGATTCGTAAGGCAACTGATGGGATCTTTCATAATATTCTTGTGAACAAAATAAAGACGTGGGCTGTTTCCAGACAACTGGGTACACTGGTAAGAGGTTAGATCGCCTGTTCAGATAGATGTCAGTCAGGGGACTGCTGTTGTCTTGAAGAAAGTTCTCACCTACGTTTCGTCCTCAACCCAATTTTTTTTTCAACTACTTTAGCAATTAGGGGGATGAAGATGGAGGAAGTGTGCTCATCATATTTATTTTTAAAAGAGTGAGAGAAACATGAAAATGGTGTCCATAATGACTTTGGATAAAATCTCCATGAGAGAGCTGAGCCCAGATAAAATTTAAGTAAACCTCAACTTTTATTTGGAGGAAAATTCACTTGTACAAGCACACGATTGGAATAATGAGACAGTCGGGCGCCTGGGTGGCTCAGTCGGTTAAGCAGCCGACTTCAGCTCAGGTCATGCTCTCATGGTTTGTGAGTTCAAGCCCCGAGTCAGGCTCCGTGCTGACAGCTCAGAGCCTGGAGCCTGCTTCGGATTCTGTGTCTCCCTCTCTCTCTGCCCTTCTCCTGCTCGCGCTCTGTCTCTATGTTTCAAAAATAAATAAACGTTAAAAAAAATTAAGGAATAATGAGACGGTCAGGAAGTAAATCTTCGGTTTATTAGTAGAAGTATAGCATATGAAGTAAGGATGTTGAAAGTTCCAATCTGTTCCTGTTGGAAAATCTCATGGAGAGGACACGACTGCCGGTAGACCGACAAGCTGGGTGCAGGAAATCAGACGCTTGTCACTCCCTCTCCTGTCTTTGCAATGTATGTTTTGTCCACTGTTCCCACCGTGGGAATCGTTTTCAAGGACACAGCCTTGAGAGAGCACTGTGTTGGTGAGACCATCTGGATGGCATATGTGACAACACAGTTAAGGCCTCTGTACAAACACTTCAGATTGTGGCAGGCAGGCAAGGACATCTACTTGTCCCGTGGACCCCACGATAAGCCTCAGAAATAAGTTCTTTTGCTTATCACACCTTATCATCTCAATGTGGAGTGGACTGCTTCTTTCTCGGTCTCTCCTTGCTCTCTGAGAAGTTCTGCACACATCAGGTCGCACTTGTGCAGGTCACACTTGACAGAAGCATCCACATCAGATACAGCAAAAGCACTCAGGAAATCAGGGCATAGAAGGCTTGATGTTGTAACACGCGAGGAAGAGGTGATGGAAGTGAGAATATTGATCCTGAGAAGCATAGACTTATTTGGGGGTATGTAGACAGGTGGTGGGACTAGGGAACACACGCAGTGTATCTTAAACTGCTTCTAAGCAAGGCTTACAGTCAGGATGCTATTTTTAATTTTTTTAATGTTTATTTATTTTTGAGAGAGAGAGAGAGAGCGCCAGCACAGGTGAGGCAGAGAGAAAGGGAGACACAGAATTTGACGCAGGCGCCAGGCTCTGAGCTGTCAGCATAGAACCCGAAACGGGGCTTGAACCCACGAACTGTGAGATCATGACCTGAGCCAAAGTCGGACGCTTAGCAGACTGAGCTACACAGGTGCCCCCGGGATGTTATTTTAAATGACCTCTTGGAAAAGATTTGAAGCCAAGGGTGAGAACTTCAGAGCTGCAAGAGCGAGATGCGTTCTCTTTAACTTTTATTTTCTTCTGCGTCTATCCAATTGTTTGCCAGATATGTTGCACACCATCAAAAAAAGTAATTTTGGACCATACCATCTTAAAAAACATCCCTTGAGCCCTGAGATTCGATAATTTTGTGATCTGAGGACTATGGTCAAGGACTAATATGTTTTCAATCCCTTCAAACTTGGTTCCAGATTCAGGGAGTCCTCCTCCCAACACCCGACTCAGGCACCCTCCACTGTGCATCCAAACCACTGCTCTGTCCCTGGCACTGCCCCAAGGTCTGCAAGGTCAGGGAGAAACTCACAAGGCCTTCCGGGCAGAAACTGGGCTCTGCGTCTATCCTCATTAGGAAGCGTGTCGTTGAGGTTTCTGCAAACGGGCCGAAGGGAGAAGTAGACATTTCCAAGGCATTTATTCCTTTGGGAGGAAAAAATAAAAGTTTACTAAAGGGAGAAGTTTTTAAGTTATTCATTTTGGACAGAGTTTCTGAGCGTCCAAGACTCTCTACTGAGTCACCAAGGCGGCTGAGCCACGGTGTAACTATTTCGACTTACTGAAGATTGTTTCTGAGTCACAGCGATAGAATGATCCGAACATTTAGATGCTTTCTGTCACCTGGCACATCCGATCTTCACGGCTGCGCGCTCTCAAGGATGCACGCCACACTGTGTGGTAACACCACGGGGTAAAAGGATCGTCCTACTCCATGAGGGAAATGTTCAAACGTCAGGTCCGTATCTCACAGCGATTCTTTTTTTCCTCTCGGAAAAGACGCAAAAAGTAATACATGACTCATTTGTTACGAGCTCCATGTTTTCACTGCAAATTCCTAGTCAGGCTTTGGAATTGATGCTTCCCTTCTACTATTCCCATATTCTCTGAGTCACCAAGGTTTTTAGCTGTTGGCAGGAGAGCCTGGTCCTCCGTCCTCACAGTGTTCCACGTGGCTGGGAGGGGATATAATTCTGGAAGTTGAACCGGGGGTGAGTGTAAATCCGCCCTTAGATCTAAGCATCCACGGCCTCAGCCCTGGGCCCTGAGCTTAACAAGCCTTCTCAAATAGATTCCTCAGAATAGTTTTAAAGGCACCCTGGGATTCAGTAGGTCTGGGGTTGGGCCTGAGGACTTGCATTTCTAACAAGTTCCCAGGTGCTGCCAAGGCTGGCGTTTCACAGATTATACTTTGAGAATGGCTTGTTTAGGGATTCCTTCTCTCTCCTCCAAACGCGGCCCTTCCCCCTGCCCTGGGGATGAGTAGCTCACGTGAGCCAGGGAACTTGCCAACCCGGAGCCTATGTCACTCCGTCTCACCCTCGCTGGGTACCCAGGACTCCAGAATTCCCTGTCTGGACCCCTTTCTGACCCGTGTACACCCTTCCCCGCGTGTCCCCCGATGGCAGATCCCCTCATCAGCTTGCTTGTGCCTAGACTTACGTGTTGACAAAGGGTCAGCCATTTGGAGAAGGCTTAGCTGTGTGGACTCCGGTGTGGCCCAGACCCCTCCTGGTGCAGAGAGAGATTGGGGAAACAGCAGAAAAGGGGTGAGCTCTCAAAAGAGGAACTTCTCTTGCCTTCTTGCCTCAGAAAGCAAATGCTGGGGTTAATCTTATGTCTGTTCGTGTACTTAACAGGGAGAACTTCCATCCTGTTACAGCTTCTCCAGATATTAAGGCCCCAGAGCAGTAGCTTGGATGGTTCTAGTTGTTGAGGAATCACTGCATCAAAGTGCTCTTCTTAGACCTAAGAAAGAACATTTTCTACTCTTCCATGCAACCCTCCACTACATTTCCCAGGGGACCACACAGGGTAGGGGACAGTGGATGGACTTGGGAGTTCCCAGATTTCAGCTGGAGCCCCCACTATAACTTCCTGCAGGAATCTGAGCAAGTCAGTCACTTTTGAGCAAGAGGTCATTCTTTGCCCTTGGTTTCTTGAGCTCGATTACGGGGATAAGAAGGTTTCCCACTCTGTTTCACCCCTTCCCCATTCCCACCCAATTTACTTCTCTTCATCCCTCATCGTTTAGCTCAAATGCCACTGTCTTGATTAGGTCAGGCACCTCCAGCTAATCTGGAGGGCCCTGCGCTCCTTTTTCCTGGCACTCTGTCCTTTTCTATTCGTTTTCGTTTTGATTAACGTCCACTGGCCCACTGGATTCCAAGCACGGGGATCATGTCTCTTTAATTCTCTAGCTGTGTCCGCTCCCTCTGGCACGGAGCCTGGTACCTGATAGATGCCGACCCTGTGCTTGCCAGATGAGTATGTGAATGTGGTTATTGTCGAAATTGGAGATAAAATATACTAAGTGACTGGCACATAGTAGGTGCTTCATAAGTGACACTGATGATATTTCAGTGCAGTTGACACTAGAATCACACATTTTATTTTGTTTCCTCCTACTGTGTGTGTGTGGGGGAGGGGGATGGGGTGAATTTAGGACAGCTACGATCTGAACCATCCAAGACCAGAAAAAATGTGGTGTGATAAGCTACTGGCCCAAACATCCAGAATCATGACATACTTTTTAAAGGCTTAAGAAATGAAAGACCCATCATTTAAAACAAAGAATAAAAAGTACAAGAAAAAGTTATATTTGTCCATGGTGCTCCCTCCCTACAACTCATACCCCAAAATAACACACCTTCTGAAAAAGCCTTGGGGAAAGTAATTCCCCACCAAGTGGTCACGCTGACATCACCAGCCTCCCCTTCCCCCTTTCACATCTAGGAGACTATTTTATCTGTCCCTTGAATATCATCAACCCCCCCAAATATTCCCCTTGTCAACTATCTCTGGGGCCTGCACTTGAAGAAAGAAATGATTTTCCTAAATCTGTGAACAGGACAGTTTTTTTTTTTAATGTCAAAACAAACCATCTGCTTGTACAACTGTTTCTAATTACTCCTCTGCCTAGACTCCGCACTTGAGGGGTTTGGTACCAGCACCCCGCCCAGAGCGGTGCCGCTGCCCAAATCCTCGCAGGCAGCTCAGCTCATCAAGGCGCTCGCCCCTCCGGGTAGAGGCCAGATCCGCGCGTCCCGGTGTCTGCGTGTCCGTCTGCGGGGCCATCTGTGCCGGTGGCACCCCTCCCGGCCGAGGCCCACCCCCCCCCCCCCGCCCCTGTCCCCCACACACCGGGAGCCCCACCCCGCAGGAGCGCGGCTCGCTCGCACAGCCCCGGAGCTCAGCATGCGTCCGGCAGGCTTCAGGAACTTCTTGCTGCTGGCCTCCTCCCTTCTCTTCGCGGGGCTGTCAGCTGTTCCTCAGAGCTTCTCGCCATCTCTGAGGTAAGTTTGGTTTGTTGTTCTTTGAGACCGACCTGCCCTGCTCTGCGTGGCAGGGCTCGAGGTTGCAGGATGGCTGCCCAAAGCCAAGAGCAGTTAGAAAGTTGGCCGCGGGATAAACTCTTTTCAACCTGTTGGTGTTTCGTTCCTTATATATCGGCACCGTGTGTTGCTTCCTGTCTGTCCTTTCACGTGTCCTTTAGAAAAATACAGTGAATAAATATAAATATATAATTTCCTATTTTAATACATAGCAGGAGGAACTTCTGCCACTGTGTGTACCTGTGTGTGCTCATAGCCTAGAAGGCAGAATTATTTCACAGGGTCTGCATTGCATTATTGCATTGCATTTTGAAAGGGACTTTGAGGCACATAATAATAAGTAAACTTTTTTAAAGTAAAGTTTATAAGCATTGCTAAATGCAACTAAAAAATATTATGCAACTAAATGCAACTAAAAAAATATTATGTCCTACACAATCATAACATTATAGCTCTTCCTACGTATCTATCTCTTCTTTTTCATAAAAGGCTGCCCCTGGCCATCAGATAGCAATGGGACTTTTTATTTTATTTATTTATTTAAAAAATTTTTTAGTGTTTATACATTTTTGAGAGAGAGAGAGAGAGAGAGAGAGCAAGCGCACGTGGGAGCGCAAGTGGGGGAGGGGCAGAGATAGCCGGAGACACAGAACCTGAAGCAGGCTCCAGGCTGAGCTGTCAGCACAAAGCCCAACTCCTTTTCCAACCCACGAGCAGTGAGATCATGACCTGAGGTGAAGTCTGACACTTACCCCACTGGGCCACTCAGGTGCCTCTGCAATGGGACTTTTTAAAGAGTACTGAAAGGTCAGCCAAATGTCATGCTTTGCATTCATTTGCATTTAATCAAAATGTGCATATAAGATTCTGTGCCAAGTCATCAAGAGGCAGGGCTGGATCACCTCTGCCCACCAGGAAGGCGGTTCTATTTTTAGGTGTGCAGGTCACCCCTCAACGTTTTGGGTCATGGTCATTTCTCTTGTGATGGTCCATGGGTGGTACTCGCTTGGCCCCCAGAGAAACGTGGAACCTTGGACTTCCTTTCTGTGAACTGGAACATCGCCAAATGGGTAGGCATCGGCGTGGTTGGGGGAACGTGGGCTCAGAGCAGAAGGGGCGGTGTCTGCTCTTGACCATGGCCCTGCTGTGGTTTGTCGCCCTTGCAGAGTTGGGCCCGGTGCCGCGTGCAGGCTGTCCCGGGCCGAGTCCGAGCGCCGGTGCCGAGCGCCCGGGCAGCCCCCAGGGGGCGCTCTGTGCCACGGCCGCGGCCAGTGCGACTGCGGGGTCTGCATCTGTCACGTGAGCGAGCCCGGCGTGTTCTTCGGGCCTCTGTGCGAGTGCCACGAGTGGGTGTGCGAGACGTACGACGGGAGCACCTGCGCAGGTAAGGGGGAACCGGCGCGCCGCGGGCGCCGGGGGCGCACTTCGCGCGGGGGTTTCTGCCACTTCCAGGGGAGAGCCGGCGCGAGGGCGCCCCCAGGGACAGCCGTCCACGAAATGACTACCTTCGCTAGGGGTCCTCCTGGCACTCCTCCACTCTGGAATCACGTGTCTCAATACTTTCCTCCGCCCCAGGGTCCAAGTTTAAGTAGAACTAATATTGGTACGATTCACTCACTTGAGTGTAACTCTCCCTTGCCTCTATTTTAGTTCCTAATTACGCACTAAGTCTCCCAACTTCCTCGCCCACGGAGTTAAGCTGGTGGGCTCCTCTACCCCAATCGCGAATGTTACTCCTATTTGCAGAACAGGAACCAGTATTATATTTTTACCAAGGAAACGCCAGGGGGGATATTACTTTCCTAAAATCCAGTGGCATAGGTTGTGTCTTTGAACTCTGATTCGCCTTCTTCCTATTATGGTATAATTCACAGACAGAAGTGCACATCAGAAAACTGTTCCAAGGGAAAAAATAAGCAGACCCAAATCTACTTAGAAGCGATTGCTTTTGTATTGTTTCAGCAGCTTGGATTTTTCAGCCACAGGGAAGCTTGGTATTTTGTAAGGAGTGGAGTCAGAATAAATTCATTTCTTTTGTACATTTTTAAGGCGTGATTCAGGTTGTGATATTGGAAAGGGTCAAGCCGTCTCTTCGTCGAGAACACTCCCAGCCTATACCACTTACACATTCGCTTATTCATTTAGTAGGACCAGAACCTCTGTTGGGTCCTTGTGATTGATGTGGGCGCTCCTCTGTTAGTAAAAGGACAACACAATGGATTTTAACCAGGGTTTGGTAAGTTTGGGGGGGGGGAATCACAATATATTTTACCCATAGTGTTGTGAAGAGTCCAACACTAACAGAGATGAGGAATGAGTTTATAGCAAAATGGTTTTTTCTTGGCACCTGGGCCCAGAAGTGCATAGTGAGAATACTTAAGACGCACAGTGGACAAATAGTCATGTAAGTCATTTGGAGGGGGTCAGGTGCTTTCTGTGTGCCTTTGTTTACCCTGTGAAGGCCCTTCAAAAAGTACTGAATGCCACAGCTTGTTACTCTCATTTGTCAGTCCCACAAGCTGCAGTATTATTAAGGACAGCCCTTTGGAATGAAAGCTAAGTATTGTCTAATATTTCGTTCCAAATTCCACTGTTACCTGGCTTCTCTGGCTTGTATTGCCTCTGGCAAGGCCTCTTCAATATCATGAGTCTGAACACATTTTTTTTCAGGGCACTTTTAAATTCTTCTTTCACTGGAAGCCTGTAAGAAGAAGATGCAGTCTTGAACCGATGAAACTAGTTAGAGGTGCCTTCAGAAAAAACTTCCCTATTGAAGAAGCTTATCTGGTCCCTTTCTGCAAAACTATGCAGAGGGAATGCTCTGGTATAGAGCGTTCTCGTTTATCTCCCGTGGAAAGTGATTTGTTGTTTGCTTATAACATCTCGCTGCATTCTTTCCTCCCGGATACGAAATGCGGCACTGAGTCATGTGTGGTTTTGTTTGCATATGTGCCGTTCCCCTGGAAGGCAAAATGTTTCTCTTTATTTCAAGGCTGAATGACATGACTGTGTCCATTCGCCATTCTCACCTTTGTGACCGATGCCCGTTGCGGCCTGCTCTCTGGACCTGGTGAGAATCTGCGCCCGCAAATCCTCCGAATACATCGGCCGGGCCACCGAGATCTTTATCCACAGCACCTCGGGGTGCTCGCCACATTACATCGTTGTTCTGTGATTCGAACCGAGCCTCTCCATTCTGTCTTCAAGAACAAGTCCCTATATTGTAGCTAGTAAGGTAAAAACGTAGCAAGTGGCCTTTTATGTTTTTATGTGCACCTGGGCCTTTACCTCTATGGTGCTTTCCAGAAATAGAGTAGACCTCCCCCAATCCCTTTGAAGAAAATAAAATCCTGCTCTGAAAGTGAGTGTCTCATAGGGTCCTTAATACTCTGGGCTCTTGGGGAAATATTTCAGGAGTCCAGTCCCAACCTCACTTAATAGCTGGGTGAACTCGGGCGATTGCTTAAACTTTGTGAGCCTTGATTTCTTCACCTGTAAAATGGGAATGCTAACATTAGCTATTTTACAAGATTGTTGTGAGGATTAACACGTGTAAAACACATAGAATATGGGGTCGAATATGCACAAAGTGCTCAGTACATATTAATGTGCGTGGGTGCCTTTCAGGTAATATTATTACAGCGACGCACAAAATGTGACCTAGTCCGGATAGATAGATGGATAGGTAGATGGATGGATAGACGGCCTGGCTTTGTATTTGTTGGACATTTGATGCACTGAGAGCAATTGGGTTTTCGTAATGTAGCCTGGGCCTGTTATTGATCCAGAGCTCAAAAGGTCGAGCAAGGATAGCTATTTTGGCCCAGCCTCAGAGCAGCTGTATTAGATACACCATGCCCTTTGAAAGTTAAGTCCATCGGGATTTTTATACTGTGAATCATGAGAATGATACTTATTTTAGTTTGAGCCTGGTTGAAAGGGATTACGTGTATACTGTCATAAGTGGTTTATTTCTTCCAGTTTCCACTTGTTCGTGGCACAGGAATCTTCCTTGGACTTCTGTAGTGTAAAGGTCTGGCTCTGAAAGGGTTCCTGTGCATGCCACAGTCAAATGAGAAGAAAAGTAACTTAGGCGGACTATTTCTTTGAGAAGGGTAAAATGTTTGGTTATACAAAACCAGACTTTCAGCTAGTATTTGAAAGCATCTCTGAATAACTTCCTGAACAGGTATGATTGCACTTGAATAAAATATTTGTGTGTTTTTTTAAAGTTTATTTATTTTCAATAAGAGAGAGAGTGAGAGAGCAGGGGAGGGGCAGAGACAGAGGGAGAGGGAGAATCCCAAGCAGGCTCTGTGCTGTGAGTATGGAGCTTGATTTCAGGAACCGTGAGATCATGACCTATGCCAAAATCAAGAGTTGGAAGCTTAACCAACTGAGCCACCCAGGCGGCTCTAAAACATTGTTTTGTCTTTTTTAAAATCTTTTCTGGGCGCCTGGGTGGCTCAGTTGGTTAAGCGGACGACTTCAGCTCAGGTCATGATCTCACGGTCTGTGAGTTCGAGCCCCGCATCGGGCTCTGTGCTGATGGCTCAGAGCCTGGAGCCTGCTTCGGACTCTGTGTCTCCCTCTCTCTCTGCCCTTCCCCTGCTCACACTCTGTCTCTATGTCTCTCAAAAATGAATAAAAAAAATGTTAAAAAAAAATTAAAAAAAAATCTTTTCTAATCACTTTTGAATGTATCACTTAAATAGGTTTCAGTTTTAGTAACTGGGAAGAACTAATTGAATTTAATTTAGCAAATACTTATGAAGTGCTGTATATTTACTAGATCCTCTGCTGTTGAAGGGAATATAAAGATGTGGAAAATAGGGGCGCCTGGGTGGCTCAGTCTATTACCATCTGACTTCGGCTCAGGTCATGATCTCACAGCATGTGAGTTGGAGCCCCACGGCGGGCTCTGTGCTGACAGCTCAGAGCCTGGAGCCTACTTTGAATTCTGTGTCTCCCTCTCTCTCTCTGCCCCTTCCCTGCTCACACTGTGTGTCTCTCTGTCTCTCAAAAATAAATAAACATTAAAAAAAAAAAAACTTGACACAAATGCTTAGAACAGCATTATTCATAGTAGCAAAAAAAATTAAAAAATAAAAAAGATGTGGAAAATATGACCACTTCCCACTGAATAGGAAGATGAAAAGAAATACCAAATACTTATAATGCAATGCAGAATATAATTTCTATAAATTTTTGAGAGAGTTCCATTGAGATAGGAATTAAATATTGTGGTTAAAACACTGGAGAAAGAGGTGGCTTCTGACCTAAATCTTTGTGTATAGGGAGGTTTTTAGTCCAAAAGGTGGACTATTGGAATTCTCAGGGAAGAAAAGTTCAAGCAGTGGTTTAGAGGCAGAAAAGCATGTGTTTGGGAACCAGGGAGGTATTCTAGGTTTGGCTTGGCTGGATCTTAGGCTGTGGGGAAACTCCTGGAAGATATTTTGAGTTACAGTAGGACGTACTGTTGAGAGTTCTGAGCCTGAAGGTGCAGTTTGTGCTTAATTAAGCAGCGTATAGGAGCCATGGCGTGGTTTGAACATGAGAGCAACGGTTAGTACTCTGACCCATGAGAATTAATGGGATGTCTGAAGGCTCGGCAAGTTGGGGGTAGACACTTGATGGGGAGGAACTCTGTTTAGATACTGTTTATTTAAATTATAGTCCAAGGGAGTGAGAAATAAGAACTATGATGAACTTTAAAGACTGTTGAAAGTACAATCAGGGGCGCCTGGGTGGCTCAGTCGGTTAAGCACAGACTTCGGCTCAGGTCATGATCTCACAGTTTGTGAGTTCGAGCCCTGCGTCAGGCTCTGTGCTGACAGCTTGGTGCCTGGAGCCTGCTTCAGATTCTGCGTCTCCCTCTCCCTCTGCTCCTCCTCTGCTCATGCTCTGTCTCTCTCAGAAATAAACATAAAAAAAAAAAAAAAGGGGGCGCTTGGGTGGCTCAGTTGGTTGAGCAGCCAACTTCGACTCAGGTCATGATCTCACGGTCTGTGGGTTCGAGCCCCGCGTTGGGCTCTGTGCTGACGGCTCAGAGCCTGAAGCCTGCTTCGGATTCTGTGTCTCCCTCTCTCTCTGCCCTCCTCCTGCTCATACTCTGTCTCTATGTCTCTCAAAAATAAATAAACATTAAAAAAAACTAAAAAAAAAAAAAAGAAAGTACAATCAACGGGCTTTAGTATCCAAGGATGAGTAAGATGATAAATCAGTGACTGGGAGTATGATAGAACTGATGGAGGAAGGGTCAGGAAAAAGAACCAGATGACTCCTAATCAATGGCTAAAAATCTTTATTAGAGAAAAAACACTTATTTGGAATCTGAAATTGCTGTAAAAATGAAGAATTACAGCTAGCGGAATGAGTCCGGACTTTATTGGTGGTGGGTCTCAGACTAGATGGATCATGTCTGAACTGTTAACTTGCGTTAAATTGTTTGTATCCTTAGCCTTGAGCCAGCCATCTGATTTCTGTGAAGCTTAGATTCTTTTTTTTGGAACATCTTTATGGATATAAAGAACCTTGCATCTTGTATTATTCAGAATAATTTTTATATTTATGTATAAATATATTTAATACCCACATATTATGCATTTATGCACTAATTCATACTATGTATAAAACAGTCTTATAAACATTGATTTATGTATATAAAACCCATATAAAATTAATTAAAATACATGGAAACACCCCTAATATGTAAATAGTAGCATTTTTTTTTTGCAGATATTTCTTTTACACTGCTAAATAAATACTATGAGAATTTTTTTAAGTTGATTTATTTATTTTGGGAGAGAGACAGAGAGAGTGAAAGAACGAGCATCTCAAGTAGGCTTTGCACTGTCAATGCTGAGCCTGACGCAGGGCTTGAACTCACAAGCTGTTAGATCATGACCTGAGCTGAAATCAAGAGTTGGACACTCAACCAACAGAGCCACCCAAGTGCCTCAAATTGTATGAGAATCGTATATGATTTTCATGAGAACTGGACTTCCTGGCTCTTTAGAGTCTGTCTTAGGACTCTTTGATGTGCTTTTTCTCACAGTTGTGTTTTTCTAGGATAGTTGACTAATTCCCGCCAAGCCTATTTTGTGGAATCACGAAATGTGCCTCAAGGGACACATAAAAATTAAAGATTTTCATCTTCAGTTTCTCCCATCTGTACCACTTTATTTGGAGAGTACTCTGCATTTCTACGGCAGAGAGTGAAATACCTTGTCCTGGGACTGGGTCATCCCATACCTTGATAATCTAGAAGAGTGTATTTATGACATGATGGTGGTTAGATCAAGTAGTGTCAATGTGAGCAGTTCCGTGGTTATTTTCCAGGTAGAATTTCCCCAGAAAGAGAAGGGGACATACGGGAGCAAGTGATTTATGTTACAAATTTTGAATTTGCGAAGTAAAAACCTCCTTCATAGGGTTCTCAGAAGTCTCCCATATATTTTGAGACGTGAGGCTAAAATGGACCATCCATGTCTTTTAGTGTCGTAACCCCAAAAAGCTTCTCAGCTCTCCGGCTCAGACATAGATAGTTGAATCTGTCCTTGTGATTCCTGATGCTCAGGGTTTGGAGGCAGGTGATTAATTCCACAGCAGCAGAGATCTTGGATAGTGTTCCTTGTCCTAAGAGTTAATGAGGAATTATGAAGTAAGATGTTTTCCCCAATTCCATTTCCTGCCATTGTGTTCATTTTCTGTTGCCCTTATAACAAGTCACCACAAACCTTGTGGCTTAAACAACACAAATGTATTTTCTTACAGTTTTGTACATCACAAGTCCAACAAGGTCTCCAGGGCAAAGCTGTTGGCAAGTCTGTTAGCTTCTGGAGACTCTTAGAGAGAATCCATTTCTTGGTCACTCAACACTGAAAGAGTTTAGCGTTATGTGGTTGTAGAACCGAGGTCGCGTTTCTTTGTTCTGTCACCTGGGGTCTGCCTGATCTCCGAGAGGCCTCTCTTGGGTCTTTGCACATATGCTTCTCTCCTATATCTCAGAACCAGCAACGAGGTGTCAGAGCCTTCTCATGAGGTCGTCTCTCTGAGTTTCTTCCATGTTACATCCTCTCTTACCACAGCCTGGAAAAGTACTCCACTTATAAGGAGTCATGTGATTAGACTGGCTCCAATCCGATAATCCACAGTAGTCTTTCCATCTCAAGATCCATCATCTTAATCACACTGGCAAGATCCCTTTTGCCATGGAGGTTACTGACAGCTTCCAGAAACAAGGATGTGGGCATCTCTGGGGGCCCAGTGCAGTGTGCAAGGAGGAGTGCTATAATGTGGATGGCAAGGGAGAGAGGCTCCAACTCCATTTCTTGTGCTTCATCTAGGATGCAAGGACTGAGTCTTTTCCTTCCTTTCAGTGCTTATCTTCATGATTTAATTCCTCTGGTCCCCAGTCTTTCCCACACCACTGCTGATAAGAAACCCTGGGCGTCTGGGCCAGATCATGAAAAGTGACTTATAGCCCAACAGTTACCTACTTTCGATGCCTGACATTATCACTTGCCAACTGTGGGTAAGTCACTCACACGTTTGCAACTTCTGTTTCCTTATCTAGAAACAGGGACAGTGGTATTATCAGTGGGGATAATAATAACACCAAAATGTAGGAGCGATGAGTGAATCAATGAAGTTAGCATGCTTCCTGAGGTCGGCTGCCCCTCTTCTACCCTAGCTTGATACTCAGTCCTGTGAGACTGACTCCCAGAGAAATGATTTTCTTTCCACGTTATATCTTCCTCTGGATTTAAGCCTATGTTCACCTTTCCTCCTTTGGCTCTCAGTGAGTTTTCGCAACTATCTCAGCTCAGACAGCATGCCTGCTCCGTCGTGTCAAGACCATGTGAGCTCTCAGGCCTGGCCATCTCCAGCTGAGACTTTCCAGCTCACTGGGTGTCTATGTTTTTGACCCTAGTTCCTGTCTATGTCTCGGGAGCTTGACTTTTTGCATTCCTGGTCCTGCAGTCTTCATGCTGATTTACGGTTCTAGAACCTTCCTGTCCCTGCAGTCTTTACCCTGATTTATGTTTCTAGGCCATGCCCTAAATAGTGTGTGATTAGTCTTTGAATATGGAATTTTTCAGCATTTTATTTACTGGAAACCCCAAGATTTCTGCAGATTTGCAGAGTTCCCACCCAGTGCGTTGCTGCGTCTGACTCTTACCTCTACTGAGATCTCTGTATTTCCTGGCTGTGCCTTCATCTCCTCTGAAGTATTGATCTCAGGTGGGTTGAACCCAGAACCCACTCGTTTATCTTACAGAAATGGGAAAAGCAACACAATACAAAACAAAGTCAAAACAACCTACTTTCACAGAGTTTTCGAGTATTTAGTAAGCATCGCTGAATGTTCTGGAGACACTGGAGATGGGCGTGTTGAATCAGAGGAACGTAAACAACTTAAGATTGAATAGTAATCACCCTAGTTGTTAAAACTCCCACTTTTTCAGTGAATCCTCTTTCTGAGAGCTAAGTGTGGACTGTGATGGAATTCTGGTCGAAGAGATGTAAGCAGAGGGATTGTGGGGGATCCCAAAGGAGCCAACGTGCATTTGTTTTGCCCAGCCACCCTTCTTCCTGCTTAGACTGCACCTCGTTCCAGCGGTCCCCTCGCATGGAGAGATGAATATGGCGGCCACCTATGAGAATGGCTCACCCCCAAGACAGGGGGCCAGCCTTTTGGAGACAACCTGGAGCTGCCACGCTAGTCCTGGACTGCCTGCCTCTGGTCTGCTTTTGCACATAAAAATAACAAACTTTTGTTTCAGCCAGCCCCTGTCATTTGGGGGCTTTCTGGCAGCTAAAAAAATATAACCCTCTCAAAAACAACAGTTTCATTCAAAAAGTTCAAATCCCTTAAAACAGGGCAAAGGGAGCATTTGTATGGTGGTTGAGAGCTTGCGCTCGTGACACTGGTAGGGCTGGCTTCCACCCCAGTTTACCTCCTGTGTGGATCCCAGCAGTTTGGATAAATTCTGTAAGACTCAATTTGCTCATCTCTGAAATCGGATATCGTTAACACTCTGGGGAGAGTTATTGCAAAATTTCAGTGAGAAAATGTACATGAAGCATCTAGAAAATAGCTGATGTAATTGTCATGCTAAATGGGAGCTGTTATTATCATTATTAAACCTAGAATCTCTAAGGGGATTATGGCAAGGCAAAAGGGACTATGTCTTTGCTTTAAGTGTGTTTACTAGTGATTGACTGGCCAGTTATGAATGTATATTGCCTGCGCCTGTTTATATCTTCAACATATACTGCTGTTTTTTGCCTAGCTCTTTTTATGGGGTTATTATTTCAATGCGAAGATGTAATTTCAAACCAAAATCTGGTTGCCAGAAATTAAATTACCAGAGAGAATACAAGCATCGTTTATGTATTTAAATAATTTCTAAGTTTTCCATCTATTTATCTGTCTGTGTATTTAAAATTGATTAAAACATAACACATGTCTGCTACAAAATGTCAAACAATACATACATGCATGGATAAAAATCAGTGCAGTGGGGTTGCATTCTATGCAGAGAACAGATTCTACCTCAGCACAAAATCAGACATCCGAAGTTTAAACATTCCCCTGACAGATCTCCAAGGAAGGCTCTGTGTTTGAGTTGATTACACTGTCTCTCAGTCTAGCACAGTAAACACTAGGAAATGAGTGTTTACTCCGTGGCTGTTTCTGTGTTTACTCCATTTTTGGGTTTTGGCTGGATATCAGAAGAGTATTAGCTGGATTGTTCATTTGGGGGCCCTCAGCGGGGTGGGATGCTCATGGGAGGAGACATATACCAAGGACATCAGCCCACGGAAGTACCATCTCTTTCACACTCCTCCTTTACCCCCACCTGGGGCGTCCACTCACTGAACGGAATAACAGAATCTCTAAACTATTTAAATTATTATTTCACCTTCCTTTATTGCTAAGTATTTACCTTCAATGCCGAAACACATATAATTGGTCTCAGGTAATTTAAATATGTGTGTACTGTGACTCCTCCTCTGTAGTCTGTTCTTCAGCATAACCTCTGGCGTTAGTCAATATTAAATTTAGAGCGTGTACTTCCCTATTTTCCCATGGTTATATACACACCCGCGTTATAAATGTGCATCCATACTCACAGGTCTGTTTCTTTCCCTCTCTCTTGCTTTTCTTTCCTGAAGAATATATCGCAGCTCAAATTCTAGCTTAGTAATATATGTGTGGTTGAGAATCGGAGTGCCTGGGGCGCCTGGGTGGCTCAGTGGGTTAAGCGTCTGACTCTTGATTTCAGCTTAGGTCATAATCTCATGGTTCGTGGGGTCAAGCCCCATGCTGCGCTCTGCATAAGCGTGGAGCCTGGTTAGGATTCTCTCTCCCTCTCTCTCTGCCCCTCTGCCCCCACCCCCCATCAAATAATAAAGGAAAGATTTTTAATAGGTGTATGATATCCTATAGTAGGAATATATTGCTTTACTAATAAACGATTTGCCTTTTAGTGAATATTCTGGTTGCTTCTATTATCGTTACTGTTGTTTTCTTTTTTGATGTAGGAGGACCTTAAGCAGTATATTCAAACTCCAACTTAAAATTGTGTGCACACATTTGTACACATACGTGCACACGGCTCTCTAGTTTCCTTACTCTTGCATGCTCATGTGGGCATTTCCACCAGGATGACTGAGCCCGGAGGCACGCGTGAGGGAGTGGTCAGCCAACAGAGCTGTTGATGAAAGTGTCTTCACACATCGCTGATCTTGGCGGAGGGAAACTTCAAATCAGGTGGAACTGGGAGATCCAAAGCCTTTGTCCTTAGGGAAATTTAGATTCCAAGCCTGGCGTGGGATTCAAGGTCAAGAGTCACGTCTGGGGATGAGAAAGACCATACAGCAGGGACTGAGAGGACCAGGGGGATTTACCAGGAAATTTTAGGCCCCTTGCATGGGCACATTCTCAAGCTATTTTCCATTAACTCTTAAATTGATAAAGACAGAGAGCTACAAGGTGGTTGCAAATCTCATTTTCTTTGGAAACGAGTGCTTTGTCTTTTCGAGGATCACATTTCCTGGCAAATAAGAAACCATATTTTGTAACAGAACTCATTCTTCTGTCTACTCTAAATCATCTTACTTAAGGCTGGGTGGAAGAATGATAGCTTTATAAAGGGAAAAGAAAAATAAGACCTTTAGAAGGATGCTCATTGACTTGACCTTGAGTCACCTCAGTGCTGACTTATGCCGGAAGACAAGTTTCTGTGCCAAACCCCCAGCCTCCTAATTGTATATAGTCAACTAGTTCAAGCATCAAATTATTCCAAGTGAATAGTAACCTACTCTGGTTTTCTGTTTTACTATTTTATTTGGATACTTCTTGAGGAAGGCAGGCCAAAAGAAGTTTTTTTGTTTTTAAAGAGGTCAGTGAGTTTCGGTATTGCTTAGAAACTTCTCTTATGGCAGGGCCTTAACGGTAAATTCGTGAGTTAGTCAATAGGGAGAGAGTAAGGAGCCAAAATCAGAAAATCAAAACATGGTAAATGTATTTCCTAATTGGCCATTACTGCTCTTTCAAAGCTATCATTTTCTGCTGTGCAAAATACTTAGACAAAACTAGTTATTTCTCTAAACAAAATGACTTGGCCACTTAAGCCTTTTCCTCTCCAGAATACAAAAGGCAAGTTATGGGCTTTTTTTTTTTTTTTCTTTCTTTCTTAGTCAACATCATTAGTTATATAAGCTCCAAGAGTCATCTTGACATGAAATAATTCATTTGTTTTAAGAAGAAAAATATTTGATTTCTAGCTGCGTCCTGGATAGACTTCAATTGCCTGCTTGGATGGATTTGAGCCTTAAAATTAATGCTGTGTTAGGAATTCAAAAGAGTAATGGGAAAATATCTATTTCTATTTGAGCATGCTTTGCTGGAAAATATTTTCATACATATGAACTCATTCAATTCTCATGTAACTTTTAAGAGGTAGTCAAAATCGTTGGTTTCCTACTATCATGTCAAATCAATAGATGGCTTTTTCTCGAACATACTACAGTTGTTCTGAAACCACATATTTAGGGTAAATATTTTCATGAACTTGGAGTCCCGAAATAACATAATTTTGAAGGACTTCATTTTTGTATTTAAAAATATGTCTTCTATTGATTTTTTTTCTTGGAAGACCAGATTTTCATTCTCATTTCTGCCTTATGCCAGAGGTAGTGTGTGTTAAAGCTCCAATACTGGGCAGACGAACCACTTATTCATTTAGTATCAAAAGAAGTCTGGGTAGCCGAAAGCATTGGGACTAAATATTATACCAACAAAGAGCATTTCTCTCAGGTGTAATTGATATTCTCAATGTGATTGCGTTTAACACCGACTCTTAACAAAATAAAGGTTCTCCAGAATCAGCAACGAGAGAAACTTTTCTATAACCTTTGATTTTCCTGGTCTATAAGAGTGAAAGAAAACGTAGATAGGAGAGTTGAATATATATTTGTTACTTTCGGGGACATTAACTAGTTTTATGTTGACTATTAAGAATAAATCTGTCCGAGATTATCTTTTGCTTTTCTAAAATTATTCATAATATGAAATCCAGAAATTCAAATACACACAATTTTTAATATATGTATAGCCTTTTTGAGAACAAATCAGAATAAGCAGAAATGCACAGTGAGGGAAGACAAGTAAGTGTCTATAGAACAGTGAACAATTTTGACTGGATTATCCTGAGGGCGTACTTTACTCTTGGGAGTGGGTATGTCACTCATCAAACTGCCTAGGATTCTTGAAATTCTGATCCTTCTAGATTTCATCCCTGCTAGCATGCCAGATGTAGAGTTTTAAGAGGTGGGAGTGGCCATGAACTAATCTGTCGTTACTATAGTCTCTAGTGAAGTTAGTTATCTTTCCTTTGGGCGAGCTCAGTGAGCAGGGTTTGGATAGGATGAAAATGTAGAGGCACACTGCTCTGGACAGTGCCTGGGACTTGAAATTAAAAAGCGGAACAAACTGTTCTTTCTCCACTCTCGTTACTTACTGTGCGACCTTGCGTGAGTCACTTGCTTTCTCTTGGCTTCAGTCAGGTTAAATTCAACAAGCATTTATTAAACACCTCCAAAACGGTGACTAGCGGAGGACAGGACATGGGTAGGCAGGAGACTGGAGCCATCAGAAGACAGCAGGTGCTGAATCCAGTGACCGCGGGTTCAGGAAAGGGTTCTGGAAAGATTTTTATGTCCGACAGTTGACCACTACAGAGAGAAGTCCTCTTGCCTTCAGCTTGCCTCTGAAAGCTTTACTTTCTGAGAACTTTAAGAATTCCCACTCTCATAATTTAATATTTAATGAGTACCCAGTGCCATACCTGTATGGTATTCTACTACCGACATTAATATTCTGTAAAGTAGACTTGGCATTTGTTAAATTCCCAACGGTTGGCACACAGCCTATGAAAATGCAATAAAAGAATATTTGGGCACATCCTGAAATTTGCCCACAAAATAGATATCAAAAGCAATATCAAAATCATACTAGTCACATCAAAAACCACAACAGTTTCTGCTGCCCTCTACATGGAAGAGAACTAGTTAACCTGGTGAGGGCGCCTAGCATGAGTTAGAAGAACAGCTGGTGAGTGATATGTGCGGGACTATTTGCAGGAAATAACGATGGTATAGAAAACAATTCCTCTCTAAAAGGGCAACATTTTATGGGATACTCTTTAAAAAGTGTTTATTTATTTATTTTGAGAGGGAGAGAGAATATGTGTGCATTTGGGAAGGACAGAGAGAAAGGGAGAGATAGGGAGGGAGGGAGAGAGAGTCCCAAACAGGCTCCACGCTGTCAACGCAGAGCTGGATGCAGGGCTCAATCTCATGAACCCGTG
This sequence comes from Paguma larvata, assembly GCA_030068075.1. Classification (NCBI taxonomy): domain Eukaryota; kingdom Metazoa; phylum Chordata; class Mammalia; order Carnivora; family Viverridae; genus Paguma; species Paguma larvata. Next base: position 9,994,259 of record CM057839.1, on the reverse strand, counting down.
AGATCATGACCTGAGCCGAAATCAAGAGTCAGACGCTCAACCAACTAAGCCACCCAGTCTCCTCTATATAGAATATTCTTTAAAAAACATCTGCTTGATTATAATAATGTGTCTCCTAGTGTTATTATGAAATTGGAATAATTTAATGATGATACAGTTAATATTTATTTAGGGTTTAGGGTTTGGTATATGCCTCTTGTGTTAAATTCTCACAGTAAACTTACCGGGTGGGTCATCTTGCCATTCTAAAGAGAAAGAGCTGGGCCTGAGAGAGATTAAATGGGATGTTTAAGATCATATTTTATCTGACACCAAAAGCTGTGCAATCAGTCACTCTCGTGTTGACTTACTCCATTTAGCATAGTGCTACCAGGCAACAGATGCCAAGAACCTGTTTACTCCCAAGAATACTTAAATTTCTCTTCTGCAATTTCCAGGACAGGAGTAAATTTTCTCTAATATTCTCTCATAGGACTTTATTGCCGTTTCTACAAGAATTGCTGCAGGGACGCCTGGGCGGCTCAGTTGGTTAAGTGTCTGGCTCTTGACTTTTGCTCAGGTCTGATCTTGTGGTTTGTGAGTTTGAGACCTGCATCGGACTCTGCGCTGACAGCATGGAGCCTGCTTGGGATTCTCTCTCTCCCTTCCTCTCTCTCTGCCCCTCCTCCACTAGTACTCTCTCTCTCTCAAAATAAATAAACATTAAGAAAAGTTGCTGCAGTATAAACTACCCCATAATTCAGTGGCCTCCCGAAAACCACCGAAAATAATCTTTATTTCCCACTCTTGGATGTGTAGTTAGTTCAGCCAGCACTCAGCCGGGCAGGACTGGATCCCAGGGTGCAGGCTGAGGTCCCTGTTGGGGTGTGCTTTTGTCATGGTGGGTCACAGAAGGACTAGAGGGTAAGAGGAAATATTCAGTGCTCCTTAAGGCTTTAAGTCACCTGCCCATTGTATCCACATACTGTTGGGCCAAAGGAGTCACATGGTCCAGCCCCCTATCTGTGCTCTGCCTTCTCTTCCACACAGCGAGATGACATGGCAGGAGGGAATTGAGCCGTTGATGGCAATTATTCTATCAGCCGCAAGATTTAACATAGGCATTCCAGTATCGTGGCTCTTCAGTGAAATTAGTTGATTGATGTGATTATAAATATCTGATATTTAAATTTAATTTGGAGGTAAATATGTTTCAGCTTTAAATGTAACCATATTAGTTACACAGTAAATTATATTGATTTTTATGAAGGGGTAAGAAAGTTAAAAAGAGAAGAGCAAAAATATACCCAGAAGCTAGTATTTGATGAGGGAATTCATACCGATCGCATAAAAACGAGGTCTCTAAATATAGACTTCATGTCCTGTGAGTCAAAGGGGAAGTGTTTCTTTCCACTGGACTTAAATATACCCAATCTGTCATTTTTCTGACATCTTTCAATGGGTCTTTGCAAAAATGTGTGCTCCAAATGCTATAAAACACAGTGGTTTGATGAAAACCAGAATACTGACATATGTCAGGAGGCAGGTTCAATGGTTGTCTATTTTCATATGCCATTTCATAAGCCATTGATCTACTTTTTGCTAAATTACACCTTTTAATTTTCACACATTTTCTACTTTAAAAGAATATTTTATGTAGGGATAACGTGTTAGGTGACTTGAATAAGCTTTTTTTTTTTTTTTAATCTTCTGAGAACTTCAAAAAGGCAGTGGAATCGACCAACATATATGGTAGTTTTCAGATTTTAAACAGCAGCAGAATTCAATTTATTTAAGACTCAAGAACCCAAAGAGTTTTAAATCGTGCGAGCTGCCCCACCACCATTGATTGGTCAGGTAGCCGTCGTAAACCGACAACACTGTTAGGCAGTTCATTAACTTAACGGAGAATGTATTTCCTCTTTCTAGTGAGGAGCCGTAGGTCCTTTAGGGACAAATTTTTCATAGACCTTGATTTTGAAATTCAAATTACTTATAATTTTACTGGAAGTCCCTATGACTACAAATGTTTTTAACAAAAATATGTGTGTAATTATTAGAAACTGTGCTGTATAGTCACTATCTTTAAGAGATGAAACTCTGAAAATGGACTGATTTCTCATATATAACGATCCAAGAATTTATATATAGATAGATATAAAACGGAAGATGTGCATATTGTATGTGTATAATTACCAGATATTTTCTAAGCAAGACTGTGAATTAGACTCTACATTGGTAGCTGTAGAAGCTATAAAGATTAAAAGATATGAGTCTTGGGGTGGCCTGAATGGCTCAGTTGGTCTGACTCCTGACTTTGGCTCCAGTCATGATCTCAGGGTCATGAGATGGAGCCCTGCATCAGGCTCTATTCTGAGTGTGGAGCCTGCTTAAGATTCTCTTTCCTTCGCCCCTCTCCCCCACTCACGTGTTCTCTCTCTCTCTCTCTCAAAATTAAGTAAATAAAAAGAACATAGGATTCTTTTTTCTTAGGAAACGTGGTGTTAGTTTTGGCATAGTACGGTGCAGTATTAAAGAGTAGCAAAGTGCCTTGTGTAGGAGGAGTTAGAGCTATTTTGAAAATAAGTAAGAGATTCACTAGTGGGTATGCGAGGACTGACTTTCCAGCCAGAGGGAGGAAATAAGCAAATCTGGAGGTGGGACATCATAGACGCTAGGCTTGCTCGCTGAGGTCGGTGGGTGCTTTCCGAGAAGTTCTCAGGGAGAAGTCGGTAGAGAACTGTGAGCAGCTCATAGGCAGCCTTTCAATACAAGCAAAAACAAAAACAAAATAAACAAACAAAAAAGACTGTGGACAGCCCTTAGCAGGTGATGGGGAGGAGAGATTTGGCTTGTCCAGATAGAAATTTCAGGGACATAGATCTTTGGATAAATGGAAAGAGAAAAGCCTTTAAATGGGCAGAACGAGAAAGCTATTTTAATAGCCAATAGTGAACAAGGAGACTATTCTGAAGTATGGCGGTTGCTGTAGAAAGAACAGGGAGAGGAGGATGCTGGGTACATTGTTACATGTTGGAATTGGCAGGAATCCAGGATGGGGTGGGGGAGGTAGGGGCAAGACTTACTTGCTAAATATAAACTGTTGTGGTCAAACTGGTTTTCAAATATTCCAAGTCCTGGAACCTCCAGGGTCACCTGGGCCTCTTCAGAATTAGAAATTGAAGGGTTTAGTCTCTGCCAGCTAGGGAACTCCTGCCCGGCTTTGGTATTAAATAGTGGTACTCTTCCTCACTGCTAGTTAAATACCTCAAGTATCTGCCACCTGGGAGGGTAGAAGGGGACCATAAGTAGGAAGTTGAGAAGACAGTGTTTTCGAGGGCAAAGGGAGCAAGAACCATTGTTTCTAAAACAGCCATCTGAGGGTGGTGAGTGGCGGCCGAAGGACACATCAGCTCCCAAAGATTGCAGTTCGTCTCATGATGAATGGGTACCAGGACCGAGAAGACTAAAACTTTAGTGACTCCTGCACAAAATATCACATCCAGGTAAGTTTCTAAAAAAATATTTTTAATGTTTATTCATTTTTGAGAGATGGAGACAGCACGCTAGTGGGGGAGGTGCAGAGAGAGAGGGAGACACAGAATCCAAAGCAGGCTCCAGGTTCTGAGCTGTCAGCACAGAGCCCGATGCGGGGCTCCAACTCACGAACCGCGAGATCATGACCCGAGCCCATTGGACGCTCAACCAGCTGAGTCACTCAGCTGCTGCTATGAGTTTCTAGTGACTTAAACACGTATTTTTATTTTGGGGTGTCTGGGGCACTTTGACTCTTTAGATATAGAGAACTGTTTCTCATTAGGATTGCCAAAGATGAAGGAGAAATGAAACTATTAGGTTGTATGTTAAACAAACACTAGTCGCAACTCTTAAGTACAGTGTTTTCACTATATCCAGAGTAAAATCAGATCTGTGTTGGTAAGTACATTCATTATGTAAAAATCGCTTCAGTTTCGGTTCATCAAAATAAAATTCCACGTGAAAGTGTCAGAAACTTTCTGTTATACAGAAAGGAAATCTAAGTTTAGTTTTTTTGTGTACCTCCAATATTTGATTACAAGATGCTATGAAATTTAACTTTGTGGAGTAGATAAAACCCTTAAATATACTGTGAAATGTATATTATTCTGTGTAATAATTGCCTCGTGAGTTTCCTTCATATGCGTAACTCCAACATGGAATAATTCAGGGTTATTTGGGGCCAGGTGTCTTCCATGTACTCATAAGGTGTATCAGGTAGGACCCAACCCAAACATGCTGAAGAAAAAAATTACAGGGGAACCTGGGTGGCTCAGTTGGTTAAGCGTCCGATTCTTGGTTTCGGCCCATGTTGTGATCTCACGGTTTCATGAGTTCAAGCCCTGCATTGGGCTCCTTGCTGACAGTGCGAAGCCTGCTTGGAATTCTCTCTCTTCCTCTCTCTTTCTGCCCCTCCTCTGCTTGCACTCTGTCTCTCTCAAAATAAATACACTTGATTTTTTAAAATTATAATTCATCGGCATCACTTAAATGAAATACTTAGGGCACTGTTTCTCACCCTGTATTCTTGAGCCAGCATCAACTGGGTACTTTTTAGAAATGCAGATTCTGAGTCCCCCTCCCCTAGAGTGTACTGAATCAGAAACTCTGACCCTGAGGTTCAGCTGTCTGCTTTCACAAGCCCTCTGGGCGGTTCCGAATCATACTAAAATTTGAGAAACAGTGGTGTAGGACTAAATCTACCTGTGGGTACAGTTCGACTTAGGGCTCGAAGGATACCACCAGGATCTACCCGTGGGCTTTGCCTCCCCTGGGTTAGCCCCATTTCCAGGCTCACATAGTGGCTTACATACGCTTTAACTCCCCATCATCACAGCACCTTGTCCAGTAGACAAGAGAAATGATTTCACCTCGAACTGAGTCTTTAATACCAGATAGAAATCTGGATAGTAACTGCATGGGTCAATATATATGCTCTATTTTCATTTTATTCAGATCTCTTTAAAAGAGATAGTCAGGTAAGCACTTGACTACAAAGAATCCCAGAAAAAAAAGAGCCAAGACATTAGAGAAAAGCAGGAGATTAGGCAGCTGGGATAATAAAGACTACATGAGAAATGAGAGGAAATGGCAAACAGTATAGATCTGCAACATGGGTTTTAATATATTTTTTAAAAATTTTTTAAAAATAGAGACAGAGTGTGAGCAGGGGAGGGGCAGAAAGAGAGGGAGACACAGAATCTGAAGCAGGCTCCAGGCTCTGAGCCGGCAGCACAGAGCCTGACGTGGAGCTCGAACTCACAGACCCTGAGATCATGACCTGAGCCAAAGTCGGCCGCTTAACCGAGTGAGCCACCCAGGCACCCCAGGTTTTAATATTTTAAAAGTCTAGACCCCTTGCAGCTTTAAAACTTCATAAGCCATTTGAATATCATGTTTAATATCATAATCATAATCATTCATGGTAATTGCTGTTCTCTACCGTGTATTACTATTCATTTATTAAATCAGTGCATTTTAACACTCTAAGGGACACACGCACACAGCCAGTATTCACATTTTGTTTTGGTGAATTTTACACAAAAAATGGCCATCGGATTCCAAGTGTCAGCCTTTTAATGTTTTTTTTTTAATGCTTTCTAAATTGCATCAACCAAATGGGAAAGAGTGTATATAAAAAATAAGGAATGGACTACCTAAATACATCCTTCAGGTCAATATCGTGTAAGAAAATACTCTTTATAATATCTCTTCATAATATTTCTTGCTTCAGTGTACTCCCAGTGATTTGGATAACCCGTCTTATTTTTTGTGACCATATCGACTATATCTTCAATAGATAAGCATGTGTGGGTTTACCTGAACACATTAAATTTCAAAAGAGAAATGCGTAGTTAGAGGTCCAGGGCAGACGTTGTGATTCTGTCAAATTGCTCAAGCTCATTTCGAGCCACGTGCGGTCAGTTGCTGGGAGATGTTTGAGGCGCACAGGAAGTTATGTGGAGCCTGTTGGTAAAAGCTTGTCCTTGTCCTGTGACCCCAAATAATACCAAACCTGCCTCGTTTCCAACCCTCTTGTTAAAACAGAAGTCCTGTATCAGTGGTTTGCACCAACATCACTGAAAAGAGGAAATTAGAAGGATTTAAAAATACGGTTGCAATTGTTGACACGTTGACAAGGAGAATAAAGATAAAGTTGGCAATTATGTTTACAAAAAATTCCTTTAAAAATATATTTGATGTATCGTTAAATGATTTCAGTTGTGTTTTCCAAGCTTGGGTGGCCCTAAGTATTCGCCGTGGGGTTTTTCTGTCGTCGGTTCCTAAATTCTTCTTCTGGAGAAGTGCATTCCGTAAACGTGTCTGTTTAGACAGTGTTTCAGGTAACGGTCATGCTCAGACGTGGTGGCAAAGCAGTAGCCTAAAGTAAGGAATTTGTATGTTTTTCAAGGAACTGAATGTGGGAAACTTCTAGAAATATATCCAACCTCAGCTTATACATTTTATATCCTTCCAGTTCATTCAGGTCAGAAACAAGGGTTAACCTCCCTCACTCAAATGGTGCCTACAAAGACAGAGGAGCGGTCAGCTTGGTTTGTGTGCAGTTGACGTAGGAGGGGCCGCTGACTGCCATGCAGAAAGCTCGAGGCCAAGGAGGTGGTGACAAGAGACATCTTGGGTTTGGCTGGGATAGGAGAGGGCTTACCGAGGAGGAAATTGGTTGGGGGACCCAGTAAATGGAAATACTGATATTTTCCAAAGGATGTTTGGGTTACACAAGCCATGTCTTTCAGCCCTGGGAGCCGGCCCTTGTGGGGGAGTGTATAATTCCAAATGAGGCCGCGGTCAAACGAGCAATAGCTTTCTGTATTGGAAGGCATGGTCTTTTCAGAGCAATCTGCTCTTTTTTTTTTTTTTTTTTTTTGTCATTTTAAGGAGAGTACAGGTTTTAGCTTGATATATGTTCAACAAACTCTATATCTTGATTTAAAAGACTGGATGGCATTTCAGAGTTTATCCCTTTACTTTTAAGTGGGTTAAGGACATACACCTGCTTAGTTTTGCCATGTCTGTTGTAAACCTGGGATGCGTTCAGGAATGGACACTGGAGGAGACTCCAGGTTATGAGCTTTGTAACAGGAAGGCTTAAGCCGACTCTTTACCCTGTAAGAGCTGTGTCAGGATGTAAAAGCTTCTAAACCTGCCCCCGGCTTTCCTTGTCTTTAGAAAAGTAGGGCATTTTTTTTAATGTTTATTTATTTTTGAAAGAGAGGGAGAGAGAAAGAGATAGAGTGTGAGTGGAGGAGGGGCAGGGAGAGAGGGAGACACAGAATCTGAACCAGGCTCCAGGCTCTGAGCTGTCAGCACAGAACCCGACGAGGAGCTCCAACCCACGAACCGTGAGATCATGACCTGAGCCGAAGTCAGACACTTAACTGACTGAGCCACCCAGGTATCCTGAGTAGGACATTTTTTTTTTACTAAAAACTTTTAAAATTTATTTATTTATTCCAAGAGAGACAGAGACAGCATGAGTGGGGGGGGGCAGAGAGAGGGAGAAAGAGAGAATTCCAAGCAGGCTCAGCCCAGAGACCAATGTGGGGCTCGAACCCATGAACCATGAGATCATGATCTGAGCCAGAACCAAGAGTCAGCCCTTAAACTGACTGAGCCACCCAGGAACCATAGGGCATTTTTAAAAAAATGTTTGTGTATGTGTGTGTGTGTGTGTGTTTGAGAGAGGAGTGTGAGAAGGGGGAGTGCAGAGAGAGAGAGAGCGGGACAGAAGATTGGAAGCAGGCTCCTAGCTGACACCAGCGAGTCCGGGCTGGAACTCATGAGCTCTGAGATCATGACCTGAGCTGAAGTCGGACGCTCAAACAACTGAGCCACCCAGAGACCTCGAGAATAGGACATTTTAATTGAAAGTGCTATTTGCTGAGCGTACACTGTGTGCCCGGACATTACGCTGGGCATCCTATATACTGTTCATAGAATTCCCACTGCAGCCTTTTGCGATAAGCATTCTTGTGTCCTGACAACAGCAACAACAATATTTCTTCCTTACAGGATTTTTGGCAATAATTAATGTCCCTAAGCAAACAAACAAAAATCAGGTTCCAAAATAGGGATCAACTTCTACTTCTTTTTGACATAAACTGTATGCAGCTTTGAAATGACAGAGTTTTCCCCGCCCCGACTTCCACCCTTTACTTTCTTATGGAGCTGTCCCTCATCTGTTAACGCGCCACATATGAGAGGGGATCAGTATATTTCAGTTTCCTTTCGATGCTTTGGCGTGTGACCTGGAAAGGCCAGATGGTGTCGGGGAATGTTTATGGGCTTCAGGGCGAGAAGAATCCTGGGTACACAGAGTCTTCTCCCCCTTGGATCGGCCGTGCAACCCCGAGGGGCTTCTCTTACCTCTTCGAAGCCTATTTCTCTTGGGAAGAATGGAAACCATCTCGCAGTGTCTTTAGGAAGATTCGGTGAGATAATGTGAGCTGACTAATCGCAGGGATTAACACATACCGGATAATATACTGAATGACAACGCGCAGAATAGTTGTTTGTGTAAATGCAAGTCTTGCACCTGTAGCAGAAAGATTAGTTTTCTGAAAAGTGTGAATGTAAATAATGTTAGAGGAGTATGCTTTGAGTAATATTTGGTAAGATCCATTGTTTTACATGTCTCTTTATTTTTGAGAGAGAAAGAGAGAGCGAGAGATCGTGAGTGAGGGAGGGGCAGAGAGAGAGGGAGACAGAGAATCCCAATTCTGCCTTGTCAGCGCAGAGTTCAGTGCGGGGCTCCATCTCACGACCTGGAGATCATGACCTGGGCCGAATCGAGGGTCAGACCCTCAACCGACCGAGCCACCAGGCGCCCCTGGTAAGATCCATTTTGAACAAAGGGAGGTGGTGAACTTTTGTTTTATTTTTTTCTCACTAAAGGAGGAAAGCCTGACTGTGCTGCTGGGGCTGAGGTCAGTGGCACGAAGGAACACGGAAATACCGATGCTCAGTGATAATGCAACATCCGGTTTGTCTGACTGGTGAAAAAAGAGAAACCGGTGGGAGGCGCACTCGAGAGCTTGGTGTGTGGATTGCCAGCTTTTAGAACAAGTGAAAAACAAATGTTTTCATTTTAGATTTTGTCGTAAGCACTTATGTAAGATGATAGCAGCATTTAATGAGGTAACTGTATCTCATTCAATTTAGTTAGCTTTCTGTTATGGATGGAAAGTTTGAAATTCCTGTTGAAACCCTAACCTGCAGTATGATGGTATCAGGAGGTGAGGCCTTTGGAAGGTGATTAGGTGACGAGGGTACATCCCCCATGATGGCATTGGTGTTCTCGTAAGAAGGGGGGGTGGCATCCGGGTGGCTTAGTCGGTTGAGCGTCCGACTTCGGCTCAGGTCATGGTCTTACAGTCTGTGAGTTCGAGCCCCATGTCAGGCTTTGTGCTGACAGCTCCGAGCCTGAAGCCTGATTCCGTGTCTCCCTCTCTCTCTGCCCCTCCACCACTTATGCTCTGTCTCTGTCCATGTCTCTCTCCCTCTCTCTCTCAAAAACGTTAAAAAAAAAAAAAAAGAAAAGAAAGGGGGAAGAGACACCGGAGCTCTCTTTCTCCACCAGATGAGGATATCGTGAGAAGGCAGCTCTTTCCAAGCCAGGAAGGGTCCCGTCCTTAAAAGCCAAAGCTGCCAGCTCCTTGGTCTTGGACTGCCCAACCTCTGAACTGTGAGGAAGAAATGTCTGTTGTTTCAGCCACCCAAGCTGTCATATTTTGTTACAGCAGCCCACGCTGACTAAGACACACTTAAGAAGCTGCTGTTATGCACAGAGTCCTCTTAAGCAAAAAAGAACAGTCCAACCCTAAAGCCAGTGAAGCCAAGATTGGTTAAAATAATACTGTAAACCGAGGTGTGAGGAATTTGCTGTTCGTGTACGGTGCAGGAAACCATTGATTCTGCCTGGGATTATCATGCAGGAGTATCATCTGGGCGGGTCTGGAAGAATGAGAGGGATTTATATCTCTGGGGTGTGATGGCTTCGGAGGGGTAGACACTCGTAAATGAGTGCAGAGAAGAGACTACCCTACAAATAAACGTATTGACAAAATACGACAAACCTAAAACCATAGGGCAAGTCCAATGCAGTAGCTCTGGCTCTGTACAATCTTCTTGCTTCAGATTTTAATCTGACAGATTTTCAGAGAAAGGGAGCCGCGTTTCTTGGCCATTAGAAAAATCATCATTGGATAACACGTTTTTCCATTGATAAGCTGGGAATCCCCTAGTGTTCCCGGCATCAGCACTGCCGAAAAGCCAAAGGCATTTATTGACATTTAGTAGAGACCTTTCGGTTTCTCTTCATACTGGCTCCATTGTTCATACGTGGTATACTAGCGTATCGCACGCCAGGATTTTTCTCGGTTTGGGCTGAAAAGTCTGTAGGAATGATTTTTTTCTAAAGTTCTAATGCCTTTTTTTGCTCATTTGTATGCGCTTATATAGCTTCCACTTCCAACTATGCAAATCACTGTGAGTTAAACGTGTTTGAATTTTGCCATTAATAAATCTCTGTTTGGTTCCCTGTCTTTAATTAAAGAATGTAAATAAAATGCACTGGGCTCCTTCGCAGCCACTTCCTCCTCTTCCAGGAGAGCAGGATGGGGGAGGTCTTTGGGGCCAGACTCAGCATGTCTCTTGTCTCCTTAGACCATTTCACCTTCCCCGTCCAGCAGCTACTTACCTTATAAAGCTGAGAGCATCCACTTGACTCCCTCTTTTTGTTTTGTGTTTGCTTTCCCATCATGAGGGGGTTTCTATAAGCAGATTATAAAAACCGTGGTTTTGTTCAGATTGTTGCATTTGAAGGGATCTTAACCTTAGACAAACTGGTAGGGGGCCCGTGTCTGGACATTCATTCTAACTCCCACCCCCCCCACCCCCCCATCGTATGTTGTCATTTTCTGAGGCCACACATGCTTTTGATGAATTTAAATATTTCACTTGGCTTTACACTGATTTATAAGATGAGAAATTCTGAGTCACCTGAATGAACGGTTTTCTTATAGAAGAATCTGGAATGTATACGGTGCCTTCTTTTTGAAGCTCAGCTGCTTCAAGTACGTGACCGTATTTGTGGTCGTGCTCGGAGGTTACTCTGCTATTTTTGGAGAAAAAGGGAATGGAATAAATGGAGTTGCTTGGAGTGTCTAGAAATCCATTTGACTCAATGGAGCTGACCCACTTTGTTGCAGTTTTGGGGGTCTCCCTGTAATTTACAGTGGATACTAATTTTCTTGTGGGTGTTTCCTTCGGCAGGGTCTGCGAGGCTGAGAGGAGGCTAGCAGGCTTCTGCGGAACAGCATTCTGAGTGGGATGCTCAGGATTCACTCTGTGGTTCTATCTCCTCTACCTCCTCTTCTCTGGTTCCCCCCTTTTCTTAGCCTTTCTTTTCCCAGAATTCCTCAGAGCTTGAAAGGATGAGATTGCCTTTTGCTTCCACTTCCTGTGCTTCTGGGAAATCCATTATAGAAAACACTAGGATTAAATCCCCAGCCTCAGCCTTTGATTGGTTAAAAAGTGACCACGGAGAGAAGGTAGAAAATCCTGTCTTCCGAGCTTGGCTCTCAAGTATGTTGTCTAACCGCGCAGTCCTCTTTTGAATTTCAGAAGCTAAATATTAATTCCCTTTTTTCTCTTCTCTAATAATCCTAAAATTCTTTAATCTCTTTCACCCTCCAGGTTCAAATGTAGATGTCTTAGGCTGCTCTAATGATAAGTGCATTGATGAAGAAAACAGTAATCCCTCTACACAGGCCTTCGCTGGGAGTAAATCCCAAGGTTTCTGGGAGGAAATCCTTTGTTAAGCACATAGTAGGTGCTCTCTAAAGTTTATTGCACAAATAAGTGGGTAAATAAATAGGTGAATGAATGAGTGGTGGGGGGAGGTGGAAATGATGGATTTTGTAGCATGAACAGGTTTCAAACCATCCTTGGAATTTTCAGAATTGGACTCATAGGAGTTGATATTGTGAGCTAAGAAAACATCTAGTAGTTCATAAATAAAGCGCTATTTCAGTTCTCTTCCTTGCCGGGTAAAAATGGAGCTCCCGACATTTGCTATTTTGCCCACTGTCCAATGAGTTGATAAAGGGTGGTGAACCTAATGAAGGCTGGGAAACTTTAAGAAGATACCAAGTTTCAGTTCCTTTTTGGGAAAAACAACAACACAAAAACAAAACAGAAATCTATTTCCCATTAAATCTTTTGACTATGCTTCATGTCATGTACTCTATTATGATTCCTGACGCTGCAGTCAACCGTGTTTTGAGAGTGACTAAAATTTCCACTTTGCTTCGCTTAGTGGTCTGGAGCGGTTCTGACGTGTGGGTGGGGAAGTGACGTCGGCAGCTCGCCTCTGTCCGGGACGAGCCTCAACTGCACAACACTCTTGCTGAGTGATATGTGAGCTGGGCCTTCATCACCTACTCCTCCTGCCAATATATTTTCCACTTCTGTCCTCTTAGTCACTTGAAGATTTATACTGTATGCCGGGTGGCAAAATGTCCTTGCACCTGGGGGATGGAAACCCGTAGAACATCGATCTCATCTTCTTCCTTTGACACAAGTCCATTAGCGTCATCTGTCTTGAGGACAATCCCGGCTCAGAGCCTATCTGATTGTACTTCTTTGGGGACCTTTCAAAATTTCAAGGTTATAGAGGAGTTGGCTTTGTGCGAAGCGTGTTGCCATCTGTTGCTGATTTCTAATCTCAGATCCATTTAAGAGATTTGCCAGGCTCGATTTATATAGACGTTTTAACTAATTACGTTTCTTTCTGTTTAACCCAAGAGCACATGTTTAGGTTTGTCTTTTCAGTATCATTTACATAAATATCTCACCATTCAGCCATTTTGGGGGGACCCAGTGTTTCCGTACCATCTATGGTGAGAAGCTGTAACATACAACCTGTGTGTATTTGGTAGTCATAAAATAATAACGCGTGTGAATAGAGAGCCAAAAAGAAAACAGGGGATTTAGAGATTCCTCTTTTGTTTTGTTTTGTTCTGTTTTGAATGAGAAAATTGAAACTCAGAGAGCTTGTATGGCTTCCCATCAACGTCTCAAAATTAGCTTATGTTGCAGATGAAGCTTGCCTTAATTTCTAAATCAGCTGTGGCACCAAAGTGTTGGTGACCATTCTTGTGTCCCTCAAATTTTATTTTATTCCTTGCTTAATAAGTGATTATTTAAAAAGTTATGAATATTATTTTCTAGTAAAAATTTGAGAGAGGCCAAAATATAGTGCTCTAGTCAGAATGTAGAAGTATGTAATTATAAAACGGTATAACTCTATAACAATATATATATATATATAAAACTCTATTCTCCACATACACACCTGTATACAGATACAGATATACACATGCCTCTGTACAAATATATTTACATATTTGTATTTTGCTTTATGTTATTATATTACATATGGTTCATATACACTGTCCCACATACAAAGTTCTAACCTTAGAGCCAAAAAAGAAAACAACAACAAAAAACCTGTCTCCTGGAAATTTATCCTAAGGAGATAATCCAGAGGAGGGAAAATGCTGTCTACATAAAGATGCTTAACGCATTGATGTCTGTAATAGTGCAAGTCGTAGGCAAATTGTCCAATAATGTAAAATAAATTATAGCACATTAACTTAGTGTGATAATATATAGCTGTATATTAGTTCTATATAATATATAGTCATATAAAATAAGTGTAAAGTTTTATATGTGTTCGCATGAAGTCAAGTTTCAAAAACTCAAACCACTATCGCACGTCTACTCTGCTCTCAAGTATGGGAAAGGTATGTATGCATACGTACACACGTGCAGAGTTCTGCGAAATACTAACTGGGTGGGGTTGGTCACATCATAAATGCTTTCTTGCTCCTTTTAAATTTTTCTGTAATTTAATATTGGTTTATAATGCAGCATGCTTACCAGAGTCTGATACGTACGCTCAGGAAGCGGGAACGTGTTAGCAGAAGATGGATGACAATGACAGAAGGCAAGTGCTGGAGTTCTCCAGCGCTCATGACAACTTTCCTAGATGGTCAGGGAGGGGTTTGAACCCTCATTTGGACCTTCAGGTCCATAAATTGATCAAGGAAGCTTGGAAGGTTCTGACTATTTTAAATTCTCAACTATATATTCCAAATATATTGATTTTTAAATTAAAAAAAAATTTTTTATTTTGTTTTTGAGAGAGATATAGACAGAATGCAAGTGGGGGAGGCATAGAGAGGGAGACACAGAATCCGAAGCAGGCTCCAGGCTGTGAGCTGTCAGCACAGAGCCCGATGTGGGACTCAAACTCATGAACTGTGAGATCATGACCTGAGCTGAAGTCGGACGCTCAACTGACTGAGCCACCCAGGTGCGCCCCAAATATATTACTTTTTTAGGAAGATTGTTGACTTTAAAGGGGCTCCAAAACATGTAAGTAGCAGGAATGATGACTGAGATAAGCCCCCCTGGTGTGCATTCCCCAGAACTGTGTGATATTGAAGTGACGGGCATGGTAGGGACTGAGTTAACTATTGGCATCACTGTGAAATCGCCCGCATTTCTTTCTCGCCCTGTCTCTGTGCTCAAAGAGGTGACTAGCAGAAGGAAGATTTTTTTTCAAGCAAATGATTTTTGGTACTTCTCACATCAAGGAGGTGGAAGAGGCTTAGAAGGGTCTTTACATGGAGCTACCAGAGGAGTGTGGGATTTCATGGTCTCTGTCTGGGACACGATTGGGAAGAAGCTTTCAAATGGGTAGTTAAACTTATATAGTTTCCATAACTGACATAACTTCCCTTCATCTTGAGACAGTGACTCTAGATAGAAAAAATTCATCGAGATAAAGGTTAATATCTCGTATCTTACAGTGTGTATTTTGTAATAGAGGAGGACATTTTCAAAAGCTTTATTTGCCTTATGGTGGTTTTCTTAATGCTCTTTAATTTTCCCACCAGCCTGTTTCCAGAACTTACCTACGCACAAATTCCCTTGACTTAAATCTGTTATTTCCCAGTCCCTATTACTCCAGAGTTGCTGTTTCTCCCAGAACACTTCTACTGGAATGATTTACTAATATCTGAAAATTGACATGTTGGAGTCTGGGTTCAAAACCCATTTCTGTTGTGAAATAGCAGCTAGTGCTCAGTGTGAAATTTCACACTCTCAGCAAATCCCATTTGCTTCAAAGGTAGGGTGGTGGCCAGCAGGGGGTGGAGTCCAAGCTGGGGTTCCTTCTGCCTGAGCACGGCTCTGGGAGCCAGCAAATCATTTAACTTTTCACACTTCACACCCCCTGTCTGTGAAAGGAGTGGCTTGACCTCCGTAATCTCAAAGGCTTCTTCAAGCTTAAAAATCCTGTTTCTGTGATTTTAATATCGAACAATACACATAATTGTGCTTATGTAGCATGATAATTAGCCGTGAATGATAAATGGTGCACCATGAATGGTGATGATTAATTATAACCTATAGAGAGGAAATGTACTTTTAAGTCTTGCCTTTTCTTATTTTATTGGGTTTTCGATGTCGATAATCAGCGTCAATGGGGTTTGATTTTCCCTTGAAATCTTGCATCCTTGACTTCTTTCTCTTCATTGTTTTCTGAGTCTCTGTTAGGCAGTCCTCTCCTACATCCTCCCCCCCCATCCCTCGAAGATACTTTAGTGGTAGCTTCCTGCCGTGTCCTGAACCAAGGTGTCCTTAAAAACCTGGAGAGGGACATGGAGGAGTGAGGAAATAGGATCTGTGCAATGAGAGTGGACACTGGGGGGGTTGGAGCCTTGAGCATTTGGGTCACCATGGCCACAGGGGTCCAGAAAGCCAAGGCAGCCTCTAGCAGCATGGCAGATGGTAACAACCACGGTATGGAAAGACTCTGGAAACTGCCTTCTCCATGGGAGTTCTGATGCAGTGGGAAAAGAGAGGGAAACAGCCTTATAGGATAGAAGAATCTAGGCGTGAGGCCATCTGAAGTAAATTTACCTGACGAGCATCATATTCATTATTATGACTAACCTCGACTGACCAGCACAAAGATGCAAGGCATTAAGGTAAGTATGGTAAAGGATTATTTTATTCCTCACAGTATTCCTTTCAGGTAAAGTCTTTATTTATTTTAATTTTTTAATGTTTATTTAATTGTGTGAGAGAGAGAGACAGAGTGCGAGCAGGTGAAGGTCAGAGAGGGAGGGAGACATGGAATCTGAAGCAGGCTCCAGGCTCTGAGCTGTGAGCACAGAGCCCGATGCGGGGCTCGAACCCACAAACTGTGAGACCATGACCTGAGCCGTAAGTTGGATGCTCAACCAGCTGAGGCACCCAGACGCCCCTTAGGTAAAGTCTTTTTTAACTACTAAATCATAGGTCAAGAATCTAAGGACTAGAGGGTTTAAAAACTAAGTTATGGGCTCATAGGTAGCAGATGACAGAGTCTTCTCTAGGAAATTCGTGTTTTAGGCATAAGGAGAAGACAGTTTCTTTCCCCTTCTGCTTTCCTCATGTTACCTATTCCATCCCCAAAGGGCATAAGTGCCACGTCACTTTTTCCTATTGAGGTGGGCTAGAACCTTAAACCAGGAAGGCACTGAGACTCCAAAAGTTCTATGTAATTGAGAAAACTAGTCCCAGAGTGAAGCTGGAAGTAAAAGAAAAACTTTGATTCTGCTTGGTGCATTTTCATTGAAATTGGCCACATGGAAGTCTTGTGCAAAGGTACTCTGTGTCCCATATGGCCGTGCCTTTGTCTTCCTGAGCTGGGAATGTGCAATGTCCCCGTTTCCCTTGGTGACCGCACAGCTCCTCTTATGGGCGGTCCCTTCAGATGATGACTGAGTGGTCTCTAAAGAAATTCTCTGGAAATCGATTCTTTTTTTTTTTTTTTTTTAATGTTTATTTATTTTTGAGACACAGAGAGCGAGCAGGAGAAGGGCAGAGAGAGAGAGAGGGAGACACAGAATCCAAAGCAGGCTCCAGGCTCTGAGCTGTCAGCACAGAGCCCGACGCGGGGCTCGAACTCACAGGCTGCGAGATCATGACCTGAGCCGAAGCCGGCCGCTCAACCGACTGAGCCACCCAGGCGCCCCTGGAAATCGATTCTGATGTTAAGGAGTCCTCGAGAGAAATAGCGTTCTTCTCTTTTTTCAAAGTAATTCAGCTGAGATGGAGTTTCCTTTCATGCAGCTGCAAAATTCCGTGCCATTGGGTCCAGAGATGAGTGTTCCTGATGTAGGGTTTAATATGTGGACGGTTTCAGTAGAGATGGGGCAATTTTGACGCCAACCTCAGATTGGAATGTTTTTCTAACAGTAGCATCTGGTTCCGTTGTAGGATTTCTGGTCTGTAAGGTTTTCTGGTCAGTGTTATGATTTGGTACTCCTCATATTCACATCCTAATTTAATTTATCGGACCCATCACTTAAAATTTTTGTTGTACTTCTTTTCATTTAGTACCAAGAGAAAAATATTCTCTACCTGAGACCTCGTATGACTTCTGTTGGGAACAAGTCTCCACTTTCAACTTAAATTTCCTTTGGAATTCCACTGGCTGGCCTTGGTCTCCACAGTTGCTGATGAGAATTCTCTTGTATAAAGGGGGTCATTATATTTGCTTTGCAGATATAAGCTTGCTTTTTTTAACTTCTCAAATAGGTTGCATAGCCAAGACTTAAAATATGCTATAAGGTGTGTCTTAGGGTGGAAATATAGGGTATATCTTTATCTAAAGATACACATTACAATTATTTTGCATATCATGTAAGACTTCTGAAATGCTTTTCTACATTGTTTTGCTTCCCCAGGACATTTGGGAAGTGGTACTGTTTGTGTTGGTTTATATCAGGAGATCCACAGTGAAGTATTTGGTGAGATTCATTTAGGATTCAAATAATTTGGCTCATTAAGAATTTAGGATTTTACAAAAATAAAAGAATTAATTAAGAAGAGGTGAAACATCAGCCTGTTTAGAAATATACAGGTGATCTAAATAATATATTCATATGTGTACATGTATGCATGGCTATGGTGTGTGAGTCAGCCTTCTAATCTGCCAGTCTCTTTCCTTGAGCCCCAGATGGGGGTTCGCCTCGGTTCCCGAACGTCCATTGCTGGCTATGGCACCTTTGATTCCTACTGTTTTCTTAACCCTCTCCCATCTCTTTACACCTACACAGAGGCACCTGGCACAGAATTTATTGTATCGACAACATAGATGGTGCAATGACTGCTTTACAATGGAAGGCTGTCCAGTGTTTTTTGTTTTTTGTGTTTTTTTTTTTTTTTTTTTGTTTTTTATCTGGGGGGAAAGAAACAAGACTGTTTTCTAGCACTGAAATATTCTTTTCCTTATGTTCTTTATGTTCATATTTTCCCTTTTGCTTTCATTATAAAATGCCTTGCCCAAATTTTGGAATTAAATCAGAGAGAACAAGGGAAGTCATCTAGGGTTGCCGCTCCTGGCTTAGACGGTAAATTTCTCATGTTGTCCTGATCCCCTTAATGTGAGTCACACATAAACAGACTTTGGTAGTTGATTTTTCTGCTTGTAATCAGATGTCCCCAAGGGACCATTAATGGATGACCCTAAAAGAAAAAAAAAATTATGTGTGCTTGGAATTTTTCATAATAGTGATTGGGGAAGAGACAAGAAGTGGCTCAGGGTTTGGGTGCCTGTATTTTAATTTGCTTCTCAGATGGAACCTTGTGCCTGAGATACATTCCCACCTTCTGCTGTTTCAGCTTCCTGCCGTTGGCTCTGAGACCTCCTTCCCCTCACTTTGGCTGTCCTGATGACCTCCTTGTCACCACTCTCTTCTGATGTCGTCTCTGGGCTATAGCAGCACCCAATTTCACTCAGCAAAAGTGACCCACTAGGCACTCAAATTCTCTGTGGTCTCTTAGGATATAACCAGTAGGATAAAGACAGTAGCAAATTCAAAATAGCCTTTATTTGATTGGTCATGGTTAGGATAATTTTTCACGATTGCCTGCAGGCTTGCACTAACTAGCATAAAGTTCAATAAAATGTATCATGAAGTATCTCTTTATAAAGTGTTTCCTTGAATAGTTATGAACAGAGCCCTTTGGATTCCTATTTATAAGAGTGTGTTTAATGTAGCGAATTTCCTGCTGACCAATATTGGAAATGAAAGTTTCACTTATAAGGATGCAATTAAATAAAACACTGCCAAGTTAAAAATGTCACATTGCTCTTTGTCAATCAGGTTCATTATGCTATATTATTATATTTGTATGAATCCTTTCTTCTAGGGAGCTTAATGTTCCCTGAATATTAACTGCCATGAAATTCTTGTGAGGTTATTATTCTTCCAAATTACATAAAATTTACAAATCATTTCCTAATTAATCCTTTTCCATCTCTCACGAGTAGAGAGAACTCAAGCAGATTTACCCATTGGAAAAGGAGGGCCCCTTCCCAATGTTGCGTTGGACAGAACATCCCCCACTTACCTTTCATTTCAGTCAGTCGTGGATGACGAAGAGGCATCCTGGTGGGGAATGGCATTTTACAGCCTTTGCTTTTTCCAAACAAATAATAATCAGAATTACTTGGGCACATGCATAGGTTCTCTGGGAACCCCTTGTCCAATAGATGGATTTGAATCGACTCCAATATCTAGTCTGGAAATGCCTTGGACTTTTTTTTAAGACAAAAGCAAATAAAGCTTGGAATCCTACCCCAGTTCATTACCCAGTTGAAATCCCTCACAATTTAACTTAATTGCTCTTCCTGCTTCCTTTTGACAGTAAGTTATTTTTAAACAGCAAAGTGGTATATATTTCAGCAGTTATACCATGATTATTACCAGGTGCCTCTGGTTCTGTTTCATGGAAGAGATGGAATTTGGTTGACTTAAGTTCACCTCTTGGCTCCTGCCATTTGTTTGATGTCTTCAGTCTGTCCTGCCTCACTTATTTATTTTTTTTAAAGTTTATTTATTTTTGAGAGACATAGAGGCAGAGCGTGAGCAGGGGAAGGGCAGAGAGAGAGGGAGATACAGAATCTGAAGCAGGCTCCAGGCTCTGAGGTGTCAGCACAGAGCCTGATGTGGGGCTTGAACTCACAGACTGTGAGATCATGACCTGAGCTGAAGTCGGGCACTTAACTGACTAAGCCACCCAGGCGCCCCTGTCCTGCCTCACTTATAAGGTAGGTCCTGGAATCTGTTCCAGGCAGCATTCAAGTAGCCTGGATCCGATTACTCTTCTGGAGGGAAAATGGGTGAAATAGGGAGATGGTAGGAAGTCCTTCCAGAATGTCTGGCCTTTTTGTGGCAGCCCGACCTTCTGGAAAGTTCTTCATGCATTTCTCTACTGAGCACTCACAACAGGGGCTGACCATGGTGTAGTGAGTTGTCAGGCTGTCCCTGCTGTCTACTGTTAGTGCTGCCAACCGTACTTGGCCAGCTCTCCTTCTAGATCTCAGGGTCCTGATGGATGTCACTCTGTGGCACGCAGCGCCCTACCATTCTTCCGGTGATTTAGTTTCTAGGCAGAACCAAGAAAGAGCTTTCCCATTGGGAGTCCAGCTGTCGGACACTGACAACCTCACTTGAAATACATTGATCTTAGGAGACCAAAATGAAATCTTGTGCAAAGACAAATGACAGATATTACACAGCAAGAAACCACAGTGTTCCAGAGAATCGTAATATCCCACAATGGCCCCTGAGGTCGCTCCCACTTACAGTTTCTGGTTGAAAGATCTGTAAATGCTATATGTCCTTCAGCTCTACCTTCCAGTGGGGTCAGTTCCATTCATAAAATATGTTGTACTGTTCACTGTTGGGCTTCCATGAGGTCAAGATTTCTCCAAGGTCTGTCCCATGGACAAGCTTTGGGGCCAGTGCTGAGCAGACCGTAGCTCAGGGGGACATATATTGCCTAATCAGCTTCCCGAAGAGGCTCATGATCTAAGTTTTAGAAATCCTTTATCATAAAGATGAAGAAACTGAGGACGTAGGATCATACAGAAACCAGTTGCATTCTACTTACTCTGCATATACCCCTTTTCTCAAGGGCTCCAGTGGACTGGCCCCCAATGGGACACCTTAATTTAAGGATTTATTGGATTTCATAAGTACATACTTCAAAAAAATTGCCGCTCTTTGACAGATGGCCTTATGTAAGCTAAATACCTAAAGCTTTTAACAGTCTTTAATTTTTATGTAAATTAGTATTTTTATTCTCCAATTTAAAACACTGTGTTGTTGCGTGAAACAAAGATTAAGAAAATCACACAAAGCCCTGTATGACATAATGTGTTATTAGATGGTTCAACTCTTAGAGCATCCGGGTGGCTCAGGTGGTTATGTGCCTGACTCTTGGTTTCAGCTCAGGTCATGATCTCACGGTTTGTGAGTTCAAGCCCTGTGTCAGGCTCTTTGCTGACGGTGTGGAGCCTGCTTGGGACTCTTTCTCTCCCTCTCTCTCGCTGGCCCTCCCCCATTCACTCTCTCTCTCAAAATAAATAAACTTAAAAAAATTAAAAAAAATGGTATAAAATGAAAAAGAAGTTTCAACTCTTAGGCTAAGAAGTTGAAATCTGAAGCCACACCAGAAGCTGTGTCCCCCATCCCAAATTGGACCTCACTCTCTTGTTCAAAAGTAATCAGTGTCTTGGTTGCCCATTCCTTCATTCATTTGTTCATGATCTGACAGGCACCTATAGGGCACCTGGCGTTCATCAGCCTTTTCTCCTCCATTTGAAACATCTGGAATGGCATTTTAGGTTTCCAAGACATAGTTTTAAATACATTTGATTCTCCTGACCTAGAAACTCCTTCTTAAGAACTGCTATTTATTATTCTGGCCTAGATAGGCTAGTTCATATATTTACTAATTAAATATATTTTTATTGGTAACTTTTAATACCCAATGCCTTGTGTTGGCAATTATGAGAGAAGCAAATATGAATAAATCAAAATATTTTTTTCTACAGTACTTATGCCATGAGGCCAGAAGACATAATAATGCAAAGAGAATGTTACCAGTAAAAATGTCAGAGGCTCTTTTTCCCTCAAATTCTCATATGCTTGGTGATAGCATATGAGACAGAAGGAAAAAGAAAAATGATTTGGGATGTTTCTTTTCTCCACCAGCCATTCCCTGGGAGAGAAGAAGAATGAGGTGAAATGAATTGGATTGTTCCTCAGTCTTTTTCCATCGTACCTCTCCATCTACAGATTATATTCTTTAACAATTTCCTTCCTCTGATTTAAATGCAGTGCTCCTGGGAACTTGTTTTATGTGCACCCAATAAAACAGCATTAATCCGATAGTGGTTTGTTCACACTGGCACAAAATTGGAAGCAAGTGCTGTTTTCAGTGTGCCAGATGTCGTGTTTGGTCAGAGAAATATGGGATAATCAATTCGAAAGTCTCCAGGGTTTGACGATTCTGTACAATTTAGGGAGGTAAAAATCAGGATGCAGGCGGAAGGATCCAGAACACCTGAAGAAATAAAGTAGTGCTCTTAATGGAACGATGAGCACTTTCCCCCCCCCAAATATGTGAAGCCACTATTTTTATGTAGTGAGGTTTGGGGGGAAGGCTTCCATGTGCTTGGCCACTTCAGACACTGGACTATAATAGCGGTTCACCAGGTGCCTGCTTCCTAGAAGGGGCTCTTGGACCTGTGAGAAAATGGTGACAGGAATTTGAGCTGAGAGGCTATCCTCAGGGGATGGGAGGTAATATTCTGAAATAATGAAGGAAAATATACCATGTTCCTACCATGGGGTCCGGGACCAAGAAAAACCTCAAAGTGAGTTGGGAACTTACCCTTTCCCTGAATGGAGGCAACACATCTATTCGTGATGAGCAGAGAGCATGCCTTTGAATGTGACGCAGTTGGGCAGCTCTGAAATGACTTCTAACATGGCCCCAGGGGGATGCACCTCAAATATCAAAAAATGAGGAACCGCTAGAAACAGAGAACTAGTATCTTTTGGGGTGCTTAGTTCCTGGTGGGGAAAAGTCTTCCCTTAGCTTCTACAGCTAAAACCATGGGGAGGTGACATACGGCATGCTGAGACTTTTGCTTTACAGGTGACAGAATAGAGTCTTTGGGTGTCAGAATAACCAGTAACTAAACAGCAGCACATGGTGGTGGATGGTCACTGGGAAGAGGAAGAGTATTCAAGTCTGACTGTCTGTAAATGTTGAACTTACTGCTCTAACCTTGATGGTCATCTTAGCTTCGCGTGACCTGGTAAAGCAAGGGTTATGTGAAAAAACTTAGATTGTAGCTAAAATATGGGCGTGCCTTCAATCTGTGAAAGATACAGCCAGTAAAAAATATTTGATTGTAAAAGAAAACGTTTTTTGCTGAATGTTGGAATAATTATTAAAAATATTTTGTTTTCTGGGGCACCTGGGTGGCTCAGTCGGTTAAGCCTCTGACTTCAGCTCAGGTCACGTTCTCACGTTTCATGAGTTCGAGCCCCACATCGGGCTCTGTGCAGACAAGCTCAGAGCCTGGAGCCTGCTTGGGATTCTGTGTCTCCCTCTCTCTCTCTGCCCCTTCCCTGCTCGTGCTCTGCCTCTCTTTCTCTCTCAAAAAGAAATAAACATTAAAAAAATATTTTGCTTTATAAATATATATTCCCAAGAGAGCTGTCAAAAGCACTATGGTTAGGATAGATCCATTAAAAAAATGAAAAGATCTATTTTTGTTCTAAAACTGCTCATCCCTTCAATACTTGATGTGAGCTGCTGGAGACACAAAGCAGATGGAAAGGAATCATGGCTTCTCATAGAGTAAGTCAAATCCCAGTGAGGGATTTGAACGTGACAGTCTGACTCCCAAGCCCAGTCTCTTAACTACTATTTTTATATTAAGTCTCAGGGTTTTTTGAAGATTAAAATAAGGTAATAAGAGTGCATTCTAACATCATATACAAGTAAAATACCGTGAACTAATAAAGCGATTGTTTTGTGCATGTCCTTAAAAAGTATATTAAAATATTCACCCGGAACATCAAATTGCTAATCACTAGTGTTTACAATCAACGTTTTCACAAATTTGTTTTAGAAATGCAAATCTCAGCACGTCCCGCATCTGCATTTTATGTGACAGGCGAGTATTAACACAATACTGAAATCAAAAATGGTGCTCGATCATTCCACCTGAGCCTGAAGCCTTTTCTACCTATTTTGCAGGAAGAGAATTTGAAGACACCCAAGTGGTATTTGGCAAATAAGAGCTGGCTGGCTGACTCATTGCTTTAACTTGTTTGGTACGTGCTGCTCCTATCTTGTCTGTGTTTAAGGGGAAAACATACCCGGCTCTAATGTGCACTCACTATACTTGCAGAAAATGACATATTCACATAATGTCAAAGAAAAAAAAACAGCATCACACAGCATTTTTGTACAATTAGGGATAATTCTATGTAAGTGGAAGTAGGTGAGGGCAAAATAGAATGTTCAGCAGGTCATCACTCCATGCAGCGTTTAATACTGAGACTTTCTGGGTGTCCATGCTGTGCTTTACGCTGTTACCAACTCGCCAGCCTGCCTGCTTATTTATTATAAACATTTAGAGCTGAGACCTTCACAAAAGGCCAAAATTAACAGTGAGTGCATTCACACAAAAGAAATGTATTTGAATGAGGCGTCTCTACTGTTAGATAGATTGTCAGTAGAATTGTCTAAAAGGATATTTGTACTTCTCTCCCAAGTCATTTGGCTTTGACAATCAAGAGCATGAAGATTCCTGCAGTGGGACGATGCACATAAATGGCATTTTTATCGGTTTCATGAATACTTTTTGAGCGCCTACTATGTACTAGACGTATATGTCTTTGAAGAGCTCATTGTCTAGCAGGAGATATAAATAAGTGAACAAATGTTTAGGGTACAATGTGATGAAACATTTGAGAGAAAGGAATACTCTTTGTGCCCTGGGGACCTTATACAGGTTGTATCTAACTCTGCCTGGAGGATTTAGAGGAATAATAGTGACCAAAATGATGAATATTAAAAAATAATATTCTCTAATAATATCGTTACTTTACTCAGTCTCTACTGAGTGCTTTAGTATATGTCAGGCACTGTATTTGGTGCTGGGAACACACTGGTGACAAATATAACAGTGTCACGAATGGAAAGGAGCTGAGGGTTTGGCTTCCTTCAAGTTAGCCTGACAGTTTCAGGGGTGCTGAGAGAAGATAGGAGGTTCCTGGGTCTGAGACAAAGGATTTTTATTATTCCGCATGTCACAGCAGGCAGGCATAAATTCCATGTTGTTATCTGTTCCTCTCCTGGTCTCTACTGATCTGGCTCCCCAGATCTTATGGGGGGTTGCGGTGTGGGTCCAGGTTGATGTCGAGCACACCCAAGTATGAATTCAATATTTTCTGCTTCCTAAGTAAATCCTATGATTTTATACTTTATCTCAAAATTACTCATTACATTGAAATAGTCAAAAATATTCAAGTATATTCAAATACATAGCTCTTTATTAGAGTAGAAATGTTTGGGTCTGCATTTACTTTTTTATTTTCAACAATAATTTTATTTCATCGGCTCTTAGTTGTTTTCATAAATATCTGAATTTTACTTTTTCTTCGGTTAGATTTTAAATGACATGTTATTGAATGGATTGATAAATGTTACTAACTTCAATCAATTTGTTTTCTTTATATTTATATTTTCTTCGGCTTTTATTAAGGCTTTGTGTTCTCTTTTCATTTTTACATTTAGAGCTTAGTTATTTTCGATTCTTTTATTTCATAATTGTTTAATACTGAGGCTCTCATTGTCTGCTGGTTTGTTAGCGTGCTGTGAGGCCACAAGGTTTATATAAAACATCTTGCAGACAGTTAGGTACCCAAATGGGGAAGTTTCAACCTCTGAGTGCTTAGAATGGCATTTCCATCCTGATCCTTTAGACCTGACGAGTAGGCTTTTGTGATCAGGGAAATGACCTGTTTGTTTGCTCAGAAGGGGGATTCTCATTAAAAGGGGTTTAAAAAGGATATAATAAATTGAAAAATGTGTGCTGCATAAAACATATTTATTTTTGTACAAGCCTTCCTCAATTTGTGATGAGGTTATGTCCTGGTAAATCCATCATAAGTTGAAAATGCATTTAATGCCAAACGTCGTAGCTGAGCCCGGCCTACCTCAGAAGGTCCGAAGAACTGTCACAGCTGGCTTTACCATGCTCCCGCTGCTTGCTGACGCTCGACGCCAGGGTACCACTGCTCCGTCCCACCATGGAACACATGGACAAGGGCGCTTTCGGGAGGCAGCGATCCCGTTCCTCAGAAACGATTAAACTGATGGCAGAAGAAACTTGCTGGGACTCGGTCTGCTGGTTTGAAAGTTGTTTCTGTGGAGCAGCGTCCGAGTTCCCATCCCTGGCTGCTGCCAGTCCCAGGATGACAGGACAGCGGGGACATGAGAGAGATCTGTTGCCGAGAGGCTCGGCGACTTCTGAAGAGGTGGGTTTTCCTACCAAGTGAATATTCTTTTGATGATGGGCCTACTGCAACGTGCTGGATGTGGAACTAACCTCAGGACATCTGAGAATACTTCAGATGTCCCGAAATGGGGGAATGCACTGCTGAGCTAAACAAGACATTCCCGATGTGTTGAATTCCACTCCTTGGTTTGGTTCAGGACGAAATAACAGGAGGCATGTCTTTCTACTTTTATATAACGTCTGTGACATTGAAGATAGAAAAAAAAAATGTTAGTTGATTTTTAAAGACAAACTAAAACGCGTCGACTGCAATGCCGTATTTTCTTCATTTTGCTTATTTTGGGATAAATTTCTAGAGTCACATGTGCCCGGATAGCAATGGGATTTTCACGGTAGGCATTTTTTTTCACCATGGCAACTGTGAAGGACCCCAGGCAGCAGGGTACCGTGACACTTGGAAGATGTGCCAAATATTCAGAGTGAAGTAGCAGGTGTGTAAGGGCAAACAGGGCACATTGAGATAGGCAGTGCCGATGTGTCCCTGTTCCGTCCCCACCCTCTGCCTCAGGCTTCACAGAACGTCCCCAAACCAGAAAACAAAGACACTCTTTTACTCTGACGAAGTTTGCTTCAGATTCAAGGTCTCCTTCTTCTTCTTCTCTCTTTTTTTTTTTTTTTTTTTTTTGGCTTATGACTTGCTTTTGGTTTCTGATTCCCTTTGACTTGTGTGACCTGTAGGATTCTTGTCTCCTGAGACCTCTCTCGACTCTGAACTGATCACCCCGTGTGACATGAAAAAATGATGGGCTTTCCATTTCTGAGGATTGTGGATTTTAAAGAGAATCATTTGTTTGTTCAGTAGATATCATGGGTTTGAAGGTGTAATTGGGAGAATGTAGCTTTTCTTTATGAGGAAAGGAAGTATGAAGACACTGGAGGAGGTCTGGGAGAGGGAAGGACTGCCTGGTTTGGAGAAGACGAAGTGAAGGAAGCCCAATGGCTAAAGAAGATGTTCGAAGTCTGTGCCTGTCTGTGCCTTGGTTGGCTTTCCACATAGTGGACAGAGGAGACCCTTCTCCTCATGACCTCATGACATCTTTAGGAAGACACTGGTTCCTCATCAATCCAATGTGAAGTTAGAGCTATTTGTTTTCTGCTTTTCCCACCAGAAATTGAACAAGGAAGGACAGTTAGTTCTGGTCTCTGCTTTAACCCCAACACCAAGGACAGCGCTTGGCCCAGAGTGGACACCCAGAAAATACTTCTCGAACAAATAAATGACTTATTTATTTAGACTATAGTGATTCATATGATTAGATTTATTTGTATGATTGTATTGAACAGATAAACTCTTTTTTCCTGATTTATCATCCCACTTCAAATAATATCTGTTTCCAGGACATGCACTTTTCAAGTCTTTGCTTATGATAAAAAATATAAAAATCCTTCAGTATTTTTAAGATACAGAAAAAATGTGAGGCAGGGAAAGCACAATTTACATCTACCTTTGGAAACCATTTGTTCTTTGACATATGTCTTCCTAGTCATCTTTGTGTATGTTTTTATGTAGACGATGTTAACTAGAGCATCATTCCTGCACTTAACTCCAGTGCTTTAAGGAGACATGGATATAGGAAGCTCACAGAAGCACTGGCACAACTAAGCTTTCAGAAAATAACTTCCTCTTGATCCTGTTGTTTTTCCAAATCTGCTTCATAACAGGTTCACGTGTGAGGCATTGCTTACAAGGGAGTCTGGCAAGTATAGTTTTTAACACACCAAACTCTTACCTGCATGTTGGGCCTTGTACTTCTATTTCATTTGTCTAAACCACTCTTCCTACTACTATCCACAAAACCGACCCGTACTAACATATTTTGAGTCTTAGTTCAAAATCACCCCCGCAGAGAGAACTCATCTGCACGGTGAATCACACATGATGCCACCACCCAGTTCTTTTTCTTTGTAGCCTTTCTGACAGTCTAATTCACTTGTGTCTCTCGCTCTCTCCTCCAATAGAATATAAGCTTTGTGAGGGCAGGGACTTTGTTTCATTTACGATTGTATCCACAGTACCTAACACTCTGTCAGGGCTCTAATATATTAAAAAAATTTTTTTTTAGTGTTTATTCATTTTTGAGAGAGAGAGAGATTGGGAGGAGTGGGGGAGGGGCAGAGAGAGAGGGAGACACAGAATCCGAAGCAGGCTCCAGGCTCTGAGCTGTCAGCAGAGACCCTGACGTGGGGCTCAAACCCATGAACTGTGAGATCATGACCTGAGCCAAAGTCAGATGCTTAACCAACTGAGCCACCCAGGCGCCCCAGAGCTTTAACATAGTTTGTACGCATTTGTTATGTAATAGATTCACCCAAAGTTGTACCTTTAGTTTCTTTCCAATTTACTACCATGCGAACTGCAATGATACACGTCTTTGCCTGAAAATCTTTGTCTAACTTTCTGATAATTTCCTTGGATCTGTTAGTAAAAAGGAGAGATGGGATGGTCAAGCCTGGAACGCTGTACATTTGCTGAACTGCCTCATGGGAATACGATTTCAGTTCACTTTCCTGCCGACGATGTGTAAGAGCTTCCATTTTATCAAATCACCCGTGGAATTGAGTATTTTCATGTTTAAATCTTTTCTAATCTTTTATCACGGAATTTTAGAGTTTTTTTTTCCCTTATAACTACTTCTCAAGTTTTAGTATATTATGGATATTCAGTATTGGTCATATTTTTTGTAGTAAAATTTACATCGCTGTATTCTATACTAAAGGTTTTAAATGTCTGTGTAATTGAATTGATTGGTTCCTTTCTGATTTCTTTCATTGTTATGGTTTTCATCCAGAGACAGGATGAACATTCTATTTTTAATTCAGTGATGTCTTCAGTATTTCAATTCTTTGTGATACTTCTTTATCAAATTTTTTTTTTTACAAACTACGTTTTAGGGGCTTTTAAAATTATCTTCTTTATCAAATTTGAAAGTGGCTCATATTCATCGGTAATAGAAAACATCACAAGCAAAAAGAAAGACCATAAAATATGTTTTTATCTTACATATTTATCTGTTTTTGTGCCAGTATTAAACAAGGATGAAAATCGCATTCAAGTACTCGTCCCTTATTTTAACTCTATTCACATATGTAATTATGCCCCTGTTCTAAATGGAATGATGCCATCAAATGTGGTTTGGTTTAGCACAGTGTTGATTTTTTTCAATATTAATTATTATTACATAATATTATTAGTATTGGATGGTAAAGTTTGTACATGGACCTGATTGTAGGTTTGAAACTGATCACTGTGACTTCCCATACATGAGGATGGGTGGGGGGAAATTTGATTTTCACGATGCAGGGAGCCAGCCGTCCTTAGTGTCTGACTCCAGAGAGAATAGAAGTAACATGCAGTCCTGTATTTCCTTCAAAATGCGAACATATCCCTTAGCTGAAGCTCTTAGACCAATCTCTTTGAGAGGCACTCTTTTCAAATTTCCTGTTGCTAACTTCAGGTGAAAATTAAATGACCAATGTTTGGTAACTGTGATTTGTCGCTATAATAATTGAATTCAACAATCTGCCTGCCTAGACATAGACGATGCAGTGACCTGGAAAGAACAAAGAATACTAGAGAAATCGAATCTGCCCTAAGCTGATTTCTTAGTTTTCCTCGTTTTTTTGCCCCTTCCTTTTTTTTTTTTTTTTAAATAGTCATTCTCTTCTAATCTAATTTGAACAAAACTCCAGGATTAGAATGAATGGGAGATTATTTTCATTTTCAGAAACTATGGGTTTACATCTTTGGGCATTATAAATGAGAACTCTGGAGGGAAGTGTAAAGGAAGAGTAAGTGAGTGTGAAGTAGTGTGGCAGACAAAGCCTAAGGGAATCCTGATGATTCACACGTTTGCATAATCCATTTCCCTTGAATGGAGTCTGGGAGTTGCCTTCAACTGGTAGAATCTTGCAAAGGTCACTTTAACTGGTAGAATATTGCAAAGGTCACTTTAATAATTATGTTAATGTATGTGGCAAAGATTTTGTTGATGTATTTGTTCCCATTCTGTTGTCTTTGAGATCGTACTAAGGGAGATTGTACTAGTCCTTTAAAAGAAGGCCCAGGCCGTCTAGGAAGGTAGAGATTTTGAAGCAGCAAAGCTTTCTCCCTCCTTTGCTGGCTTTGAAGAAGCAGCAATTGTAAATCCAACAGCCACAATAGAATAAATTTCACCAGCAACCTAAGGGAGCTTGAGGGTGGACTCTTCCCTATTCGAGCCACCAGATGAGAACATAGCCTTCATGCCAGCTTTCTGAAATTGCAATAGGAGAATTCAGCTTAGCTACATCCACACTTCTAATCTATAGAAATTGGAGAAATGCATGTTGTGTGTATGTGTGTTTTAATGTTTATTTATTTTGAGGGAGAGAGGAGGGGAGGGGCGGGGGGGGGAGAGAAAGAGAACCCCAAGCAGGCCCTGTGCTGGCAGCACAGAGCCTGATGCAGGGGTTGAACTCACAAACTGTGAGATCGTCACCTGAGCTGAAATCAAGAGTTGGACGCTTAACTGACCGAGCCATCCAGGCTCCCCAAAATGGGTGTTGTTTTAAGTTTCTCTGTGTGAATTTGTTATGCTCTAACAGAAAATCAAAGCAAGGGGAGTCCTTGATGGGATTAGTTACAGGAAAGAGAATTCCTTCTCTCACACACAAAAATGGGCAACTCCTCTCTCAGTTTGCAGGTTAATTTGAAATTTTATCCATGCCTGAAGACTGGTCTGGTACTACTTCCTTCTTCGTAGACTCTTTTTTATTAAGGGATGCTGATAAAAACACCAAAGAGTATTCTTGACTTAATCCCCCTCTGATTAATGCTAGCACTTATTCCTCTGAGTTTTGAGTTTCCCTACTACTTAATTTAATTTTAATTTGAACTAGATGACCTTTAAAAAATCCCTTGAGCCCTGAGGTTCTATGAGTTTGTGACCTGAGATCCTGAGATCCAAAGACTTACACTTAAGGATGAAGGTGCTTTCAGTTTTGTGTTCACGGGGTGATTCTGCATCTCGCCCCCTCACTTCTGCCGGTCAGCATGGTCACTTCAGCCTGTGTTCCTCTTCGCGCTCCCATTCTGGATCCCCTCCGATCTCAACGTCTTCCCTATGCCACTCAGCATCCAAGACACTTTTGTCTCTTTGTCTCTTTAAGATTTACCTCCATTTAAGAATTTCTGTTCTCTGCTCGACAAGTTTCAAATTTAGAAATGTGGAGCTAGGCCCATTCCTTTGTGGAATTCATGTTTTCCTGTTTATTTTCCTCGCGAAGAGGCGAGCAAATGCGCACGCAGCTTTGAGCGAGTGTGAAGTTTGCCTCCTTATTGGATGCGGATCATGTAAACATCCCGCCTGAGCTCTAGAACTGCGGGACTGTTATCCAAAGGCTGTGAGTGAGCGGGAAGACCATTCCCAGCGGACGCGTCCTCATTTAAGGGCCACCAGCGTCGCAGGAGAGGTGGTTATTCTTTGACCCGAGAACATCTGCTATAGACTGAATGTCTGCATCCCCCAAAATTCACAAGTTGGAACTCTAACCCCCAACATGATAGTGTTTGGAGGTAGGGCCTTTGGAGGTGATTAGGTCATGAGGGTAGAGCCCCCCATGATGGGGTTAGTGCTCCTATAAAAGAGATCCCGGAGGGCCGCTGGGGTGGCTCAGTTGGTTAAACATCTGACTTGGGCTCAGGTCATGATATCGCGTTCTGTGAGTTCGAGCCCCGCGTCAGGCTCTGTGCTGATGACTCAGAGCCTGGAGCCTGCTTTGGATTCTGTGTCTCCCTCTCTCTCTGCCCCTCCCCAGTTCGTGCACTCTCTCTCTCTCTGTCTCTCAAAAAGTAAATAAACTTTAAAAAATAAAATAGATCCCAGAATGCAAGCTTGCTGTTTTCACCACATGAGGACATGGCAAAATGACAGTCATGTATGACCCAGGAAGTGGGCCCTTACTAGATACCAGGTATGCTGGGACATTGATCTCAGACATTCCAATCTCCAGAGCTAGAAAATTAAGTTTTGTTGTTTATAAGCTACTCAGTGGTGTTCTGTTATAGCAGCCTGAGCAGACTAAGACAGCCTCCTTTCTGCTGCGCATGCTCTGGGCTGTGCAGCTTGTCATCTCTGATGACCTTCCCTTCAGTGGATCTGCATGCCAAGGTCTCTCCTTGTCCCCGCATCTGTGCCTCATTGTCCGCGGCTGGAATTCAGAATATATTATAACTGAATATATTATAAGAATTGCTTGGGTGTTTCCTGCCCCAGGATACAGCAGTGGCTTGGTGCCCTGCCCATTGGTGTGGCAGGAAATACTTTTCATTTGTGCTGGTGAATTCATTTTGTCTGGGATTTCTTCCTTCGCTAAAAATCTTGCATTCTTTGACTTAACAAACAAGTAGTGAGTAATTACGGTATTCCAGGGAGGGTGTTCGGAGGGCTATGGAAGGTATAAAGATGAAAAAGAGCTGCCTTTCTCCTGCCAGCTGTAACAAATGTGAAATATGTTGGGAAGGTGACACTGATGTCTGGTGGGTACGCATCTGCTGCGGCAGAAGGCTGGGGCGACGGAAGTCTTGCTAAATGAGAGTTCCTGGGTATGAAGTCTGGAGACCCAAAAAGCCTCCCGTGTGATTCTTGTGAACACTAAAGCGTAAGACCCTTATTACCTGGCGTCCAAATGATGTCATTGTTGATGATGATGGTAAGGTAAAATACCAAAAAGTCCCCCAAGTTTTTATTCTGTATTTAAGAAAATATTATCATTTCAATTAAAGGGACATCTTATACACCTTAAAATTATTTTTATTAATCAAAATTAACATTTGGATGAGGGCTAGAATTCCTATGCCTTTCTAATTCTCTTGTACTTGTAAGCCTAAGGCTTTTAATATGGTCTTTCATAATTATAGTTCAGCTTAATGGAGAACCATTGACCCTGTGAAATCGAGTTCTGAAATTGACCTGCAAGTAATGAATTCTTAATCAGGATGTATTATTCACATCTGCAGTAATTATTTTGGACTAATAATATTCTAGATTAAAATGGTCTTGGAAACCGTCTCACACGCAATACTTCCTGATCTCAAAGCACAACTTTATAATGAATAATGTACAGTTACCTTTATTTTTCTGCAGTGCCTGGGAATGGGGAAATGCTCTGAGCATACGTAGAAGCATGTTTTTAATATTTGTTTCTTTGTTTGTTTGAATTGGATTACATGAAATTAATGCCCTAAATTGTAATGCATCCTGCATTATTACTTATTGCTCTGTATCATGAGATTTTAAATATTTCTAATGCTTAATGGATGTTCTGTGTTTTCGTGTGATGATGTATAAAAGAGGATGCTTCTAAAATTAGAAGCAAAATAGCCCGTATCTAAATATTCCTTCCTACATATCCCTATCTTTCTGCATTATGTAGAGAAATGTGCTGATTGGTTTATAGACATTTAATAATTAAGTATACATTTATTTCTGGATTGAAGATAAAGAGAAATGTGTATCTGAAGGTGGCCAGAACATTGTTGACATCTCTTAAAACCTTGCTAAGTTTCATCATTGAAATTGCCATGACTTAATATCCTCCAGTGAATAAACATCTCCCCTGGAAAAGATTCACTTTTGGAAGTGCATTAACTCTTCCAGGTCACCAAGGTGCTCCTTTATGAATCACGTCTAATCATTAGTACTATTTTTTAGTTAGAAGTCATCTTTAAGAGTTAATTTCCTAAAGACTCTCATTTCTTCTTTTGGTGTCATTTGTGCAGTGAGAGATAAATATTTACAAGTTATGATAAATATTAAAAAATTAATTCTAGCTATTAATATTATGAAATCCTCAATTTTTCTTTGCAGCTGTCATCAAAATCACCTGCATTCAATGTTTGAATTTCAGTTTCTCTGATATCCTTTTTGTATGAAAGTCTAACTTTGAGTCTGAAACAACCACTGAAAACACTATCTTAAAAACATGAAGACATAAGCACACTCTTACTTATCTGAACTTGGGTGACTTCAGTTCCTTGCACCCAACTTTGCTCCAAATGCCCCAGGCTAGGGGAATCTGGATTGTACGAAGAAGCCCATTAATATTGGCCACCAGAGGGCTCCCATATTCCTTCCAAGTATAAAAATACAAAATGCAACTAACATAAAGTTCATCATCAAGTAAAAGGTATTGTAGGAATTTACGATATAGTTATCTATAGAGAAAAAATGTCCCAAACCCACTGTGTTCTTGTGCAAAATTATTCTAATGGACAAACTTGAGAAACTAGCACTTTCAGTAGAACAAAGTGATTAAATTGTGCGGTTGATGTTGGTTTTGTTTCAGGAGACCGTGGTGCAGACTTAAAATACTTAATATTGACATCAGTCAGTTTGGGTACAACTCTATTATATGTTTATGAATGATGTAAATTATAGCTGGTTCTAGTCGCTGGAGTACAGTTTTTGATCACACACTAGCTATATAGATTGTCCTGAAATAAAACTCTGGGGGCACCTGGGTGGCTTAGTCGGTTGAGTGTCCAGCTTCAGCTCAGGTCATGATCTCACAGGTTCGTGGGTTCAAGCCCCACGTCAGGCTCTGTGCTGACAGCTCAGAGCCTGGAGCCTGCTTAGGATTCTGTGTCTCCCTCTCTCTCTGCCCCTCCCCTGCTCATGATCTCCTCTTTCTCTCAAAAATAAACAAACATTAAAAAAAACCCACAAAACTCTGGCTATTTTTGTTAGCCCAGTTTTTGATATTACACAAAACTTTACAGAACCAATGGTTGGGTTTCTTTGGGTGGGCGTTAGTAGTAAGAGGAGTAATGTTATAAACTGTGGACATTTCCACTGGAGAGGGAGGAAAGGATCACCTCTCCTGAGGGCCCTTCCACTGGTTCTTGCTGAGTTGTGTTAGCTGAGAACCAGTCCTGGGAGCTGAAGCTCAACAGGAGAACTCTCTGGGTTTCTGGAAGCAGCTGAAGCATTTGTCATGTTTCTCTTTGGCTTTGGTCATTTGTCTGACTCTGATAACCCAGGTGCTGTCCACAGTGTTTATGTATGCAGGCGCACGCCTGCACTAAATAGAGGGTAGAGTCAGCACTTAATGGCAATGTTATAATCCACAGCAGAAGAAACTTTGAAAACAGCATCCAAGAAACTCTTTGAATGCTGGTGAAGAGCTTCAAATGAGTCATCAGATTGGTCTTCTCTCTGTGATGTTTTTAAACCACAATTCATTTATCATCAGTAGCTGAAGATGCTGTTTAGCCATATTCTACCTCTTTCAATTCCTTTTTTTTTTCTAGAATACATTAGTTATTGCTGCACTTAAATGTGCATCAAAGAGAATAACAACGTAAAAGGCCTGATTAGCTCAATTATACACCCACACCTAGATGCTGTCTTTTTGACTGTAAGACTGAAATATTGTTGCAGAAGAAAATAAAACAATCTGTTCCCCCTTTTCCCCATTATGTTCTTCTGGTCTAAGAATTATTTCGTGGTTCCTTTAGAGAAAGGGAATTAAAAGATAGAGCTAATTTTGGTTTATCTTGTACTTCTTGAAATAGTTTAAAGCAGTGTTATTAATTCTGTTTTAATCTAGGTTTTTGGATGCTGTTTCTCCAGGAAAGCTTTCTCTGAATTCCCCTCTCTTATCCGTTGCTTTCCCTCCATAAGAACATGGTGATGAAAGAAACACTGTACTCCTCAGGCTTAGATTACCATGTCTAAATGAGACATAGATATGAAATTATCAGAGTGTAGAGTCTACTTTGGAAATTCAAGTAGAGTTGGTGGTATTTACAACCACATAGTAACCAGTCTAGTCCAGCACTTCTCCATGGTTCACCGGATTTGGATTTGACTCCATTTCTGTTCAAGGAAATCCACAATCTTGCAGCTGGTAATTAACCTCATTTGAAGACCATTACTGCTCTTGAAGACCAGTTGCTACGTTCAGACTATGCATGAGCAAAATACAAGATGAAAAACGTTTTTATAGTGATTGGATGTCATAATAACCCATAAGCTGATTATACTATATTTCATGTTCCTCATGGAAGTCTTTGAATTAAAAATCCAGGACATTTTTCCAGGTCAGATAGATTTTGTTCAGGAAGGTCTTCGCTAATTGTCATACTGCTTCTAAGTTTCTATTATTTAGGAATAAAACTATCTGGAAATATTTTAATTAATATGTCCAAACTATTTCACATATACCGATTGGTTCCTAGGTTTCTGGAATAATCACTTAAATTATGAAATTCAGCATGTAGAGATACTCCTCCAATTGTAGGTATTTCCCTTTTAGAAAGAAAGTTTGTTCCTATCTAGATGTGAAGTCGAATTGGCGTAAAATGAACTTTGGCTCAAATGCTTCTCCTGACATTTATTTGCAGAAGTTTCTATGGCCCATATTCCTATAGCCGAGGTGACATTAAGCCTGTTGGTCACCAGGGAGAAATGTAGCTTTTCTCTTCATTCATTCTGGGTGTGAGAAGAAAGGAACTACTTGTGGATATGCCAAGCTCAATTTGCCTCTTTCTGCCCTTAGCAATACTTGATATTTACATTTCAGGCAAAAGACGAGAAAACTGAATTCCCAGCGTAGTGAGACAGTGATCAGAGAGAGAACTGCATCACCCAGCTCTTAAAACCTACTTAAGTAGCTGTGTTTAAAGCCACTAATGGTACCTAGAGGCCTTCTTTTCTCAAGCTGTTGATATATGTCCTTATCCCAAGATTTGGTGATCTCTTTAACAAAAAATAAAATATAAACATTACCTTAAGACTGGTGCTCAACCTTGTCTGCTCATGACAGTCCTCTGGGAGTGCTTCTAATTCCTAAGGCTCAGGCTGGATCACAGACCAGCTAAATCAGAATGTCTGTGGTTAGAACCAGGCATCCGGTTTGTAAACTCCCCGGGTGACTACAATATGGAGCCAAGTTCGAGAATCACTGTCTTGTAAACCAGTGTCCCTACATGATATCGTGATCATGCATCTGAACATGTGTATTGGACAAGGAGCTCAGTCTCCAAGCTCAGATGTTCCAGAAACACTGATTATTTTCTTACAGCCTAATTTAATTTTGATTATGAGTTGCATGCCAGCTTCTATAATTCAGCCTGTATGGAAGAGGGTTGATATTGGCCCATTTAGGATTATTTCTTTCCCTGGGATTGCAAGTGGCTTACATGGTAGTAAAATGGTTGTGGGTAGGACTGGAGAGGGCTGCGTTCTGCATTGCTACTGAAATGCACACCGGCACAATGGAGTTTCCGCAGCATGGCCTTTCCACCCTGGTCCAACCCTTTCCTTTCCCGTGTCACATCCTGGTGAGGCACCTGGGTAAGCTGACTCCAGTCTGCCTTAAAATCCATCAACACTTTCTCCGTCTCTGTCTCCCCACCCTTGGGGAAATGGCTAAGCATTTGCTGTTTCGAGGAGACTGAGTGTGATGTTGAGGGAAGATGTTAAGAAAGGTACCAGCATTAAACTGTAGCTTCTGGTTAGCAGAACCAGTGTCTCCTCTTCTTTAGGCAAAAGCCTATAAATTTCTTTTTAGTTTATAAAGAACCATGAAATGATGCCTCTTGTCTTGAAGCAACTTTTTAAACATGGATTGTTTGGTTAAAAATTATCATTAGTAAGTATATTCACAGAAACATTCAACTCCAAGTTATTTTGCTAGATAAATCTAATTTGTCTCTGTCTTCCTCAGGTAATTTTGTCATCTGTCTACACAGTATCACTCACCTTTAAAATTGTATCAACTGGTGCCACTGCCCTAGAATGGGGCCGACTTGTCTTAATCCTATCAGTCTGCCTCTCTTGTCATTCAGAACCTCTCCTTACTTGGTTTAGATTAATTACTTCAGTGTACTGAACATTTGAAGCCAATTCAAGGGGAGAAGAATAGGTTATTGATTAGTCATGACTGAGTACATATTCTCAGTTTGTCTTACTTAGGAAACCTCCAGATGTGTGTCACCTGGGTCCTAAGAAAATAATGATTCTTGGGACCCCTGGGTGACTCAATGGGCTAAGCGTCTGACTAAGCGTCACAGTTCCTGAGATCAAGTCCCACATTGGGCTCTGTGCTGACAGCGGGGAGCCTGCTTGGGATTTTGTCTTCCTCTCTCTTGGCCTCTCCCACTCCTCACAATAAATAAATAAACTTAAACTTAAAAAAAAAAAAAGAAAATACGATTCTCCCTTACAAAGTCTGAGTCAGATACTCATAGATAGAATTTATATTACCATTATTGTAACAATAATGTGCGTTAAATGTGTGCTTACAATGTGTAGGATGCTATGTTTATATCTAATACAAATTGTCTTGTTTAACTTGACAGTCTCCATTTTACAGATTAGGAAACTGTTCGACTCACTTGTTCGGATTCAGTAGTTGGCTTTTTTTTTAAGCTTTTAAATTTTAATTCCAATATAGTTAACATACAGTGTTACGTTAGTTTCAGGTGTATGTTATAGTGATTCAGCAATTCTATACATTATGAAGACAGTTCTCGATGTTCAGGACTGACTGTTGTAATCTCCTCTCCCATGCACACAGGACAAAACACTCCTTTTCCCAGAAGGTAATAAACTTAGAAAATAAAATTAGTGGCATCCACTAAAATTAAATGTGTTCAAATTCATGATGGAATATCAAGAGAAGCCTGGAAATATTTTGGGAATAACCCTGTCGAAGGGAATGTGATAGATGCTATCCAGGCCTTCACAAAAAGTATCTTGATACCCCCATGTCTGATAGAGGGTACTGTGCTCAGGGGACCATGGCCCAACCCAAAGCTACCTGATAAAAATATATGCAGTGATGGTTATAGATTAGCACTGTCCTATATGGTCTCCTGTTGACCTCTCTCTTCCTTTCTCTCTCTTTTCTTTTTCTTGTCTTGTCTTTTCTTTTTCCTTCTTTTCTTTTTCTTTTCTTCTCTTTTCTGTCTTTTCTTTCTTTCCTTCTTTCTTTCGAGCAAAGGGAATAAACACAAACTTTGGAGTCAGACAAATGAAAGTTTAATTTCTAGTAATAATCCAACTAAGTAACTGAGTTTTTCCTTCCTAAATGCACACAGTAAATAATGACATTTCCTTATACGGTTATTTTTAGGATTAACGGATGATCCATGCAAAGTTCCTAATGGCGGCTCTGCTGCAAATCATCTCTTAATGATGGTTTGGTTATGGTGATGGTCATACCGATGCTAATAGTGTGTCCATTTAGCAAAAAGGATGAAGGTGCCATCTGTGTCTCATGTGCTAAGTTGTATATTTCCTCATTGATGTATTTCCTCACGTGCCGTTAATAATGTCATGCGTGTATACAGTGGCTCGTGAATTTGGAGGTGTTTGTCACCCATCAGCATGTATGTGTGCATTTTGAGGTAAGAGTTGAAATATTAGGCTTATTGGCAAGAGAAGGATTTGCTGCAGGTCACATGGGACCTGCACTCAAATTCTGTCTTCTGTTTTTATCTACTTTCCTACCTGCACTATCTTATTGGCTCTTAAAACATAATTTGGAGGACTCTAAGACTCAGTGAAAAACACGAATGTTGGTGGGACTTCATTAAACCCCTCTGATATGAGAGAAGACAATAATGTGTTAGGATCGGTGCTTCAGTATAATCAAAATTTCAGACGAGGTGATTTTTCAGAAACATCTACTTTTTGAACAGACCATGAGCGGTGTTTTTCAGAGGGCAGCTTTATTCTGTTGTGATCTTACAATTGGAAAGTTTCAGGCCAAGCCCTCGAAATGAGCAAAATAGCGGCAAATGGTCGAGCAAGTCCAGTGTTCTTGAGGGATAAAAATTAAAGGCGCAGTCTTTGGGC
Source organism: Paguma larvata (assembly GCA_030068075.1). Lineage (NCBI taxonomy): Eukaryota > Metazoa > Chordata > Mammalia > Carnivora > Viverridae > Paguma > Paguma larvata. The sequence goes on along the minus strand of CM057839.1, from coordinate 9,953,864 downwards.
CAGGAAGCGTGCCAAGTCATGTGTCAACTTCCATCTTACACCGTTGTCATAGCTCCATGGAGGAGGCAGCGTCTAATCATGTTCTTAAAGGATAATCACCGTCCTGTTCAGGATGTCCTGCTGACTCCGTGGGGATGCTAGCAGGATGTGAGAGACAGCGCAAGGCTGACTCACTGGAACCGGGGGATTTAGCAAATGCAGGAAAGGAAAGCGAGTTGAAGCTGAGAATGCGAGTGATTTTCTGAGAAGCCAGAACAACAGAGAAAACCTTTCTTCACAAGGGTGGGTGCCCAGCGCATTTAAAACAGCTCTAGCTATTAGAATTTTTTTTCTTTTATTAAGCTGAAATATGTTCCTGTGGTGAGGCTCTTAGGTGGTTCACTGACGGGGGTTTATTCAGTCAGCAGATATTGATTGTCTACTACGTGCTGGTACCTACCGTGTCCTGTCTGCATAGTTCTGGTCTCGGGAACAAGTCAGGGCTCTTGCACTCGTGATAGTTACATTTAGTGAAAAGAGCAAAAAAAGTCAGATTCGGGGAGCTTTAAATGCAGACACAGGAAGACATTGTTCCATCTAGGCAGACAGGTGGCAGAGAACAGCAGCAAAGAGGAGCAGGACCATCAGGTCTTAGGAAAATGAAGCAACGTCTTCAAAGGAAAAGAAAGCATTCGGTTGTCCAGCTGCAGGCGAAATAGTGCTAGTGGACAGACATCTCGGTACACATTCATTTCTCACCCAAGGATTCCATGTAGGGCTTTCCCCCCCCCCTTTCGTGTAAACTAAATGGAAATAATGCTGCTTTATGAAAATCTACTCTTTAACCACCTTTCATAGAGCATATAAGGATCCCGTGAAACAAAAGCGATTGCTCGCCCTGGCTCCTTTGTCCTTGAAATAAATATTTGGTCCTCCCTCCAAGATTTTTCAGGAAACTGATTTAAGTGCTGGAACTGTTTCAGTAATCTGTGAATGACCCTAAATTACCTATTCATAGGCAGAGAAGGCCAGGGCTGGATGGCGAACAAAGTAGCCTTTTCATTCTTCCCGTGACTTCCTCTCCTTGGCAAACCATCCCGATCTCTTCGCAGGAGCCCGGCTCCCTGCCTCTCTGGCCGACGACGCCTGGTTCAGAAGGTGGCCTGGAGCGCGCAGCGTGCCACCCACTGTATTGGAAGCTGGAAGTGTTTTTGCTAGCTGAATGTCAAATTAATGAGGTCTTACTATCTAGATAGCCTATATTGACAAAAACACCGTGTACCTTTATTGACAGTGAACCTCCCGTTCTGGATTAATGCTAGTCCAAGGCTGCCTGGTTTTCATATTAGGAAACCATGGACTTGTCATGAACGCAGGTGACTTCTTGAATGTCAGAAATGAAGCGCTTTGCTTATTCACGGAAGGCGTATGCATTGTTTGAGTTCGGAGTCCTTTAGTTTTATTCTCTTGAGGGCACTTTGAACTTAAAACAGATGAGCACCGGCAGCTCTTCGAGATCCGTGGCTGTGAAAGAAAATACAGCCATATGGCCCCGGGTCGCTCCGTTATAGAGAGCCTCAGTTTTGTCCCTGAACCCGTCTCCGTGACCTGCGGTGATTCAGGACCAGCTTGTGGGAGGGACAGCCATTCCACACTGCCCTGAGCGACTGCTGCGAGACTATGGTGACTTCCCCCAAAGCTTTCCTCACTGCTTCTCAGACTGGTCTGCGTGGTGGAGCGAAACTCGAGGGCCGCGAATTACAGACTGTGGCCAAATGAGTTGTCACTCCCTGGCCCAGAGTGGGCGAGAGCGGGGAGAAGGTGACAGAACCATTTTTACTGCAGTTAAGTGTGATTAATCTATGCCTTTCTAATGAGATTAAGGAGGGAAAACCTTTTTTTCCTTTTTTTTTTTCTCGTTTTATTTTGCCAGCTCTCCTCTACTCTGGGAGTTAATTGAATGCATTCGGCAGAAGCTATATAGCAGGGAGCAATTGCTCCTTTGCTGGAAATTCTCCAAATTAAAAGCACAGCCTATCTTCGAAAAGCGAAAAAAAAAAAAAAAAAAAAAAAAACAAAAAACAACAAAAAAAACAAAAAAAAATACTATTGATGATATGCTTTAAATCATATATAAATCTGATCATCTCACATTGCCTCATCATGATTTACTTGTATAAAGAGGAAATAATTCGGTTTTTTTATTGGTGAGAGATTGAAATAGATTGTAAGAGTCAGTGTTTTCTCACTCATTCCTTTTGCAATTGCTTCTCAATGAAAAACTTAAGAATATGACACAAGAGCTTGATACCCAAAGGAGGGAATGTCAAAAAAAATGAAGCCATCTAAGTCTGGGAAAGATATCGATGGTCACGAGACAAACTGATTTATTCGTGTAGTTGTCACCACTGATGTGATCTTTCATGTGTTTGTGTAATTACTTGATTGATAACGGTCTCCTCTGCTCAAGTATGAGGTCTGTGAAGACAGGACTCATGGTGAGTGGGCTCCTTATCTCTTTCAGAGCATTGAACACAGCCTTTGGCGTAGAGTTGACACTCTGCTTCAGTGTCTGTTGACTTAAAAGAATGAGTGAGGGCACCTGGCTAGTCGGTTACGTGTCCAACTTCAGCTCAGATCATGATCTCGCAACTCTGTGAGTTCGAGCCCTGAGTCGGGCTCTGTGCTGACAGCTCAGAGCCTGGGGCCTGCTTCGGATTCTGTATCTCCCTCTCTCTCTGTCCTTCCCCCGTCCTTCCCCCACTCATACTGTCTCTCTCTGTCTCTCAAAAAATGAATAAATGTTTAAAAAATTTTTTAAAAAAAAGAATGAATGAATGAACCTAATACCTATGATTATAGAGTTTTACACAGTTTCTCTTTAAAATCATTGTCTAAACTTTTTTGAACACCTCTAGCAACAGAGAAGACCTTTATTCACAAGGGGACCCAATGCATTTTCAACAGTTTTGGCCGTTAGAACGTTTTTTTTCTTTTGTTAAGCTGAAATATATTCATATACAGACTTTACTATTCAAAAACAGAATCTGGTATTGTGTAGAGTAGCATGATTAGTCATCAAGGGCCATCTTTATGTCGTTTATGTCCGGATCTGTGCCCTTTTATTGTTTGTTATTCCTTCCCTTCATTTAAGCACTGTCTGCAAAGCTTGCTTAGTTATTAATTACAGTTAGCTAAAACTTTTAAGAAAGGATTTTGTTGGGGAAAAAATATGAGTATTGTATAAAATTCATTGTAATTAAAGTGAAATTGGCTCGGAGCTACATTTTCTTAAGCTCCGTTTCCTACCTGTTTTCCTGGCCACCTTATTTTGTCCCTAGGCTACTCTGCCAACACGGTGGTTCCTACTTTAATATTTGGGAAAAAATTAGGTCTCGTTCTTCCTCTTCCATTATTCCAAGTGTATTGAAGTTCATAGTGTTAAGTATTCTGAAGAATATACGTCACTGCTTTAGAAGGGAGAAGTGCTGCAATTGTATTATTTCTATTTACTCTTTATTAAAGATAGGTGATATGTGCACACATGAAAACATTCTCACTATCTAACATTAAAACTAAAGACCTCTTTAAACAGTAATACTTAATTCTGTTTTCCATCCCAGAAATAAACTAGTATCTATTTCATGTTTAGTCTTAATTTACATATAAATTAAGTATATAATCTATAGAAGTTATAGATGTTATATATAAATTATAAATGATATATGTTATATAAATACATTACATGAATTATATGTATACCTTATATATAATTGTTTGATTTATGGCTTATTTTGTAGTATTACATGTATATATATGTATGTATATACACATACACATGTACACACACACACACATATACATATGTACATATATACACACACACACCCCTACTTGTAAGCAATAGAAACCAACTCTTTCTTTTCTTTTTTTAATTAAAATTTTTTTTTATTTTGAGAGAGAGAGAGAGAGATAGAGTGTGAGCAGGGGAGAAACAGAGAGAGAGGGAAACACAGAATCTAAGCAGGCTTCAGGCTGTCAGCACAGAGCCCAATGCGGGACTCAAACTCATGAACTGTGAGATCATGACCTGAGCCAAATTCAGATACTTATCGACTGAGCCACCCAGGTGTCCCAGAAACCAACTCTTTTTAACAAAATTCACTAATCAACTAAATTTATTGAGGCCTACCATGTACTAGGCACTGTTCTAGGGAAGAGAATATAGCAATGAATCAAGTGCCTGCTCTCATCAAGCTTATATTTTCGATTAGGAGGGCAAAGAAATAAGAAAACAAGTAATTTCAGAGAGTGACACTTCAGAGAGTGATACCTATGAGAAATTTCATGACATGTGACTGTGGCAAGGAGAGCTACTTCTGAGCGGCTGATCAGGGCAGGTTTCTCTGAGGTGATGCTATTTTTATTGGAAAATTAGTTCTGAAAATGAGCCGGGCCTGCTAATGTCTGTGGAAGCAGTAGTTCAGGCAAAAAGTACAGCAAAATTGGAGACCCTGATGCACGCATAACTTGGAGGGTTGAAGGCATAGAAAGGACAGTAGGGCAGGAGCAAAGGAGAGTTAGAATAGGAAATCAGAGAATGCATCAGAGCCCGATTGCCGCTGTCTAGACAGGAAATTTGTGTCACATCGCAAGAGTAATGGGAGGCTATTAAAAGATTTTAAGCAAGAGCGTGTTTTTATAGGATCGGATTTGTTTTAAATTTATCACTCTGGCTTTAGTGTAGAGAATGGAATCTATGTGGTGAGAGATAAGAATGAATTGTTCTTGCTTATTTGTCAGAAATCAATTGACCATATATTTGTGGGTTTATTTCAGGACTTTATTCTCTTCCATTGATCTGTGTTTCTTTCTTTTGACCAACCTCACACACTATTTTGGTTCAGGGAAATTTATAGTAAACACTGAAGTTATATAATATAATTTATTCTCGTGGTATTTTGCAATTTACACTGTACATGCATTTAGTATTTTGGACACTATTCTAAATGGATTGTATTACTGATTCATTTTTCAGTACGTAGCTGGTAGTACATGGAAATATTTTCAATTTTTGTGCATTGACCATTATCCTGCAATTGTGCTAAATCACTTAGTTTTAGGAGCTTTTTTTTTTTAAATTGAAGATTCCTTAGGATGTGACTAACTAAACAATCACATTGTCTGCAAAAAGAGTTTTCATTTTTACTTTCCTATCTGGATGCTTTTTAATCCTTTTTCTTGCCTCATTACATTGGCTAGGACCCCAGAATAATGCTGAACTGAAGTGGTGAGTAGATATCCTTGCCTTATTCTCTATCTTAGGAACCCTTCACCATGATGCATAATGTTAGCTGCGGGTTTTTGTAGATAATCTTTATCAGGTCTAGGAAGTTCCCTTCTGTTACTGTGATCTTGAGAGTTTTTGTCACGAACAGGTGTTGAGTTTTTGTCAAATGACCTTTCTGCATGTATTGTGTTGGTGTATGACTTCTTTCTTTATTCTGACAACATGGTAAATTATCTAGGTTTTTTTTTTTTTGAATTTTAAGGCAAGTTGAATTCCTGGGATAAACCTCAGTTTATCATGATGTATTCTTCTTTTAAAAATATGTGTGGATTCAATCTGCTAATATATTTTCATGAAAAATTGGTCTTCAGTTTTTTTGTTCTTGTATTTTTGGTATTGTTATCAGTGTTGCTGGCCTCATGAAATCAGTTGTGAATCTTCTTCCTCTATAAATCAAAGAGTTTGCATAGGACTCTTATTTCTTAAGTTTTTGATAGAATTCACCAGTAAAGCCATTTGGTCTGGTGTTTTCTTCATGCAAAAATACTTCATTATAAGTTTTGTGTATTTAGCAGGTAGAAGGTTATTAAGATTTTTCCCGTTTTCTCAGATTTTGTTGTTTCTTTCAGTGAACTTATCCATTTCATCTACGTTTTCATTTATTGACATCGAGCTGTTCATAATATTGTCTTATTCTCCTTTTCAACATTCAAAGTTTCTCTAATTGTGCCCGTTCTAATTCCTGAGATTTTAATTTTTAATGTTTTTTTATTTTTGAGAGAGAGAGATGGAGAGAGAGAGAAAGAGAAAGAAAGGGAGAAAGTGAGTGAGGGAGAAGGGCAGAGAGAAAGGGAGACAGAGGATCTGAAGCAGGGTCGGGCTCTGAGCTGTCAGCACAGAGCCTGACAAGGGTCTCAGACACATGAACTGTGAGATCATGACCTGAGCCAAAACCAAGACCATGACCACCTTAACCAATTGAGCCACCAGGTGCCTCTTATTTGAGTTTTTAACAGTGTACATTGTTTATTAATTTCATTGATCTTTAAAAAAAACTAACTTTTGGTTTCATTAATTTCTCTTTAGTTTTTTATTTCATTCATTTTAGCTCTTATATTTATTAATTTCTCAGTGCTACTTTGTACTCTTCCTAGCTTCCTAATGGAAACACCTATTATATCATTGATTTTAGAATTTTCTTATTCTGTTTTGTTATTATTTTGCTTCATATATTTCTAATTTCTTTGTGATTACTTATTTGACCCATAGTTTATTTAGAAATGCTTATTTTCTAGATATCAAATTTATATCATGAATTCTGATATCATTAAGTAGTTTTTAAAATAAAAACGACAGAAGAGGGATCTCTGTGAAGGTAGTAAAGATATTCTGAATTTAAAAGTTATGGAAAAAGTAATTTTCTTTAAAAATTGAGATGAAATCTCATCATAGGATATTGTAGGACAAAGGAGAATAAGGAGAAAAATAACATCTCTAGATGTAATTAAGAACAGGTCAGTTGGAACAGACCAAAATCTGTATTTCAACATTAAGACATTAATAAAATAATGCAAAACATAGGAATAACATCATAAAACAATTAGGAAACCAAGAAATTAGGTGCTAGGACATGGAAAAATAGAAATGAAAAAAATATATTTCTGAAATGAAGACTAAGCTAGTAGTACCACAGGAGCAAATAAAAACATAGATAATGCCTTAAGAGAAATTGAAGGTGAAAAGTAGGAAAATTTTCAAAAATGAGAAAGAAATGGAGAAAGAGATAAAAGAATTTGAGAGGAAGTGATATACACTGAAGAAAAGTAAAGAAGTTCTGAAATATGGATAATAGGAATCCCTAAAGAAGAAAAGGAAAGCAAGGGACAGAACAGATTATAAAAAGTATAACTCAAGGAAAAGTTCCTGCAGTGGAAAAAAGTAAGAAAAGATTTAAAATATATATTGAAAGAACATACCACATATCTGAGATTATTGAACCAAATCAACGAAGACCAAGATATATTTTGATATAATTCTTGAACTACTGAAGAAAAAGGAAATTCTTTGGGCATCTAGGAAAAACAGTGACATAAGGAAATGATAATATGATTATCGTCAGAATTTTGACAGGTGTGTCTTATTCAGAAGAGAATAAGGTAATATAGTAAGATAATCAGGGAAAGAGCATGTCAACCAAGAATTTTATACCTAGCAAAACTGACTTTCCAATATCAAAGACACAAATTGTTCTGTATAAGCAAGAACACAGGAGAACAATGTTCTCATGAATTCTTCTTGAGTAAAAATCTAATAAAGGATGAACCTCAGACAACAAAAGCTATAAGAAGGAAAATTGATAGATGGTGAGCTTTACATTTATAGTTACCAATGTTGAATAAGTCTTATTGACATACTAAGACTAGGTTAGAACAACTCCTGGTATAGAAGTATGAATAAATGAGGTTCGAAGGAAAAGGGTATGGTGTGTAATGGCTATATATTTAGACAATGTATTGCTAGAGAGTCAAATGACATTTGTAATTCCTTTTGTGTGTGTGTGTGTGTGTGTGTAAAATTATATAGTAATGACTACAAGTAGATATTATACTTCTTAAACAGTAATTTCAATGGTACTAGTAATTATCTTACTGCTTTTGCTTTTTGGAAAATACCTTCCAAACATAATGGAATTCCATGTATCAGGGTGGTCTTTCTTTCCACACTCCTATTTCTGCACAGGGTTTCATTTAGATAGCTTCTCCCCTAAGATTGTTTTACCACTATTTTCTAGTTTCAAGAACCTTACTTTTTGATGGAGGACCTCCAAAACCAGGACTGAAAGTAAAATTTGTTTATACTAGTGTGTATTCCCAGGGCCTTTTCCTTGGAATAGAAATTAATATTATTTTTTGTTTCATATTCTATCTAGTATTTTTAATATTTTATTTAACATTATTTGTATATGTTTGGTAATTTCATTTATAGCTCTCAGTTTACAAAAAATTTAACACAAGAATGGAATCTAGTTTATTTTCTAAATTTCGTATAATCTGTAACTCGGCATATATGATGAATATTCATGAGGAACTGCATGATTTCACTAATGCTGGTGAGCAGTTCTTCAGAAAGTTAGGCATGGGTCTGTGGAATATACTGATGAGATTTTGACTCATTATGGTGGTTACTGATCTAAAAACACATTTCTGGAACATGTTGTATATGAGCAATAATAGTTTCCAGTGAGCTGTTCTTGGACTGCCCATCTATTCCAAGTTCTTGAAGGGCAAACCACACATAGGATGGGGTTTAGTTGGGCCTGAGATCATGTCAAAATAATGACTAAGAAAAGTAAAGTCACATGTGTTAAAGCACTCTGAAGATTGTTTCCCCCTTCCCTCTCTCTCACTCTTTCTTTCATTTTTTTCAGTATTGAAACTGAAATACTGGACTCCCAGGACTCCCAATTCATTTCAGAAAGATATATTACAGGAAAATTCTGTTGATTTTCAAAACTTTTGGATATATATGAGATAAACTATAAATAATGGGCAAGTTCATGAAATTTGACTGAAATATCTATATATTCAGCTTTAATCGTTAATTAAAGACAATCTTATACTAGTTTGTTTAAATCAGAGCTCTTTAATATTACTTCATATCATTAAAAATTGACTAAAAACTCAGTATCACTTCATGAAATTTGAAAGTGACTAAAAGAGTTTAGAAAGCAAATAATTGCTTACATGGTAAGACTTCAGGGCTTGCTATTTCTACAAGTCCACTATTAGACTGAAGTTCCTTCTTGTATCTTACTTTCAATGTTAGCCTTCCATAGTCATTACTGTTCTTTCACTTATTGTTGTCAAATATTTATCCAGGCCCTCGTATTTTCTTTGGGTGGATACCATGTTTCTTTTTTCATTTTGTTGAGATATAATTGACATATAACATTATTATCAGTTTCAGATGTGAAACATGATTCAGTATATGTAGTTATTGCAAAATGATCAGCATAATAAGTTTAGTGAACAGATACTGTGCTGTTTGAAATTATACTGAATGGGAGAAAAATTGACCATCAACATTATCTTGTGAGTCAAGCTCATTGGGTGGGTTTCCACAGAATTGGAAAAGGATGTGTACTGAAAAACAGGGATTGTTGGTGTTTGTAATACCCATTTACTTCATAGTTTTGTAGAGAACGTACCTTAATCTATTAAGTAATTTAGGCACTTCATTAGTGATTTGGACTTTTCTCGAGGTTTTATGCTTTTTAATTTGCTCTCAAAGATTCAAGACATGCAAAGTGTACATCTGAAAATAAGGTACACACCTGTATTTAAAGAACTAATCTTTTCAAATTATCCCCTGGAAGTAAGCCGTTTATTTGAAGAGATGTTAATTTTTAAAAAAGGATTTGAGCACCATTAAGTGCATTTTTTAAAAACCAAAGGTAAATAAGCACAAAAGAATCATTTGCAACAATTCTCTACTTATCTAAGAAGCTAATTTCTATTTTAAGAACATACAGAGTAAATATTCAGTACGTTACCTGACAAGTCGTGTGTTTATTCATGGCAAATTAAAAATCATCAAGTTCACAATTGTTCTCCTTAATAGATGCTTAAGTATATTTTAACAGATTCTAAATATATGTTAATGTACATTTTGGAATTCTGTGTCAGTATATTTTATGCTAATTGCATGTTAATCTTTCTTTCTTTCTAAATTGTCAGCCACATAGATTACAGATAGCATTCCTGTTGCAGATTTTCTAAATAGTGTTCTCCTTAGAAAGTCCTCTTCATTCCCTGGCACTTAAGATTAGAAAGAGAAAAGGAAGGTAGTTGGAACGTATGAAATTCTTCCCTGAATATGAAGTTATAAAGTGAGAATGTAATGATGCAGAACAGTTTTAAACTGTTACCTCGCAAAATGTTTTGTTTTCTATCACACTGTTTTAATAAGGTGGAAAGATTGATCAAAGTAATGAATCTAAATAATAGTGGTTCACTATTATAAGGATGATTATAGTTATCAGTGGTAAATCTAGAAATATTAGGTCCTAACTTCTAACATTAGGTCCAATTTTTATTGCATGGTTATTTGAAGACATATAATTAAAGTAACCTACAATAATTTGGAACAGAAAAAAAAAAAAACCTCTTGAAAGCAGTATTAACAATACAAAATTGAGGTACCGTATTCAATGGATATGTGTTACTGTCAACATTCAACTGAGTTTAACCCAAAGCTGAAAACCATCATCATTGAACAAGCTTCTAAAATTACAAGATTAAATCTGAAAATTGACTAAAATTAAAATGATACTAATTTTAATTATTAAAAGTTTTAGTGGTCAAATTTCAAGAGACATCCTGTTTACATTAGTTTAGTTTGAACTTTTAGCCCCTTTCCAAACATCCTTGAACCCCTATGAAAATCATCACTGGAGAAATTTTTCTCTACTTTCTTGACTTGCTAGAATCTAGGCTCTCAGAGTGTGTCTCTGTGGAAACCATTTAAACTCTCTCTGGGTCCAGACTCACTCCTTAAGGATATGACAGTTCTCCTGAGCACCTGAGATCTATCCAGAACTGAAAACAAGTTGACACGCATTTCCATAATCTTCACAAACAACAGCAACCACAACAACAAGAAAAACAAAATATGTCCCAGGATGTCCTTAATCTCTTTGAAGACTATTTGGTTTCTCACAGCTTAAGTAGAAAGAATTACAAAAATATGTTCCTTGCAAATTTCCCAATTCAAAGCCCTTCATTACAATCATGCTACAAATAGTTCAAGCGGAATCATTTTCATATGACTCTTAGGAGCTATAAATCAAATATCGACAATAGGCTTAATTTGTCTTATGATAGAGTTTCTAGAGTATGTTTTTCCTGGTTAGTTCTGTGTTTTAGCTTCTTGACAAAGATTTTTCATTTGGCCTTCAGTTTATTCCATTTTTCTTAAATGTGGATACCTGGGGAAGGTGTGACCCCACATTTAAAAAGATTCTGCCTTAGCAAATAATCAGAAGATAAAGCTATAACTATTTCCTCTAAGATCAATATTAACTTCCCTTCTTTCCCCAAAGTCAGGATTACTACTAGAACAAGACTGCATTTTTTTAAATATCTAGAACCATGCAGTTTCCAGAAAAAGAAATACATAGAACCATATCCATTTTCTCTAACAAAGCAGTCGAGGTAAGATTATATAAGACAGTTTCTCAACACACATAATTTTAAGTACCTGGCAGTGGCGGTGTGTGCATTCCTGAAAGCTATGTTGGAAAGAAGCAAAATCGAGAGTGATCGTCGAAGGAAGGAATTGCGTAGTTGGAAAGACAAGATCATGGCTATTGGGTTTGAATCAAATTTTGTGACTTGAGACAAGCCAGTTGCTCTCTCTGAGCCTGTATGTTGGCATTCTCATTCTTAACTCGTAAGGTTGTAAATAATTCATTGTGCTGACAAACGGGAGGGATCTAGTATAGGGCCTGGTGTATAACAGGTACTCAGTGAAAGTGAAAGTGTTTCCTCCTTTCTTCCTTTCTTACCCTTGTTTTTTACCTTCTCTGCCTCATGAAAATTTCTAAATAAATTGATTGCAAGACTTCAATTGTTTTCCTGTATGGTCATTCACTAGCTAATATCATCGTAAACACAGACGGGGATTTCTGGTCAAATTAACTTATTTTAACCTCTTGTTAATCATGGTTCCCTGAAAAGTGTTTAGGAAAGATGATATTTGGGCATATTCCAGAAACCAGTGACAGTTAATAAACTTGTAAAGGTAAACTTTTCTCTGTTTATCACCGTCACCCATGAACATAAGTGGATGTTGTTATCTATAATTCACATAATCTGCATTTTCAGTACATTATTTCCTATTCTAGCATCCAGTGTTTCTCTCCCTAATTGGTCTCCATGAGGAGTCTCCTGAAATATGTGACATTCATAATTTTCTAATCAAATTGACTATCAACAGCCCTGACTACAAAAAAATTATATCAGCTCTGACCGCTGGAAAGCACATCTTGGAAGTCAGAGACTGGCTGTCTGGAATATTCTATCTATTTGAGAACAACAAGAACTAAAATTTTGGCCAAGTAACTTAGCTAATATTTAAAATGGAAAATATATCTAACGGGATAGAACTATATTAGATTAAAATAATTTTGTGTACAACTTAGTCTTTGGAGATTGTAACATTTCAAAGAAAAATTTGAGTTCAACCATTAGGACTAACAACATATGGCAGTTTGGGTGTTGTTGCCCATGGTGTGGCTTTGACAAAAATTAGGTTGAAATGGAAGTACGAATTTTGACAACTGGGCAATTCATTTCATTCAACATGCAGTAGTATGATCATCTCACTGAATTTCCTGGATTCAAGGTTGATTCAATGATTCTAATTAGATAGTAAAATTCAATTTTACTCGTAATTATCTATAGGTGGCTAGTTGGCTAGATAAAACTATTGATTTTAAAACACACCTATCTTTTCATATAAAGAAGTAAGATTCCTCTCCTTTCTAAGAGAATTAAAGTCGTCCTATGGGTCACCAACTATTAACTTAGTATAACCAATCCCAGGCATTTTATCATAGGATGGACTCTAAATGTAGTCTCTATCTTCATTTGAAGAAGAAATAAGAAGTTCTATAAGATTGTTTGCATGAGGAGCAATTGAATTTTACTCATAATTACCTACAGTTGGCTAGTTGCAGCTTAGTCAAAAAAGAATTCTGCAATACTTTCTCAAGGGTTTATTAATTCCATGTCAAACTTTGGTTACACAGAGAGAAACTATATTTGAACCACGCTTTAAAATATCATACATTAAAGCTTGTTTTTAATATCTGTGCAAACCATATACCATAATTTCATCAGCATTTGAATGAATGAAGGTCATTTGCAAGACTCATGTGAAGGATAATTATGCGTTCAAGTCTGTAAAACAGGTTTTGACCTAGACTCGCGTCTTTTAATTTCTATTGATATAACCTAGGAAAGTTATAGTGAGAAAAAAACATGATTTGTATGGGAAAAACTGGATTCATATTCTGCTTTTACTGTTTACCGGCAGTGTGAACCTGGACAGTAATTTTATGCAACCTTTGCCATTTATGTATTTATCAGGCATTTTGTAGGGACAGTTACTATATGCCAGAAAAATTGGATAGGACCCAATCCTTTAAAAGGATATAAAATTAAGTTGAGAGAGTCCCTGTCCTAAAGAAGGTAATCATTTAGTTGGGAGAGATCCATGTAAAGAGATAATTATGGGTTAGTGAAGTAATAGATACATACGTACGTGGTATAATGGGAGCATGGAAAAGGTTCCTATCTCATTTGAGATTCACAGATCCTTTCCAGCAGAAGGAAAGCATGCACAATGCAAGGCAAGAAGCACTGAGTTAGAACTGTTGGAGAAACAAAAGTCACTTACACCATTTTAGAAAACATTTTGGCCATATCTATTCAATTTACATATTCATGTAGCATCTAGTCCATCAAACTTACCTTTAGAAATTAATAATCAAGTACTAACACACAGATGCAAAGCAGTATTCACAGAAAAGTTTCACTTCTCTGGTTCCTTTCCACATTATCCTCTCAAAAGTGACTGTTCCAGGAAAACTCTCTCTCACTCGATGATGAATAGTAATTGAGAAATGAGCATGAGAATTGTGAAAAAAAAATAACACAAGAAAGAAATACAGAACACAAACATAACAAACAAAACAGACAATCAATACCTGAAAGATTATCGTACTATGGAGCTGATAAAAAAAATGAACAAGTTTTCATGTTATGAAATTAAAAAGAAAGAGTGATTTATAAGAGTAGCTAACGTACATATTGCATCTAGGCAGCAAGAGCTCAGAGGAACGATGCAAGCACTCACAGATAAGACTACAATAAAACAGAGAATTTTAAGGACTTGACAAATGCTCGTACAGTGTTTTGTTATGTGACAGGCACTGTCTTCAGCACTTTACAATTGTCATCTGATTTATTCCGTATAATAACCCTCTCATGCAAATATTGTAGTTCCCATTTTACAGCCGAATATTCTGAGATACATAGAAAGAGTCGGTAACTGGCTCAAATTCACACAGTGGTTACTGAGTGGGGATTTGGACACCAGCCATACAGGTACAGAGGCTTTCTGCCCTGCTGCTTCTGAAAAAGGAAAAGGAACTGATGGTGTGTGGATGTGTGGGGGGGATACAAGAAGGAGAAAAAAACCACAGGAAGGAATACAGAGAAAAAAAAGAAGATACACTTCTCAGGCCAATCAGGAACAAAGAAAATTAAGAAAATTATGAAAAATAACCAAGTATCAAACCAATGATTAGAGAGAAAATAGCATATGAAAGGGGTAAAAGGGGATCCGGCATAACCGGTGTACGTATAGAAGAGAAAAAACATGAATTGGATGATTCTCAATTAAAAAATTCGGGATTACTTTGTTGAAACTATGGGTGTGCACGTTAGTCTGTAGTAAGGGAACAACATATCCTAGAAAGAAATACAGATCAACCAGCAGTAAAATATAATATTGGTGAGGTTGTTGGGTTGAAAGATATTCCTGGGGGAGAACCAGGCTAAATACAAATAAGCAAACAAAAACCAACTTGTTTAGGGACATTTATATAATCGACATTGTTCAGTTATGTATACACATTTATGCATGTATACAGATGCGATAAAATTATAAAGAAAAGCAAGGAAATCATAAACAATATTCAAGGTAGTTGGTGCAATTATAGTAGGGTACAATGGGCTCATTACTCACTCTGATCTTATTCTTCATTATCTGGGTGATGGGCACAAAGCCTTTATTTCATTGATAGATGTTAGACCCTATGTAGGTCTTATTCCCTTTTTTGTTTATGAGATTGTTTAACAAAACAATTCACATAGCAAAAAGGAAACCAACTGAAACAAACTCAGAACATTTTAACTGGCCAAAGTCAAAGTAAGAAAAAGAACAACAGAATAAAGTAAAAAAAGCAGAGAAAAAGGTAATAAAATAGAAAACACATAAAAATAGAATAGGGGCACCTGGGTGGCTCAGTTGATTAAGCATCCAACTCTTGATACCTGGTCAGGTCATGATCCTATAGGTTCGTGGGTTTGAGTCCCGCATCAGGCTCTACACTGACAGTCCGGAGCCTGCTTGGGATTCTCTCTCTCCCTCTCTCTGCCCCTCCCCTGCTCTTGCGTGCATGCCCATGTGTGCTCTCTCTCCCTGTCTCTCAAAATAAATAAATAAACTTAAGAAGAAATTAAAAAAAATAGTAGACAATAAAGAAATCCCAATATTAAGTTTTTGAAAGCTAGACAATCCTTTTTTTTTTTTTAGGTTTACTTATTTATTTTGAGAGAGAGCATGAGTGGGGTAAGGGCAGAGAGAGAGGGAGAGAGAATTCCAAGCAGGCTCCATGCTGTCAGTGTAGAGCCTGATACAGGGCCTGAACCCAGGAACTGTGCGATCATGACTTGAGCTGGGGTCAAAGAGGAGGACACTTAACAGACTGAGCCATCCGGGAGCCCCAGAAAGTAGACAATCGTACTAACAGCGCACCTAAATAAAGAAAAAAAAAACCAACAAACTAGTAACAGAATAAACAAAATGAAAAACAACAAACAGAAAAACAAAACACAAAAAAGAGAAATATGAATGAAAATGCATACGCTAAGTACAGAATGAACGTAGTTTTAAAAATATAGTGAACAATGTTTTTCCAGTCAGATTGAAAATTTAGATGAGTCTGTTGATTTCTAGAAATATAGTTTATCAATCTGATTAAAACAGAAATAGGAAATTGCTCTCTATCAGGAATGAGAGGAGGATATCATAACATAGCTCTAGTCAATAGTTTACTTAAGGTGCCAGTAAGTGATATATATAAAAAAAATAGTATAAAAATTTGAAAGAGGGGCACCTGGGTGGCTCAGTCATTCAAGCATCCTACTCTTAATTTCGGCTCAGGTTATGATCTCATGGTTGTGAGACTAAGTCCCGCTTATGACTCTGCACTGGTGTGGAGCCTGCTTGGGATTCTCTCTCTCCCTGTCTGCCCCTCATCCACTTGTGCGGTCTCTCTCAAAATAAATAAATAAACTTAAAAAAAGTTTTGAAAGAAAAATAATTCTGAAATATTATAGTATGCTCTCTATATTTTAAAAATAAAAATCAGGGGCGTCTGGGTGGCTCAGTTGGTTAAGCGGCCGACTTCGGCTCGGGTCATGATCTCACAGTCTGTGAGTTCGAGCCCCGCGTCGGGCTCTGTGCTGACGGCTCAGAGCCTGGAGCCTGCTTTGGATTCTGTGTCTTCCTCTCTCTCTGCCCTTCCGCTGCTCACACTCTGTCTCTATGTCTCTCAAAAATAAATAAACGTTAAAAAATAATTAAAAAAAATAAAAATCAATCTAGATCAAATAAAACACAAAGCAAGACCTTACTGATTATAAGTGTTAAACATCTTTCTTGAAAATTTTGCAAAAAAGGAAAATAAACCAGAGATTTATAGACTACCAAGACTATAATAATCAAAATACTCAATATTAGAATTTTGCATGTATATAACCTATTTATGTATCTTTTATGTACTTATTCAGTGATTTAGTTACTTTTCTCAGAATTTGATGCTAATTTTTCCTTTTTCCTTATGTATTTTGTGAACATCTATCTTCCATATTTTTGTGTTTATCGTGATAGCTAATGGCTTTGCCTTTTTACCAGCTATTAAGTAGCTCACTTGTTTGTGTGACTCATATTAATTATTTATTAATTAATTTATTAATTCTACTTTCAGCCTAATTTATTAATTCTACTTTCATCTTTAATGGTGCCTTCCTTATTCTTTCCTAAGGATTATTATTTTATGACTTATTTTTTTATGTAAAAGCTTAATTTGTTTGTGTTCGTTCTTGTTTAGTGTTAAAGATATTCAAGGAGATAAGTTTTCCTCTTAACATTTCTTTACATATCTACAAAAGGATCTGATAATATAAAACAAAATAATATCTGTCCATCAAATTTTAAAGTCTAGATGAACAAAATAACTATATAAAAAGTGGTTAGTTTTTACTTAACTATCATTAATTAATTCAGATCTTATATATCTAAAACAAAACAAGACAAAATGACCATCTGAAAAATACAATTCTTCTAAGTAATGAGTAATAAGTAATCAATTATCTGAAATTGACATTCTATTTTTGTATTTTATATTAGTGTGTATCCGTGAATTTATTTTAAGTTGATCTTAAATGTAATTAGTTCCTCTCTCCAAAAAAAAGATTTTTTATAAACAAAAATGATTTATACACCAAAAAAAGATATTGAACTTCATCCACAGTTAACTCATGCCAACAAAAATATCTATTATAATTTTTAATGCTCAGATTGACACAGGTTATTTGATAATATTCTGTGTTATGTGTTCTCAAGTGTATCCTCACACATTGTTAGTGGGAATGTATTTAATATAGTTTTGGAAACAAATCTTTCTATATCTATTAAAATTTTAATGATATGCAATACTCTTTCATCTATAAACTCCACTTATAATAATTTATCCTACAGAACTATTCACACAAAGATATATGTGTAAGGAAGAATGCTTATGATGACATGTTTACAGTGGTAAATGATCGAAACTAGCTAAATGCGCACGAGTAAAGGATAGCTAAATTATTGTGGCTGTATACAATAGAACATTATGCACCTGTTAGGAAGAGTGAAGTAGATTTATATGGGCTAAGATACTAATATCAATAGCTGTTGGGAGATAACTCTCCATGGATCTCTTCTATTTCTCTACTTTTTAGCAACAGAGGCACTGATTGCTTTTATTACAAAGTATCTTTTCATGGATATTTGTACAAGCAGCCTTGGAAGATAGACTTGGTGTCTCTCTCTGGAGCAAAGAAAACTTTATAGCTTAGTATAATAAAATAATGTCTCCTTCTAGGGCGAGTTCAGGTATACTTACTGCCCATTATAAAAGAGTCAGGATCCCTGTCTCTTCCATGTTCCTTTCCTGTAACAGAACACACTGCACGTGCAAGCACCATATGACCCTCAGGGAACTGGCGTTTGATAAGTGACTCAAATTGATATTTTAGTTACTGCTATTGATATGAGTAATAAAGTCCTTTGACTTTCACCCAAGAGTCTCCTGTCTTCTGCCAGAAACTGCGAAACTGTCGCAGGCTAATTCGTTAGTTTCAAATAGGGTAAAATTGAATCTCAACCCCACTTCAAATTTCTTGACAGAAGTTCTCCAAGATGTGTTTTAGGCATGGAAAGAATTAAGACTTAGAACAATGTAAATGTTTTATTACTAATTTTAAGAAAACTGGTCAGTGTGTCTATGTGGCAGATTTATCTTTGCATTTTTTATCTTGGATCTTGGGTATATGGATATGCAGAAGAAATATTGCTTGTAATTTCTTTTTAATTTTCTCTGATATTCCTCATGAGCCTTCCTCCTATTTTCCAACTGCTCCCTGAATGACAGGGAAAAAATAAAATAAAACATAGTTCAAGCCTGCTTAAAACCTAGTATGTAAAGACTATCAGATTTAACAAACTCTTTTCAGAATAAATGTGCCAGGGTTTTTTATGCCTCTTATTTGCCTTATCTTTTCTCAGATGCATTGGGGAATATGGATTTAACCGATACTATATCTTTAGGCATGATGGAGGGGGACAAGGAGGCAGAGAAGGACAAGGCAGAGAATACATCAAAGTATAGAGAAGCAGCAGATAAGATAAAGACTTAAATGTCAATTGATTTAAGGAATAAAAAGCTTAGTAGTCATCTTAGTCAGACAAATGTCAGTAGGATGGTAGGACTGAAATCTGATTGTGGAGAAAAAGTGAGACCGGGAGGAGAGAAAACTACCTTTCTGGAGATTGGAATCAGAAAGGAAAAATGGACAGGAATAGAGATTAAAATTAGAGACACGTGTTTAATAGAGGCAGTATTGATTGCATTTTGTGAAGAAAGAACAGGAGACACTTGTTCAATTTTATGGTATAAAGGGAGGGTGCTAATTAACGAGGCTGAGGCTGAAATAAAGGAGAAAGAGGGACCGGGCCTCCGAAGAACCAGAAGGCAAAGCAGTCAAGGCTCTTTAAAAGGACTGGACCTTGATGTGACCTCTGGGGCTGGAGAGAAGGAGGCGAAGTGGCTGAGGCTGAGGTGGGAGGAGGGAGGACAGGAAGTGTGGGGGTTTCACTCTTGTTCCTGAGTTCGAGGGTACACGAGCTGAGTGGGAGACTTGAGAGGGCGGTAAACATTTGGAGGAATCATTTAAAGACATTAGCCAAGAATTTCCTCTTCTATAAGTGAGGTTGGTAATACTTTTCTATTTTTTCATGTCACTTTGAGCATCAAATCAGCTAATATGAAGTAAAGTGATTTGTCACTCAGGAGTTAGTATATATTTGTTATTTTATGCATCATAAGTATACCTCTGTAAAGCTATTTTCCCAACTAAATACCTGTTTGCCAGTGCCAAAAGGAGGACAAGATACATTATCCAGAATGATTAAAAAGGAGATACTTTGTAAATTTCAGGATGGGTAAAGCTTACCGGTTACCGTGAATTATGATAACCGTAGACCTTCAGAATGGGGAATGTCTTAGCTCATGAGTCGAGAGCAGAGAGGGCATTCTGGGTCAATTTCGAACTGATCAGATTTTCCCGTGAAGATATTCCTTTTCCTTGGAGCCATGGCCACCACTGTTGTCACACTCTTCTTCTCCTGATGATTTGGCTTTAAATGGTTTCAAAACGACTGAGTGAACTGGCCGTTGTAGCTACCTTTTCTTTCCTTTTGATCACCTGAACGCATACCTCAGTACAGTCTGCGTTTCGTCTAACAATATACGTGATTTCCAGAAGGGTTCTACTTCTCAGATGAGCCGTGTCTAGTTTTAACTTCTAAGGAAATGGGGTAGGGATATCCCAACAGAGTGACAGCGTATTATATCCTAAAAAATAGAAAATTGCTTACCTAATGGCTTTATTCGCAATTTAATTTTTTTGTCTACTGAGCTAGATTTAAAAAAAAAATTTTAAAGGAAATGTAAAGTGACAACTCATTTTTGAGTATTCTTACCTTGTCCATCAATTGCTTTTTAAATTTTAGAAAGTGCTTTTTGAGTTTCTGAAGAGTTTTAAAAATGAATAGCACTGAGCTCAATTTAGTCTCCATGCCAACGACTGATAATATATTTTTCTGGTGACTGATCTTTATATTGTAGAAAATGGATGATTTAATGTCTTTTTACCTGCTTGAAGAGAAGTTTTCTTTTTTTTTCTGATCAAGTCAACCAAATTGTCAACAACTTTTATTAACTATCTCCTTTGTAACAACTTAGAGCAGAGAGACCCTAGGGAGTTACTGAGTTAATAGAAATTATTGCAATTAGCAGATTTATAATAAAGTTAACTGAATATATAAACGTTTGTTAATTTTTTGGGCTGAGAAGGAAATAAAAAAATAAATTGTTGCCATCTGCTCCTTTTGAGTTGTATGAGGAAAAAATAACATTCCAAAGAATTGCTTGGTCATAACATTTGAAGATTATGAGGTGATCATAGATAATCTGTGATTTAGCCCTGGCACAGACTTGTTTAAGGAGCAATAAAAGAGTTCTTTATTAAAAAAATATATTTTATAAAAAGTAGACTTTACAAAAACTCTTTATAAAAGTTCAGACTTTTTTATGAAGTCTACTTCTTGGGCATAGCTCGGAAGCTTTATATGGGGGAAAGTTTGCACGGCCCGCAGGATTTAGTAATGCAGTTGACCCAGAAGGAGAGGTGTGGTATTCTTTTCAGATGAAGGAAGTGGTTTTATTTTCTAGAAAACATGATTCGGGGAATGGAAGAATTTTAAATAGAATGAACAGAGACATCCGTCATAAAGAACCATTTGGCCTGTTTCTCAGTGATTGCCTAAGCAGTGTGTTTCATCAAAGGGGGAATTTCTGCTGAATTGTTTTCCTATCTACTTTAGACACAAGTTAACGAAGAGCAGTATATACTGTTGTTCAGAGATTTTTGCCTGAGACGTTCAGAGATGGCCTTGGCTATAGTAGGTACAACCTCAGCCATTATTTATGGAGTCATCTCTGAAGCATAAGGATTCAAATTATTTTTTTAAGCCACAACCTCAGACATGTAAAATGATAAACCTTTATTTTTCTGTAATTCTTTGAAATCACTCCTTGAACTCTCCTGTTTTACTCTTAGGGCTGCTATAACCAAGTATCAAAACCAGATGGTTTAAACTATAGACATTTTTGTCCCTCAGTTCAGGGAGCTAAAACTCTCAGATTAAGGTATCAATCAGCAGGGTTGTGTTATGAAAGAGAATTTGTTTTATGTCTCTCTCCTGGGCTTCTGGTGGTTTTCCTGGCAATCTTTGGTGTCCCTTGGCTTGTAGAAGCCTCACCCCAGTCTCCTTCTCTCTCTCCATCTTCATGTTGTGTTCTCTTTGTCCATATTTCTTATTTTTATAAGGACACTGGTCATATTAGATTAAGGACCCTCCCTTCTCCAGTATGACAGCATCTTAATTGATTGTATATCAATGGCCTTGTCTAAATAAGACCACATTGTGAGGTACTAGGGTTAGGACTTCCACTTGTTATTTTGGGAAGGAAACATAATTCAACTTGTATCAGCTCCCATGCCACCAATGATAAAAATCTTACTTAATTCGATTCTGGGTGTACGCCATCATTTGGCACTTTCCCTTGAGTGAAGATTACAAGGTCAGCGGAGATAGAGGCCTTTGGGGGGTCAGCTGCTGCCGCCTCCTTATCCCTGCTCATGTCCTGTTCTGTGGTTGCTGGCTTCTGTCCCATCTACCATTTGCTACATCTATGCTTTCTATTTGATCCCTGGTTGGCAGTTTTTGTAATTCTGTCCACTAGTTTTTACCACAAGCACTCTTCAGGTAGTGGCCTTCCTTCTCCAAAAAACCGTGATTGCCTTCCCGTTCCATACTCGGTCAGCAGGACACATGGTAGCCTGTGTCAGGTACTCATGGCTTCCACAGCAGTTTCTGTTTATCGAAACTGTTCCAGCCTGGCCCAGAGAAGATGTGCAGGGCTTCTCCAGGGATTTAGAGTGGAATCTCCACTCTCTCTCTCTCTGGGTCCCTTACTTCACTCTGCTGGAGGGGACAGGAAGCAGGGGACAGGGCCCTTCCTGGAGACCCTTTCATAGCTCTTGTGCACCTCCCACACTGGCTCAGCATCTAGCCCTCTGACGGTAGTGTCCTCCACAGTCTACCCAGCTCTTCATAGCCCTCAGGTTGCAAAGGTGAATAGGGCTCTGTCTTTTTTGGGAGGAGTGTTATGAATATTGTTATGAATATGAGTCAAGGTTCCGACATCTCCTGAATGTCCCTGAAATCCCAAAACCACACTCTTTAATATTACTTCCAGGAGTATAGTTTCTAACAATATGTTTTATTCTTTTCAGATTTTTGAGTGAAATATTATCATATAGTGTAAAAGAGTAAAAAAAATAATGTTACCTCCATGACTTAGCTTAAGAAATAAAATCTTTCTTATGTCTTTGCAAATCCATTGGTTCAATCAGTTGTCTCAAAACTCCTGATAACATCTCCAGAAAGTTGAATTTACCCATATATGTATGTGCTCTGAGGCCCTGTGTTACACTACCATGGGTGGCAGAGACAGAATGTCACCAAGTTGAGGCACAATTCCTTGATGGCTGTGAGGAATAAAGATATATAGAGAGTTTGCTCTAGTAATAGTAGATACATAGAGAGTTTGCTCTGTAGAGTCAATAGAACTTGAGATGAAGAAATTTAACATTAACAGATGAAGAAGATTATTTTTCCTTAAAGATACACATACAAAAAGTTTGGAAAGAAATCTCAACACTAGGAGGGATGCTAAATACCATCTCACCATGCTTTCATATTAAAAGACAAAATTTAGAGTCTTGCTAAGTCTTACACATGTGCTTATGTACATATATGAATACATATGTATTAATAAGCACATATACATACACTCACAAATATGTATCTCCACTGACCACCTTCCTTGGAACATCTATTTATCTATTATGGAGAAGGAGGCAATGGTGAGTATGGAACTTCATTTTTTCCTTAGTAAAACTGAGATTTCACATCTGAGGTCTCCTGTCCTGGTTACAACATTCTGAGATTCTTAGATTCCAGTTTGATTCAGTTCATTTCCATAGACTAAGTAATATTGGTGGACGTTCATTGTCAAAGCCTTGAGTGGCTTCTGTCTTTTGGTGTAATTGATCCTAAGAGACACTTCTGAATAAAATACCCCAACAGAGGACAAAAGGCCAAGGCCGAAACTCAAGCGAGGCCTCTTTTATTTATTTTTTTACTTATTATCTTTTTTGCAGAAGAAAGCGAAGGAATCTCTTTAAAGATTTTGGATGAATAGAATGTTAGAAGTGGGAGCCGGAAGTAGGCAAAGAGAATGGAGAACTTCCCTCGTCTAGTCCTGAGGCCTTTCCCTTCTGTCTTTCACTCTAGACACCTGAAAAATACAGCACATGCGCTCACTGTCATGGGTTTGCAGGTAGGGAAGGACACCAGCTTCTTGGGAAGTGTAGATGAAACCGACAGGGGAAAAACAGTTCCACTAATACCACCTAAAGAGATATGCCCTGCCTCCCGTGAGGAGTACTGAGTTCACATACATTCAACCTACCAGACCTAAAACAAAGAAGACAAGGCCAGGGAAATTCAAAGATTAATCTGCTGAAGGTCACAAGGCCAGCTGTGATAGAATCTATACTCATAACTGGATTTCTGAATCCCCAAGCTTGTGCGTGTGTGAATTTGATATAGAATTATAACTTTGACTTTATGAAATTTACGACCTAAGATTCAACCAAAATACTGTGTCTTGCTTTACTGTAATTTCTATCTCATTCCTCAGTCTCAAATTACCAGAATTCTAATGTTCAATCCCCCAATCTTATAGGTATTCAACCCATATTCACTTTAAAAATAGACCTATCAGGATAATCTACAGTATTTTAATGGGGGCTTTGAATAACAAGTAGGCTATTGTGTCATGATTTCAGTAGAAAACAAGATTTGGTAACAATATTTAGCGCTACCACCTTGTTTTAATATGTCGAGTGCCCCATTTGAAGAAAGTGCTTTGTTATGAGAAATAGACATAACCGAGGCGATGATGTGGATTCTTTAAGATGAAAGGAATCTGGGCATTACTTAGTCCAATCTGTTAGTTTTGCTGCTGAGCACTGAGGTCAAGAGAAATTAGTTGACTAGGTGCCTGAATTCTTTTATCTACCAACGTTAGCATTATTTAATTTTAAAGAGTAAAATCTGATAATTTTACCAGTAGGAGTTCTTTCACCAAAGATTATCAGTAATCCAGTTTGGGGCATGCGAGGTACAAAAGGAAACATCAAGAAGTAGACCAGTGGTGTCAAGCCATCAATCCATGGCTTTTACAGACACCACCTTTGCTGGAACAAAAAGGGTCCTTTCAAGTCTGTTGCGTTGAACCTAAACAGATAATGTTGGCTGTAATAGAAAAAACACAGCTTTTCAGCTTGTAAACTATGTGACCTTCAGCAAGCTAATTATACTTTAGTCCTCTTCTTTGTAAAACTGGGAAACAAAATCTATTCACTGGCTCCTTATGAAAATAAAGCAGACTAGCCTGTATAAAGTACTTATCATGGTACCTGGAAGCTAATAATTACTGTTGTCCCTTTCCTCTCTACTAATTTCCTGATCAAGTTCACGTGTCTGATTAATGTCAAGGCAGGGCTAGAGCCCAGGCCTTTTATTTTCTAGGGCAAAGCTCTCTTCTCCACAGAAGAGAGCTTCCATTGTTCTCAGGAACAGGAAGCAGAAGTATCTAAGAAGTCATTTTTTGTTGGCATGAGAAGCAAGTCAGAGACTGGTGCCCCTGTCCTGAAAAGGGTCAAGATTCTATCGCAAACTGTGAAATAATTGTTAATATTCAATAAGGGATCCTTTCACAATCTTTTCTTAAATTCTAGATGTGGCATAGTTAGTTCTTTTGTTTCTTATGCCTAGAGAAGGCTGAGGAATCTATAGTGGCTCTGAAAGAATAGGAGAAAATTTGAGCTTATTAAGTGAGCTTGTTTGAATGTGCTGGAAAATAGGACACAGTGCAGGTCATGGGAATTTGCATATTTGACCAACACAAATAGATTTGCAGGGCCAACTGAGTGCTTCAATTAAAATATCCCTTTGGGGTTACCTTTGGGGTTACCATGAGGCCCCAGAGTGGTATACCTAGCTTACTTGACCCCCAGAGAGAATCAGTTTTTAACATCTAAATGTTAAAATCTAATGACAAAATTGTTGTCAGTAGTATTCATGAAATAATAATTAATCACCAGGATTCTTCCAGTTTGGTTGCGATATAATGAACATGCAACACTGTGGAAGTTTAAGGTGCATGATGGCTTGATTTCCATGCATTGGGACCACAGCAAGCTTAATTAACATCCATCATCTCATACAGGTACATGAACAATGTTTTTTTGTTTCCTTGTGATCAGAACTCTTAGGATTCATTCTCTTGATAATTTTCACATATGCCATACACAGTGCCAACCTAGTTCTTGTGTTGTACATTGCATACATACATGTACCATCTTGTATCCTCCTTCTAACTGGAAATTTGTACCTTCTGACCACCTTCCTCCAACTTCCCTCCCTCACCCTTTATCTCTGGAAACCACAAACCAGGTATCTTTTTTCATGTGCTTGGGTTTTCTTGTTTGTTTGGTAGGTGGTGGTGGTGGTTGTTTTAGATTCCTACATATAAGTGAGATCATACAGTGATTGTCTTTCTCTTTTGGATTTAGCATAATGCCCTCAAGAACCATCCTTGTTGTCCTAAACAACAGGATGTCCTTCCTTCTCATGACTGAGTAACATTTCATGTATGCATATACCACATTGTCTTTATCCATTCATCTTATACCTATACCAACTTGTATGTACATGTATGTATGTATGTATGTATGTATCTATCTATCTATCTATTTTTTACCTTTTTAAGGCTTGAAGCCACAGATACATGGCTAATCTGATAAGCACATTAGTTTTGGCAGTTTAGTTTTACCCAAAATATCAGAAGACTTGGAGGAGAGCTCATTGGTGTCTTCTTAGTCTTTATTATTTTTTTATATTTGGAAAAGGTGGGTACAGTTCTTTTTCATTGGTATTTTCAAATGACTAATAGATTTTTTTTAAAGTTCTTCAATACTGGCAAAGTCTTTACATGCATTTGATTGCAGTTTGTTTTAATTTAAAAATAAAAAGCAGCCACTTCTCCATTGTTCACTAATGTACCAAATTCATCACCACTGCCTCTGGAGTAAGTTAGTGCCTTTGTCTTCCGAAAGTAAAGAGGTCTGTAAGTAATGGTGGAGCTGCCAGTGCATGTTAAAGAATCACAAAAGCAACTTTATTCTGTCTTTGCTGGGGTGCCTTTGCTTTATCAGTGATCAAAGCAAGGCTTAGCTCACCTCTCGGAAGCACTGGAGAATGCTGGCCAGGCCTTCACATTCTTCCCTGAACAGGAGGCTGGACTACTGGATTTTACCCTCCACTGTGACTTGTTGGCCCTTTCCAGTGACTGTCTACTCCAATGCCAATCCTGGAAGCAGCAGGATTGGCCTTTTACTTTTTCATCCTTGTTACTTTGGCAGGAGCTGTTTTGGCATTTCTCTGACATACTTGTTTTGTGTGTCTGTTTTCTCCTGACTCCTTGGGAACTTCTTTGAAGGGCAACAGATTTATTGCCAAGCATCCTGGATTGTTCATTTTAAGACCACATTTTCTAAATGCTCTCTGGAGAAGAAACAGACTTGGGGAGGCCTAGACAGCCAGGAGTGGTGAATGCTTTGCTGGTTAGGATTTCACATAGCTGGCAAAGACCACCCTTCAACCTTGAACGAGAGGAGACCTCTTCTGGGTCTTTGGATACAGGGGCTTTGCTTAGGTTCTCCTGGACCATCATTCCCAATGGATAAATTATTGTGAAAAATGGAACGTTTCTTGAAGCCATATTGTTGACACTGCAATGGAGATGACCTATGATAGAAGTACAATAATGTAGCAACTTAATTCCCTGGGGTCTGCTCAAGAAATTACTAACCATAGAGAAAGAGTAAAAGTGGTCTGAAGATTATTTTCTATCGTAAAGAAATGATATATTTACCTCCAAATTAGGTCACACAGGGTATTACTTGATAATTCTTGTGAATTAAATTCTTGTGAAAAAAATTGATTTCTACTCACTTTCCTAAGTGGGAAAAAGTGAACCAAGGACACCTTTACTGGGTATGAAGTTTGGAAACAGTATGAAGGCAGATGACCCTGTCCTCCATTGGCTTCCTTCTTCACCTCTGATCAGATGCTAAATGAAAAGCTGAAAACACATTATCTAATAGCGTGTTGCTCTAAGTGTGGTCTACAAAACTCAGATAGTTTATGAGAAAAAGAGGCATCTTAGTAAAAATAATATTATGTACTCTGAGTGAAAGTTAAATAGCTTTTTCATGACAGGACATGAAGAAGCTTCAGCTTGCTGATTTATACCATGACCCACTAAAAGAAAAATATAGTGGGAGTCTTTTCCATGTTTATTTTATCATAGAACGTTTCATGGAAGAAATTTCTGGACCTGGGCCTCCATGAGCTAACTTTGGGGTGTGAGCACCTTAGAATTTTGCTTCCCCTAATGCTTCTTTGGGTCAATTTGAGATGGAGGAGTCTCTTCCTATCATCAGTCCATTTTCCTTATTTTCCCCTGTTTTTAAAATCTCCCACCTTTAAAAAATCTGTAACCTTTGGCCTACCCACCGTCACCCATCTTTGTTATATATACCTTCGGTTAGGATCTGAGATGTCCCGTCCAAAAGAAACATTGAGTATTCTTTTATTCCAGATTCAGCAAATCATTGCTACTGCATTTCATTATCTTCTAAATCATTTCTAATTTCTTTGATGTTTAGATAAAGCCTTTTTATTGGGATGAACCATAAGAAATAGCTGATGTTAAACTAATAATAGTGGTGATCTCATGTGGTTCAACCTAATACACTAATTTTATGAAAGAGTAATTACAGTTACCGAGATACTTCTTTGCAAGAAGAGACTTAGCCACTTCAAGAATTTGGCTTAGTACTTTTATAAATAGACTGGATGGTTGGCAGGAGAGATCACTTATGCTTGTAAATGATACCAAGTTGGCCGAGATTGGCAATATCGTGTAGGGCCAGACAGGAATGCAAAATGATACAATCAATTTGACAGTAATATGCACTGGATAAAATGGATTACAATTAGGGTGCATGCTAGGTTTTGTTTGCAAAATAGAATAATTAATTTGAAAAATGCAACAGGAATAGAAACATTTACATGGACTGGGCAACGTTCAGAGGAGTTTTAAAGTCACAACCAATCATAGATTCAGGCTCTGCTGAACATGCCCAAATGGGACACCTCCGAGCCATTCATTCCGACTGACCATCTGGACCTCATCGTGTGGATTTTGGCTGCCACTCTGAATGACTACTGGCATTAGATCAATGATTCCATTCCACCGTGGTCTATGAATTTCAGGCATTGGGACATAGCATTATTATTTTCAGTAATATCAGAATATTCTCCACGCAGCCCATTCAAACTCTGCTCACCTTTCAAGGCTCAATTAAACATCAAGGAAGTTCAGAGAGTCTCTCTCTCCTCTTATTGCTATTGGAGACTGTCTTGTTCAACTTAACACAAGATCTGATGAATATTTCTGGCCGAAGATAACCCCATCTTTGTAAATTGGCTTCAACTTTGAACTTTTTAAGTTACTTGAGGACAAGAGCCAAGTATTGTATGTGTATTACACTTGGATCTGTCTAGTGGGTAGTCAATATAAACATTGGTAGGATTCGCTAACCAAGAGTTAATAAAGTTAATTATCATAACAATAAAAACAGCACAGTGTTGATTCAAGACCATGAAAAGTTGAGAAATTTCTGTGGAGATAGATGACCAGGGCTCTTAACCCTTTTGAATCTTGAACCATATTTTTCTTAGTAGGAAACAAAGTACGTACTTCTTTTTCATGTCTATCTTATCCCAAGGTGGTATTTAATATGTCCATTAAACTTTATTACATGCCAAATTCCAATAAATCTAGGGCCAATGTTTAGTTTAGTGGAGTTTCATGTAAGATTTGTTACTCAGAGTTGGTGGTTTTATGTGTTATAAAATGCAGTTAAATGGAAATAATTTTTATTGGGCTTTTGTGTCTTAAATGTGGAGAGGTGCTAGATGGATTTTTGTTTTTTAGTGTTAAATTTTCTGACCAAGTGTATAATTAAACTTCTGGTTTATGATCTATCCTAGTGTCTCTATAAATTAATTAATGGTTTTAGAATGAGTTGTCAACTTTAGTTATTGAAATAAAATCCACATATTCCATTATACTATACATAGTAGCATTACCCCTCAGCCCCCGGAATGTACATGTGTTTGAATTAATTATTGCTCAGTCCTGAACCGTCAGCCTTAAGACTTTCAGTTACAATAATGGGTTTCTTTGGAAAACAATTTGAGTCTAACCGGATGTTGTTATGTCCTCAGGCCATGGTAAGTGTGACTGTGGCAAGTGCAAATGTGACGAAGGATGGTTTGGAGATGCCTGCCAGTACCCAACTCACTGTGACCTAACAAAGAAAAAGAGTAACCAAATGTGCAAAAATTCTCAAGATGTCATCTGCTCTAATGCAGGTAAGAAATCTATGAAAAATTTTAAATGATCAAATTTGGGTTTTAATGGAAATATGTAGGCGTCAAGAAATGTGGAACCTCTGAGAGAGAATGATTTCAAGTATATTTTTTTGAAATGAAATTCAGATAAATCAATAGGGAAAAAACGTCATCTTGCTGAGACTGGCAAGTTTGATGCTTTCCAGCTGTTCCAAAAGCCTTCTTCAGGCAGGATATTCACAGGAAACAACACCCCGACAACATTTTCTGTAAATTGTGAGCCATGATTTTGAATGCTGGATTAAATCTTTTTAAAAGGATTTATATAAACTGACTTAATTATTTTCTATTACAGATCAAGGGTGCTTTGAATTTATACCTTAGTATCAAATAGGACCAAATCCTTTTTAATTTGATAGAAGCTTTAGATGCACTGGATATAAAACTCATGGAAGAATAGAGTGACATCAGGATTGTATGTTTGGCCAAAATATTTTTGCACCTCATAGAAGTCATTTAAAAATATTTTTTTAGAGAGTTATAGTGAAGCTGTTAAAATTAATTACCAAAACCATATAAAACAAAACAACTGGTTTTGGTTTTCAATAATACTAAGCCGGTATTACTCTAATTAAATACTCTTTTCGTATTTGGGTACATGGAGCCTCAAAAGTCAGCTTTTCTCAAAGCTGGTTGAACTTGAGAATGCTCCCTTCCAGTGCTAGAGGCTTTGATTCAGTTGGTTTTGGTGGGTATGGTCTGGGCTGTAGTGGGTTTTTAAAGCTCTTCGGGTAATTCTTATGGAGATCCCATGGTCGTGAGGTTGTTTTGTGTGCTAATGGCAAGTGCTAGACTAGAGTGAGAATCTTCCCTCCTCTGAAGCTCCTCCCCTTGTTGGTAGAGTCCTACATTCAGAGCTAGGATCTTTCTCAACAGTCTGATTGCAGTGAATTGCTCTGTGTAGAGTAAGTGCAGTAAGAGGGCTTTGCTAGTAGAAATCAAGGCCATGCCCAAAGCAAGGTGTGAGTGGATGGGTCAAGGACCATGATAAAGGGTCTTAATAGTCAGGTCACATTTTGTGTTCACTGATATTCTCCTTGCTTCTCTCCAGCACTTCAGTCTTTTCTGTCTTCTCAGTAGGTTTTTTTCTACCTCCAGTTCCCAATACCCACACCTCCCAGCACACACAGGTGCGTGCATACACTTACTGTAGAGCCTCTTTGTTTTGAAAACGTCCAACTTTCCGAACTTCTTTCAGTAATCAGACTCGAATTCTGTTTTGTTTGATTGTTCTTTATTTTCGGACTTATTTATTTGTTTATTGTTTATTTTTCAAATCAGATCTAGGTTTTTTTTTTCTTTTCTTTTTAATAATACATCAGAACCAAATAGGGATTAGATTAGGAATCCCAGGGGCATCTGGGTGACTTACTCTGTTAAGCGTCCGACTTCGGCTCGGGTCATGATCTCACATTTTGTGAGTTCGAGCCCCATGTTGGGCTCTGTGCTGACAGTTCAGAGCCTGGAGCCTGCTTTGGATTCTGTGTCTCCCTCTCTCACTGCTCCTCCCTGACTTACGCTGTTTGTCTCTTGAAAATAAATAAAACATTAAAAAATTTTTTTTAATTAAAAAAAAAGATTAGGAATCCCAATGTTTCAACATTAAGGAAAAAAAATATGTGATTTGCTACATTAACATACCTTAAAGGAGAAACTTCACAGAATTGTTTCGGTAGATGATGAAACATATTTGGTAAGATATAGAACACAGTTTTAAGATGTCTGAGCCTCTATCTTTTTTTTAACGTTGGTACAATATTTTTCTGTAATCTACCGTCCATATTCCAGTTTCATTTATTGACCCCACAATGTCTTTTACAGCATTTCCCCGCCTCTGTAGGATTCAGTCTAGGGCAGCGTTATCTTTAGCTGTCATCTCTTATTAGCCTCCTTTCATCTGGACCATTTCCACAGACGATGGAATTATAGCATTGAAAATTTTGAAGAAAATGGTCTCCATCCTTTTTTCTTAATAGAATGTTACTCATTTTGGCTTTGTCTGATGTGTCCTCATGATTAGATTCATGTCATACATTCTTAGCTGAGTTGCCGGATAGATGATTTTGTGTTCTCAGGATGTGTCATCTGGAAGTCTATGTTATCCATCTGCTCTCACTGGTGAGGTTAATTTCGATCACCCGGTCAAGGTGTTGTCTGATGTCACTGCTCTGTAATTACTGATTCTGCCCTTGTAACAAATGAGCAATCTGTGGGGAAACACTTAGAAATTATAAGATATCACACCCTCATCAAAATTATCATCCACTGATGACTCCACGTGACCCGGTGTTTACACCGATGATTGAAATATGATGATTTCTAAACTCCGACATTCCCTCCACATTTACGAGGTGGTATTCAACATTCTACCACAAGTAAGAGTCTTCTCTCCGCCAACCAGGTATTTGATATTTCATTTACTTAGCGATTTATTATTACCCCAGTATCATAATTCCTATTGTGTCAGTGGTTTATTATTCGTTACTGCACTTAATTATTCTGGTGCTCAGATTGTCTCAGATCAGGCTATTGGAGCCCGCTTCAGGCTAGCTTCTCAGTCTTTGTGATGTGCCCTCATTATTTTGGTTTATTTTGTTTCAGCAGTTCTTTCCTTTCTGGCATAACAAGATATTCCAGAATCATATTGTACCTGACTTGCCACAGCTTTGGAATCAACCACTTCTCTAAAGAACCTTGATTCCTTTAGGTGAAGAATGGTAGTAGAATAAAAGTTGTGAGCCCTAGGGATGTTTAATTCTACTGGGGTGAATTTGCGTCTTGGCCCTTTCCGCAAACAGGCTAGTAAACATGGGTGAACATATGTATATGTACACATTCATGTGTACACACACATATATATATATATGTATATGTACGTATTTTAGAAATCATCAATTCACACCAAAATTTCCAACTTATGCCCCCCCCCCACAAGGTTACTTACTGTTTTTCCCCTTCCATATTTGCAGGTCTCACTTTTCACAGGGAGAGGACTCTGTCTCCCAACATCGTGGATATATTTGTTCATTTGTTCAATCGTATATCACACCTAAAATTGTTTTTAGAATTGCTTCATGCCTACCACTATACAAAACAAATCTACCAAAATATTTTAGGATTTGTTTGCAAGTGACCTCCTCTCGCACCTCCACTCCACCCCAGTCATGCTTAAGCTTGGGATACTTAGTTAACTTTAGTGTTCACAAGTTCCTTGGATTTCTTTCTTTTTCTCTCCCTTTAGTGTAGATATTATACTCGTTTGAAATACACTGAGCTTGTTTACCTCAGATGGCTTTCAGTTTTAGAGGTTTTTTTTTCCTCCTTTCCATCCTCTTTGGTTTTATTTT
The DNA here is from genome assembly GCA_030068075.1 of Paguma larvata. Lineage (NCBI taxonomy): Eukaryota > Metazoa > Chordata > Mammalia > Carnivora > Viverridae > Paguma > Paguma larvata. The sequence continues at coordinate 9,920,330 of CM057839.1, read as the reverse complement.
ACAATATATAGAAAATGAACAGGATTACCAAAGTCAAAACCATATAAAAAAAGCTTACTTAATGAATCATGACTCTTTCCTAAACCTCCCCTCCTTCTTTTCATACCCGATAGGTAACCAACTTCACTGCGTTCTGCTTTACCTGTGTATGTGTTTATTTTTTGTAAAGATGAATAGATGTATGCGTCATTATATTTTTGGGTTTTTTTATTCATTCCATACACAAAAAAATTGCATGTTGTATATGTTCTCTTGCACTCTGGCTTTACCACTTAGCATCTTCTGGAATTTACATCAGTACATAGAAATCTTCCTCATTCTTTTTTTGGATGCACAGGACTCAGCTCTATAGAGATGACATAATTTATTCACTCAATCACCTATGGTTGGGCACTTAGGCTCTTCCTAATATGTTGAAATTACAAATATTAATGCAGAGAATAAATTGGTATGTGTCTATTTTCATATTTTTGGAGGCATATCTTCAGGATAAATGACTAGATGTGAGATTGCTGCACTAAAAAGTTAATTCATACCCAGCGTTACATTTAATCTTTTCTCTCTTACTGTCTACTCAGCCTAGAAGCCTTTCAAGTTGACTTGAGCAGTCTCTGTCTCACCTGGCTTCTTTTAAAGTCTATTTCTACCAGCCTAGTTCTGGACTCCCCTACAACTGCATTAGGCTGTGAGTTCTCTCTCCTAATCTTTCCCCTTATATCATGACGTGGCTTTCTGGAAGCAGCTTGGAACAGAAGGGGAAGAGGAGGAAGCCGGACTGGCCAGAAGACTGCAGGGCAGGATGAGATGGAGCTGGGGCTAATGGCGTTCCAGAAGCTGACTCTGTAGGGGTGCAGAAGGCAAGGCACAGTTTGCAGAGCAAAGTGGGGCTCTGGCGCCATCGCACAGGAGTATGGGTAGTGTTCACGACAGGGAAGTCCTCCTAGAGAGAGTTCAGCGGTATTAGTCAGAATAAAAAGTCAGAGCAAAAATAATCTAGCATAAAACAGAAGACCAATCCCAGAGCCCGAGCTCACTGGCAACCAAGAAAAAGAAGCAGTATGACATAACATGAACACAGGAGTCTGTCACTTTTGCCTGGGCTTCCATATGCCGTATCTTGGAGCCTCGGTTGTGAATTCTACTTGGTGGGTGAGAGAGGAAGTCTCTGAGCTGTTGTAAACGTCCCACACTGGCCAGGAATGGTTCGGATGCGTGGATGGGAGTGAGCCTGCCTGGTGGGGTGTCAGTGAGAAGATGCAGAATTCAGAGGCAGAGGCTGTTGCTCCCCGTCTTTCCTGGAAACAGCTTACTGTGTACACTGCTCTGACGATGTCACGCCTCGCTTCCAACCGCGAGAGGCGCCTGCTATTCCAACAGATAAATTCTAAAATCCTTAGCCAATATTCTTGATCCTCTATTCTCTGCCTCAAACCGACCCTCTTCTCCAAACTCTCTGCACTGTTCTTAAGTTCCATATCCTTTTTCCTTAGCTGAGGCTCCTTCCTCAATATCACAAGCCTTTTCTCCATCTCCACTTGTTGAAATTGTATCCATATGTCAAGGGTCAACTCAAGAACTTACTCCTTTACTGTGCGTTTCCTCCTTGCAGAGACAGCTGAGGTTTATACTTTCTATATGACATCTGTCACAAATCTGTTGCAAATGCCCTCGTATCGTCTGGTCCCATATGTATGTGCAAAAATTATTGATCATCTAGCTCTCTTCCTGCTCTATGACTTACTTAGTTTTAATTTTATGCATCTTATTATCTCCTAGAACACCTGGTACTTTGCCAACAATATATTAGGCAGCAAGAAAATTTAATGAATGGATATGTGGATGGTTGAAAGACAGCATGAAAAAACGTGAAAATGAAAAAGAAGGGTGATAATTAGAGAAAAAATGAGATGAGACAATACCATGAATTATAGAATTCGATTTCAAATGAACTTTTATAAATGAGAATAGTTTTCAGGGAAAATAACACACAAAGAAAATGAAATTCAACAAATGTAAAATGCATATGAGTCTTCTCGAGGAAGAAAAATAATTAGCTCAAATTCTGCAAAGTCACCATTTCTATGTAACTGTGAGAGAAAAATCTCTTAAATATAATATCTTATTGCAAGTGACCTGGGTAACAGAATCATGCAGAGGGTATGGAGACAGGACTTTGTGGGGTCCATCAATATAAAGTGAGTCTGGAGGAAATGTTTGGGAACATGACTCACATACTCAGTGTCTTCATGGAAGAAGACGAAAATCCCAACATTTTCTGAAAGCCTGTGACGTAACTGGACACAAGACTGTTTTCAGAAAGATGGCTGGTGATACATTTACCACTGTGTGCTCATAGCTGCTCTATGAAGCAGATGTTATTTGCAGATAAGGAATTTGAGAGTTAGAGATGAACATAAAAGCCTCAAAAATATATAGCTATTGGTTATTAAAACCTGGATTTGGATACAAATCCCCCTTATCCTAAATCCATGCCCTTTTGGGCACACCACCTACAGACTTGCCAATATCCAGAAGCTCAGTTCAAGGATCGGTATCATCTTTGGTTCCTCTTGATTCTTCACGACTTATACTCAGTCACTGAATCGTCTGTTCTTTCCTCTGTTTCTACCCTCAAGAGTATTTGCCTCTTTCTGACTCACTGCTGTCACCCTCGTCAGCCCCCGTCTTCTTTCCTGCAGACAAATGTAATAACATGCCTTCGTGTCCATTGTGTCTCTTTTCAGTTCATTCCTCGTGGAATAACTAGAGTAATCTGGCAAAAATGCATGCCTGATCACATGACCCCCCGGCTGAAAATATTTCTATGGCTTCCCATTCTTCTTGGATTAAGGTTGGAAATCTTTAACATGACCTGTAAGACTTCTATAAATGGCACCTTCAGTTACCTTATTCATTTCGTGCCACTTTCCCATCATTTTCTATGTTCCAGCCATCTTTGACTTTTTCTTCTTATTTCCACTTTTATGTCAGAGCCTCTGCTATAGTCTCTTGTGGGAAGTGGGCCTCTCCACCATCTCACTTCTCTTGCCTATTATTTTTACTTTGCTCTCAGTTCCTTATTTAGGAGCTACTTCCCCAGGGACTGTGTCCGACCGCCACGTCACAGTTAAATCCCCTGCTAAGCTCTTCTACAACGTTCTGTGCACTTCTCCACTTATTTTATCACATCGGCTCACTCCTATAAAACTCTGAGAGGAGGATTATGGCTGACTCGGTCTTCCATTGCATTTCCAGATTCCAGGATGCTTGCTACCTGGTGAGTGGTAAAGTCTCAGTGGATGTGTGTTGATTGCTATGACAATAAATGAAAAATGGAAAAATAAGTATTAAAAAGGAAGTCCCTTAAATGGACATTATATTTCTCAATATCATTTGAATGCTGTTTTACTGTCAGTGAAATCACTCTCCGGGGTTGTAGTCAAATCCACACACACACACACACACACACACACACACACACACCAGGTGGTAGACCAGATGACTCCAGTGCCTCTGTGTCACTCTGAGCTGCCCTGAGGTTTTGGTGAGGTTCCAGGACTTACTACCTAAGAAAACCTGCTCTGATCCTACTGTCATAAGGATGTACATATCAGTTTTAACACTGTGGAGGTGAAATTACCAAGAGATTCCAAGTTTTTAATTTATGCATTTGTTAATGAATTCCACAAATATTTATTATAGAAATAGTATGCTCAAATATTGTGCAAAGCATTGAATAAATACTGGTGAGGAAGATAAGCAAGGCTACCTCCCTTACAAAGCTTAGAATTTTCTGCTTTAGTTCACTTCAGACCCAGGTGTAATCAGAAGATAGCCATTCATGCATTGAATGGATGGCCATGTATAAAGTAGCTCTGCACTTGGGGAGGTCATATTTTACATCAATGGATAAATAAATCATACATTAATGAAACTATTAGAGGTCAGTCATAATAGTTATGTGCCATAACATATAATTGCTGTACTATAATCACAAAGAAAGAACTTTGTTATCTATGTCATCATACCCGCAGTAATACATAATTGAAAATTAAATTGATTTGAATTGCCTTTGTCTTTGAAAGAGAGAGATTAAAAATCATTGATTATCAGGGTGCCTGGGTGGCTCAGTAGGTTGAACATCTGATTCTTGATCTCAGCTCAGATCTTGATCTCAGGGTCATGAGTTCAAGCCCCACGTTGGGCTCCGCACTGGATGTGAAACCTACTTAAAAATAATCGTTATCATTTATATGCATCTAACAAATAATTTTTGTTTTGTGTAGGTACATGTCACTGTGGCAGGTGTAAGTGTGATAATCCAGATGGAAATGGCCTTGTTTATGGTAAATTTTGTGAGTGTGATGATAGAGAATGCATAGATGATGAAACAGAAGAAATTTGTGGAGGTAGGTACGCTGCGCAGAATGTACTTGATTTTTGACCCGTTTTATTATACTTTTATCTCTCTGTAAATTGCAGCATTAAGCTTACTCATTTAATCTGAATTCGTGTTCATTTGGAAAACACTTCATATAAGGCATTTAGGGTAGACTAGTACTTCGTAAATGCAAAATCAGACTGTTTCCAGGGGAGAGAACCTGATCTTTATGACAACAGGCAACTGTGTGGTTCTGAAGTGGTCCTACTGGAACTTTATCTTCTCTGTTACCACAGCCACTTTTTTCTGTCTCATCTTTCCCAGTCTCTCAATTACATGTTTTAACTTCATTCTATTTCCCCTTCTAAATCACTAGCCTTTAAATAGTCTCATGTCCTATTGGAGACATTGGAAGCTAATTGGATTATTAGCCTAGAATCTATCCCTCCCCACCAATACCCAGATCCCATTTTTCATGATCTTTTCTGTGTTTCTATGGTATTTCTATGAACAGCACCCAATCCACTTTCCTGTTGTACCAGTTATTATATGTGCCATACTTGCTAGTGCCTGTACTGCAATAAGTTCTTCCCATTCGTTAGGTAATGTACCCAGGGTCATTCCAGCAATCATAGTAGAATTTAGACTCTTGTGTGTCTGATGCCAAAGACTGTGCTCTTGACCCCACCCCATGGAGAACTGCATCAGGGCCCTGGAGTTTGGAGCTCTGTGAGAAGAGCCCCTCCTCATCACCTAAAGTATCCTCTTCTGCTTACCTATCTGCAAGCCTGTTCCCAGAGTTTACATTTGCCACCATGGGTAGCACAGGAGAGGAGAGGAGAGAGCAATGGGCATCCATCCCTTCAGTTCACATAAACTCATCTCTGCTGTTTCTTAAAAATTTTAGCCTGGTTACCTCTGGCCTCATCTCTCCATTAATAAGCAGTCCCTTATTTCATTTGTCTCTGACAAGATTCCAATCCATGGAATCCTATTCTGCCTGCAGGATGGGTGATTTCAGAAGAGTATTTTCTATGGAAGGATGAGGGGCCAGTGGGGCAGAGGGAACTATAGAGCCACAGGGAAAGTGTCACTGACTTAGGCCAAACTGTCACTCTGTGTGTGAAAACAAATTGTAGCTTCAGTTCTTGCGGTAATCCAGATAGTCTTATCTGAAGTCTGTTTGGTTCTCTCTGGTTTCCTTGCTGTATGACCCACCAGAATAAAACCGACAAACACAAAAATTTACATTTCTCTAGGCAGCGACCTAAGCTAGATACTGCTCAGACAGTTCTCCTAATGGGGTCAATCCAAAATAATTAGAACAATTAGGTAAGTCCACCCACACATGTGATGTATCTCTCTTCCTCCTGATGTTTCATTTCCATGATTATGAACCAAAAACAAAGAGGAAGGGAACACGTTTGGGGCCATTGTGTTCTGATACACATCGCCAAAGCAAAGTCTATTTGCATGTGTAAATATAAACATTTAACTTGAAGTAACAAAACAGGAAATGTTTAACTCCCAACCTTGCCGTTTACTGTTTCCATTTGTTTGAAGCTTAAGCATTTTCATAGCACAAAGTTTCTGACCATAAACACCAGCACTTCGGTAAATATCCTCTGGGCGTGACTTTGGGATTGTAGATCTTTCCACGTGTCATTCATTCACGTGAAACCAATCTGTTACGAGGTGATTCTACAGCCCGTCAGTAAACCAATTTTAAAGGAGATTTTCTTACTTCATCAATTTACACAAAGCAAAGAATGATATTTATTGTCTGGAATGTGTGTTGCCCTAAGCTTGTATTTTATCTCCATTATCCAAATGTGGTTTGTTAACAATATTTTTATTTGGGTTGTGAGGATATCTGCTTAATTTTTCAGATCTACATACGAGTGTAGTTTTACATGATTCTTCCTTCTTTATTCACCTATATCTCAATGCTTAAAACCCTGATTCCATCCTGAATTTTATAAATATACAAATACTTTGAGTGTACAGAGGGTAGATTTGGGATTATTCATTAATGTCATGGTAATGTCCTTACATATGTAGCGCCTTACATAAATTTCCTGACATTACAGAGGAAATAAATTCTAGTTTAAAAGTTAATCAAGTCTTGAAAAAATGGAGTTCTAGAAAAGCTTTTAGCACACAGTCATCTTGCTACTTTCCAGTGTAATCTTCAAGTTCCTGAGGACATAGCACTGGGATGTGACATTTTGTATGGGTACCTGAGAGATATTTTTGAGTTCGTAAATAAAAGGGATAGCTTTTATATTTTATCACTGATGAAATTATTTGGTAGCCTTTACATTTGCTGAAGTGAGCAAATTAAAATTTGTTGTAGAAATGATCAGTGACTATTAGGTTAATGAGAGGTTTTCCACGGACACCCAAATTATAGCTCATTTAGGTAGAAAACATGGCATTGTGTGTGCTTGGGTCTCCGTGTCTTTCTTATCTCTCACTGTAGCACTCTTTCTCTTGCTTTCTTCCTTTGTGTCTCTGATGTATGTCTGCTTTTTTTCATCGACAGGAAGAGCACAAGAGACCAGAATATTCTATTGTACATCCCCCTTTCTTATGGGAGTTCCGCAGGCCCTACTGACACTTTTGCCATGAGCCAGAAATGCCATAGTGTTTAGGAAGAAAAAATAGCCTCACGATCCGTTTCCCAGGGGCCCTCTGAGATTATGGCTGCAGGCGAAGAGAGAGGGAAGAACAAAGACTTAAGCTACAGACTCTGATAAAACCTAAATTTCTATGAAACAGAAAAAATAGACTAAGCAAAACCCAGCGTGACCCTTGTTTTCATCCTATTTACAAGAACAAACACACTTATGGTTGGGTGAATAACTGCATAATTATACTACCAGGAATTTATATACAAAAAGGGAGGATCTAAGTAATGACTTGAGGTAAATAGAACTGCCATCTTTTGGGAACTTGTAGGACTGCTGAGTTCAATAGGGGTTGCTTGGATGTAAGTACAAATGGACAGGGTAAAGTTTAAAATGAGGCAGGAGCTGAAGGGGTGTGGTGGCATCGGAATGCAAAATGATGGGACATTTTGTCCCCTTGACGAGTAGGAGGGAGCTTTGATCATGAGGCCAAGGGTTCATGCTATTTATTGGCCTAAAGGAGTAATAAACACTGATTTAACTGAAAACCTCTTTTCCACGTGCTGGAACACAACAGCTTGTGGGACACAGTTGAACGAAAAGGTGAAATATGTCCTCTGGTTTATGAAGCATTCAGTCATTAATAATGTGCTTCCGAGTAAATACATGCCACTGGTTTCTCGGTGGTTGATTTCAAATGAAATACTTGGATGACTAATTCAAGAAATGCCCTTAGCACGAATGCTTACGTACATTTAACTCTGAAGGGTGCACTTGAGGTTGGAAGGGCAGTAGACCAGCCTTTCATGTTCTTGCATGTTGTTTCTTCACATTTCTTTCATTTTCACTAGCTACCTGGCTAGGACAAGTTAGAAGACACCTGCTCTTGCTTTGTGTGTACGATTATGGAGGTATATGCATAATCATGATGTGTGTGGGGGGGCCAATCCATCGCTTGATTATTTTGAGCAAGAATTTTAGAGCCGATATTATTATTTCAAAAGGCAAAAATGATCGCAGAGATGTAGAAAGTTAATTTTGCTTTTAAAAGTTGCTTTTTTTCCCCTCACTCTATAAAATTCACTTTGGGTAAAGGCCATGGAAAGTGTTACTGTGGAAACTGTTACTGCGAGGCTGGTTGGCATGGCGATAAATGTGAATTCCAGTGTGATATCACCCCCTGGGAGAGCAAGCGAAGATGTACTTCTCCAGATGGCCAAATCTGCAGTAACAGAGGTGTGTCATTCATCCACGTTACTACGAACCGGGAGGAAAACAAAGCTCTTCATTGTTAACCCTCTTTTTCTCTGAATTTCCTTGGGCGTGGGGGGAAGTCATCTTTTACAGGGTTTGACTTTGATGACAGTCAACATTTACAATGCCAACAGTCTTCTCTTTCTTATTTTTTATTGAGTAACCAAGCAGAAAGATAAGAAAGTTGCTGTAGTTCTTTAAGCTTCACTGGACAAATAGTTAACATAGGGACTGTAATTTCTTTGGCGGCCATCCAGAAATAGCATAGTACAGCTAAAAGGCAATTCTTGTAGATACTTCTGTTAAATGTCTCTTGACTAACAGAACCATCTACAGACAGCATGAGCATCTAATTATCTAGAGAGCATTCAAGAAACCCTTTTGTCTTAATTATGAGTAAATCGAAGGCTTGGTTGTAATACAGAATTGATCTGGAGTCACTTAACTTTTATCTGCAATAATAAAAATGATATGGGACAGTTATAGAAACTACGTGTCAGACAACCATATAAAATTTAGACTGACCTTTGACATGAATTTTAAGAATATATTGGTATTGCTGAAATGTCGTTTAAAATGAGTTAACTAACTGTTAATATCAAATCAAATTAGTTTTACTTAAATACTTTTTGAAAACCTTGAAAATACTTGGGTCTCTGGGTGGCTCGGTTGGGTAAGCATCCGACTTTTGATTTTGACTCAGGTCATGAGCTCACAGTTCATGGGTTTGAGCCCCATGTTGGGCTCTGCACTGACAGCATGAAGCCTGCTTGGGATTCTTTCTCTCCCTCTCTCTGCCCCTTCCCTGCTCTGTTTCTTTCAAAACTAAATAAATATTTTTTTTAGATTTCCTTGAAATTACTTGTCATTTTCCCCTTATTAGCTGTACTGGTAGATAAAAGAGAATTATGCTGGACCATTCATTGCCTGCCTGAGGATATATATAAATGACCGTATTTCCTTCTGTAATATTATAAAAATCTAGAAAGTTGGAAAGTTATATTTTTTAATTTCTATAAATGAATGGTGCTTTTTAACAGGTAATGCTTACGTGGAAAACCTTAACGTTACAACCGATTTTCTCTTTTTAAACAATGGCATAAGAAATTAATGTAGAAGAATAAAATGGACCACGTTTCTATACATAGGGAAAGGAAAGCAAAAGGCCTGAAGTTGGAAGAAAAATCATAAAGAAAAGTCTCATCTTTAATTTATGCAGGATAGGTCTGACTATATATCCCACTAATTCATGTTATGTTTTTCTTTACTATATATAAGGATGTTGTGTCTGCCTGCATCCTTCTTATTCAGTAGGATCAGTCATCACTGTCATGATGTCAGTATAGGAAGCTTGGACTGTGTTCCCATGAGATGTTGAAAGGAGAGAGGAGAAAAACGGAAACGATTGGGCTGTGGGTCAGAGCCGGTTCCGCGGCAGGGATACGTGGGCTCTGAGAGACAGGTGTCTTGCAGAAACACACACTACTCGCCAACCCCTGCAGTCTTACCTCCTGCCTCTCCTTTCCTGCACTTGGAGCTGTCTGATTTGGAGGTCCAGCAGAGGCAGACCGGGAGGCAGCCTGCTCAAAGGAGGCTGGTTAGCAGTGAGATTCGGGGTTCCCGGAGGGAAGTCGGGGGGAGGCACTGCAGTGAGTCCTTTTTTTCCTCAGAAGGTACCATCCGCGTCACCCCTGGCACTCTTCCTCATCGCTGCTTCCCGGGTGGGAGAGAGACACCAGTCCCTGCACAGGCTTATCTCCTTTTCCTTGTTGGCCCATCTCCAAGGGCCAGAAAGCCTTTATTGTAGACACAGCTAATCGGGGATAGAATAAATGTCCTGTATTGCCCGAATGGCTGGACTCACTTGGGCACATACCTAGCCTAGCCTCATCCCCTGCTCTCACATCGGTTATACTATCATGAAAGCCATGTGTGTTCATTTTTTTTTAAATATAGAGACAGATATTTTATTTATTTTTATTTTTTTAATGTTTATTTTATTTTTGAGAGAAAAAGAGAGAGCATGTAAGCAAGGGAAGGGCAGGGCGGGGGGGGGACAGAGGATCTGAAGCAGGCTCTGCGCTGACAGCAGAGAGCCCGATGCAGGGCTCAAGCTCATGTCCTGTGAGATCACGACCTGAGCCAAAGTCAGATGGTCAACCAATTGAGCCCCCCAGGTGTCCCCAGGTATAGATATTTTAAAATACATTAAAAAAATCCAGGTATAACCACCTTTTACATTTTGGTACATGACCCAACAGTCTTCCATTAGTTTTCTTTTGTCAGATAGATTGCAGGTTTCTTGAGGGCTAAGATTCTAACTTGTGTTCATTGCACTAAGGGCACTTCCCACAACCCACACAGTTAACCCACAAAAAATAACTTTTGTTTGTTAAAGAATCTCTACTGTCTACGTTCGATGGTGTTTTTCCTTTGTAGAATGTTTTCCTCCAGTATATGTATTTTCCAAATACACAATAAGCAAAAGATTTTAAAACGCAACACGTAAGATGCTTTTTTTTTTCATGGTTTTTCTCCACTAAAGCCATATACAATTGTTTTCCCATCTAGGGACTTGTGTGTGTGGTGAATGTTCTTGCCACGACGTTGACCCAACCGGAGATTGGGGAGATATTCACGGGGACACCTGTGAGTGTGACGAAAGGGACTGTAGGGCCGTCTATGACAGATATTCTGATGACTTCTGTTCAGGTACGTGTTCTCCTCACTTGCTTTTTTAATAAGAAAAAATTTCGTGTCCTTACATTCAAGCTTCACTCTGATTCTCACAGAAATTGTGAAAGAAAAATCTGTGCTTGGGAAGCTCTTTGATGTTCAGGGTGCTCCTATTGGTACCTTGGAAAGTCTTCAGAGAGTTTACACATTGGGCAAAGACCAGGGACGAAAGGGCTTCACTTTCCTAAAATTAGTCTAACTCCTTCCCAAGGTGAACCATTTCCTAGATATGGGTTCCTCATCTCTGAGCGTTAAAACCAGCAGACCAGGTGACAGCGTCCAGGATGGAGACCATGAGAACAGCTACAGTCCTAGGTTACAAAACTTCAAATAATATGGTTCTCATGGGTATTTTATTGTATTTTATTTTTTTAATGTTTATTTTTGAGAGAGAGAGACAGAGTGTGAATGGGGGAGGGCAGAGAGAGAGGGGGACACAGAATCCGAAGCAGGCTCCAGGCTCTGAGCTGTCAGTGCAGAGCCCGACGCGGGGCTTGAACTCACAAACCATGAGATCATGACCTGAGCCGAAGTCAGACGCTTAACCGACGGAACCACCCAGGTGCCCCCTCATAGATATTTTAATGCATTAATTCCTCGGTATAATTTGTATGTTAAAATTATTCTGCAGATTAGTGTAAGATTAAATATCAATAATTGGATTCCAAAATTTTATTCTATAAACATTTATAGAGCAGATATCATTTGCCAGGGTCTGGACTGCATCTGGGCTACCGGCTCCAGCAGTGAAGGAGACAAACATGACCTTCGAGTTTACGAAGCCTTGCAGCCTGAGTGCAAAGGCCAAAACACACTCTGCCAGAACTTGTAACGGTGCAAAGGACAAAAAGAAAGCATTCAAATTTATCTGAAATAGTGTCGCTGAGCAAAAATGGAGTATGGATTTTCAGTCCGGGTATATTTGACAATCCAGAAGACAGAGACATACACATATACATCTTTTTAAGACTGACTGCTTGATCGCTATGCAAGTAGATAGGAAACTCCGCTGTCGCCTGAAAGTTTGCCAGCGAAGGGAGGTGAAAGGGGCTGCCCTATTTAGTCACAATTCCCAGCTGCAGAGGCTTGTCTGACCCAGCTGAGGGGAGCCTGCTGCTAACACCGGGTGCCGCAGAAGGGTTTCCCCGTCCCGATGATCTCCGATGCTCAGGAGACTCTCCTAAACATTTTGTGAACACTATTCTCTTGGGGGAAATGCCCTTTGCAGAGTTTTCTCTGTTGTTCATTATATATGAGTGTTCTTTATTCTCACCATTATCTACGCGATGGAAATGAGACAGCCGGCAACTCTGGGGTGCGTCTCTATGCCGGACACTGTGCTAAGCACTATCCAGGTTGTTGCGTTTATTTTTCTTAACAGTCGATGAGGCGGGGGACATTTTCTCCTTTCACTCTCGGGGTTACGGAAGCTCGAGGAAGTTCCATAATTTGCTGAAGGCCTCACAGCTAAGAGACAGAATCAAAATGTTAACGAGGTCTGTGCATCTGAAGAAATGTAAAGGTTCTTTCCTTACTGAAAAAAATCTTTGTTTAAACTTGAATTTCATATGACAGACATTTACGGAGAGCCAACTATGCTGGAGGCACTAGGTAAGATATTATGGGTACAAAAATACAAAAAATATTGTAGGTTCTACCTTCAAACTTTTACTATTTAGGAAAATACAAAACAAAACAAAAAACAACAGAAAACAATAGTGACATGGGGCGCCTGGGTGGCTCAGTCAGTTAAGCATCGAACCCAACTTCGGTTCGGGTCATGATCTTGCAGTTCGAGTTTGAGCCCACATCGGGCTCTGTGCTGACAGCTCGGAGCCCGGAGCCTGCTTGGGATTCTGTGTCTCCCTCTCTCTCTGCCTCTTCCCCACTCATGCCTCTCTCTCTCTCTCTCAAAAATAAATAATTTTTAAAAATTTTTAAATTTAAAACATTTTTAAAAAAAACAATAATGACAAAACTGGCACATAAACACTAAACTTTAATCCACGGTGCCATGGGAGATTTGCCTAGTCATGCCTTCATTGTTCCTCCGTCCATGATGCTGGGCGTATAGCAACAAACGCAACAGATAAAATCCCTCCTCTCACGGCGTTTGCATCCCAGTGGGCTGGAGATGCAACAAAGAAATTGAATACATAAGATATATAGAGAATGTTGGGCATGGGCTTATTTGACACCTTACTTGGGCTTGCAGGTAAAAAGAGATGAAAGAAGCATGTCCTAGGCAAACAGAAGAGAGGTGTGTGATCTGTGCAGGGGACTAGGATCCTTTTAGTTACTCCCAGAATGCCCAAGTGACAAAAGGTAAAGCTGGCAAGACACAGAACTAGAGGTCTTTTTACCTTGCTGTGGAACTGGACTCTGTTCCGAAGGCAAGGGGGAGTTAACCATGGTTTAGGCAGCAAAGTGCTACAGTCACAGGCGTCCAGTCTGGTCGTCTGGATAAGCGTGGGTGCCGTTTACTGAAATGGGGAACATAGCAGGAAGTCATCAAGTTCATTTCTAGATGTATTGAGCATAAAGGACGGATGGTGATCCAAAGTTGATTTTTTTTTTTCCCCAGCCGGTTGCATATGTGAGTCTGAAGGGTCAGAGCTGAACGTGAGGTTGGAGTCAGACACATGAGTGGATAATTAAAACTGTACCACGTAAGAATGTCACTTTAAGATTGTGAGATAAAACATGAATTCATACAATTTTAAATGGGGAAGTGAAGGAGACGATCAGGCTATCTATAGAAAAGTTCTAAAGTTTGGGACTTTCAGATATACTGTTTTCGCATAGGGTACGTTTGTCCTTGATCAGCCCGTGACCTTGTGTTTGGAGTGGGGTTGAAAAATTCAGAACAGCTACGTAACAGTGACCAGGCAGGGTCACGTGCTGTTCTGTGTCAGTGTGAGGGAGGGGGTCTCAGGGTGAAGATGGGCAAGGACACTTCAGTTGACACGTCAATCCCTTTGTAAGCTCAGGATTCCTATTGCGTGTCGCTTAGGCTCAGAGTTCCCACCATAGGTTGGGCAGGTGAAGGTCATCGGGCCTCCTTGGAATCTGAAATTTTCCACTTCATCTCTTCCTTCCCTTCTTCTAATGCCCTGTTTTCCTCTGTCTCACATTCTCTAGTCCTCCCTATCCCCTGAGATTTCAGGGAAAGTGCTGTGGCGGAAGACCGCTGGGTGGGGGAAGCGGGGACGGGGCACTACGCTGTGGTTCAGACATCAGTCTGTAATCATGATCGCGTGAGTGATAAGTGGTAAGCGAATCATTATCATTTGTTTGCCGAAGTGAACCGAGCATGGCCAGTGCTCCACAGCCAGCCTCCCACACTTAAAAGGAGGAATTTGGTGCGCCTGGGCGGCTCAGGGGGTGGAGCGTCTGACTCTTTCGGCTCAGGTCGTGATCTCACGGTTGGGGAGGTCGAGCCCCGAGTCTGGCTCGGTGCTGATAGCATGGAGCCTGCTTGGGATTCTCTCTCTCTGCCCCTCTCCTCAACCGCTTCCCCACTCTTGCTCGCTCTCTCTCAAAATAAATAAATAAACATTTTTATTAAAAAGGAGGAATTGAGGGAAGAAGAAATTCACCTTAACAGAGACTCCACACTTTTAGCCCGTTTCACACACCTTATTCCATTTTACCTTCACTCTGACTCAGAGGGGGAGACATTGTTTGTTACCTGCATTTTAACAGGAGAGGAAAGAGGTTCAGAAAGATTAAGTAACTTGACAGAGTTCACATGGCCATTAAGTGTCATCTAGAAACACATACAGAGCCCAAGTATTCATGTAATTCAGTCTCCAGTGATGCAAACAAAATTCTTCAATTTTACTTTCTTTTGGTAAAGAAGCACCATCCTCCAGGTGCTCAAAATTCTTATAAAACTCAGCTGCTCTGCATGTCATTACAATCCGGGGCAGGTATCCCCCTGCGGTGTTTCTTCATTCTCACTAAATCTGTTGAATTCTGTACATTCTGTTTAGCGCATTTTTAGTCTCCACAATTTTCCTTAATTGCCTGTCTGAGCCGCACCACGGGAAGGGTGCCACGTTGGTGCCTCTCTGTTAGGAGGCAGAAGCAACCCAACTGCATCAGTGTTCTCTAGCGATACGCAACTAGAAAGTAATAAGGCTCAGACGAAATGCAGTTTTATTTTTAGCTCCCATTCTTGCCATCCTGACAGTGTCTTATTTAGGTCCCAGGGAAATCTCTTGGTGGGTTAGTTGAGGTTGCTCTTTTAATTGACATTCTCATTGTATTCATTCGTTTCCACCCTGTCCATTCATCTATTCAATACTACACTGAAATGTAAATATTTTGTGCCTACTACATCTGCTACACCTTGGATACAGAAGATAATAGGTATTTTAAAACCTGCTCCCTGCTCCCAAATAAATCAGTTTTATTTATTTCTTCTTTCATTTTTTTTTTAATGTTTATTTATTCTTGAGAGGGGTGGGGAGGGACAGAGAGAGGGAGACACAGAATCCGAAGCAGGCTTCAGGCTCTGAGCTGTCAGCACAGAGCCCGACGCGGGGCTCGAACCCACGAACCGCGAGATCATGACTTGAGCTGAAGTCGGACGCTTAACTGACTGAGCCACCCAGGTGCCCCTCTTCTTTCATTTTTACTTGTTGCTTATCGTCCACACAGTGTGTGTGCGTGTGTGTGTGTGTGTACCAATTCCTTCATACACAGATATAATTCATGCACACACTCATATACGCACACATCCACAACAGCTCAAAGATGTTGCCGTTAACAGAATTTGAGTGTAACTAAAATGACCAGGGCATGACCAGCCAGCCTGAAATGTACCAACTGTCCTGTTCGTTAGTTCTATAAGCTGCTCTTGCAGTGAATTTACTTCCTGATTCTGAAATAACTTTTATTCCCGATGACTGCTTACGCTCTGGTCTGTTTCCTCAAATCCCATAACTGTTAAAATATGCTGCTGTGTGACCTTAGACTTGATCTTTCAACTTGTCTTGACTATCAAAAAAAGTGCTCGCTTAGAGTTCCATTAATTTGGAAAATAGAAGAACTGAAATTTGAAAGAACTGTATTATGTGAGGAAATTTATCATTGTGGATTACCGAAGCATTATGGAACGAAGCTGAAGGAAATGATTAAGTATATTCAGTTTGCATTGTCTTGAAAGAAAAATCAAATATATCAAATGTAGCAAGAACTCGTTAGCTCTAATTTATCCCCCCAAACTTTTCCTATTGATGGTCTTCATATTACTTCGTAAGAAGCTTCTTGAAAAAGTCAGATTCCAGTTCATGAGCAGTTTTGATCATTGTAAAAGAAAGAAATATCCTCTACAGCAAAAGAGCATTCATCTGGAATGGATGCAACTACATTTGTCGTGGATTGATATAGCTGAGATGGCTTCACTCAAAAGAGCACAATGATTACAAAGGAAAAAATAAGTTTCGGTGTCAATACCCTCTCCTGTAACGGCCTGAGAGCCTTTCCAGCTCCTGCAGGCTCAGCGTGGCCGTGCTGCCTGTCCGTGTGCTGTGGTACAGATGGGGCTACCATCCCATTGGCCCACCAGCACTAGGCACCATATTCTTCCATTGCTGTGTGTGCGTGCGTGTGCGCGCCTTGTGTGTTTAATGCAGGTCATAGGTCTTCTGAAAGCTATTCTCTATGTGAATTCTTCACATGCTTTGTATCAGGGATAAACAACAACATTGTGTATTTGTTGATCCTCTGTTTACAGAGTTTTGGAGTTTAAAGGAACACTGGTTAGAAGCAATGCAATTAACTCCTGGAAGCCGTTATCTATCTATCTATCTATCGATCGATCGATCGATCGATTGATCAATCTATATATTTGACAAACTAGCACAGAAGTATGACATTTCAATTTGCTAAAATTCACTTCGTCTAATTTTTTCATTTTAAAGGTAGAAGGAGATAAGGGCCAGAAGGTGGACTAGTGACGCATTTAGGTTTTTAAAAACCCAGATCTAAGTTTTTCTCTTATGCATCTTTCACTATTTATTTAGAAAAGATTTGCTGTGGCGTATTATGGCAGTCTAAAGGATTTTCACCCTAAACAAATCATCATTTCTAAACTCTTTTTATATATCAAAACCAAGCATTTTCATCTTCTTCCTTTTCTCCCTATTAAATGATTCCTTTTCTTCATCTTTGGCCTAACTTTTATACTGCACTTGAGAAACTAGTAACTCCAGGAGAGAAATTACTATTTCATTTGATGATTTCCTGTCTCCTCTGGAAGGCTCTATACTGACTTCCGAATCTGATATCAATACCATGCATTTTTAAGTGGTTTCCTAATTCCACTGATGAAATATCATGAAGGATTTTATAGAAAAGGTACTTTCATTTAAAGTGGGATCCATAATATTCTGAAATATCTTTGGACAGCATGTGATTTTTGAATTATTGAAAGACGTAGGATATAATCTTCAGTACTGTGAAAGTAAAAGTTACGTTGATGTTTTAACTTAATCTCTAATAAACTTTTAGATTCACAGTTCTGCTGTCAGTACTGTTTTTCATCATATTAGACTAGAATTACTTAAACCTTGCTTTGTTACTTTCACATTTGCTTCTCTGTGATCCTCACTGGGATATTTGATTTAGGTATTTCCACTTTCCCCAAAACAATGGAACCTTTAAGAAACAATCCCTCTGTCACCATTTAGAGTGGTTGCGGTATATTTTCTGACTCTCAGCAATTTCATTCATTATGGATGGTTGACTTAGGTTATTCATATTTTAATAACTCTTCTTTCCTCAGCTCAAACTTGTTCAATTGATGTTGACTTCAGATAGCATGGTGTAGAGAAGACTCATAAGTGGGTGATTTGGGGAGGAGCTATGGCCATCCTGAACTGGTTAATATTCTCCCACTGTGATACTTTCCTATTTAAAGGCAAAAGCTTTTGGCCTGTAACCAATCACAGTAGTGATGCTATTTCATTAATTCATTCCAGTGCGTAAGCAATAGACTACAGCAGGGTTACTGAGGGTCAGTAACCCTCAATAACACTTGATGCCTGGGTGAAGGATGAGGCTGGGGCATGAAAGCACAGGAAGTTAGGGCTCATCACATACGTGGCAAAAGTGAGGACACATTGTATGTGTTCTTCCCAGCTTCGCTTGGAGTTGATGATGCCTGGGGGTGATGCATAAATTTATGGGACTCATTCTTGAGAATGTTCATGATGCTGCTCTGCACAAGAAATAGAGGTAGAGGACCACATAGGCTGCTTCCCGCCCCCACCCGCCCCGGGATGATATTAGAGCACGGAGATAGCAAAGGGATAGAAGAATGAGATAACCTTAGGGAGGAAAGCATAGAGATTAAACACTGAGTGAGGAAAACAGTAAGAAAACAAAAGTGATTTGGGGGCATAAAAGTGAATGACTTTCAGAGATTTCTTCTTCTAGGGCTAGAGGAGCTGCATTATTTTTTCAAACTATGTCAGTGCGTTCATAGTTCATCTGACTTCTTTTGATCCTCATTGGAACAGATCTTAACTCTAAAAGTCTCTCATTCATAACTTCTGACCGTCTTCATGAATTTTTTATTCCGCCACCGATTTTGTTTTAAATGTTGACATGCGAGCGAACCTGAGATAGAGAACGATGGCTGCTCTGAAGGCTGTATATTCCAACTACAGAACCTGAGAAGGGTCTGTCCTCAGTCACTGCTCTCCCTCTGCACAGGCTTCGGCTTCGTTCCATGCCCGAGGACCAGGCCTGCCCGCCAGCTGTGTGGGGGCGTTCTCCTGGGGAGTTAGGGATTGCCTGGCATCCTCGCCTACTGGGTTTCTCTCTTCTAACATTCCCAGCTACTTCAGACTTTTAAGAGTAAAGCTTTTTTCCCCTTTCACTATAACCCTGTTGTTCACTGTTATTGTTAAAGTGTCAACTTGTCTCCCACAAAATGGCAGTGTGTTCTGTACTTTGTTCAATATCCTCATGACAGATCTGACTGTCCTCAAAACGAGACCTCTTGTCTCCACGAATTTCAAAGCCATCAGCTTCTATAAAAAACAGGATTAATTGTACTTTAAATATTGAAATCTGTTTTAGCATTGTTATTTATCTAGGCTTTTGCAATGTGGCTCCGTTTGGAAATTTTGCTCTATATTACATGAGGGTTGAGAAAAAAGGTAGGAACTTCTAGGATCATGGAAAAAAGACACAAAGCCCAACAACCTCTGAAATATAATTGCCAGTAAGTTAAACTAGTATAATAGAAGCTCTTATATTTGAAGGTTTAAGTGATCCCGTTGACAGGTCATATATATTTGTTAGCAATCTTAATTTTCTTTTCCTTTAAAATGATGAGCCCAAAGGCAGGTTAAGGACAACAGCAATTTGTTGTTTAGAGTCTGTTACCTAGCAAGTGATCAGCAAATGTATGTCGAGCTGGATGTAGCATTGAATGCAACATTTGGATTCAGTGATCCCTAATAGCTCATTCCACTTTGACCTATGATTTTATGGTTCGTTCCCTGAAGAACCAGGTTAACAGGTGGTGAAAAGCTTCCAGATATGTGGATTGTCCAATTTTTTCCAACTCAAATGATAAATATCTGCCCACACACCTCACAGACTATTGAGAAAACAGGCTAGTCTTCACTGAAGAACAGTTTCCATATCGTATGGTTTATATTAATAGCAGATGCCCAAAACGAAAGAGCATGGATTTTCATTCATCAACATTATCCTCAATTTACTTAAAGAAAGTATAATTCCACTTCCTTTAATTTTTTCTCATGCATTTTTACAGCATTTATAGAAATCCACAGTGTTCTGCATCTGTAATAATGAGTATTTGAATGTTGATTAGGAGTTAAGAAAAGCTCAACTCTCTTGCTTTTCTTTCGATTCCGACTTGGACTTCCTGATAAATGTGGAGAGATAATGTATTATTATCTTGTTTAAAAATGAAGAAACTAGGGGGGCGCCTGGGTGGCTCAGTCGGTTGAGCGTCCGACTTCAGCTCAGGTCATGATCTCGCGGTCTGTGAGCTCGAGCCCCGTGTCGGGCTCTGTGCTGATGGCTCAGAGCCTGGAGCCTGCTTCCGATTCTGTGTCTCCTTCTCTCTCTGCCCTTCCCCTGTTCACGCTGTGCCTCTATGTCTCTCAAAAATAAATAAACATTAAAAAAAATTTAAAAAAAAAAAAAAAAAAAAGAAGAATCTAGGATTGCCTGGGTGCCTCCATTGGTTAAGCCTCCAACCTTGGCTCAGGTCATGATCTCACGGTTCATGAGCTTGAGCCCTACAAAGCAGAGCCTGCCTGGAATTCTGTCTCTCCCTCTCTCTCTGCCTTTCCCCTGCTCGTGCCCGCTCTCTCTCAAAACAAATAAATAAACTTAAAAAAATATGAAGAAACTAATCCTCAGAGAGGTTGACATTTGACCAGCCCAACTCTCTAGATAGAAGGACCAGGGTTTGGACCCATTTATTTGATTGATAACATAGGCTGTTTTGTTTGTTTGTTTGTTTTGCTCTATCATGCCACTGCTCCTCTCAGTTCTTTATAGGCTCTGTGGCCATGTGTACAGAATGACCTCTTTCTTGTACACTACATTGAGATGCAGGGAATGTGAACTCCACAGACATTACTTGTTTTAAACTAAGAGTCTCTAGGCTAAGCATGTCGTGTGTAGAAAAAAGGTAATGAAAATAAAGTGTGGGGGCCTCCCCAAGATAAGACCTGTTCCAAGAGCAAATTGTTTTCAATTTCCTATGGCTCTCCTCCACATGAATTAATTACCAAATCCATCAAATACTCCATTTAGGCCCCAGCAGACCAACGCAATCACATGCACCTGGATTTTGATGGATTCAAGTTTATAGCCCTACGAACCCATTTATCTTATCGGGAGTTGTTGCTTTTCTTTGCCCCTCGTGATCAATCAATGTAAATCAGGTATTTAAGAACTTGAGAAAAATGTGCCTTTGCTTTAATGTTTAATATGGTGTTCATGGAGATCCTGGCTCATTTGTGACATTCACTGTTGAAAAGAAAACACTCATTTCAGACTTTTGACTTCATTGTCTATTTTTTCATGTTTTTTATCCTCTCATTGTGAAGGTCACGGACAGTGTAATTGTGGAAGATGTGACTGCAAAGTAGGCTGGTATGGGAAGAAGTGTGAGCACCCACGTTCCTGCCCACTGTCGGCAGAGGAGAGCATCAGAAAGTGCCAAGGAAGCTCGGATCTACCTTGCTCTGGAAGGGGTAAGTGAGGGCTCTCAGCCTGTTACCCCCTCCTATGACTCAAATGCATTCAATTCACATATATCTTATTTAACAGATAGCCGAGATCCCTGAACAAGGAAAGGTTAGTCTTTTCAGAACTAATAAGACATCCAGGTTCCACGACTGAAAGGACGTGGAGAAATATAATCTCTCTCTTCTTCCCTCTCTGTTGTATGTGTGCAGGTGCACACACATGCCCACACCCGTTTGCTCTTACACAATCAGCTTAGCTTTGTGGTCTGTTCAATTTCAATTCAGTTTAGTTCAATGCTACATTAAAAAAAAAAAAAACGGTTTCACCCAGCGAACAAAACAAGCCAAACAGAAAAGTAACCTGCTGAATGGTGGAGAAAGAAGATATTTGCAAATGATAGATCCATGAGGGATTAGTATCCAAAGTATATAAAAACTTGCACTCTGAACACACACACACAAAAACAAGCAAATAATTTGATTGAAAAATGGGCAGAGTATCTGAATAGACATTTTTCCAAAAAGACATTCAGATGGCCAACGGACACATGAGAAGATGTTCAGTGTCACTCATCATCAGGGAAATGCAAATAAAAACCACAAGGAGATACCACCTCACACCTAGCTGAATGACTACAATAAAATAACAAGTGTAGGTCAGGATGTAGAAAAAAAAGGAACCGCCGTGCACTGTTGATAGGAATGCAGATTGATACAGCCACTGTGGAAAACAGAAATTTAATTAAAAATGTCAAAAATTAAAAATGGAATTTCCACTCCTATGCATTTGCCCAAAGAAAATGAAAACACTAATTTGAAAAGATATAGGCACCACTGTGTTTATTACAGTAGCCAAGATATGGAAGCAACCCATCAATGAATGAATGGATAAAGAAGAATGGATAATGAATGGTATGTAGGTCTGTATATATATAATGGAATATTACTCAGCCATAAAAAAGAATGAGATCTTGCCATTTGCAACAACGTGGATGGCAACGTTGATTATGCTAAGTGGAATAAGGCAGACAAAGACAAATTCCATATGGTTTCACTCATGTGGAATTTAAGGAACAAAACAAATGAGCAAATTAAAAAAAAGAGAGAAACAAAAATACCGACTCTTACAGAGAATAAACTGATGGTTACCAGAAGGGTGGGGTTGAGGATGAGCGAAATAGATAAACGAGATTAAGAGTACACTTCCTAAGAGGAAGTTTGGATATTTGCTCAAAACTTTCTGAATGAGACATTTAATTGTCCACTGACATTTCTGAACTCATGAACATTGCATTGAGGAGGTTGTTGGCTTTTGAGAAAGCACTGTGTAAACAGATGGCTCTGAATAAGTTGACGTGGTTTCCAAAGGCACGTGGCCTCGGGGTGGTCTCGGGTCCAGATCGGTACACACCGGAAGGGAAGGAAAAGTGCAACTAGAGGAAAGCGGGTTCCATTATTTTATATTTCTCAACATAAGAAATAACAATTTCACCTCTCACATGAACATGGCAAAGTTAATATGAAATATGCCTTTGGAGGAACCGGTCATTGAAATTGTTACAGATTTCGTTCATGGAAGAGGAAAACGAGAGAGACTTTCTTTTACCTGAACACTAGATCAGAAATTTCATTTTATTTTGCAGTTTTGTTTTTGGAAGAATGAATTTATTATTGAGATATAATTCAAATACCATAAAGTCCACTCTTTTAAAGTATACTTAGTGGGTTTTAATATATTTATTTATTTAAAGTTTATTTATTTATTTATCTATTTTGAGAGAGAGACAGGGAGAGAGAGTGCACGAGTGGGAGAGGGGCAGAGAGATGAGGATGCTTCTGGCTGTCAGCTCAGAGCCCTCAAACTCACGAACCTTGAGATCGTGACCTGAGCAGAAACCAAGAGTTGACTGCTTAACCAGCTGAGCTCCCCAGGTGCCCCAGTTTTTAGTATGTTTAAACGATTATGCAACCATCACCACTACCTCATTCCAGAGCATTTTCATCGCCACTAAAAGAAATCCCATGTCCCTCCCCAATCACTCCGCATTCTCTTCTCTGCTCGATGGCTAGAAACCTCTGATCTACTTCCTGTCCCGAGGGATTTGCCTAATCTGGATATTTCATATAAATGGAATCACAGAATGTGTACTCTGTTTGTCTCTGGCTTTCTTTCACTTAGCAGAATATTGTCAGGGTTTATCCATGTTCTTCATTCCTTCTGCTGGCTGGATAATATTCATTTGTGTGGATTTCCACATTTATTTATTCATCCCTCTCTTAGTGGACTTTTGGGTCATTTCTACTTTTTGACCATCATGAATACTGTTGTATGAACATTCACGAGTAATGTTTTGTCTAGGTATGTGTTTAAATTTCTCTCGGACACACATCAGAGTGGAATTGCTGGGTCACGCGGTAGCTCTGTTTAACTTTTTGAGGTACAGCTAGACTGTCTTTCAAGTGGTGACACCATTTTACCTTCCCACCAGCAGTGCATTCCCATTCATTGTGATCATTGTCTTTTTGACTACTTAGAGTTTTCTTTACGTAGAAGACAAGGTCCTCAGGATTGTTTGTTCCGTAGGTATTTTCCCATACTCTGATGTGTATCCCTGATGGTTATAAGTAGAAAGTTAGGGTATGGGTAGAAGGAAATTTTATTTCTGACTTGTCCCATTTTCACCAGTAACCCCAGAAGTTACTTCCCCAGAAGGAAACCACTGTTCTGTCTGCATTAATAAAATGGCATCGGGGTGCCCGAGTGACTCAGTTGAGCATCCAGACTCTGATGTCAGCTTAGGTCATGATATAACGGTTCATGGGTTAGAGCCCCACACTGGGCTCTGTGTTGGCAGTGCAGGGCCTGCTTGGGATTCCCTCTCTTTCTTCCATGCTCTCTTTCTCTCTCTCTCTCTTACACACACACACAAGCAAAAACAAAATCAAAAAAACACTTTAAATATTGTCATTAGAGAGCTTGAGTAAGCCTGTCATCCTTTTAAAGGACAAAGATTAAAAATTAGTGCCCCTCACACTACTATTATTCATTCATTCATTGTTAAAAGTAACAAATTATATGACAGAAAAATAAGAAAAGCATATAAGGTATCTCTGAGACATAGAACATCCCTCTCTACATATCACCAGATTTTTATTTGTCTCCAAATTTTTTAATGTAGTGTTAGTGCAAGAAAATTCTTGTGGATTTTAATTATTGTGGATATCAGTCTTAGATAACTCTGACAAACACATATTTGTCTCTTACCTTCCTAGACAGTCACTAAGTATTAGTTACATATTTATAGCACATATTTAGTATTTATTTTGTTAAAACGGGTTGAATAAATGTATAGAATTATGATACTCTTTATTTCATTTAAGCTTTTTAAAGTACCTTAGAGATTAATAATAAGCTTCTCTAGTGTCCTCACAGGGAAATGGAGGTATTGATGAGTGGAGTGATTTCCCAGGGAATCATAACAAAATACGAGGATTCTGAGAATGAAGACCAGGAGTTTAGGAGAGCTAGTCCAATGCTCAGACCAGTGATCAGAGACCCTTTTCTCACAAAGCTACATCTGCAAACTCTTTGGCATTGGATCTTTTAAAGCAAATGGCCAATATGAAAACTTTTAAAGGATTAGTTTTGCCATTTGTGAATGACAACTGCAGCTGTGGTTACATGAGTGAGGAAAGCAATTACAAGGCCCATCGGTTCTCAAGACAGAGAGCCTCGGCCTCAGCAGCTCACTCGCTGGGGCCAAGAAAAAAAAATTCTCCCAGCTGAATGTATTGCTGCTCCTTAGCGTAGTCTACCTGAGGGGCTAGGTGAAGGCATTTGTGCACTGGAAATTAAATTAGGTTTTTTGCATTTGCTCGTGGTGACTAAGTATGATCGTTATGTCTTGAAAGTAGGGGAATAATTTAGATAATCTCTTAAACTCTCATTAATCCTGTCACTTCTTGATTTCTTCTTTTTCTTAAGTTTATTTATTTTTCTGAGAGACAGAGTGCAAGCAGGGAAGGGGCAGAGAGAGAGAGAGAGAGAAAGAGACAATCCCAAGCAGGCTCTGCAGAGCCAGATATGAGATCATGATCTGAGCGGAAATCAAGAGTCAGACACTCAACTGACTGAGCCACCCAGGCACTCCTATTACTCCTTGATTTCTATTCCTTATTACCTATATATATATATATATATATATCTTTTTGTTTAGTTACAGGACTCTCATCTAGTCGATTTAGACATACGTTATTCATCCTAATTTCTGCTCCCTGGGTTTGGAGCTAGGGGATAACTTTCTCATACCAGCATTCTTCTCAAAAACTTGAAATGGCTTATGAAATGGCTACCCATCACTTTTAAATTTATCTTGACTTAAGAATACATTTTCATTTTTATTGAGGTTCTCCTTCTGACTAGGTGTCTGGCTTTGGCCAAAAAGCGTGACCAAAATTGATGTGTGTCACTTTGGAGCAGAAGTTTAAGAGGCAGTGAGAGATGTGCCATCTTTCCTGTCCCTGGCACAGGGATTTGTAGTATTTGAGATGGTGGTTGATCCATGAGCCTGGGTCCCTGAATGAGGACTGGAGAAACCTCTACCGACCCCCGAGGAACTGTAACACGAGTGAGAAATAAACCTTTCTTGTCTGAAGCAGCTGAGATATTATGGTTGTTTGTTATTGCAACAGAACTCCTGACTCATAATATTCTACATCCAAAATTTAGCAAATGCAGTTAAAACAAACAAGCAAGCACAAAAAATCATGCTTAAACTCAGAGACCAGGAGAAAAAACAGTTGAGGTTTATAGCCATATGCATATCATATCTCTGTCAATAAACATGTATGTATTTTACAAATGATGTATTTATACATTCTGCGAACAGCCTTCATGTGTACTTCTTCATCAGGGAAAATGCTAAGAACATTGAATGTATTGTCTTTTTTTAATATCCCCCAAACGCAATGAGGTAGGATGTATAATTCTTCTTCTTTTTGTAGAAAAAGAAATTGGACATTTGAATAGTTTGCCATCTTACATAGTAAGTGCCAGAGGTGCAAGTTTTTATACAAAATTTTATTACAGGCCATCCAACTCCAGACTCTTGTTTTAGGTCATGTATTCATTCTTTTAACATGCCAATTGGTTGAGCAATATGTAATGAAAACATTTTATGCAAAATCATTGATATTTCTGCATAGTATTCCCTAGTATAGTTGTAGTATAGTATCTGTAGCATACTATATTATAGTATCTATCATATAGTAAACTATCTATAGTATAGATTCCCTAATACAGTAGAAGTATAGTATCTACAGCATAGGAAGGTATAGTATAGCATAGTATAGTGTAACCTATAGTATCTATAGTATCGATTCTCTAGTATAGTTGTAGTATAGTATCTATAGCATAGTAAGGTATAGTATAGTATCATGTAGTACAGTAAAGTACAGTATAGTATGTATCTATAGCATGGATTCCCTAGTATAGTTGCAGTATAAGAGCTATAACATAATATATATAGTATCTATACTATGGTATAGTGTAGTATAGTATAGTAAACTATAGCATAAATTCCTTAATATAGTAGAAGGATAGTATCTACAGCATAGTAAGGTATAGTATAGTATAGCATAGTATAATATATAGTATCTATAGTATTGATTCCCTAGTATAGTTGTAGTATAATATCTATAGCATAGTAAGGCATAGTATAGTATATCATATAGTATGGTACAGTACAGTATAGTGTCTATAGTGTGGATTCCCTAGTATAGTTGCAGTATCGTAGCTATAGTATAGTATATTATATATCTATAGCATAGTATCAATAGTATAGATTCCCTAGTACAGTACAAGTATAGTATCTACAGCCTAGTAAGATATAGTATAGTATAAATTCCCTAGTATAGTTGTAGTGTAGTATCTATAGCATAGTATGGAATAGAATAGAATAGTATAGTATCTATAGTATAGATTCCCTAGTATACTCATAGTATAGTGTCTACAGCATAGCATAGTATAGTATATACAGTATAGTATACTATAGTATACTATAGTATCTATAGTATGGATTCCCTA
Source organism: Paguma larvata (assembly GCA_030068075.1). Taxonomy (NCBI): domain Eukaryota; kingdom Metazoa; phylum Chordata; class Mammalia; order Carnivora; family Viverridae; genus Paguma; species Paguma larvata. The sequence goes on along the minus strand of CM057839.1, from coordinate 9,892,994 downwards.
GTATAGTTGCAGTATCGTAGCTATAGTATAGTATATTATATATCTATAGCATAGTATCAATAGTATAGATTCCCTAGTACAGTACAAGTATAGTATCTTCAGCCTAGTAAGATATAGTATAGTATAGTATAGTATAGTATAGTATAAATTCCCTAGTATAGTTGTAGTGTAGTATCTATAGCATAGTATGGTGTAGAATAGAATAGTATAGTATCTATAGTATAGATTCCCTAGTATACTCATAGTATAGTGTCTATAGCATAGCATAGTATAGTATAGTACAGTATAGTATACTATAGTATACTATAGTATCTATAGTATGGATTCTCTAGTATACTTGTAGTATAGTAGTAAGGTATGGTATGGCATAGCATAGTATGGTAGAGTATCGTATAGTATAATATAGTATCTATAGTATAGATTCTCTAGTATAGTTGTAGCAAACAAATATAATCACTCCTCCTCTATTAGACATCTAAATCATCTCTTACTTTGTTCAAGTTCTAAATGCTCTAATTTACATTCTTATAGCATACAATTTGCACAAATTTTCTTAGATGTAGAATGTACATCTAAATGCATACCAATATAATAAAGATTTTCCATAAAAACATTAGCCAAACAAATCATTTTCTCCAGAAAAAGTATACCAGTATACCCTCCTACTAGGGACATAGCAAGGGTTCCTTTTACCCACGAATGGTGACGACCTCAATACTCAGCTGTTCTTGATACATTTTGCTCTTAATATCATGAGCTTATTTACTATTTATCAAACTCCTTTCATTGACTTTTGTAATCATCAAACAAATGATGTATCTACAGGCATTATTATTCAGAGGCATGTGTTTGCTGTATTTGCGTTTTTGGCTCATCATTTGTCCTTGTGTCTAAGTCATCTTTTTGTTTGGTCTGGTCTCACATGCTTCTCCTTGTCCTCTGTGCCCTTTGGTTTTCTTTTATCAGACTTGTTCTAAGAGGTTTTGTGTACGTTTTAGTCCTCAAGCACACATGAGTGTTTACTCCACAAGGGAAAGTGGGAAGTGGGAGGAAGAATGATAAATTAAAGCTAATTATTTAATATTGTAGCTTTTAGAAAATAGAAGCTATGTCCTCGTTTTTATCAATTAGTACATTTTAATTAATGAATTAAGTAAGTTGGTTCAATTCTCTTAGCTAGAAACATACTTTCAAAGAGTAATTGCATGCCAAATTCCCACCATCTGGAGATTTTTCAATTTAAGCCATAAATTTATCTCTTTTACTGGCAAAACAGGTCTTTAAATTTTCTTGTTTTGTTTTATCAGAGAAGTTTCCCATGATGCATGTATTTTTTTTTACTTATGTGATTTTTACTCTGATTTTTTGACAGTTGCATCATTATTTTTCTTATTCATGTACACAAAGATGTCATTTGGAACTGAGAAGGAATGTCCTCCAATGTCCTTTAAAGACTTTGGGAGGGTGGATCTTTGTATCATTTTGCTAAAACTTTTTATAGCTTTATTGAAGTGTGAATGATAAACCAAAAGATAGCACATATTTAATGTAAACAGTTTATTGAGTTTGGACGTATGTGTACACCCATGATGTCATCACCACAATCAAGGTCATAAATATATCCATGCCTCCAAATACAGTAAAACCTTGGCTTGCAAGTATAATCAGTTCTGGAAACATGCTTTTAATCTAAAACACTCGTATATCAAAGCGAATTTCAAGAACTGTTGGCTCAGTTGTGATCATGTGATGTTGGGCATCACATACTACCCGTATTGCGAGACATCGCTCGTTGGTCAAGTTAAAATTTATTAGAAATATTTGCTTATCTTGCAGAATACCCCCAGATTAAGTTACTCACAATCCAAGGTTTTATGTATGTCCTTGTGTGTGTGTGTGTGTGTGTGTGTGTTCGTGTGTATGTGTATATGTGTGTGTGCACGCATGCATTAGGGATACTTAACACAAGAGGTGTCTACAATAGTCGAACTTATAGAAGCAGAAAATAAAGTGGTTGTTGCCAGAGGCTGGGGAGGGGGAAATGGGGAATTCTTTAATGGGTATAAGGTTACAGTTATACAAGACAAGTAAGTTCTAGAGATTTGCTGTACTACATAGTGTCTATAGCAAACAATACAGTATTGTGGACTTAAAAATTTGTTAAGAGCGTAGACCTCCAAACATTTAAATTAAGCACCACACCACCTATCGTGATTTTGATGATATTTTTTAAATTCTCAGTGGCGTAATTAAATATCGTATTATAAATTAGCTGCAGTGAGAAATCCACAGTTTTCAAGTGACAAGGGACCCAGTGTGTTCTTCCCGCAGTATTTCGAGACAGCAAATAGGATTCACATTTACTCTGTTCTAAGTGTTTAGATGGATTGATTTACTACATCATCTGCTGCTTGAGGAATAGTCGTGCTAAATTATAGTATTTCAAGCATAGTTGTTAAGGACCACAGCCAAAGAAGAGGAAGAAATAACCCTGTAAAATGAATGTCTAACTCTTCCTTATCCAGAAGGAATGGAGCTGCTTTTAGAGATGCCCCAAATGGGGGGAATATCAGTGAACTCGTAACTCATGCCAGAAACAGGTCTGTGTTTTGTTATATTAAATGATGACGAATCAGTCTTTGGGTCCTCAGGCGGTCTTCCGTGGATCTCTGAGCGCATTGCGCTCTCTACCATGGCTTTTAGTTCTATTGTCACGGAATGACCCCTCATAGTAGGATGGTGCCTAGGAGGAGAAAAGCCTGCTTATTTTTTGCTTTTTTTTGCACTCAGAAACACTTCCTAGAATGTCTCAAATTGTATGTACATCCTCAGGATGCACAAAACCTCAGGAACGTAAATGTTATTTATTATGACTTTTTAGAAGATAGTACAGAGACAGAAAGTTCGGGATCCAGAGAGAACTGAAAATGATGCCTCCAGCATCCTTTCTCTGTGTTCTCATGAGGTGCCGGCACTTCTGTGTGTTGGGACATTTTCTATCCTCAAGGAGGCCAGAAGAGCAGGTGCCCAGAACTGGTGACTTTCTGGAAGGTACTGATGAAATCCAGGGTTAAATCTCTAATTTATAGGAAGAAGCAGCGTTCACTAAACTAAAGGCATAATTTGCATATATTGAAGTGAATTGCTAAAAAGAATTTAAAAGAATCAGATTCCATACAAACGATAATCTCATAGAAGGTGATTCTTTAAGGACTCCTTTTTTCCAGTGGGTAAATAATTATCCTTATTCCTTATTCCCCTTTCTTTATTTTATCTTGCCTTTCTTCTTGCCATTTTTATATTCAACAGAACCTAGGGAGGAAAAAATTCAGAAGTCGAAGTTAATAATTTTGAATTTTTAAAAGATGGTAGAAGATATTTCAGTGGAAAATAACAGACATAATATTTTTTTAATTACCCGAGGTGCTTCTAATCTGTAGTCCAGAACAGTGTATCCTTCCAAGATAGAGTGAATATTTTTTTGTGTGTGTTCCAGTCAACGGTCTTGTATAAATGTTTTATCTGTGGCAACAGAACATTTTGTGTCAAAGATAGGAATCGATCCAAATAAACAGACAATTTTTTATTACATTTTGCATAATTTTTATGTGATAAATTGAAAACCAGTGAAATTCTTTGGCAAAGAAAACTTCCTAGTAAGGCCTGCAACAAATATTGTCAAAATCTATTTGAAATGAAAATAGAAAATTGGACATGAATTCAATCCCAGTTTCTTCAAGTGAGCTTAAAATGAAATGTGTGACAACTGTGACAATTTTGTTACTGCAATTATTTATTTATTTCTCTTAAAACACTAAACACATAGTGAAAGAGGTAGTGTGGTTCTCTAGCAATTATTTACTTAATGTTACTCAATATAAAAACACAAACCAGATAGTTTTAGTGGGAAACAGTCTGGTCTGGCTATCAGCCATAGTCTTCAAGGAACCATTTACTCTACAGATTTTTCTTTCTAAAAGTTTTTAATGTTTATTTTTGAGACACAGGGCGGGGGGAGGGGCAGAGAGAGAGGGAGACCCAGAATCCGAAGCAGGCTCCAGGCTCTGAGCTGCTCAGCACAGAGTCCCATGTGTGGCTTGAACTCACGAACTGCAGAGGTCATGAACTGAGCTGAAGTCGACGTGTAACTAAGGGAGCCAGCCAGGTGCCCCCAGATTTTTTTTTAATAGAAAACCAATGAGGCACAATGTCATCATTTGGTCTAGGCTTTAAGATCATATAGCTGATCAGAACCCTATGATTTTCCTCTGGGACACATAAGATGTTAAAAATTGATGCAATATTCACATAATAGATGTATTCAGTATATAATCATACAATAAATAGCACATAGCCAACTCATGCATCCTATTTTCATTAGTGATGTTGGTCATCAGATTTAATCAACCTGATTTTTACTGACCACCCTACCTTGTATCTCTGTGTTAAGCCAGAGATCAGAAAACTAGGACCAGGAGGCCTACATTTCTGTGTTTCCCAATAAAGTTTTATTAGAACACAGCCAAGCTCATAATAAATAAATAAATAAAGTAAATGCAAAGATGGCTTCATGAAGTGAGTGAAGCTGGGACTGACTCTGTAGGGATGAGTAGCCTTAGACAGGTAATGATTCCAAAAAAAGCGTGTTCCAGGTAGAGGGAACCACATGAAGAGAAACACTGAGTTAACAAGAGGATAACTTTTTCCGGGGACAAGAAGCAAATTCACTTTTGGTGATAAATAAAGAAGAAAGAAGTGGGAGACAGCCTAGGGGCAAATGTCATCCCTCCCTCCCCACCTCTCCCCATGTTGTGATAGATTTGAGACAGAAAAATGAACTTCTTAGCAGAGCTCTTGGTCTCATAATTTTCTTACGAGGTTAATCGTTAGTAAGAAAGACACACGTTGTAAACATAGATTGTAAATGTGGTAAAATGATGTCATAGAAATTCCAGGTTAGCCTTGTTTAGTGCCCACTCTCCTGTGTCATTGCTGAAATGCCAAGTTTAACATAACTACAGTTACCAAGATTCAGATCTTTCCACGAACAAGACAAATATGTTAGTGTCTCTCATGTGCCTCTCTCTCTCCTTCCTGCCCCTCAAATCGTGTTTACTTATTTACTGACAGAATAGGAAAACACAAGCATAAATCAAAAGTGAATGTTTTATTAAAAGTCATTCATATTAGCAAAGTACTCAAATGACAGGAATTTAGCAGTCAGATTAGTATCTTGAGGGACGCTTTATTTGTACCGGATATTTATACACATATCCACGTGTTTTATTTTTAAAATATTTTTTCTTGAATTTTTATTTACATCCAGTTAGTTAGCATACAGTGTAATATTAGTTTCAGGTGTACAACTTAGTGATTCAACACTTCCATGCAGCACCCAGTGCTCATCATGGCAAGTTCACTCCTGAATCCCCATCACCTATTTCTCCCATCGTCCCTTTCTCTCCCCTCTGGTAGCCATTAGTGTTCTCTATAGTTAAGAGTCTGTTTCTTGATTTGTATCTCTGTGTCCTTTTTTTCCCCCCATGCTTGTTTATTTCGTTTCTTAAATTCCACATATGAGTAAAATCATATGGTATTTGTCGTTCTCTGACTGACTTATTTCGGTTAGCATAATAGTTCCATCCACGTTGTTACAAATGGCAAGATTTCATTCTTTTTAATGGCTAAGTAATGTTCCATTGGAGATATATATATCACATCTTCTTTATCCATTCATCATATACCCATGTGTTTTAAATGGCAAAGGGTCATCACGTCATGAAACAAGATAATGGGTTAGTGGTTAGTGGTATGGGGGTGGGTGACTCTACACTTAGTCTGGGCCCTGCCACCAGCTAGGTATCTGAGCCGGCAAGTCACAGGCTAAAGTGGCAGCAAAACTCTGATGGTGATTGTGGACTTCTTTAGGCTACTTTCCCTCTCCTTTCACTTCTGTCCGCAGTAAGTGAACTTGACTGTCTCCTGACTCATTTGGATGCTTAAATTTTCTGCCTGCTCTCATGGGCTCCATGCCTTTAATTTCTGACTCACCTTCATGACAGACTCTCTGGTTTTGCATAGCTCACCGGATAGACAGAGCTGACTATTCCTCACGAGAATTAGGTGACTAGCCAAGCTATTCTTCTAGGCTCTGCTTTCTGCCGAGTGACCGTTTTGGGTATGAAGTAAGGCATCCTTTCATTTGGACTATAACAGTTAAGATGGATGAGATATTGGTTCTTCATAAATATTTATTTCTCATGTGATGCGTTTCATTTGGAGAAAGGAGAGAAGGCAGGATTCTTTGGCTTCTTATTTAAGTTTCTAAATAATTTTGGCCTCTATGCTGCTCAAAATATCCATGCCATGTGGGTGCTGTAGATGGTACTGAACGGTTTGGCACAGCACGGTTGTGAGCCATTTAAGGTTTGGATGGACTCAAGGAGGAAACAGCAAATATTTGAGGTCCTATGTAAAGGCCTTTACAGGGACAATAAATTCTTTGCTAGGATTTCTTCCTAAGGCCCCGTATTGCACAATAGTTAGCTGAAGGAGCTTAAAAGAAATATATATAAAAAATATATAGTAAGAAATATATAAAAAAAAACGCAAACAGAGATGAAGTATATGGTGACTGGAAAGTCTCTTATACTGCTTCATTTGATTAATTTGTCAGAAGTCTGGGTATGGTTAATGTTACTGTTCAATTATAGTCACAGTGGTGAGACAGATCTGCACAACTTTATGCTCTTGAGTGTAGTTTATTGCAAGTGTGAAAGAGTCAGTAGCAAAACCCAAGTGGCATAATTCATGTTTGAGTCTAGATACACTCTTCTGAATGCTCTACTACATAAAGAGAAAAATCCAGAGGGATTACTGGTAGATGAGATCTTAGTTGTGTTAGGAAGCCTGAGGTCTTGTGACTGTACAAGGGTGGCAATAGGGTTGCTGCAAGCTGACATTGTTCAGCCCTGTTCCCAAATGTTACGAGGGACAGGCATCAGTTTCTTGTTTGGGTGGAGGGTCTCACACACACTGCCACTACTGTGCTTCCTCTCTGTCTCTACAGCCTTATGTAGCCGGCCACCCTCCTTGTAAGGTCATGTGCCTCTTAGGGGCAAAAGTTAGGGAGATGGCTCATGACACCTTCACAGTGAACATGAGCTCATGCCCTTTGTTGTCTGTGTGCCCCTGGAACATTGTTTGTAGCTTTATGGACCCGCAGTTATGCCAGCTATAAAAATAGTATTATAACTTCCCTGTTTCCTCTAAAATGTTGTTGTGAGGAACAATTGAAATAGTGCATAAGAAATTGTTTTGTTAACTTTAATATTCCATTGTAAGGGATTATAAGGATTTAACTAGACACAGTAGATGAACTCAGGGACACAGAATTTAATAGAGAAAACAAGATCAATATTTCCTCACTCATTCGTTCATTAATTCATTCACACACTCAACATATGCTTATCAGCATCCTGTTATGTGCCTAGAACCAATCTAGGTGCTGAGGAAAGAATAATAAATAAGACAATTAATGTCAGGGCCCTCCTAGAGCTTCTAGTGAGGTTGGTTAGAGAAGTTAAACAAGAAAACAATTTCAATTAGTGCTAGAAGAAGTAAGTCAAGATAATACATTGAGTGTCTGATGTAGAGTTTGGGATAAGGTGGTCAGGGGCCTTCTCGGAGGAGGTCCTGCTGGCCAGATCTGAGTATTGAAAGGGGGCCAAATGAGAAAAGAGGGAAGGGGGCGGCAAAACAGAAAAACAATGGTTTATACAACATTTCAGACTCAGATGACAAAAGTTTCCTGGAATAGATCCAAGTCAGGTGGGCTTTGTCCTTAAAGAATCCACAGAGGAGACCGAGAGCTTGTTGAAGAAGAATTTTTAAAATACCCCTGCGAGCTCCTACCTAATTTAATTTGTTCGTGATGTAGCCCGGACATCAGGGATTTTAAAAGCTCCCTGGTGATTCTACTCTGCAGTCACATTAAGCTTCGCTGCTCTGCAGAGTGTATAATGGACATAGTCCCGCAGCAAAGGATGGACTTTGCCTTTGCCCTACTTCCCACAGAGCAAACAGGGCTTTGGGGAGTGCTAAGAGTTGCAGAAAAATTACTGTCATGTGGGGTCTTTTCTTGATTTCTGTTGAATAGGTGGGAAAGCTATGAGGCAGAGGTAGAGGGATATGCTCTTGGAGAAAAAGGGAAAATACCAGAAATCACCTCAGGAGGCACAGAAAGATGAAAGAACATGGTATGTTTGTTCAAGGACTTGCTCCATCCCAGATTTTGTATCTCTGAGGTGGGGACAGGAGTCTGCATTTTTAAATAGATCTCCAGTGTAATTATGAAGCACTTGGGTAGGAATGCTGGGTTTTAGCTTTTTCACAAAAATGTCATTCTGTTGTCCTCAATTACTCAGAACCCTTAGAGCTGCTTTCAGACTTCATAGATTGTTTTCTGAGAATGAATCAGTGTTGCTTCCTTGACCTGAATAATTTGTATTGTAATGAGGGATTCGTGGAATTCTCTATCAGGGGATTTTAAGCTGGGATTCATGCAACTCTGGAGGTTTATGGTTGAGTATCGGGGCAATAAGAACCTCTTAAAATAATGCAAACGTGTTGTGTGTACCTTTTTATGTTTTTCTGAAGAGAGGGCCCCTAGCGTCCTTTACCAGATTCTTAACAGGCTGCCTAATACCAGTAAAGATGGCAGTGATTTAGAAACCACTGCATAAGGGGCGCCTGGGTGGCTCAGTCGGTTAAATGTCTGACTTCAGTTAAGCCTCCCTAAGGTCATAATCTCACGGTTCGTGAGTTGGAGCCCCGCGTCGGGCTCTGTGCTGACGGCTCAGAGCCTGGAGCCTGCTTCGGGTTCTGTGTGTCCTTCCGTCTGTCTCTCCCTCGCTTGCACTCTGTCTCTCACTCTGTCTCAAAAATAAATAAACATTAAAAAAAAGAAAAAAGGAACCACTGCATAAAACCCAACAAACCCTTTTAGAGAGATCACAGAAGAATATTGAGGAACATATTTTGAGCTAATTGTGCCTTAGCTATACACTTATAGCTTAATAATTAAATTAGTAAATTATACTTCTAGCAATCAAATATAGAAATACTTTGTGGTATCTAGTTGTATATGTAACTTATGCTTTGGCTTATTTTTTTAAAAAATGTGTTCATAGGATTTAAGTTTGGAATAAAAAGTGGACCAAACCCAAAACCATTCTATTCTATGTTGTGAGAATTTATCCACTGAAGTTTCTCATTAGAAGGACTGGAAACACAGCCAGAAGTTCAAGCAGAGAAAAACAATTTTATTGCTGTTTTTCTCTCAGAACAGAATGTCATTTCTTCTATAATGCTTTACATTTTACTCTCTACCCATGAGAAGTGTCCATTCTGATTAATAAATGTTTTAAGTATTGGATGCTCAGAAGAGCACAACCTGGCATTCTAGGAATAACAGGAGTGTGTGAATAAGAACAGAAGGAAATTTAATTTATATGCTAATCAGTTTCATTAGGAATTGTTTTATGGGGACCCATCTCGTTGTGTAAAAATAAAGTCTTTTATTAACAAATATAAAAATTTAATAAAGAAATATAATTGGTGTTTTCCTACATGACTCCAAACTAAGATTCGATGAGTGTATAAACTTATTTCCAGTCAACAGGCAGCCGTATTATTATTGTTTTGACTTCGGCTAGTTAATGTGTATGAATGTCTGTGAATCTTGGGAATGTGTGGGACAGAGCTAAATTATCAGAGAAGATTCCAAGCAGCGTGACAGAGCACATAACCCGAGGAAAGAGTGGAACAGATAGCTGAACGGGTCATAAAACAGTAAGAGCCGTTGGTCGTTAATATTGAATGATCCAGGGCTTACTTCCTGGGCTTATAACTATTCATCTTCTCTCTGTTCATATATTCATTTGTTTATTCAATGCACTTAATTACAGTGGCAATATAAAATGACAAGAAGGATCTCTCTAATATTTACCTTAATGACATAATTTGGGTAGCTATTATTTTGCTGCTTCTGCTGCTTTTGGCTTCTGGTTGAATCCAAAGGCTTTATGTTATAAACTGGCTACACTAGGGAAAATATGTTCACTGAGAATATTTGCTATTTGTTTAATGGAAGCAATAAACGTGGAAGGTGTTCAAGAAACTGTAGCTGATACTGTAGATCAAAGGTTGTCAGTAACACAAAGTTGTGTAGCATTTCTGCTGCCAGATCATACTTGGAGCACGTGCCAGCTTTAGATATCTTAAGAGTTGTTTGCTTTTTACATCCTAAAAGAAGTCTAGATTTCTTGGTTATGTTTTTAATTCCTTTGTCATTAATTACAGTGCTGAAGATATAACAGAATTACATAGCATCTATTTTAATTTAGAATCTTTTGGGCGCAAATGGCAGAATACTAATTCAATCGGAAACAAATGAATGAGTTATGTGCTCACCAAGAAGGACAGGGATAAAGATGACCTTCAGGATGGATGGAAATGGGACTTGGACAACCTCACATCAGCCTCTCTTTCTCTCTCTCTCTGCCCCCTCACCCGCCTGTCCACACATTGCTTCTTCTGTCAGGCGTTTGGTTTTAATCTTGCTTACTGCAGATAGATGTTCTCCATGTAGGAGGGACATAGATTTTAACATCACTTAAGGTTATATTTTTACTGTGTCCTGATCAAGGAAAATGAGAGACTTTTCCCCGGAAATTTAAGGGACGGGTAAAAAATCTCAGGAAAAAACTCTGATGGACTTAAGTTGGATCCATGATCAATTTTGAACCAATATCCATGTCCAGACAGAGGGATGATGGAATATTAAACTTGGCCCACCTTGGAGGCAAATCTGGTGTGTGAGATGAAAGGCTCTAAGACTTCAAAGAGCCCTTCTGAGCAGACCGAAATAATATTTACTGGCTATAACTGCATCTTAGATTGGTATTGGCCTTGAGAATCTTTGATTACATGTAGAACCTTCTTGGTGTAGCAAGGATGATACATAGCATATTTTCAGATTCGTAACCAAAGGACAGCACCACATTACAAGGCAATTCATTAATGGTTGTGGTACACAGACTAAGGGTCCATTTGGAACTAAGATTACTAATCAGGAGATTGTAGTGGATTATCTGGGTAGGCCCAGTATAATCCCAAGGGTCCTTAGAAGTGGCAAAGCAGACAGAAAAGGATTCAGAAGCAGACTGATTCAAGCTGAGAAGGACCTAAGCTTTTATTGCTGACTTTGAAGACAGGAGAATGTGGCCAAGAGCCAGGGACTGTGGTCAGCCTCTAGAAATGAAAACACAAGAGAATATTTGCCCCTAGACCCTTCAGAAGGAATGCAGTTCCTTTATTTCAGCCTAGTGAAATCCGTTTAGACTTCCGATCTCCAGAACTATCAGATAGTACCATTGTGTCATTTTGCGCTGCAGAGTTTGTGGTAATTTGTTATAGCAGTAATGGAAATAATACAGTGATCTGTGGAAATATTCTTTGCTGTAGTTAATAGAATATACATCAGAATCTTTTTCTGAGTGAATTATGTATTCCTGTGATTTGTTTTAAACTTTTTGTAGACACTCCGAGAGAGAATAAAGTTAAAAATATTATTTCTTTTACTGCTAGTACTTCATCTGTCAGCATAAACATAAAAAGATTAGCTAAGATATAACTTCCTTGTTGAAATTTCTCTTGCATTATTTTAAAATAATGGAAATTAGTTTTAAACACAACATTATATCATACTTTCTGCACCTGATGACATCTTACGGATTATTCCTTGTTGTAATATACTGTGGATACATTGTTCTAATTGCTGTATGCTGTGTTAAGGTATTTTGAACAAGTGTAATATACATTTTTATTCCACTATTTAATCCATTATTCTACTTAAATGGCCCATGAACACAATCACAGGATTTTAATATTATGGTCTGAAATTTTTTCCTATTTCTACCTTGTAATTCAACGTTGTCATTCTGTGTACATGGTTATCCAGAATAAATAGTAGATCCAAGTTTTGCAGGGCCTACATTTTGGGAGTCTTTCATAATAAAATGAATGCAAAATTACAAGTACAAAATTAGGTAAGGCGAGTATTTAGGATGAGAAGGAAATCAACATACACTTTTTTTTTTTTAAGAGAGAGAAGGCTTGCTGGCACTTGCAGGAGAGCGAGGGGGGAGGGGCAGAGGGAGAGGGAGAATCTTAAACAGTGACCACACCCAGCACAGAGACTGTTGCAGGGCTCGATCTCACAACAGTGGGATAATGAATCCAATGCTTAACCGACTGAGGCACACAGGTGCCCTCAACATACACTTTCAAAAGCAGACAAATACCACAAACATTATGAAATCCAGAATATGATGTCATTAGAATTTTATGTGCCTGGTGTAAATGGCTCTGTATACTTCAAAACCTGTTTCTTTTCAACTTCCCAAGTGTGGGTTGGGCTTCATAGAGAACATTCAATATTAGACTTGGTTTCTGGTCTCGCATTGTCATGAGCCAGTATTCACTTTAAGAGTACTCCTAGAAGCCATTCCTATACCCTAAAAAGCCATGAAAGTGACTACACCCCACTAATCCCAAAGTAAATGTATCCACAATTCAACTTCTGTCTGGCCAGATCCCCAAGATGCCCGGAGCTCTTCCAGTGCCCCTTGCCATGAGTGGAAGTATGGCTAAGTAGAAGTCGAAACAGAGAGCGTAGCCTTCATTAAGTTAAAACTTCTTATTTTGGGAAATTTCCAAAAATATCCATCACCTATTGCCAAGGTCCTCCCCAGCAACGTGGAGGAAGGGACCCCCACAAGTAAAGAAATTTATGGATTAATTGCCACTCAACTCTGTGGTCAGTGTGCCTCTGACTCTTGATAGTCGACACTGAAGAACTGAACCTGGGGTTGTAGCCAGAGTAGAAAACAGTTTCTACATCCTCTCATTGAATTTCTGTGCTCTGCTCTTCAAAGGAAGGGTGAGCAGATCATTTGCTAAGGTGGCACGCTGGCCATGGCTTCAGCCCTTCTCCAGGTCACTGTCAAGGTAAAGTCTATCACAACTACTTACGATGCTCCCCCAAGGATGCTTGGCACTTTGTGGCCTGGCAGCTGTCCGCTTCGTGATGTTGATATCATGAAATTCTTCTGACCTGTCAGCAGGAAAGTATCTGCTTAGATAGATAGTCTGTTCTATATATGTGAGTGCCTCCAGACCAGACATCTTTCCATTCCCTGGGCGTGTGTGGAATTAGAAGTATTTGTCACATTATCAGCTTCCAAATACATTTAAAACAACAACAACAACAACAACAAAACCAACCTGGAAGTGCATAGCCTGGGGCCTCAGTCTCTCTGTTTCTGTTTGTCATCACTTCTCATCTGAACCCTTGCAGACATGAAGCTCTTCCTGCAAAATGGAATCATGACCTTGAGTCTTAGTTTCATACTCCTTTATGGAGTTTTTGAGTGATAGAAATTCGGAGTTCGAGTCCCCCTGCCTATTTTTTCCTCACTTAGAAAGAGGTAAGGAAGCTGGCGCACCCCAGATCGATGCTAAAGCCTAAGATGAGCGTGGCATACTCTTTGAAAAGTGTTCCCACCCTCTGCAGTCTCTATCCCACCTTTTAAAACGCGCTCGTCCATCTCTTCACAAGACTTTGGAGACGGGATTTTCAGAGTCTTAATGCATTGATATGAAGATGAACAAAAAGAAAGCTTTCTCAGAACTTTTTTGCTCCCTGTGACTTCTGTCTGGGGAAAGCAGACCTTTAGTTTAGTCAAAAGGGAATAAGACTGTTGGCAACGACAAATTAAGGTTTCAGGGGATAACTGAAATAAGGAAGCCGGGAAGTTTGGTGGATTATCCCCAAAGCCAGGATCAGACAAGGAAATAAAGCGGAGACAGCACAGATTTAAGTGAAGATGTACGCTCTCAGGTCAAGCGCCTGCGCCGGTTGGGAGCAAAGAGATAGAACAAAAAGAAATGAGAGGAAGTGCTTTAATAGATTGAAGACAGTGGTGTGTGTGTGTATATGCAGGGATTTTGCAGGCTGAGGATATGCTTTCTATTTCTTTTGCCTGCACAGAGCCCAGGAATGTACTAGAGGCTTACATGTTGATTGAATTAGCCTTTCTTTATATGAGAAAATCTGTATGATTAAGCTTTGGTTCTTACGCCGGTGTTTCTAACACTAGATTGGAGATTTAGTGAGTGAAGGTAGTTAACATTTAATAAGTATTTTCTATGTGCGAGGCACTGTGATAAGTGATAGATCTCATTTAATATTCTCATGACCTGGTAATGGTGGTATCATGATTATCCCCTACCCAGCTAAACAGCACCTGTCTCTCTTTCTCTGTCTATGCAAATTCTGTTTTTTTCTGTTTGCGGTCCAAGTTCTTGGGTGGGTCCTCTCTGCCGAGGACATCCACTGACCCATTGTATGCTAGGGTAAATCAAACCTCACCTGTGGATGTAATCACATCCTTCATGTTACAGCTACAACTGTGTACACGTTCATTTCTGCATTTACACCACCGTAATATAATTTTTTGTTTATGTTCACTTTTATCGTTGGCTCCATGAGTAGTGGTGTTTTTCTTTGTATTTCTAGAACCTAGCATCGATCAAGCACCTGGCTGAGGGTAGAGAGCAAGGATTAACTGTGAAGTATATGACTGAATGAGTGCCCAGATGAATCCACTGTTTTCTCTTCTAAGTAAATGATAATGTACAACTAATTAAAGAACTGATTCTTAGCATGGGTTCCTAGGTATCTATAGACCTATGAGTGGAAATCTTTATTTCAGTGGCTACAGAAACTTCTTCCCATGGTTCTAGTTCTGAATTCTCTCACAGTGATCTGGAGGGAAAAGGAACACTGAGTTCAGAATGAGGTCGGGGTGTGTGGTATATGTGTGCATATTTTCCTGTACTGGCTGCTGACTTACTTCCAAAGTCAGTTAGTGATAATATGGGCATTTTCCATTATTTATGCTTTTTATTCTCTAATTGGGAGATTATATTTTTACAGACTGATGAACAAAATTTTAATTCATTAACAATATGTAATTTCCACAAATCACTGACATTTAACGTTAGTGAAGATGGATTTTAGTCTCCATTTAAATTGTGTGTTTTAGGGGCGCCTGGGTGGCTCAGTCGGTTGAGCGTCCGACTTCGGCTCAGGTCATGATCTCACAGTCTGTGAGTTCGATCCCCGCTTTGGGCTCTGTGCTGTCAGCTCAGAGCCTGGAACCTGCTTCAGATTCTGTGTCTCCCTCTCTCTCTGCCCCTCCCCCACTCATGCTCTGTCTCTGTCTCAAAATAAATAAATGAAAAAAAATTGTGTGTTTTAATCTTTCCTGTTAAAAATAATTTGCCACAAATTTGAAGAAAACTTTAAATATGAAAACAATAATGCCACCTGTTGTTTATTAATTTAGCTTGACCCTGTGATAGAGTGATCTAATATTTAGAATATGATCAGCAGCCTGTAAGAAATTTTTAGAGGTTACATCTTCTGCTATTGTAGGGTGTTAACTTTTCTCTAAAAGGCAAAAAGTTTGTGAAATGAATCAAGTCTCATATTTTCTTATTCCGAAATGATTTTCTTCTTTTGATGCAAATCCCTAATATAGAATTCTTTTTTATTTCTCATTCCACATACAGAAACATTATGTCGTTATCTTTTTATTTAAAAAAAAATTTTTTTTTTTTATTATCGAGACACAGAGACAGAGCATGAGCATGGGAGGGGCAGAGAGAGAGGGAGACACAATTTGAAGCAGGCCCAGGCTCTGAGCTGTCAGCACAGAGCCCAATGCGGGGCTCGAACTCACAAACCGTGAGATCATGACCTGAGCCGAAGTCGGACGCTTAACAGACTGAGCCACCCAGGCACCCCCTTGTCATTATCTTAAGAAGAGGCGTATAAATACATTTAGTTCCTCCTTCATGTATGGTTCTGTATAAATTCCTGATCAAATTATAAAACCCAGGTCTCCAGCTGCCTTTCACCCGAGGACAGATAATGAAGTTCATCCGTGAGTCACTGTAGTTCCGAAGATGGAGAGAAATCTCTTGCGGTCACACGTAACCTTCACATAGTAGGGACATAAGGGGAAACGCAAGATTTAAAAATGGACGGTTAACAGAAGAACCTTCTCTTTCACTTGGATGAGATCATCAGGGCAGTCTGGCTAATAGGCTGATGATAGAGCATTTTAAAAGAATGGAACTGTATTTTCTGAATATACACTTTAGCCTTTTGAGCCTGCTTTAAATCTCATTTCAAAATACCCCATAAAATAACTAAAGGAACAAAATTATAAATATTCTATTAGACTGGTTCTGCATGTCCCTCTACAGTCTGTTTCGAAGCTCAAAGTATACAGGTACTTGCTTTCGTTCAGTCAGAGTAGTGATTTGTACAGGTGCTCCGGGACCCCTGGCTTCTTGGGTTACTTTGGAGAAAGAAAAATCTGGATCCGTTGCACTTTGCTCACCGCTACCCCTTGCTTCTGCGGGGCAGATTTCAGGGCAGATTTCACTTATTTATGTTTTACTTAGCGAGGCTCTTTTCATCATTTCATTTGGAATACAATGTTTCTGCTGGTTCTTTGTTGTCGTCATTCGAATGTGAAAACCTTTGCTTCCGTGAAAAGCAAGCACCATTGCTTCTGGAGTCACATCTTCGCTCTGACCAAACATTTATAGTCTATGCTCCAATAACTACAACACTTTTAATTTTAATTTTAAAAAGTGTTTGCCCGAAAGCATTAAAAAATTGACTGTTACTCCAAAAGGAAGTAAGTGTCCGAGGCAGGGAGGTGGGTTCGGGCAGGGCTCAGGGTCACGGATTTACCTGGGGTTGGTCGTAGATGGAGAACACAGAAAAGCCGAGGGAGAAGAATGAGCAGTTGTGCCTTCTCTTTGTCCAGAACTGACACGCGGCTCGCAGACACTCTGCATTTTATTCCTGTTAAGTCAGTGACTTCACTGCAAACCAGGCGGGAGAGCCCAGCATCAAGGATTTCCTCTCCCCTCAGACCCTGGTTGCTACTGAGAGCTGGAACCACCCACAGACTCCCTTTGTTGATAAGTGTTCCGGAAGGTAAGGGAAACCCTCCCCGTCGGTAGGCTGCAAATGAAGGTGACTGCAGCCCCATGTACAATGTGTCTAACGTTGACCCTCGCTTGTGTAGGGGGTGGAAAAGGTATTTTTCCTAGTAATAAAGGGCAATCCGTGAATCCCGCCACGTACCAAATTAAAAGGGCTTCTGCCGGTGCAGCAGTCCGGGGAGAGAAGAAGCAGGTAATTATTCAGAGATAAGGCCTCTGCCACAGAATGTTGTCACCACATAATGGTCCCCTGCTGATAGATAAATGCAGAGGCAAAGGCAGTGTACTTATTTTTTAAAGCAAGAGACATTTTTTCGGTGACGCAATTGCAGCTCTTGTGATTACCTTTCCTGCTTTACCAAATGAAAGGTTGTAGATTTTAATCATCGTGCTTGATGGAGGGCTGATGTCACCAAGTGACAGTGATGAGCCCAGTGACAATAGCCTGCTGTGTGCAGAATGACTTGGTAAACACTCTTGGCACAGAGTTCAGCCACCATAGAGCTGCTTTGTTATAAATGGGTAGATTCCTGATTATTAGTTGTATTCCCGCCAGTTAAGACTTAATATGTCTTTCCTTGGTCAACGAAAAGTCACCTGGCCCATAACAGACAAGATGACAGTTGTAATTTGGTTTCAGGGAATGACTTTGTCTCACCTGTAGGTTGAGGGTTCCGTGTGGTGTCTAGATGGTTCTAAAACTCCTCCCTCCTGGGAGAGTTCATCTGGCCCCACTCTGTGTTTTATATTCAATGATAGTCATAGCCAGTTTTTATTGAGCAGTTAAAATAAGTTAGAAACTATCCTAAGAATTTCACGTAATTTTTTCATTACTCCTGTAACATTTACAAATCTGTGCAGTATTTTTTTAAGTTTATTTATTTTGAGAGAGAGAGCCTGCATGCGCGCATGAGCAGGGGAGGGGCGGAGAGAGGAAGTGAGAGAATTCCAAGCAGGTTTTCTGTTGCCAGTGCAGAGTCTGACAAGGGGCTCGAGTCCACGAACCATAAGATCATGACTTGAGGCAAGACCAAGAGTCAGACAGTTAACCAACTGAACCATGCAGGCGCCCCAAAATCTGTGCGGTATTTTATTCAGGTCAGACATAGGAGAAGTTAGTGATGGGGTCAGAGATGTGCTGGAAGCCAGGTGCTGCTAGGTCTTGTTAAGGAATTTTTGCTTTTACTTTGAGTTACCTGAGAAGTCACTTAATGGTTGAGAGCATAAGTGCTGTGAACCATTAGTTCTAGAAGTGTGTACTAGCGATTGTGTAGACAAAACACAAGAATGGCCAAGGGAGGAGAAAGTTGTCAATTAGGAATCTTGCAGTATTCCAAGCCACAGATGACTATGACTTGAACTAAGTTTGTGGCAATATGGGTGAAGAAGATATATCAGGTTCCAGATTTTTTTTCTGGAAATAATAGGATTTTCTGACAGAACATATAGGGAATGTGAAATAAAGAAAGAGATCACAAAAGGATCAATATTTCAGTCTAAGGCCCTAAGCAAATAGGAAATGGAGTTGTAATTAAAAAAAAAAAAAAAAAGAAACCCCCAATGCATGCAGTAGTTACTCTCATTTTACCGAGGAAGAAATTAGATCTCAGGGGAATCCGTTTTCCATCACAGGGATACTATTTCAACTCATCATTTTGAACAGACCCTCAAGAAACATAATAGTGCATAGTTTCAAATATCATACGCTGAAAGCAGTAAGTGCAAAGCCTGAAAAATAAGCCTAAGTCTTTTTATCATATTTGTTGATATTACTTTTATTGCTAACTTTAATTATTTGAACACTCAATAGAAATGAAACTGATCTATCAGGCTCTATGATGCTTGTCAGCCTTAATATCACTATCCTAATAAAGTCAATTTGATCTGGAGCGTTCAATGAAATAACCACAGATTGAAACTTTGAAAACAGGTAGAAATGAATGGATATCAATTTCTGATGACAGTTGTCTAGAAAGGGAATGCGGAGGGCCCGGAAATGTACCGTAGTGTGCCCACGTGGCGTCGGCAGTTTCCTAGAATTAAGACATTCGGTGACAAAGCACATCGATGCTTGGTAATCCTCGAATAACACGTTCCGGGTAAGAACACTCTATAAAATGTCCACCTTCAAAAATTCGAAATAGCAAATATCTATCAATTTATTATATGCGAAAAAATAAAATTGAATCTAAACCTTCTTCATAAACTGTGTCCACAAATTCTTCAGAAACTTTTTTTTTTGCCGTTTTAAAATATGCATCACTATGACCCGTAAAATTTTATGACCTTTCCCATAATCTTTAATCTATTAAGCATTTGGAAAATGGCCCTACAATTTCATGGCACAAGAAAAGATTAAGAGTTTTGTAGGCATTTCAATCCAAAAAATGCAATTATAAATGAATAGCAATTTTCTCCAAGATAAGCTGCTTACCGTAAACGTTAGTTCACATCGATTGGTGTTCGTACCTGGGTGACGGTCCTTTTGAAGAGTCAGTCACATCTCTCCCCTAGCTTACAAAGTACCATCTACTCCAGGAAACTTGGAACTTTCTACTGACTTTAACTGCGTTGATTTTTGCTTTGCCTGATAGTCTTTTGCAGGTACAATAACTTTCTTGGGTTTCATTGCTTCGTTAAGACATTTCAAATACAAATGGAGGATT
Source organism: Paguma larvata (assembly GCA_030068075.1). Classification (NCBI taxonomy): domain Eukaryota; kingdom Metazoa; phylum Chordata; class Mammalia; order Carnivora; family Viverridae; genus Paguma; species Paguma larvata. Next base: position 9,873,177 of record CM057839.1, on the reverse strand, counting down.
TGAATTTAAATTAAAACCCAACTGCACACATTCTGAGTAAAGTTAATAATTCAGTTAGGAAGATCTTAATCAGTAGGCATTTCCTATTGATGTCCATTTGCCGATTCTTGGGCCATGAAAGCACATCGTTTTTCTGTTAAAACACTTTAAGACTCATCCTACATCCTAATTTTAGAAACCTTAAAATCTGAAAAAAATATTTTAGAATCAAGGAGGACTTGGCTACTTACATGCTTTCCGATTATGATCTTAGATATTCAGTAGAAAGCGCATGGGGTATCTTGAAAATCACCCCAAAATAGAAGGCAAGATCTGGGTTGAGGCTCTGCTTCAGCCACTCTTAGACTGTGTGACTTTGCAGAGGTCACGGAACCTTTCTGAGTCTCCTTTATCTTGTCTCCAAATAAGGATAGATGTCTTGCTAGGATTAAATGAGGTCGAAGTGGTGGAGTTTTCTCTTCTGGTTCACTAATCTCTGTGACGGGCTGTATGTTTTACTTTCTCCTGCTTCTCAAAGTCTACTCTGAATTGTAGGAATTCTCTTTCATTTCCATTTGACTTTGGCCATTTCTTCTAGCTTTATGGTATTATGATCGCAGAATAGAGCTTGTAGAAACCGTGTTTGGGAATATTCCACTGATTTTTATATGATGTAGTATATGATGTATATAAACAGTTTTGGTAAACATTCTATGGATAGTTTAAATTTTTTTCAATGTTTATTTATTTTTGAGAGAGAGACGGAGCACAAGCAGGGGAGGGGCAGAGAGATAGGGAGACACAGAATCTGAAACAGAAACACAGAATCTGAACTGTCAGCACAGAGTCGGACGCTGGGCTTTAACCCATGAATCGTGAGATTATGACCTGAGCCGAAGTTGGACACTCAACCAACCGAGCCCCCCAGGCGCCCCCTATGGATAGTTTAAAGAAAAGTGAAATATTCAGTAAATTAGCCCTACTGATTATTTTGTCCAGATCTTATCTGATCCTATTTAATCTACCCAAGATGGAAGTAAGAGTACTAAAAGTACTAAAAGTTCCCATACCAATAATAGATTTCTCATTTTGTTTCTAGCAGCTTTTATGTCATATGTATTGGTAATGAATGATGTGGACAAAAAATTCATGGCTTTACAGTAATCATTAACATTGAAATGTTAAAAGAACAAAATATGATATTCTTGTTTAGTTGTTTTGTATTAAATTCTACTGGATCTGAATTATATTTTGCCATCTGCTTTTTCCTGTTTGATAAATTTTTGCCAATGCTTTTCTTTGTGGTTTTCATTCTTTTGAGTCAGATTTGCCCCCTTGTGAGCGTCGCCCTCTTGGATCAATTATTTTGTTTTTTTTAATATAATATGTAAATCTCCTCGATAAGAGGGTGAGAATTAAACTGTTTGAGTTAATTATCCTAACTGATATATTTGATTTGATTCCTGTCAACTTGTTTTATCTTTTCTTCATGTCAGTTTTTATTTTTGTGTTTTGTTTCCATTCCTGTATGAAACACATTTTTTAGGTTTCAATTTCAATGCTTTGCAAGTAACTAGATCTGTTTTTATTTCTCCTAATGGTTATTTTATATCAGTTTGGAAACATTGTCAGTGTTAATTCTGATAAAGGTCTCAAATTAAATGGCATCATATGTCCATCTATTTAAAACGAAAGATTTAGAAACATTTTATTTTCCTTTTGTATTTACTCACTGGGAATTATTAATGTAACTTTGGATTTTAGAAATAGGTAAATAAAATTAAATTATTAGCTTATAGAAATGCAACAGATTTCTCCATACTTATTTTGTATCCTATGATTACTGAGTTCATTTAGCAGTTCTAGTAGTTTTTCGGTGGAGTCTTTAGGGTTTTCTATATATAGTATCAATGTTATCTGCAAATAGTGAAAGTTTTGCTTCTTCCTTACCAATTTGGATGCCTTTTTTCCCCTCCTTCCTTTGTCCGATTGCTGTGGCTAAGACTTCCAGTATTCTGTTGAATAAAAGTGATGAGAAAGGACAACCTTGTCTTGTTCCTGATCTTAGTGGGAAAGCTTTCAATTTTTCACCATTGAGTATGATGTTAGCTATGGGTTTTTCATATATGGCCTTTATTATATTGAGGTACGTTGCCTCTAAACCTACTTTGTTGGGGACTGTTATCCTGAATGGATGTCGTACTGTGTTAAATGCTTTCTCTGTATCTATTGAAATGATCATATGGTTATTATCCTTTCTCTTGTTGATGTGATGTATCTTGTTGATTGATGAGCGAATATTGAACCACCCTTGTATCCCAGGAATAAATCCCACTTGATTGTAGTGAATGATTTTGTTAATGTATTGTTTAATTTGGTTTGCTAATATTTTGCTGAGGATTTTTGCATCTGTGTTCATCAGAGATATTGGCCTGTGGTTCTTTCTTCTTTCTTTCTTTCTTTCTCTCTCTCTCTGTCTCTCTTTTTTTTTTTTTTTTTGGAGTTGTCTCTATCTGGTTTTCTATCAGGATAATGTTGGCCTCACAGAATGAATTAGATTTTCTGATGAGAATAGGTACTAAACCTTCTTTAAATGTATGGTAGAATTCACCTATAAAGCCATCCGATCCTGGACTTTTGTTTGTTGGGCTTTTCTTTGATTACTGATTCAACTTCATTTCCAGTCTAAGATTATTTTTACTCTTGCCCCAAACCTGAAGATTAATTTACCTTTTTAAATCAGTATCTTGAATGATAATATTATATCTCTAAATATATTATTTTCTTATCATGTATTAGTTACAAAATATCAGATCCTTTGTAGGTGATCTTCATTAATTCCCCGTCTGTATATTTAAATTCTTCCATTATGTGAATCTGTTTTAAGTCATCTTTCCATGGATCATGGCAAATGGGTCTTAGCTTCATCTCGAGATCCATGCAAAATGTATTTTTCAGTGATTTCCTCAATTACACTTCTGGTACTGCTGTGCCTGACTATTCCTAGGGAAGACCCTTGCTTCTTGGATGGGTACTTCTACATTTAGCAGAATTTAATGTCACGAAGATGTTTTACCTTCTTTGCTTCACTGCCTTTCTCACCCTGACTTAATCTTATTTGACTTTCCTGTATGGCTTTTCTTTTTTTGTTGTTGTTGAAGCTGTATCTTTTTATTGCAATCAATAAAGACAAAAAACATTTTTCTTTGGTGCTAAACAGTGTTCAGAAGCTTTCGTTTTCTTAATTTGACTTGCCACTTTGCTTATTCTGTGGTTATTCCTCCTTCCCTATGTTGATTACTCTGTTTTCCTCTTAGAAATACCCAATGCCCTGGGTTCCTGGGTGGCTCAGTGGCTTAAGTGTCCGACTTCAGTTCAGGACAGCTGAGAGCCTGGAGCCTGCTTCAGATTCTGTGTCTCCCTCTTTCTCTCTGCCCCTCCCTGCCACTTTCCCCCTTCCCTCCCCATCATGCTCTGTCTCTCTGTCTTTCTCTCTCTCTCTCAAAAATAAATTTCAAAAAAAAAAAAACATAAAAAAAAGAAATACCCAACGCCCATCAGTTTGTTAAAGACACTAATACAATTCCATAGTAGGAAAGCTCTTTAACTCTGCGTAACCCAACACCCCCTAAAATTAATTGATCCTGGAACTTGTTTCTCATGAAACACTTCACAGAGTTAGTGTTTCATGAAATTATAGTTGACCACAAACAGCTACAAATATGTCATTTTATAATATGTAAATATTATGAGAAACCCTGTGGCCGCTATAATTACCCACTACTACTCATCTCCCTGCAAGGCCAATTCATTATAATTTTATATTTAGTTATGATTTCTTTACAGATGAAAATAAATCGTGATAGGGAGCTTCCCAGTGTTTTTTCTTGTTGTGTAAAAATAATATGTAGATGTTAAATATGTATCTTATAATTCATTTAACGAGGTTTTTATAGACACATTTCAGACACCCACATAGAGACACTGCTGAAGAAAATTGCAAGCATTTATCATGCATGTTGTATTATCATAAGTCACATGGAAATATTGCAAGGAAGTGCTAAAAGCTGTTGAAATTAACTAATTTCAGGCTGTGAATTCATGGTGGTGCCTGTATTTGTCAACCAAACAACTCTGTATGTAGAGAGGGAACATTGCAAAGTGTCAGTGACCTAATTCGTGTGCATCAAAAAACTTAGGCCGTATTATCTTGTCGCTACATAGACTATGAAAGAGGTGCATACAAAAATATATAAAAAATAAAAGCGAAGAGAGTCGTCACTATAGCTAAGTCACCATGGCAAGCTAATGAGGACAGGAAACCTTTTCAACAAATGATGCTAGAACAATGGAAAAAAATGTATAAAAAAGAATGAATGGACCCCTACTGTGCAGATACGTAACCAAATGTAAAAGCTAAGCCAACAGAGTTTCTTGGTGAAAACAGTAGACAATATTCTTGTGACCTTGGGTGAAATGGAGATTTTTATAGGAGACACAGGAAGCACGAACCATAAAAAAGATATTGATAAAATGAGCTGCTGCATGATAAAAGCAATGAATTCCAATGATCAAAAGACACTATTAATAAAATGAAAAGAAAGTCACACATAAAATATTCTCAACACATATATCTGACAATAACTTACTTATACTTAAAATATATAAAGAACTTATTACTCAGTAATAAAAACAAAAAGAACCCAATTGCATAGGAGAACGACTTGCCTCGACCTCAAAAGGAGACAGATGCTTAGCTGGGAAATATCAGTGAAATATCAGTGAAATCCCCAGTGAGTTACTCCTGCACAGCCAACAGCATGGATAAAATTAAAGCTACTAACACCAGGTGTTGAGGGTGTGAAACCTGGGACTCTCATACACTGCTGTTGGGAGTATTAAAATAGACCACGTCCATTGGAAAAGGGATGCTCTATTCTGTGACCCAGCGATGCCACTTAGGTGTTATCTCAAGAGAAATGTCTGCAAAAATTACTAATAGGTACATAAAGGATAGTGATGTTTAAAATGAAATGCTACTAAGCAGTAAAAGGGAATACACAACATACCCAAAAATATGAATTCTGTGGAAGATGAACTCAAGTAATATGTATCCATTTACACAGCTTTTATTTTATCTCTACTCATCAAAAATAATTTTGGGAGGAAGATATATATTTTTTTTCTTTACCTGAGATTTTCTTAATAGACACTGTCAGGTTTTCAAGTTTGGAGGTAAGAATGCTGCTCTTGAAAAATCATTGATTCAGAAGAGGGGAACTCCTGAATCACAAAGTTCAGCCTTTAGTTTAATTTCACCTGGTAATCATGTTTTTATCTGATAATCGCTACTAATGACAAAGCAGTGGTTATCAAATTATAATGTCTATCAGAATCACCTGGAGTTTCAGATTCAGCAGGTCTGGGGAGGGGCCTGAGAATTTTCTTTTCTTTTTTTTTCTTTTTTTTTTAAGTTTATTTATTTATTTTGAGAGACTGTATGGGGGAGGGGCAGAGAGACGGGGAGAAAGAGAATCCCAAGCAGGCTCTGTGCTGACAGCACAGAGCATGACATGGGGCTCGATCTCACAAACTGCAAGATTGCGAGATCATGACCTGAGCAGAAACCAAGAGCCGGTCACAACCAACTGAGCCACCCAGGTGCCACAAGAATTTTAATTTCTAACTAGTTTCCAGATGATGCTAATACTGCTGTTCTCAGGACTGCTGGATAATGGGCTCTCTGGATAATGGGTGAAGAGCTCAGAATTGTTAACATTCAATTTTGTATTTCAAAGAAGACACGAATATCAGAGGAGGGTGGGAGTGCCTGCTGAGTGCTGCCCTTGAAGATGCATCACTGATCTGACTACTGTGTCAGTTCTTATAAGCTACTTAAGGTGCACTCATAATGAATGTATCGGCTTTTGGTCAAAATTTACCTTTTCATATCTGCTTGATCTGGGAAGAGGCAGTTGTGAAATGTTATTAAGCCATGTCATTGGTTAATTGAAGGGGGTGGGATGGTGTGGTAGATTTCATCACCGTACCCAGTTCTTCCTTCCATGCGTGCTGCCGTGTGACTTACACATTGCTGGATGAAGGGGAGGTACCTGGGAAAGGATATTTTCCCACTTGACAAGTGTGGTCATGTGAGTTGCCTTGGCCAACAAAAAGTGAGTGGAATGTTCCAGTTCTGAGTAGAAGGTTTGAAATTCTGAGTAGAAGGTTTGAAAATCCTCCTTTGATCTTTCAACTGTCCCCCCAACACCCTCCATGAGAATGGCCTATCATCACAAATAGTGGCTGCTCCTTTGGCCAGAATGAGAAAAATACATGGAGGAGAGTTGCAGCCAACATGGAATCTGAGGGAGAAATAGATATGAGCAAGAAATAAGTATCTGTTATTGTATATCAGTGAGATTCGGGAACTACTATTGTAGCAAAATCTAGAGAAAATTGTTGAGTACTCCATACCTCCTACTTGATGTCAGGTATTGTCCAGTATGCTATTTTAGTTTTAGTTACTACAATAATCCTATTAGTTAGGTATTATAACTGATAATGTGTGTTATTTTAGTTTTAGTTACCACAATAATCCTATTAGTTAGATGTTCTTCCTCAAATTATAGGGAAGAAAATAAAGTTTACAGAGACTACAACTAATTCTGGCAAGAGATTTCTTTCATGGTGTGGTAATGCATAAAACGGTGAAATAGAAGTAAATAAGATGATACACAAAGACAGTAAAGCTTAAAGAGTATTGAGAAATATCATTAGTTTAACCTTTCTAATCCCATATCTTAGTCAACGGGCAGCATTAATGCAACTGCAGAAAATAACAGAACCTCATCCATTGGAATTGGTTTTTTCATTCAAAATTGGTGAAATATGTTTTTAATCCCTCAAATTGAAACCTCCAGTTAAAAACATTCAGTCATCAAAACTCTGATTATAATTTAATAGGTTTTTGTGGAGGGAGTAGAGGCACTAAGACTTTGATGTTTGAAAGTGGAAGATAGACTCCAATAAAGTGAATGAATGGAGAGACATTAGCCTATTAAAGACACATTTCTTTGAATAAAGGAACATAAGTTGATAGACCCATTGGAAGATTGATGGTTAGTGAGGTAGTAAATGAGTAATTCAAAGGAAAGATGATAAAAACCCTGGAAAAATCCAATTTTGTGCTTAGTAAGTCTGTGTAAACGAAGAGTCTAAGCTTAGGGATATGCAAGGCGAGGCACTTTCCCCACTAAGATAGGAAAGACTGCAATAAAGATGTTTTATGAGGAAAGATTAAAGAATCGACTGGCTAGTCCTATGGGACTAACTTTCTCAAATGTTTCATTTTTTCATTCTTTAAATAGTGTTTATGGTGCACCTGCTCTTTGCCAAATGTGCTGGGTGTGGATTGTACACAGCGAACAGGAAATAAGCCTGCTCTCACAGATCTCTTTCATTTCAGTGACAGAAACCAAGAAACAGAAGAATTAATCTTTTGGAAACCATAAATTCAGTGGAGAAAATGATAAAGGAAGAGAAGATTGAGTGGGAATATTTGCAGGAGGAAGAGAGGCAGGTGGGGTGAGCAGAGAAGGACTCTGATGAGAACCTGATGTTTGAAGTTCAGCTAGAGACAGGTGTAGGGGAACAGTGATCCTGGGTAGACCAGAAGGGACATGCCTAAAGGCAGCAACCGTGTTCTCGGTTTTGACAGTATCACCGAGGGCAATGTTTCCTACATTGAAAGGCATATATGGATGTAGTATCTATGTATAGATACAGAATCTTTATATAGATCTAGATTCTTTTGAATATAAGGATGTGTGTGTATCTGTTGTTGGGCTCCTTTAAAATAACTAGTTTCATAGGCAAGCAGGCTCAATTTCTATTTTAATTTCTTTTTTTTTTTAGCTTCATGGGCATGTCTTCACTGTAACAGCTATATTGGGAACATGTTACATTGTATATTATATACTCAAAAAGAAAATGAGAATGTACAATTATCTGGGAAGTTTCATATCACTCATATAAACTTTTGAAAAATAATTTTTAGTTCCCTAAATTATCTTTGCTGCCTCTGCAAATAAGAGTTTCTCAAGCTTTTGTGGCACAAAATATTCTATGGAGCAAAAGATTTAGTCACTGGGCGATTTCTACTCCTGATCCCCTTAAAAAACAACAACAACAACAACGACAAAACTTCCCAAAAACACAAAACAGAAAACTTCCCTCAAACCAAAGAAAATAAAACACATGTTAAAGAGCTATATAAATAAGCCAAATAAAAGAACAGAAATTAATGTCTATTTCAGTAGAATGAATATGAATGTCGTCTCTTTGAAATAAAGTCCAATTTCATCCTAACCAAATTATGTTAGTCACAACAATATTATTCCATGTCATACAGTTGTATGTAGAAAAATCTGTCTTCAAGCTTATTAAAGGAGGTGTAATTGTGTTATATGTTTAAAGGGTTAGAAATACATAAAACCTGGCCCCATTTTAATTAGTGCTGTTGTATAAATACTTTGCTAGGGCCCATGGTAGGGACAGAAGACCCTCTAAATGCACTCAGGTAGAGAAAATTAAATGTACAGCTCTTTGTGTGTTTGGATTAGCTCCAATAAGTAATGTAAACCTGAACTATATAGAATATAATGATTGTATATGAATAAAGATGAGTATATTAAGCCTTTCCAAATACTTTAAATAGGGGTGCCTGGGTGGCTCAGTCGGTTAAGTGGCCGACTTCGGCTCAGGTCATGATCTCACGGTCCGTGAGTTCGAGCCCCGCGTCGGGCTCTGTGCTGATGGCTCAGAGCCTGGAGCTGCTTCGGATTCTGCGTCTCCCTCTCTCTCTGCCCTTCCACTGCTCATACTCTGTCTCTATGTCTCTCAGAAATAAATAAATGTTAAAAACATTTAAAAACAAAACAAAACAAAAAAAAAAAACAACAAATACTTCAAATAGTCCCTGGGTTAATTTTCCATTCTGATACGAGGATATGAACGAAAGAAAAATCTGGACTATAAAATATGTCACTATTTTTATTATAGCTTAATTTTGGCACAATTCAGTCAGGTCTCTAAAAAAATTGAGGAAATAATTATTGTTGATCCAAAAAAATCCCACAAAACTTTTAAGTGACATAATTTCCAACGAACTATTAGAAAATAGAGTATATAGAACTCTAAGAATTAATTTACTCAATGATGAGATTGAACATTTTCCCCAGTGGATAATAGAGTGCATTTTTGATACTTTTCCTTCCATTTTATTCTTTCCTGTAATACATTTAAAACTTTCAGAACATGTTCCCTCTCCAGTTTGCCCCTAATGTCAGCCAAGAGATTCTCAATGACAATTCAAAACAGAAGAACATTTAAATCTAGAAATATTTGGGGCGTCAGAACCTTTTGCAGATGCTTTTCGGGAAGAAAGGCTCTTTTCTGATTAGCCAGTGGCGAGTTCACCTGCACTTCCATCATCTAACACATATCTGTTTAGTGGAAAAGTTATTTTGGGTTTATTATCATTTAATCTTACGATTCCTTTTCAAGCTGAATGAGTCAGAGACTTGTGTGACCTGTTGTTTAGTGGAGGACTAACAGGAGGAACCAGCACATAGTACCCTCCATAAATAGAGATTTTCTATATTTGATCAGAAGCCTCTTCAAACATTTATAGAGTACAGGCTTGTAAATATATTACTTATATCTCCTCAGTATTTTTTATAACAGGAAACTCTTTAAAAATTAATTGGAACCTTTTCATTGACTCTCTTTGGAGACATTGAGTTCTAATCCTAGATTAGCGGAGTATTTTTAAGTGTATTGAGCTGCTTAAAAATAACTTCAGCTTGTGCTCTGCAGAGGTGGGAAGGAGAGGCTATAGCAGCTAATTATTCCTCCCTTCCAGTGTGTCATAAACTGGTTATGATGATTTTTAAGACCTCAGAGTGCTCCAGGACTTCAGAAGGTACTGGAAGTACGGTGCCATAGTATTTGTTCGGATGCCAAAGGTTCAGTCTACTGCTTTGCTAAATTTTGTCCTAGCTCATTACATCAAATATGTTTTATGAGAGAATTAGAGTAATTTTATATGTGATGTGATTAAATAATCATATCTAACTTAATTCTGAAATTAACTCCTTACTGAGGCTAAGGTTTAAATGTGCTAAATTTAGACAGTTCCGTGGGTACTCATGAGAAAATTTCCTTTTCACAGTCATAAAGAGTCTTTTGTACTGATTTCTCCCCCCCGCCCCGCAAAATGAGAAAATGCACCAGAAGTTGTTCAGAGAAGCCTTTGCTAAACCTGGATTTTTCAGTACATGCTGGCGTTATCGGTGACTTACCAATGATGTGTTCAAATGAAATCAATTTAGACCTTCAATTCAATATGTATTGTATGCATACATAAATATATGTATATACGTAAATATATGTGTGTGGGCCTACATTTGGCTTTGAAGTCAAATCAATGATGGAGGAAGCAAAGTCAAAATGATTGGAACAGTTTTAAAACCCTCAATTACTGTTATATGGGCTGCATCATACAAACAGAAATACTCCCAGTAGTATATGCCAAGTACTTCTCTTATCCTTAATTAACATGGAAATCCCATGTCTAACTATAGAGAAATACATTTCCTAGGACCTGGTAGTACACTTTCCCATTGTCCAACACTACTAGCACTTAAATTAATCTAATCCCATTTAGCATCATTGGCTGAGCTGAGTTGATTTTGGGCAGTAAAGCTTAGTTCTATAATAAAAACAAATCTTCAATTACTTGTCCCATTTAATTATTATTGAATGGAAACTTATTTAAATAATAATTTATTTATTTAAATCATTTATTTATTTAATCCCATTAAAAGGGATGTATTATTTAAATAAAGTAAATAAATCCAATTAAAAGTAATATTTCTTGTGTGTCTGGATGACTCAGTCGGCTAAGTGTCCGACTCTTGGTTGCGGCTCAGGTCATGATCTCACAGTTTGTGAGACTGGGCCTTGCATCTGCTCTGTGCTGACAATTTGGAACCTGCTTGGGATGCTCTCTCTCTCTCTCTGCCCCTCCCCTGCTCTCTCTCTCTGTCTCAAAATAAATAAACATTTATGAATAAATAAATGGAATATTCCCAGTATATCAAAATAGGTTACCAAATACTAACGTAGATTTAGAAGAAAGGAAAGATCTATAATGAAAAAGTATATCGGAAAGGGTTTTCACCTGTCATTGTACACAATTTGAGGATGTTTTGAGAGGTTCTAATGAAAGTATATTGCTCATCTTGGAAGTTCAGCTCCCTCTCTTCAAAGAAAGTCAGTGGCATTATTTTATAGGTTATTTGATAGGAATGAAATGTAATTTAATGCCACATAAAAGCAAAAGCATTATATTTGCAATTACTCCATAGTGTGTATATTACAGTTGCTGCCCCCCTTAAAGGAAGACATTTGAATTACAAAAGGGAGAGAATACCGTGTCACATCTTACTGTGATTTGAGGATTCGGTGAACTAGCACACGGCTTGCATGTACTGAATTTTCAGTATCCGCAATTGCAAAATAATATTTTCTTTAAAAAGTCAGCCATGGTTTGGAATACTTATCATGAAATGCAAAATGAGCCAAGCTGAAAAATCTTTCACAATAATTTCTTTTGGAATAAGAAAGTAATTTTGTCTTTTTAATAGTGAACATGTTTTACTTAATTGTTTGCACGTATTAACAATTTTTGAAGCATTACAAAGACTCACCGACTAAGAAAAGGAGAAAAGGGAAGTGAACGCAGTAGTATATACAAGTAGATGATTTGGTTCACAGTGTATTGCTTTCACTCTGAGGGTCCGGCTCCTGTGTCCCATCTGGGGACCCAAGACCAGGAGCCCACACCTCAAGATCAAGCCATCCTTCCTAAAGTCAACACCTAAAATAGCTGTTTACACTTGGAAGACAGTCTTCTAAGTATCTGTTACACCTGATCTAGAAATGAAAAAAAGAAACTTTTATTTTTAAGTTCAGACATCTCATAAATTTTCTATACCATGTTTTCCACTCATGGCCAGTGTTCCCCTAAGACAAAATTTTCTTTTGTTCTAAGATTCATGGACTAAAATTACTTGAATAAGTGATATTTGAAGGTACTGATGAATGTTTCACAAGAAGCAAAAATGCACGTATTTCATTGTCACTGGGAGTTGGATGAGTCATCTTCAAATTATTTAATATAAAATACGATCAAGTCGGTTACTTCAAGTACAGCCTACAGATATTCCTGAGATTTCTCTCCTATGTCTTAAAAGGAACTAAATATTTACCTTAATATTTATTCCAAAACAAAATTTTACTACATTGAAGAGATGTAAGATTTCAGTTTGGAATTTTAGGTATAAGGAGGATTTTTCTCCCTGGAATTTTAAGTTCTATATAAGAATATCTTAGAATATTCTTCTGCATCTTATGCACAATCTTTGTGCATTTCTAATTACAAGACATCGTTTCGTTGGATTCTTTCAGCCTTTTACGGCATTTTGTTTTTGTTTTTGTGTTTGAAATATGTTGTGGTTGCCTCCTCTCTAAAATGCATTAATGCAATTTCACTTAAACTTCAGATCATCCAATTATCAGAATAGCACTATGTAGACAACACATGAAGAAGTGAGTCATTCACCCATTTCCCGTCTTTTGTTTCCTTTCCTGATTGAGGGGTTCAATAAATTGCTTCGGCTCATAATGACTATGAAAGTTACATACTATTTTTATCCATTCAGCTGGATTTTAAATGCAGCATTTGGACCCATCATTCTGTCATGGGCAGAAGCTCTAGAAATTCTTGACAGCTTGTAATCTTCCTTGTTCATATTCACAAGTGAAAATGATTATACTTAAAAGCAGGAACTTTACACACTAATTTTTGAATCAACTTTCAGAAACGCAACCGCCCTATAAAGATCAGTGCACTCTACTGCTTTGGGGGAAGTTCTTAATCATGGAGAACAAAGCATTCAGGGTTTAAGAATTAAATTTTTTACTTGTTTGTTATAATTTAAAGAACAAAATATAGGAAATCTAATTATTTCTGATAACACTTGATTAACTTATATGTAAATGGTCTAAGATTAAAGGTGAGTCAAACATTTGGGAGTCTGTTTGGTAGCAGACATTATTTCCACATTAGGAGAAGAATACAAAATCCCAGCCCACTCAGTCTAATCTAACTTGCACCAGGCCCTCTCACTGTTTATTCTCTACCCTGGTCCGTGTGTGTGTGTGTGTGTACGATTTTTTTAAATGTTTATTTTAGAGAGAGACAGAGACAGAGCATGAGCAGGGGAGGTGTAGAGAGAGAGAGAGAGAGATGGAGACACAGGATCTGAAGCAGGCTCCAGGCTCTGAGCTGTCAGCACAGAGCCCGATGTGGGGCTCGAACCCACGAACCTTGAGATCATGACCTGGGGTGAAGTAGGATACTTAACCGACTGAGCCACCCAGACGCCCCACTGTCTTGAAATTCCTAACACTTGTTGAACAATGGGCTGTGTATTTCCATTTTGCACCAAGGCCTGCAAATTACGCAGTCTGTCCTTTGGCAGAATATTTTAAAGATTAATTTTAATGAATTTTAATAATATTATGTTATAAAGTATTTAGAATATTTCATTAACAATAAATTCTCTTTTCACTTATTTCCCTCTTCATTTCCTAAAACGTATAGATTTGTGTTCTTCTATAGAATATTCAATAATCCAATGACCAGTAGTTGTGTAATATAATTATCATGGACTGTATATAATACTTTCCTCAGTGATTTGGATAGCTTTCAATGTGGGAAGACTGCAGTCTTGTATAATTCAGTTAGGTACTTAGAGTTTTGCAAAGGGCTGTTCTTTTCCTATTGTCTGTTGTTAAAGGAATTGTAGAGAAACAGTATTCCAATTTCCTTTCTTAGGATAATGGCTAGTCGTATCCTTTCGCATTGAACCATTTCTTTCTGTTTTCTATTTCTGTATTCATATCCTGTATTATACAAAGTTATATATTTATATATTGTATATTTAAAGAGTCATGCAAAATAAATGACTGATATAATATACTACAGAAACAACCAATAACACCCAAGTGTCTCTTTTCCATGTTAAAGTTACTTATAAAATGGAAATAAATATAAATAGTTTAAATTAAACAAACCTAGACAAAATCTTAAAAGAACATAATTACAAAACAAGCGATAAATATAAAGAAATAAAACCAAAATTTTCAAGTCTATACTAGCTATGTAATGAATAAAATAGAACAAACAAATGTAAGAAAAATAAATCCAAACTAAGGAATATGAAGTGTCAATAATATAAGTAAGTAATTCGAAATCTGTGAAAATCCCGGAGAGCTTTGCTCTTGTAGTGCAGTGAAAGACAACTTCTCTCGGAGTAAATTCCAAGGTTTCACACAGTCTGTTCAGGAGATCTGAGCCCAGGGCTTCAGTTGTCTTGTGGGCTTTGGACTTGATCGGCTGCTCATGCCTTCAGCGTCTGGCCAACCATTCCTAAGAGCTGCACTCTTCCCTGTGTGTGGCTCAGGGTGTGGGATGTTAGTGGCCCTTGGGTTCTCCCTCAGGAATCAGTGAAAGGTGCAGCAGTGAAAGGGATGCAATTTCTTGATAAACATCAACTTTTTTTTCTCCTCTTCCTGAAGTTGTAACCCAATGATCATCCAGACTGGCCCATGCAATGTTAGCTTCATTTCAAAATTAGGGTCAGCATCTTGATTTCTGGGGACTCTTGAAAAGGCAGCAGATCTGACACAGTGGCCCACATCACTTCAGCCAAGAACGGCTCGATGGAAGGTTACATGCCTTCCCCTTTGGCCCTGATAGTCCGTGTTCTTCCTCACCCGAACCTTAATGGCAGCTGCCACTTGTCTTCATACTTGCTTAGTACAGCCAAGAGAATAAGGGGTGCCCGGGTGGCTCAGTCAGTTAGGCATCTGATTTCAGCTCAGGTCATGATCTCACAGTTGGTGAGTACGAACCCCACATCAGGCTCTCTGCTCTCAGAATAAAATAAACACGCATTTAAAAAATTTAAAAACAAAGACTAAAATATTTACTCTGCCCGTTCACTCAATTTTTAGGTTTGGTCACTGTAGATATCTGAGTTTGTCCTTTCCCCACCACAGTGCAAAATAGCGGAATTTTGTGTAAACTAGAAGGAGACGGTTAGGTTTAATTCTATTCATTTCGTAGCATTTGGAGGCTGAATGATACTCATGGAGAGGACAAGGAGATTAAATAAAAGAAATAGTGTCTAATATTTACTACAGACAATAGTAATAGCAAACACTTGTGATATTTATAGATAGTGATGGAGCATCACAAGTATTAAGTAGAATATTCTCAGATTTCTAACTACCCTACACCTAGAATGAGATTACATCAGAAAAATAAAATTTACCAGCTTGCACTGCAAAGACCATTTTGGGCAGAACCCAAAATCTGCCAGACCAAGATTCAAATTTGTCTTTTAGGGATTCAGCAGTCACTTCGAAATCAAAGTCATGTTTGTATATGAATCGGTCATAGTGGGGAAACACAACCTTATGGTTTATGAAGGGCACCATTAGTGTTACATTTTCTGGGTATCTTCCTGATTATAATGCCAATTTATTTTCCATGTTTTTTTCCCCATTCCTGAAATAATCATGCCTCAGATTTTCTGTTAAATAAAAATCCAGTAACCTTTTTCAGATGAGTAATAAGTATTTACTCATTTATGTAAATAAGCAATTGACAATAAAGGATCAAATTAGATGATGCGAAGTACCTGATGAAAATATTAGACTGTATAAGTAAGAAAGATTTCTGAATCATGTGATACCTTAAGCACTAGATTCTAGGAGAGAATGTTTAGTTAGAAAGGGAAGAATATTAAATAGAACAAAAAATGTAATCAAGACAGGACACAGAGAAAAACAGAGATGAGGTAGTTAAGTGAGTATTTGGAGAATTGCGTCAGTCAGGAATAACTTTTGGCTCTGATTAACAGATACCCTTCCTCCCAGTCAAATGGTAGTTTAGCCAGATTTGGGGAGCGGTCTCATTTTAAAGAAGTTTGGGAGCACCTGGGTGACTCAGTTGGTTAAGTGTCCAACTGCGGCTCAGGTCACGATCTCGCAGTTCACGTGTTGGAGTCCCGCGGCAGGCTCTGTGCTGACAGCTCAGAGCCTTGAGCCTGTTTCAGATTCTGTGTCTCCCTGTTTCTACCTCTCCCCTACCTGTGCTCTGTCTCTCTCTCTCTCAAAAATATAAAAACATTAAAATTTTTTTTAAAAAATGAAGAAGTCAATGTCATCAGAGGCCCAGGCTTGCTTCATTCTGAGATTCTTAGGGTGGGACCACCCTTGCCCTCATGCTCTCAATGTATCTGTTGAAACTCTGGAAATCATGTCTGTGCCTCAGGATGAAGGTAAAATGCCAAGGGCAAAAAAAGTTGCTTACCAACTTAACTTCTTTAAGGGAGCTTTCTCAGGAGCCTACCCAGCTGATTCTGCTTCTATGTCATTCTATTATATCTCGTTGAGTTGTATTTCTTTAGAAAGGATGCTAGCCTTGCCTACCTACAAGCGAGCCTTAGAATAGAGCATTTTATTTAGGCATCTTGCAAACATGAATAAAATATAATAGTATCGCGATGCATAGGGAGAGTCGGGAGGCTCTCTGCGAGAACTTTATCTGGTTTGAGCCTGGTGGGAGCCCTGCGAATGACTCCGAGCATCCAGACACAGGCCCTTAGGGAGAAAGCTCGGGAATGGGCTGTAGCATGGCCACCTCAAGATACAGACCCTGAGACCGCCTCACTCAAGAGGGACGCATGGCCTTTTCTGACCCGTGTATAAGGGCGTTGAATTTTGACAAATGAGTTTTGCTAGTGAATCTTTCATTTTTCATATTTTGTTTGCTGGAACAGTTTCACTTTTTTTTTTTTTTTTGAAATTTAAATTGGTGAAAAGTTTAGTAGGTAGCTTTCGATGGTAAAGTTTTCCTTTTCCCTCCATCTGAACCTCTCTTCCACCTGACTCCAGGGCCCAAGTCTCATTTTGCTGCAAGAGCAACTTAATGCTGTTCTCTCCTAATGAAAGTGGGTAATCATGATTAATGCCCGTGAGTGTGTGCTCAGCGGGAGGAACAGAACTGCTGGATACTGTCCTCAGCTGTCTGTTAGACTGATGTGTTTCCATTGGCTTTAACCCTCCATTTCCTTACCTCCAGAGCAGTTTGAACTTTAAACACCGAGTTGAGAATAACATGCCTTTTGTCGGAGGGCACCAATTTAACATGTATTCTACCACTCCGCTGAGTTTTTTGATGAACAAAGCACGCTTACAGTAATTGGTATAATTACTTTCCCTGGTGGGAGTTCAGTAGAAAAAAAAGTGTTGTTCTAAATATGAAAAAACCTAAATTTTATGTGAGAAATACAAATTACGTGAAAAAGAATGGTCAAAGGGCTTAAACAACTTACCCAAAGGAAAAAATAAACTTAATTAAAAGTGTATGAGTCAAAGTTCCTTTGAATTGGAAATTTGAACTTTTTGACATGTAAATTAGGAGAATGTTTTTTCATGATATCCAGTGTTGCTAAGGCTTCACTATGAGAGCATGCTTTGGCTTAAAGCTCTTAGAGTACTTTGCCCATGTGCGTCAAAGAGCCTTAAAAATCTATACCCCTTGACCCTGGTTTTATTTCAGAGTATTTACCTATTCAAGTACCCCCAAAAGCAAAGATGTGTATACATGAAAGGAAAGGAAGGAAAGAGAGAGAGAAAGAAAGAAAGAAAGAAAGAAAGAAAGAAAGAAAGACCGAAAGAAAGAAAGAAACCCAGAGAACTGTTTGTGAATCAGAGACGGATCAACAGATCGAACCTCCCAAGGATTACAATTAATTGAACTCAGCTCAGTCTGTGAATTGGGTGGGATCTACCTCTAACATTGATACCTACTAGAGAATAAGATAATTTATCTCAGGAGAAATATTATACTGTTCTGAGCCTCTTCAGTGTCCTTCATACTCAGTAAAAATATGTCCATGCAAACAACACAAACAAACAACATGGGAGCATTTGGCAATGTAGACAATAGAAACAGACCCATAGGGGACACTGGAATCTGAGGTATATTGTGATCTGTGTTTGCAAAAAGAAAAGACAAGATGTAGAATTTCAATATATATTTAGAATCAATATAGGAATACAGTTATTGATAGTTAGAGCTCAAATGATGGACTTAACAGCAAATTGGGCATAACCGAAGAGAGAATTGGTCAAAAAGAATGAAAAACATGTATTTAATGGTGAAATGTTCCCCAACACTAGGAACAAGAGAAAAGATGCCCGATAGTACCACTGCTATTTATCATTGTTTTGATGGACCTAGTCAGTATATAAGGACAAGAAAATTATAAAAAAGACATAAGAGATGGAAAAGAAAACATAAAGCCATCATTGTTCACCAGTGACATGAATGTGAATGTATATGGCTGTATCTGTATACATCCAAAGGAATTTCAGGCAAACCATTAACATTGTTAAATAAATTTGGAAAGTTCCGAGAATACGAGAACATTAGAAAAAAGTCAAGTGTAACTTGATAACTTTATTCCAGCAACAGTGCTAGACACAAAAGAATATATCCCATACTATCTATTTACACAAAGCTCAAAAAATTGATCTATAGTAATGGAAGCTAGATGAGTGGGTGTGTTTGGGGGTCATTGAGGGGGGCGGAAGAGGGATATGTGGAAGTGTAGGTAATGTTTTATTGCTTCATTTGGTTGTGACACGGATCTGTTCACCTTACATAGAATCATACATTGATAATTTGTACACCTCTCTGTGTGTATATTATAATGACTCCGGGATTAATATGCCACAAATATGAGGCACCTACATGAAGTCTTAAAGTTTGAAAAGAAGAGCCATAATTAAAGTTATGGTTAACACATTTTTCCCTCTTAATAAAAAGGAGTCTCCATTAGAATAAAAAAAGGATAATTTTAGTTTCAGAATCTTGTTAGCTTTTGAACATCTGCTCACTTTCGTTGTTCACAGGTTTTTCATTTTTATTGAAATTCAAATGTGAAAACACATCTGTTTCTCTGATTCATATTTTTATGGTGAATTCTGAAATGAGACAATTGTTGTGAACCAAGAAATCATTCAAAACACAAGTGGTGTCTCTTCATATTATTTATGGGAAAGAAGTATAGAATAAAGTCCTGAAATCAGCAACTCGCATGTTGGCTTGTTTACATGAGAATTTATATTAAATATGTACTTTTCTACTCATGTATTTATTTTTCACTTAGAGCATAAGGCCAATGTAAGCAGGGGCCCTAAGGAAAAGTGAAAAAAAAGGAAGCCTGAAGAGCTGGGTCATCTTTTGAATTAGAAGGAGATTTTCGTAATAGTTAATATATTGGCCTTGGGGATGATATTTCTTGTGGAAATTTTATACCTGTTTGTCCATTCTGCTTTCAAGTCAAATGAAGAAATGTCCAGTCCCCTGCACACCACTGTCATAACCTTAGATGGATCATCATCTCTCGGTGTGTCACTCTAAGAACCTGCACTGGGGCCACCTGGGGGGCTCAGTTGGTTAAGGCTCAGGTCGTGATTTTGAGATTCATGAGTTCGAGACTTGCGTTGGGCTCTGTGCTCTCTCTCTCTCTGCCCCTCTCCTGTTCAATGTTGTCTGTTTCTCCAAAACTAAATAAACATTAAAAACAAATTAAAAAAGAAAAGAAAAAGAACCTGTCACCTGATTCCGCTGATACTTGTCTTGTGCACTTTGATTTATGTTTTCTCCATATTGCTGTCAAGGCAATCTTGCCAGAATCCAAGTTTAATTTTCTAATTTTCCAGCCTAAAGGATATTAAGCCTTTAGGAAAAGTCTAGACTCCTTTCCTCTCCCACACCCACTTAGGTGGGCTCTAGGACTCACTACAGGTGCCGCCTTTTGCAGGAAGCTTGCCAGATCCCTGTTTCCCCAGCTGCCTTGGCCACATTCTTAGCCTACTTGGCTGTAACGGGTAGGCCTCTTTGTCTTCTTGGCCCAATTAAGTGTGAGACACCTGAGAAGTAGAGAGTGGAGAATGGGAAAGAGAGAGACTGGGAGACACGGTTGACAGTTTTCCTAAAAATGCATGACTCTCTTGGGTTCATAGTGCTAGTTAGCCTTGGTTTTGTCATCAGATCCTCAAATGCCCAGGAGATTTGCGATTAAGGTAAATACCATTGATGCCCCACGCTATAGTTTTATATTTTGTCAGATATATAATCATAGCATTAGAGGCGTGCCTTATTTTCTTTCCTTAAGAAGAAGCAATAGTGTAGGTAGAAGGATGGGTGAAATAGATAAAGGGAATTAAGAGGCACAAGCTTCCAGTTATAAAATAAATAAGTCTTGGAGATAAGTACAGCGTAGGCAATATAGGTAAGAATAATATAACAACGTTGTATAGTGACAGATAGTGACTGCACTTAACGTGATGAGCAGTGAGTAATGCAGAGAATTGTTGAGTCAGTGTGCTGTGCACCTGAAGCTATTACCACATGGCATGTCTTAGACTTCAATAATAATAATAATAATAATAATAATAATAATAATAAAGAAGTGTAGAAGCAATAGGTTAGTTTGTGTGTAAAATGAGCAAACTGACGTGAATGTGTTCGAAAGGACCATGGAATAACATTTAATTTTTCCTATACCTGATAGTAGATACTCGGATGTCTGTGTTAGACATTTCCCCAGTCCCTCCCTTTGCATGGAGAGTGATTTTTATATAATGACCTTTATTTCATTTTGAAAAGCAAGAAATGTATTTTTTGAGTAAGCCAGATACTGGATTGAATCCTGGCTCCACCATTTCCTGACTGAAGGACCTCGAGTAAGTTACCAAAACCCTGTAAGTCTTGTGCCTCATCTGCAAAAGGGGACAAAATCAGGGCCTTATTCCATTACGTCGTGGTGGGAGGGGTACAATGGGCAGAGAGTATTTAGTACAATGCCAGGAAACTGGTACTATTTCAGGAAATAGGACTATTTTCATTTAGTCTCAGGACATTTTTAGCAATTTCACTCGCAGCCACTGATATGTGGAAAACATGTGGGAAAAACAACAACAACAATGACACATTTGTCTAACATCAATGAAAGTCTCAGTGAATGCCCACTCCCCTACAAGTGCGTGGTTATCATTATTTAAACATATCGACTTCTAGAATGGAAAAAAGCGAGAGAAGGTTCAGGAAGTGTTCCCTGGGAAACACAAAATGTATACGAAGGAAATGGGCTTTCCAAAATTGCCACTTTGATTGATGGCACAGAATAGGTGTTTGGTTCATCTTATCTCGCCATTTTCTTATGTGGGAGGAATGGACATGTTGCAAAAAACAGTTGTTAGACATGCATATTTAAATGTAATAAAAAGCGAGGTGGTAGACAAGATAAATTTAGTCGAATTAATGCACTAATAATTTATCCGCAGAAAAAGCACATCCTCGTTATAGTTCTCCTCCTCTCTACAAACGTGATTAAAGCATTGGTAAAGCAGAAAAGCCACAGAACTGGAATTTGGAGAAATCTGATGTGTACAGGAAAGAAGCACTGAAAATTTTAAGTTCCTCTCTTAATATTCATTAATATTTCTTTATCTGTAGACCCAATTTTCACCTCCCCTTTCTGTGAAACGAATCAGTAGATCTTCTCTCTCTCCCTACGTTTGAAGCATTCACTATTACTTCTAAAGTCATTTGCTTTTCCTTTGTCAAATCGGATGGTCACAACTTCCAGCTGACAGCCTTCCTGAGTGAAGGAAGGTTTAGCGGCAGTTCTCGTTACAGTGGCCGTGCCTTTCCCCATCGATTGCCACAAGTGGTGATTGGTAATGCCCTTAAAATAAGCAGTTGGAAACTTTACTCTCCAGAAAATGTGATGTATAGTTACAGAGGTATTTAAGGATCACTAATTTAAAACCCTACTTAAAAAAAATGTTTGTTTATTTATTTTGAGGGGGTGGGAGAGGGCAGAGAGAGAATCCCGAGCAGGTTCCGCACTGTCAGTACACAACCCAACTGGGGACTCAATCTCACAGACCATGAGATCATGACCTGAGCCAAAATCAAGAGTTGGATGCTTAACTGACTGAGCCAACCAGTTGTCCCAATACCCTAATTTTTAAAAGGTACTCGTATTCTAATTTGTCTGCAATAGTTGACAGTATTTTCCTCTCCTTTATGGAAAACTAGCCTTCAACCTAACTGAATATGCTCTTTGAGTAGCTTAATATTTTTGTTGCAGTTCCTAGTTTACATAATCTATTTTCATATCCTCCTTATCTACTCCCCTCCCTTTTTTGTCAATAAAATACATCTTAAACATATATTCAAACTACTCTTTGGCTCAAATAGTGTTGTTTATTAGACTATGTTTCTAGTACCATCACTGATGGAAAATGAGCCCTAATGCAGAAAGGAAAGCACCTCGTCTTGGCCTTACACGTAATGACGAAGCTGATAGAGCACCCATTGCATTTGGACTTTGCATATGAATATAATTGCTATATTTTTATCGTTTTAAATGAGTGAACTCTTAAAATTATGCTTAGCCTGGTATATCTTCAGCTTTTAATTCAAATTGCATGAAAATTTATCCTTTGGTCTCTTAATAAAATTGTTTATTATTAACATTTCATTTAAATCGCTGTTGTAGGCCTTTATCACACGTGCTTCCTGTCTGCTGACCTGATGATACATTGACCCTGGCTAAACAGTCTAATTGAACACATATACCAAGTCTACAAACAAAGCCTAATATATACACCAGGAGTGTGAGTTTACCTTCCTTCTAAACTGCTCATCACACAAACATTGTACTAAAGCATCTTATGATACATTCTTATCCCCATTCTACATGTTACTATGGGTCCCTTTCTTTAACCATGATTTGTTTTATTGTGTAGAACCCCTCTTAAAACATTAGCCAAATTTACCCAAACTATAGTAGTGGTTTCCTTTACAGTTACAAAGTATTTTGAGGACAGTTTAGTGCCGGGGTCCTTGTTCCGGCAAATCTAGGGGTCCACGAAGGACGGACAGTCAGGCGAAATGAAGTGAGAGAGCCACAAGAGAAATGGAGTCTGATGACCAAGCAGGCAGCCCTGGCAATTCTGGCATCTCCGCCATTTTGGCGCCTCCGCTATTCTGGCGTCTCTCTGCCACTGCTGGTCTCAGTGTCTTTATTTAAAAGGTAGTGAGTTACTACAGCAATGAGTGACATTCCATAGTTTGATCTCTTTAACAATAATCCGTTTTTATCAGCAAGGCAGCAACTTCCTTAATCCTGTATGTTGGTTTCAGGATAATTAACATATAAATTTAGGGTGGGGGGGAGAGAACAGGGTGTTTCCTTTAAGGCCTTAATGTTAATTATCTGTAAACAGGAGAAATCAGGGCGTTGTTTTGAGGACTATACTTCCAACTACAATGGGGGAGGTGCAACCCATCCCCAGGATGCAACTTTAAGGTTACTTCTCAACCTGTGAGCCCAAAACGGCTCCCAACAGTTTAGTTTCTGTGGAAATTGGAATTCATACCAGAGGATCTCTTTCTCCTCCTTGGGGCCATCAATCTTCATAGAGTCATTGGTTTGATTTAGATTTTGGACATTCTGCCCCTATGTTCTGTGCGGTACCTAGAACGCTGTCCACGTGTTTGAATATTAATGATTGTCCTGACAGATAATAAAGCAGAGTTCTCTATTAACTAATCTACATTCGAACAGTCCTGGGTGAAGGAAGCAAAGAGTTCCCCAAACCCCTACATCCCTTCTTATCCCTTGAGTAGCACCAAGGCAGAGCTCAGTTGTGAGTCCATGGGCAATTTTAAAAGAGTAGTGTAGAAAGAGGATTTTTTTTTCTCTTAGAGATGGCCTACTTACTGATTTAAGTGACTAAATCAGCGGTCTCTCTCCACTGGGAGAGAATGCCCAATTAGTCAAGCTTTAAGTAAATTAATCTACACTTGAAATTCTGTCAGCAGGGGGAATTCAAATGTGTGCAGCGGAAGCTTTGGCTGCTACTAGGTATATCTGCTCCCGTAAAAAAAAAAAGCCATGTTTTGGGATTAAGTCCAGCCATAGTTTAAGGCATGAGAATGCTCCTGGAAGAGTGACCTTAATTAAAACGAGTAACTTTCAAAGTGTTCCTAGCTAAAATATTTGTTATAATTTAAGCTAAAATTCTATTGTATTGTTGACTCACATATGTAAAAAGAGGTGTAGTTGAAAGACTGAAAGGACATTCATTGCGGCATAAAAGTAATCACCCCTGAGTTTATCAGGGATGTTACTGCCTTCTATGTAGGTATTTTCTCTTTATTTACATTGACCCTGTATCGATATGATTATGTATTGCTTTGATAATGATATGTTTAAGACCATTTGAATTCTAACTTAAAAAATAAAAGGCCCTCAGTATCTTATTACATTTATATGTATGTATATATATATATTATATAATATTTTAAAAACCAGGAAACTAGGAAAGAGATTTTTTAATAGGGGATAATGGGAGTATACTTTAAAAAATATACTGAATGGGAGTCTTAGTAGGGGCCTAGAAGTGAAAATGACTTGCAAAAGCACCGAATTCAAGTTGCAAATAAGCAGCTGAGATTAAAAATTACAAAACAGACTTTAACACCATGGAGCACATTTTAGAACAGTATCTGTTAGACTAGAGCCCTGCCAAGGTTCTATTTTAAACATTTTAGTGATACCTAAGTCAAGCGTAAAGCAGTGATCGAATGCAGGGTTGAGGGACTGGCAGGCGATGGTTCTTAGGGGGCGTAAAAACGATTGGACGTAAAGGGTAAGAGTAGACGTGGGTGAAGTAATTTTCAGGTGAGCACGTACCTGTCATGTGTGTGTGTGTGCGTGAGCCCATATGCCAGTGTGTTAGCACTTCTTGGGAGGGGAGCAATAAACAAGGGTTAATGGAACCCGGCTTTAGGTGCGCTCTGTTGCTAACGAAATTAAGGAGATCTGCCCTCACTTATCTTAGCAGCACAGTGAACATTTTGAACTGGACAATTCTTTGTTATGGGGGCCCTTCCTGTGCTTCGTAGGATGTTGAACAGCATCCCTGGCCTCTACCCCCTAAGATGCCAGTGGCACCCCCAACCCATTGTTACACCCAAAGATATCTCCAGAGATTTGTCTTCTGGGATGAAATGCACTGCTCTGTCTGCTATCACAGGTTAACTATTTCTGAGGAAAGACTATCATCCAGAAGCTCTGTAATCTTTTCATGTATAATTTATGATATCCAAACAAACAAATGGGAAACAGGACTAAGGAAATGAACAACAGGCAACAGAAACAGATGCATACATGTCTCCCAGTTATGGGGATTATCAGATATAGATATTAGAATAACTACAACAAATACATTCACAAAGGAATATGGGTAATTGACAATATCCAGTTTGTAGCACAGAGCTAAAAAATGTTGTTTTTTTATTTACTTTCACTCATGGTGGTTTGTTTCCTTGTGCGTGCTTATATTTCCGTCATGTGTTTACACATAGTTTATCCTAATTTCTGGAAAATCTTGGAGCCTAAATTCAGGACACTCTTCTACCAAGATTTGCTTTTGTTTCTCATAGGATATTACTGATCTTGGGTCTCTTTATCCCTCTTTTCATGGTCCCCAGATCACTCAAGAATCACGTTACTTCCACAAGCCCAGCAAAGGAACACACACTCTGGTTTAGGTATATTACTTGCTCTTCATATTGTTGGAAGCTAAGCCTATATTTTATGTACTTCATTGTAATATGTCCTTTGTACTGCTATTTCAAATAGTGAAAATTAATTTTAAAAAATCACATTTAAAAAAATCACATGTCCCCACCAAAAAAATAAATAAAGTTGAAAATAAGTGGAGGCTAAAGAAGAAACTAGATTTGGAAGAGCTTTAGTTTGGAGTTTTTTTTTAAGTTTACTTATTTATTTTGAGAGAGAGAGAGTGAGAGAGAGACAGGCAGAAAGAGAGGGAGAGAGGAAATCCTGAGCAGGGTACAGGCTTTCAGCACAGAGCCCAACGTGGGCTCACAAACCGTGAGATTAGGACCTGAGCCAAAATCAAGAGTTGGATACTTAACTGACTGAGCCACCCAGGCACCCCAGGTTTTAGTTTAGAATTAACTATACTTCCCCCAAAACAGTTGTCATCTTCTTGCCGAAAAAAAAAAAAAGGAATGTGCAAATTAAAATTGCCAGTGAAATTAATGCAATATCTCATTACATAACACATCATGAGCAAGCAATCAATCCCTTGGACGCTCAGGCAATCAGATGTTTTTAAGCCAAAGATGACTCAAGACAAAAGTAATCAGGGTTTCTCCAGCTCTGCTTTTTTGTGCGATGGATTATTGTTTAAAACATCTAATCACTTGGCCTTTATTTGTTTTCTTTTATTACCTCATTTCATTCCCTGAATAGCTTTAGCAGTAGTGATGTTAACTATTATTGCTAGGAGTGATTGAGTAGTCTCTTTCTTTTGAAACATCAGGTGAAAGCAAAAGTCATTTCACTGCCGAGCTGATACTGCAATTTCCTGTTACTTCAAAGAAGACATTGCTTTCAAACAATGGCATGAATGTGTTTGACAATTAGCAATTACGTGTGATTTTGTTGTGTTTTGTTTTTATTATCCTGTATTCACTTCTTTGATTTTATTGAGGATTTGAAAGAGAGACACTCATAAGCACAGTTTAACTCATAATATAAAGGGACTCAAAGTAAGCTCAGTTTCTGTTTCAAACAAATGATATTTATCTTACATTTTCTGTAGTCAGGAAGATGCGAAGGCTTGCATGAAGGACCTGCATTTCAAATGCCTTTATTTTCTGACATTTTTTTCATCGCCGGTATAGACAGGTCATCACATGTAATTTGAATGTTCTTTTTTTTTCAACACTCTCCTTCTCTTCCTCTTCTCTTAATTGAAAAAATATTTCCCTCTCTCCCTCCACTCCTACCTGTAAAGTACTCTTTTGATATTGTTAGCAAAACTGAATGTTTCCACTTATTTGGTAGAATCCCAGAAATGCCAAACATCCTAATTTATTTGGTCATCATGGAGTTTTTCTAGGCAGCCAAGTTTAGCCATGGATGTCTCCGTGGTCTCTCCTCTCAGTATTTAATTATCTTGAAAGAGTGAAAAAGATGGTCAAGCAGGTTTTTTTTCATGTCTTCTCACACTCTGAACTCTTTCCAGGAATTTTAGTCACATTTTTTTTTTTTTTGCCTTTAAAAAGGCAATAATAGTTAGGATATAATTTGAGAATTTCTCTATTTCCATAAATCTGGATCACTTATGCCCCCAGTAAGTTCCATCATTTGGAATTGTATGTTTATACTTAACTACTTTTACTCATACCCAACAACAGGAAGTCTTTCTCTATCTTAGTTTCTCTAGAAAAGAAATTGAACTGAAGGGAATCACAAGCAGTTGGTTCTCTGTGATGAAAGGCAACAATTTTAATATCTAAATATAGATTGAACAAATTAATATGGCTTTTATATGTGCACTGCATAGTAACATTCTTAAAGCAAAATATTGCTAGTAATACCATAGTAGCTTCATTAGAGTCTGAACAAATTATCCAATGTGGTCAGACATATTTGGAACATTTAACTAGAAAACAGAAGTGGTAGCTACAACTACTGCAGGTTTGTGAATGAAATCCCATAGCTACAGCTGAGACACTTTAGAGGTAATTTAGTCTAATAGCTTTGCATAGAGAATAAGAAACTGAGTCCAGGCTAGATAATGCCATTTATTGAAAAACAAACCTTTTCCTACTGCACTGTGTTGTCACCTATGTCATAAATCAAGTGGCCTTATACCATATAGGTCTTTTCCAGTGTTTTCATTTTGTTCCATTTGTCTGTCTGATCTTTTATCAGCAATATATTCTTAAATACTATAGGTTTATAGTAAGTCTTAATATCTAGTATTGTAATTTCTCCACCCATTTTTCTTCCACAACAATACTCTGGTATTTTCATCCCTTTGCGTTGACGTACTATGAATGATAACTGAATACTTAGGGATGCATTAAATCTATACAGCAATTGTTGGAGAATTAACACTATTAAGGCCCTAATTGATTAACATGCCATACCCTTGCTCCTATTTATTGTTCTTTAATTTCACTTAGTAGTTTATAGTTTTTCATATAGGAGTCTTGACCTATTTTATGTTTTTTATGCTATTAAAAATTAAACACTTAAAGAAATTTCATGTTCCTGCTATAGTAAAATGCAACTAAATTTTAAAATATTAGGGGCACCTGGGTGGCTCAGTCCGGTTGAGTGTCTGACTTCAGCTCAAGTAATGACCTCACTGTTTGTGAGTTTGAGCCCGGTGTCAGGCTCTGTGCTGACAGCTCAGAGCCAGAGCCTGCTTCGGATTCTGTATCTCCCTTCTCTCTGCCTCTCCTCTGCTTACTCTCTGTCTCTCAAAAATAAATAAATGTTAAAAAAATTTTAAAACAAATAAAATATTAACCACTTATGTATTATGACCTTGCTAAATTTACTTCTTAATTTTAATGGTTTATGTGTAGTTTTTTTTCCTACTAGTTTAATCACACCATAGGTGAATAATCACAGTGTTGTTTCATCCTTTTTTATGCCTTTTAATTCTTTTTCTTGCCTTAGAACACTCTATAAGACATCTGTATAATATTGATTAGAAATAGAGAAAGTAGACATTCTTATCTTGCTCCCAATCTTTGGGAAAAATTTTTCTGTATTTTGCTTCTAACTATGATGTCTGCTATACTTTTATTTTAGATCATAATCAAAATAAGGAAGATAAGAAAGTTATCTCTTATTCTTTTATTTTTTTGCATGAAGGAGTTTTAAATATTATCAAATATATAGTATGCACCTATTCAGATGATAATATTTTTTCTATTAATGTGATGAAATAGAATCTTTTTTAAAATGGCTGGATTCAGTTCTTCACAGAGCTAGAAAAAACAATCCTAAAATTTGTATGGAACCAGAAAAGACCCCAAATAGCCAAAGCAATCTTGAAAAAGAAAACCAAAACTGTAAGTATCACAATTCTGTACTTCAGGTTGTCCGGAAGCTGTACCCATCAAGACAGTGTGGTACTGGCATAAAAACAGACACTTAGATCAATGGAACCGAACAAAGAACCCAGAAATGGACCCACAAATGGATAGCCAACTAATCTTTGACAAAGCTGGAAAGAATATCAAATGGAAAAAAAACAGTCTCTTCAGCAAATGGTGTTGGGAAAACTGGACAGCAACATGCAGAAGAATGAACCTAAACCACTGTCTTATGCTATACACAAAAATAAACTCAAAATGAATGAAAACCTAAATGCAAGACAGGAAGTCATCAAAATCCTGGAGGAGAAAACAAGCAACAACTTCTTTGACCTTGGCCCCAGCAACTTCTTAATTGACATGTCTCCAGAGGCAAGGGAAACAAAAGTAAAAATGAACTGTTGCGACCTCATCAAGATAAACAGCTTCTGCACAATGAAGGAAACAATCAGCAAAACTAAAAGGCAACCAATAGAATGGGAGAAGATATTTGCAAATGGCATATCAGGTAAAGGGTTAGTATCAAAAATCTGATGAAAAGAGCCTAATGTCCATCAACTGATGAATGGATAAAAAAGATATGGTATATATACAATGGAGTATTACACAGTGATCAAAAATAATGAAATCTTACCATTTGCAACAACATGGATGGAATTACAATATATTATGCTAAGCAAAATAAGTCAGAGAAAGACAAATATCATATGATTTCACTCATATGTGGAATTTAAGACACAAAACAGATAACCGTAAGGGAAAGGAAGCAAAAATAATAGAAAAACCAAGAGAAAGACAAACCATAAGAGACTCTTAAATACAGAGAACGAAATGAGGGTTTCTGGGGGGAATGGGCTAAATGGGCAAGAGGCATTAAGGAGGACACTTGTTGGGAATGAGTAAGTGATGAATCACTGGGTTCTACTCCTAAAATCATTATTATACCACGTATTAACTAACTTTGATTTATTTTAAAAAATAAAAAATAATTAAACAAACAAATAGATAGATAAATAAAAGAAAATGGCTGGATTCAGAGTTTGTGAGAGATTGATCTGTAACATCCTTTTTCTATAATTTTCTTGTGTGATTTTGTTATCAAGGTTATAGCATCATGAAATTTAAATTCTAGGCTTTGACTTTTATAAGACATTATTTTAATTCTATAGACATTTTTCATTTATATTTACCCTATATTTAGGTTTTGTTTTTCATTATTTTAGTGTTTATATTTTGGATCCTATTCATAGTGTGTGAAAAACTTTTTACTTTAATGTTTTTTCTGATAAGGCTCTTCTGGTCATCGCTTCTCTTAGTGTTTGTTTGTCTGAGGTGTTCTCATTTTGCAATCAAATTGGAAGGATATTTTTGTTAGGCATAGAACTAATTTGACAGTTTCTTTCAGAATTTAGATGTCATTCTGTTGCTGTCTGGCATAAGCATTTATTTGATTATTCAGTTGTCAGTATTCTTGATTTTTTTCTTTGAAGGTAATGCATCTTTTTATCTCTGACTACTTTTAAGACTTTCTTTCTGTCTTTCAGTAATTGATTATGCTGCGTCTCACCTAAGGTTTCTGATTTTCTATATTTATTCTCCTTAAGCTTCACAAAACTTCTCGAATCTATAGTTCAAATTCTTTTGGGACTTGTTTTAGTTTGCTAGGGCAGCCTTAACAAACTACTACCAAGTGGGTGGCTTAAATAATAGAAATTTATTTCCTCACAGTCCTAGAGGCTGTAAGTCCAAGATCAAATGTGCTCAAGGTTGATTTTTTCTGTGGGTCTCTCTCCTTGGCTTGTACTTGACCATATTATCTCTGTGTCTTCACATGATCTTCCTTTGGTGTGTCTATGTTCTAATCTTTTCTTCTGTAAAATCATCAGGATTGAGGCTCCGTTGAATGGCCTGTTTTAACCTGGGGGCACCTGGGTGGCTCAGTCGGTTGAGCGTCCGAATTCAGCTCAAGTCATGATCTTGCAGTTTGTGAGTTCAAGCCCCGTATTGGGCTCTGTGCTGACAGCTCAGAGCCTGAAGTCTCCTTCGGATTCTGTCTCTCCCTCTCTTTGCCCCTCCCATGCTCTGTGTCTCTCAATAATAAATAAAATCATTTAAAAATTTTTTTTTAATTTAAAAATTAACCTTAATTACCTCTTTAAAGATCCTGTCTCCAAATATAGTCACATTCTGAGGTACAGGGGATTAAGAATTCAACAGATGATTGAGGGGGGACACAATGCAGCCCATATTAGAAATGTTTTTTCTATTATCTCTTAAAATATTACTTCCGCCTCATTCTATCTTTTATTTCTGGGAACCAATTAGATGCATGAGGTATTATTTTATGTCCAGTAGGTCTCTTATGCTCTTTTTCCCTCAGTCTTTTTGTTTTCTATGCTTCAGTCTAGGTATTTTCTACCAACCTACTTCTGGTTTACCAATCGTCTCTTCTTATGTGTCTATTCTACCATTGTATCTCTTATTCAGTATTAATTTCATTTACTATATTTTTTAATTCAGAATTTCCATTTTATTTTTTTACATATAATTCTCTGGTGAATTTCTCCATTTAGTAACATAGTTTCTTTAATATATTAATCACAGTTATTCTAAAGTCCATTACTGATAATTCTAGGTTAGTCACCAGTATCATTTTGGATCTCTTTTTATTGTCTATTTTTTCTCTTTCATTTTTGGTCACTCTAATGTATCTCTTGACATATGTGTTATTTTTTTTTATTAATCATAAATGCAGTTTAATAAAATTGGTAGAATTTTGTAAGTGATATTATCTTTCTTGAAGAGATTTCTTTTTCTAGCCGACATGTGCGAAAGTAGATAGATAACCTCAATCCAGTTAAGATTTGAAATGATTTCTAAAGTGAAAACCTGGGATGTTTATATGATGTTTATCAATGCCCTCTTTTTCAAAGTTTCCTGAATTCCAATGACTGTTTTTCTGGCTAGATGAAGTCAAAAGCTCTGCTAGTTATTTCATCTTTTAGATGTTGCTTTTTCCTTGCCCTAAAAAGTTTCAGATTTCACAAATACAGGAAGAGGATTATTTGCATAGAAGGTAGAACTTACATCCCTATGGTTTCTTTTTCTTTAGGATCTTGGCCACTTAAATCCAGGCTGCCTTGGAAGGCTTTGACTTGATCTTATAACGGTTTTTGCTAATCAAAAATGATTGTTGAAGCTGGAGACAAAACGGAGATAGGAATTTCAGGTGGAATAGGATTTTGTTGGAAAGTAATGTCATAAATTCCCTTTTAAAGAAATAGCATTAATTACTATAGAAACCATGAGTTATCTGAAACATACTGTTGGCAGAAGAAAAAATGAAATTGGAAGTTCATACTGAGGTAGAAGCATATTAGGCTGTGAAAAATAGAATACTACTTCCAATTATATAAGAAGTATATAAAATTATAATAAATGTGGATCTATTTCTGGTAGCTTTTTACTCTTTAAGTTATATGTTTATTTAATTTAAAAATGTTAACTACTGTGCCGCAAACCAACATCAGAGCGGTACTTTAAGAAACCCAACCTATAGTAATACTTACAAATAAATTTTTATTTCAGTATCTTTAGAGGTACTCATTAAGTAGGAATTCCCAATCTTGAAAAATTTTAAATTGATAGGTTAAGTTATTCCCTAGATTACAGAGCATATAAGTGGTCAATATGAAATTCTGTCTTGAGTCTTTCTGAGTTAAAAGCACAAACTCTTACCTCTAATCAAAGATTCCCTTCTTAAGGAGTTAACCCCTGTCATGGCAGTGCCTTCCATTAGGGACTACTCTGCCAGGGAGAATGTTATTTATTACAGTATATTACTCTTACCTGTTAATTCGGAATATGCTAACTGTGCTGTAAAATATCGAAGTTAAAGTAAGTTTGCTATATTTATAAATTTTAAGTTTATTGAATTTCTGACATTTTTGGCTGTGCAGTTCCCAGGCTTTGCATGTGTTTGACACTGCATTATTGAAGAAATTGGCTTAAATCCTGAATATGATGTTAAAGAATATTTCCCAAAACTGAATGTAAAATGCGTGGGTAGGTATATGCATAATTATTGATAAGACTTTATTTTTAAAGAAAATTTAGCTACTTAGATACATTATGTCTGAGTTTTACTTGCATATTTTTAAATTTTAAAATATTTTTATTTTTAAACAATTTCAAACTTAGAAGACCTAAGAATAGTGTAAAGAGCTTTTTTACATGAACCATTTGAGGATAAATTGCTCACATTGAGTTCTGTCACCTTCAAATTTAAATATACTTATATATATATATGTATATATATATATACATTCTCATTTTATGTATACACATATATATACACAATGTTTTTTCTAATGTTTTATGATTTGGTGAAATCAGTATTAGGAACAAAAATAATACAAAATAAGCC
Organism: Paguma larvata; assembly: GCA_030068075.1. NCBI lineage: Eukaryota > Metazoa > Chordata > Mammalia > Carnivora > Viverridae > Paguma > Paguma larvata. Next base: position 9,839,551 of record CM057839.1, on the reverse strand, counting down.
ATCAGTAGGAAATATTGCTTTTTGGTTTATTTTTTTGTAATTTTAAAAGCCTACCTTGTCATTCATGGAAAATGTATTATTTATTGTGATATAGATTTCATTGTTCAGTTTGTTAAATGCATTTCCTAATTATCTCTGATGTAGGGAGAAAGTTTACACTTATTTCAAATCAATTTAATTAGCGCTCCTGAAATGTGTATTAAGGAAGTGATATTCACTCATGCTATGGAGTTTTTTTTTTAAAGTGACAAAACCCAAGAATTTAAAAGTGACTAGGGCCTGATTCCACACTACCCTTCCATTGCCCAAAGAAAGTTTATTTTCAAGAAAGTTTCCGTAAAAACATTTCTCTGATGATATCGACCACAGCACTCTGACTGGTGAAATGGCGTTTGTTGCCTCTGACTGTCCTATGTCCTATGGCATTTGTCCTATAGAGCCTTTCATGGTGAATTACAGTTGTATGTGTTTATTTGTGACCTAGAATGGAATAATTAAGGTCGATACCACGAAAAGGCCCGGATATGGTAGGATTTATGTTTGCAGAATCCCCAGATCTTGTTTCTGAAACAAGGTACTATTCATTGTCCAGGTAATGGGTTTACCAGCAAGGAAGAGATTCTTATTTTAATTGATATTGGTCTCTTCATGATGGGCCACTCTCATCAATTACTTAAGCTCCATATTTTTTAACCTCAGTCATTCATTGACTTTTTCAACCTTTGACCTGCTGCGTGGTTTCTGAGTTACGTTGATAAATGAGTGTCGTATTGCTCCCTAATTTATAAATATTTTTGTTAGAAAAAAAGCGAATCGTAATTGTTATTTTAGAAACTATCTTAAGGTTGAAATAGTGAGATAAACTAATTTAGAAGCCTAATGGACCTCCTCTGTGATGCTTTGTTTGTTACATCGGAAAATACTTCGAGAAAAGTGAGACCTGGTACACCAATTTCCCATTTTCAATTTTAGACACTTTAGGGCAGGTAACATTAGTTAGTTAGAACATTAGTTCTGCATTTGCTTAAATGTCTCATTTCCTCACATATTCCATGACTGACTACTTTAATCCTTGTGTACCAAGAAAATACAAACAGAAGAATTGACATTTATCCTTGTTTTTAAAAGTCATGAGCCACTCTTCCTCGGCTGCTAATGGTGATGCCAACGTGGCTTGAATTATGAGAAGTCTCACCTCCCATTTGGGGAGGTGAAAGGTGCTTCTTCCCTTTCAAATGTCTGATGGGAGATTACTTCATCCTCACACACAAAATATTTGTGCTCGGATGAAATGGTACAGAATATTATAGTTCTCAAGTGTTTAATTCCATCTCATAGAAATTTCAGGAGAACTTAGGGTGCATTTGGCAGGAGTTTTTCTAGTGCAATCAGGTTGCTATGGTAAACCTATTATTTTAGGCAAAGGAGGACTGTGTTAGTAAAGTGCTAATCTCTTTTCTGTTTTATGTGAGCCTCTAATTACTATCTAGCTATTGAGCGTGTGCTGCAAGTGTGGTTTTTACCATTTTAAAAAGTGAAAGAAAATAAGGTCATAGAGAGTGTGCCTGCTGTTACCGCACTAACAGGTGCATTTGATAATATAGTGCTCTTCCCGGTTAATCTCACTCGGGATCAGGAAGTACAGGTGTTTGTTTGCTTGTTTGTTTGCTTGTTTGTTTGTTTGTTTAGAGAAATGGAGTAGGAAAGGAGTAGATTTTATGTGACTAATTGAAATGCAAGCCTCCCGACATGTTTTCTATTATAAAAATGTAAGTAACATCTATTGTTTATTGAGCACTTACCATGTGTCAGGCCCTGTCTTATGCCTTTTATATGCACTACAGCATTTAGCATTTACAATAACATTGTCACCAGTTTTATTATTATTCCCATCACACAACCATGATAAATTAGGTTTAACCGATTCTTCCAAGGAATTACATTTAACAGTGGACATTCCGAGATTAGAATCCAGATTTATTTAATGTTGGATCCCATGCTTTTAGTTGTATCTGTGCCACAAAATGTATTTCCCTTTGTCTTTACCTTACTGACATTTAACAAACACTTTGAGACTTATTCCCACATCCAGGTCACCTTTATCAGAAACTTTTTCTAACCCTGCCAGGTGTGTGTGCTTGTGTATTTTACTTTTATTCTCTCCACTACTGAAAGTTTTTAAATGTTCTTCTTAATTTCGTATCTTCGGTATCTAGCATAATACTTAACCCATAGCTGATATTCAAAATGTGTTTGTTGAATGAACGATTGACAGAGTGATCAAATTGATACCTAGTTGAGCCTAGTTGAATCTATTCTTGAGCACCAACATGGTTTCTCTGTGGTATAGTTTGAAGGAAGAGAGAATCATTTTCCACCTAAACACCCCAAATGTCAGCATACAGGGTAGAAATGATTTGTGCGTTTAGTGGTGTGTTGTGTTTTCAGTTATGGTTTCAGAAGATGTTTCAGTCTTTAACAGTTGGTGTTCAGGTCCATACATCTAACGTGTGATGTCTGAAAATTCCAGATTATACTCCTTCACAAGTGCACAAGCAGTAAAGGAGAGGGTTCAGTTGGTCATTAACATCTAAGGCAGTATGGGTTTACCCAATTAGTTCATGAAGGGACTCTTCCCTGACTGTTAATACATGAGATTAGGGATTAGTGTCTATCTTGTTTATCTTTGTATCTCCTCATCTAGCATCTAGTAACTAGTCATTGATGACTTGAAGGCTGTGCCCTGTGGAGATAAGGCCTTAAAAGAGGAGAAGGCAAAGTCTAAAGGTTTAGAGATTTGTCATAGTTAAGATTGTATACGAAGAGGAATCCAAGAAAAAAGGAAATCCAAGAAAGAAAGAGAGAGGGGAGCAAACATTGTGTGTGTGTGTGTGTGTGTGTGTGTGTGTGTGAGAGAGAGAGAGAGAGAGAGAGAGAGAGAGAGAGAGAGAGATGGAAGAGGTTGGTTGGGGGACAAAGGAGGAAGTAGAGGATCAAGAGGAGGAATAGAAGGGAAAGGAGGAAGAGGTATATAGCTTAAAAAACAAATGTCACCTTCACAATTTCACATTGTTGGCCTTATATCAGTGTTGGGAAATTAGCTTCTAGCAGAGATAAACACCTTTTCTTCAGGCAATGCTTGTAGATCTCTCTCCATTTTCATTAGGAAAGAGTCACCCAAGCATCCCTAACTATTAAAAAGGACAACCAACAATAGTTCTAGAAACAGTCGAGGAATAAGAGTTGACCTTTCCATCCCTTCGCACACTCTGTGGCCTTGAGAGATAACCTGTGGATCCCTTTTCACTGTGTGTCCTTGAGAAAGTTGCCTACTATCTCATTCTCAGAGATTCATTTTTCTTTTCTGTAAATCGTAGGGCTGGTTGGACTTGATCATCCTCCATGATTTTCCTTCTCCAACAATCTCCAATTTTACAAAATAATTAAATGAATATTTCTACCATAACTGTGCTCTGGTAGTTAATAAGGATGAAAATGAGTTAGATTAATAAATAAGGGGTATTTTTTAGTTCTAAATTTTTATTTAAATTCCAGTTAGTTAACATATAGTATAATATTAGTTTCAGGTATAGAATTTAGTGATTCATCACTTACATACAACACCCGTCACAACCCGACGACAGTGCTCGTCACAACAAGCGCCCTCCTTAACACCCATCACCTATTTAACCCATCCCCCACCCACCTCCTCTCTGGCAACTATCGGTTTGTTCTCCATGGATAAGAGTCTGTTTCTTGATTTGTCTCTTGCTTTTCTCCTGCCATGTTCATTTGTTTTGTTTCTTAAATTCCCCATATAAGTGAAATCAGATGGTATCTGTCTTTCTCTGACTTATTTCACTTAGCATAATACACTCTAGCTCCACCCACATCATCACAAATGGCAAGATTTCATTCTTTTTGATGGCTGAGTAATATTCCATTGTATATATATATGTGTGTGTGTGTGTGTGTGTGTGTGTGTACTCATACCAATTCTTCGTTATCCATTCATCAGTCGGTGGGCACTTGGGCTCTTTCTGTAATTTGACTATTGTTGATAATGCTGCTGTAAACATATCTATAAATAAATATTTAATCTTTTAATTTCTAAAAATGTAAATGAGGCAATTTACTTTTTATAAAGGTATCAAGCTGCTCTTTTATTTCATCTTATAATTTAATGGTGGTACAGAGTTATCCTATATGTAGAATGAAAGTCCTATTTTCTCTTACTACTTCAGCATTAAAATAAAAGTATTTTATTTGCGTATTCCTTGAAGGATCTTGTGGGTAAAATCTAAAACACTGTAAATTAGGGTTTCTCCAGTCTATGTCAGGTAAAATCTTATTAACTTGAAGCTTTCGGAATTTTCAAATATTTTAATGAACCAGGTGAATTCCCTTCAAAGTATAATTATTTTTTTAAATTTTTTTAACATTTATTTATTTTTGAGAGATATAGAGACAGAGTGTGAGCAGGGGAAGGGCAGAGAGAGAGGGAGACACAGAATCCGAAGCAGGCTCCAGGCTCTGAGCCGTCAGCACAGAGCCTGACGTGGGGCTCGAACTCACGAACCATGAGATCATGACCTGAGCTGAAGTCGGCTGCTTAACCGACTGAGCCACCCAGGTGCCCCTAATTATTTTAAATTTGCAGTTTATTTCCATGAGATTGACTAAGAGATATAAATAATTTATATTCATAATGATCATCGTGTAGTATTTCTATTGTGAATGATCCTTTTTTGTCCTTGGTCTATTTTTCTTGTGGGTGTGCATTATTGGTTATTTATAAATGAGCTCATATGTATGGTCATTTTTCGTTTTTTTGTTTTGTTTTGTTTTGAGAGTGAGAGAACATGGGCTTGGGAGAGAAGCAGAGAGAGAGGTAGAGAGAGAAGTCCCAAGTAGGCTCTGAACTGACACCACACAGCCCAACACAGGGCTCAGACCCACAAACTATGAGATCATGAGCTGAGCCGAAATGAAGAGTGGGACATTTAACCAACAGAGCCAACCAGGTGCCCCTATATAGTCATTTTTTTTATCTGTTTTGTTTGTGCAAATATTTTGTCTTTAATGTTTATGTGTTGATCTTGTTTATGTTATTGTTGTTTTAAATATTGTTTATGGTCAAACTTGTCAATTTTTTAATGTTTCTTGTTTGTTGTCATGTTTTGAATAGTCTTTCCCACCTGAGGGTTGTGAAAACGCCCACCTATATACCTCTCCAGGATTTTATGTGTTAAACTTCTGCATTTAAATGTTGAATACATTGGGAATTTATTTAGTTGTAATGAGTGAGTTAAGTAAAGGGTCTACTTTTTTGGCAGCATAGCTCACTCGTTATACCAGACTTGTTTCGTAAATAATCTATGATGCCCAGGAAAATATATAGCATATTAACTTATAACATTATGAATCATTATAAAGTAGTAACATACACAATCTCGACCCGGGTGCAAAAATAGAATAATGCCAGGATCCCAGAGCTCCCACCTGCCCCTCCTCATTACCACCAAAACTCTCCTCTGAAAAGATGAACATTATTCTCACTTTTAAGGTGTTCTTTCTTAAAAAAATATACTTTATATATATAGAGAGAGAGCTGGAGAGAGGGGCAGAGGGAGAGAGAGACAGAGAATCTTAAGGAAGCTCCATGGGGAACCTGACATGGGGCTTGATCCCAGAACCCTGGGATCATGACTTGAGCTGAAATCAAGAGTCAGACACTCAATTGACTAAGTCACCCAGGAGACCCTCTGTGCCTTTCTTTAAAGTTTTCCTCCTAAATATATATTTCCAAACACCATGATGTTTAGGCTTGCCTGTTTTGAAATATTTCGAACAATATGTGTCATTTTGTGGCTGACTTCTTGCACTCTACATTGTTTTGAAGATTCAAGCAAGTAGCGGTGCCTCCTTCACTCCAGTTGTTGCCGAGGCCCTTGTTCCGGCGAATCTAGGGGTCCACGAAGGACTGACGGTCAGGCGAAATGAAGTGAGAGAGCCATGAGAGATGGAGTCTGATGACCCTGGCAATTCTGGCATCTCTGCCCTGCTGGTCTCAGTGTCTTTATTTTTAAAGGTAGCGAGTGACATTACATCAGTGACAAGGCGTTCTTTACAACATACGTTGTTGCCTCAAGACCTATGTTAGTCATCTATAGGTAGATTAGGAGTCATTCTATCCATAATTGTAAGGGCTCATGTCTATCTATTCTTTTTGGTAGCTTTTGTAAGAGTATTTTGTTATTGCCTTTTTATTATAAGGGAGCGTGGGGATGAGAATTACAAAACGATTTGTGAAATGTTAACCTCAGGGAGGTGCTCAATATTTGTTGCTGATCAATGAAGATATGTTTAGCTACTTTAGTTTGTACCTTATCTATGAACAGTGCTTCTAACTTCCGGGCTAGGCTAACCTCCGGGAAGGTCCTAAGTCTCTTTACAGTCTCTCCTATCAGTCTGTTAATCAAATACTGAGAGAAGCTTTACAGAGATGTGCCTTGAGGTTTTATGGTGGGGCTGAGGGGGTGATTAACACAATGCGATACCTGCAGGGAAATCTAGTTTGGTTCAAGGAGTCTTGGGGCCTAACGTCTGCTAATTTCTAGCCAACTCATAACTGCTATTCTATATGATCAATTTGTGTAACCTATCTCCAAGAGGCAACCTTGAGGTTACTTCTGGCTAGGTCACTCTCATTCAGATTTTATCCATCAAGACATCGCACTCCAGGTCCCCTTTTGCATGTGTCCTAAAACCAAAGAGCATTATATCCCTTGGGCCAACGAGAGCAGTTCAAGAAATCCAGGCCTGAAAGAAGGAGGTAAGATTAGGCACCAGTTTGGCCGGCGGGAGCTTTGCTTCAACCTTTTCCACACAGGGAGGTGTCTCAACCTGCGAGCCCAAAACGGCTCCCAACAAATTGTTGTACAGTGCTCCACTTAAGAATATAACTGACAATCACATGTTCTGTCACTGATGGATATTTGAGTCTCCGTTGAGACTATTAGGAATAATGTTGCTCTGGTTGCTTTGGAACATCTCCTGGTAAAAATGAGTATAATTTTCTCCAGTGAATATGACCAAGAATTGAGTTGCTGGTTCATAGATTATGCATATTGACCTTACTAGATAATGCTAAGCTGTATTCCAGAATATTCTGCCAATTTATAACTCCACCAGCTGTAAAAATATGCCCCGTGTTTCCACACCATTTCCAAAGCTTGTTACAATTGGTTCTTAAATGTTTGCTCATGCGGTTGGTTTGGGAGAGAGTGTCATAATGGTTTTACTTTGCATTTCCCATATGATTCAGAAGGGAGTATCTTTTCAAATGTCTACGGATCATATGAATTTTCTATTAAAACAAATATTAAAATGTTGACCATTCAGTTTCATAATAATACTTATAAAATTTTGTCAGCAATACTCAAAACAATTAAGTGTGTAATATTTGGAAATCTTATTCTCCAACACTTTTATTTGGAGTTAATACCTAGTGAAATGAAATAAGTTGTGTAGAAATTACAGACTTAACATATCTCTTATTTAGAATTATACTCCATATCTGATTAAGTGCTTCACACAAAATGGATTCTTCATATTTGCTGAATTTCATATGTGAAACAGTTTGGAATAAGTGCATTAGGGTTTTAAATTTTCAGGTGGTACTTATGGAAAAATATACTCCAAGGCAAACATATACACGTGTTTAGCTCTCATAGTGAGTGTAAGAAAACTTCAAGATGATATTTAAAGTGAGGTGTGTTTTATTCGTTAAAAATGACTAGTTGTGCATAGCAATATGAGCTGCATTTTGTCAGTTTTAGAGTTTTTCTTTATTTTATGGAAGTGTCAAATTTGAAATGTTTAAGTAAAATCTTTTTAAATAAGATATCCTCCTTAGTTCACTACTCTTTGCTGATGTATAAGCCTTAAAATACAGTACATAGGGATTGCCATACCATGTAAAATGAGACATTTGGACTGACTTTTTGTGTGTGCTTAAAGATTATCTGCTTTTTAAAAATGTAATAGGAATGGACAGACTCAGTATAAAGTTCACGTAAGTTTTGGTTGGACAATGTTGATGATGTTGGTTGAATTAATTTCTTCTCAGATAGTCATTTCTGTCCTTTCCATCTGTTCCTGAATTATCTTTTCAAAAATTCCTCGACTTATTCAAATTTTTTTGAATATATCTTTCTTTAGATTCTTCTCCCATTTGTTATATAAAATGGCACTTCTTAGTGCTAGATGTACAGACTTCCAATATCCTTCATTCTTACTTATGTGAATATTGACAGTCATTTGGGAAGCTATATTTATACCTCCACAACACTAAAACAGCCATTGAAATAATAATAGCATTTAGCAAATAAAGGAAGGAGATTGGATTCAATCTCTTATTAAAAAAGCAAAAGAGCATAAATCTGTCAGTGTTTCCTACTCCGTCAACAGAGAACTTTGCTGGCTGCCAGTAGGAAATAAAGCTCACTGTCAGCCTGACTGACTGAATATGAACCTTTTTCAGTGTAACTTTATAGAAGAAATATAAGACAGAAACTCTCCGTAATGAAATAAATGGGACGTTGATATCCAAACACATATGCCGGTATTTCTATCATCCTTTCCAGAGAGGCACAGAAACCAATAATGCATATCCGGGAAACTTCCTGAATGCCTTAAAATGTTAATAAAATTGTCGCCACAAATACATATTCCCTCAAACTTAAAAATTGATGTTGATTTGCTAACTGGACTGCATTGCCTCTCAGGAATAATATGGTGGATGTTTCCTATATCTGTCCATGAAGGACTGTTAACCGTATGTGGTTGTGCTGCTGATGGTTCTCTAGTTAGTCTCTGTGTCTCCACGGTCTGGATATTTTTTGTCACTCACACACATATCCACGATGAGGGCGAATGTGTTTATGTACACCAGAAGGTAGCTGGGGCTCAGGAAATCTGGGTTCTGGCACCAACCCTGCTAATGTCTCCTTCACTGGCCTTAGATAAATCATTTAGCCTCCACTTGCATGGCTTGCCTCGTCTATTAAGAACACTGCGGGAAGTCATGGGTCCTCCTGACATTTTATCAAAGAATGAGTGCCGGCGTATTTTTCTAAGGAGCGATCTGGGGTCTACCAGTTAGAGTTCTTGTCTGTGGACAACAGAAACCAACCTCATTAGCTAGGATGGAAAAGGATTTTATTAGAAGGGTTTGGGTGCAGAGTGCAAGCTTGGACAGCCAGTTCATGCAGCAGCCCGGGGCAGCAAGGCCCTGCCGAGAGCTAACCCCTGCTGCCACCACTTTGGAACTGGGTGCTGAGCTCCTCCACTTGCGGGCACTCCCTGCTGCACTGTCGCTCTTGTGAACTCTGCCACAGACCCCGCGCCTTTGCTCTCACCCTCAAGAATCAAAGCCCTGGCCAAGAGTGTCTGGTGTGTCCCTCTTCCGTCCGCCAGTGCATAGGAAGAGGGAGCATCCCTGGGGAAGGAGAAGGGCTCTGCCTCCTGCCGAACTTGGGCCCATCTCCAAGTAGGAAGAGAGACCAGCTGAAGGGCGGCCAGAGCCACACTCTCTCTTGCAATATCTTTTTTTTTTTTTACGTTTTTATTTTATTTTTGAGAGACATAGAGACAGAGCATGAGCAAGGGAAGGGCAGAGAGAGAGGGAGACACAGAATCTGAAGCAGGCTCCAGGCTCTGAGCTGTCAGCACAGAGCCTGATGCGGGGCCGGAACTCACAGACAGTGAGATCATGACCTGAGCCGAAGTCGGCTGCTTAACCGACTGAGCCACCCAGGCGCCCCTCTCTTGCAATATCTTTCACCAGATTCTCGAAGGAACCATGACCCCACCACTTCTGCCAGAAAAGATTCTGAATCACCGCATTAGATTATCTCTAATTACAGCTCTGAAATTATATGATTTGAAATACTAATTTTCCTTTCTTCCATCATCTACCAACTCAGAATTTCTTTAACAAGATACAAATGCAGCAACAGAATGACTAACAACATTGCAGGGTCAGCCCCGAAGCATCTTATGATCATTTCAGTGGGTGTGTAATTATGATGGTTGGGCTAATGACAGAGAGTAACAGATGTCTTGGAGTAGTCACCCAGCTGAATTCCTGCCAAACCAGCACCAATTCCTCAGACAAAGGGAAATTTCCTTTCTCGTACAGCCTCCTGGTGCTGCGTGGAGTGTATTAAAATGCGGTGTGGCTTCATGGTTAAGTGCACAAACTTTAAGGTTAATAAGAACGGTTATAGATTGTGAATCTGTTCCTTATGAGCTGGTTCCCTGTGGAAAGCAACTTGGCCTCGGTACGTCTCTGTTTCCTGTTTAGTCAAATGATAGTGATGATGCTGATCCGTGTGTGGCAGAGTGAAAACAAAATGATGGAATCCGAAGAATTACAGTGTTTGACATGTAGTTACAGCTCAAGAAAGAATCACGAAAGCTAGAACGATAGTAGTTAAGGAATTCCCAAACTGTGATTCAAACTCATTCCAAAAGACTGCTTATACCTTAAAGTTTCAAGTCAAGAATAATACTGGTATGTAGGCCACGCACTTTGGCACGTGTTCCCTGTTACAATGAGTTCTACGAATTACGAAATTGATGTCAAATTCCCTAAAACATCACCTCGAAAAGTACCTATGAACGTTGTTTGCTTATGTGACAGATAGAGCCCCAATAAAAATACATAAAATATTTTTGTAAATGACAGCATTATCCTAAGTTATGTCAAAGTATACGCAACTTGGTATCAACGAAGTCGGAGATGAAATGCCCCGAGGGCTTAATAAGGGAATTAGTCTTGAAAACCGAATGAAACGAAAGCATCGCTCCGGCTCCCGGCCTCCTCGGCACTTGGTCCTGGTCTTGCCCGAGGCGGGTAAGGAAAGTTATTTGTGGAACTGTTTCCAGGCACAGCAGGAACGGGCTTCACGGCGTGTTAGTTGTTTGTGTCCTTTGAAAGCCTGGAGGGTTCCGTGACCCTCTTAACAAGTGCGCTTTCCCTGTGCGTTTTGCAGGTAAATGCGAATGTGGCAAGTGCACCTGCTACCCTCCGGGAGACCCCAGGGTGTCCGGCAAGACGTGCGAGTGCGACGGCCGCCGCTGCGAAGGCCTGGACGGCACGGTCTGTGGGGGTAAGCGCTTCTCGCAGCCTCGGCTGGCTGCGGCCAGCTTCACCTGCCTTTCTTACCCTGCTGCTGCTGCTGCTTCTCCTCCTCCTGCTCCTCCTGCTCCTCCTCCTCCTCCTCCTCCTCCTTCTTCTTCTTAAGAAACCCTGTTAAAAAAGAAGATAACCCAAAGGCAATATACCAGGAGACCTAAAAGCATTACACAGTTCCGTTTGTAATGATCTTTATTTCCTTGGACTCTTTGACTCAGGGATATGTGAACATACACGACAAAAGGTCATTGAGACTGTGCTAAGTCTTGTGAAGATAGTGACAGGTTTTGCTGCACCTGCTCCGTTGGAAATGATGTTTCTTATTCTGCTAATAAAAACTGGTAGGGGAAGGACGTATCCCCTGCAAACGTGGGGTGGGGGGGAAGCAGTACGATCACACTCACTTAAAAAAGAAAAGACAGACATTCCATTTCCATGACGGCTCAGAGACCCAGCAGGAGCTCACTGACGGTAATAATCTGCAGAGCGAGGGCGACACAGAGAGAGGCCAGGCAGCAGAGGGAGTGCGGCACAAATGAGGGTCCCCGAGGGTGAACGTGACCATGTCTACCTGAGCTTTGCGCAGCCAAGGGGACGGGGCCAACCTCGTTCTCCTGTTTCAGTCTTGGAAAACTTCATGTTGTAGCGATGATGCGGGCAGACTGCAGCTCCGTGCAGGTGTCCAGTGCCAGCGAGGGGAACTGGCTGGGTGTGCGGTCCCATGAAAGAATCCATCTCTCCTCGGATAATGATCATATTGTGATTGGGTGCTATTATCGGGGGAAAAACCCCAAATGCACGGACAACTCACTGAAGGCGAGGACACTGTCTAGCTGACATTCCCGTCTTTCTGTTCTCTCGCTGAGCAACTATAACACACTGGCGATTTGAGCAAACGTCCTTTGTTCTTCCTTTCTTCGTGAGCCAAGGGAAAAGGCCCTCATGCCCCAAGAGATAGCTCCTGTTTTGTTCAGTTCACAGATGCGACAGGGAGTGAGGTTGGAAGCGTCAATGTCCCGTAACTAAAAAGTTGCAGAACGCAGGATATGGGCTCTGACGTTCAGTTCATAGATCTTTCTTGATACCACAGTTTTTCCCCAGGGTGACATCACACTGTTTGGACTTTTTGTCAATATTACTTTTAGTTTAGGTCTCTTTTTCTTCACTGGTATCAGTTACCAGAAATATCGAAATCGATGATAGTCTTTTTATTTTTCTGGTGAGTGCTCTATGTTTACTAACTCATTAATTATTTTTTTAAAAAATATTTATTTTTGAGAGAGAGAGAGAGAGAAAGCACGAACAGGAAAGCAGCAGAGAGAGAGGGAGACAGAGGATCCCAATCAGGCTCTGAGCTATCAGAGCAGAGCCCGATGAGGGGCTCGAACTCACGAAGCGTGAGATCATGACCTGAACCGAAATCAGGAGTTGGATGCTTAACCACCCAGGTGCCCCCTAACTCTGAGTTCTTACAATGGTATCTAAAACCTACCTGGAACCACATACACATCTCCGCTCTTATTAGCATTGTCGTGTCTCTGACACGAAGTGTCTACCTCACATGGGTCTCCCCGCTCACCTCCCTCGGTAACTTGGTTGAAATGGCTGATATCGTAGAAACCATAAATTACATACCCTTAGATTATATTCTCCCTACCCCCAGTGCCTCTCTCTCTACAACTTTGGGGAGGAAATCAAAGATGACCACAAATCTGTATAAGTCCCTGCTAGATGAGATCAAACACGTATTGGGTAAGTGAGAGAACATCTCACAAAGTCATAATTTTTTAGACTAATACTTGAGTCTGCTCGTCTATGCTCTGTATGTCGTCCATCTACCCAGAGTTATCCGTGCCTCTGGGGAAACCAATTTCCACCTAGCCAAACTAGTAAAAGACCAATGTATAAACCAGGATGCCATTGCTTGATGTACAATGAAAAATATAATTGTGCCAGAGTCTAGAACCCTTTGTAGGGGAACTCGGCGGGAGGTAAGATTCAGAGATAAGGATTTGAATGCAAGGAAAATATTGGAAAGGTGAAGGACGTATTGTAGGAGTGTGGAAAAGGGAAGGCAGTCAGTTAAGATGGTGTTATCAATCGGTTACTGCGACGGTCAGCTGGAGCTTCATCTGAGGACAGGAGATGAAACTCTGGGAGTCCACGTGAAGCACACAGTTCTTATTTATCCATCAGTCATTGGTCGAGGACTGCTTCTAGGAGCCATTAGCTTGCCTGCCACACCCGGCATGCCTTTAAGGCCCACACGTGATCTCAGAGCAGGCTTCTCTGGCTAGAGACAACCTTGGGGCCGAGAACCCCAGGTGGCGCCAGGTGGAGGTCCCCCAAACAGTAAGGATGATATTGGTGGGCACAAATGCAGCTGCCAAAATATATCTGCCAGAGGAACACACCTCTCATGCTGGGTGGTCTCAGTATCTTCTCAGGGTAGTGCAGCAGACACACCAGCACAGTCTTAGTCTTCAATACTGTTTAGATTCTGCCGACCATCCAATCCAGCCTTTCTTTATACAGGATGTAACACAGTAGATTAGACAATAGCTGCAGACGTGCTAACACACCTTATCCTCCTGCTATAGCCTTGGTTACGACTTGGAAGATCCTTACTCACACAGTGAGAAATTAATTCTTAGGTGGTTGATCTTACCGAATAGAGATGGTATCATGGAACTTAATTATCAGAGGACAAAGGCGTTTTTGAGTTTGGACAGAACTTTGCCGCTGCTCCTCTGTGCCCAAGGAAGGGCTCAGCCCAGCCAGCAAGCAGACGCCTAGCAGCCAGATACACAGAGCATCTTTGATCACTATAATCTATAATTGGGTGCGTTCTCTCAGTGCTTTCTTCTTAAATTTTAGCAACCAGCTCCCAAAAAAAATCACCTCCGCATTTAATTTCATATTTTAAATTTTATTAAAAACGCTTTATTGACCAAAGATCTCTGAATACCTTTCAAGTATATGAAGGAAAACAATTCTTATACATCTTCCTTGAAAATACTGTATGTTACAATTTCACTTTAATATGTGAATAATGTCCTTGAGAGATTTGAGATTAGGTAATACTAGTGTTTTAAAAGACTCTATAGGTAACAGTGACTTGTTCTTTCAACCTTCTCCCCTTCATCAAAGCTCCTAGAGCTGAGCAGCCCAGGTGACAGTGTGGGGCATTAAATTCCACCACCACTTCTTCACGAGGACCTATGCACGTATCTTTACACACACCAGTCAGTGTGATTTTTGCTTTTCTTGTCATTTACTTGTGAGTCTTTACTCTGGATGGTCAGTCCTCTTACTTGGACAGGGATATTTCCAGGACGGACAGGGAGAGATCAATGGCCTACTCATGTTTATCCTAAGTAACATACAGCTAGAAAAGGTACCTAGAACTCACAGTCCACACGCACGCACATTGTTTAGATTCCCCAACAAGATACTGTCTATTCTTCTCATTCTTGGTAGTTATCGTCTATAAAGTTGCCGTGAAGACCGAATTAGCAAATCCTGAATCATTGCTCCTAAGACACATATGACACCTAAGAAACAGGGGGCCACCTTCCTGTCTCTGGTCAGAGACTTTTCATCAACGGATGAATACATACCTTTGTATTCTGTGTGTCTGTTAAAAGACCTTGTGTAACACACTGTTGATTCGCTAATATAGAACTCCTGGCCAACAGCCCTACAACTCATGCCTGAATAGAGATTAGGTGACAGGTGTTTTCTCCGTAAGGCTCATTACAGCCCTTTTGCACTTAGGTACCCGAGGCATTTCAGCACTGTACTTAGGGGCCATCTCAAACATCAAAATCATCAACAAAAAGCATGAAAATGTGAAAAGCATGGCCCTAAATATACTGCAGAAAGGACACTTCTTTACAGCGTAAGAGCTACCACAAGAGGCAGAGTGTGATCTTTTTTGGCCTGAGCTGAGAACACGAACCATTCTGCCCGTGTGCTCAAATGACCTGGAAAACTTTAATGAGTATTGATTTCAGGGATACGAATACATTTCAGTGAGTAAGCAAATTCTCAAATATGGAATTTGCAGATAATGAGAATCAGGTGTAATTCATGTTCTCACTGGGAACATCACCTCCCGCCATAGCTTTGCGCTTGAGCTCAAAGTGGGATTTCTTTAGGACAGCTAATAAAGTTACTGTGACTTTAATTCTTTTATTTTCGGAGCACTGCTTTAGAGAAGGAATCACTTGAGCTTTGGTTATCATAGTCTTGAATTTCATCTATGTCTCAGCTCTTCTCTGGAAAGAAAATACAAGAGACATGACATTAATTGACATGTTTCAACCTGTAGTGACTTTGGTACTAAGGTATACAGCATATTAAACCAGTTGATGGGGCCGTCACAAGTTCCTGTGTTCTTCATGCAAACGTAAATATACTTTAATATTAAGAAATATAAGTGGCAGTATCAGTGCAGTAGTTAAGACTACAGATGGCAGCATTTTTTCCCCAGTCCTGGTTCTGCGACTTATGAACAATATTACTTGAGATAATTTACATAACCTCTAAAATGATGACCAGAATACATCTCTTTAGTAGGGTTACTGTAAGATTAGTGGAGTAAATGCATATAAAGTACCCAGCATGTAAGTATATATGTATGGCATACACATACATATACACACATTAGATATTATTACTGGTATTAGATGCATATAAAGAGAACGGCAGACATAACAAACTCAGGCAGAAGTTTCTGCTGTGGACTGCAGTAAACCTTAAGGGTTGTGTAATAGGGCTCCATGTTTGATTATTAATGCCTATTGTAACAACAGTTTATTATTCAGAACTGTGACTTTCTGGTGCTCTGTTTTAGACGGAATGAATGTTTTCTCCTGTCTCCTTTTTGCACAATGCAGTCTTTCTCCTCAACCTTGACACTGAGCTGCCAAATCAGAGTGGCTGCCATATTTTTGTGGCTCTTACTCAGCACTGCACCTTGTACGGAAGAGCTTCTCATAGATCACCCCCACCCCCCAAGCACGGAAGAGCATAATTCAGAAGTCACTGGCCATTGGGGTTCCTCAAGTCACAGTACGCATTGCCAAAGTTTCTGTATCTCTCAGTCTATCTAAAAATATCCATTATCCTAAGGAAACCCCTCTTATCATGTAGATAGCACATAATAGTAATAGTAATTAAGTCAGCAAATACTCGTTGCATGCTCATTCCATGTAAAGCCCTGCTCTGCCCCTCAAACACACGCATGCCCTTAAATGACTTTTATCTCCTTGATGCCTTTCCCTCTGGCCTCTAGGCTTATAGCATTCCTCTTGGTTCAATGTTAAACCCATGAAAACTTGCTCTACCTTCGCATTCCATATAACTGACTCTCCCTGAGGTTATCGATAAGGCCTAGTCACGCAAATCCTGGGTGATTTTCAGTTCTCCCAACGTGTGACCACGTTTAAATGCAGAGTTGTAGGTACTCTGAAGCCCCTTTGAAATGGTCTCCCCTCTGGGCCTTGGAGGCCCCTGTCCCACCTGTTTCTTCTCCCACTTCTCTTATAACCACTTTATTTCTTTCTCTTGTTCCTCTCCCAGAGCCTACCAATAAATCTTATGTTTCCCTTAAAATGGCTCCTGGATGTCTTTCTGCTTGCTGTTTATTGCCCTTGAGCGATTTCAGCCTCTCCCACGTTCACGTTCAGGAGTCTCTCCGGATGATTTCTTAGCTATGTTCTCCTTAGCTTCAGACTCTTCTTTTCAAATTCTAATTAAATGTTTTCATATGAAAATTCTTCCAACCTCTGCCTGGTTGAAACTGAAGTTATCATTTATTTCTTCATTAATTCATCAAATATTTATTGAGCTTCCACTATTTGCCAGCACTGGAGATTCGGTGGTGAGTCTGCTGGAGCTTACAATTAAACTCGAAGGGCAGACGTTGACAAAGGAATGACGATGAGCTGGGTCTGCTGAAAGGAGAGCCACGGGTTCAGTGGGAATATACATAATCGGGCGTGTGTGACATAGACTCTAATGGCTCCATATCTGGGTAGCACTGTATGGTGCACAGTACATCCTTCACATGTATTAATCAGCTGAACATGACAGCCACCATACTTATAATACCCAGGTGCTGGCGGTGGGTGTGACACAAACAGTCACAGAGAACGGCCTGTGTGGGGTATCTGTAGGCAAAGTGAGAGCGACATATTCTCGGAACATTTGAGAACCAGAGAGAGACGCTGGGTGGTTGGAGACTGGAATGCAAAGGGGAGAAGGGTGTGACAGGTTTTGAAAACCATGTTAATGATTTGGGGCTTCACTCAAAGGATGATAGGAAGCCATAGAAGAAGTTTAAACAAGACAGTGACATGGTCCCTGCTGTGAAAAAGTACCTCTAGCTGCTGGGTGAAGTATGGCTTGCTGGGAGGAGTTTGTAAAGGCTGGTGGGTGTAGATGTTTCTAATAGGCGACCTGGAGAGAGGTGAAGGTGGTTCAGACAGATAGGGGACAGTACAGATGGGAAAACTTGGATGTCCTGGCAGCAGTATTATGACAAAACACTTACTTTGCTACAAGAGACTCTGACCCTCTGTTAAGCTCTTAGCTCACGTTCCCTGGAAACGGATGAAGATGGTGTGTGCCAGTGTTACCAGACAACATGCTCTTGGTGACCTAAGATTGATAAATTTCAACCAATTTGGGAGGGATTATGAATCAACTATGAATGTGTGATGGGAATGCTGTGCCTTCGTGGGGTTTCCGGGAGTTATGCTCAAGGAATCATGAGGAGGGCTTTTGGCTCGGCGGGGGCGTAAGGCTTCCTCTAAGTCAGGGAAGCCTCAACATCTGTGCAGTATGGATCTCATCTCCAGGCATCTAGGCTGTGTTATCTGAAGAGAAGGAATCCCCACACCACTAATATTGAACTGTCACCCTCATGAATTGCTCAAGGACTCACATGGAGAGGGAAGCCTGGTACCGTCCTGCTGCCAGGTTGGGGTTCCTGCCCCATTTCCTTCCTGGGAGATTAGTGCCGAATGTCGCCCAAATGCTTAAAGGGACCCCCACTGCCCTGGGAGTCTGAGCAGTATTTACAGAAATCCATGATTAAAGGATGTGAGTGAGGGGCGGGGTAGGTTCAAGGATGATTCCCAAATATGAATCCCAAGTTTCTGATTCGAGTAATTGGATGGGGGGAGGAGACCATGCTTTTGTAGCACTAATTGTCTCCATCTTGTTTTAAAACAATGATTTCTTCATGGAGGTGCATGGAGATGGAGACATTTGGGTGGGTTGTGACTTTTTCCCTTTTACCTGACCTTATATTCTTTATCTTTGCTTCTCCTTGAATAACTCCTCATCATTTTTCCATTCTTCCATCAGTCTTCCAAATTATCTCCTTTAGGGAACTTTTCTGAAATTATTCTAGACTTCCTCCATACTGCAATACTTTCGTTATTGTAACATCATGACATGTCACTGTAAGTGTGCTTATGTGTCTTTTCTTCAAATGTGTACACTTCCCATGGGTATAATGAGAGGCTCGCTCTCTCTCTCTCTCTCTCTCTCTCTCAAATTATTGTATCCTCAAATTTAGGATTAAGACCTCAAGAAGTTTTTTTTTCTTTGAATAAATTAGACATTAAGAGAACCACAAATAAAGGGAGGGAGGAAAGGGAGAGAGAGAGAGAGAGAGAGAGAGAGAAAGACAGAGAGACAGAGAGATCTCACTTTGAAATCAGAGAATTCTTCAAGTTGGAATGAACATTTGAACAGGGCCTTGAACAGCAAATATTTAAGATGTATGAAGCTTGGGTGTGAAGAATATTTTAGGTCTGGAAAGGCTAGGTGAAGGCACAGAGATGAAAAAAATATTTGATATGTAGAGGGAATAAACATCAGAACTCTTTCTTTGCTGCTCTCGAATCCATCCTTGGGAAGGACTTTTTTCAAACGACTCATTTATCATTTATAATATCAATTATTTCACTTCATTTATTTTATTTTGCTCATATTTAGATGTTCGGACATTATAAAATATTTCACGTTGATTTTTTTATTTTTCAACATTTAAAACAAACTAAAAATATAATGAAAAATATAAAGGACAAAACAAAAGCCACTCATAAATCCATCATTCAAAAATATCTGCTGATATTCTGTTGTATTTCTACATTTTTCAGAGGGATAGAACTTTTTTTAAAATCTTGGTTTATGAATCTGCTGCGGGTATTTCGATGTCTTGTCTGAGAAAGTCCACATTCTATGGTGTGTGTGCGTGTGCACTCTGCTGCATTTGTTCAAGGAAAATTGAAGTGAGGAGAGGTCGCCTTTTTCTTGTAAGCTAAGTGAGCAGTGCCACACAGCAAGATGAGTCTGAACCTCATACTCCACAGGCCAGGATTTGGATTGTGGCTCCATTTCCCACTAGTTGTAGTAACTTGGACCGGTTATTCGGTCTCCCTGCCTTGGCACACTCGTGTGTATGGTAAAGATTATAATGCCCACCTATTGGCTTTATGATGAGAAGGGGACATAAAGAATGAAATGTGCCTGGTTCTACATGCCAAGTAGGCCTCAGTGCACACCCCGTGTATGTCCTGGAGAGTCAAAGATTGAAATGTCCATCTTCAGAACAGGACAAAACAGCACATCTGTCTTGGATATCGTCAAGCATTAGCTATGGAGGCTTTAGAAGGAAGTTGGCGTCATATGAGTCAGCAGCCCTCTGCCTCGGAGGGGTGAGAGCTATGTGTTCAAAGCTTTCAGCCTCCCCGTCATGTGGCAGCCAGTGGTCAACAAATCTTACTACCGTATGTGAAGCTCATTAACATCATCCCCCTGGTGTGGCTTCAGAGGAGAAAGAAGCTGAGAATCACTAATTCGGGTCATTTTCTCAGTCCACTGCCAGATACCGAGCCATAGTTCACGCGGTCTTTCACGGGGAGGAATGAACTAGAACCCTGTGCGTTCCGTGTGTGGCCAGAGAGCAAAGCAGAGACAGCCTGAGTATTTTAGCAAACAAGGAATAAATAAAATCAAACACATCCGTAAACCTACCTAATCAGCAGGCACCTGAGAAGTAATAACTAACACTGTTTATCCCCTCCTAACAATAACACTAAAGACCATTAAACCGGTTCTAGTAGGCTGGGGTAAAGGTGAATGTAAGTAATTACATACTTTTAAGCAGTTCTGTTTTGATTACACCAAAATTACGACCTGAAAATGACTGGCAAACAGAAAATCAGAACGAAGTACGACCATTCTTTCTTCATTTAGTTAAATTATTGGTGAGTCGTGTTCAATATCATATACCACATGTAGGCCTTCTCAAAATATCTTTATTAACAACAAAAATTTTATGATCGGTAAATGCATGGATTTTTTAAATCAAATTAGTCACTACTGAAAAAAAAAAGTACTCTGTCCAGGGTGATCGTCCCTAAGTATTCCTCAGTTTTTAGTGGTATATGATTTTAGGATTTCATAAAGGAAATATATCCACACTTCGGCTCGGATGTGTTTGTCGGAGCCTAGCGTAAACATAATCAGAGACCTCCCTCCTGTCCTCCATTTACCCAGGATGAGAATAAGAAATGGACTGCTTATTGCTTTTCTTCTTTCCTCCGCGCTCCTGGAATAGATGCTGCCCATGAGTCCAATTGAAGAAACAAGAAGGGGTAATGAAGAGCCACCTCTTAATTACACAATCAGTCCACATTTCTTCTGGGAGTTGTTTAGTGCAGAGCTGCAGAGTGAAGGAGAACGTGCCGCCTGAGCATATGAGTGTAGCGACCCCCAGGCACCGGGTTGCTCATATTGGCAAAGGCCTCCACCCACGGACCCAAGCCAGGACTTTCTTAGCTAGTGTCACGGTGGGATTGCGTCCAGATTGCATCTGAAATTACAGACCTCTTTTCTGAGTTCGTAAGTGGACCGTTCAGGACTGTAGGTAATTGACAGAAATTAATCTGCGGGTTGTCACAACAGAGATGGATGAGGCATGTCCCACACACCTTTCTGTCTTCACTTCTGCCCTTCCAGTGGGACTTCTATTGTCACACTCAGAAAGCCTCCGGTGTGTCTACCTTCTCGGGAAGGAAAAAGGGGAGAGAAAAGGGCAAAGAGCGAAGGACACATGCTAGCTGTGTCCATCTGGTTTTCTTTGGAAGACTGTAGCTTTCCTAGAAACCTCGCCCAAGAGATTTTCTCTTGTATCTCATTTATTAGCTGGTAGGTCCTAGGTCAAAAGGAGCCTGGGTAATCAAACATTTTTAGATGGGCATATTATCATCTCCCTGAAAAAAATGAGTGCCCTCCTAATATTAGTAAGGGGAAAAGACCACGGAGCAGGCAATATGTAGTATTTGATACAAATAGATCCACTCATGGGCCAGTTTCTTAATTGAGAAACATCATTGCAGTGCTTTAAGGAAATGTATCTCAGAGCCAATGAATTTCACTGGAAACATCTTTGTCTAAAGCAGCACTGTCCAACAGAATTTCCAAAGATAACGGGAATGTTCTGTATCTCTGTCATTCAACACAGGAGCCACTGGCCACATGTGGCGACCAAGCACTTGAAATGTGACTTATGCACCTGAGAAAATGAATTTTAAATTTTACTTAACTTTAATAAATTCCAATAGTCACGTGTGACTAGTGACTACTATATTGGGCAATGCAGGTCCAGAGGATCCTTGGTGAGGGAAGGGAAGAGACTAGGAAGAAAAAGTAATGACGGGGATACCAATGCAAGGAAGTAAGCATCTGGGAGAGGTGAATGGCTCTGGAAAATCGAATGGAAAATTACCTATGTGAAGACTTGGGAAGTCAAGTGAAGGCAGATTTAGTGTACTTGATATGGTTTATTAGGCTGGATCTTTCTAAGGTTCATTCTAGAACGATTCATTGTACATTTATTGTACGAAGATAACTTATCACTATGGATTCCGCCACCCAGCAGGCATGTTCTTACTGAACGGCAGATACGCGTGCTACTCCAATGGATCCGTCCCACTGCGCGTTTCATTCACAGACCTGAGCGACAGCATAGTACAGTTGGGCAGCAAAAGCTGAAGCTACTGTTATGGTCTGTTTATTTTTTAACTCCCAGTTTTCAGGACCATTTCACTTAGTAGGCCTCTTTTACGGAATCCTTTCCCTTATCATTTTATAAAATCATCTCATTTTCCTCCTTCTTTCCTCGATGTTCCTACTTGTCTGGCTTCACCTCCTCTACTCTAGCCCTAAATATGGGCGTTTCCCAAGATTTGTTTCTCCCTATACTGGTTCATGCACTTTCAGAGCTTTAAATGCCACCTCCTTTTGGAAAGTCCAGCGTGTATAAGCCTAGCCCTGACTCGTCCTCTGAGTACCAGATTTGCATGATCTGATTACTTGACCTTTCTACTTGGTTGTCTTAAGAGTATCTCAGACACACAAGATTCAGAACAGATCTGATATTCTTCCCTGAACCTTTCCCTCCTGCAGTTTCCATATCTAACAAATAGCAGCATTATTTATAACATTGCTCTGGCTAGAAGATGAGTCCTTTGTTTCTCACCCACCACATCCAGTGCAACAGGCGCTGCCACCAAAGTGGATCTCTGTCCACCTCTTTCCATTTGCACTGACACCATCTCTGTCACCTTCCACTTGGACCACTGCAACACTCTCTACCTTTCTCCAAACTCGGTGCCTCCCAACACACCTTAATCTCTCCCACACACCTGCCAAATTTAATTTGCAAATTGTAAATTATATCATATCACTGTCTTGCATAACACCTTCTGTGATTTCCCATCCCTCTTAGAATAAAATTGAAACTTTTTAGCAAGAATAAATAATTTCCTCTGCTCTCATTCCTGAATATTTCTCCAGCTCGGCTATTTATTCCATTTTCTCTTACTCAGTTTTCTTTGAACACGTTGACCTTTTTTTACTGCCTGTAACATGCCAAGCTCTTTCTTCTTCCTAGAACTTTCATTAGCTTTCCTAGAACATTGGCTGTCTGGCTTCCTCTCATCCCTTGGGTGTCACGGAGCTCTTCTCTGACTACTCCAGTTAACAGTGTTCTCGCTGTTGAATATAGTAATGTCCTTTTTAGTTCTCCCATGGCTCAAATCATTTGTTGGTTGGTCCTCGTTTTATACTCTTGTGAACTGTAAGGACCATGAGAGTAGAGTGATGCTTGGTACCCAGTAAATTCTTGAATGGATGCCTACGTTATTAAAGCTTATTAACATTTTTTTATTGAAAGCTTTTTTAAAAATTTAAGTAAAGAGAAGCCATGTAAATGGAAAAGCAAAAAATTTGAATACCAATGCATTTTGACCACTGTCTGGGCTAGATGCCAACTTAATTTTGCAGAAGGATGTGATGAATGAGCTAATAAATGAAAAACAATCTTCTATTTCCTTGAATATAAATTTTACATTAAATTACTTGCTGTGAGGAGCCATTTAGTTATTCTCAATGATATCCTAAGTTAAAGGGAAAATGGCTTTCTCTGCAATCCCTATTAAATGATTCCAATTATGTCAAATTGATGGTAACTCCGACTAGCCCAGGGTCAGTAAGAAACAAGAACATTTGGAAAGTCCATAGCTTGATGTCACTGGTGCACAGAATCGCTTCCTCATTTTTTTTGTATCCTAGATTATCTGCTCCCAAAGATGGATAATTTTTTTAACATCTTAAATAGACCTCACTTTAAGTGGCCTTTTGTTTTATTGGTGAAGTCAAGATATAATCAATTTAGTAACTATTTTATGTGTATGTAGCTCTTAGGGGGCAGCAATTCTCTAACTTCACTCTACCCTACTGAACGCAAAAATAGAACAGCCACCCAAGAACTGTCCATTGTCCTCCAGTGACCTATAATCATGTCTTGGATTCAGTTTATAGTTGTAAGTTGGGATTTGGGAGTGGAGTTGAGGGAATGAGATGGAGATTTTGTTAAAAAAACAAATGATTTCAATCTAGAAGTGTTTTTTGTTTGTTTGTTTGTTGAGGATCCACTATGTCTAAGACAGTGTACTTGAACTCTTAAAGACTGCAGTGATGAATCAAAAGTGATTCCTATTCTCAAGGAATTCACAGTCAAGTAATGGGCTTATTTGATACATAACTAGATATCATAAAGTGGAAGACAAAGTTCCACAATAGAAGTGAAAAATTACGTAGTACAGAAGTTCAGAGGAGAAGATGAACTTTACTTGGTGATATTAGAAAAATCTTCACAAAGGTGTAATCACATTCCTTGAGCTTTGAAAATTATCAGAAGCAGGCTGTGTCAGGTTGGGAGAATGGATTCCTATCTCAGCAAACGCAAGAAGTCAGAAAAGCCCGGGAAATGTAGGGGGACAATGAATTGATTGGTTTAAATGGAGAAGTACATGAAAGGGGAGAAGAGAAGGCAGAGAGTGAGGTTGGAAAAGTAGGACAGGGGTGTATTTCAGGAACCTAAAGCATAAACAAGACTAAAGTAGGTGAATTTCATCCCATAGGCATTAGGGAGCTGCATGGGGCGGTGCTCAAGGCTGTATGTGAGTAGAGGCATATTGTGGGCAGCGGGGAGCACAAATGTTGGAGAATGACCTGATAGAAGGTACTCACAAAGGTTGATGCTGGTGATATGGTGGACATTCTGGAAGGTTCTGGCAACTCTTTAGAAGAGGGGAGTAAAAGAGATTCAAATGTGATTCAAAACATTTTGAACTGGGTAACTGGAAGTAGAGTTGTGCCATTAAAAGAAATGGGCAAAACAGAAGAGCAGGTGTGGGACAGAAAACTGCATATGCAAGTCTAGAAGTATCAGTTTGGACACTAATTGAATACAGAGTGAGAATCACAGGAGTAGCCTTTAGGAGAAATTTAGAGGCTGGAGAGATAGTCCCGTAATCACTGAGGTTATCTGAAAGCCTGCGATTTATGAATTTTTCAAAAGAGAGATTAGAGAAAGAAACAAGAAGATTAAGAATAGACAATCAGGGGGTGCCTGGGTGGCTCAGTCGGTTAAGCATCCAAACTCTTGGTTTTGGCTCGAGTCATGATCTCACAGTTCGTGAGTTCAAGCCCCACGTCAGGCTCTACACTCATAGTACGGAGCCTGCTTAGGATTCTCTGTCTCCCTCTCTCTCTGCCTCTCCTCCACTCGCTATGTCTTTGTATCTCAAAAAATAAATGAACATAAAAATAAAAAGAATAGACAGTCATGGAACACCTGCATTAATGGGGTTAAGAAAAAAAAAGTAGAGAAATGGACAAAAGAGACGTGTTGGAAGGAAGAGAGTCCAATGTCATGAAAACCACTCTAGGAGAGACTTTTTAAGAAGAAAGTGCCCATGAATGCTAAGTGTATACCTTGAAACTGTGCAGCAGTTCAAACTACCTATCATCTCTGTCGTGCTTGATTTGGTATCCCCTGGTACCTAGCAAAATGCTCTGTTCATTATCAGTAAAATTTTGCCAAACAAGTAGTTTTTTGGTGGTTCTGTTTGGAGAGATCTGGCTGTAAGGTAAATGCACGTATAGGGAGAAGAATTAAGCCTTGGTTGGAAATAAGAAATTAAAAGTGGACGATGAGACAATGTAATGGGGTGTCGGTGGCAATTAGATGGGCTTCTATGCTGATGTATGACTGTCATGAATACAGTGTAGTATGCACACCCAAAGATAAACATCCCAGAACTGGGACCCAATGACAAAAACAAGAAAAAAAAAAAAAGCCCCAGATATGAGTTTAAGCCTCAGGCTGTTTTTAACATCTGTATGATAAATCTACTTACACTAACATCTGTTCTTATTAGTAAGGAGAGAGGTGCACAAAGTGATATGATGACCTTATGCCATTCCTCTGCAAGTTAACCTTTTGCTTTTTATTAGTAAACAATAGAGAGCAATCAATAAATGCCGCAAGCAACGGTGACGTGACCAGCCTTGAAAGCTGGGCTGGATGTCACCGGTGTGTACAATTAGGAAACGCACCGAGACTTCGTACTGACAAAAATGCAAATGAGGAAGCATTTGGTATCAGGAAAGGTTGATAAAACAAATTGTTTCAAGGTTTCTTTCTTTCTTGGTCCATCTCCTATGCTGCGTTCAAATGTAGTAGGTTAATCTGGAACTCTGTTGTGGCGTTCTTTACAACAATTACATGCCAAAATGACTCTGTATAAAGGAAAGCCCGTTCGCTTGACAGGAAACGAGGTCCTATGGTTTGCATATTTCTTTCTTAAAAACTGTGATTCAGCTGGATATTTACCCATCTGCCCCTCTCCCCGCCCCTCCCCCACCCCGTGATTGCTTCGCAGGCCACGGCACGTGTTCCTGCGGTCGCTGCGTGTGTGAGAGAGGATGGTTTGGGGCGCTCTGCCAGCACCCGCGGAAGTGTAACATGACGGAGGAACAAAGCAAGAGTTTGTGTGAATCAGCAGATGGCATATTGTGCTCGGGGAAGGGTGAGTATCTCCTGCCGGAGCTTGGACCGGCTCCCTGTTCCGACACATGGTTGGTACAGCCGCACGTACAACCTTTTACAAGCCCGCGCCTTGCAGGAGTGAAACCCGCGCTGTCCTCTGCTTGTACCAGACTTCAGACTTGAAAGGTAACCGCCTGAAGCTTGGGATCTAAGAAAACGAAACGCGTGGGAAGGACTTCCTGCAAAACGGAGCCGCTCGTATATGTCATCGTCACCGGGTGACATAGAATTATTAATTGTATAAAGAAGAAAAGACAAGATATAATGAGCAATGAATGGACCGAAACAAAAGGCACAGGGGTAATTGTTGAGTTCACCTGTGAAGGAGCACAGCCCAGAGCTGCAGAAAAGCGATCCCAGGTATCCGAACTGCCAACGAGCAGGACTTTGGGAACTTCAGAAGCTAGATTACGTAGATGGGTGTGTGGAGGAGGGGAGGCTTGAGGGTGAGAGAAAGACGCAAAGGGAGACTAAATATTTTGTTTCATAAAAAAAGGAAAAGAAGAGTATATGGATCCCCAAATTCTGGTGTCATTTTCTTTGACCTAAAAATCATTAATATTCCAAAGAAACATGTGATCTAATTTATATATATTTATATGTAAAGATAAATTTATATATAGTATATGTCATATACTATATATATAAAATTAAGCCTGCAAGGCCTATGATATAGTATATGTCATATAATATATATAAAATTAAGCCTGCAAGGTAGTTATAATTTACAAGTCAATTGAATAGGAGCCACCATCCCAATCAAACATTTACCACTGAAACAAATTCTAGAAGAAGAGCCGTCTCTCCCATTGCCCCCCCCCCCACCCCTGCCTGAGGAAAGCAGAACAGATTTTTTCTCTGAGACAGAATATGAATAGATTACATCTCAGGTACCTTGATGTTGACGTTTCTGTATAAGTTCTGGAAGGGACTTTAAAAATCTCTTCTCATAGTGCATATGGGCCCATCTAGGAGGCAGTCACGTTCCTCCTTTCCAGTGCCTAGAAAAACACCAGGAAGGCTCTGGAAGCTTGCCGGATTCTCAGTAATGTTCGGGAGCTGCCCTCCATGGAACTAGATGGCAAGGAGCGTCCCGACCTCTTCAGGGGGCTCCTTGCAGGTCAGCCGGCTCCCTCCCCTTTTCAGAGAAGGCTGTACTGGAGGTGAAACGCCCACCCTGGGTCTGGATTAGCACGTAAATCTCTTTCTGAAGAAGACACAGTGAAGCGAAGAGAGTGGCTGAGTAGTGAGGAAGGGGGCTTCTGAGGCAGGAGGTGCCGTGGGGCTGTGCCCCTACACGGTGGCTGTTCCTTTACCCATCGGCCAAGGCCAACGCTGTCAGGTACAAAGAGGCTTTCTGGCATAACTGCAGAGATAAAATCAGATGGAGTGCTGTGACCACATGTGGTGCCAGAGGAGGGCTGAAAATTGAAACCTGCTCAATTTTAATAGACAGCCGTGCTCGTCCTTGGTTCCCAGGAATGCTGTGTTTGAGGCCTTGTGTTGCCGTGCTCTGCCAAGGAGGCCACGCCTTCAAACTAATGCAGTGACAGCCGTCAGGTGACAACCGAATGGGTTTAAAGCAACCACCTTGTTCCCTGGTTGTTCCCTTAATAAATTCATTCTAATTCCCACTCCCAGAGGCATCCGGCACCAGTTTGGCTCTCGGGGGAGGAAGGGTTCTCAACTCCTGGAAACAATCGCTTTAGGTTCAAGGTCTGTTGGGAAAAGCAAAAGGGGGGAAGGAATGGTAGAGAAGGAGATTGACAAAGAAAACAGGAAAGGAGGTGAGGACGGAATTAACCTTCGAGGTTGGAAGCGGAAGAGAAGAAAAGGTATGTTTCCAGATCCGAAGGCAGTGTCCTGCGTATAACAAAGCAGTGAGAATGATTAACCTGAGTTAGATTTCTTCTTTCTTTTTTGTAATGTTTATTCATTTTTTGAGAGAGAGAGAGAGAGAGAGAGAGAGAGAGAGAGAGAGTGTGAGTGGGAGAGGAGCAGGGAGAGAAGAGGACGCAGAATCTGAAGCAGGCTCCAGGCTCTGAGCTCCACGCTGTCAGCACAGAGCCCGATGTGGGGCTCAAGTTCACACAGTGAGATGAGGACCTGAGCCAAAGTCAGACACTTAGCCAACTGAACCACCAAGGCGCCCCTAAATTTCTTCTTTCTGAGTAGAGCTCCAAACACAGAGCCCTAAAGCTTAGATTTTTCTAGTTGGTCTTCCATAATGGCATTATCGTTGGAATACAGATATTAATTTTTCACAGAAGTTATACAGAACGAGGATGTCCTTTTGCATTAAAACATGAGCACGCTTCTTTATATTTGTTTACTTCAAAACTCAGCCACTTCGGGGGCGCGCGTGTGTGTGTGGTGTGTTTCCTAGATACACTATTGAATCATCAGCATTGTCCATGAGCAGGCCTTAGCTAAGTCTTATCCAGTTGCAGGTACAGGAAGAAAACACAGAGCCAAATACCGGTAGCAGTCTGTCGTTTCCTAAACTGAATTTCACACTAAGAGGAGTAGTTTCTTTTGAAGAAATGAACATTCTTTTTAAAGCCATTACTTTCTGAGGAGAGTCTTATTTTCCAGTACCATAAATGAAGAAAACGCAAAAAAAAAAAAAAAAATTGACTAAATATTGACCCAAAGGCATTTCCTCAAAACACAACACGACAAAACAAAGAAATCTCTCTCTAGTTAATACCTTTTCAAATTGTTTGCTTTGGGTGATGGAAATATATCCAGAGATCAATGAAGGGTTGACAGTAGATTTGTCTAAACTGTTTATCCTTCATTGAGTAGAGGGTTTTAGAGTCGTTAAACTCAAAAGGGAATGTAAGAGCTGCCTGGAGGGTGTACTTTCTGAGGCTGGTGTTGGTGATAATGGCGGGCATGCATGCTGTTGGCAGCAGTTGACTGTGGGCTTCCTTCTCTCCCCCTGTTCTGGAACCATCAGATTAGAGAGGAAGGATTAGAGAGGAAGAAAGGGGTGAAAACCAAGATCATGAAATTGTAGGCACGGAG
Source organism: Paguma larvata (assembly GCA_030068075.1). Taxonomy (NCBI): domain Eukaryota; kingdom Metazoa; phylum Chordata; class Mammalia; order Carnivora; family Viverridae; genus Paguma; species Paguma larvata. The sequence continues at coordinate 9,809,837 of CM057839.1, read as the reverse complement.
GAGAGCGGGGCTACAGAAGATTTTCCTGTCCCCAGGGAGGATTCACCTCATCTTTACCCCAACAACCGCAGGAAAAGTAGTCTAGGAGACAGACTAAAGTAGCAGCCTTCTAACGTGGTGGTGAAAATGGGAAGGCTGTCCCCAGGCACTTGACTGGGACCATGTGTTTCTTGATCTCATGGACTTACCAGAAATTCATGTACTTTTTCTTCATGTACTTTTTTTAATTAAAAAAAATTTTTTTTAACATTTATTTATTTTTGAGAGACATGGAGACAGAACGTGAGCAGGGAAAGGGCAGAGAGAGAGGGAGACACAGAATCTGAAGCAGGCTCCAGGCTCTGAGCGGGGCTCGAACTCACAGACCGTGAGATCGTGACCTGAGCTGAAGTCGGCCACTTAACCGACTGAGCCACCCAGGCGCCCCATCATGTACTTTTTCTTGAATTGGTAAATGAAAACCCCTCACCCTGATCATCACAGAGGAAATTAGAGCCCTTCTCTTTCTCCGTTTATGATGGGACAGAGGCATGGGGCAGGCCTGAGGTCACAAGGCTGCCAGCTCGCAGCCCCGAGCCAGCCGAGCGTGTCCACCAGAAAGACAAGTCTGGAACGCGCGCGTCCCATGAGCTGGGAAGAAAGTCGTCACCTCCGGAGACGATGAAGAAATAGCGTTTTATTTCTTTACAAATTGATAGCCAAGACAATAAATCACTCCATAGAAAAATTTAAAACAAGATACATTGTTGTGACCTTCGTAACAGATGGAGTAGTTAGTACAATAGTGGGAACTGCCTGCGGGGTTGTCCAGTTGCAGCATTTTGTCAGGCTTGATGAACAAAAAAAGAAAGTCCAACTTTATTAATGGGGCAGCTAACAAAGGTGCCTCACGCGTAGACTCAAGTTGTTTCTGTGAATGACCAGAGGGATGAGCTTAGAGCCAGGTCTCCCCTGAGTTTAGCCAGCTTTGCAGAATACGTGACATAATTCATAGGCTCTTTGGGGATTTGTGTATTTGGATCCAGGAGTACACAATAACCTTTTTGCTTCAACCTAGATATAGGCCGTCACCTGTAATACTCTTAAGATGCTGTTGTGTGACAATGAGTGTCATTGCATATCACTGAATGTCTCCTTGAACTCTCCTGCGGGTGTGTGCCGAGTTCCACATCAGCCCTGCAAATCCACGGTGCTCACGCCCACCCGACTGTCCCACCCTCTCCCCCACCCCTGCTCATCCTCCATCACCAGGAAAGGGAAAGGGTACCAGTGGCACTTCAAAAACCACCTTGGGCTGGTTGCCTCACCCGACGTGGCTGTTTCGTCAGAGCCGAGAACACACAACTCCCTTGTATGAAACGATATGAAAGGTTTTTCTGTGAGAGGCATTACGGATAGCTAGGTAGATGGGTAAAAGAATAGACCGAATTGGACTGAAATCTTAGGATAACTATTGTTTCGGGCCACGTGGTCCTGAAAATTCCCTAATTGTCCTTCCCGTACTTCCATTTTCTCATCTTTGAAGATGGCAGAAGAATTTAATTTCCTTCCCCTTCTTAAGCCCTAAGGATGTTATGAAGACAAATGAGAAAATGTGGCTGGTTAGCCAGGAATGGAAGCCAGTAAGAAGCACAGAAGGGAGATTGGAGCCTTCTTGGGGGTCCTTACACCGAGAAGGAAGATAAATGGGTTAGTGGATGTCGTGGTCCTGAGCTAACTACCTGAGAGCTCCTGCCAAGACGGGCCAGCCACACCCTGTGGCTCTACTGTCTCAGGGGTGTGAGTGGGTGCCGGCCAGCTGAGCTCAACACTTGATTATCTCTATGTCTGTCTGACAGAAACTTCTCCCTAGATTTTTGCTTTTGCAAACACAAGCAACTTGACCTCTGGTTATTGGTGAAAACAGCCAGAGCACGCTACAGCAAAGGCTACAAGTCCTGATCACTATCCCTCTGCATCCTGATTACACACGAGGTCATTTCCAGTCTCACAAGCCATAGAAGAACTTCCAGCCTCTGAGATGCACTGAGAATTGGCGAACGGGAAGGAACAACACAGCTGGGGAAGATGCCGACCGAGAAAAGCTCGTCTTCATAGAACACACAGAAATCAATCCCCAGTTTTCATTCTAAGTACTTCAGTAACTAGTAGTCTTTGGGAACTGAAATTTACTTGTCAAACAGTATATCAATGTCTACTGTATTGACTTTAGCTGAGCTTACCAGTTGGGAAAATATTTTGATATGGCCGGAAGCTAAGCACTACAGCAGCGATCAGAAGAGTTCCAGAACCAGGGGATAAGTTTGAAAATGAAATGTGAGAAATTCTTCTCATGAATTGCGACCAAAAAAAAAAAAAAAAAAAGAAAAGAAAAAAAAGATATACTAGGTGTGATACACAAGTATCATGAAAATATAAAGTCATTTGCTTCTGCTACTTTGTAGAAATAATTTTGCAATGTAAGGGAGGTGCTATTTTAGAAACAACTAAACACAGTCAAATTCTTCAAACAACTGACCTTCCTCTACTCATGGAAATAAGGCTGTAAATATGGTGCCTTCAGAAGAAATTTCAATGGAAAGTCAAGGGCGTGCCGCAAGTTTTCTTTGTTGTAGATAGATCGCTAACCATTTGCTAAATGAGCAGTTGAATGTTGAACATTTCTGTGCCTAAGAAAATTGAAAGAAAGTCTTTAAAATTAAGATAAATAGATTTCTAAAATAAGGAAACACTGTACCTTCCAAGAAGAAGCCACGCTCCCTCACAGACTGACCAGGAGGCTCAGCTCCTAGGTCCTATGCAGCCTGCCAGTCACTTATCAGAAGTGAAAGTTGTCAGGATTGTACCCAGATCCTCAGGAAAACAGTCTAGACAAAATGAAATCATGCTGTGGTTAGGCAAGAAGTTAACCGGTCGTCAGCGTATCACTAATCCTGACTACTCCCTTACCTGGAGAAGTGTGACAAGGAGTGCCACGCATTTAATTTGGCCATTGGGGATTCTTGTAGCTAAATGCATATGCCGGTTTCCACGTGAAATATCACAAAGTGCCTAAGGCGTGGGACACGTTTATACAAATCCTTTGATGATATCTGTGACAAATACAAATTCCTTTCTCTAACCACTTTTATCTCCAGCTTGCTAACTCGTTTTGCAATCACTGTGTTTCACAGAGGCACTAATTCATGACTGGTCTCAGAACATTTTGAACTGAGCAGTCCAGAATGTTGTCAGATATATCAGAAATACATCGTGTCCCTCACGTTCTCTTAACGTGATTTTTGACCTGAAAAATTTAGTGATACCCTTCACGTTGTAAAAGGCAATCACATTGGGGAAAAGAAGCCAATCCAAGGAAACAGAAGAAAAGGGGAGGTCCTTTTTATGTGTGCTTCTGTTTCAATTTTAAAGTCGTCTTTACCGCTGCTATGGAAGTAGTTTTGCCATGTGAGGGTTTTTTTCGCCTGTCGTGTAAAGACGTGTAGACCAAGAGAACTTCCTTCTTGCGACGCCATTTAATTCATATATGTTCTTTTCTTTTTTTTTTTTAATTTTTTTTAATGTTTATTTATTTTTGAGAGACGTAGAGGCACAGCGTGAACAGGGGAGGGGCAGAGAGAGAGGGAGACGCAGAATCGGAAGCAGGCTCCAGGCTCTGAGCCATCAGCACAGAGCCCGACGCGGGGCTCGAACTCACAGACTGTGAGATCATGACCTGAGCCGAAGTCGGCCGCCCAACCGACTGAGCCACCTAGGCGCCCCTATGTTCTTTTCTTTTAAATGTACCATTCGTAAAATTGTTTTTCGGGACACAGAAATAGTGTTAATAACAGAAGAGAATGTTTCTCATTGGGGAGGAAGGACAAAGAGGGGAAAAGAGGGAAGTAATGAGAAAGTTGGTTAGACCCAGAGCCTCGTAGGAGATGAACACTTTGGGAGGATCGTAGGTCTCCTCGATCGTCGCGGGAGGTCCCGAGGGTGAGGTCTGATAAGTCAGATGCACACGAGTGATCGCGTGTATGTTTTGAGCACTTTTACGAGCCGCCCTATGCCCGTGTGTCCCTTCTTTAAGACAATCATGCAGGCAACAATCCAAAGGGAGAAGCACAATAATTTAGTGGTACTTTTAATTATAAGATGCATCCTTATTTAATAGAACTTACCATTCAGTTCCTTTAAAGAGCAGACACTTTTAAAACATGATTCAATTCAGGGGGGAAAGAAAAAAAGAAAAGAGGGAAAAAAGCATCTATTTTTGAACACCTTTTTGGAAGGCCATCTCTAAGCAGCAGCACATTCTGCTCTTCCTGACATTTCAGCCAGCCTGGGCCGTGGAACATTTGCTCAAGGCTAATTGCAACTGTCTAGATCCATAATGAAGCCTTCCCCGGCTGACCTTTATGAATGACGGTAAGTAAAGCTCCCCTCTGAGCAACAGGCTCTTGTATAAACTTTTATCTTTGGAAGATGGGCTGTTAGAAGCCCGTTGTCCGTGTGCTGCCGATGTTCTATTCTAGTCAGAAACGCTTAGCGATGATGCCTTTTGTGATTTCAGGTTCTTGCCACTGCGGGAAGTGCATCTGCTCTGCCGAAGAGTGGTACGTTTCTGGAGAGCTCTGTGACTGTGACGACAGGGACTGTGACAAGCACGACGGCCTCATTTGCACAGGTGCGGTGTGACCTGCCTGGTTTGCTCCGCACCTCCCACACCATGGTGCTGCCCGTGGCTGTGTGCGGGGTAGATACTGCCATCCCAGTTACCGAGCCCTGATCATTGGTTAGAAAATACGTGTGCTAAATAAGTTATAGGGGAAGTGGGGACATAGAGAAAGTTCAGCGGGAGCGATACGGGATGGTCACCGCTGAATGGATACAGCGTAGTCGGGGTACCAAGTAGGTGCTGCTAATCGTTTGAAAGAGCCGAGCTCGCATAGCCGTTTAATGAGATAATAGCAACATGGCCGCAGAGTAAAATCTGCCGACGATGAATGAAATGGTTTTGGTTAGGAACGGTTATGGTTTATCGTAACATACTTGAACTGGGTGCATGGTTTATCATAACATACTGGAACTTGGTGCCTTTTGGTCATGCTGATGACCCCCCGGGTATCTTATTGCAGGGAATGGGATATGTAGCTGCGGAAATTGCGAATGCTGGCGCGGATGGAACGGAAACGCGTGTGAGATCTGGCTCGGCACAGACTACCCGTAACCACCACGTGGGACAGGACTGCGCTCCTCTGTTTCTAGGCTGTTAGGACGCATAAATGCAAAGGAAACCATGTATAATCACCACTAGGACAGGTCAATCAGACTATTGCATGTTTTTCTATTTCCGAATGCCTGAGTGAAGGCTGGGCACCCATTTAAAAAATGAGCTGGGCAAAAATCTGATGTAAATAAGGCCAGAAAGAATTTCTCCTCCAGAATTTACACCCGTGGTTCTCAACAAGGGTGACTTCGCCACATCAGAAAACGTTTGGCGACCTCTGCAGAGAATTTCAGTTATCACACTGGGTGGGTCGGGAGGTCGTGCTACAGACCTCTAGTGCTTGGAGGACACGGATGCCACGGGGCACAGGACGGCCCCCCTGACACAAAGTTCTCTGACTCCAAATGTCAATAGTGCCGGAGTTGAGAACCGCTGAATTACATGGTTTTTAGACACGCACGTCTCTCAAAAAAAGGACCACATTCGAATCTAAGGAAAAGATATATCTTCTATAAATCCATCCATCATATTTTTTCAGATTCCCTGTCACTCAGCATTTCCATATGGGGTCAATGAAGACAAACGGGCATAAGGGATAATGTCGGGGGGACTGGAGGCTGGATCACCAGTGCTTTTTAAAGAAAAAGACTGGTCAGGTTTAGCCAGTAAGTCATTTGTCTGGTCTTACTTTAAATTCACAAAAGATTCCCTTAGGAAGGTCGTATGAAAAATGTACCATTTAACATTTTTAATAAATAGTGACATAAGTTGCTTACAATCTGTGTCATTATATATTTACCTGCTGATGATTAACAACAACAACAAAAAATGAATTGGGATTCAGGGCACCTTCTATTACTAGATCATTTTTTAAACCGGGCAGGGGTCAGTGTACAAGGAATCTGATTTTTCACTATTTCAAATTACGCCATGGTAACTTGCCTTTTAGAAAGACTATCTAAATGGACATAGGATGGGCCTGAAATATGCATTCATTTCCATTAAAAGATTCTTATTTCTAAGGGTACATTATTTACTGCAAAAGGAGGGTCGTGCAGAGACGTCAAGAAGAGATCCTGTGGTGAATGGCACCAGTCTCAAAGCTCAGAGGACTAAAAAAAAAAAATCTAGAAATGTCTTAAGTAGAAATTACAAATATTCACTCAGCGATAGGAACAAAATGTTTATTTTCTTAATGGTGAAATTTCGCTCTGTATGAAATTCACATTGAATTATGAAAATGTACAATAATTAGGACTTCCCTTACATATTTACAGTTAGAGCTACTTACACACATTAGTTTAGGCAACCTTTAATTATTTGGAGCTAAAAAAACCCACTTTTTTTTTTTTTTCTAAACGTGAATTGTATCTTGTAAAATCCTAGAATAATGTAACAAAATCATTTCCGCACTGTTTAAGATGAAAATTTTGACTTGGAAATTTCACTTAATGGTGTAAATATCCTAGAGTCATGGCTGGAACTTTTTTAAGTCAAATCACCAAAAATTAAGGAAAATATGCGTCTGCCGAGTTACTTAAAAATTTAATATTGAAAGTTATTTAAGAGAAAATTTATCGATGCTGACTTTGATAGTACTCATAGTGTTCTGATACTTTAACAGATTTATAAAATTGTTATCTCTATCCTGAGATGATGGAAGTGCAACCGCATTAGTTGTATCTCTATTCTTGAGTATGTCCGTTGCTATATCGGTTTTGTCAAATGAGCGAAATACAAGCAGTTCGGAAATCATATAGGTGACCTTCTTTCCTCCTCGCTAGCTGATCACTTTTAGCCTCAAACAAACCTATTATAATTGTTCAGTAGCACTTGGATGACTCGACGATGTGCAATCATCAGAATTCACTACATCACGTAGCTTCCCGCACTGCAGAACTCCGCTGTCCGCGAAGGACCAGATAGTCAATATTTTAGATTCCGCGGGCCACCTACATCTCTGTTGCACGTTCTTCTCTGTTTGGTGGTTTTTAGTACTTTAAAACTATAAAAGGAAACACCGAACACTCATTCCGAGCTCCTGGGCCATACACAATCAGACTGCGTGCTGGTGCGACCAGCCAACCGTGCTCTGCTGAAGATGCCCTTACTTCATTCCCTTTGTTTTATCCTGTCTTCCCGGGTGTGTCTTAGTTCTCTCGTAACTCCCTCTGTGTGTTATCCCTTTGCGGTAACAACTACGATGAAAGGGCTTCACTTTTTATGTTTTCATATAAGGAAAATGTCCTCAGCGTGTATGTTTTTTTCTTTTTTTTGAGAAAGATTTCGATATGGAGAAATTATTCTACTATGAAGTTCGAAACGTGATTTGTTCAAATTTTTTGACAAGGCTGGAAATACAGTCAGCTCTATTCTGGGTTCATTTACCTACAAATTATTGAACCAAAACTGAGTGATAGCCTAAGTCACGTGGTACCTAATCTCTAAGGAATATTTTTCTTTTAAAACAGAAATATTTTCTTTTCACTTCTTTCTGTCTGCTATGATATTTCTTATGTGTGTATGTGATTTTGACTCTAGCAATGCAAACATCGATAGATATATTAAGAAGTTATTTAATTTACATGTTTAAATTGGAAAAAATAAAATATAGTTACATGTAAAGACATAAGTCCTACCCTTCTTCAATGTGATTTTGTATTTTGCCTTTCAATTCGGTTACTAAGATAAAAACTCCCTCTCTCAAACAAAGGCAGGGCAGGAACAAACTTGTAATAGGTGAAGGGTAAATGTGCGAATCTCATCGGCTTGCTTGAGGAGTTTGTGTGAAGTTACAGGGAGATTAACGTCATTTGGGAAGGGAAGTGACAGGACACGTTTGCTGCTGGTGTTGGCACGCACCATGCTTGTTGGCAAACCATCACTGAGGAATTCTTCCACAAGGACTTTTCGATATAATTCGACTGAGGTCCCAAGACCCAAGAGGACAGTCATTATACCCCACTTTCTCTTTGCACCCGTCAGCTAATCTAAATGCCTGCAGCACCTTGAAAGGAATGGCCACCACCACCTCAAATACAAACACAGTCTCCGCCCAGCAAACATCAGGATTAGACCAAATGATACAGAAAACTGAAAAAAAAAATAAAAACAAATCACAGCTCAGCCTTTGTCTGCAGACTCACTGTCAAAACTTTGAAGCCCTACTCGGTATCCAAGAGGCAGGCCCCGTGTGCCCCCCTCAGAAGCTAAGAAACTTAAGCTGGGAAATGTATTTTAGCCCCAAGCGATACAGTTCTCGTCTGGATGTTGGTATATCTGCATTTAGCCAATTGCTTTCCCTGGAAATAGTCTTGTTCTGAAATAAAATGGAAAATAGTTTTCAATTATTTTCTTTCCTTCTAAAATGGATCTCTTAGTTAATCAGGTCTCTCCTTCAAACGTCGGTTCTCCCTGTAATAGTAGGACTAACACCTTAAACGAAGTGATACTTGTTTTCACTTAAGGAACATGAAGTTTTTGCTGTCGTCGTTTGTTTTGGTTTGGTTTTTAAAAGAAAATTAGATCTAATATTGGTCATCTCGAAAACATCTGACTATTTTACTGCTTTAGGCATTAACTGAGCAACTGGGCAGGTGTGCTACAAACACTCACTCCGGTTACTCTCCAGGAGGGTCAACAATGAGAAGGACGACAGCAAGAGTCTTGCAGGCCCGTGGTGGAACTCCTACAGCCACCTCCTACCCCCAAACCCTCCGGGCAAGCACACATTTAGAGCAAGAATCTATAAATTCTGCAGGCTTTGTAATGATATGTTCTCAGTACCATTTTACTCTTCACATAGGGTGTGCCACCTGCATCCCTTCTACAATTTTTCCAAGTAAAGTTGTAGCAAAACATTTTAGAAAGCAAACTTAAAATAAAAATGGTGTCACTTGGAATATCAAAACAACGAACATTCCCAAGCGTTGCTGAGGGATGGGTGAAGCAATCCGCTACCATAACAAATCAGTAGAAATAACCCTCCCCTACCAGATATGCATGCAAAAAGGAATATGACATTAGAGAGACTCGATGCAATTGACATATGTACATGGAGGTACAAAACACACGGTCTGTAGATACAAATGAATTCCATCGGATTTACTATACAGAACATTGATAATGACAGACTGCACTTACTTAATAACAGCAAACTTAGTTTTTGAGGGGAAAACTGGTGGAGTCTTATCCCAGAAAAATAGCAAGAGAGGTATCATCAAAGAGCTAAAATTTTCTTTGGCATGGTAAAGGGGGAAGTTGAGTGTACCAACTTATTTACATGACATTTCTCTATATTTGTGGGTGAAGCGATGCCATTTTGTTACATAAAGTTGTTTGATGTTTTGTACTATGCCTTCATATCAATATTTTATTCGATATGTTGTATGTGTGAATACAACAAATGGTATTAAACACAGAAACTGTACAATGCAGACAAACTCTTTGTATGTAAATTGATAATACATACCACAGTTCTTGATACGTAGGTCCTACCACATGCATTTCACCAGTGCTGTCCTTGTCCCATGCAACAGGTGAGACCAGACACAGAGGAAACGGTCTAATTCACAAATAACAAGGACCCGTCTGCAATATGTCTAAACGTATATTAGAAGAAAGTATTTGACATCCATTCATAGGGATAAATGCCCTTAGAGACAACTCATATAAAAAAAACAAAACAGAGATGCACATTTACATAAGTCTCAGTCATTTACAAAAATAAATCTTGTCTTGATTTTAACCAATAAACAGGCTTGCAGTGGGAAAAAAAAACCAGCAAGTAGGGCTGATTACCAAAAACAAATAGGTGGGGTTGTTTGGTGTGTGTTTGTGTGGTGTGTGTGTGTGTGTGTGTGTGTGTGTGTGTGTTGGGGCGAGCAGTGTGTATAAGCCCATCTAATTGGAATGTCAAGTTAAATAATTCATAGTTTGCCGCATATTATAGAATACATATCTTCCCTAAGTAGTTGGTTCATGAAACTCATCTAACATATTTTAACTCATCCTGTTGAAAACGATAGGCCTGAAAATGGTGTAACAGGAAATCAAGAATGGTCGAAGGAATCATTTTATGTTCATACTTTAGCATTATTGACAATAAATCTACTCGAACGTTATGCTAACCTTTCATTTATTAAAATGGAAACCAATATGAAAATGAAGTAAGCATAAACAGTTAAATTTATACTAAATCTTTAATCAGCTAAGCAGGCCAAAATTTTTAAATGCGGGCAAGGGCTGTCATGGAGACTTAGGAAAGCGGTGACAAAATAATTTCCGAGAAAATACAGTGCAGATGGGGGGAAATGGCGACTGGGTCAGCCTTCCACGTGGAAATAATAACAAGAGGCCAGTACGTGATCCCACATAGAGTTTTCTATAAATGAGGTTCAGTTTGGTCTCGGTTAACTCTTCCGAGGAGAAAACATGAATTTTATTAAGTATACACAGAGTTAACAAATATATTTCCAAACAGTTTTCGTATTAAACATTTTGAAACTCTTTATATCCAATATCGCACGTTTTTGCATGGTTTCTTTCCTGTGCCGTCAACTATATTCATGGCCTTTCTTAGCAGTTGTCTTCCCTAAGCTCAGAGTTACGCAAAAGGAAATGAAGAAAGCAAGATAAAACAAAAGCAAATCAACCGAAGAGACCGAAAACCTGATGTGTGAACGTGTTGGTTTGCCTTGAATTTTTATCCAGAATAGTTCAACAGACTGCATTCTGAGACCATGGCAAGGCACCTCTACCCCAGCCACTGGGCAACCGGGGCCCCAAGAAGCTGAGTTACAGGTTTGGGGTGGCGAAATACACAGTACCTGACTCAGCATGCTGAGCTAAAAAAAATATTTTTTTCCTAATATGTCCAGTTTTAAAAACTTGTCATTAAACACCAAAAATATTAAAGTCTAATTTATAACTAACGTTTGCATTGCTGCTGCAGGAAAAGAACACAACAGCCGCCTTGCCCATGCTCTGCTGAGTATGAGTGGAACGCAGCCAAAACTGGGGATGGCATTCAGTTCGGTTCGTTAAAAACAGGTAGGATTATATCTGAAATGGATTTAGGTAGCGCAATTCTTGTAGGTTGTAATTACTGAATTTTCTTTTTTCTTTTTTTCCAAATAATGAGGATTCGTAGATGAAAAAATGAACCTTAATCAGGCCTACAAGGCCTACAGAGTTCTTTGGACCCACTTTCTCAAAAACCAGTGGGTCTTGCTCGCTGGGCAAGGCAAATGTTACCATTAACCAGTAAGCTTGTGATATGTATAAAACACACACACACACAAAGAAACTATAGGGGGATGTCAAACACATATCTTTAGAGAGCTTCCCCTGGACTGTGTTTGACCCATTTCTCACCCCTGCCACGCCGACCACAGGAGCACAGTATCTGCTATTGGACAGAGCGTATATGTGTGTTTAATCGAGAGTGGGAGCCGGAAACAACACTCTTAATCTTTATAGATGCAATTAGTACTAATAGGTTGAGAAAGCTTCCTGATTCCCTGATCACTCTCCGAACTAAGCCAACTGCAACATTTAAGTTTTAGAGGAATACAATCCCCGCAAAAGGTCACGGACAGTGGAGCGGGCAGCCCTGTAAAAACGGGGGAAGAGAAATCCATAATAGCACGGGGTTACAGCATCTAACTAGAAATTACTCAATAGTATTTGTGTGCTACAAAATTGAACTTAAACACATGGATTTCGCTGAAACAGGACTCAAAAAGGATTATGGGTAGCTGTCAGCAGGCAAGGTATCGAGTGTACTTGTGAAGTATGTCATTCACATGAAGTGTCACAGTCACAGAAAAGATATTAAAAAGGCATTCCATATCTGGTAGGGCATTCCATGGTCTGAGTTGAGCTGGTTGTCCAGGTGTCTTCTTGTTCTGGGGGTGCAACAGGTTGAAGATTTATCCACTTGCAACCAAGAAGTTCGAGACAGCAAAGAGCAAGCATTGGCTTACTTCTGGCCGCTCCTCAGCCGCGGGAGCAGGAATGTCTGGCAAGGATAAATCATTCAACTGTGCTCAGGATGAGTAAGTCACAACACCTGTGAGGATCTGGCTATGTTGTCTTACTTTTGTTGACTGGTTTGCCTCCATTCATTATTGCCGACGCACTTGTGCTTTTACTTGGCGTCACCCCGGCCTTCGGGACCGTTTCTCCAACGTCGTGCAAAGATGGTTCTCGGTACATGGCAACTGGGGACGGGTGGCAGGGCATGAAGGAGGAGGAAAGGAGACATTAGAGCGGCTAGGTTCAAGAGTGGCCTGACACACCGGAAGTAACGCAAGGCAGCCTAGAGGGGACTTCCTGTGTTAAAGAGGTAATTTCCTACCCCTGAACGGAAGACAGTATTTCCTCCGCGTTTTCCGGCTTGTATATCTAATATGTGTACGTGAGTGCGTGTAGGGTTTTGCCTAGGAGAGAAGGTTTAAATAGGAGCTATGGCCTCTTTGTGGGGCTCAGCTATAAAGCGCACACACACGAATGGTAAGCACTTCCTGATTCTCTTTGTCCAGCCAGGAAAACTCACACTTCCCTTCCACTGCACCCTGACGTCAGCACCGAAACCCCTGGCTCCCATTCATCTTTCCGAGTCCTGGTATTTACACTCTAGATCATCACATGGTTTTCCTCTCGAGTGGTTCAAAAGCAACATAATCACACTAGCATCAACTTCAAAGCTATCCAAAGCATATCAACTCACTTTCCTTAAGCCAGGGCCTTCTGGAGACCATTCTTTAGACTTCCTCTCCGGCCACCATGGAAAGAGACTGGTAAAAATCTGAAGGCACGTGTGGGGCATTTTGTATTTTTATGCCTTGTTCTGATAAATTATTAAAACCCTAATAATCGATGTCGTATAAGGCATCAGAAGCACAGAATGGCAAGAGGCCACGTGGGAGGGATGCCCCAGTCCGTCCTGAGGAATTGAGTGAATAGTGTCCAGTGGCTCAGTTCATCACAGCAGTTCATGTGGCTTTTTGGAAAATGGTTCTAGGGAACCCTGCAGAAGGGCATTTAAGGGTGACAGGCTTGGGGAAAATTAGCCGAGTTAAAATTGCCTGCCGTCAGAAATACTCAGGAATTAGAGCTGTCTAACCTTCTTTTTAGACTTCGGAAAGGGTCGGATATTTTATGAAGAGACTCTGTGTTGGGTTCTATGGAATGCACCATATGCGTTCTCCACGCACGAGGTGGTACACTGTCTTTTGCATCAATGCAGCATGTGGATTTTCAGGGGCACGCACGCGTGAGAGTGCATGTGTACATCGGACCTGCATGAAATGACTTGGCGAGGTAGTAAAAGGGATGAATCCATATCCTTGAAGGACTTTCCAATCTCTCTGCTCTCACTACTAATTCAATTAGGGGACAATAGCTGCAGAGCTTAACCTTGATTGTCTATGTGGTGGAGTTGTGTAAGAGAGAGGAATGCCCCAGAGCATCAATAATTAATCAAGTACCTAATTTGCCGTAAACATCTCCAATCATATAATTTACATCCTGTAGGGGCTTTGAAAGTTGGAAAGTAATCCTTCTCTATAACTTACCCTGTGTGATTATAAAAATAACCTCTGTCATTATAATACCCCCTTAATTGTTTTTAGACTACCTCTGTCTGCTAATTGTTTGAAAATACTGTTTCTCTCTGCCTTGAAAATACGTAAATGCACGCGCACACACATATGCACACTCAACTCTTCAGTGTATGATTCAAATACTGAGTGATATTATTACACCTCATCTCAGGCTCTGATATTTCCTGCTAGATATACAAAAATAGCTGGTCTCCAGATTTTGCTTCAGTTAAGAGACATAAAGTCCCTTTCAATTTTCATTACATTTGTGTAGCTGAAAGATAAGGTTTTAAAAATTTAGTTAATTTTCATCTGTTCATATTCAACACAAAAGTTAATACAGAGAGACAAAGCAAGGTGGCAAATAAACCAAGATTTTTCTAAAACTAATGTGGACTTAATTTTTTAAATTTTTCACTTGCATTTGAATATTGGTGAGTCTGATGGTCCCAAAAGTCAACAAACAATAAGGACAAATCACCGAGGTGTTATTTTGGAAGAATAGTGAAACCCTCTCATTTCTTATTTCTACTCTAATTGCCTTATGATCCATTGTGTAATGAGAACAATTCACTCATGTTTCAGATTCTGGCATAATTCTTCCTTTCCTAGATGGGCCATGGTGTCTAACTGGCTAGGTTTCAATGGCTTGTTCTGTAGGCAAATTGAGTTAAGGGGATAGGAAGCCGTTATTGGTGAAATTATACAGATGGTATTAACCAACAAGAGTGGTTTTCCAAACTTAGGCAAACTGAAAGCTGAATTATGCATTCGCAGATAATTAATGATTAACCTTTAATATTCCAAGGTATCCTCTCCCTACGTAAGGAATATGGATTATAAAAAAACCAACGTACATTTTCTCTTGATGGTTAAACCTTTCTTTTGGGAACAAAAAAACAAAAGGAAAATCAAGCTAAGTTAGATGAAAGTGTTTATTTAGTTCATATAGATCTGCTTTTTTGCCAAAGGTAAGCAAAAGTATTTGAAGAGACAACACTTTTGAATTGCCTCAGTGTCAATTTTTTTTTGTAGTTCTCAAATATTATGTAGCTAAGGTACATGGCACTTTGGGCAGAATCCCTAATGAGAAAGGTGCAGATGTTTCTGATTAATTATCAGCACTTTGTGGCCTGCTCTGGGAACCTGATCAAAGTAATGGTGAAGGCTTCATTCTTTTCAGGTGAATATAAAAGAAAGTGGTACCACACCAGAGTTTACTAAACAATTATAGAATTGGAAGGGAGATCTATCTGTAACAACAACAAACTCTCTGAAAGCCAAGTGATTAGCCCTTCATTTTCTGTAATTATGATAATTCACAAGTATGTGACTGCTTTCAGCTAGATACCGTCAAAGTGGGCAAATACTTGTATTCCATAATTTTCAAAACTTAGCTATATATGTATATATGTACATAAATATGTATACATTTTTATAAACTCCATCAATTTGTATCTGTGTGTGTGTATATGTATACATATATATATATATATGCAATATACTCACATATGTACAGTAAAGTGTACACATCTTAAATTCAGAACTAAAGTAGACATCTGTGTGATTACCACCCAGATCCAGGTACAGAAAATCTTCAGCATTCCATGAGGTTCTTTGTGGCCAATGTAGAGTCAGCAATGGGGAAAGTAAATGAGTGATAAACTGAGAAGGATAACGAGCACAGAACACTCACCTTCCAATGGCTTGGGGAGAAAATGAGCTGCTGGTTTGGTTTTCTTTACTCTGTTTCCTTTCATGACTTGCCCTTCCTTATTCAACCCCAAAAACCAGGCTCTACCAGATTCCTGTTGTCTGTACAGCATAGATGAGTAGATTACATAATAGTTTTCAAAAACAGATTCTTTAAACTTGCATTCAGGGGTAAAAAGTTCCTGTCGAGAGAAGAGGAAGAAAAGACAGTTAGAGGAAGGAATGCAAGCTGCCCTGCAAATTCTCTTTATTCCTCCAGAAACTTGTCTACTGGGCTGAGTGAGTCAGCCCTTGGGCACCTTGTCCTCATGTACTATTTGCACACTTTTTTTTCAATATGCAATGGATAGAGAAGAATCTGCTATTATTGGGAGTGTACACAGAGGCAAGAGGATGGATGTCCCTTTGCAAGAAAATAGGAGACACGCACAAACTCAGAACAGTCCCATTGAAACAGAGTACCATTCAACCAGAGTACAACCAGAAAAAAGCACAATAAAGTAGCATCATATATTCACAATACGCGAAACAAAAATACGATATATACTTATGGAATCGGCTCATCTATTTTCACTATTTCTATAGGAATAATTGTATACTCCCCTAGTAGTTGCTAGCCATACATTAGATCACTGATACGATAGGGTGTTACATTTTACCTACAAAGAGACAAACCAAAAACTCAAACGAAAACCATGACAATCAGCTGGCACACAAACCGGCCATGGGAGCTGAGGCCCAGTGTTCTCTCAGCTGCTCATGGTGATGGGAGCTGGAAATAGTGACTTAATTCCATGCTTTGGGGTACCACTGGAATTTTTTTTATGTTTATTTATTTTTGAGAGAGAGACAGAGCATGAGTCAGGGAGGGGCAGAGAGAGAGGGAGACATAGAATCTGAAGCAGACTCCAGGCTCTGAGCTGTCAGCACAAAGCCCGACGCGGGGCTTGAACTTCTGAACTCTGAGATCATGACCTGAGCCAAGTTAGATACTCAACCAAATGAGCCACCCAGGCGCTGCACCCCAACTGGAATTCTTGAAGAGAAACATCAAAAGCCCTGACCTGACCACAATCCACCCGGCTTTTCTGGAAAGGGTAAAATGGCTTAAGTGCCCTGACTCTCAGTGCCATGATCCCCACTGATGAGCAGCCCGAAGGTCACTAATTTTATATTATCATTAATGACATAAATATTCATAGATGACTTTTACACACTTCTTTTTTAAAAAAAATTTGTAAAAATGTTTATTTATTTTTGAGAGAGAGAGTGTGTGAGCTGGGGAGGGGCAGAAAGTGAGGGAGACTCAGAATCCGAAAGAGGCTCCAGGCTCTGAGCTGTCAGCACAGAGCCCAACTTGGGGCTTGAACCCATGGACCATGAGATCATGACCTGAGCTGAAGTCAGATGTTTAACCGACTAAGCCACCATACACACTTCTAAACTTTAATCGACAAAGCCATTTCTGACAGCTTTCTATTAAAAATAATTTAAAACTTTAACCTTCCTAGTTATACACATGGAAACCACTTAACTAGTCTTTGTGGCTATTTTAAATAGTTCGACACCATGCTAGTCTTTATATATGAAATATAGATGCAAAGTAGAGGTTTCTTCGTTGACCTTTTAAAAAATATCACTGTACCTGAAAAAAAGTTTCATCTGACTAGATTGTTATGACTGCAGAAAATAACGTGTTTCTTTTTCTTTTAATACATTCTTTTCTGTATGCATTCTGAAAAACACATCCTTTAGGGACCAAAATTAAATCTGTAAGAGTTAAAGGTATGCTAGTTATAATAAAGAATGTGACATTATTGCCTGTGGAAAGGTTCTTTCAATACTTCCCGTGAGAGTGTGAATTATCAAATGGTGGCTCTTGCAGGATACAATTTATTCAGAGCGCCCCATAACTTTAATTCACTGAAAGTTAATAGTTTTCCAAGGGGAATGGGTTTTGTTAATGACAGACACTTCTCATGACAAAGATAACAAATCCAAAAGGTGGTTAATTCCATGCGATTAAAGCAGCCAGAAGATGGGCTCGGCCCCGCCAAAGGAATTTCTGTAGGTCTTCATTTCTCCTACAGGAAGCCGGCTCAGGTTTGAAGGAGATCCCATCCAAACAAATGTTCTGGCCTTCCGGGAAATCCTATTTTTGCAAATCTCTTCCCATTAGTTCTCTTGCTAATAAATGACAGTCTCTGAGCTAATCAGGCTATGCCTGGAGGGAGGACTGACTAAACGGTGCATGCTCACACATCTGTGGCGGGGACAATAGAGTGGAATGCTGTAAATCTGGCTCGCCCTCAAAAGACGAATAAATACAATGTACAGTACCGTTTGAATGTGCACCTTCTAGGACAAACGGGTTAGACTCTGTGTGTTGCTGGTCTTTTATTGAGACAGGCCAAGGCATCCAGTTTTACCCGGTAAACCTGTCTCAAAACCAGCCGGGAGGGGGGTTGGAGAAGAGCTGACCCAGGAGGCCACTCCAGGGTCACAGGAGCCGGCGCCTGCCTTCTGGGATGGCCGATCTCCACCCAGAGCCTGGCTCACCTTGTTGAGAGGATCACTGACTGGCCTTATCCTAGAGACGCCAAGGCCTCCAGCGTTGGAAAAGCAGTTGCACAGAGTAGTTCCCCCCTCCCCCCCCCCCCCGGCCCCGCCCATCCCCATCTGCTCCCCACTGCTCAGAGGACATTACCAAGAGCAAATTAGGAATGCAATGGGCTCTACCCTAAACTGCATATGAAAGAGAATGGGGATCCTAGATGTGGAAGAAATCATTTGTTCTCAGAGTATATACTTCAGGGTGTCGGACACTAAGTCTTTTTCTTTTTTAACTTTTTATTTATTTATTTATTTATTTATTTATTAATATTTATTCATTTTGAGAGAGAGAGAGAACAAGTGGGGGAGGGCAGAGAGAGGGAGACAGAGGATCCGAATCAGGCTCTGCGCTGCACGGAGCCCAGTGTGGGGCTCGAACCCATGAACCGAGAGATCGTGACCCGAGCTGAAATCAAGAGTTGGCTGCTTAACCGACGGAGCCATCCGAGCACCCTGACACGAAGTCTTTTTGGATAAAATGTTTACCTCTGGGGACTCTGAGGAAGTCATTCCACATCCCCCTTCTGTGAGCTGGGCCAGTGACTTCACAGATAGGTGGAGAGGAGGAAGGTAATTAGGGAAACGTGAAGGGTTTTGGACACTGTGATAATTACTTCGATTTCTTACGAGCAAAAGGTAGGTATGCAGACAGCCCTTCTTACATAAGCAAGGGAATAATGATATGGTCTGGTATTTTACAGACACATATGTGTGGTCAGTATGGAGGACGGTTCTGAGACATTAGTAACACTTACATTCTGATTTGCTGAAGCCCAATCTCTTGCAAAATGGACCTGAAGATTGTACCACATGCATATATGTGTGTTTACCTTAGTAATTAGTATTAATGTAATTATCAAAGACACACGAAGTATGAAGAGAAATAGCAGCAGAATTGTGACGCCTTGTTAAATTGAGTTATGAACTTCCCTGTAGCCCAGACAAAAAGAGAAAGGCTCTATGTTCTAAAATATTGAAGAGAGAAACCCTTTTCTTTTTCTTCTAAAAGGTATTTCCTTGCAAGGAAGAAACGGCACTGACCAAATGAATAAAACATAACACATAAACGTACCTGCTCTTGATAATAACTAAACAGTTAACACTGCCACACTTTTGTGTCTGAGTTCCACAACGTGCTCTAGGAAGATAGATGGAGTGAAAAGTCCCGCAGGTGGACATTGTCGCTGATGAGATCCCTAGGGGATACGTGGCCAGCTGGGGTCAGGAACTCAGTGCCTCTACTGAGCGGGTAGACACAAGGGTGACGCAGGCTGCTAGAACTATTATGAGGCTAAATGCCCCCTACTCAGGCTGGGTGCTGAAGAGATAGACTGGTAGGAAGAATGATAAAAAAGAACAGTTGTTCCTCACAGGGTTGTCCTGTGAAAATAGAAACCTTAGAGCTTCAGTAAGCCTGGTTTTCCAAAGGAAATAAGACATCAGTTTTCTAGCTAAAATTTCCCTTTAATAGTAGCAACTATTTAATTCTTGTTTTCGTTTTTCAGTATCATGTAGACCCAGAGTCAGTGATGTGGGCCCATGAGCCTTCAGTTTGAGACCTCCAACGTAGAAGAGCAAAAACACTAAAGAAGGAACCCCAGGTGGCTTAGCAATGCAGCCCTAACCTACCGTATGGTTTTTATACATTTGAGTAACACGCGATTGTGCCAGTGAAATGCTCTAAAACCGGCAGTGATAATATGAGAATGCTTATTTAAATATAAGCTTAAATAGAAACTCTCCGAAACTGCCAACATGAAATAGATAAGGAGTTTGATGTGTCTTTTTCTCATCTCGCCTGCCTATATTTAGAACCATGGATACCACAGCAGCATCAACAACAGTTGAGTTCCAGCAGAGACCTTAAATATTAATTTGTATCATTGCCAGACTAAATCATCAACTCATAGAATAGAAAAACAGAACAATTAGACAAAAATTTCCTATCTCCTTTTATGCTGTGGTTGTTCCGAATTGAAAGCACCATCTGTGGTGCCCTTACTATCTTAACAGTAAGGGCAGAATCCCTCTTCTTAGGGAACTGCCTTTGTTTAGGAAAATACCCTGATGGGCCATTTGCGTGTACTAAGCGAGGCCTCCGGGTTCCGGATGAAAGAGAGGGTGGAGGGAAGGGAAGGCCCATGTTCTGTATTTCCTAACTAGTGAAGAGCTATAAACCCAGATAATTCAGGAAAACCATAACTGAAGTACTAAAAGTGACTGTGAGACTCTAAGTCAGTGGTCCAGCAAGCTACAGCCCAAGGGACAAATCCAGTTACCATCTCTTCTTGTAGCCCACGTTCCGAAGCACAGGAGTGAATTGTTGAGACAGAGACTGTATGGCCTGCAAAGCCTACAATGTTTACCGTATGGTGATTTGCCAAAAAGTTTTGCCAACTCTGATCTAACGACTTCCCAACCTAGATAAATGCGGAGGAGTCGTTCATTAAATTCAAATTGCTCAAGAGCTAAGTATTGCCAGATTGAACTTGGATTCCACCTATTTTCATATATACAAATGTAAATAATTTCAGTCAGAATTTTCATGAGTTTCGTCCCTAGAAAAGCCCATACGGTATGTTATGAGCTTGGGTTTCTGGTTAGGATACACAGGTAGTTAGCCCACAAATTCCTTTACTCACTGCAACAACTAGGAGAAATGCAAATTTGCATTGGTTCATATCTACACGTTTGCCTACCACCAGCACCACCAGCGCCTTCGTTGTTTCAAAGGAAAATATATAAACAGGCATTCCAGATAAATGTACAGCATCTATTAGAAGACAAGCCAAATCTAAAATAGATTAGAAAGAGACGATAGAGAAATGATGATAGACATATACTAGCAAATAGCACATAAGAAACACACAATAAATAATAGCTGTTACTATTATGTTAACCTTTATATTTTCAGAGTCATCAAAGAGCTCAAGCCCCTCTCATTAATATCTCAGTAATGGCCCTGACCATGAACTTTGGAGTGTTCCTCCCCAGGCTTACACAGAGAAGGAGGGAGCTCAGACTCCACATTCTTCCTTGGAGAACAGTAACAAATCATGAAGGTTTCTTGCAAACCACAAATAAGATGATAGAGATGCAAAATGATTTGTACAGTATACATTGAGTTGTAAACTATAGGCATATTTATATTTATAATTACATTGATAGTTATATAATATACAGAACTCCAATGTTCACTGTTACTATGGTCAGGGAAGTAGTGATTTATTCTTCACAGCTTTCAATACAATAGACATTTCTACATACGGGAAACTCAAAGATCCATGACCTGAATTCTCATGTTTTTTTTCTTCCTTTTCTACTCTTCGGAGGTGTCACATACTAGAATGTATCCTGAGATCAGCAAAGTTCTACCATTCTCCTTCATCTTCTATGGTTTCAAAATCCATGGGTATGCTTTAATGAAACCGTTCTGACACTACTCAGCTCTTTAAAAAGAAATTGTGGGTACCCTGAAGATTACATTTAAGGAAAGAATGTTCTGACATTTTATAAGAGTTTACAGTTGTGGATTTGGGGACAAAACAGAACTTGTAGTTAACACTCAAAAACAGACAGTTGAGGTGACTAGTGTATTCATTTGAAACTCTACATAATTAAATATTCATAATATTAGACCATGACTAGTGCCCACAGGAAGAAAAAAAATTAGTCAATTGTTTGTCCATGTACTTCAAAATAAAGCATAATTGCATTTGTGTTTAAGAGACAGCTTTTATTTGATTGCAAGACCAGTGGTTAGAAGTATATTCTCATCCACAAAGCAGGCTCTCCAGTATCTATATTTATACGTCCAGACATTCTTCCTTAAGTAGTTTCCAGAGAAAAAAATTGCAAATGAAGACATTTTATTTCTTTTTTTTTTGACAGGAAAGATACTGTTTGACATTTAGAGATGTTATTAAGCAAACAGATTCATCTTTAGACATATCAATTTATTACTAAATCTATTTTTATTTTATTATATTGAATAAATATTTTCTCTTTATGACTTATTGATGTATTTGTTTAGAACTGTGGCAAGAACATAATTGATTTATTATATTAATAACTGATTTAACTAATTTATACAACTATGTACTTTTGTATCCTTTCATGCATTTTATATATACACATATATAAAATCTTTAACTACCCATAAGGAGGATATATATATCTACTTGTTATTCAGGGACCGAATAGCAACTTCCTCACCTGCCAACTTGTCAGAGATGCCAAATCCTGGGCTCTGTTGTAGACCTACTAAGTCAGAATTTGCCTTTTAACAAGACCCCAGATGATCCGTGTGCCTATTAGAGCTTGGTAAGTATTGGAATATGTTCCTATTACCATTAATAAATTGACAAATGATCACAAAATATTAGGAAATATCAATTAAACTGGCATTATTCATAAGCTTGCTACCATTTCTTAACATTAGTATAACATTTATTGAAGCAAGAAAATGGAAACAAGAAAGTAAGAAATTCTGAGATTAAATAAAAATATATGCCAACTGGTTCTATAATGTCAAATCTGTTTTCTCTAGAATAGAGACATGGATAAATCCCTAAAATAATAATGCCTGTAACATGAACAGATGGTATCAGTGCTATAAATATTAGCCAAAAAATTACAAAATAAATATGTCTATGAAAGTATGGTCACAACCATACACCATCCTCACATTTTTGTCAGTGCTCAACAGTGAAATCTTTGACCCAATAATCTTGATAATAAGACTAATGTTAATAACTTTTACTAATACTTAAATTACATATACTCTGCCCCAGGCACTGTGCTAAGCACTTTTCATAATCAATGATTTTAAGCCTCACTATCATTCTACGGGATTGATGCTATTATTATCTCCATTTTAGGAATGAAGATATTGATCATAGAAAGTTTAGTAGCTTGCCCAAATACATTTATTTTCATCAAGATAAATACATGTAACTATTCCTACTCAAGTATCATGGTATTTAGCTGAAAATATTTACTCTTTTAGATATGCAATCAATTGCCAAAATGGCCCAAATGCTCCACCCTCACCTGGATCAGTGCTCTTTAGCATGTAATTTGACCTGTCCTACCACTGTAAGCCAAGGTGAAGAAAGTAGAGGTCTGATGACACTTGTGCACTTGGGCTTACCGTCTCCACCTCCTGCACAGCCATGACAACATGTCTGGCGAGTTGGCTTGAGGAGAGACATAGGTGGAGTAGGGCAACTGCTCCAACGTAGGCTAGCCCATTCCCAGACACACAGTCAAGTCCTGCCCGAGATCTACAGAGCTGCTTAGCCAAGCTCCACCTGACCCCCATGCGCACAAGCTGTAAACACGTAACTGTTACGTGCCGTATCAGCTCTTGTGGTTGGTTGTTACTTACACGGTGTCATAAAGGCAATTGATAAATGATACAGATAATTACTTTATCCTTCAACGAAAACACAGAACATATGTATCTTACCTGCTGATCTTTATATCTATACCTACATGCAGAAGAAAATATAGAAGGAAAACAGTAATGAATATGTTATATTGACAGAGGTGACTCATCTCTCTATATAATTGTATATAGAGGAAAAAAGCAAATTCTTAAGAGAATGTAAAAAAAAAAAGAATAGAAAGAGACAAGAAAACATATGGTACTCAAGATGAATCCTTCTCCCCTTCACTCAACCTGTATATACCATTCCCCCCCATTGATCAACTAAAGAAACATCGAACAAAACAGAAGTTGGCTTGGCTGCCATCTGTTGCCAACCATCCCCCCAGAAAAACACAGGCCACGGCTGTCATAAATTTCTGAGGAAAGGGTTGGAATCAGTCATAGTGGATGATGCTGTGAATAAAAACTGAGCTCACAGATCAAATGTGTTCTGGTGTTTTATCACACGTCAGTTTCCCAACGATATACTTCTCCAACATATGTAGGGTCATATGCTAACTGTACTGAACTTTGCTAAAAGAGAAATGTAAAATTAACAGTGTGTTATGTGAAGGGAATCACACCAAATCTATGTAATCAAATCCAGAAAAAGTGCTGCTGCAAGTTTTTAAATTTTTTTCTGGACGATCTAAGTGAATGATGTCAACAGATAACACATGCACACAGTGATATACGCAAGCTGCTTGGTCTGACAAATTAAATACTCAGAGGCTTCATCAAAGAAGAGATTCACGATGTCTCAAAGTCAGAGTATTGGCATTGCCTCATCCTCCATTTTTTTAAAAAAATTTTTTTAACGTTTATTTATTTTTGAGACATAGAGACAGAGCACGAGCAGGGGAAGGGCAGAGACAGAGGGAGACACAGAATCTGAAGCAGACTCCAGGCTCTGAGCTGTCAGAACAGAGCCCGACGTGGGGCTCGAACACCCAGACCACGAGATCATGACCTGAGCTGAAGTCGGCCGCTTAACTGACTGAGCCACCCAGGCGCCCCCCTCATCCTCCATTTTTAAGGATTTTACAGATTCAGTTAGTGATCTGTACTTTTGTTACGGCAGAAACATCAAGGGAAGCTGAAGTTATAATAAACTAACCATGACAATGTCAGGGAACGTTTTAGGACATTTTAGAAAGAGGGTCATCTCATTCGAAAGGGAAATAATAGAATATATTACATAGTCTCCATCATACAACTACTTAAAGTTTGGTTCAGGGACCTGTGCCCAGCTACAAATCATTTATTCCCTGTCTGCCATGAAACAAGTACAGAAATTGAGCAAAAGCATTTATAAACTTCTGTAGCAATTTAAGAGTATGTGTTATATTTGTTGGATATAAAATTAAAAATGCTGGCCTTTTATTTGTATTTTTAAAAATAATTTTTTAGTCATTTAATGTTCTCCTATATTATGGAAGTACCTCTCTGCAAAAGATTGAAAATTAAAAAGAAAAACACTGCTGTCTACCACAGATGTCTAGGGAATGCTGCTCTATTCTAGACCGGGTTAAATGTGAATATAAATCTAATTAAAGGAGAACTACAGCGCATTTAGTAATAATTAACACATATTCATTTATCAATGCAAGTTGGTCACGAAGCTAGATGCTTTACATGTATGATTTCGTTTTCTCCCTTTGAGCAAACTATGGCATGAATGTTAAACACCTGGGTAAGAGTTTGTGCAGAGCACGGTTTGATCTCAGCTGTCTGAGTCTATGGCCTGAGCTCTAAACTAGTTAGTTATATCATTGGTCCACCGAGTGTAGTTCTAAAAGGGAAGCTAAGAGAGGAATGCGACTTGATAACAACCAGGGCGACCATAAACACAAGTTAAGGGAGTTCTAGAACAAATGTTCTTCTTGAATGAATTACCCTCAAGAAAGGCCTGGAAAAGATTATTAAGTAAATTTGGATAAAGTATTTAAAAATTATCACCCTTGGGACATCTAGGTGGCTCCTCAGTTAAGCATGAGACTCTTAATTTCGGCTTAGGTCGTGATCTCACGGACTGTGGGATTGAGCCCATTGTGGGTCTCTGCTCTGTGCGCGGAGGCTGCTTGGGATTCTCTCTCTCTCTCTCTCTCTCTCTCCCCCTCTGCCCCTCCCAAGCTTGTGAACACATGCTTCTCTCTCTCTCTCTCAATAAATAAATAAATAAATAAATAAATAAATAAATAAATTTTAAAAACTTATTAGCCTTGGCATTTATTTTATTCTTATTACTCTTCCCTAACGTCTCAGGAGCGTTGGGCTTGGGATGGAACTTGTACCTGGTCTGGTCCTGTCAGGTATCATATTTACCTGAAAGAGAATAAAGAAATACAGGGCGATAGCATTTAAGAAATAAGACTGCACAGTTAAGGGCTTCCAAAATAACTGGGGGGAGAAAAACAACAAACACCCGTGTTCCCAGAGTCTGGTACCTCTGGCCCTGGTGAGGGTGTGAGTGGGGGAGGGGTACAGCAAAGACATTCCCGAATGGGACAAAGGCTGCTAAGGAAGATACTCAGCTCTTTTATACCCAACAAGACAAAGATATTATCACTGATGGTAGCAAACATATTCAGATCATTGAAATTTGAATTTTTTGTTAGCCAAAACAAGCAATATTGGCTGTGGGAAAAAATTAATTTTTAAGTTAACATAGTTAAATAGAGGTATTCAGTAATCGTCATGCCCTAGAAAACCCAGTCCAGCTGCTTATTCTTCCTTTATCATTGTGTTCTTTCAAAAGGTACTTTTGAATGTACTTCTCAGCTCATTCCATCTTGACTGAGTATAAAATGTCAAATATTTAGCTGTGACTATGACTCTGCTGAATTCTATGTGTGAATATGTCCTTGTTTTCATCCAGTGAACTCCTTGAAATGCATTAAAACTGCATTTTAATACCATTTCTATGACAGTACGTGTTTCTTTTTTTAGGCTAATTTCAACATTCACCTGCAAGCTTTCTCTACTTTCCTTTCTTTAAACCCCATTTAAACCTTTTTATTATTAATTTTTTAAAATGTTTATTTATTTTTGAGAGAGAGAGAGGCAGAGCACTAGCAGGGGAGGGTCAGAGTGAAAGAGAGGGAGACAGAGAATCCGAAGCAGCTCCAGGCTCTAAGCTGTCAGCACAGAACTCGACGTGGGGCTGGAACTCACGAACCACGAGATCGTGACCTAGCCGAAGTCGGAGGCTTAACTGACTGAGCCACTCAGGTGCCCCTAAACTCTTAAAGTAGACCTTCCCATGACACGTCTTTTGGTATTAAGTGCATGTGCTGAGGATGTTTCCTAATAAAGCATACCTAGTCAGAACCACCTATCTGTATAAATAAGAAGAAAACCAAATCAAACAATCAAAAGTACGAGTTTATCCAATCTTTAAAATGCAAGCTTCCATAGATAAATGAAGGAACTATAAGCAAGTTCTGCAATATTTCTAAAATGGTGTGTTTACTGAATAACATTAATTTATATTGAGCTCTAGGACTTTCAAAGATCATTCACACATATTTTGTTTGATTCAATAATGCTCCTAAAAATGCTTTAGGAAGAAAAATAGAGTCATCTCATGCTACAGATGATGATTTTGAGTCTCAGACGGCACAAGTCCTAACAAGCCATGGAAAAGATGTTTTTATTCTATCCATGTGATATTTTACATATATCATGCTGCTACTTAGGAAATATTTGTTCATAATAGCAATGTTGAAAGTACGGAGTAACTTGAAGGGGATTAATTTTTTTCCCAGAGTATCCAATAAATCTTCTTTCTGGACTAAGGCAGAAGTCGGGATCTGATAAGAATCACCAACACTGAATGTGTGAAATACAGAGGAAGCCCACATCATGCTAAGATGCAAACCTGAGGATTATTTTCTCTTGATTTTGCTCTATTGGCTAGTAACACATTGAGCATGATTTCCCAGATTCTGGAACAATTTGTTTGATGATTCCAAAGATTAACGCACAATGACAAACACAGAGTCCAGACAAGTATAAAGAGAGACAATACCTTCCAGGGAAGCAGAACAACTAAGGAGAGAAAAATGTCAGCCTATGGCTAACTCTTAACTAGGTGAAGCTAACGTCACTGAAGTTGGCCTCCTATGGATTCAATTCTCTCCAAATTTGCACTGAATTATTTTCATATAGTATCATGAAATTTTATAGGTATTAATGAATTACATTATCTTACTTTCCAGGTTGTTGGTTGAGAAAATGACACTACAAAATGGGAAGAATTATACATGGTTAAAAAAAAAAGATAAAGAAATCCACCATTACAAAAACTAAGTTTCCTGTTTCAGATATAATACATTTGAAAATCTTACTGTGACCACATGGAAACGAATTTCCAAAATTCTATACTTAATGATATGTAAAAGCCATGCATTCATTTATCCAATAAAAAAATCAGTGAGTTTCTAGTATTTGCCAATCACTTTTCTAGCTCTTGAGACATAACAATGAGTAAAAGTTGATACAGGCTGTCTTCTTTTGGAGTATACGGTCTGGTGGGCAGACAGATATTTACACTAAGGATTATATCATCATAAAATAAGTTCTTACAAGAAAAGGAATGATTTGTCTGAGAACATACAACAAACAAATCTGATCTAGCCTGGGTTGGTAAAGAAAAACAGTAAACTCTGAGCTGAAATTTGAAACTTCATCAGGAGTTAACTAGGTTTAGAGCGAGGTGAAGAATATTCCTGGAAAGGGCAATATCATGTGCAAAGCCCTGGGGCAGCAGCAGAGACAGATCGTTTGAAGGATAAAATGAAAGCAGTGAAATCAGAGTGCAGAGTGTGAAGGAGGCATCAGGGAAATTTATGATGTGGGGGCTAGGCATGAGCCCAGCCAGGTGGTCACGTTCAAGGTTTTGGTCTTTCCCCCAAACAATGGGAAGACATTACAAGCTTTTATGCAAGAGCATGCCGTAGTCAGTTAGGCATTTGGAAAGACCACTCTGGCTGAAGTGTGAAGACTGGGAAAGAAGTGAGTCGGTTTGGATATGAGAATGCTGATTTGTCTACTGCAGTGCCCGGTAAGGCTATCAGCAGTGGAGCTGGAGAGAAAAGGTCAGGTTTGAGAAGTTTTTAGGAGGTCAAATAGACAGTACTGTGTGATCGTACGTGGTAACAAAGGGCAAGGGAGTGTCAAACACAGTGTGCATGCTTCTTGCTTGTGGAAATGGCTGACATTTGGTGTGTGTTCCTTGCTGTTTCAGAAAGGTCAGACATTCCAGTTTTGTATTCTTGACCAAAATTAAGTTTACGTGTATAACATAAGTTTACATAGTGCTTTCTGTCCTTTTATAAACTATTAATTCTAATATCTATAGGGTAAATTTCCACAATACTGTGTTTTTTAATCTTTTTCTTAAGAGTGTGTGTGTGTGTGTGTGTGTGTGTGTGTGTTTTCAATTCCCGATTACTTTATAAAACTGAATGCATTCCAAACACAAAGACAAATCGCAGTCGAGGAACTATTATTAATTGCAGAACAAATAGAATTGGAAGAGAAAGGACAGGAATTTAGGGGAGGAACAGTTCCTTAAATTTCTTATGGCTGTATTTCTTTAAAAAAAAAATAAATCTCAGTCAACAAACAAAATGGTTCCCAGATCACCACTAAAACATAAGAGCATGACGGCCATTATAGACTTCTGGGTTGAGAGCAGAAACATTTGCAAAAGGTTTACCTCATGTTTACTATGACAGGAAACTAGTCTATTCTCAGTCAGTGAACCAGTTAAATACAAAAGAATGACCCCAAAATTGCCAAAGGAAGTTAAATTTGTGACTTTTTCAGAATACTATAAAACACAATTATCCTTACTGACCTCAGGGCAAGAGGTGAGAAGTAGGCTCCAAGATACTTGTTTCTTTAATGGCTGTTATTTATCATCACCCATGAACTCCCCTAACTCTTTTAAAAATAATTTTCATTTTTCTGTGGTAATACAGTAGAACAACAACACAAATTCTGTCAGTACATCCTCTGCCTTCATTAATCTATACACTCGATCCTATACTTGCCACATTTATCTCTCCAGATTGAACTGTGTAAGCTTTTAGGTCTCATTTCATAGATCAGTTCTTCCATTCACTCTCTCAGTCCAATTTGCTGCTGCAACTAAAAAGGTCGAGCAAACAGTAGGCCCTCTGAGGAGGAAAATTGAAAATAAATTAACAAGTATCACCACACCTTGTTACGAAGCTCTCATGAGCCTGCTCCTGGGGGACAGTGTGCTCTCAGAGTCCCTACACTTTTAAGGACAATATAAACATGCAGAGAAAGACAACTCAATCAGTTGAGAGGTCAAGAAGTGGTTTGAAACAGATCAATAAATTTGAATGAGACGCATGGAAGTCATCAGGAGAGAAGAGTACAGATGACGGTCCAGTGATCATTGCGTATCGCCCGGACCTCAAGCACAGTGCAGGAGTTAAGGTTGAATATTTAGAAACTAAATAGACCTGGGTTTGTTCCTACCCTGGTCTCTTGATTAAGAATGATCTTGGAAAAGTCACTGAACCTCCAAAATAAAATACTTACCTCTATGAAAGTATTAAATTGGACACAAAATCAGTATAGTTTTTGTGCAAAGCATGCACTCAATAAATCCTAACTACTATTTTTATGAAAAGACTAAGGTGAAGAGAATTGTAATAATGTCTAACAGAATTCGTATAACTCTGAGGGAGATGAAAAAAGGGAACTCGGATCTGTTTATTAATCATGGGGTGCTACAAATGGAAACAGTGAGCCTGTTGTTGAAAGAGGAAAATTTAAGGCATTTCTTTTGGCTCTGCTAGACTGTTACACCAATGGAATACGTAACTGCTCTTAAAAATGAAGATGGTACATGTTATGTTAAATGCTTTTTTAACACAATCCAAAAAAAAAAAAAGTTGAAGATATAAAAGAAAAAAAAGAAAACCTACCTTACTGCCTCAGTGAGCAGTATCCAACGAACTCTGCACATATTGAGAGGGTCAGGGGGCACAATCGAGTTTTGTCCATGTAAATATACATAATAAAGAGTTGCTGTGTAACAGGTGTTGCATCTAAGAGCCTTTGTGACCTTTTAAACTAGAGTTATAGCCTTTACTTCACATGGACAGGTTGAAAATATGGCCCAACCAAGAGCTTCCTATCAGATTTTTAAAAAATTATTAACCATTGTGAAATGATTAAAACGATAAATACTGAAGTTGTATGGACAGAGGGAAAACAATACATAGAGATTTCTATGCTCACCCTGCTTGAGTACATTATGTAGCCCAACCCGTAATTGCCAGTGTGGAAGATTACAAAAGCTTTGCTGACACATAGAGCATCTGACTGCATTTAACTATATAATACATACAGAATAACAAAAATTCAAGGTGAACTTAGAATTTCCTTGAGGGATGAAGACAAATGCCAAGTTACAAAAAGATTTTTTTAAGAAATAAGACATATACAAACATACATATTTCAAGAGAAGGTTCAAATTTTGAGGGATGGGTTTTGAATAAGTCGAGTGACAGTTTGTATGATGCCGAGAGGAAGACTAACGGAAATAAAGAACTGGAGTGAAGGGGACTGGAGAAGGTGGAGGTCACCAGCAGGAAGTGCCGCAGGCAAATCAGCATCACCGAGCAGGAATTGTAGCGTAGTCCTGAAACGGGTGAGTGCTGGAGGGGAGATGTCTCCATAGGTGCCATTGGGATTAAAGGAAATGCTTTGTAAAGAGCACTTTGCAAATAGTATCAAAGGAAGTTATGGAGAAACTGGCCAGACTCGGTCTCTGTAACGGATTTCACCCTAGCAAAGGACAGTGAAGGGCAAGTTTGGCAGAGGGAGTATAAATGATCTTGGAGTGGTAAAGTGCACTCTAATTGGTGACTACAATTTCAGTTAATGTGGCAAAGACCATGTTGTGTTTAAATTTCTTTCAATGTTGACTTTATGTCCCCATACAAGTGACCCTAGCCTAAGCCACTCATCGTGCACGAGAGATGGTAGGCATATCCTGTGATCTGTCAGCGGGAACAGTAGATAGGACACTAATGGGGCAGTAGAGTGAGCTGAAGTACAAGGTGGGTCAGCTCAGCAGTGTCGTTATTGTGTACGTAAGTTGAACATACTTGATATGAAACCAACTATAAGTAGTATATGGAGAATTAAACTTATAGGGAACATCGGGGGGCCTATTTTTGTTCCTATTTTTCCAAAGCTAGTCAATTTATCCATTTATTCAACAAATAGTTGAGTGTCTCCTCTGTGCAACTCACATACTAGCTGCTGAGAGTGGAAAAACAGGTAAGATAGAGCCCTTTCCCCTTAGAGTCTGTTTCATTTTTGTAGAGGCAACCAACACTGCATTAGCCATCACAACAGAGCTGAAGGAAGCAGGGTGAGAGTCTACAGAAGGGAAGAACTATTTCTGCATAGGAGAAAGGGAAAAGCTTTTTGAGTGTGGTGCTCTTTAGCAAGTCTTGAAAGGTGATTAGGAGCTTGTCAGGAGAATGAGAAAGAGAACTGTATCCCATTGAAAGGGAAAGAGCTGCATTCTGGACACTATAATTATAAGAAGCTCTCTAAGAACGGAGTCCTGGATAGTGTGGTGGAGGCTAAGGTCTACATGGTTGCTTGAAGATGGAACACAGACTATATTGGCCATGCTGTGGAGATACAACTTTCTAGGAAGCAAAGATGAGCCCCCAGAGATTTTCAACTAAAGGGATGATGTTATGACGTTGTGTTTTAAAAAGATAACTGATGGTTTGTTCCAACAGTCATGCTCTTTGGTATTTTCCCAAGTAAGTTGAAGATTTATCTCCTCACGAAAACCTGCACATGAATGTTTATAGCGACTTCAGTCATAATTGCCCCAAACTGGGAACAACCAAGGTGGCACTTAATCAGTGACTGTACAAATGAATTGTGGGAAATGTATACAGTGGAATATTATTTAGTGATAAAAAGAAATTCTCAAGCCACACAGTACCTCGAATGAATATTACTAAGTGAAAGATGCCAATCTGAAAAGGCATGCATGATTCCAGTGATAGGGCATTCTTGAAAAAGGAAAATTACGGAGATAGTAGAGAACCCAGGGGCTGGCAGGGGCTGTAAGGGGAGGGATGAGGAGGTAGAGCACAGGGGATTTTAGGGCAGGGAAACTACCTGTATGATCCCGTAGTGGTGGATGTATACCAGTGTTTCAACTGACGGGTAGACTCCGGGCCAAATCAAATGTCTGTTACTAAGTAATGTTCAGTGAGGTTTCCCCTGCACCATTCAACTTGGGCATCATAATTAGCGGACACACAGGGCAAGCTGTGCTGGCTTCCGCCGCACCCAATCACCTCCTCTTGCTTTTCTGACCTCACGCCCACAACTCCTGACCACCTGCACTCCTGCCGGCCATGCTGGCTCCCTGGTTCCCTTCACATATATCAGATGCTCTCCCACATGAGATCTTTGCTCTAGTTATCCCTGCCTGGAATGGTCCTCCCCATATATCTGGATGGCTCACTCCCTACCTTCTTCAAATCTTTGCTCAATTTCATCTCAAATAGGTCTACCTTGACCAGTCCATCCACTCACTGCTTCCCCAGCACACCCCACTCTCTTGAGTATTTTCCACTAGAATGTAACCTCCACGAGGGATAGGAGCCTTTTTTTTTAAAATTCCTTTAAAGTGTTTGGAAGCATTCTTGGCACATAGTAAGAGCTCCATAAACATCCCTCCAGACGTCAGGCAGGGAGTATGACCGGGAGACCTATGTTTGGAGAACCTAACAGAGTGTGGTGACCGATACATGTCGGTGCCTGGAATAATCTTGTTTCTTTGCCTTTTGTACCACCTCGGTTACTTTCACTCATGAAAATGCCCCAGTTTGAGGGGCGCCTGGGTGGCTCAGTCAGTTAAGCATCCACCTTCGGCTCAGGTCGTGATCTCAGGGTTTGTGAGTTCGAGTCTCATGTCTGGCTCTGTGCTGACAGCTTGGAGCCTAGAGCCTGCTTTGGATTCTGTGTCTCCCCCTCTCTCTGCCCCTTCCCCACTCATGCTCTGTCTCTCTTTCTCTCTCTCAAAAAATGAATAAACATTAAATTTTTTTTAAATGCCCCAGTTTGAGGATGAATACTAGGATCATCCCAGTTTAGAGACAAGCTATGTGTCTCGTAGGCCCTTTTATGCTTCTCTGAGCTGTGGTGCCGTGGGACCCAGAACTCGCTCAGGCTCCAAGGCTGGCAGGGCCTGGGCGAGGCTGCTGTCTCTGGAGGCCAGTGTGTCAGTGCAGATGGCGGAGACTCGAAGGTGAACCACATATGTGCACCTCCCCTGCCTCATGGCAGCCAGGCGTCAGGTAAAACAAATAAGTAGAGAAAAATTGGCTGCTTCTTTGTTTGCCAAGCATTCTAACAGAGTTCTTTCCAGAGGGTATCCTTTCTTGTTGCCCTCTAATTATTAGTGTTTTTAATGCTTTGGAGCCACATAGTTAGAGCACACCTTTAATAAAGATGAAAATTCAGTTGCCTTAAAAAAATCTGACATTGCTCGTGATTTCTATTTTATAAAAGGAGAAACTGACAATCCCAAATACCACTAATAATGATAAAGAGGAAGATGAGCGTTCTTGAACCTGTGAAAATCAGTAACCAGTTCTCCTCACTGAACTGTAAAGTAGACTTAAAATATGAAGTGGGATGCACTTCCCTAGACAAATGGACGTGAAAGTAAAGTATGTAGACAGAAATACGGACACACCACATCAGCAGTGTTGGAAGAAAACCTGGGAAAATAAATATCCAAGTATGTACATATAAACCTATGAATACCACAGAGATGTCGCTACTTACAGAAATCATAAAAATGTCTAGAAACATAGGTGGTTGAAATTATTTCTGAGTTTTGTCCATAAAGAATGCAGAGGAGACATTTCAGTAAATATTTGGAAAAGCTGACGTTTCTACATTTTCTCACAATGATGAACGAGGTAAAAACTAACTGAGATAATCACCCCACACTATCCATCCACCCTGCTCACCCTCACATAGCCTCTTCCAGTAGCTTTCCGTACGCCTGCCAGCCTCTTAAGCTTCACCTTTTTTTTTTTTTTAATAATTTATTGTCAAATTGGTTTCTATACAACACCCAGTGCTCAATCCAACGAGTGCCCTCCTCTGTGCCCATCACCCACTCTCCCCCCTCCCACACCCATCTCTCCCCTCAGTTCTTTCTTATTCTTTGAGAGTCTCTCATGTCATGTCTTCCTTCTTCTCTGTGGTTAAGCTTCACCTTAAAATGGAAAAGTCCAAACAGTTGGCTGAAAATAAATAAACGAAGCCTTAAGCTTTCAAGGAGTTCAGAAAAGTTGGGACAATCTCGTCTTCAAGTGGGGAGAGATTGAAGACCCTCCCTGATTGGTTGCTCTCCATGTGCACAGGAAAGGTCAGATCTTAGCAGGTGACAGACAGGTAGGTGTGTTAGTCATACGGTCAGTCACGGTTCACCATTGGAAGGAATATTTGAGGGGCGCCATCATGAAGCAGTTCAATGATGTGTTCCTTTTCCAATTCTAATTTGCAGACGAGAGTTTAACTCCCTATCATATTTAGGTTGGTGCAGTTGCAAGACTGCACACTTACATATAACCCCACAAAACTGTCAGGAGTGTCTTCTATTGTTTGAAAGTGAGAGTTGTTTAACTAATGGAAAAATACTTCATCTTAGACTTGGGAGTAAATGTTCACAGGTAAAAAACGCATTAACTGAAGAGAATTGTAAAAGTTATTGGAGTAGTTCACACCTGTCTTATATGAAAACACATGCAATTGTACACGGATACTATTTTAGTATGAGAGGACTATTTTAGTATGGAAGAAAGGTTTCGATTCAGGCTGTGATCTGTTCCCTCAAGAACATAATAATGATAAAACCACCCATCCTTCAAAGACTCACTTCTTTCCAAAGGCAGTCTCTCCTTGGGACCTTAGATACAAGTTAAAAATTAATCAAGACTAACTCATGCCACAGAAAAACTTTCTTTGTATTTTAATAGCTATGCATTTCATGTGACAGTGTTTTTCTGGTTTACGGAAGTGGACAAAAATGAAAAACATTTGTTTTTAAAAACCCTGGCTAATTACTGTGGTCTCCTTTTACATGAGGCTAATTGATTTTCTTGTTGGTAAAACAGTTATCCAGTGTTCTAGAAACATCCTTTACAATACTGTGAAAAAAGAAAAAAAATACGACCGACATGTTTTAATTCAGTTGGCACTATCCCATGCCAAGCTTTTTTTTCCCTGTTAAAATTATTAAAAATCAAGGTACAAAAAAATCAAGCTAGTAAATCAAGCATCCAGAATACATAAATATTATTTGAATTCATGGTGTTGAAAGTTTTGGGTTAATTTTACATGCTACAAAGAGATATTTATTATGATGGTTTTAAAAATAACATTGAACTCTGGTGTCTAATTGAGAGATTTTTTAGCGGAGTAACTAGTATAACATTTACAAATATATTACCTCTTAAATCTAATCAGTGGAAGGGAACTAAAGCCTGGTGTTCAATGCTAACATCTGAGGGTTTGATCGGAACCGCACTCTCTGATCATGGCCTGAACACCCTGATTGTGTTTCCTTGTTCTTTGGTATCTAAAGAATCTATAGGTCTTATTTTTAAATTGCTAAATGGAATTTAACAAAATCCTCCAGGCTGTTTTGTTCTATTTTGTTTCTAAAAAACAAAGACGGAGTTGTCTTTTCTCATATTTTCAGTTACGTTTTTTTTTTTTCCCCAGAGGGTGGGGAAGAGAGAGTATTTGAGAAGAAGAATTAAAACAAATTAGAATTTTAAAATTCTGACATGCATTTATTAGTAAAGAATTTGCCCCACAATACAAATGGAATGTAAGCGATGGCTCCGTTCGTTCTAAATGTTCCCAGCAAACCACTGGGTTATTTAGAAATGGGCAGCTATTCAGGTCTGAGTCAGCCTGAAGTGGTGCCTTGGGTTTCTCTCTCTGAATAAACAGCAGCACCATCTAATCTTGAGGTCGCTGCAGAAGACACCCTGCCCTTACCCGCGCCCTGCCTTAGAAAAAGGTCACCCTCTAGTGGGGTTGACACGTATTTCAATCTCAAGCCTCACTCTTGGAGGAGAAATGTCACTTGCCATGCATTGGAGTCACAAAATGGTGCGTTTTGAAAATCGAATGCAAGTCCAGAATCAGGGATTTTTATCTGGGTGACATAGATAAAGAGGCAGGGATTATGGTATTTAGCCCCAAGAAACAGCCCTCACCTGGGATTAAGAAATTGAAAGACTCACTAAGCCTTGTTAATGCCATGTTCAAGTCATCTGTGAAGAAGTCTTAAAATGGCTTTAAATGACAGCAGCAAAATGGGTAGGCTAGTCCTCATTTTAAAAATGGGGAATAAAAAACCTCATTTTCCTTGTAAAGTGCTCCTGCTTCACGACTTCCAGACCCCTTCTATCACCTTGACGTGGGACTTCTAACGTGACAGCTTATATTATGGGCGACCTTTGGATTCACTGGAAATTAAACAATTAGAAAGCTGGAGCAACTTTAAAACTTAAATATAGACTCCTGGATACTTTTCCTCCGTATCAAATACTTTCTTTAGGCAAAGTGATTTTTTTTGTACATTAGCTTAGTTTTACAACAGTAGAAAATACTGTGGGGTATTGTTATTATTAGAGGATAACAGTGAAGTATCAATTATGATTTTTTATAGTACAGATGAGAAAGCTTAGAGGAGCCGCTCTCAAACTTTGGCCTGCATCAGAATCACCTAGAAGGCTAGCTAAAACAGACGTCTGGGGAGAATTTACATTTCTACAAGTTTTCAGGTGATGCTGCCAACGCTCGCCTGGGGTCCACACTTTGGAAATCTAAACTTTGTGACCTCTGACTAGCGTAATAAACTCCTAAGAGCCCAGTTAGCATGCACATGTGACTTTTAGCATAGAAGTTCCTTCGGCACAGATATATGATGAATGCATAGCAGGAGCTTAAAATATTTTATATTTTAAGTTTTTCTGTCCTTGCAAAGTAGAAAGACAGAGTTGCTGTAAAGAGATAGTAATTACAAAGACAGTAACTAATCACAGGGACTTTGCACCCAGGAATCCAAAGCTAAAACCTTCTCCCATTTCTGGAACTAGTTACAGAACTTTCCAGTTCTCTGTGTGATTGACAACTAGTCAGGGGAGTTAGTGAAAGGATGTAGCACCTTACCAACACAGAGATATTGGGCCCTGAGTAAGTCAATAGTTCTCAAAATTCAGTATTTAGACCCCACGGATTCTGATTCAACAGTTCCGGGTTGGGATAAGATATTTGCTTTAATAAGTATGCAGATGATTCTTATGCAGGCAGTACTTTCTAACATGCTTTGAGAAACTCTGGCTTACAGGCTTAACAAGTGTCTGATTGCTTCTGAATGAGAAAGACAATAACAGTGACAATAGTCACAAAACACCTTTTCTGTCAGGGCCGTACTTCTAAGCCAGTCTTGGTTTAGCTGCTCAGGCATGCCCTTCCCACGCCCCATGAATACTTATCCATGTCGAGTGTGAAACAGAGGTACAGGCAGAAGTCTACAGAGCTGCACTGTGTACTGGTTGTTGTAACTCACTCGGTACTTGGAGAGAATCTCAAGACAGGGGAGGGGAAGAGACTCACCTGGTCTCTACTCTACCCACCTCCCTGTCCCCTTCTCCCAACCCTCACCACTAAGTCATTGCATATGAGCTATGGTGGCCAATGTGATGCTCTCACATAGAAGCCTGGTTATGGAGGGGATGAAGCACACGCCCAGTGTATCGGGAGCCAGGGTGGAGTACGGACTGCGGTGGTGAGTCAGAGAGCGATTGGGGTGGCTGAGGACCATCATGGCATCAGTGGGCAGTACATGGCCAGCGGAAATGGCATCAATGGTGCATCATCATAAGCAGACCTGCTCCTGGTCGGACCCGGAGCTCGGTTACCTCAGGGTGCCCGGCACCCTGCCAACCCTCTGATCCTTAGGTTGGTGAGGCAGGTTTTCTTCATTTAATGAACAATTTGTCTGACTTATTTTGATTTTACATAGGACCTTTCTTCGTGC
Organism: Paguma larvata; assembly: GCA_030068075.1. Classification (NCBI taxonomy): domain Eukaryota; kingdom Metazoa; phylum Chordata; class Mammalia; order Carnivora; family Viverridae; genus Paguma; species Paguma larvata. The sequence goes on along the minus strand of CM057839.1, from coordinate 9,771,102 downwards.
GTTATTTTCAGGGAAATAAGTTAATCGTTTACTCAACTGTAAACTTGAGAGGAAGGACTCGATGACTTCTAACACACTTCTTAGTCCTCAAGATCCCATCCTGTTTGGTCTTAGAATGAATTCCCTTGGGTGGGAGCTATCGCTGTGGACGAAAGAGGATCAGATGTACTCTCTGGCTCTTTCCTGCAGAAGTAGAAATGGAATTTAGATGAACGGAAGGATCCTCCTGGAACTTTCAGAGGCTGTGTCTACCTCTTCTTTTAGGCTAAACTTAGTGGCTGCTGAATAGCCTAATAAAATCCTAATGTGGAAAAGGATTTCCCAGCCGCCTGGGAAATCTCATGTCTCTTTATCTAATACCAAAATAGGGGTGATGCGAATGGTTCTTTTTGCATAGACTACGGCACCAGCAGCTCAGGGGAAAAAAATCTACTTTTTTAGTCAAGGTAGGGTAACAAAGTGTCCTTGGATGAAACTATTTTTGACAGAGATAAATCTGAGTGAAATATGAACCGGGACCTAGAATGAAAGGCAAGACTATGCCAATTAAATTCTTTGGAACCATTTCAGTCCCTGGAGTCTGGGAAATAAAATATATCTTTTTGGGGCTTACTCTACGCTCACTGCTTGTCTCTCTTTTACCGTTTCTTAAAAAGGCTTTTGTCTAAGACCTCGGATTGTCTGGTGACTTAATATTCTATCAACACCTATTGTCAAATGTTGCCTATTCACATGATAATTTTCATAAAGAGTATCACAGGGAGAGTTAAAGTGCTAAGAAAGTCTATGAGAAGTAAGCGTAACGTGCATTTTTAAAATGGCTTTCCAATGCTTTGGTGCTCAAAGCACTGTTCCTGCTGTTCCCTTGATCAAAAGGTATCAGTGGCTCCCTGCACCTTCAAGTACAAACCCTAAATTTCTTTTGACATACAATACACAGAAATTGCCTTAACCAACCATCTCATCCATCCAAGTATTCATTCAAATGCTAACAGGTACTTGTGGAGCGTCTATTGTGTGCTAATTGCCTGGTAAGATTATTTTTCTTTGATTCCTTCTACCTCACCCCCACCGGGACATGGCACTTTCTCATTACCATGTTTCCTTCCACTGAAAAGTTCTTACCTTCAACAACCGCAGTGTTTCAAGCCTCACATCATGCCATCTGCTTCACAAATCCCTCTACAGTGTCCTGACTGTATTGAAAAATTCTATGAGTTTTCCTGATAATGGTCTTATAATTGTATTGTAATAATACTGGCCATGTTCTGAGTTGTGTCATATTTATTACTATATATGTTTTATCTCTAAACTTGGATTACACACTCTTGGTTCACAAAAAGAATATCTAGTACCTGTAAATAGTAGCTTGCAAAATCAATTTCATTGCTGGGTGTCTTAAAAAATCATTTTCTTGAGGCTGAGGCAGGAATTACATAAATTGTAGCCCTATAACCAATTTTATGATATTTCTGTACCTTAATTCCCTCGATATGTACAATACAGCCTTATCTTCTGATTTTTCATCTTCTATTAAAATAAAGGGGGTGGAGCCCCTGGGGGACTCAGTCAGTTAAGTGTCCAACTCTTGGTTTTGGCTTTGGTCACGATCTCATCGTTTGTGGTTTTGAGCCCCTCATTAGGTTCTTCACTGACAGCATGGAGCCTGCTTGGGATTTTCTCTTTCCCTCTCTCTGCCCCTCCCCCACTCGTTCTTTCTCTCTCTCTCTCTCTCTCTCAAGATAAAAACATAAACATTAAGAAAACAATATAAAGAGGGTATTGGAATTATAGTCCCAATTCCAAGAAATTTATGTTAAAAAGTTATGACTGCGATCTAGCAAATGACAGATCACACTCGCTGTTCAAAAAGGAACTCTAAAAAAGTCAGTCCACAGAAAATCAAGACTCTCCCACTTCAATTTTTTGTTAAAACATTTGCTTGAACAAACTCTAGGACTTCCCTTAAAAATTCTAATACCATTAAATGGCAAGTGACAATATTATGTTAAATTTCATTTACTATTTAAATGACGTGATTTCTAGTTTCCTATTGTTAAATTTTGAAGGTCACCTGGGAAAAACGAAATCCAACAAATACTAGTGTTTACTTATTAATAGTTTTCTGTTTTGTCGGAAAAACAACTCATACACCATCCCTGGTCTTCGTGGATCTTTGGACATCAATGGTAGCACTGGAAAATCAAGGTAGTTCTACATTCCAAAATGAGGAAAATGGATCCCTTAACTATATGCCAGTTATGTCATTGTATGCTCTGAGCAAAAAAATCTAGAATTGATTATCAAAAGGTATGGTTTGTGAACAAATGAAATCAGTCAATATCCATAAAACCTAGAAATGTACAATAGAAGAAATTATTTCAGACTCTCCTAATTTCTTTCAAGAGGATTGCCAGACTGTGGGTAAGAATCATGAGGCATATGAAGAATAGCACATGAGACCTGTGACTAGGGAATTTATCTGCTAGAAGTAAACAATAGCTTACATGATCGCATCTAAAGATCTTGAATCTGTATCAACATGAGCAGGGTTGATAGTAACCTGACATAAGTTCCATCTTTTTCCCAATTCTCTTTAACACTTTTCCTAGTGAACATGAGATATTAAGCAAATTGAAGATATCATGAGGCTAAGAGTTTCAGTAAACATATTGAATGATAGAATCTAGATCTAAAAGGATTCTAAGAAGTTGGAGTGATAGGTTAGATATAATGAGATTCACAGAGAATAAAAATGAGGTCCCGGCCTTGGGTCCAAGTTCACTCTTCACAAGTACCTGATGGGATACTTATAGAGAAGAGAATCTGAAGCACATCAGAGGTGTGGAGCTGATGGTAGGCTCAGTGACTCAACAGAGGGATACAACTGCCCAGCCTAGAATATTCAACCTTAGTTAGGCTCTGCTTGTAACAACTACTGTTAAGACAGCACTTCTCTGAGCACTCACTAACTAGATGACCTACTTGGGAAGTAGATTGGCAATTGTAATGTTGGCTGAGCCTGCTTATCTGAGAAGTTCCTTCTAAATAACACTTAAAGTTGTTCCTAACTCAACTCATGACTTCATAAGGATATGACAGAGGTCAATGACAAGGATGAAACATATATTTGTAATTAAGGCTCTTTGTGTCCTAGTGGGTAATTTAATCTATGTGTATCTTACCTGCCTTTTGGACTATGTACAAAAAATAACTCCATTCAGTTCTTCACAAATCAATCCAGTCCACATCTATCCTTATACCTTCAGGTCTTGGTTCCTCACTCTGAGATGTTAGATGAAGTGCAAATAACACAGGTATAAGAGAGAAGATAACATTCTCATTATATATAGTTCCATACAGCATCAACAGCAAGGGCCAATGAATAAAACTAATAGAAGAAAGAATTTTCCTTCAGTTGTCTGAGATGGAGCATGTAACATAGAAGTTCATCATCAGAAGGGAGAAAACCATGTGTCGTTAATGTGATAGGAAAGAGAGGTCAAGCATTTAATGAATGGTCATTGTAGGTAGTATTATGGACTGGATGTTTGTGCCTCCTCCAGTTAATATGTTGAAGTCTTAATTTCCAGTGTGATGTGATTTGGAAACGAAGCCTTTGGAAGATAATGAGGTTTAGGTAAGGACATCCCCTCATGATGGGATTAGTGTCTTTAAAAGAGGAGGAAGAGACATGAGAACACCCTCCATGTGCTTGTACTGAGGAAAGGTCATGGTAAGACACCATGAAAAGGGAGACATCTGCCAGCCAGGAAGAGAGGGCTCACCAAAAACGAACCATGCTGGCACCCTGGTTTTGGGCTTCCAACCTCAAGAACTCTGAGAAATAAATATCTGTAGTTTAAGCCACATAGTCTATGATGTTTTGTTACAGTAGCCCGAGCTAAGTCAGGTGGCTCCCTTTTGACTACTCTATCATTTTAGTACCAACAGAAGCAAAAACATGCCTGTTTTTAACACTATGCCACTATGATTTAATTTATTTCATCTTTCATTGTAGTCTTTCAACTGTATTATAATAATCTATTGTATTATAATCTATCACCATGACATGCAATTCTATAAGCTTGATTTTGCTTCAACTGCTAAAAACTTCATTAACTTCCATTTCACTAAGAATTAATATAAAGTTCTAGATAATCTAGAGCTCTGATAATTTTCTGATTTCACCGTGAACCAAGTTCTCCTTTCTTAGCCCTGAGCCCAAAGGCCTCCTTGTCCTTCTTTATCCATTCCGAAGACTTCCCTACCACAGGGTCTTTGTATTTGCTATTTCAACACAAAATCAGGGTATTTGACTGCTCTGACTGCTCTTCTGCTCATATTCACAAGACTCATACTACTCCATGTTCTTCATGTCTCTGCTCAAATATCCCCTACGTAGTCTTTCAGAGTCACCCTTAATAAAATATACCCCTCCTCTCACCCCTGACATGCCCTATCTTGTTAACAGTGCTTTCTTTTTCTCTTGCCAATACTTACTGTGTGTGCTTCTTTCAACTTGTTTATTATTTGTCTCTTTTCACTAGAATTTAAACTTTAGGATAGCAGTGATTTTTATTTATTCACTGGTATCCTAAGCACCTAGAATAGTCTTTAGCTAGTATTAGAAGAAATTTGTTGAATAAATTAAAAGATATTACAAAAAATTCAAAGTCAGCATGTTAGGTACTTTGTAGAATTAATTATTGTCTTGAAAGATAAAAAGTAGCATTAATTCACTCAACCCTCTATTGAGAATTTATGCCTTACAATTCTAAAATAGTAATCTTACCTGTCAGATCAAAACATAAGTTAGGTACATTCCATTATTTATTAACAAAGATTATAAAGCCAGAGGCCTTAAATCAGGGACATTTATTATATAAAAACAACAAATAATGCTGCATATTTGTGTGCTTAATTTATATTAAGAATAACTTAAAATGTTTTTGTAATGTTTTATTTATTTTTCAGAGAGACAGAGTAGAGCAGGGGAGGGCAGACAGAGAGGGAGACACAGAATCTGAGGGAGGCTTCAGGCTCTGTGCTGTCAGCACAGAATCTGATGCGGGGCTCAAACTCTCGAACTGTGAGATCATGACCTGAGCCAAAGTCGGATGCCCAACTGACTGAGCCACTCAAGTGCCCCTATTAAAAATAACTTTTAACTGAAATAAATACATTTTGTGAATATCTAAATAAGTCACAGGATGTGTAGGGGGAAACACAAAGCAAACTCTCCATTCTAGTTTATATAATGTTTCAAAATGAGGGGAAAAAAACACAAGACACTGACATATACAGAAACTGTCCAGCTAGTCAAAAAAAGATAAAGAGAAATTCATACCACAATCTCTGTTGTAGTTTGGCATATTTTAAAGACTCAAGTGACTAGTGTCTGTCACTTGGCCATCCAAGGGAAAAATCTAGGCTTGGAACCTACATGACCATGGGTTCCTTCTATCAAGAGCTGTTCAGAGTTCTGAGTGCTACAGGAAAGCCAGTGGCAGACACATGCTTATTTAGGTTTCTTGGTCAAGTTCACAGCAATGAAGAACCTTTCTATTCTTCACTGGCATCAAAGGGGTGGGCATTTCTCTGCAAATATCCAATTTACAACCCAATGGCTTGAAATCACTGTTAAAGTCTCCCATCTCTGAGGAATATTCCAACAGAAGAGTCACTGAGACAAACCGCCAAAGAGTTAGCACTGGGGAGAAATCTACTAACTGCTGATTGCAGGTGACAATGAGCACAAAACGGTATGTACTTTTAATCTGTGTAGGAAGCAGTATAAGCTACCGTATTGTACTGTAGATATAGCATTCTAGGTTGTTCCACAGTTATGAGACTTGAATAAACTCAAGGAAGCCAAAACCCAAATGGTAGGGTCATTTTGTCTGATTCCTAATAGCACTCTTAAGCAGGTTTTGAAAAAGCTTACAGATGTGTGTTTACCTTGAGAGGAGCAAGTTACGGGGTGCTCCATTAAATCTCACCCACTAATACAATGTTTTGAAATAGCATGCCTTAAATAGGAAATTGGTGATATTTGCCTTCAGCAAGATAAAATATTCAGTGAACTCTTCAAATCCCATTGTGTAAAGTCTAGACTTTACGAGTGAGTTTGAGATTCCAAACAATAAACTCACTAATTTATTATAACAAAATAGCTTTTGTTACAAGTGTTATACTCAAGTAAAGTATAAGGCAGACATCATTGTCCTTTTCACTCCACGTGTTTTAATCTACCCATTCAAAGACTAACAAGAAATATAACTTTAGGTACACATATAAATAGAATATCAACTGAGTCAGCTGGTGTTCATCTGTGTGATCACGGGTAATATGGCTGACGACATTTTACTCATGATTATCTATCTATCTATCTATCTATCTATTTATTTATTTATTATTTATTTATTGAGAGGGAGAGAGAGAGAGAAAGGGAGAGAGGAAGAGTGGGGGAGGGATACTGGGAGAGAAGTAAGAGGGAGGGAGAGAGAGAGTGAGAGAGAGGGAGAGGATCCCAAGTCGGCTCTGGGCTGTCAGCACAGAGCCCAACATGAGGTTCAATCCTACCAACCATGAGATCATGACCTGAGCCATGTCCAAGAGTCAGGTGCTTACCCAACTAAGCCACTCAGGTGACCCTGAAGACATTATGAAAATGGCAAAATCTAAACAGCTTGACCCATAAGACACTGTTGTAAATGCCCTCCTAGTTAGATGGAGGTAACCATAGTGTAATCAACACAACTGAATGCTTTTTTTACACTTCAGTACCTATACACTTTCTGTATGCTTAAATACCTGTTGGGGGTCTGCAACGCGCCAGTTTCCGTGATCTTCACGGCATTAGCAATTGTCACATTGCATCTTCCCAAATCTGTATCATGTCAAATCCTACCTCCCGCCTTGTCATATTTTCCCTCTTTCCCTGAGGAATATTTTCATGCTAGTCAATGAGTTGTACTTTGGCAGGCTGCTGACACAGCCATGAGGAATATCTCTTAGAGCTGCGCCAAATGCACAGCCCCACTCCAGCCTCTAGCCTTCTGTCCCTTCGTGAAAAGGTCAGAGGTTGTCTCTCAGACTACCAACTGCCATTTCTCCTTCTCATCACACGGAAAGTCAACGTAGGGCAATTGGGTCTGGTGGAAGTGTGTAAAATGCACAGAAATGAGAACCCTTGGCCTAGTGAGTTTGGTGGAGCTGGACTGTGAAAAAGCAATGAACGAGGGACATGAAAGTCTCCGCACACGGACTTGTGATCATAGATCACAGTTATACGCACTATTTTACCTGTGACAAAACCGAAGACCTATAACGTTTCCCAGCCAGTCGTACGCAGCTGTGGTATAGCCAACAGAAAGTCAGGAAGAGCTTTAGGTATCACTGATAGGAGTAAAAAGATTGGTTGACTCCAGTGGACCGGATGTGCCACTACTAATATGTAATCTGCTCAACCTATTGGATTTTAAGGACCTACTTCTTTCCCTAAAATAGCATAATTCTTCAGTTATAAGCTTTGAACTGGAATAGTGCAGGAGTTTGTGTGCAGAGACTTCAGATGTGAGATTTGGTCTTATATCTGTGCAATTCCTGTTGCCTCTCCAGTTTTCATTTAGGGTTAACATACTTAACCTTCAGTGATGGACCAAGGTAAGAGGGCTAGCAAAAGGTCTCTCATTGGAAAAAGTGTTCCCTCACTGACATTGATTAGAATGGTAATAAAAAGAAGAGTAAATTTTCATTGGTTTTATTATTATTTCTTACGTCTCTACAGACAAAGCTCTATGCTGTTGCTGGAGCCCAGGGACTACTTCCACTGACCTGCTTCCTCCCTTTAGTGGGTCTCAAAGCTGCTCCAAGCTTCAGTGCTCTAATTTGCATGTGACAATTTTAGTACCTGTCCCCACAACCTCCCAGATTGAGAAGATGAATGCATAATGGTGAGAAAGTGTTTGTTAATTGTCAAGCAAATCGCAGCAGTTAAGCTCTTGATTACCTTGAGGTGTGGAGCAGAGTGAAAGTGAAGAAAAATGGTAACTCACCAGCGAGGTCCCAACTCTATCTTTGCTCTGTTTAGAACAGTCCTCCAAACCATAAGTGAGTAACAATGCATGAGATTGACTAGCTTGGCAGCCAGCTTCTTCATTCTCTGTGCTTATTCTAAAGCAGAGGATCTCAACCTTGGCACCACTGACATTTGGACCAGATAATTCTTTGCTGTTGGGGGTTGTCCTCTGCACTGAAAGATGTTTAGCAGCATCCCTGGCCTCTACCCATGAGATGTCAGTATCTCTGTCCTGAGTTGTGTTAATCAAAGGTATCTCCAAATATTGCCTAAAGTCCCTGGGGGCAGAGGTTGCAAAATTACCCCAGGTTAATAACTTCTCTAAAGTAATGTCACTATTTAGGAACAAGGTGGACAACTAGTGAACTAAGGGAAATCCAGAAAATTTTCAAAGTATTTATTTCCAAATAACCTCAAGTGTACTTTTTTTAGCTGAATAATTCTACATTTTTAAACTGCTTATGTGGAGTTTAATTTGACCTTGAGTGAGAATTAGCATTTTAATATGCCAAAGCGATACCCCTGGGTTCCATATAATCACTCCTGGACAGTAATTCCCTCCATCTAGATTCTCCATGTATCTCCCATAAAGTGCTGCTTCATCCACACAATATATAATTGGCATTTTGTGAGCTAACACCTCTCATTGTTCCATTTTGGTATGGTTTGAACATTTTACATAGGAAAATACATAGGAAAGCAGTAGCTACCAGAAAACTCACACAAAAGAAAAAACAGAGAAATAACTTGAAAATCTCCTGTATATGCCAATTATGTGCAAAACATTACTTGGCCAAAGGCTGTAAATCCATGAAGTCTCTAAATGGCATGATCCAACAACTGGGGATGTTAGTCACTGAGACCATTGCCATAGATTAGGACAATAGTAGTAAAATGATGCTTTGCTCCCAACTCTCAAAATGTTCTAGAAGATAAGGGAAGCTTCCATTACCTGCTATATGTTCCCACTCTTCCCCTGATAGCATCTCTATTTGCCAAGTCAATGTTTTACCCTACAGATTCCTAAGTTATAGAATGGACAATCACATAGATAGATCAGCATATAAAATAAAGCTTATTGAACACATACAGAAGCCTCTTATTTCTTAAATAAATCTATGGAGAGTATGTTTCCAAAAAATCTTGAGGTTCAGTAATTTGAAAAACAGGTCTCACTAGCCATCGATTTGAACCTACATTTGTATAACTAGACACTGCACTAGATGGCACACTATATTTCAAGTGTAAGATATTTGATATGGGTAACAAATACCAATATTTAAAAAAAATACATTTGCAAGAGGCCCACCAAGTGAAGGGACATGGATGTTTCCTGATGATGTTCCCTCTGGGGCAGACCCGTACCTTGTACTGTATGCAGGGGAGTGACCACACATTCTTCTCTCTCTCTCTCTCTCTCCCCCTCCCTTTCTTCCAGTGCTTACCAAAGACTCGCATGAGCCAGAACAGATGATAGATGTTCACAAACACACCTGAATAAGTCATTCCCACCAGCCCTCAAGGATTTCACAAACTGTGGGAGAAACAGGTATATCATGGACTTTTTGCAGCATGTTGTTAGCGGCATTATGACAGAAGGAAGCAAAAGATGCAAAGTATACGCAGAAGACATGTGTGGAAGAATTAGGAAAAGTGCTGAACAACATCAAAAGCTACAGAGAAGGCAAGTACTATGAGGACTGCACTGGGCTCAACAGTGTCCTCCCAAAATTCATGTCCACTTGGAATTTCACAATGGAACGCGACTTGGATGCAGGGTCTTTGCAGATGTAATTAGTTAAGTTAAATTCAGATCACACTGGATTAGGGTGGGCCCTAAATACAATGACTGACATCCTTAAAAGGGAAGGACGCATGAGGTCATAGACACACACGGAGGGGAGAAGGCCATGTGAAGATGGAGACCGAGGTTAGGGTGTTGGATCCACAAGCCAACAGATGCCCAGGATGGCCAGCAAGCACCAGAAGCCAGGAGAGAGGCATGAGGCGGATTTTTTCCTAGAGCCCCCAGAAAGAACCAAACACACAGACACCTGGATTTCAGATTTCTGGCCTCCAGAACTGTGAGGACATAAACTCCCTGCACTTTAAGCTCCCCCATGTGTGTAGTACTATTTTATAGCAGACTACAGAAACCAACACCAGGACTGAGGTGAGCTTTCTCTCTAGTATTCTATGTTAGGCATGTCCTCAATAAAAAGGAGAATTTCCCTATCTCCGACATGACGGTCCTTACTTTACTGAGCTAAGAATGCAATTTATCTCACTCCTGGAATTTTTGTCTGTTTATCCTCTCCATTTATATCGCCAAGAGATAAAATGAGAGCTCTTCTCAAGTGCCCTAAATCATTGCAGGCTTTACGTCTCTCTCCCTTTGTTCCAAATTTTTTTTCTGGCCACCTGCATGATGATGAATTAATACAGACTATGATTAATATTTATAAGGAAGTCCCTGTTCTATTGTACGGAGCCACGGCTGGCCACCATCACTGCATTTGAAAATCACCTGGAGAACGGTTTTAAATACCGAGACCAGAAAGCTGGCCCCGAAGATTCTGATTTAATTGGTCTGGCGTGATACTAGGTCATACTTTTTTTCTTTTTGTTTTAAGGCTCTCCAGGGCGTCTGAAGTGCAGTCCCTGGTGGAGAACTACCAATATAGAGCAAGGCTTCACTAGAAGCAGATCTGCTGAAGCAAAGAATGTTAAATGATTGCCTGGAGGCTCTAAATTGAAAATACGAATAAAATCCAAGAATAAGCTCTAAATCCACCGAATCTCTGTTATAAACTCATGCAACATGATTGCACTGTTTTACCCCAATGTGACTTCGATAGAAAGGGAGGAAATAAAAGATCATAGAATGCTATCTGGATCAGAGTTAGCAATATCATTGATTTGGGGGCACGGTTGGGGGTAGAGAGACTTGTCCTTCCAGAGTAGTGGAAATAAGGGGGTGAGGATTTAAAGACAATAATAAAATCACTACCATCATGCTACCCTTTGGAGACCCTTTGAGGACAAGCCTCTCCAGAATAACCAACCAAACAGAAAAGAAAAATAGTCACTTTTGTTACCAAATGCGTTCTTCTAGAAATGATTATATTGCCTTTTTCACATTTTTAAGTGTGGATTTAAATGTAAGTATCTTGTTATACAAATGAGGTACTTTTAAATACAAAATTGAGAATATATCTTCATGGTCTAAAATATCTTTCTCATTTCCTCTTTGATGCCCACATTGATATTTTATTGCTTTTGCAATTTAGAAGAAAAACACTGCTGTTTCTAAAATGAACATAAAAGGAAACCATAAAAGTCAACAATATGTAGACATTTTGCTGTGAGCAGGGAGGTCTCTAACTGCACATAAGATAAAATACCTGTTATTTTTAGAACTCTGCATCCTTAAAAAACATTTTACTTCAAAAGAGTGCATGAAGCATTTAAAAATGTGACAAATATCCACATAGAAAGAAAATGTTTTTTAAAGTATATTTTTAAGTTATTATTTATTTATTTATTTATTTATTTTGAGAAAAAGAGAATGTGAGTGAAGGAAGGGCAAAGAGAGAGGGAGAGAGAGAATCCTAAACAGGCTTTGAGCCCAACAGAGGGCCCGAACCCACGAGCCATGAGATCATGACCTGAGCTGAAATCAAGAGTTGGAGACTTAACCAACTGAGTCACTCAGGCGCCCCTAAAAGTACATTTAGATGGAGGTTTTGATTCCTGTGAATTTTCCTACATTCAGTATGGTAGAATCCTTTATGAATGGTTGAATATGACCCGAACTTTTGTCCAAACTATTCACTATAGACTAATGTATGTTGATATATTTCAGAATAAATGATATCAGTAATTTTGTCATCTTTGCCATATATTTGTTTAATTTATTTTTTTAATGTTTAGTTTTGAGAGAAAGAGAGAGAGAGAGAGAGAGTGCATGAGTGGGGCAAAGAGGGAGAGGGGTACAGAGGACCCAAAGTGGGCTCTGAGCTGACAGCAGCAAGCCCAATATGGGGCTTGAACTCACAACCATAAGATCATGACCTTAGCTGAAGTTGGATGCCCAACTGACTGAGCCATCCAGGTGCCCCAGGCATATATTTATATATCCATCTCATCATGATGTATATTAGTAAAACTTTAAGGCACTCAAGTATTTTAACTGGAATATTAAGTATTATCTTATAAGTGGGTCTTATTAAAACAAACATTTGAAGAGTATGTGACAGGTTAAATTGCATTTGATAATTAAAAAGTTAAATACTACATTTTAAAAAGAATTAGCCTGAAATATTTGTGTTAGTCCTATTGTCTAAGCTCAGAGTTGAGAAGAGTTAAATTATTAATTAGGCAGAATATTCCCCTCTAGTTATTTTCTTGTATGAAGTTTCTGTAACTACAAGAAAGCATGTAAATTATATACTGATAAGTAATTACTATTAAATTGCATAGTCTAAAATACCAAGTAAGAAACTTAAAAGACCTACAATGACTTAAGGTCCTTGATTAGATATCAACCATGATACTTTAAAATCTTTTTTGTTGATTCGGAAAACGTGGATAGACTATACTGCATTTCTAAACAACCCACTTAATAGTACTCAACTACTGCAGTGTGCCCGAAACATTATTTGGAATCAGATACTGACATGGAACTGACTATCAAGGAACATACTGGGGAAATACACAACAAACAGTAAGAAAGAGAAACAGATCTGAAACCAAATGAAAATAAAAGCAATGCACTAAAAGCATTTTTAAACTTCCAAAATACAGGTTTCCCCTACTATCTGAAAGTAGAGTGTTTTTATGAAAACTTTCATATGCCGAAATGGTGTAAAGTGAAGAAACAATTACCATTAATGTATATGGAAAATTTTTTGAGTATTCCCAGACTCCAAATAACACCTCTTCGGATTTTCTGATACCTTAGAACACATCTTGTTAACAGATGCTCAAAATAAGTTGACATAAAGCACAGATGCTCACAGACACAGTAAAAACTCTGGCGGCCTGATCTTTAGATGTGGAGTGTGGTTCTGGGAAGGAACTTGGTGGGGCCACTCTTGCTGCTTGGGATGCCCGCTGCCTCTACAATGGCTTGCTGCAAAACAACGCTGCATGCTATTTCAATTTTTCGCCATTTTCTCCAAAAAATGAAAATTCTCTTTGTATTTGTTTTGGTTAGAGAAAACAGGTACTAAGTTATGTCTTCCATAAAAGTGAAGCTGTGTAACAAGAACTTTTGAAAAGTGGGAGATATTGCAATACATATTGGAATTTTAGAGGATGCCTAGAAATGCATAAATAACATAGCTTTGATACATATCTTATAACATACTGAAGGATGTTTTGGTGCAGTTGTCATGGATCTACGTTTTTCTCCATCAGGTTGAAAGAGTTTTCTCAATAGGCTCATCTTCAGTTGGTATGTCATTAACATCATGTTAGCATTCTATCGCCACGTGTGTGTCTCACAAAGAGGGTTTAAGGAAACCTCAGCAAATACATGGAATCCTAGTAAGACACACAATGAAAGATTAATGCAGTGTGCTGCAAAGTTTTAATTATTTAATGTGATAAATGGCCCCTTATTTTTTTCAAATATTGACCTGAGAGAAAAGATTTCTTCTCATTATGGCTAGATTAAAAATCAACATAAGAGCATTAGCAGATAATTACCATTTATGTAGAGCAATGCTACTAAACAAGAAGTCCATTCGCCAGAGCCAAAGGAAAACTTTGAACATGACAAAGAGACCTTCAGTGAAATTATATTTACTCCGATTTATAGACTTAAGACACACATCTTTTTACTTAATCGGGGATGTTGCAATACTGAGTATTTACCTGGTACCCCGTATATAACATATAGTCAAGTACTCTGATCTATGAATTTAAGGCATGGCTTGTCAAACATTTTCAGATAAAACTCTCAAGTTTTTCATCTTGAGTTTTGTAAACTCCAGGTTTTGCACATATTCCGTCTTAACTTTTTTCAGAACATGTTTCTATGACTTTCGAAATAAAAATATAAAAAAGTGGGGTGCTGGATGGCTCAGTTGGCTAAGTGCCTGATTCTTGGTTTTGGCTTAGGTCAATGATCTCATGGTTTGTGAGTTTGAACCCCACATCGGGCTCCATGCTGGCAGTGAGGAGCCTGCTTGGGATTCTCTCTCCTTCTCTCTCTGCCCCTCCCCTGCTCGTTCACTCTCTCTCAAAATAAATAAATAAATAAATAACTTAAAGATATATAAAAAATAACTTACAGGTAACCAACTTTTAAACACTTCTTAAATTGTTAAGTATTTGTACCATTTTGATTTGCACATACATTAAAAATTAATGCTATCAAAAAGATGTTATTTGATGCCTACCTTTGATAGATTTCAATAAAATAAATAAGAGATAATATATTAAAATATAGCAGGCAGCATCCACATTCACAAGAAGGAAGAAGTATTGTTGAAATAGGGCTGGATTATTGTGTCGATCAGGACATGGGACACTCCCTAGACCAGAGACAGTCGACTGCATCATGGGAAACCTTCATAGAACTAAGAACTGTAGAGTGACACAAGAAGTATTTAACTGCAAAATCTAAAAGCTGATTCACTGCTATTTGTTAATTAATCCATAGTTTCATATAATTAACACGAAGTCATCTTTGAATGGAGAAATAAAAATTTTCCCATATCATTCTCACAGATGTGCCTTCTGAGCAGCCTGCCTTTAACCACTGTATCAGGACAGAAGTTGCCATGTGCAGGAGAGTGGGGCAAGCGTTCTCTTTTCTCTTCCCTCAGGATAGAAAGGCTTTGGTTGCTATAATTACTTCCCATTTATGCTTAGTTGAAAATGGGTGAAACTGTCTATTAATTAAACTGAATTCTCTCAAATTGGCAAGTTTAAGACAATGACAGGAACAAATTGTACCACATATTGCAATCAAAACAAGGTTGATGGAAAACAGATACATTATGTGACTTAATGAAACAATATTGAGAAAGGAGAATCTGCAAATTACTCAAGTTAAAAGCATAAATAAATTGCAGCATTAGATAACTTAGAAAATAAGAATTCCCTTTTTTGAGCACATTTTTGACAGGAGCCTGGGAAGGATGCCGCTTGTAGAATCAAAGAGAATTTTCTCCTGTAGAGGAGGAAAATAAGACTCACTGAAGACCCCAGGTGACAGACTATTCCTAAATAAAGAATTTGGCTTAGTTCTTTATAATCGGTCTAGTCATTGTTGGTGTCTAAACACTCAAAAAAAAAAAAAAAACATAGCAGAAGGGTCTACTGGCACTTCATGAAGCCCTTGTCTTAGATTAAGGCACATTCTGACAACCGTCCCATTCGTATGGCTTTTGGACCAGTATTTACTGATTTGCTTCCTTCTCTAAGTGCAGGGGGAGGTGATACCCATTGGTTTATGCCAGTGTATGTTCTGCATTTCCTTCTCTCCACACCCTGAAGAAAAGGATTTTCAAACTCAGCATAATGTTTTAAAACATATTGGATCGTAAAACTTCCAATGCAGGGAAATCCCTTTGAAATTCTCTAGGCCCATGTCTTCATTTCACAGCTGTGCAGTCAGGCGCTCTGGGAGAGGATGATCTCGGCCCATGGTCACCTGGCTAAGATACTGGAAATTGAATTCACAACTAGTGACAAACGTATGCTCTTTTGTTCATGCCAAACACTCATGGACATCCTTTGCTAGTGATAGAGTGAACACGATTTCACAAAGCTCACAGAGGAACAGAATCTGAGAGGAAGAATGAATATGTTAGAGATGGTTGAATATGAGTTTGAGGGATTCGTGGCAGGTTGGAGCAACAGGAGAAAATGGCAAAAAACAACAACAACAAAAAAATGTTGAGGAACATGGATGTGCAATTTTCCTCTAAGCGGACCATACGCACGTGGACCAAGCACAGTTCCACAGCTGCAGAATGGAGAAGGTCAAGCTTAAGAGAAGCTCATGCCAGAATAATTGATTGCCAGAAAGACTAGGTTAATGGGACGTCAATACAAGTGAATGTCTACCTCGGTGACAGCTGTGGTTCCCAACACATTTGTTTTGAAGGCAGAAGACTTGTGCTAAAGTTCTAAGACTATTATCTGAGAGCATCATCTGTAATGATTTTTTAACCATTTGTTATCTCCACTAGATTCTTTATTATTTTATTTTTTTTTAATTTTTAATGTTTTTATTTATTATTGAGAGACAGAGAGAGACAGAGCATGAGTAGGAGAGGGGCAGAGAGAAGGAGAGACACAGAATCTGAAGGAGGCTCCAGGCTCTGAGCTGTCAGTACAGAGCCCAATGCGGGGCCTGAACTCACAAACTTCGAGATCATGACCTGAGCCGGAGTCGGACGCTTAACCGACTGATCCACCCAGGTGTCCCCATCTCCATTAGATTCTAAGAGTACAGGGGCAGCATCGTATTCATTTCATTCCCTCCCGCATCCCAGGATTTTGCACTGTGCCTGGCACATAGTAGACACTCAATCAGTATTTGCTGAGTCAATTAGTAAGGTATGTGACTTACCCCCTCTGAGCCTGGGCTTCTCATGTAAAATTCAGAACCTATAGTTGCTGCTGTGAGTGTAAAATAAGAAAGGATGTGGAAGTGCTTTGGAAACTCCAAAGAAATTACTACTGTTGTCAATAAATGCTACCAACGAGGCATAAGGAAACGAGCAATTAAAAAAGCTTGAGATTAGTGAAATGTTCCAGTTGTCTCTAATTATTTGCAGAAGTAATTGTACTAAACAGAGACCAGGATCCACTTCGTGTATTGCTCCAGAGGGGCAGGCCAGGGGCCAATCGGCCAGGCAGATGTGTCTTATTGCAAGGGCAACCTGTAATTAGAGTGTATTCTATAATTCTCTTTCAGCAAGCATTAGTTGAGACTCCAGAACTTCTCAATGTAGGGACTTAAAAAGTAGAGCAACCTGGTGGCAGAGCGGAGTAGGGGATGAGAGATCCACCTGGAAGCACGCCGAGTACATCATGGAGTAAGTGCGATATTTTACTTAGCTTTATACGAATTTATCATGGCCAGAGGGGCTGAAGGAGATTATGTTGGTTCTGAAGTCCTGCCTACCCCCACCCTCACTCCCATCTCTGGCCATACTTTGACGTCACCATGGGTGAAAACGTTTAAACAGAGGCCAATACGATGATGGAGGGAATCTTGCACGGACGAGAGCGGACCTTTGAACTTCTAGGTCACATCCAACTGCAAGTCTCTGGATACAAGCTTGAGAAACCAAAAATTTCGTATTCGGTAGGAATAAGTGAGCCTTAAAAGAACTGGAAAAGAAGTGATGGGAACTCCTTTTTTGCTTCCTTGTAATAGAGAAAACAGAGTTTAAGTAAAATTTATATTGGTTACACCTCCCACCTTCCTGCAAAAAATCACTGTATAGAATTATATGTAAGAAATAATATAATTTCGCATTAAGATATAAACATGACTCTTGTCCATATAATACATATACATGCAAAACCAAACACACATAACACAATAACACAGCACAGTTCTCTAATTCGTATATTTAATTTTGGCATTTATGTGAATTTAGTTGTCAAATGCATTAACCCACGGAAAACTCTTGAGCAATTTGATGAACCTTGAATCCACTGAGAATCTGTCTTGAAAAAAAAAAAAGAATGTATGTTTTTAGAAAACCATTTGGCCCAAAGATAATATAAGGGAAAGCTTTTTCCCATTTAAATAGCTGCTATTTTTATAAATGGAACCAAATCAGCTTCTCCATAAGGAGAAAACACATTCTTGTTAAGAGCTGAGAAATTCTGAGAGGTGGGGGGAGGGGGGTGTTAGAGTTGCCAAGGAGTTTTCTCTTACGTTTCAGCAACGTATCTTAGGGAAGAAAAGAGATGCATTTAGACTTATTTCATTGCCCCTGTGCAGATTAGTACAGCAGAGAGTGAAGTCTTTATGGAAGAAGGGGATACTGGGGAAAAGCGCCTGAAGGGTCCCACCGAAGTCGACAAGTAATGTAAAATGAAATTGGAAAGGCCGGTCCCCTTGATGCCAGCATATGCTTTCCTTTGATATTAATAGTCACCGAGCCAGAGAGGAAATGCATCTTTACCCTTTACAGTTATTAATTGCTACCAATTGTAGGCACCAGCTAGAATCCTCAAGCCACATACATACCATTCTCCATTGGAAACACTGTTATTTCTTTTTAAAAAATTTTTTTAATGTTTTATTTATTTTTAAGAGAGAGAAAGAGAGAACGAGCACGAGCCGGGGAAGGTCAGAGAGAGAGGGAGACACAGAATCTGAAGCAGGCTCCAGGCTCTGAGCGGTCAGCACAGAGCCCGACGTGGGGCTCGAACTCACAAACCGTGAGACCATGACCTGAGCTGAAGTCAGACGCTTAACCAACTGAGCCACCCACGTGCCCCTGAAACACTGTTATTTCCAAGAGTGATTCCAGAATATGTCCATGACAATGTTTCTCCAGGCAAAGAAATTTGTGAAAGCATATACAACTCTCCCAGTTTAAAAAGCCAGTCCAGTTAACAGGGACTGCTTGCTGAAGTTCCATTTCCATATTCGCACGACACATTTAGTAGACACATTACAGAGATGGAAATCACACACAGGTGTCCCAGGGAAAGATGTCTCAGCCCTCGGCGCTCCCCATGATTATCAGTGGGAGCGTCAGAGGGCAGTATTCCCTCTGCGTTATTTCTCTTCCCGAGGGAAAGTTGTTATTTAACCGTATCTGTCAGTCAGTGAAGATATTAACATTCGGGACTGGGCTCCAGAAACGTGGCTGTCCGGTGAAACACCGAAATGAAATTTGCCCGGTGTAATTACGGCCATCTTGACTTGAAGCCATGATTATTAGGATGCGTTTCTCAAGGGCACTGTCCAGCGAACGCACAGATAGTAATCAGAGTTGATTCTCTCCTGAAACTTGCTGTTCAGGGACTCCAACTTCAGTTCAGGGATATTACACCAAATCCCCTCCCAATTTCCACAGATCAGTGTCAGATCTCAGCTGGCAAAAGGCGGCTTGCAAGCTGACCTCTTCAAAACGCACAAGGCCACCGCTCCAGACACAGTCACTGAAAGCTGAGAGGCGCTGAAGGAAATCCTAGCCACGGAACAAAACCCACGCTTCAAAGCACACGCCCATGCTGAGGTCTGCTCACGCTGGACGTGTTCTAAAGCGATGCTTCTGGGTCTCCCCGGCCCTTCCTGTGCTATAGAAAGCCTTAAAACCTGCAACACTCCTCCCATTGAAACTTCTGTAATTAGGGGCCAAAGTACAAGGACTACTGGCTACCGACAAAACAGCAGGCTCCAATTTCTTTCCCGGCCGGCTCAATGTCCAGGCCACTGCAGACTTTAAACGACATTTCCATGAGTCCAACTGCTGCCCAGAGGAGGCGTGCGAGCGAACGCAGCTCTTCCTATCTACAGACAGACCTGGGACGTTAGCTACATGTGGAAAAAAAGTGACCGAGGAATGAGAAAAGCATGCTTTGGTTCCCGAGTTCCTATACTTCGCGGTTCGTTTAAAACAACAAGTAGGGGGCGCCTGGGTGGCTCAGTCGGTTGAGCGTCCCACTTCGACTCAGGTCATGATCTCGTGATTCGTGAGTTCGAGCCCAGCGTCCTTCTCTGTATTGACAGCTCAGATTCTGTGTTTCTGTTTCAGATTCTGTGTCTCCCTCTCTCTCTGCCTCTTCTCTGCTTGCACTGTCTCTCTCTCTCTCTCAAAAATGAAGTAAATATAAAAAAATTAAACAAAACAACCAAAAAAAAAAACAAAACAAAACCAAGCTGGAAAGGTGACTCTGATGATCTACAGCAGAAGGAGAGTCCCGACGTGGTGAGCTCTGTTCATGTCACGCTTAGAATACCATACACTGCAAACTTTCTTTTTCCTGGTATTTGTCTTATCTCCTCATCTAATGCCCAATTTCCTGCTGCCGAGCCTCCCTGTCATGTGGCCCCTCTTCCACTGAGATCTCTTGATGAGAGTCAGTGGAAACCTGCTTTGTTACAAAAACAAGATTTGTTCTGCCCTCGTGAACCGAGGAGCAACGGTCTTGAAGACTGGTCATTTGTTAAGATGCTAGTCTTTGTCACGCAGTCTTTGTAATATCATAATTGGCAAAATTCAGAAATCGATGAGACCTAGCGTAACCATGTTACGACTCCAGGGCTGTCACCCGAGAACCAGGTTGACATCTGAATTTATCTGACACCGTTTGCTGGCTCGGAGGCCGCCTTCCCGTTGTGTCTGTGGATGCAAACGAGAACGGCTTCCTGGGAGAAACCTTTGGGATCACACATGCGTAAACATCTGGGATTCAAATCTCTTTCAATTACATTAATGATCTACTCAGTGCAGGAGAAAGTTTTGAGTCTAAAATAACATTAATTCAATCTCAAGGTTAGAGGAAGAGATTTGAAACTTCTAAACCCCAAATGCCCTTTCAAGCCCCAGAGGGGAAACGTCTACATGCTCTCTGTAATGAAACTGTGATTAGGCCCTGTGAAGGGAAGCGTGTCCTCGAGCTTCTCGGTGACAGCAGCTGAGAAATCAAATGGCTGTGACTCTGGTTTCCATAAATCAGGGAAAAGGACAGTCTAGGCTGCCAAATTATTTACTTAAGATGCGGTCATAATATGTCATTCAAGCCTATAACAATTGTTTGTCTACCCTAGCCTCGTGCTCCAATACGGTTCAATTCTGCTGCCTTTTTCCTTTGAAATCTCAGATTTTCTCTCAGCGAACGATGCCCATTGTCATCAGCCAAGCCAACCTGTCATCTGCCTTTCGCCGATCCCACCCACACCACGTGACTGTCACGGTACCACTTCCGGCAGTTCCTTCTTACGTAAACGGTCCACCTATCAGAGCAAGCTTACACCTTACTCAACTAGCCTCAGCCTGCCGCCAACGGTCCTTCACACCAGCGTACAGGCACCGGCCCTCCCTGCTGACTCCTCGATGCTGACGTGCAATAAACTCATTGACTTGTGTCTTTGCACCTACCTACGCTGAGCTCACTGACTGCCATGCCCTTCTGGTTCTCCCCTGGTCCCCATTATCCAATGCTCACCCTTCTCAAGCCTCCTTCATGCTCTTCTCCATCCATGAGCCATCGCTTTGCTGATCGACGCAAACTCTCCTCTTCTCTCTAAGGTGTTTACAGACTTTACTGGAGGTTTTAAGTGTGGTTGTACATGTTTGTGAACATGTGTAAACATATGCATATTTATAGAGAGACGAAGCTTGTCATTTCTTAAAGGAGGCAACTTCTACTTGTTTTGCTTTTTCCCAAATATCTGCGACCAATGTGTGAACTTCTGTCTTCATAAAATAAGACTGACAACTATGGGTGATATTCTACTACTAATTAGCAGAAATAAATGATTACAAAGGTCATAGAAGATGTCAAAGCACCATCTCTTCTTCCCCTGGCCCCCTATTCCTGCTGCCTGCCTTAGTTTCCTCACCCCTTTATATGACCTTAAAGGATCGTTTCAAAAAGCCAGAGACAGCAGCTGGGGCCAAAGGTCAGGTAGACAACAGTGTCAATGGTACATATTAACAATAACAGGGCTTCCTTCCCAATTTAGAAATCAGAACGTGGGCTCGCTACGGTAAAAAAATAACAAAACTAACACTGAAAGAGAGGTCCAAGCTGTCAGTGTTTTAATCTGTTTCAGGGACTAATAGAACTTTCAAAGAAATAATAATCGAGGGAAAAATGTGCCTTGCAATATCCTTAGATATTGCCAACTGTGCTTAAATTAACATTAATTTCATTTTCATATATTCTCCAAGTGTTTATTATATATGTTAAAAGCACTGAACATAAAAGGCATGTAAATCAGTGAATTTGCATGTATCCAATATAAAGTTATTAAATATTTGGGTTTAAGCTTTGATCTGAATATTCTATGGAAAAACCTCCTGCCATTATTTTAATATGCTAATTTAATAATTATTTTAATATACTGATCAGCTTATTTAATATGCTTTAATGGTAACTTGATTGGACTGTTACATTTACAGAAAGAAAAACTAGCACCTTCTTCTCTAGGAAATAATAATGCTATGGAGGAGAAATGAGATAAATTATATGAGCTATGTGCTTCTCCAATAAATTGCCCTTTGGGGGGCAATTTTAAAGTAGCATGTCTTTATTTTCAATAAATATATTGCCCTGGATGGGGTGCTTGGGTGGCTCAGTCTATTGAGTGTCTGACTCTTAATTTCTGCTCAGTTCATGATCCCAGGGTTGTGGGATCGAGCCTTGTGTCAGGCTCATACTGAGTCAAGCTGAGTATGGAGCCTGCTTGAGATTGTCTCTCTCTTTCCCTCCGCCCCTCTCCCATACTTGCTCTCTCTCTCTAAAAGATAAATAAATAACTACAACCCCCTGGAAAACCTCCCCACCTGCCATTTCTGTGTGAGATATCAAGGACACGGACTCTGGGTGAGCTCGAATTCAAGTTTTGGTGCGGCTCCTTACTGAGTGGCATTGGGCAATTCACTTAATATCCTAGAGCATCTGTTTTCATATCGGGAATGAATAGGGTGGCAGTGGTTCCAGACTTAACTATTTAAAGTTAAGGTGAAGCTAAGATAAACGATTACCAAGAAGCTGTCCTAGTCAGTTGATTTATAGAATTACCATTACTAACTAAAGGGATACCATTGCAAAATGCCCCCAACTGTGTTCAGCTATAAAGGCAACCCCGTCTCCTTTGTTATCCTGTATCTTTTAAAAGTTGTTGTCACGGTATCTCAGCAGCCAGAAATATTGCTGCTGAATTTGTGGTTTTCCAGCAGGCACTTGGGAAGCAACGTATGCTCTTTTTTCTAAGAATTTCCTGCAACATTAAAAAAAATAGATTTGTTATGCGACTACCAATCTACGACTTAAAGTCTTTGCTACTTTTGTTCTTAAACATGAAGTCAAACTCTCTGTATTCATCATTAAATTAATTCTAATGACTGGTGTCTTCGTCTAAATAGTAAAGCTGTGTATAGTGACGTAGAGTGGGCTTTTCTTTTCTGTTTGAATTGTATGTTTGAAGTAGGGTAAGGAAAAGGTGTGGCACCCTGGAAATTTGTTTTTCTTTTTTTATAGAAAAAAAAGCACGCCTTCCTAAAGCCTTTAAAATGGTATTTTCCCCCCTCCCTTCAGACTGGGATGGATCTTGGCTACAGTTCAGCAAGAACAGAACTCACGGCACAGCTTTGATATATAGGCTCCAGGGTAGGCGAAGAAATAAGAGGTTTTGAGAAGCACAATGTAGAGGTTTATTAAGTATTTCTTTAAGTGAATTTAGAAACTCTAATTTCCCTCCAAGGCAGATGGTGTTATTCCCTTACCCTAAAATGCCTAATGGCTTCCTAGCACTCTTAGCAAAAATGCAGACCCCTTCTTTGAGCTCAAATAGCCTATGTGATCTCCTCTTGCCAACAGGTCTGACCTCCACCTGTTGGCCACACCATCCTAGCCACAAGGGCCTTCACTCTTGCTATTTCTCATCCTGGCCACCCAGTGCCACCTTATGGACCACGCTTCTCTCTCCAGTCATCTTGCCACGGATGGCGCGCTCTCTTGTTTCAGTCTCGTGTCCCTTGAGCACCACATCGAAAATACAGCCACCCAACACAAATTTCGTCCTTCCCATAGGCTGTCTCATTTTACCTCAGAGAGTTTATCACTGCCTGAAGTTACAGTACACATTTTTTTCCCAGTTTAATTGTTTATTTTTTCTTTCTTCCACTAGTCTCTGAACCTCAAGAAGTCTACACTCTGTCTCTTTGTCTGATGGACCCTCCACATTTGGACCATAGCTGATCAAGATAGGAACTCAAAGACCAACTGAATAAATGCATGGATGGGTGTTATACACAAATTTCAACCAGGGCACTTTAATGCTGCATTTCCTGAGAATGTAGTGGAGAGTCAGAAAGTAACGCTGCATTATCATATTTAATTTCTTATATTAAAAAACAAAACAAAACATCGTGGAGTGTCTTCTGTCCTCATTTTATAGCTGAAGCCTCAGATTTTAGAGTTTACAAAACTTGTCTAAGTACATACACTTAGCAAGTGACTGTCAGGATTTGAATCTTATAGATTTTGGAATTATTCCAGATAATTTAACACAAGTTCTTTTCCATCTATAGTCTTTCCTTAGAGAACTCATCCTTTAGTATGACTTTATAACCATAATTCTGCATTTCTAAGACTGACCTTCCGTTTAAACTCCAGCCCTGTCTCCTAATACCTAGTGAACATTCTCATTTGTGGTTCTAGCCATCATGTCCCCAAAGCCAATATTTTTCCATGTCCCCAGCCAGCTCAATGGTCTGAATTTTATCTACCAATGGTATCATAGTCTAGTCACTAAGGATTAGCCCTATTTAACTATTTAACCAAAAACAGTCATACCCTATCAATTCTTATTTGAATCATGTCTATGCCTTGGGTTCATCTCATCTTTACTATTCTCACTGACAATGTCATATTTCAAAGCCATGTGTACTCACTGGGATTTTAAATAGCTTCTTAATTAATCTCTGTTTTGTGTGTCGTCTTCTTAGAATTTTTCCAATATATCACTGCCAAATTATATCCCTTAACGTTTTCTCAAAAAGGCATTGCTCTCAGTTCAAAGTTTGTACAGTGTGGCTTGGAAGTAGCCATCAACAATGAGGTCCCAATATGCCTTTTCTCTCTAATTCCTACAATTCCTTAATATCTTCCACGTTACAAAAAACTTCCAAATACGGCCTGTTCATATGTGTTCTCTAGAATTTTCCCACACTCTGGCCACTTCTTGGAGTACAGTCCCTTCTTCTCTCCATGTATTCAGATCCCTCAGGAGCACCTATGACCTATTGTTATGAAGACTTTTCTGATTGGGTTACCCCATAGCTCAACTCCAGGAGACATATTAACATATATGTTATGCTCATTTTGTTTTCATTCTTAGATACTAGCATCTCTTTCTTTTAGCCTTTAATCTTATGGAATGCTTTACTGATGTCATTCTGACAATTCTTGAATCATTTCAGTGTTTGTATCGTACCACATCCTGAACAAGTCTCCCCAGTCCCCATCTCTTTGTTCAGTCTTATCTAATCTTTCTCTTCTTCCATTTGTCAATTCCTGCCTTCACTTTTGGGGTTGGTATATATTTACTAAACACCTGCTGCTCACCTTGGATTGTTTAAGGCAATGGAGATACAGCACTGAACAAATCAGACTGATCTTTGCTTTGAAGTGAAAAAAAAAAAAAAGGCATCACTCATATCATTATCCATTCATTAGCAGTCTAGGTGCTGAAAGGGAGGAGTACCCAAAGCTAGAGAGGCTGAGCAGTGAGCTGACAGGGTCATGAAAACTTTAGACTGGACTTTAGCCCAGGAATAGCTCTCAGGATCATCTTTAGCTTTCTTCATACTGTTCCCCACAAAGAGGGAACAGTAAACTCCACATTTGCCAAAACATATCCATTTTCTCTCATTGCCCCCTAGATGCTCTTTCTATTTGAGCAGATAAGAAGTACAATCATTGCATCCTCCACATAAAAATGCACCTCTCCCCAATATACAAATGGAACGTGCACATGGATGTAACCTTGAGATATCCTTAGTTTTAATTATTTTGAATTATATATAGATCTGTAAACTACTCAAAGGCAAGGAGCATAACTTCTCTCTACTTTGGAAGACACATTTGCAATGGGGGTCAGCAACCTCAGCTGACAGGGACAGCCTCTATTTAAATATTCAAAGTTTTAAAGGCCAGCTCCCCTGGCATGCTAAAAGAAAAAAAAAATAAGTCAGTCAAAAATATAAAGTAAAACAATACTCTTTCTGAGTGCTAAGCAATTTGATTTATAGGTTTTTGCAGCTTTAAATGTCATTTTAAGGCATTCTTAGCATTAGTTTAATAATTGGGCACTGTGATTAGACATATCTATCTTTAAGCTAAAATGCATTGTATACTGCAAACTTATCCCATTACCAAGGCACCTGGTTTGATAGGAACATATGTGTTAAGATGCTTTCTTCTTCTTTTCTTAAGCTGTTTCTGGGTCTTTCCCAGTGGTAGAAACAATCAAGTATAAGGAGTATTAAAGGTTAAGTTAATTTATGGTGTGTTTTTTTGTTTGTTTGGTTTTTGGGCTATCAACATATTCCTAAGGTTCTAAATAGTGACACCATGAGACTTCTACTGCCCATGCTTGAGAATATGGACCAGTCACAACGTTTTGCTGACATTTCTTTATTACTGACCATAGAAATCTATTGGACATAAAATTAATCAGTGCTTCCAAAGACCCTGGCCGTTTGTACCATCTGGCACACTCCATTAGCCAGTTTCCAGGAACCTGGCTGATATAACCAGCTGCTGGATGACACCCACCAGACAGGACTGGCTGATGTCACATGCCCATCATTGACCTGATATCCCAGTACCAAGGACTTGGCTCTTGGCCCAAACGTGCTTTTTACCCCAAATCATAGAATTATGAAAGCACTAGTATTCCCTAAGTCTCATGACCTGTCTATTCCTGTTTGTTTTACCCATTTATCTACAAGAATAGGGATTTTACTTCGTATGAAGAGTTCCATTGATTCTAACTATGAAGAGAAAATGCTTTCTGTATCAGTTTGGTAGAGCTACCGTAACACAGTACCACAGAATAGGTGGCTTAACCAACAGAAATTTATTTGCCCAGAGTTCTGGAAGCTTGAAGTGTAGGTGAGGTTGATTTTGTTTGAAGCCTCTGTCCTTGGCTGTCTTCTCCCTGTGTCTTCCTACTATCTTCCCTCTTGTGTCCTTATGTCTTAATCTCCTCTTTTTATAAAGATACCTACTGTATTGGAATAGGGCTTTTCCCAGTGACCTCATTTTAACTTAAATACTTCTTTAAAGGCCATGTCTTGAGATATAGTCACATTCTGAAGTAGTGGGGGTTAGGGTTTCAACATACGAATTTAGGTGAAGACACAATTCAGCATAACACTTTTCTTTTTCCAATTTGTCTGATTCTTGGGTTTCCTACAATGGTTGCTAACTATGAAGCCAAATAGCATTTATATAGGCTGCTGGAAGGCTGATTGTATGCCTTTTAAGAAATAAAAAAAAAAAAAATCAACGGTCTCCATGATGGATTTTATGACACACTTGCCAGGGAGGAGAACACTGATAACTCCAGTAATGTTGCTATTTAATCCTGACCCACTCATTGCCAATATACAATCTGTTTTATCTTTCCAATTACACTATCTTATGTGCTATCTAAAAGCCAGAATCCAATGCTAACTCTGGATTTTATCCTCTAAGTGGATATTCCAAACATAGAATAAACACTGGACTCTAATTCAGAAAATGTGACATCATCCACATTACTAATTAATGGTGTATCCTTCGATATATTGCCCAAGAGTATACTGCAGGGGTGCCTGCGTAGCTCAATCAGTTGAGTGTCTGTTGACTCTTGATTTCCTCTCAGGTCACGATCCCAGGATCATGGAATCGAGCCCCATGTTGGGGGCTCAGTGTGGAGCCTGCTTAAGATTCTCTCTCCTCTCACCCCTCTCTCTCTCTCTGTCAGATTCTCTCTCTCTCCTTCTGTTCCTTTCCTCAACCTGCTCTCTCTGTCAAAATATTAATTAATTAATTTAAAAAAGAGTATATTGCAAAACTAAGTCAATAATACTTTCCTTAACTTTCTAATACAGTTCTAACAAAGAAAATTAGAATCTGTAAGAACATCCCCTAAAGCCATAACATATTGGATAGCTATTATTATTCCTTTTTGTGATTATTTTTGTGAGTGAATGGATGACCCACTGTTTTTATGCAGTCATTCCCCCCCATGTATTTCCATAACTCTCTCCCTTAATCTTATTATAATGTTCATTATACTATGGGTTTTTTGTTTTTGTTTTTTAAGTAGGCTGCATGCCCAGCATGGAACCAAATGTGGGGCTTAAACTCACGACCCCCAAGATCAAGACGTGAGCTGAGATCAAGAGTCAGATGCTCAACCGAATGAGCCACCCAGGGGCCCCTCATTATATTACGTTTTAATCGTGAATTCACTCATCTTTTTTCCCACTGGATCATAAACCCTTGAGGGAAAGGGTCATGTCTACATCAGTCCTGCTTCCTCCTGCATAACCCTACGTGGTTTTCAGTAGAAACTCATTGTACTTTCTGGTTACTGACTGCATCTCCTCAGAGTACGTCAGCTCGATTTTCATTCTGGGTAGCAAACATCCTGTCCTCTTTCCATCCTCCTCCCCAGACAGCTCACAGCCTCCATCCACGAGCAGGGGCTGTCTAGGCACACTTCCAACCCTCTTATACCCTCACCTCACAGTGTGTAGGATTGTAATTGGGTTTGGTGTTTGTTTTCACCCTGTGCTCACCTCTGCCCACTGAAAAGATTAAATCACACAGAAATGCCTGACTGTTTCCAATTACCTTTCTTATTCTTTTTCTTTTTTCTAAAATCACCAGGGCAGTTCTACTGGCATGCAGAACATGCAGAATGCAGGCACACTAGCGTTAGGTGCCTCAATCATTTGGGAAAACCACACAGCTAATTTGAGGTGGCTGAGATGTTGGCCTTCCGATTTCCCTACCCAGGCTGCCACTGTCAATTTAGAGCAATTAACTGGTAATTACGACTCTGAATGGGAAAATTAATTTGGGGGACTGTAATCACTGTCCTCCCTCCAGGAAATCTACACGTGTATACGCACTGAAGAAAATTCTGAAATATCTGTGGTAGCCTTGAGACAGAATACTTGGTTAATGAATTTATCATGAATCCAAAGCATGTAGTTTTCAGAGAGACTTAATCGATTCTTTTAATGTGACTTGGACACTACATGCTTGCTTTCCTTGCTCACTTTGAATGTGATCAAGTTCAAAAACAAATGCAGGGAGGGGCGCCTGGGTGGCTCAGTCGGTTGAGCGTCCGACTTCGGCTCAGGTCATGATCTCGCGGTCTGTGAGTTCGAGCCCTGCGTCAGGCTCTGTGCTGACAGCTCAGAGCTTGGAGCCTGCTTCAGATTCCGTGTCTCCCTCTCTCTCTGCCCCTCCCCCACTCATGCTCTGTCTCTCTCTGTCTCAAAAATAAATAAACATTAAAAAAAATTAAAAAAAAAAAAACAAATGCAGGGAAGAGAAGATGTAGACATTTAACTGGATTTTTCAGAGTGCGTTTTCCACGTAGTTCCCTGTTTGGGGGTTAGTAGTATCAACCAGAAGGATTTGCTTTTCAGTTCTAGAAGTATCAATAGCCTCACCTGTCTAGGGTTTTGGATATTTCTTCACCCCCTTTTTTTTTTTTTTTGCTCTCCAGCATCTCCAGATGCTCCCTAATTTACGGGAAATCTTACCCCTTCATTATTCTTTGTGCCTTTTTGTTTATACATTTTTAATTAAAAATTTTTAATGTTTATTTATTTTTGAGACACACACACACATACACAGAGATGGAGACAGAGAGTGAGCAGGGGAGGGGTAGAGAGAGAGGGAGACATGGAATCTGAAGCAGGCTCCAGGCTTTGAGCTGTCAGCGCAGAGCCCGACACGGGACTCAACTCACAAACCATGAGATCATGATCTGAGCTGAGCGTGGACCCTTAACCGACTGAGCCACCCAGGGCACCTGTCTATACATTTTTAAAATCTACATATTCTTTGTAGGATCTTCTTTCTCTCTGTGGAAGGATCCATCATTTGGTTTGCCTTCTCCTCTGTACAAACTCTCCTTTAGGGGTTTATTCACTAGCACCTCTTCAATCACCATGACTCACAAATTATCTCTGATTTCAGACCTTCCTACCTCTCCTTCACTGTGCTGAACATGTCCAGGACTTTTTCCATTTCAGTGTTTCAGTGGCCAGGATTAAGTGTGTCCGGAGTGGAGTTCTCTTCTTTAAGATATCATGTCTCCTAATTTTTGTGCTTCCCATCACTCACATTGTTTGTTTGTGTCTCCAGGCTTACACTTCTGGAATCCACTGGGAATTCTTTCTCCCTGCCTTGCTCTTGACCCTCAACAGGCACCAAGTAGCAAGTATTATTTTCCTTCAACTTCCAACATTATCAGCTTTTTAGGGTTTTGCAGGTGCCTTCATGCCCCAGTTTCTGATCTCCGTGCTGGTTTTGCAAGGCACTGTCTTCTCCTCCCACCTCAAATCTTAACTCGTAACCCACTTAGAACATCATGTTCTTTACTCTCCATCCAATCGAATCTGCTCTTCAAATCTTCCCCAGATTTCCTGGCCATCATGGAATCTCTTCATATATGTATTCTGAACTCTTCTCTAGTCATTCGGATAACTACAAAATTTAAGCATCAATTCCCATTCATTTGAGACTCTTGTGTTCTCTAATTTTAGAAGATCCCAGTAAAATTCTTAGGATCCCAGTAAAATTCAAGATACTACAGAAAACTGGAGTGAAAATGATACTTTTTTGGACTAAACATATAAAAGCCCTTTTAGATATTATTAGCTTCCTAGGATGGAACCATAAAGAGTACATGAAATTAAAATAATACGTGACATTTTATACATTTCAAATTAATAATACAATTACTCTATATTAAAAGGTATTTACAATTCTTTGATTCCACCTCTTAATGTTTCAATGATTTATTTTCTTTGCTTTATTGCAAATAACACACTGCTAGGGGCTCGCCTTCCCTGCTTTTAGCCTTCAAGCAGATGTTAAATGTCATTCTGATTCCATGACCCTTACATTTTGTCTCCTGGCCCCGTCTCCCTCATCTATAGTATCTCGGCTTCCAAGGATGAAGGTCTAATTCTAAGACTTTCTCAATCATTTCTCTTTTAGGGTTACTTCTCATTTATACAAAGCTTTATTTTACTTTTCACAACAAACTCTGCTGTTTGTTCCACCTCTCCTGTACCGCCTCAATTTGTAATTCATAAGTCCCCTCCTTTTTCTGATTACATCCCATAGAAGTTCTGGCAATAAATGTGTGAGCACTAATCTGCTCCTCATATCTAGAGAGTACAGTCAACTGCATTTGGGTGAGGCCGACTAGAACTTGGGTAGTGTTATCAGCTGACTTTATTCGTTCACTTGTAAATATCTAAATGTAAATATTTGCTCCGGAACCAAGTATAAGTTCCTCCTAACACAGGAAACACCTAAACTCCAGAAGCTAGTTGTATTTCTCAGACCTCAGTATGCTTATCCCACCTTTGGGATAAGTGGATCCACCACAGAGATAGTGGGTAAATGGTTTTGGGCTTATGCTTGCAAACAAATGTATTAAATAAGGATCCAAAGTGACTTTGATGCAACTTGACTCTGAATTATATTATGATGAACACCAATGAAGGACAGAAAAGAACAACCAGTTGTACATCTTTAGAGTATCAGCAACCTGTCATACTTGTTTCATTATATTTATATGTCATTTCATTATACAACTATATTGTGGATCTTGGCATGGATGTTTTGTACCCCAAAGTCCCCAGTTCTTTGCATCTGAAAGCACACGCTCAGTCAATAAGCCAAATGAAATGAGGATGAGCAGTGTCGATAGAAAATATTTTCTGTGACTAATACACAGGTTAGCGATTCCAGAGGGTGGCTGTGAAGGAACCTGAGGTAGGCAAAGAAATCCCGTGCTCTTTCCTGGCCTTTTTCCCAGCTGGGTGACCTTTGATAGACAGGGAATCTGTCAAACTTGCTTCCACTATGAGTGTAATATGGGAAAGTCACCACTTACTTCCAAGTGTTATTTTAAAGATTACACTTGATCTTAGCCAAAAGGCGGAGAAGCAATGTTGTTGTTTTAAAGATTAAATGAGAATGTGCTATGAGGTGATGTGAACAGAAAACAAGACTTAGGGAGCATTATTATGTCAGGTGTGAAGGATTGGAAGACGTAATATAGCATGAGACACTCTGGCTTTCTGGAACTGACAATTTTACCCTCGTCTTCATACAACCCCTCCTCCCCTTTAAATTATATATTTTTTGTAAGTTCAGAAAACTCATCTTACTCCTCAGGAGCTCTCTGAAAATAGCAGTCTGTAGAGAACGAATGTTTCAAGTGAGTTATTTTACAAGCATACCTACTCTTCAGTAAATATCTTTTGCTAATGGTAATGGTATATTCAACTCCTTTCTCCAATACTTCCTTACCAGAAAGGGGATTCTTTTTAGTGAATCTATCACAACCTCTTGCAATAGCTCGAACACAATAAGATGGCAGATTTCTAGAAGCCTAGGTTCCAGTCAAGAGCCTTCATCTTGCTACCCTACATTACACCCATTTATGTTAAATTTTAACATTTTCAAGGCCAGTTTCATGTGAAGTTGATAAATGTTCACTGAAACCCACAGTATAAAAAGGTGTCCAAAAATTTAGGATTTGCTTGCTTTAAGGAAATATTCAACTGAATCTAACTCAGCCATTTGGAAAGTAAAGTTCCCTGGATATCATAGAACAAGCTGGATATGTTTATACATTGGCATTCAAAATTAAATTAATACAATATTAACTCTTCATGGGGAATGATTATAATTCATTACAGCACCCAATAAAGGTCAATAGAAAATATTTTTTAAGCCTTACTTGGTCTTTTCTTATCTGGCCTTTCTGACAAATGAGAAAATAAACAGTCATTTGAAATGGTTACGGAATAAGATCTGGAATTGTCACAGTGAGTAGTATTGAAACCAAAAGGCATCATACTAACAATGCAGAGTTTAAGAAGAATTCGGGTAGAATAAGTAAAAAGTAAGAAAAACGGAAAAGAGAATTGGCAAAGGTTATCTAAAGATGAACAATTAGAGTGAACGTAAGCTACTTCCCTGTTGTCAGAGGAAATCTCTACATCAAAGGTAACGAGCCCTGATTCACACACAGATACCACCATCACTTCGGATCGCTGAAACAAAAGGAAAGAGGTTTCTGGTACAAAATGACAGCTTCTCATCTTCGTGTCATCTGGGTTGACAATTGTTATACAGGACACATGTCACAACTCATCATTGCTTATCTTGCAGATACGGGCTTAGGAAGTTTCCAGCAAAAAAAAAAAAAAAAAAAAAATGAAAACTCCGAACAACACAGTGAAATCCTATTTCATGAGATGAGCTCAGACCAAGGTCATTTCAGCGAAGGAGGAAAAAAATTCTAGAAAATAGTTATTGATTTACGGCCCAGACAGATCATAAGAGGGCCATCAAAATTCAGGCTTGTTGTTCGTGGTAAATTCAACATCCTAAAACAAAGCTCCCGCATAGATATTTTCTTTGCCTCATATTGGTTTTTTTTTTTTTTAAACCAGTGGGATTCATGTTTGAAAAGCAGAACTCACATAAAATGGAGTTTTCTAACTAATGTTGAAAAATCTGATTGAGCAACACAAGCCACAGATATACACACCTTTGACACACAATCAGGAGAAGCCAAGTAGGAAGCTGCCTGTCTCTGTGGCCACCAATGCCTATTGCTTCCTCCTCTGAGACTGATTTGCTCATTTGCCTCCCTGAGCGCTTAGACACTTGCGTGGAGATCCTTTGCTAACCCGTAAATAGGGATGTTTTGTGACTAATGGTACCTCTACGTTTTATTATGGAAATGATCAATTAGCTGTACTTATGAGTGGGACTTTAATGTTAGCAGTTCTGTTGATTTCGGGTGGTCAAGCTTATCGCAAGGACACATGGGGATACAGGATAGGTAAATACACTGAGGGAGAACTATATGGCTCCCTTCATCTCTCTCTCTTTCTCTCTCTCTCTCTCTCTCTCTCTCTCACACACACACACACACACACACACACACACACTCACATACACCTCCAATGTTGTTAACAGCAATTGGAAATGTGTGTAGTCTGCCTTTAACCACCTTCACCATCATTCTTGTGACTTAACCTCTTTCTCTGCTGTACTGTTTCTACTTTCTTTGCTCTTCCTTCCCATCCGTCCCTTCCCCATCCCTTCCCCCCCACCGTATTTCCCTTTTCTGCTAACAACACCCAGCACTCTCTGTAAGTCTCTGGTCATTCCTGCCACTTTGCAGTCTGTCTTTTTTCCCCTCTAGCTTTTAACTTCCAGGGAAAGCCGCCGGCAGTCAGGTGTGATGCAGTGTAGAATGCTCCCTTGGGCGGAGTTCTCATAGATGCTGCTGGGGAGCCTGGGAAGCTATCAATTCCTGGTCCCAATCAGAAGTGACTAAGATAGATGGCCACACAGTGCAAAGCGTGGCAATTTAGGTACAAGGAACTGCCTGTGGCTCCTTTCTCCTTGTTCCAAATAGCAAGCATTTTGACACATGTCCATTTAATATATGGATAATGTTTCTGTGTTTTATCAGCAGCTCAAAGCCTGAAATTTCTTTTTATCGTTCACATGTTTGAGTCCCTGGGAACCTCTTAGTAGCAGGAGAGTAAAAAATAAACAAAAGCCATGATGTATTTAACTGGATATTCTTTTTTTTTTTTTTTTCATTTCAGCTTTACTGAGGTATAATGGACAAATAGAATTGTACGACATTTAAAGTGCACATTGGTGATGTGATCTACGTATACACTGTGAAAGGATTCTCTCCCATCTGGTAAATTAACAATCCATTACTCCACTTATCTATTTATTCAGTTAGTTAGTTAGTTACTTGATGAAGACAATTTGTTTCTATTCTCATAAATTTCTGTGACACAATACAGCATCGTCATCTGTGGTCACCAAGTTTTATATTAGATCCTCAGCCTTTATTCATCTTACTGATAAAAATTTATACCCTTTTACCAACCTCTCCCTATTTTCTGCACCCCCCACAAGCCCTTGGCAACCACTTTCCTGCTCTCTGTTAATTTTTTTAAGATCTCACATATAAGTGATATCATGAAATGTTTTTGTTTGTCTTTCTCTGTCTGCCTTATCTCACTCAGCATAATGCCCTCAAGGTCCATCGATGTTGTCACAAATGGAAGGATTTACTTCTTTTTCATGGCTGAGTAAAGTTCCATTGTATGTATATGCCACATATTCTTTATCCATTCCTATCTGAGGACATTTAGGTTATTTCTGCCTCTTGGTCAATGTTTGTTATTTCACTCATCAGCGAATGGCATGGAAGTGTTTGCTGGGAATTGGAATAACAAGTAAAAGCGAAGGGCAAACTTCTAGTACGATCTCTACAAAATAAGCTGTGAGGCTGGGGAGTGGGAAAGAGATGAACAAAAGCTGATTGCACAAATGTTTATTGATAGATGACACCTAAATACGTCCATCACATTTGCAGGCAGACCAAGCTTGGATTCCAGCCTTTGCTGTTGTTGTGTACTTGCTTTGAGAATAAATTACACTTCATTCCTTCATTGTAAAACGTTGTTACCTGACCAAAGACAATGAGGATTATCAACCTCAGGGATAAACTGAAGCAATTATTATGAATTGGGGTGTGTGTGTGCGTGTGTGTGCGCATGTGTATGTGTGTTCACACTCAGTAGAAAAACAGATGTGTAAAGTCAGTAAGGGAAAAATATTTTGGAAATGATGTCTCCAATAAACAAAATAATCTTCTCATTGTCTTGACGTTGTTTCAAAGAGTAGTCTTTTATTCAAAGACAAAATAACTATAAGAAAGGCTGAATTAAAAAAATTCATAATGGTTATCAGTATATGGCAAGATTTTCTAAAATTATGAAAGTGTGTGCTAAAGGCATTTCCTGTCCTTAGATAGGCTCTGGTCTGAAATTTCTTCCCTTCTATTTCCTCTTGGTGCTTTGGAAAGTCTTTCTCTCCTTCTTTCTTTCTTTCTTTCCTTTCTCGTCTCTTTCTTTCTTTCTTTCTTTTTCTTTCTTTCTTTTTTCCTTCCTCCCTCCCTTTCTTTCTTTCTTTCTTCTTTTTCTCTTTCTCTTTCTCTTTCTTTTTCTTTATTTCTTTTTCCCTTCCTCCCTTCCTCTCTCTCTCTCTTTCTCTCTCTCCCTTCCTTCCTTCCTTCCTTCCTTCCTTCCTTCCTTCCTTCCTTTCTTTCTTTCTTTCTTTCTTTCTTTCTTTCTTTCTTTCTTTCTTTCTTTCTTTCTTTCTTTCTTTCTTTCCATATTCAGTTAAGGACCTCTAGATTGTCATGAAAAGGAAACCCTGGCTTGAATACCTATTTTATTTTTTTCTGGTGGAAGAAAACAAACAAATCCCTACATCAATATAGCTGTTGCATTTTTTCCCTAGAGTAATAATAAAAATAAAACATATTTTAAAAATGTAGCAAACAGTTTAATTTATTTTTAATAATAAAAATAAACATTAAGAAAACGTAGCAAAACAGATATTTTGTTGTATTGTAAAATCGACAACTAAAGGAATAGGGAAATAAGATTAGTTTAATGATGTATGTTCTAGAAAAGCTCTGGTAATCTTTCTGGTTTTTATCCTCTGATCTGAAAGAATGTCCCATGATAAAATGGTTTGACATAAAAAGAACTCAATTGGGGAACCTGGATGGCTGTTAGTGGAGTGTGCGACTCTTGATCTTGGGGTCATGAGTTCAAGCCCCCATGTTGGTTGCAGAGATTACTTAATAACAAAATCTTGTTTAAAAAAAGAACACAATTATGTTGATTGATAAACAACTGATCTTATCGACACTGTAACTCATATGACGATGTGTTCAGAAATTGATAGGTGAGAAAAAAAAATCTAAGCTGAAGTTTGAATAACACTATTCCACATCTCAGATGTCTAATTGGTATCTGGGGAGGAAGTGGTGGTCAAAATCGAAAATGACGACACAGGGCATATGGGAGGGCTCAGTCGGTTAAGCATCCAACTTTTGGTTTTGGCTCAGGTCATGATCTTGTGGTTCATGAGTTCGAGCCCCCCCATTGAACCCCCACATCAAGCCCTGCATCGTGCTCCATACTGGCAGTGCAGAGCCTGCTTGGGTTTCTCTCTCTCTGCCTCTCTCTGTCTGCCTCTCCCATGCTTGTGCGCACCCTCTCTCTCAAAATAAATAAAACTAAAAAAAAAATTTAATATACCTTTCGACCAATGAAGAATCTTGCTTTGAATAGGCTAATACAAATTTTAAGTCATACAGATCCTGCATGTTGTCATTTTAAGTGCTGTGTAGGAAGATAGGTTGTGTTCTTCTGTGTCTAAGGAAAGGCTATTCAGATATATATCTAAAATAAATAACTAAAATATGGAATTAGATAGAGGGATGTGTGTGTGTGTGTGTGTGTGTGTGTGTGTGTGTGTGTGTTACATTTATGATTGTGTGGTTTGGAGTGGAGGGAGAGAAAGTCAGCATAAACAATGATGCTGGCATGACATTTGTGAAATTTTGAGTTAACTTCAGTTTTAAAGTATCGTTTCCTAAACTAGTTACAGTATTCTGCTATTAGACAGAGGTATGGTTAATTAGAACATTAATCACCTGGCTATGAGTTGATTTGATGTAAAGATCATCTTGTACGGATAGGGTAAACATGAAACAATTATATTCTGCATATGAAAGACGCCAATGAATTTTTAATGCAACGTGAGTGTGCAGAATTGGTACGCATCTACTCAAATCTCAATGTTATTTGGTTTTTTACTGAACTCAAGTCCATCTGGGGATGGAAAGTTGGAGACATTTTTTTTTCCCTGTCTGATCCTTTTCATTTCACATTCAAGCTGTTCTCTCTGATATCCCTTTTGTCTTTCAAATCTGAAGTTTCTTAGAATATAGAAGCCCAAAGGATAGAGAAGTCACGTCAATGCCTTGGTGTGACATTGATGTGATGTCTTATAAGCCTTCCTACTCTCCTTTCCAGACTCAGCTGTTGTTCTCTTGATAAGCAAAGGAGTGCCTGCAAGCAGTGAAGGAAAGTGCACTGCTAAGGCAATTTGCTTCAGCAAAGATCTATTTTCATAGTTTAGTGCTGGGGAAAAAAAGATTTAGAGCAGAGAAACATGGCTTAAGATCAAGCTGAATAATATGTGGCACTGCCAGACACACTAAGCAGTCAAATATTTGTGGCAGAAATTAATATACATGGTGTGTGTGCATTATTTTGTAATTGTCATTACTTTTTCTCACCATCTTGATTTTAGAATCTGATTCTGTTCTACCTGGGAGACACACTTTCCACTCCCTTCCCAAAGTGAGCTATTCTTTTGTTAAGTTTATTTATTTATTTTGAGAGAGACAGAGAGAGAGAGCAGGAGGAGGGCCAGAGAGAGGAGAGAGAGAATCCCAAGCAGGCTCTGCATTGTCAGAGCTGAGCCTGACATGGGGCTTGAGTTCATGAATGGTGAGATTATGACCTGAGCTAAAATCAAGAGTCAGACGCTTAACCAAACTGAACCACCCAGGTACTCCACATTCTTAAGCTAATAGAAAGTTTACCCAAGAACAGTGAGAGAAAAGTAGTATAAGAAAGCACTAAAAAAATAAGGTCTTTATAAAAATGCTTAAAGAGAGTAACTTCAGGGGAAGAAGACAAATAAACATTGTTTTCAGGACTGTCAAGAGTAATAATTCATAGAAACTACATGGGGATTATAGGATAGCATATATAGGAAACATGCATTTGGGCACTATCAGCCTTAGCAGCGAGTGGGGGCAAGGAAATTGCCTTTAGGTAAACTTTAAATGGAATTTCTATTTTCAGGACATTCTCTTCCTAGTCCTCCACAGAGACATTGAAACAGTGCTATGACATAATAAGCTTTTACTTTAATGAGTTAGTATTTTAGAATTTTCAGACAGAAAGGGTGTCTTGAATAAAAATCGAGTATCTCAAAAATCGCCATTGGCTGCATGTCAGCTACAAATGCCTTTTACTTTCCTATAAGACAGCCCTCTCCTTTACTATTAAATGGTTTTCAAAATGATTTATAACTCAAAGATGATTTTGTCTCCCCAAAAATGGTTCAGAAGTGTAACAGGTAAAAACTAATGACAATTGATACCTATGCTTCAAATTTAACTGCTTAATATAATAATCATAAATATATAGATATATAATATATAACAGTATATATTATAATAATCATAAGGTATATCCAAACCTAAAGAGACTTATTCAACTATTAGTTAAAACAGTATAAAAGTTAGTGTAAAAATCTCAACCTCAATTGTCCTTCAATTAGGATAGCAACTGATCATAACACCTCTCTTGACCATAATACAAAAAATGTTTCCATCTATAAAGTAGATACCTGCTTCACCAAAATGAAATCAAATTTATTGGCAATTTTTATATTCTGTGTGTCTGTGTACTTCCAACTGGCATATTTTGGTGAAGTAGATGGCAAGATAATTTGCCAAAGTACAGCTCGGCTGTATCTTGTAGAAGCTTCTACCTCCTTCTAGAGAGCTCTATACAGAATTAGCATCTTAGTAGAACATCTCTTACAACTTTAATCAAAAGATAGAACATGTTGGATCTTCACAAATATTTACTTAATGACAAAATCGCCTGGGGGATGGTCCAGTAAACTGCTTTAGAAAGTCTGACATAATACCTTGGCTTAATCCCCTTAAAAGGAACATCAAAACTCGGTGTCAATGCGTGTCTGACACCTTTCGGGCTGCTGTAACAGAATCCCATAGCTTGGGTGGCTTATTAACAACAGACATTTATTTCTCTCACTTCTGGAGTCTGGGAAGTCCAAGGCGAAGGCACTGGCATATCTGGTACTATCTGTACCAAGTGAGTACCTGCTCCCTGGATCACAGATGGCCATCTTCTTGCTGTGTGCTCACATAGCACAGGGGCAAGGGGGTTCTCTGGCGTCTCTTCTATAAGGCCACCAACCCCTGTTCATGAACTCTCCACCTCATGACCTAATCACCTCGCAAAGACCATTATTCTAAATATCATCACATTGTGCGTTAGGATGTAACATGAATTTCTTTTGTGGGGGTAGGGAGGATGTAAACATTCAGTTGCAGCAAACAGGAGTTGTCCTCAAAAGAGCACACATCTGAAAGCTACTTTGAATAACTCTTTCGGGGCCTCTGTCATCACTGATGCTAAACGCATAATTCTTTTCCTTGCACGATGGAGGTTTGAACAGAACACAAAGTCTGAACTGAACACGAGGTCTTTGGCTAAGAAAAATTATAAAGACCATGTAGAGTCTACGCAGCAAGGAGGACTATGCTGTATTCAGAGCACAGAACACACAATAATTCATTCAATATTTATTGTGTATTTAATATTTACTGAATGTAGAGGTCAACAAACTATTTTTTTTAACTAAAGAGATAGTAAATATTTTAGGTTTTGCAGGACATAAAGTCTCTTTTACAACTGCTCGACTCGGGGGCCGTAACACGAACGCAGCCGTTGATAATACATAAACAAATGAGTGTGGTTGTTTTCTAATATATTTTTATGTATAAAATAAATCCTGGGGGCTTTCTAAACTTGGCCCACGGGTCATATCTTGCAGACCTTGCTCGAATGTATCAAAGAAATAGAAGGGACAATATTATGAGATTTGGATGTTCTGGCAAGCTTGCTCTGACTAACCTGTTTAAAGCACCTGAGAAAACAGTTGAGGACTAATTTGCAGTAGAGACTCCAGCAAGAGCAGAGGCTGACTTGGACAGGCTACCTTGTTGCTGGCGGAAATGAAGAAGAGTTGATAGATTTAAGAGCTATGTAGGCGGTAAAATATATAGAACTTGGTAACCAGTTGACTGTATCATCTGGGAGAGGTGTCCTGGATGGCACCCAGGCTTCTGGCATGAGGAACTGGGCAGATGTTACTGCATTTACTGAGCCAGGAAACACTGGAGGAAGCCAGGTTTGGGGCAGGAGAGTATGAATTCGGTCTAACACATACTGCATTTCAGATGCAGATCAGGCATTGGTGTGGAACTTCTGAGTAGGCAGTTGAATCAGTATACAAGTTTGGAGCTCAGAAGAGAGGTCTAAACTATAAGTATAAATACAAAAGCCAATGACATTGAGATGGAAATTTCAACCATGGAGGTAGATGAATAACATTGGAAGGAACCTAAGATTAAGCCCTAAGGAGCCACGATAACTGAAGTTAACTGGAAGAGGAGCCAGCAAAAAAGCTGGAAAGAAGGGAAGAGCCTAGAGAGGTGTGATGCCATGGGGGCATCCAAGTGGCTCAGGTGGAGAATGAATGATCTTGTGTCTAAGGCAGTTGAAAAGTCAAAGATGAAGAGAACTCAGCAACTTG
The DNA here is from genome assembly GCA_030068075.1 of Paguma larvata. Lineage (NCBI taxonomy): Eukaryota > Metazoa > Chordata > Mammalia > Carnivora > Viverridae > Paguma > Paguma larvata. The sequence goes on along the minus strand of CM057839.1, from coordinate 9,729,713 downwards.
CAGTCTGCAGGGACCTTTGTAAGAATGCTTTCCAAACCGCTGTTTGCATTCAAGCTGGGTAGGTGAGTAGACAGCGGAAGTCAGATTCAAGTGGGTGGGGGAGTAGATGGAAGGTGATAAAATGAAGTAGAGGAAGGAACAGCGGTAATTCGGGCGGATGGCAACACATCCCCGAGGCATTTTGGAAATTTGTTGGTGCGCAGAGGTTAAGTGCTACTTGCATTTAGCATGTAGGAGTCACAAATGCTGTGTCCTACAGCGGGCAAGGCAGCTCCACACGACAAGAGGGATTACTCTGCATCCTACGCAACTGTTCAATGTCTTACGGGACATCCGTGCGGATGAAAACCTATTTATAAATATCTGTCTATAAATCACAGCTCCATTTCACACACACGTACTCACACGTATTCACCTCTTCGGAGTGATTTATTTTCCTTTTTCTGGAATAAAACACCGGTTATAGCTTCCATGAGAGCTTCTATCCAGCCTAACATAGCCTGCTAAATTCAGGAGGAAGAGGAAAAGAAGATCGCAAAGAAAAGAAAAAAACAGAAGGAATGGCGCAAGGAAAAGGGTCGAGGAAGACCTTATTCTAAATTCTCTCCAGACAGCCCATCGCTTTTAGTGGAATGGTCTCTAATGCTGAACGTACAATTATATTTTTCCTCAGTTCCTGGAACATAACCACTACTTGTTCCCACTGCAGTTACTGAGGAAACTAGCGATGCATTTTACCTTATTTCTTGAGCAAACCCATAAACTGATAAATGCCCCCCAGCTGTGAACCCTGCTGAGCAGAATCACTTTCTAGTTTAGTATAGAAAGTTAGTAGGCTCCATGGCTTCATAACATTCTGATTTTTCCTAGAATTAGGTGAAGATTACTCCCTGTAAATGTTCTCTCTGAAAGCTAACAGGTATCAAAGCAATAGAATTCACAGACTCACGTCCTACCTCCTATTAAGCAGTCTTCTTTTTTTTTTTTTTTCTTCTTGGTACCATACTTGCATTTTTCTGTGTGGGCTTTGAACTAAAGCATCACATATCTCTTCTAGTATTTCATACTTCAGAACAAAATATACGAAGAAAAATGTGCTGTGAGTAGGCACATAAGACTCATGGGCTAGAGAAAGGAATTGCCGAATACCCATAATCTTTGAAACTGGAAAAGTATATTTATTTTACATCACCTGCAAACAAAAGAGCGGAAAGGGAGTAGCTGGGATCACAGATTTAAATCTGTGTGTGTGTTGGGGGGATGCTGGGAGAGATTGTTACTTGTTGCCAAGTCAAGGAGATATTTCAATTATTTGGAGCTCGCCATTTTGTCTTTTGTAACTTTCACAATAATATATCAGGGAAATAAGAAAAACGGTAGACTGCTAGGCTCTGAGCTGGGTGTTATCTGGCACAGTAATGATATTATTCTGCACGATGCTGGTAGAGCCCAGAGTAAATATATGTCTGGTAATCTATTCTAAGTGGGGAATATAATGGTTTAAAGGTTGGAGCAGTTAAAAAGCTGCAAATAATGAATTATGAGCAAGAAATATATTTTATATTATTCTCCTTCACAGCATTTACTCCTGTGCTTTCTACTTAATAGGTACAATATATATTAATGGAGTGAGTGAAATAAATTAATGAATAAGGTTTCCAAAATAGCAACTCATAGCTCAAATGATTTGTGATGTATTATAAGTAATTAAATAAGAGAATACCATTTATTGTAACTTGCATATATGTGTGAGTCTACTAAATATATTTCTGTCTATAGTTCTCTACCTCTCATCTCTAGTCCTTCCATTGTTCTCTTTTCCTTCTCTTCCATATTTTACTTTTTATGTGTTTCTTTACTTATCACATTTCTCATTAATTAATCACTATTTGGAAACAAGGTGATTCATTAACTATTTTTCATCTAATAAAACTCCTGCAAACTCATGCTTAATTTCACAAAACTATTAATTTAATGTTTCCTATATCTTTAAAATTACAGTGAAAATTCACTTGAGATTCCTTAATAAATTATAAAAAGTACTATCTTCACTATTGTCCCATGTGAGTCGGGGAGAAAGGCAGAGGGAGAGAGAGAGAGAGAGAGAGAGAGAATCTCAGGCAAGCTCCATGCTCAGTGCAGAGTCCCATGCAGGGCTCGATCCCATACCCTGGGATCATGAGCTGAGCCAAAATCAAGAGTTGGATACTCAACAGACTGAGCCACCCAGGTGCCCCTTATTACTCCATTATTAATATGGGAAAACCACACTAAGAAAATAGAGTAATTAGTCTATGATATAATTCACAATTTCTTCTTTTCCTATATCATGTGAAAATTACATTTTGAGTCCTTGCATACAATTCTTGGATAGTCTGCTATCAACTCATCTTACTCTCTTCCACTCTTATTAACTACGGGAATGGACACATTTGAGTACAATCTTTACAACCCTCTTGAATTCTCGACTTTGGTAAACTGGGGAACTGTTCCAGTGCTGTTTCACTTGAGTACTTGTCTTCTATTAAAAGTATGACAGTGACACCTATATTTGCATAATTCAGGCAAAATTTTTCACCCATTTCATCTTATAGTGAAATTATATGTCAAAATGAATTGATGAAAATATACATAATTAGAAAAACACTTCATATAGAAAATAGAGCTTAGTGTGGATTACAGGATTTTATCTTCATTTTCAGAAAACATGATTAAAAATCCTTAACCATGTACTTCTGACCGGAGGCCAATAACCATCACAGCAGTCAATGGTCTTGTCACACAGACACCTAGCTGTCCCAGGTCAGGCTCCAAAGGGCTTATCATAAAATTTAAACACAATAACACCCACAATAGTGAAACGGGACTTCACTTGCCTTCTCTAATTCACAGTTATATTGTCTTACGAATGAGCACAGAAGGCTGTCCTCATTTGTAAGGACCTGAACTGGCAAAATTAAACAGGTTAAAGGGACTTATAGCAAAGCAGCAACAGCACATGACAATTTCACACTCTGGATCTAGGGTAAAAGGCCCATCCAGAGTGCATGAGAGACTAAGGATTTTAATAAAAGAGCGTGAAAGTTCATTCAGAGTTCTGGACTCTTAGCTTTGCAGCTCCTTAAATGCAGACTAACTGTTGGCTAAATGGGTCATGGTATTCATCAAGAGCTACGATCCAACAAATGGGGCTAGCTATCCAATAATTCATGCAGCCTTATCAACATCCTATGAGATGTTTACATTATAACCCATGTTTTGTCGAAGAGACTCCCTAAGGCCACACAACTAGTTAATCAGCTAGTGAACTGGCAGAGTCTGTATTTGAATCAAGAGTTTGACCTCTTAACTAGTTTAGACTGTAAGTTTTTTGAAAACAGAATCCATACGTGATTCATTTTTGTATTTCTATAATTTTTACAAATTATTAAGCTTTTGGTCATTGTATACGTTGGCAATTGTAATAAGATTCAACTTCAAAACTCCCACTTCGTCACTACCTCCCGAATGTACATATTATGACAGTCACAGCTTCACCCTGCCCAAAATTCATTTCAGGTGCATGACACCATCATTCTCATTACATGCTGAGCAATCTAAGGACACAGAGGCACACATTGTTCCTACCCTGCCCTGCGGTTTAGAAACCTCCACTCTGCCAGGCAGGGTCACTTTCTTCTTACCAGGTGTCCACACCTGTAAGCTCTCTCATCCTGACCCGGTTCAGCCTCTGCCTTACCGATTCCTCCCTCTCATTCCAAACCTGCTCAGACTTCATGGATATCACTAACCAACCCTCAAGGGGGCCTCTTTCTTTAGATTGGTTCACAATCCCTTCCTACAGACATGGAGGCTTATTTTATAGTCGCCAAAATATCCTGTTCTCAAATCTTTCTGTTTATAGACACATCTCCGAATCTTGTCCTTTCCCTGCTGAGCTGCTCACGGACAAAAACGGAAGAGGGGCGCCTGGGTGGCTCAGTTGGTTAGGCAGCCAACTTCGGCTCAGGTCATGATCTTGCGGTCTGTGAGTTTGAGCCCCACGTCGGGCTCTGTGCTGACGGCTCAGAGCCTGGAGCCTGGTTCAGATTCTGTGTCTCCCTCTCTCTCTGCCCCTCCCCTGCTCATACTCTGTCTCTATGTCTCTCAAAAATAAATAAACGTTAAAAAAAAAAAAAACGGAAGAGCCTTGGCCATCTTCTAACGATGTGACCTTGGGCATGACACTTAATCTCTATCCTCACTTTTTCATCCACAAAATGAAAGGATTGGCCTAAATATTTCAGCTTATCTTTCAGGTCTAAAGTTTGAATGTCTCTAATAAGTGATTTTTTTAATGTTTGAATAATACAATAAAAGATAACAAGCAAATTCCAGTTATTTAATTTCCTAAATTGAAGGATGATATAAAAAAAAGTCCCAGAGACGGTCAGGTCTGGTTCCAAAGGATTTATCACTAACCAGCTCTAGGACTTCTGCTAAACTACTTCAGGTTTATCCAAATTCCCTCATCTACAGTAAAAGAGATTAAAGGACACTCTACTTTTTCCAGTAGGTTGTTCTCCGGAAAATATGTGAAAGCATTCTGAATTATTTAATCATGTTACATGATTGGAAACTCTTTAAATTATTACTCAAGTCATCATCAGTTAATTGCTACATTTTAAATGTTGGAGCTTCCAGGGAAGATATTCTAAATCCAGGACCACAGACTCCCAAGCAGTCAGCAAGCCGAATTCAGAGGAATTACAAACTAAAGTGGAAAATAATGCATCTTTGTTTTCATTAATTAGCCTTTTTCAGAGCTTTAGCATTTTCTTCTGCTGTAAACGCAAGCAGCAAACCACAGGGGTATTGTCAATACCTAGCATTTTGTTATTAACAGAAATTATAGGTACTTTAATTTTATATTTAGTTGCAGAGATTTAAAAGTATGTATGCGCATTACTACTTAGATTTACTAATAGATCTTCCTTAATATGTTATTTTGAAAAATCACACATATTGCTACCTCATTTTTTAAAAATATATTTTGAAAACTGTATTTCAATTTAATTGCTTTCCTTAGCAATCCTATTGACTTTCATTTGGTGCATTTCAAAATGCTTTTCTTAGGAGGAGCTCGAAGACTTCAGCAGACTGCCAAGGGGGAGGGATCCATGGCAGAAATATTTCTAGTTTACAGGTAAAGAGAGAAGTAGTGCCATCCTCACAGTAGCACATACAGACAACAGTGCAACCTCCACCTGCACCCCCATCTCCTGAATCAGAGTGGTGCTCTTTGTGCCATGCCAAGCCTTTCCTCTAAGTCCCCATTGCAATGTCCTTGGTCTATGAACACAAAACGCCTGTTTGGTCAAAAAAATTTTTCAAATGGACTCTGCATAAAGTTTCTAGAATCAGATGTATTTAAAGTTAAAATTATGGTTTCAGGAATTTGAATTATATCACCTCTAATGGAAAAGTGTAGTAGGTGAACTTCTCCTTGAGAACTGTGTTCTCAGAGACACTTTTTTCCTAAAAGTCTTAACAACAGGTCTTTGATGAGGAATCAGAGGAACTAAAATGATCTTGAGTTTAATTTCAATGGCCAAGGAAAGCAGTACAAGGCTGCAACAAAAATTTTAAAGGTCAAAGGACCTAGTACCAAGATAGCGAAAGAACTTAGTCATCAGACAGGTTCTTCCCGTCTAGGAAGTTGTCATTCTGCTATTATGGAAATCAAGTAACTCCTACAAGCCAAGCAAGTGGAGAAACAACTATACGCTTCCTCTACAAATCTGGTCTCCAGACCACAAGAATGGGCATCACCTGGGAGCTTGTAGAAAGGCAGAATCTCAGCTCCCACCCCAGAACCCTGAACCAGATTTGCATTTTACCAAGGTCCTCAGGTGGATTGTGTGCACATGAAAGTTCAGGAAAGATTGTCCAAAGAACACTGAACTTGGAGGAGGGCAATATTTAAGTGAAAAAAAAATGTAAAATGCAACTATGCAGATGCATAGTTTTGAAGGACTTCAAAGAATGTATCTCCACAATTTTAACTGCTTTATTGAAACAGAATTGATAGGACAGAGTTTACCCTTTAAGAGTGCAATTCAATGAATGTTAGTAAATTTAAACAGTCAAGCAATGATAACCACAATTTAGTTTTAGAATACTTCCATCTTCCCCATAAGTTCCTCAGACCTCGTTGCAATTAATCCTCTCTGCCTCTGGATAACTCCTGATCTGCTTTTGGTGGCTATCATTTTGTCTTTTATAGAAATTTCATAAAAATGGAATCATACATTATTCAGAAGTTTTTGGTCTGACTTCTTTCACCTAGCATGATCCTACGGATTTCACTTAGGAATCCGTAATATGTTCCTTGTTATTGTATATCCTTGCATGAATATACCGCATTCATTCACCAGTTGGTGGTTGTTTCCAGTTTGGGGCTTGCTATGAATAATAATAATGCAATGAACATTTGCACATAAGTCTTTATGTCTCCAAAATGTTTTTGATAACTATCGATGAGCAATCCAATATACAAATGATGAGCAAGTAAAAAAAACAGATAGATAGATAGATAGATATCCAGACTTGTTAGTCTTTTTGACAGTTATTCTTACAATACCAATTTGTGCCAGCAAAGTGGACACCTCCTAAGATGGAGAGAGCTGATAGTCAAGTGAAGGAAAGAATAATGTCATGTTGTGTAATTCTACAAAAGGATTAGAGAAAGGTGGCCTTTGCTACCAGATCTGGATACTAATATTTGGGCTGATGGAAAAGTAGTCTATATTAAGGAGCCATGTTTGTGGGAAAGTCCAATAATTGGACTGATGTAGTAAGGAGGGGAAAAGGTAGAGTGAATCACAAGTCTGGGAAACAAGACAGAAATCTGTGAAAGGCAGCAGAGGAAAGGTGCTCCGGAGGGCATTGTGAGATGGAAGGTAGGTTTACTAAGAGTGTCCAAGCCTGTGTCTTTAAAGAATGCTCACTGACTGAACAATATGGCACCCCCAAGAAGCTAATCATGGAGAACCTCCGTCGGCTCACCGATGCTCACCTGGGATTCTTTGGGGACACTGCAAATGCCAGGGAAGTGACTCAAGGTACTTGAGGCTGCCCTTCATCTTATATTTTCAGAAGCACTGGAAACAGGGGAAAAACCAACTGGAGATAATGGCCGAAGCAAATGAGGAAGCCGATGAAGGACATCACGTTGTTAGTCCCCTCCCCTATTGACTTAAAAAGGATGTGTTGGTTAGGCAGTTCACCCAAGATGGCTAACCAGTTGCAGCTCGAGGAAGAGGATAATGGAGACATCTCGGTAGGACCCCTTTAAATAGCTTTCCCCTAAGCACTTTTCCAAGAAAAAATAGGTGTCGGCTGGGATGAAAAGGTTCCTGGTGCCTGTTTCAAGTTAAGGAGACGTGAGAAACTGCAGCGTAGTGCTAACAGGTGGGCAGTGGGTTATCAGCAAGAGAAGCAGAAACTCTCTCAGCCACAAACAAGAACGATTGCTTCAAATTTTACACAGGCAAATTCAAATCCTGATTATTCTGGCACTAGTGTGAAGACCATTAAAAGGTTGGCTTGCCTGAAATGTAACAGGAGGCTTAGAGTTTACAAGTTTTGTTTGACATTTACCTCTTTGACTTTTAGAACTTCTTGCTCTCCCTTCCCTTTCTGATGTGGTGAGTTAAAAACCCACATAAGATTGAAATAACATAATTGACTAACAAATAACATGATAGCAATTTATTCCCTGAGATGTAATTACCTGGGTCACCATTTTGATCTAAGCCATGTACTAAAACAAAATTATGTAAAAAGGCCTACAGCTACAGAGATCTGAAAAAAATTACAGAGTATAAACAGTACTTTAGCTTGACTGGATTGAAAAACTCAGTTTATCTCAGCATGGTTTTTGCATATTTTAATAAGGAAAAATATGCTATTTTTTTTCTTCATTAACCTTCTTATACCCTCATGCATAAGTGTCATTCTATTGTATAGATGCCTCATTACGAAACTCTGGGTTAGAACATAGGGGAAACCTACATACTGTTAGAAAATAAAAGTCATACCTATTCACATATGGAAAGTATATACATATGTATATGTATATTTTTTTCACATTTATTTTTGAGAGACAGAGTGAGACAGAGCGTAAGCAGGGGGAGGGACGGGGAGAGGAACACAGAATTGGAAGCAGGCTCTGTGCTGGCAGCACAGAGCCTGACGCGGGGCTCCAACCCACGAACCGTGAGATCGTGACCTGGGCCAAAGCCGGATGCTCAACTGACTGAGCCACCTAGGCACCCCATAAATTTTTTAACATTTATTTTTTTTTTTTTGAGAGAGAGAGAAAGCGGGGGAGTGGCAGAGAGAGGGAGACACAGAATCTGAATCAGCTCCAGGCTCCAAGCCTTCAGCATAGAGCCCAATGCAGAATTCAAACCCATGAGAGAACCATGAGATCATGACTTGAGCCAAAGCCAGACGCTCAACCGACTGAGCCACTCAGGCACCCCTGGAAAATATATTTTTAAATGATACTTAACCTTACAACATAAAGAGAACCACTTTTAGCAAGGGGCAAAATTCCTCTACTGTGATGTTAAGCATAATTGTTACTTGGCTAAACTTAACTTCTTTATCAATTTTGACTAAATGGGCAGGTTTTAAAAAGAATGTAAGGTCCCCTTATCTTCTTTCAAAAGAAACACGTTTAAGGCCACATCTCACCTGCCTCTTCCTCTCATCTCTAAAGAATTTTGTAAGAGGATGAACAGAGCATTCTTATTAGATTTTTTTGGAGAACTTAAATAAATGGCTATTTCCAAAAATGTACATGAGTTAACCTATGGTTGTAATCTCTTCTCAGGATCATAGGGCTTGGATTCCAAGAGCATCTGGAATACCAACAACATTACATTCACTTCATGTAATAATCAAGTTTCTCTACCCTACCCCCACCGGTCTATCTTTCTAGTTCTTTCCTTTAAAACATAGATGTGAAGTTTTTCCTCCAATTAATCAACAAAAGAACCTTTGAAGTGCCCAAAACATAAAGAAAGAAAAAACACTAAATAAACTTTAAATACAAAATGTTCTCTAAAATGTAACTCTTGGCTATTTATTTGGGTTTCCTCTAAACGTAAAAAGACAAATGACAGGTTATTCAGAAGAGCAAGTCACAGTCAGTCGTGCTCATGCCTTCTGTCCATGATATCTTTGAATACACAATTTTGTCATTACAAATGCTATTACTTGGTTTGGCAGTATCTTCTTTGAAGAGGTCCTGAAATGAACATTTTATTTTTCATTTTAATTCATTTTTTTACTTTTACTGTCAGGGAATTGGAGAAGTAAGAGGTTCCGTTTGGCCTCTGAAGTTCTGGGTAAGAGTATTCTATGAAGTTCCCCTGCCTGCCTTTCTTCCTGTAAACTTAATCGGCATCCTGGCCGCTATCAGAATCCAGCTGCTGCGTGAGCAGGAGTTTATATAAAATAGAGAAAATGAGTAAAATTTGCCCACAAATGTAATAGTCTGAGACACATCTTTTCTCTCTGATCTAATAGAGGACTGGCAGCTATGGTTTTGGTGATCAAAGCAACAAGAGAGAGAACAAGAGATTGTAAAAATACGAGTACTCACACAAGTGTACAGAACGTAGATGACCTAAACAAATTACAGGTCATCCTCCTCATTCTTCACTCACTTGCTCATTCATTCACCCAGTCAAGATACACTTAGTGAGGGCTTGTTATACATTAGGAACTGTATGCAAGGTTCTTCGAAACTCAAGGTTACCAAGACGTGAACCATGACTTGAAGATGCTCCTGCTTTCAGCTTTCAGCAAAAGCCTTTTGTCTTGGGGAATATACCTGCTGACCCATGAAACCTTCAAAAACTCAATGAAGCCTGAACCCACTAAGAATATTGTCAGTCTATCAGGAGTGAAAGATTAGTTTTTGCTTCTTTTGTTACTTTTTAAAAAAACTTCTTTATGTTTAAAGATTCCTGGACCAAACCCAAAATCAGCAGTTCTGATAAAGAAATCATTCCCAACCAAACTATTCATTTCTCCATCAGCTTTGGCTCTTCCAGAGGACTTGATCTTGGAAATCTGCCAAGGCAGATCCTCACTCTATTTTACAGGATATTTTGGCTAATACACTACATTCTAGATTCTATTAATTCTCCAGCTTTCTTATTTGAAGCTTTTCTCATTGGAAAAAAATATATATGTGTGCTACAGTCAACTCAAGTAAAAGGGAAACCAATGCGGAGTCCCTGGTACAACCATAACATTAATTTAGAATTCTATTGGCTTTTTGGGAGGTATTACGACTATACTCTTGAGTGTTGGGTTTGGAGAATTTAATCAATACTCACTAATGGGTGTCTTAGGCAGAATTGTAATCCACCAATAACATTTCCCAATAAATTATATTGTTAATCACTCTAGAAGAGTTTACAAACTTTCAGAGAATGACACAACTTAATCACTCGAAGATAAACAAAGGTCTATTTTATCAGAGGAAGCACAATGTGAACCTGTAAAATACAATGATACCCATGTAGAGCTAAGCCTACAGATTTGTTCTTATTTAATAGGATTTCCAGTCTACCTCTCTTTCCTAGCCTTGGCTCATCTAGGCATTACCCTTCTATTACTCCAAAAATAACGTTTTTATTTATTTCTTCAGGTCCCTTCCTGTGAGGCTTACTCCCAAGTCATCTTGAGCAGCTATCAATTTAAAAAAATATATGATACAGTTATTTGTTGAGCACTTACCTTTTTCCAAGCATTTTATATCCATTTATTCCCCCTTATAAGCCTCTAAGGATGAAAGTATTTATCCTAAATTGAGAGGAGAGAAAACCAAAGCTCAGAGAGCTTAATAAACTCATCTAGTATCACAGAGCCCTTAGGTTAACCGAGGTCTTAAATTAATTGGAGACAAAATAACTTGTTTAGAGAAGAACAAGAAAAAGGTGGTGGTGGGGGAGGATAATGGTGAGAGAAACAGTCAAGACCCTTCATTTATAGGCAGTTATTTTTCTTGTGAAAAATAAAATATGCTTAATCAAAAGACCCAGAAGTGGCATGGATTAGCCCAGAAGTCTGCTAGGAAAGCCATTTACAGCAGTGGGAAGGCTTACATCAAAGTTGGGTCTCCAAAGATTTGAGGTGAAGAGGAGGAGAGAAATCCATGTTTCGTAAAGAAATAACTATCTTCCTATCATTATATTCTACCTATCAATACCTTGAAAGTTAACCTATAATTGCAGGCAAATAGGAAAAGAATATTATGATTGACTCTGATACTCAAAATAAGAACGTGAAATTGAATCTTTCAAGTAATAACTGCACCACCCGTTATCGGCTAAATTTAAATTCTGGCATCGAAAACAACACTGGCATCTGTATATTTTCTAGTATTGCCCCCCATTCATTGCCCCAAATAGTCTTAATAATGGATTTTTAGAATTTTCATGAAGATACATGAAGATCAACTACAGGTCTTATGACTAGCGAGAAAACATGCATTTACATCTTCTATTTTGGGACGTGAATCCCTCACTTTGGTAACATTCCCCTCTCCCTCTACTGTGGAGGCCCTCATTGATGTGAGTGACCGACAGTGATGCTGGGCAGGGCACGGGCTGTATAATTAGAAAAAAGGACAGTACTTGAGCCTCAAGTGTACACTCATCGTTTTTGTCATCTAAAAGCCACAAGCTTTGGGCAAATCGGCTTTTCCTAGCTAGTTCTTGGCTGACAGCAGGTGAAAAGATTTAAGGTGAGAATTAATTACACGGATATAAAGCTACCAAGAGACATGCCAATGAGAGATGCTCATTGGCCCCAAAGATGTCAATGTCAGAGAAACAGCAGCGGCAATATATCAGCAAACGGATGTTTCTGGTGCTTGACAAAACACATTATATCAGTAAAAGATGTGTGTTCTGTAATGAAATTGTGTAAGAAAAGAAAGAAACCAGCACCACTTTTTAGCAGATATACTATTTAAAACAAAAAGGTTTCTTTATGTATAGCACAATGGTGAATAGATGAGCCCTATATAATTTAAATATTTTTGCTATTAGAAATGAGGGAAAGTAGATTAAAATTTAAAAAGCAACGAATAATAACAAAGTTAAGATTATGAAACAGAACCAAATCTAATATGTCCAAGGGGGATGGTTAAGACTTCAGGCTTAGTTGGTGCTTCTGAGTTGGACTATTCCAATCAAGTTCCAGTTAACACATAAGAAGAAAACTTAAAGCTGAATTTTGAAAAAATAAACTATCTCTCATACCAAAAGCTTATCAAAATACAGTCACACCATTTTTTTTTCATGTAACTGGAGAAAGAATTTATGACAGTTCGAGAATGATTGTGAAAAGGAGCACTGAAGGTGATTAGGAGGTCACACTATGCTCCCTTTTCTCTGTTCTATTGAGGTATAACCTACATGTATTAAAGCATCCAAATACGAAATTTGCATCTACAGCTATGTTATATACATACACATGTGCAACACACACACACACACACACACACACACACAGGTATCAGATCAAAATAAAAGGTATTTTTAGCACCTCATTTGTACCTTATTCTAAACAATAATCTCTCCTCAAAGGTAACCACAACGCTGACCTCTATCATCAAAGTCTGGATTTGCCTATTTTCGAATTTCATGTATATTGAATCATTCAGCATATACCCTTGAATGGCTAGCTTCTTTTGCTCCTTATTATATCTGTGAGATCCATGCATACATATTTTAGTGTGTTGAGTTTCACTGCTGTGTGCTATTCATGATATAAATATATGGCACTTTACTTATGTATTCCACTATTGATGCCTGTTTTGGTTGTCTCAGATTAGGGCTATTATTAATAATGCTATTAACATTCTCATACATGTTTTTTTTACTAGAAATAAACATACATTTCTCCTGCTATAAAGCCAGAAATATCAATGCTATTCTTTAAGATACATTTATTTATGTTTATTTAGCATGAGTAGACCTTCTCAAAAAGTTTTCCTAAATGGTTGTATCAATTGGCATGCCAGAAGCAATATATGAAAGTTTGTTTTGTTTTGTTCTACATCCTTCCAACACTAGATATTCTCAATAATGTTAATTTTATCCACTCTGATCGGAACCTAGGGGCACCACTTTGTCATTTTAATTTACATTGTTCTGACGAAGGATGATGCTTTTTGGCTATTTTGATACCATCTTTCATGGAATGCTATTCACTTCATTTGCCCATTTTAAGTAAAAGATGGCATCTTTTAAAGATAGGTTTTGTATAGCACTAGAAAATATCCTTCTTTACATTTAAAATGCACATGTTTTGGTATTGATGACAAAACAGTCACCAGCGGTAACACAAACAGAAAAATTCAACTCTTAATTAATGAAGAATAGTAGAAAGTTATATCAACTCACTACCGTGCCAGTAATTTGGCATTACAAATTAAATGTTTTACAGTTTAAAACATATTATATAATTCTTATTGATAGCCATCTAAGACCTGCTTTCTATAAAGTCTCTTACAAGTGTTTTCTATACTTTTATTCATCTCCAGAAAGAGTAAATATCTTTATTTTATATATGTATATATATATTTATGAAACATATCTGTGAAGTTACAAAATCCGTGATTCCAGTTGTGTTCAGGTAGTTTATTTATCAAAATAGGTTTGACAATGAAAACAGTATAATTTAGCCTAAGCTGTTTTATAATCCAGATTGCCTATCAGCTTAAGACCATTCATGGTAACCATAATTACAAAATACAAAAATGATCACTGCTCACTTACTGGTAGTAAAACCAAGGTACAATGTTTCGCTTTATTTTCATTGCCCGAATCATGCCAATATAGATCTTTACTACTATAAGCACCTTCAACTGCTTACAGACATGAACTTGAACCATTATAGGTAAACTTAAGTCAATCACCTGCTACTTGAGGTGATTCAAAAAAAAATGGCACTGTGGTGTGTTGACTCTAGGAAGGTCAAGATAGGCATTTTAGCATTGCGTCTGAATTATTATGAAATCAACTCCTTTATTTCCCTATTCCAAGTATAACTCATTCAAACAAATCATTTATATATTACAGATTAAAGCCATACACAGTTATACATAAGCATATGCATACAGATCTCTTATGTGCATATTATTCTGAAATATTTTTACAAGGATAAAAGCCATGACGAGATGATTTGCAGTTGTTTTAATGCAGTAGCTGCATTTCCTACTACATGTCCATTTGAAAGCCTCAATGTGTCCAAAATGCCAATAGTTTTGCTTCTACATGGCTGTCTCAAGCACAGTACCGTAAATAATTTCCATAAGACTGACTTGGAAGTGGTTCACTGAGAATGGAATATCCTCACTGGATCCTCGAAGCAATTTAAAATGAACCTACTCATCCCTGATAGCTGTTTCTGTCACTACACCCTCATTAACTGTGAAGCAATTCCTAGAGCTAATTCAAAGATTTTTAAAAATAAAACAGACATTTTTGGGGGTGGCAAGGATTTGAGAGAAAGTGCTCCTTGTAATAACGATTCCTGAGTTCACCTGGTAATCAGTGGTATCATGAAGTTTCCACATTGAGGGCTGAGAGGATGGCTGATATCTTTAGTATTCAGCACAGCACGCTGAGTTCCACACGGCCAACACTGATTTTTAGATTGGATCCATAATAACCATGCTATCCCAAATGGATGGGTTTAATCCATGGATTAATTCAATTCCTTACATGTTCTAATTTTATTCCAATTATGCTTGCTGGGTTGAGATAAAAATATCTCTGACTTCAAAAAAGGAGGAACACATTTTAAAGAAATTGCTACTGATTGGCTTTTCTTGTGTTTATTTTTATATACACACTCAGAAAGGGAAACTAGCATGGAATCCCACCCTGGTTCTCTCACACTTGTCCTGCCCTCACGTTAGAAACTAGTTTCACACTGGGTAATAGAAATTTCTGATGACAGACTAAGTCAAGGTGAAAGAAACTCATTGGTGGTCTCTGCCCATCAGGGTCTACAATACTATGTTCCTGGTGCTTCCACATTCAACCCTTTGCTATTTGTCCCTGGGCTAAGACAGATCTAATCACAGGTGAGCATTGACAACCAGGGAAAAGAAGCAGGATCAAGGAATAATATTCCCAACAGAGTCTTTACGGAAGGTACAAACGAAGTAAGTTGCAAAAAAAGAACCAGCTAGCCCATAGCCAATTTTTATACATCCCCATGAGGGAAGCACCTTTAAAATGCAGGTGAGGTATTACAGAGTAGAGAGATATCAACTTTGACTGAATCTGTGTGAAATCTCTTCTACACAATGCCATAAGGTGTCATCACAGGGTTCTCCTGTGTTCAATTTATAATGATATGTCAGCCACAATAAAAGAGAGAATAGAAATTATATAATTACAAATAATGAAAGCCTGAAAACAAAGGTTTATATATAATGGTTTAAAAGGCAGTGAATCACATTTCTCAGACCAATTCAGAGCACATTAACCAGTCAGCATTGCCAAACACTTGTCAAACTGTTCTATTCTGCAATTGTTCTGGAGGTATTAGGACCAAATGAGCGTCTGTCTTATTTAAACCCATTTTCAGCATCATTTAAAAAATATCCATGGTTCATTACAGGAACTGAGGACACAGGGCTCGAGCAAACACCAGGATCACTTTGGTTGGAAGAATTTCATAAATAAGTGTCTTGGCTGAACGACCCCATCACTAACCCAACAGTAGACTCATCCTCTAAAGGATAATATTTCAAAAGCTATTAATATCTAGTTAACTCCTTATGAGGTAAGGTTTTGAACACATTATCCTATTTCATTCTTATAACAAACACGTGAGGTGGGATCTTTATTTCTAGTCTGTCTTTAAATGAGGCTTTAAAAAGGTTCCATGATGTTTCCATGATCTTTTCCTAATAAGTTCTATGACTTAGAATCAAACTGGCCTACAGACTTCAAAACCTTTGTCATTTGTATTGTAGCACAAGGCGTTGGATGAGGAGAACAGGTGTCCCCGTGACCACCTCACACTGCTGGGGGCTCTTAGGCAAGCTACTGAATCTCCCTGGGTATTGGTTGTCTCCCATGTTCTCTATAAATTAAGGACCATCCCTGCCTATTGCATAGAGTCATGGTGCCCAAAATAAAATATTGGCTGTAGTTGAGAAAGCAAAAATGAGCTCTAAGAAATATAGTCTTACCATTAAATTTTTCCTTCACATCATTATAATAATTTTGGAAGAGGCTCTTATAGGTATTTAGGGAGTAAGGAGATGCGAGCAGGAAGAGTGAAATCACCATGATGAATGATGGAAGGGGAAGAGGAACAGAGATTTTAGGTCCAAATCACCAGCCAGAGGTAGATGCCTCATCATTTGTCAGGTTCCCTGGGAGTCAAGGTCTGTGGTGTGCCTCCATTGTTCCTGGCTCACAGCTTCCAAAACCCTTGGAATTTCCTAAGTATTGAGAGTGATAGAGTGTCTTTTGCTGTATTAATGAAGGTGATTGTCAGGTTCCACCCAAGAGTGGGTGCTGGTTGCCAGAAAGCCCAACTGTACTTGTAGAGGTTTGGAACTTTTAGTCTCACCTTCTCCCAAACCCAACTCCAGGGAGGAGAGATGGCTAGAGGCTGAATCACCTCATGACTTAATCAAAATTGTGTAAAGAAGCCTCCATAAAAATTCAAAAGATTGAGTTCAGAGAACTCATGGGCCGGTGAACACGTGGAGGTGCCATGAGAGTGGTGGCCTGGAGAGGTCCTAGAAGCCTGGGCCCTTTCCACATGCCTTACCCTATGTTACTCTTCACCTGGTTATTGATTTGGTTTCTTTATCATCTCCGTTAGTAAACTGGCAAGTGTTCCCCTAAGTTCTGGGAGCCGAGGTAGCAAATTAAAGTGACCTAAGGAGGAGGTGGTTGGAATCTGTAGCCAGTGAGTCAGAAGCACAGGTAACAGTCTGGGGCATGCATCTAGGGTCTGAATTGGGGGGTGGAGGGGCAGTCTTGAAGGATCAGGCCCTTAACTCGAGGAATCTAATGCCATCTCTGGGTGCTTAGTGTCAGAATTGCTTGGTTTTGTGGTGGGTCTGGGAGGGGGAACCCTCCCAAGATTGGAACTGGGTGCAGGAACCCTAAAAGAATCGGTATCAGTAGAGAGCCACAGGAGTTCCTGAGGGAAGATCGTAGTAGTGGGATGAGTTTATATCACAGACATTAAGATGAGGAAAGACTGTAAGTTCTTCATGAAAGGGTTTGGAAGCTACACGACAACTTCTCAATGTTGCTGTTATCCTGAGGTTTTTCTCACAAATTCTGGCCAGTTATATTTAAGTAGATGAATTGTCACTTTGCCTGATCTCATTGACACCACTGCCAGAAAGGAACCAGAAAAGCAGTCGTTCACTGTCCAGGAAGTAGAGGGCTAGCCTGGAAACCTGGGTTCACTCTCCTGGGAATAGGGGTCTAGCCTGGAAACCTGAGTTCATCGTACTGGGAGTAGAAGTCTAGCCTTGAAATCTGGGTTCATAGGCTTGGGAGCAGGGGTCTAGCCTGTAACCTGGCCTCACTGTCCTGGGAGTAGGGGTCTAGCTTGGTCACCCAGACCTTGCTGTCACTGAGGATGGCTGTGTCAGGCCAGTCTGGCGAGGAGATAGAATGCTTACACATAGTATACGAACCCTTTTACCTCTTTTCAAACAGGCATGGCATTAAAAGCTTATTTGCTCTTAAAGTATAAATGCAACCATGATTCTAAACTATTTTTATATGAAAATACTTTTCAGAACTGCAAGCTTTTGTGTGATAAGTGGCTATAAAAGATAGATACTTAGCAAGTCCATTGCTCTTTTATATCCAGTTTTCCTTTTAACTTGTGAGGGAAATGAAGCAGGATTCCCACTTTAAGAAACATTTTCAACTGTATTGACAGAGAAGTTACTATGGGCATAAACTACCCAATGCTTGGGGGATGTAGAGATGAGGAGGTTATGGTTCTTAGTGTCCTGAGAAAAAAAATGATCTGTAAATTTAATTAATTTATACCCTGAAGACTGGAAGACAGTCTCTTGCAAGTTGCTCAAGGACATGAAATACTTGCAATTTTAGAAGGACTATATAGAAATTTTATCTATGTATCTATACAGAGAGAGATGTCTCAGTAGAGAAACCCATAGACTATTTGCTTTATGTTGGTTAGTCCACACACAGTTTAACTCTGTAAGTAATTCATCATCTCCACTGGTTTAATTACAATTCAGCATCTTGCCAATTGCCATTAAAATTCAAAGCCTGTTGTTGTGTCTTGTTGCTTAATTGTAGACCTCGGTTAACTAAACTTAATGCTGAATTCAGAAGTTAGCAAACCTCCTAAGCTGATAAATGCACTTTGTTATATCCTGACATAAATCCAAGAAATTCAATGGATTGTTCTACCCAAACAAGATCATAGTCCTAACCCATACATAGTGCTATTCAAAAGAGAACACCATAGGTACTTTATTTCTTAAACAATTGCCTAGTGATCAAACAATTGCCTCCAAATGAGAGTATGGAACAGGTAGAAAGATGTAAAATATTAGAACTTGAACTGAAATGCTAGAGTGTTCCTAGAAAATTTTGATCTGTGGGTAGCACATCTTTACTCGATATCCGATCCCTCTGATTTCACGAAATTCATTCATCCTATTTAGCAATGGTTTGTTAACACATCATAGTGTTAATCTCCAGGTACTGGCCACGTTCGCATGAAAGCATTGGTATAATCTAGGCATTTGAAGATGTCTCCTTTCACAGAAAGTGAGACATTCCAAATCAATAAGCAAAGAGATGGCAAATACGTGGTGGTCCACGGCTATACCACATAGGCACTACCCGAAAAAAGATCCAGGCTTTTAATGAATTCAGCATTGATTCATTAAATGAAGTCAAAAGGTTTTCCAAACTCTCGTTTCTATGTGCTAAGTGGCAAGTACTATGCGCTGTTATTTCCAGCACTCACGTAATAATTCTGACTATCCTTCATGTTCAAGCAGGACTTCAAAGAGAGATCCAAGAAAAGAACCGAGTACTTTTCACTCTCTATTCTCAATAGAATATGTGGTATCCCACATGTTCTTTCTTTTCATTACAGATAATTCAAGACAAAACAGGATTGGAAACACTGTAGAAGGCAGTTAGTCACAGACAGCATCCTAGGGGTCCATGATGGTAAGCCCTAAAATGATTATATAATTTTACCGCACAAGAGTCATATAGGAAGACTGCGTTAAGATATATTGGTTAAGATACCACGACACCATAACTTTCTTGCTAATCTTGACCAAGCCCAAATAAATATCTAACATTGCCATAACTAGTTCTCATATTTATAAGTCATACATGGACTAGACAGAAAATATTTGTTGCTGCTTTCACAGGGAGATACAAATTCGAATTACAATGCATATAGATATTTGGAACCAAGAGAAAGAATTTTGTTAATTGTGACAAAGAATTGCACTTGAAATAATTTATGATAAATCGATATGAAGTTTCTCTTACTTTTTTTGAAAAAAGAAAGCCTCAACTTTGCCTTCCAGGTGGATGCACAGGGATGGCCAATAAACTTTTCTGAAGATAAACGGAGAACATTGAATCTACTCAGCTTTCCTAAGGGTGTGCGTGTGTATGTGCGAGCGTGCACGTATGCTGCACGTATGGTTTGTTTTTGCCTTTTTCAATATCCTTAATGTTTAAACAAACTACTTCTAGATTAACCCAGTCAGATCAGTTTAGATAACAAACTTTTTGGCTCCAAGAGGGTCATAAAGCATTGTGAAACCAAATATGACTTCATAGAGACAAGATAAAGTTTTCCAAATTTGTTTTTTTTAAAAAAAGGATAGAATTAAACTATAAAAGGAGTAAAAAACTATAGAACATTATTCCAGCATGTCATAAATCAGCTGCATTGGTGATAAACTGTACAGCTTCAATTCCAATCTTCCTTTGGATTGGTATCTCTCACCCTCCCTCTATGCATACACACCACTACGCGTACCTATGTGGTCATGAGGATAGTGATGTATCCCTATTCTGGTCACCACTGTACCCTCAAACCTAGGAAAAGTGTGTGACGCATAATAATTATATATATATATATATGTATATATATATATGTAAAATATGAGTAATTGGTGAATAGATGACAGAATACATTTCTCTGTGTAAAGTCATAAATTTGAACATGCAAATTACAACATGTTGATAGTCAGAGATAGAGGTTTCATTTGTGTTGACTCCACAAAAGAGGCAATAACTTATCTGGACTTGCTTAACTCCCTGTGACATAGAAGAATCCTGAAAGTTTTCATATTTTTCTTATTTTCCCTTTGGTGTATAATTAGTGGTATACAGTTGACCTTTTAAAAACTACGTTCAAGTGAAGGTTGCCTGTCTAAATAGTCATTTATGAACACAATGGATTAGTCCTAATCATGCTACCATTAGTGAAAATATTTAAAATCTATTTCTCCCTCTTCTCTTTCTGCCCTTCTCTCCCTCTCTCCCTCCCTCCAGACCTCTTCTCTCCTCTCTGACTGTCTCTGTCTCTCATCTGAATGCAGGCAATTCTGAAGATACTCACCCAGTCCTGTCCTCTGTCTGACCTTCCATTTCACATTCTAACTGCTTATGGGAGAAAGGGGTGCTAGAATATTTGTATTCTAAATATAAGCATTAACAAAATAAAATATATTGTGGAAATCCTATGAATACTTACGGTTAGTCAAGTACAGGTTATTCATAATCTCAACTCAGTTTTAATTATCAGTTAAGTTAAAATTTCAATGACAAGTAACCAAGTTCTCGCCCTGTTTATTCTATGTCTCTATATCTATATATTTATTCTGACCGAATAGATCAAGTATATCAAATAGCTCTTATGTAAAATATTGAAAGATTGCGCGTATGGGGGTTATAGGAACTTTTATATGTTTCATAACAGAGGAATCTTCTTGAACAGGAAGAACACGTAACGCTCCAACAAACCTTCTTTTGTTGGTTCATCAATTTCTTTATGCTAAGATAAAACATCTGAGCTTACATTCTTTATCAAAAAAAAAAATAAATCACACCACATATGAAAAAACATGCAGTGAAAGTCAGTCCAGGCCTCGGTGAGCACACTGTCAACCACCACAGTGATTAGCGATCTACAGAATACTCCCCGGTTATTGCCAGCTGGGACCAAAAACATCTTTTAGGTTCCAAACATGTGTTAGCCTTACATTTCAGAAAAAATTGCAGCAAAATGTTAAGCGATAGCCTGCCAGCATTCTTGGTGAAAATAAAGCACTTTCGCTCTTTACCATATTTTAAAAGAAAAAGAGATTATTTCATCATTATATGCCTCAAAACAAATACAAACAGTAAAACTATATAAAACCTAACAAACTATTGCAGTTAATCAACCATCCTTTTTTCCCCCAGTAAAATGTACTTGAGTAGGAATCATTTTAAAGTGACTGGCACTTTCAAAATATTCTTCTTTTTTTCTTTTTATTTTTTAAAATTTTTTTAATGTTTATTTTTGAGAGAGAGAGAGAAAGAGACAGAGCGCGAGTGGGGGAGGGGCAGAGAGAGCAGGGGACACAGAATCCGAACCAGGCTCCAGACTCCAAGCTGTCAGCACAGAGCCCGACCCCACAAACCGAGAGATCATGACCTGAGTCGAAGTCGGACACTTAACCGACTGAGCCACCCAGGCGCCCCTCAAAATATTCTTCTAACAGTTTCTTCAACTATAACAGATGACCAATTGCAGAAACGTAGATTAAAGGGAATAAAAAAATTTCTCTGTTCCTCTTACCCAAAGAACCACACATGAACACACACACACACACGCACACACACACACAATAATAAAAAAAAAAATGAAACATGGAAAGAAATACAAAATTCCTAATGCTGGATCAAGGATTCATATTAAATTCTCTCAATTGCCAAATTTCTTCATTTTCCTGAATTATTTAATCACTGTAAACAAGAGAATCAAGGAACACACTTTGGGTATAAATTCTACATATAAATTCTGTCCGGGGATACAAATAATGTGTTGGACATATCTAAGTGAAAACCCATAGATTTTGAAATGGAAATGACCTTGTAAATGAAAGTTCTTAATTTTGCAAACATATGAACAGCCATACCTAAAATTTGCATAGCACTTTACAAAGTACGCAGTACAACATGTATTTACTGCCTTACTCAAATCACAACGCTAAGAGACAGGTATTAGAAACCACCATTTCACATAGGAAGAAAACCCAGTTGAGAAGCCTATCCAAGGCTAAATAGACAGTAATTGTCAGACTTGGACCTTCTGAGATAGTTTAAGAAGCCCATCTCTATATCTCAGAAATTGATGAAATACTGCCAAGCTACTTAGCGGCATGTGTAAAATTTCAAAACATGTAAGCTCTATCCTATTACCTTAAGCCAAATTGAAAGGTAAGCAGCAACAAGAATGCCTGCTGTATGCCCGAACCTACACATACTGAATAAACACAGATGGTGGTTAAATAAGAAAAAAAATAGCGCCATAAGTATTTATACCTAAAACATGAATCATGGAAGCAAGGACAAAATAGCCTAAAACTAGAGTCAAAATTTCTTAGAAGAAAATACCACACAGGAAAACCAGTGATTACCAACTTTCTTTGTGTATTTGTAACTGACATGCCTCTTAAAATGCAAACTACGGGGGCACCTGGGTGGCTCAGGTGGTTGAGCCTCCGACTGCTGCTCAGGTCATGATCTTGTGGTTCGTGGGTTCGACCCCCACATCAGGCTCTCTGCTGTCAGGGCAGAGCCTGGTTGGGGATCCTCCATCTCACTCTCTTTGCAACTCTCCCACTCATGCTCTCTCACTATCTCAAAAATAAATACACCTTTAAAAAACGCAAACTACAGGATTACACACTCATCTGGGAATTCTGATTTAATAAATTGGTTAATATAACTCAGCGGTCCCCAGGTTTTGTTATGTGTGAGAATTACCCGGTTGCTTTTTTAAAAAAATTCTTAATGTTTATTTATTTTTGAGAGAGAGAGAGACAGAGTGTGAGTTGGGGAGGGTCAGAGAGAAGGAGATACAGACTACAAAGCAGGCTCCAGGCTCTGAGCTGTCAGCACAGAGCCAGATGCGGGGCTCGAACCCAGGAACAGTGAGATCATGACCTGAGCCGAAGTTGGATGCTTAACCGACTGAGCCACCGAGGTGTCCCCCAGAATTACTTGGTTGCTTTTAAAGATCCAGTGCCCAGGCTGGACTCCAGGGTGACTAAATCAGAATGTCGAGGGGTAGGAACCAGACATCAGTATTTTTAAAGTATTTTTCTCAGGGGTTAACTGAGCATTAGTACTTAAATGTTTCAATTTGAACAGAACTGGGAAAACTTTATTCCAAAATTGTTTCTAATTGCCCTCAGTGGGAATTTCACCCTAAACCCGTTCACGTTCCCCCACAAAAGGCATCTCTGTGACGATGCAGCTTTTCTCAGTGCTCGGGAGTTTTGTTCGGTTATGTTCTACTCTGAGGAGACCTGGAGCCAGAGGCTCCCCAGTGATTCCTGTCGCTCCTTCGGCTGCTCTGCTCCATCCTTGACAAAGATTCCGCTCCAGGCACAATGAGTCATCCTGAAGCCTGAAGCCAAAATGTGCATGAAAATCACTTTCCGAAGATTAAAATTCATATTTGAAAGAGAAATGGCGGTAGAAAGAACGAGTGCTTATGCAAAGAATTTTGGTTGCTTGGCAATCACGGCACCTTCAAAAGAACCCTTCAGAGGTCAAAGAACTTTTTACCCTTCTGCTCTTGTAAGGATCTAAAGTAAACAGGCAAAAGGTTGTAGCGCTATGCAGAGCAGACCCCAATTAAGGCCTCGCATAAATACACTTCATGTCATACAACGTGAGCTTTGTCTTTTTTAAATATAATTTATTGTCAAATTGGCTTACATAGAATCCCCGGTGCTCATCCCAATGAGTGCCGTCCTCAATGCCCATCACCCATTTTCCCTCCTCCCCACTCCCCCACACCCTCCCCCCATCCACCTTCAGTTTGTTCTCTGTATTTAAGTCTCTTGTGGGTTTGCCTCCCTCCCTCTCTGTTTGTATCTATTTTCCCCCCTCCCTTCCCCTGTGGTCTTCTGTTAAGTTTCTCAAGATCCAGGTATGAGTGAAAACATATGATATCTGTCCTTCCCTGACTGACTTATTTCACTCAGCATAATACCTTCCAGCTCCATTCACGTTGCTGCAAATGGCATGATTTCATTCGTTCTCATTGCCAAGTAGTATTCCATTGTATACATAAACCCAGCAATAGCACTACTAGGAATTTACCCAAGGGATACAGGAGTGCTAACGCATGTGCCCCGATATGTACAGCAGCACTTTCAACATAAGCTTTAACCAAGCAAGCAACCCAGGAATAACACAGTTATTCAGAAGGAGAAGCAGCAGCAGGTTGCAAATGATTTCTGCCTCCTTAGCACCCCCACAGCATTCCGCCCAAAATGAAGTTGATAAGGAATGCCCAGGCAAAAGTTCTAACAGACATGTATGATCAATGGGTCACGAACTTCTATTTTCCAGCTGTTCTCCAAGAGGTGTTTTGGGTTTTGTTTTGTGTTTTGACTTGTCTACTGTTAGAGCCAGAGGCAGACACTATTAGAATTATCTAAGGAGCTTTCCAAATGATCAGCACGAACGCTCATACCCCTTCTCAGACCAGTTATAGCATATTCTCAGGTGATGCAACTAGACACTGGGACAGCCAAGGCTGAAATTCAGTTTTAGATTAACCTGAGAGATACGATAATACTCATAATGGTATATATCTATTAATAATTAGAATCTAACTTATCCGTTTCTCTGTACTGTGCATTGTGTGATGAAATCTACAATTTTAATACAGTATTTCAAAAGGTGTTTATGAACTTTAAATTGAATGCAAAGTTAGGTTCTCTGTGGTTCATTCTAGCAATAATAGCCTATGAAATATTACGTGAAATTTAATTTGTAGCCCATACACAAATACGATCCTGAGAAAAGCTTAGGTTTTTCGCTTTAAAGAAAAAACCTCAGGAGCACCTGGGTGGCTTAGTCACTTAAGGGCCCAACTCTTGATCTCTGCTCAGGTCATGATCTCACAGTTCATGAGTTCAAGCTCCACATCAGGCTCTGTGCTGATGGGGCGGAGCCTGCTTGAGATTCTGTCTCTCCTCTCAGTTCCTCCCCTGCTTGTGCTCTCTCTCTCTCAAAATAAATGAATACACTTAAAAAAAAAAAAAGGAAAGAACAGTATATGGATAGGGTATTTAGTAACAAAGAGAAAGATAAAATTAAGATTCTCATAAAAAAGGTAAGATTAAAGTAAAATTCAACTATCAGTGCTGGTTCCCAGCTCGATAAAGGCCACCGCAAACTGAAAGATGAGTTCAGGAGAGTGTCAAAAAAGGCAATTTGAATACAAAGCTTCATCACAGGTTTTGTCTACTGTGTCTTCTCATTGGCTCTCTTATCGTTTAACTGAATTATAGATCATGTAGTAATAAAGAAAGCCCTAAGTAAACGATGCATCATTTAGAATATCGCTCTCTGTGTACAAACTCAAAATGAAGAAATGTATAGTCCTTCACTGTAGGGATGTGTTTACTTAGAGGAATAAGACCAGAACCTGCTTTCCTGGACAGAGCTGGGAGAAGTCAATTCTACTCAGCAACGACGGCTGATAATGTTTTCCTGTCCCCTTAACCCTAGTAGAGGACTTGTGATTCGATGAAGACATTATTGAGGGAAACCCAAGCCCCAGTCTCTTCTTGGCTAATGAGAAATAAGTGGTCAGAAATGTAAACACCAGCTGAATTCACGCCAGGGTAAAGTGGATACCTGCTATTGCGAATCTGCTTTTATAGAAGAAATAATTACTGTATCTATTTTAAAAAGATTCTAAATTTATTTTAAATTGTGGAATAATTTGCAGTTCCTCTAGCTTATTCTTCAATTCATAAAACTTAATGTGGTCATTTTACATGTCTTTTATTTTTTAATTTTTTTTTAATGTTTATTCATTTTAGAGAGACAGAGAGTGAGTTGGTGAGGGGCAGAGAGAGAGGGAGATACAGAATCCGAAGCAGGTTCCAGGCTCTGAGCTGTCAGCACAGAGCCCGATGCGAGGCTTGAACCCACAGACCGTGAGATCAATGACCTGAGCTGAAGTCGGGCGTTCAGTCAACTGAGCCACTCAGGTGCCCCAATACATGTCTTTTAAAACACATATGGAGAAGCAATTCCTAATTTCTGATATCTTATTTTTGTACTTGGAGGCAACTTTTCCTTTTATCTTACTTTAAAGAGGTATCCTAAGTGTCAATTACTTAATTTCTAACACAATGTACAAATATTTGTGAGTGTCTGTTCAGTGATGGGCAATAACTCCTATCCACTAATATAATGACGTACTGCCTATTAAGGTGACCAGCTCTGTGATGTAAATAAAGATGAACATTTATAAATTTATAGTTAAAAAGATGCACGAAGGATATTATTGATGTCATACTGAAAGACATCATGGATTTAAGTCAAAGAATTTGCCACCTATATTTAAATATTTCATGCAAAGTAGTAAGTGCAGCATTTTATACATGTGTAGCAACCGAATAGATAAAACACATAGGTAATTACTTACATACAACAGATGCTTTTTTTCTGTTTTAAAAAATGTTTATTTATTTATTTTGAGAGAGAGAGAGATATAGAGAACAAGTAGGGAAGGAGCAGAGAAAGAGGAAGACAGAGAAGCCCCAAACAGGCTCTGAGCCATCAGTGCAGAGCCCGAGGTGGGGCTTGAACTCACAAATGGTGAGATAATGACCAGAACGAAACCGAGAGTTGGACACTTAACCGAGTAAGTCACCCAGGTGCCTCAACAGAGCTCTTTTTTTCTAAAGTGTCTTCTACATTTTTGTTGTTGTAATCTTAACTATTCACACCTATCTGTATCCAGAGACAATCAAGAAAGTGTGTTTTTCTGCTTTAATACACATTCTGACCATAGTTCAGTAGTTTTAATTTTTTATCTCCAGATAGAAGATGGACTGGTATGCAGATATTATGACTGGGCAATTTTCATCTGAATCTTCTTGTGATAAGGAATTTATGCTTGGAAGTGTGGAACTGTTTAGAATTTCAGTGTGGGGCTCAAACAGAAAGGTCCTCCTGGATAAATATAATGAACTAACTACATTTTCTAGCATGGACACAAGGTATCCCATTGGTATTTGGTATCTCTGCCATTAGTAATAGTTATACTTTGATTAAAACAAAACAAAACAGGGGTGTCTGGGTGGCTCAGTTGGTTAAGTGTCCAACTCTTGATTTTGGCTCAGGTCATGCCCTGCATTGGGCTCTGTGCTCACAGTGTGAAGCCTGCTTAGGATTCTCTCTCTCTCTCTCTCTCTCTCTCTCTCTCTCTCTCTCTTTCTCTCTCCCCCCTTACCCTTCTCAGGCATACATGCATGTGCATGCGCTCTCTCTCAAAATAAATAAGTAAACATTAAAATAAAAGTCTTATATGGCATATACAATAAGCACTGTTACCAAAATAACCTTTATATTATTTTTTTGTCCCTTTGCATGATGTTATCCACTCAGAATACAATAGGAGCGTGGGCCACCAGGAGAGTGGTTTACCAGGAAATAGCCCAACAGGCTACTGATTGAACTGAATAAGATAAGCTCATATACTCTTATACTACTTTCAAATAATCAAAGATCTGTGTGGATATTTTTTCAGAATCTAAAGTGCTTTCCAAGTCAAAGAGATTATAAGTAAGCCCATGTTAAGTTACATTTTTAGCTGGTAGATTTGTTTTCCAATGTGAGTTACTATTAAACATACATACTATTTACTTACAAGCATACACAATGCAAAATCCCATCATGTTAAACTCAAACAAATAGAATGTCTTTCCATGAAGTCATGAAATGAGTGTTATCTCAGCATGAGCATAATGGTGTTCATGTCTACACCATGTAAGAAAAAGGAGGGAGCTGACAAGAGGGAGAGGGTGGCAGGCAAGTAGGCGCATCTTGACCCACGTGGCTTGAAGTGCAATGAATTTCACAGGGCAGGTCTTACTGCATCTTTTGATGAGGTATTACTTATCCCTATTGCATCGTGCATGCCAATACTCAACCTGGGACGAATAGCAAGACAAGTGTTCAGAGAGGGAAGGCTGGGGCCAGCGTTCGTCTACCCTTGGAATGGTAAACAGTGTTCCTAGAACTAGTAGCCAGGAAATCAATGGTGACCCTGGAGAAGGATGGCCAGCTTCTCAGGACTCCTGCTCTCATAGGAGACACAAACTGCCATTTCTGCCAATTCTCCGAATCATGCCTCACCCCCTGTCTTGGACCAGTGAATATTTTGATCTCCCGAGTGCCCTCAAATCACAAATGCAAGGATTTCTCCTCCTTCCAGACCTCCTCTGCCTCTCCTACAACAGACTCCAGAAATGGACTTTATGCAAGTGGAAAGAATACTCACTGTAGTCTTTTCTGTGAACCACCTGGTTACTAGCTAAGACATAACCAAGTGTGCATATAATTAAATATATACCAACTTTTAAACATTTCAAGTTTTCTTTCATGATGCTGGGATGTATCTGTGGTAACACAGCGACAGACTATTGCTTTTTTGGTGTAGTTTTAAGTTTCTATCTAAACTTCCTGAGGAATCTCCGACAAAAAGTGAAAAAAAGCAAGGAAGCTCTGTAGGGTGCCAAATTTCCCCTCCCTGCCCCTTCCAGTATTCCTCTCTGCCCTCAGCCAACAGGCCTCCATGATTATCCCACCACTCCCCTCTCATCTTTGTGTCTCCTCTCTCTTCTCTCCATCTTAATAACATCCCTGGGACTTGGCCTCCCTTCTTGCTTACCAACACCTTATTACCTATTCTTTTATAAGGAATTCTTTTTATAAGGTTAAGCTTCACTTGTCAATGTTATTACCTGTAACATATTAGTTTTACAAATGGCAAATGGAGCAATAAAGATGCTTCTGGACACAGAACCCCACAGGGAAGGAATACTGATAACCCCAATAGGTCAGATTCAGACCCAGAATTGAGGATGGGTGAATAACGTCAGAACACGTTCAGGGAGCCTGAGGGTAAGTGCTACTGGATGACTGGGTAGGAGATAACTAAAGCATTTAAAGTGGAAAGAAAAGCACTGTAAAGGAGTGTTATCTCAGCATGAGCATAATGGTGTTCATGTCTACACCATGTAAGAAAAAGGAGGGAGCTGACAAGAGGGAGAGGGTGGCAGGCAAGTAGGCGCATCTTGACCCACGTGGCTTGAAGTGCAATGAATTTCACAGGGCAGGTCTTATTGCATCTTTTGATGAGATATTACTTATCCCTATTGCATCGTGCATGCCAATACTCAAATTAATTACGGAAATAATTTCAAATATAATTATACTGAGGGTAACCATATAACATCCCCCAAACTGAAACACCTTTAAGAATGAAAGTGGCACTATTAATGTTTACACCAAAACAACTTGCATGAACCAGAGCTGTGTCGGTCATACTAAGACAAACGGCTATTC
The DNA here is from genome assembly GCA_030068075.1 of Paguma larvata. NCBI lineage: Eukaryota > Metazoa > Chordata > Mammalia > Carnivora > Viverridae > Paguma > Paguma larvata. The sequence goes on along the minus strand of CM057839.1, from coordinate 9,699,975 downwards.
TAATTATTATTCTTAGCTATGGATGCATACTCATAATTGAGGTTTTTAATGACACATCTGTATTACACACGTCTCATAGGCTGGGTGTGCAATATTGAATCTAAAATGAGAAGGGTTCAAGTTTTAAAATTAGCAAGTAAAACAGGACTTACATTTAATCAAAATTATTCTTAAGCTCTTCTTGAGGCTACACCAATTTTGGAGATTAATATAGCACTTCGATGTATTTAATAGAGGTGGTTTTCCTCCAGTATTAAAACCAGTCACTCTAGGCCCCCTAGATGGCTCAGTCGGTTAACCGGCCAACTCTTTATTTTGGCTCAGGTCATGATCACACAGTTCGTGATATTGAGTCCTGCATCGGGCTCTGCACTGACAGCATGGAGCCTGCTTGGGATTCTCTCTCTCCCTCTCTCTTTGCCCCTTCCCTGCTCATTCTCTTTCTCTCTCTCTCTCTCTCTCTCTCTCTCTCCCAAATAAATAAACATTAAAAAAAAAATAAAATAGAGCCAATCGCTCTGCTTTTACCTCCTCATTGTGCCTCAGGAGGCTTGCGTTCAGGGGCCAAAGTATATTAAAGTTTCCTATTGTTACATATATTGATTGTTGGACAGATACTTACAATATGAGTCCTCACAGAGCTGAATCTGACAGAAGGAAAGCAGACAAATGTCTCCCGTCTACACTCAGTCTGGGCACATGCTCATATGTCCTCACACCACCGGGTAGGATTCCAAGTCCACAAGTATGGTGGCCTTTGCTTAAGTTATCTATAATGTGGTACTACTCACAAAGTGAAATAATATATACTTGCGTAGTGCAGCTCTAGGTGTAGGAGGAGATAGCACTGTAAACAAATTCTTATGATAAAATATAATAAGGAACAAAAGGATTATGCGTCTAGATATAAGGGAGTAGGGAAGAAATAATTACTAAACAGACTTCTGCAAGTGCAGGGAAGGGGCCCTTTGCCCTAGTCCATGACCAACGAATGGATGTCTTCCTGACAGAGTAAATGAATGTCACCTTGGGGAGGGGAATGGGTGATACTGAAAGAGTGAATTTATATAAAAAGGAGCTCTCTCAAACTCTGTGAGATTTAAAATAAAAGCATAGGACGTAAAAATGAAACCAATAATGTCAGTTGTCAATATAATTTTAAAATTATGATAAAGAAAGAACTTATGAGTTCTTATGAGACTTATGGAGTTAACTCACAGTGTATTGTAAAAGCCTGCAATGGACAAGACAGGAAAATAACTTAAAATAAACGAATGTATAGGGACAGTGAGTTTCAGAGGTATGGCCCTTTCAATTATGGAAAACACTCTGTATGTCTTCTAAGTTTATCCACTACCATAGATATCTGGACACAAATTGAAGACATTAAAATAAAACACTTTTTTTTTTTTGAGAGAGAGAGAGGGTACAAGTGCAGAGGAGAGGCAGAGGAAGAGAGAGAATCTTAAGCAGGCTCTATGCTCAGGGCAGAGCCTGATACAGGGCTCGATCTCATGACTGTGAGATCATGACTTCAGCCAAAATCAAGAGTCAGAAGCCCTACTAACTGAATCACCCGGGCGCCCCTAAAATAAAACATTTTTAAAACCATGACAAGTGATAGAAAGTGGATCCTTACATTGCTGATGATTATAGACATTTGCTAAAACCAGGAAGACCAGATACATAGAAAGTCTAATGTCATCAGTGATTTCAAGATTATGTCACCCCTACAGAGACTCACTGTCTCCAAAACAGTGTTCTCTGCCTTCTCATTCTCACTAAAAGACATCATTCCTTGAAACTGGCTTGAAGAATATGCATGAGAACTCTGTCTTCTATAAGAATCCTTTTGCTGTAGAAGCCTAGTGAATAAAGGACATATATTTAAAGCCTATTTTATCATCATAGCCACATATTCACAGGCCCTAAGCCTTTTGTTCAACACATTTCACAGTTCTCTTACCATATGGTAAAGTTGCTTTTGTTTTTTAACCTTTACCCTATGACAGAACAGAATTGCCCATTTTAAAACGTATGCTAATCTAGAGTTAGCATAGGTAGCACCATTAGGAGTCTCCCCTTTCATAATTTCCAAACATTCAGTAATAAAATGTATCACTGCCTACATTCTCGATGTACATTCTCCTTGACTTTTGCTTTAGGAAGAATGTAATTTCCCCAAATAGCGTGCAGCTATTTGCTTGGGAGATAATTCCAAGGAGGTGTACGTGCATACTTGAACATCCCTTGGCAAGTCCAACACAACGAACTCCGAGCACAGAGTCATGATGTGGGAAATCTGAAAGATTGTACTGTAAGTGCCAGGAGACCACCTCTCCAACTCCACCGACATTGCAGAAATTAACAGGAACGGATTTAGATCCCGAAGATCTTTCATTTGAGTTGGTTCTCTCTGTATTTGGTCCAATAGGTAAATCCCTATGATCTACTTGAAAGGTGAACTTCTAGCCTGGAAGGACTTGTTGGATGAGGGACTTACCACCGTACATAGTCTAGTATTTTGTAAATGCCATGTAAGGACAGCAATGCAGAAAACGGTCAGCAAATGAAGACATGCATTTACAAAGAAAATCCTCATGCAAGAACAAATACAATATTTTAGAGTTTAATGACACTTTTGAATGTCTGGGATAAGAAAATTCACTATGAGACTTGGAACTAACACTTTAATTGGTGAAAGCAAAGTGTCTTTAAAAATTTTTATGTTGGTCAACATTTAGAAATGTGTTGGATTTTTCAATAATCATCTTTCAACAGCTTTTGTGGCCTTTTGCATGTGGGAAGCATTTTTATTCCAAGACTGTTTGCTGAATAAATTTTTATGTGCACACAACTTGTAAAACAACAAATAACGGCTCTAATGTGATATAAAATCCTGGGGGAGCCAGGGGTGCCCGGGTGGCTCAGTTGGTTAAGCGTCCAGCTTCAGCTCAGGTCATGATCTCAAGGTTCATGAGTTCGAGCCCAGCATCATCATGTGCTGACAGCACAGAGCCCACTCTGGATCCTCTCTCTCTGCTTTTCCTCTGCTCACTCTCACAAAAATAATAAATAAATAATTAAAAAAAAAACTTGGGGAGCCATTCCTCAAGTTCTAACAGCTAGGTAGGGTGAATTGTTGCTGGTATGGAAGAGAACAGACTTCTAGAGTGGCCATTTATAAAGATACATGTAAAGGGGAATGGTTAACTTGAAAACATCCAGTGGCAGAAACGAATTATGACTTGAGGGTAGCGGTGAAGGTCACACTGTAGAGACAGGGAGTCAGGAACCACAGTGCAGGCATCCTGAGAGAGACAGGAACAAATCAAGGATGAGAAAGAAAGAGGTGATTATGGAAAAGGGTAACAAGGAAGAATCTGAAGCTTATAAACAAATGTCTATAAGCAAAGAAAGAATGGCATCAGAGCTATTAATGAGGTATGAGTCACATACTGTGGGTGTTTAAGGAAGAGAGAAAATCAATGCTTCCTCTGGGATGTGGTGGGGATAAGGGCAATAGATCAGGGAAGACTTCACAGTGTGTGTTGGCAGAAAGCTTTGTATTCCTGGGAAGTTATCCTGAGCGTGGCAGAAATCTGAGTATAATTATAATAGTGTGACTAGTGAATACACCTGGTCAACGTGCCAAGTCTGGTCAGCACGCAACTATGTGCATACGTACAACATTTCCTCCTACTGCTCTGTGCCGCTCCTTTGAAATCCCGTGGATAGCAGCTTTATCTAATAGGACTTGCGTCTAATTTATTTCCCAAGTGCTATCATGATACCTAAGATAGAAGTACGAGTTTTAAAAAAGAATACTAGAAATAAGCTATGTGGTCCAAGAAGAATGATAGAAAACTATGTGATCTGGAGAAGTGCCTTATTTCTCCTGTAAATATCGTGTTATAGGGACCATGTATCAGCAAGTGAAGCATCACTAATAGAAGATTATAAGTAAAAATCTGCACAAAGATAAAGTGCATGACAAGGACTAACCTCATGAAGGGTCTTGGCAGGAAGGAAAATGGAAATGGATTAAGATATTATTATCTGGGTTCCCATCCCCTTTTAAACTTGTAGGGAGTTTAGCTGAACTAAGCAGGCATTTTTCCCCTTAATATTTTCCCATGTCTTCTACAAAAAACCCCCCAAGACTTCATTGATTCTGGCAATCTGAATATCCAGAAAATTTCCTGATTGTTTCATATGCTGAATAGGCTGAAAGTAATTATACACTCCTTCCTTATGACAGAATTACAAGTGTTAAAAGGGAAATATACTGAATCCGACAGCACAGCTAAATACGGATAAAATACTTTTCTCATAATACATATACATCAGCAACTTGAATACTAGTGTATTCCTTGCAACATCATTATTTCTCTCATGCAAATAAGAATAGAAATATGGTGAAATTTTTAATAGATGATCACTGTCAGAGAGACCCAGAAATGTATCACAAAAATTATATTTTCAAAATCACCAATGTGATAAAAAAATACATTTATTTCTCTAGGATAAATTGGTCATTTCCAAATGACATACCTATCGCCACAAGTGGAAATAAAAGTTTTACTGAAATTACCATCAAAATGAATTTAAGCCTATCTTTAAAATATTAAAAGCCACAGAATAAATTGATTTAATTGGCTTTCAAGTCAATAAATTTAAAAAGCAATAACAAGTTCCCTTTAGAATCATTAACACACTTTTTAGCTCTTTTGTACATTTATTTCTACTATATGGGCATTTTATCTGGTTTGAGGACATAAATGCATGGCAGGGAATGTTACTTTATGGGATCTACTTTCACAGGACCTTTTTTAGGTCATTTCAGTGACAGAGCGAAAGCCATTTGACATCCACAGAAAGGTTGTAATAATAGTTGCAGGCATGAGAGAAAGAAACCTTGAGGTCTACCAGTGAAGTGAATGGAGTTGTACACCCTACCAAAAAAAAAAAAAAAAGATAAAGATTTTGACCCCAAAGCTCCAGAATTTCTTTCCTATGGGCTAATTGCTTTAATAATGGGAATACCACACAAGCAAGGCTATTTCATTTCTCTTGAAAACTCATTAGACTTTATGAAACTTAGAAAATGTAGAAAACCATTACGTCTGAAGCTCTCTCACAAGTATTCAGACTTGTGTGAGCATTAATGTGAAGGACCATGTATTCGAGGGTAATCTTTATTGGAGATTATAATAAGTATGTATATACCTTCACAGATAAATATAAATACCATTTTCAATTATCGTAGATTTTAGTCTTCCTAAAATTCTGAGGAGGGATCCTAAGCTAGACCAGAGCGGACAAATAGTATCCGCTCATTTCCTCATTGAAACTCACTCCCCAGTTTCAACACTGGGCTCGCTCTGTGGCAGAAGAAATGTCAGAGAGATTACTGCTACTGGCACCGTGCCCACCAGGCCAACTGCGCAGCTGGGAAAATTCTGACTTGTTCTTAATGTGTATACGATAGGCATGGCGATGTTTGCTGACCTAATGTAATTAATTGCCATCATTCTGCCAGACCATAATCACAATATCAGAAGATTAAAGAAAACATAATTGAGTGTTTCATCTATTTCTTGGAAAGCATTTCAAATGTCATCATCATGTTATAAAAAATCATTCAAAATCCTCAAGGTCACTCCGAGTGTCCAAATGCTTAAATTAGTGCTGGTGGCATTGCCAGATTTTACTTCATCTTCTGAGCTAGGTATTTTCTCTTCCCACTGTACCTGTCCACTTCTCAATCCCACTCTGGTGTCCATCTAAGAAATAGATTGTTTAAGGCATTTTCCTTTGAAGAATTAAAAATAACAGGAGCTGTGAATTACAGATCCTATGTCATGTCCCTAAAGGTGGATTTTATTTTCATAGTACTTCACAAATGAATAGGCAGAAAAAAATGCCTAGGTGATAATGAAGAGAAGAATAGGTGCGTGTACACATCAGATACCAGTGTCTACCTGTGTGCCATTTTCATTGGGTGGGAAAGAGTATGTCATAGTAGTTATGATTATAGAATAATCATGCACAAATACGCACACCACGCAGAGCACCTAGTAAAATAGCTCTACTTTTTCCCAGTGGTAAAATAATTCAGATTACTAAATTACCCTTAATGGACTCACTTGGAAGTGGGAATGCACAAGAAAAACTCATTAATACATTAGAATGACTCGGCTTTGTATTCCCTACATTCATGAACTTGGGAATTATGTTTCTTCCCCATCGTATTGGTATTATCACCACTACCTTCTCAAATGTAAAATCTCAAGTAGCCAATATAACAATCTACCACTTTTTCCACAGTAAAAAGTTACTTTCAGACACCAATTGGTTCTAGGTAGAACACTGACATCAACAGAAAATGCAATTAGGTATTGAACAGAATGGTTAAGGTAATTTTAACATGTGACTGTTGGATCTATTAGTACATGGTAATTTCCCAGATATGCAGCACCTCAGAGACCCTTGGGCAAGTCTCTTGTTAAGAAAATGATTGGGATATTAGATCATTGTAATTAACTACTGCAATGTGCCATGTTTCATAGTTTTCTCCAGTCATCTTAGAAACATAGTGTATAATGAAGTTGTTATTCAGAAAAAAATTAAATAAATGATATTTAGGTCCTGCTAGTTAATGGTGTAATGAGTCTGAGGAGTTTCCAACTGGTCCAAAAGATGGACCATCAGGAATAAACTAAAATTGGGACTAGATTTTGTGACTCAGAAAACCAAAGTATGACCAAACACCGTGGGTTTCTTAAACCATCAGATATTGCTGACATGGTGTCTTTCTTTCCTTCTTTTTTTGGTTATTGTTTTTCCATGAATGATGCATAAAAATTAAAAAGAATTTCATCTGCATTCAAATTCCTACGAGGAATTATTTGATTTTTTTTACATAAACACAAGAGAACTATCGCCCAAGGCCATTCTTCCCATTTCAATGTGCGAGCCTTCTCATGTAATATAATTTTAAATTAAATAAAGTTTCGCTGCTACTTCTCCTGGGTATATATTTGGCTTTGCTTAGTCTATAAAACAGCCTTTCAAAAGCCTCATGCTGCATTAGGAAAATAGCTAACCCCTTTATGGTACCTGTGGACTGATTTCTGCCTACTTTCCTCCTTTATTTTAATATGATATCGCACATTAGAGTTTATTTGTCCATGGACATTAAGAGAATGCCTCTTACCTTGTCTCTAAGTAAAAGTTGTCTAGAGAACTTCCAAACAGTTTAAAAGTTGAGTCTTCTGTTACTGATACGCTAGTAATATAGAATTCTAACAGATATTGGAATAAAAACAGTGTAGGAGTTAGGCATACTGGCCACCATCAAATGGTCTGTAAGGTTATCCAAATTGCAAATTCTTGATACAAAAATAATTTTTCATTGTTTCTATTGATAATGTTAATTGATGGTTAGAGAAAGCAAAATGTTACATGACAGTATTTAAATAATAATGCAGTAGCTGCCTTGATTTCTTCCAGTTACTTAACTTTTTAGTCATCATTTTACCATTTAACACAATAGCAAAAGTAATATGAGTAATAAGTCTTGATTATAGAGGAGGTGCTTGTAAATGAATTTGCATCTTTGGCTAGTGGGCCATTTAATGTCATTTTTAATAAAAACCAATGTTTCTCATACCGTAATAAATAGGCAACTCTCAAGGTAACATATCTTCATGTCATAATTTTACTCTTTATTACCTATGAGCAAGAAAGAGAATTGAGTTTTTTCAAAGCTGTGTCTGAAGTAGAACCCAGGAAACCAAACCTCTTGAACCATAGCAAAGGATCTCTCACCAAAGAAAATAATTTGGCATGACAAGGATCTCATGTGCTGAGTCTAAGGTTTAGATATTAGAAACAAAGTTATAAAAGGCTCATAGTTGAGAGATGAGTTAATTGGAGAAGTTTACAATAATGAGGAGTCATTGAGAATCAAGCCCTTGTCCTTATCCCCTGGTGAAGGGCATTCAGAGTTAATTCATTAAATAGTATGAGTAAATGCTCCTCTCATGACATAAATCAATACTCATCATTTGTCTTATTAGTGCCATGATGTATTATTTGTACCAGCTTAAAGGTAGAATGTTTTCTGCTTATCCACATAACCATTTCTGCTAAACACTAGCCTATATCTAGGATTAATAACCAAATAAAATATTTCCACCTTGTTAAACATGCAGCAATTCCAAAAATATTCTGTTTCCATTCAGTCTCTGCCTCTATAGGGACAACAAATAACAACCAATTATGATCTTTTGCATGGGCTGGGACATATAAAAAGTGACTTATGTCTCTTCATTTCATATCGTCATCACACCTTAAAACCAATCAATATTTCACTCCAAATGAAACTTTTAAGAGATCTACTAAGTCCTTGCTCAAGAAGTGCATTATGTGCCTTTCCATAACCTTGCATTCCAAACTGAATACATTACCTTAGGACAAACAGCCAATGTTCAGTGAAACCCTAAGTAGCTCAGAGCACATAACGCACTTACAGAATCTAAAGAAATCATTCAAAGTGAAAATGCACTGTGCATGGAACTCACATTTATAGAAACTGTAAGTTCCATGAGGCCAGGGGTTGTGTCTGCTTTTTTCATTAGGTTCAGGAATGTGTTGCATCAATATTGGCTGACAGGTAATATTGGAATGGAAACGTGGACAATATTTTCAGTCAAATAACTGGTCATCATTATTTCAATAATGCTATAAGTCTAAAACCAGTGGAAACAAACAGAGGGCATAAAGAAAAGGTAACAAGGAAAATTATCACCAAAGAAATGATTTTTGTCAGTTGTTTGTATATAACATGTGAGAAGGAACAGCCAGCTTGGTATTTCAAAACAGGTTGCTTTAGTGCTTTCTCAGGAGAAAAGAAAAAGAGGGTAATTTTCTCATTGCTCTGAATTATTTCATAAATTATTTTCCATTTTATTCCCAAGGGAGTAAAAACTGGGATGTAAATGATTAGGGCTGCATCGAGGAAAGTGAAAGAAACACCCAACCCATGGTTCATGAATTCTCAGAGTCCCCAGCAGGTAGTTCACACGCAAGGAGTAGGAAGAGTAAGAATCCTCTAAAGGTGAAATAATCAGAAAGAGAACTCAGCAGCTCAACTTGGATGGGCGATGTGTAGCAATTTTTATCAAGAGCCTCCCACATATGCAAACAATTTTTAAGAAAGCAGAATTTTGCCCCCAATTTTAGTAGCTCTTAACTATTGCTTTACTATTAGAGCTGATTTGTCATTCACTGTATGGTATATTGGCCTTGGTGTATATATAGTTTGTGTCTAATTTTTTTTCATGATGTAGAAAATGAAAGCAAAGAGGTAATTCATTCTCAAATATTGTTTATCTATCATTTTTGACGTAGTCTTTAAAACTCCGAATATGCAAACCTTTCTTTCATTGTCTGCCACTATCATCTACCCTCTACAAATATGAATTTGAAAAAATTAAAACATTGTAGTCAAACCTAAATTTTGTTCCTCTTTACAGCATTTCATTTTGCCCTAGAGAAGAATCAGGCCATAAAATGCCATAAAATGGCAAACTTCGATGGTATTTTTTTTTTCTTTGACACTAAAAGGGAATAAAAAACCAAAGTATTTGATGTCATTTCAGGGATATATGTAAATAATAAAATCCTTTCTCTAATTATCATTATTCATGTCCTTGCTTTAAATTTTTTTAATGTTTATTTATATTTGAAGGAGAGAGAGCACACGTGAGCAGGGAAAGAGAAGAGAGAAAGGGAGACACAGAATCCGAAGCAGGCTCTGAGCTGTCAGCACAGAGACTGACCTGGGGCTCGAACTCACGAACTGTGAGATCCTGACCTGTGAGATCATGACCTGAGCCGAAGTCGGATGCTTAACCAATTGAGCCACCTAGGTGCCCCTATGTGCTTGCTTTAAAATGTTCACGTTCAAGTGCTAGCAAGATTTACCAGAAGTCAGGTTTTATTTTCTTGCTCCAAGATTCTCTCATAAGTGAAGACATTACCACTCACTTCATTAATGCAAATATAACCATGTTAGAATGCAGACATGGCATATCCAGTTCTGTCTCTGTGGATTTATCATGCTCTTGCAGGAAAGGAACGTGTAAATAGTGCTTTTCTGCAATTCTAACTTGAGAAATAAACAGGCTCCTATACTCTTTGCTGATGCTTAATGTTTTCCAGTGGGGAAAAAGATAAGTGACATGCATAAAAAATATCATGAACAGGAGGGCACTTGAGGAATAAATTAATAAAATTTACTGGTGACATTTATTCCATCTTAAAAATAATCAATCAAGAACTACAAATCGAAGACCTCCTACACATCCATCACTATTGAAGGAGTGATAAGAAATGTAAAAACACAATCATAGAATCATAGACTCTGGGAAAAGACAGTAGCCTTACAATTCGTCTCGTCAAGATGTATATTCTATCCATTGGATGCTCAGGGTTTTTTTTCCTGTTTTTAATTCAGCCCCATCTGATTATCTTTGAAGTCCCAGCACATCCGAGAGTGTGTCTTGAATGACTGAGTAAATAAACTCATGATGCTACACATCCCCACCAAGTGCTTGATTCTTCAGCCCATAGTTAAGTGCTGAGTAATTGTATTGAGTAGAAGTAGTTTTCCATATATTTCTTGCATACCCTTTTGTAATTAGACATATGTGTTTCGGGAGCCTGGGTGGCTCAGCCGGTTAAGCATCCAACTTCAGCTCAGGTCATGATCTCACAGTCATGAGTCTGAGCCCCACATTGGGCTCTGTGCTGACAGCTCAGAGCCTGAGTCTGCTTCAGATTCTGTGTCTCTCTGCCCCTCCTCCATGCTCTCTCTTTCTCAAAACTAAATAAACATTAAAAATTAAAAAAAAGGACATATATGTTTAATTTTTTTGTGGTAGGTATTATGGGCTTTGTGTAGTTAGGAATCTGCATAATGACAGGGTCCATGTGGGATCAACATGCTCTCTACACTGGACCTGGAAAAGGAGCTCAAAGCTGGGAGAAGCATAGGGACTTGCCACTCACCTACGAAGGAGAAGGAAGTCTCTTCTAGTCCAGAAATGAGACTGTGTGGAAAGACCTCACTTAGAGGAGACCAAAATTGTCTCAGAGGAAATAGTGATTTAGGAAAAGTAAACAACTTACTAAATAAAAATATTTATTTCACTAGTAAAATATTTCTTAATCTTAAAAGTGTTCATTTCTGAAGCAACCTGGGTTTGTTGTCTTTAGAAAGCTGCTCTGACAGGATGCCCTTGGCCTGAATCAGCCCTTCCATTCAGCAGGTGTCCTGTGGCCCCCAGCCGACTCTCTCAGGCTGGTTTCTCCCCTGAGCTTTAGGTGATGGAGGTCACTTCTCCTTTTCAGGGCTGTAAACCAGCTGCTATTGGTTCGAAATTCAGTAATTCAACAAATTACTTCGTTTCTATTTTCTCTTCAAGTCTCAGCAAAAACACCTTGTCCTTCCGCATATTATCTCGATGCTCAAAGACACGTATCTTGTCCTATTCTTCCCCAAACTGAGCGAAACAATCACAGATGTGGCTTTTCTCTTTGTGTTTCCTCATAGGCCAGCTCACCTGGTCAACAGGAAAGGTGAGCACTACGTATGGCCTCGTCATGCCGCTTACTGCAGGGGTCTGAACCAGACCGTGAACTTGTAAACACCATCATCATCATCATCATCATCATCAATGGTAAATATAAAATCATTTAATCTCAATGCCCTGGTTCCTAAGACGGTGATGTAGACCCATGTTTATCAATGTGTGCTCCTTCAGGGCCCTGCACTAGAAATGCCTGGGATACATATTCAAAATTCCAAGTCTTGAGACACACTGGTATCTTTCAGGCTAATGTTCTGGGATCTGGTTATCTGCACTGCTCTCTGAGTAAGTCTTAAGTAATTTATGTTGAGGATTGTGAACCACTGTGAGAATACCTGAAGACCGGATATGTCCCTCTCATATTTTTAGCAGCATTTTTATACAAGTTAGGAATTTAACTCAGCTAGTCCTCCACTTTACTCTCCAGTGTCCAAAATTGCCTGTACAGATTCTGTATACTTGGGAATTTAGTAAAATATATTAGAAAGCTTTCTCAAGAAGTATGTTATTTTATTAAGTTCTTTCTAACATCTAACTTCACTTATGCTGATGTCATTCACCCCATCTCTTCATTTTCTGTCTCACATTTGGAAGGAAAAGGAAAATTATCACCATCCATCATAGATCATTCTTTCCCTATCTGCAGATCATTCTTATAGACAGCCCTGAGACATGATTCTTCCAGAATGAAGAAGCTTTGTCATCATGCACTAGTCAACCAGTGGGATTATAACCCACCTGCATATTCTGGGGACAAACTGAACACATCCCGAACTGAATGCAGCTTGTTCCTTCACCCAGGCACCCTGCTCCTTCTGGGTCTTGTTTTCTTAGTGGAGAGCACCACTGAGCACCAGGTTCTGAGCCAGTCCTCCCAGAGCGAGCCCATCCTGATACCCAGACACAGACGTCTTTCCACATCTCGCAAAATACTCCAAATATCTCTCATCCCTTCCAGTCCCTTAATCCAGGGGTTACCAACACCACTCCTCCAGGCCCAGAAACAAAGTCAACGTGTGCAGCATCTTCTTTTATAAAATTAAGGAGAAGTTGTCAATGTGGCTAAATAGTAGACTATAGAGTGCATGCCCCGCTCCGGATCACGTGTGTGCACTTAATGCTGTCCACACAGGACAAATGCTTGTAGTTTGCAAGCCCTATTTAGCCTTCTTTCTTTTTTTTTTTTTCTTTTTCTCTCCTATTTCCCTTATCTCCCTGACCCTGGTAACCACTGCTCAAGTCTTGTGTCTATGTGTTTGATTTGTTTAGAGTCCGCAAGTAAGATCATGCAAGTGTTTTCTTTATGTGTCTGACGTATTTTACTTATCCATGTTGTTGCAAATGACACGATCTCCCTTCTGAAGGCTGAGTATTATCCCATTGTACGTCCTCAGTATCCCTCACCTGGCCTGTTGCAGTGCTTGTCACACCGTCACTAGCCTCTTTCCACTAATCCTCACCATTACAGGTATAATCCTGTGGAAGCCAAGTACAGCCATACTGTTTCCTTGCCTTGAGAATAACCCAGCATAGCCAGCAGTCTGGAAGGAGGGCGAAGGGAAGGAATATAGGTGAAAGTGGTCATTGGGCTGGAGCAGAGAAGGTATTTTGGGTGTGGCCGGAAAGCCTAGACTAGGCTTCAAGATGGAAGGCCTTGTTTTCTCTACTGCAGAGTGGGAGGCCAGAGCCAGGTTCAGTGGGAGGGGGAGGGTCCCAGGAAGGTGATGGAGTGAGCAGAGGACATGGTCCTCCCTCTCTCCTTGTTTCATGACATGACTTCCCTGCTTCCTTCCCTTTGCTATCTGCTCCTCTTTCCTTTCTCTCCTCTTTCCCAGTTGCTGCCTAGTGCATCTCCCCACTGCTGGTTTGTGATCTGCTTCCCATTTTCCTTTTTCCCCTCTTCTTCCTCTTAAGCTTCAGTGTCTTCTCCCCCTCAACCCCAGCTCCTGCCTTCACACTCCATAAAATGGCACTAGAACTTAGATAGCCTAAAAATACATTTAACTATTTTCATTGCTTACTACCAACCTAACATGGGTGTTTCATATCCTTCTTTTGCCCAAAAGGCTGCTTAAAATTAGTTACATGCAGGCTACCATTTGCATTTGTTCCTCAATTGCTTTTTCCTTCTGACAAGTGACCCTAAGTAAAATGACAGCATCCTTGTCTTTGTCATAATCAATTATTCTGTGCATCAGCATTCAGTGTCATGGGAATTACATGAACACTGGAGGGAAATTAACTAAAGCACCATACTTGCTTCCTTGTTACTCTAAATTATCTTAGCCAAAATATCAAGAAACGATAATAGCCATTTTCAAATTAGGCAATATATCCAACTGAGTCAGAATGTGGCAGGAACCATAGGGAAACTTAATGAAAAAAGAAATATTTTTTAAGCATAGCAAGTAAAGCTTTAAAACATGTACAAATTTGAAAACTATTATTTAACATTTCATAAAAAGAAATAAAAACACTCTGACCAAAAGTATAATCACGTGAATAAGTGTGTGTATAATTTAAGCACAAAACCTAACTCCAGTGAAACACAAATATATATACACGAGTTATATATATATGTATATACAGTCTCAAAAGGTGTTAGATACTGTTTGTGCAGAAGAACATGTATATCAAGTCAGAGACTGTTTGAATAAAAGGGACATTAATAATCAGCTCAAATTTAATACACTTTTTAAAATAAAGAAACTGACCCATTCAGAGAGATCAAGACTGAAGGATGAAAGGTGGAAACATTTCCATTCTGAAAAGGGCATCTCTATGTAACCTAAAGAACTTCGATTCCTGCTTGGTTATAGTTTTGCCTCCCTGCTCCCAGGGGGCAGAGTATGAAAGACTGGTCCCCAGGTGAGCAGTTTTCAGATGCTACTGAGGCCCTTCGTTTATGGACAAAGGATATTGATGCCCATTGATTGCAGATGTAGCTCAGATTACTTGATTAACCCCCTGCACCACAAAGCCAAACCCCAAAGCCAGAGGCATGGACAGAGTACCTTAGCAACACTGGGGTACATAGTGAGCCGTTTCCTGAGAATGGATGTCCACAGATGCTACACAGGGACAGGACGAGTACCAACGATGGCCAGAAAACTCACACAACACTCCATAAGCATAGAAATATGGGTGAATGATTGTGTGTACGTGTGTACGAGTAACTCTCAAGAAAGAAAAGAAAAGCTGGAGGGAAATTAGGCACCACACTGTGAAAAAACAAGTCAGTTCCATTTCTAAACCCCAAACTTGAGCAATGAACAGACAAACGATGTCAAGAGGAAAAGAGCATTGTTCCACCCAATTTTATGAGAGCTGTGGACTCTGCGGGAAGATGGATGATTGATGGGAAATGAGGCAGGGCCTCTGAGGCTTTCCGGTCTGGGATGCTTTGGGATGTTGAAGCAACATAAATTACGATATGTAAGAGACACCTGCTAGCACAGAGGTAGGGAAGCAGAAACAGCTTTGCAGAAAAGGCTCATGAGCATATTCCTGAAAGATGGGAGCACAATATTGGAAAACTATTTCATGTATAGTTGATAAGATTTTTGAGGTCCTTAAACATGTTTTTGCAGAAAACATGGCATTTACCTTCTTTTCCTGAATTAAAGAACCTTTCATACCCCCTCCTTCCACATTCATTGTGTATTGATAGTTGGGTTGCCGATTTAGTTAAGAAGAAGACAGAATTGCTTCACACTTCTGCAAACTTCAACTTAGGGGCAAAGGGAGGTAGGAACATCAAATATTTTATTCTACTCACTGTCGGGTGCCTAGGTAATCTACCAACCAACCTCTTCCTACATTGGCCTAAAGCTACCATCATCTCCCCCACCAGCCATTTCAACAATAGTTGCTGTGTGGTTGTTGATAGTCGGGTTACCAGCTTTTGACTCACCCACTAGTGGTTGGGTGGGGGTGGAAGGGGGATCCTTATTAAACTATAGATTCCTGGGGCTCCCACTAAACCTACTGAACTGAAATACTGGGAGTCTGACCCAAGGAATCTACCTTTTCTCCTTCTTTCCATGTGATTTTTATGAGCCCAGATATTTACAAAACACAGTAGCAGTGTATTTTTCTGATTCGTTTTAAAAATCTACATGAAAAGGGGTTGTCTTCTTTTCCAGTTGTATCACTTGGTTAAGAAACTCAGAGCAAATATTAATCTCGGGAGAGCCCCAGGGCTTACTGCCTCCCCGATGCCTGCATTTGGGTAACAGAAATATTTACATCACCACTTGGAATACGATATTCTCATAAATGTCAGCCTGTGATAAGATAGCAATAATGAATCTTTATACATTTTATGTACGTTGTTTATGTCATCATTCAGAAAAATCAAACAGACTAAAGCTAGAATTTTAACCCCCCTCAAATTAACTTAAAGTATCCAGGGAAAGTTTTTAATTTTACAGATAAGAAGCTTAAGAAGCAGAGACTGGGGCATGAATGACAACATGGATCTTGGCTGGATCCAGGGTCCAGGTATCCCGAGAAAGCCCAGGGTTCTACCCACCATCAGTGCTTTTTCCTACCACCCCCTGCCCCCTTTCCCCCTTCTCATATCATAAACACATTCTGACTTCCACTCTTCTCTGTCTCGGCCCCAATGATGAACAATCTTTTCCTTTCATTCTGAGCTCTTCTTCAATATTCAGAATTTACCTCCAAACCATGTCTCTCTACAGAGGATTTTCTTATAGTCTTGCAAAGTCACAGCTTGCTTGAAAAAAAAAAAGTTCCTCATAGCGCTACAGTTTACAGTTGTTCAAAAGACGTGTATTTCCCAACATCATATTATCCTAATTCTTTAACGTAAGTGTTTCCTTGTCAGTTTCTGTTGTTCCACCTTGCAGCCTGTCTTCTACCTTTGAGCAAATCGTTTATATCTGACATTAAATCTCCTGAGATACATCTCTGAGGAATATATTATAATCATTATGACCACAAAAGAGATCACTATTGTCATATCAAAGGAAAGATTCCACAGGGAACACGTGCCTTCGGCATCAGAAATATGTTCATTGTGTACCACCCCCCACCTGAGGTGAAACTATCTGACAAATTGAATATCTTTATTTGGATAGCAGGGGCTTATGAGAGCTACTTCCTGAAATGCAAATAGAGAAACAATGCACCTTGAGTAAAACACTAATTTGATTTCATTCAACAGAATTCATTTGGAATGATTTGTATATTTCACTGCCTACCTTCTACATCTATGGAACCTTAGTAAAATTGGTCTCATCTTGGGCACTAGTTTTCACTGCACAAACATTAAGTTGATCTTTTTAAAGTGGGCATAAGCTTAAGACAGTTTCCTTCATTTCCAAGACTTTAATCTTTATC
This sequence comes from Paguma larvata, assembly GCA_030068075.1. Classification (NCBI taxonomy): domain Eukaryota; kingdom Metazoa; phylum Chordata; class Mammalia; order Carnivora; family Viverridae; genus Paguma; species Paguma larvata. The sequence goes on along the minus strand of CM057839.1, from coordinate 9,682,948 downwards.
ACTTTTTTCTTTAAACCTGAGGTTGACCCGGATTTTCCTTTTAAAGCATTTACTCAACTTACTTCCAAACCTCTTAGTTGAGTTAGCCATGCGTGGCATGGCTTTCAAAAAAAATTTTTTTAGTGTTTATTTTTGAGAAAGAGAGAGAGACAGAGTGTGAGTGGGGGAGGGGCAGAGAGAGAGGGACACACAGAATCTAAAGCAGGTTCCAGGCTCCAAGCTGTCAGCACAGAACCGGATGCGGGGCTCGAACCCGCAGACCGTGAGATCATGACCCACTGGAGCTGAAGTCGGAGGCTTAAACGCCTGAGCCACCCAGGCGCTCCTGGCATGGCTTTTTAAATTTAAAATTTTAAATGTAACATGTAATAAATTTTATGAATATTAAACACTCAGTATATAATATCAAACTTTCCCCAGATAGATATAATTTTCTATGATTTCTTTTTTAAATTTGAGAATTTTCAAAGGAAAAGTATCATGTTTCGAATTACACTTCTTAATAATTGAAATGAGATTTGTTCCCTAGGTAGCAAATCCCTAAAGGTTTTCCTTACTTCATTATGTGTTTACAACTTCTTGTTAGAATAGGCGCCAGACCATCCGATGAAAAATGTCTGGCGTGTGTAAGCATTATACTGAAACAGTTCAAAATGTAAGCTAATGAGTCAGACTATTAATGCTCGAATCTTGTGTTCTCTGTTTACTACCTGGGTGACTGCACGGATTCTCCAACTCCGTGTACATCAGTATCACCTTTTTAAAGGCATTTTCTCAATACAATTAGATGAGTGACTACTGTACAATGCTTAGAACAGTGTTGGGCAGACTTTACTATATAAATACTAGCCATTATTATCTCAAAGACTAAGAACAAACTGAGGGTGAGGGAGATGGGGGGGGGTGAGAGGGGGTGATGGGCATTAAAAAAGGGCACATGTTGGGATGAACTCTGGGTGTTTTATGTAAACCAATTTGAAAATAAACTATTTTAAATTAAAAAAAAAAGAAAATGTAAAATAAATAAATAAATAAATAAATAAATGGACCCACAGAGCCTCTCTCTTAAAAAAAAAAAAAAAGAAATAGACCTATTATTATTATATAGAACAGCAATTGTTATATCGTGTTGTACCATATTATTAACCTAGTGAGCACTCACTAATTATGAAATAGATGACTGAGCATGGAAATATAGTCTTTCAATTTTTTCAAATATTTATTTATTTTTGAGAGAGAGACAGAGTGAGGGGGAGGGACAGAAAGAGAGGGAGATACAGAATCCAAAGCAGGTTCCAGGCTCCGAGCTGTCAGCACAGAGCCCAACATGGGGCTTGAACTCACAAACTGTGAGATAATGAGCTGAGTCAAAGCCAGCCACCCAACCAACTCAGCCACCCATGCACCCTGGAAATATATTCTTTTTACTGAAACATTTGAAGTTCACATTTCATTACATTGAAATAAATAACACTTTAACTATGGAGTAATAGTAAAGATTGGAAATTGCATTTGATTTGCACTGAAGTCCTTTTCCTGAAAATTGGCTGGGGATTGTAAGGGCCTGGCCTGGGCAGTGGGGATTGTTCAGGGGAGGGGAAGGGCAGAAAGAGTATCTTTTACCAGATCCTGGATTCAAAGCAGAGTCAAGATGGGAAGAGAAGAAAGGCAACATCTGTGAGTTAAGAATCAAGCCACCGAAAGGAAGGCACAGATGCCAAGGAACTGGAGAGCCAGGGAGGTTGAGAACAGAAAATAACCCTGGGGCAGATGCTATCAGCCATAGCTGGCCTTCTGAGACCTGATTCCTGGGCAGGAGGCCATATGGACCAGGCGTTAGTGCCTTCCTCACTTCTGTTACTGCTGCACTGCTTTGCACCAAACATAACTGAACTGGTATTTTCGGCAAAGACACACACTCAAGGTGATATTCATTACCTTAAAAAATGGTATTCATGTGCAACTTCATCGCAGAAGAAATAGCACCTCCCTCAGTAGCAAAAAGATAAAATTAACATTCACATGTCCCTCTAACATCAACACATGTATCAGAGCACAACAAACAACGTGGTAAAATCATCAACAGAAGCAGAGACCTAGAAGCTATGGCAGATACTGCAACTAATAATTTTTAGGTATCTCAAAGATTACCTGGGGGGAAAGAAAGAAACAAAAATAACAGCGCAAATGTCAACTTCATAAAATTGACTTGTATCTGAAAGAAGGCATCTCCAGAAAGTGATCTTTATCTGAATCATATTTCTCTTAAAGGGGAGGATAGGGAATCCGAGCTTGATCTTGCTCTCAGCATGTTGAATATTCATCTTGGGCAACAGAACGCAATTTTCATAATGTGAGGCCCAGGTCTGTGTGCAGGAACGCCCTTCAGGGAACTCAGATGAAGCTTCCAAAATAACAAGAACATTTTCCAGTTCACCGCAGAGGGAATCCGCAGCTCGAATTTCATTTTCTTTGACAGGGTTTCCCAGATTTGCTCAAGTAAATGCTCCAGAGAATGATTCTGCTTAAGTTTGTGTGTGTGTGTGTGTGTGTGTGTGTGTGTGTGTAATGTCTGTATATATGTTTACATGTAATTTTTTGATGAGAATATTTAGCAACAACAGTTTTAAAGACTTTAAATGAAGACGGCATGCAAACCCAAATAAGAGCATTTTTCTTTGAGGCACCACGAATTTCACCTGTCAACTTTTGCTCAAAGGGAAAAGAAACACTTTCATCTAAGTCTCTATTGTTTGGTCCTGTGGCAGAAATTAATTCTAACTCCACTATGTTGTATGGGTACAGTACATCTGAATGTGAATTATTTGTAAATGGTAAATATCATAGAAGACATACGGCTAAAAAGGTGGTCAACCTCTAGTATACATTAACGCAAAACAGAAAGACTTGCTTAGATTTAAATTCAATATACATTTTATATTCCAAGTATTTTCCCCCATAAAACACTGACACAATTTGAATTCCTGTCTTTAAAAGAACTACTCTCTTTAAATTTTCTCTTTTTTTGAATTCACATTAATTCTGTTTTTCTTTAATACAATAATCTTTTTGAAGAAGCTCTTTAAGGCAAGTACATGTCTAAACACAAATAAAAAAGATTATATTAACATCACCTCTTTCGAAATTATGCAATTTTCCACAAACTAGTTCATTTTTAAAAATATGCGAATGCACAATTTCAAGAGGTAATATTACTCTTCCGCTTGATATACTGATAGTATCAGACATTGATGAATAATAAATAAACAGCTCTTACAGCACTGTAGTAAAGATCAAATATGAAAGCAAAGATGGCAGAGTTGATAGACCTAGATCCTTCTCATTTTTGTTGTTGCTGCTACCATTTATTTTTTGTAAACATTGAATGAATGGCCAACATCTTTGGCATGTTACTTACTGATGGGTAGAGGTAACCTTCTCCATTCATGGCTATATACAATCCCGTCTTCACTCCCTGGATGGCAACGACGCGCAGTCCCACTGGTATGAGGTTGAACAGTGCTGTAAAGATAAACATGGCATATCACAAATGGGCGGGGAAACAGAGCTTTGCCATCACTTTTCTCTCTCTCATTTCTTTTATTTAAAAAAATTGCATCTTTGTTACAACCTTCTGAGAAGTTCTAATTACTTAACTTTTATTTCTCTTTCTAACAAAGACATATCTGCAATGGGTAAAATTAGCCCTTGAGCTTCAGTCTACTTATAGCATTCTGAAGAATTGGTGGACCAATCCACAGAATCAAGTCTGTAAGCATGATTCCAGTATCACAGTCTCAGGCACCGTTTGATGCCCAAAGAAATTAGCTGTGAAGATTCTCAAAGAGTGGAATCAGAAAAAGTCCAAGCTGAATGCTTAGTCTGGTCTTTCAGGCAGAAGGTGTGCTTGATCGCTGCAGTATAGAACAGGCCAGAAGTTTAAAAGATAATTTCAAAACAAAATTAGTCTCGCTGAACCAACATGAGATGCCAGCAGAGCCCAGAAAAGGTGTGCACCTGCCAATATGCTCAATTTAGAACAAACGAATCACACTGAATGCATGCACATTTTAGAGAGAGAGACATTTTCTTTACGAACATCTCATAAAACTATGAGTGATAACTAAAATAAAAGAGGGGAAAGTGGTCAATTGTACTCAACTACGAGATAAAAGCTCATTTATATTTCCATGTTTCATTTCTTCCCTTACTGATCAGAAAAATATTTTTATATTTTTTTACATAGTAAGGTTGCAATGTTATCACTGAGCTTTTTAAAAACCTTAACAATCCTTTAATGGATTTCCATGCTGGGCTTACATGTTGACTCTTCTGTGGTTTGACCCTTAGTATTAACTGCTTCCTAATTTGGGGGACTTTAATGTAAATACATATATAAGAGAGCTATTAATGATCCACAGTGCGGTTATCTGCTCCCACTCAAGGTCTTAATTCAAGAGTAGTTCCAACCAACTGGACCAGGCCAGAACAGGCAACAACAGCTCTGAAATGCTGAAGTAAACATAGAAACAAAATACCTGAGGTTTAGGTTCTCAAGTATATTCCACGAAAGAAAAATAATTTGCAAAAGTGGGTAATTTTGGCTTCTATCTATGGGTCTACTCAGTATGTAATTAAAAATGGACTTTATAAATTAATTTCTATTGAATTTTGAGGCACCACATGTTTTCTCTGAATAGGGTGGGGGAAATTTACACCCTCTCTTCTAATTATTACATATTACTGACCCCAAGATGTCAAGATGCCTGTGATGAAAGGAACATGGCAGGCCATGGCCATAGAGAGTCATCCCTAAATTCTCAGGGGCAAAATGGTTAAGTGGACATTAGCTTTCACGATGCAAGCTAACTTTGGACTGTTTCCATGGGATTCTAGGGGCTTATGTTATAGAAGAATAAGGCTTATTCTTGCTCACTTTTATTACTTAATAGTAAAAATGAGTGGGAGTCATTGAGCAGTACATGATACTTGTATCCTTGCAACTCGGTATTTCTTCTTTGTGGGACAGGGCTACTGGCCAATTTCACTCTTGACCAGAACACCTAAACTGTCCTGTCTCCCTTATATTTTGAAAGGATGAGCACCATAAAACAATTCCTGATTTATGTATAAAAGTTTTGGAAGAAAAACATAGTTGGATGCCTGTCCTTGAAAACTATTCTAACTTAACCCATTCAAACCTAAGTATTCTAATCTTTACACATTCCTGAAAGTAATTGTAGGTGCCTTATATTTGATACAGACCAGATGGTATAATTCTAAAAAGTAAGTACATCATGAAATCATCAAAATAATGTGATATGGGAAAGATAAAAATTATAGAAGATAGCCTAAAATGACCTTACCAAAAAATGTTTTTTCTTCCCCCTAGGATTTTGATTGGGACCTAAATTTTAAAATGTCAGTCATTATCATTTACAGAATGATAAATCAAAGTGAATCCATAAAACCATTGTCATGTGGAAGCCCATTCAGAGCTGAATCCATGGTGCTAATTAAAACTACAGATACCCACGTTAATTGAGACATCATTGTATTTTCCATCCCTTTGTATTTTATATAATTATAAAGCAATGTCATAAAGTCTAGGGGAGTCAGAATAATAAGATGTTCATGCTACTTTGTTTATTCTGTGGAACACTCTAGTTTTTCATATAATAGTGATTGTCGACCCTGGCTATACTTTAAAATTAGCTGTATTCATAAAACAGGATAACTATGCCCAACTACAAACTAATTAAATTAAATCATAATCTCTGGAAGTGAGTTTAGGGTTCAGGGCATAAAGACATTTTTTTTAAATCTCCTCTAATGACCATAAAGTACAGCCAAGATGAGAATAACCATCCCAAGGTCTGTAGGGTGGTGGTAGCTGTAAGTGATGGCCAATTTTTACATGTCAAATTATCAGGTCGGGAATTTCCAAGATGAGAGGGAAGCTTGTAGCATTTATTAAATCTGGTAATGGGAACAATTAAGTTTAAGAGCACAGGAAAACCTCAGGACATCCCCGAAAGCAAATGAGGGGAAAAGAAAACCACCTCCTAATCAAAAGCCATAGTTCGTGGTAATGCTGATGTTTAGTAGACAGACGGGAAGCTCTAAGAATTTTAAATGAATACACCTCTGAAAATGAGTGTGTGATGAAGTAACCTACGTGCTCACTTCTTTCTGGGAAAGATCTTTCCAGGGCACGTGGAAGCAATCAAGTTGCTACAGTATTTTCTCTGTTAGGACCAATCCATCATCAATCACTGTCTTGCCACTTTCCCTCCCAGAGATTTCTAGATCTCGGGCTGGAAAACCTGGGGAGGGTGTTAGGGTCGGTTTCACCTGTCTACTGGACTTTCTCTCTCTTTTCAATGCACCTAAAAATCTTGATAACGGCAGCTTAGCAGGGTGGTTTTGACTTTACCTAGTTCTAAGTAAGCTCATGTGTAGCTGTGGGATAGATGTCCAACTCAAATCACAAAGATTTGAAGGCTCGGGGCTCAGTTTTGTCATATGGTAACTTTCAAGGCGGCAGCATGGTGACCTACTTACACATTACTAGTCTTTGGTTTGGATTCAGAGAATTATCAAAAATCTGGAATGCATTTATGAATTGTTACATCACACCCTTTATCAAACCAAAAGGGCAGTGCTGCCACTGGGGCCTGCCTGCCAGCATCTCTAGTGCTCACCTCGTGTTTACAGAACACTTTTTGTGGCTTAGGTTTTTCTCAAGATTCATCAGGCTACTGTAATGAACCGGAGAAAAGAAAATAATCTTAAAATCCCACCTAAAAAACCCAGGGTTTTCCATTACAAAAGTGATGGCACACAAAAGTAGAGTGAATCAGTAATTCCCATTGCTTTTATAAAGCTACTGGAGCCTGGCCATGTTTTATGAAATTTTAGGGTTGTACAATTTTTATAGCCTTTTGAGGAGAGACTCTGTATCTCTCCCTGGTTTCCTCTATTCTGCTATGTCTTGGAAAATGCTGAAATGGTAGCAAAACTAACCCAACTGGCCGAAAGGGCACATAAAATGCAACCTAACTTATGAAAACAGAAGATGCGGGCCAGCTCTTTGCACAGGAATGCAGCCTCTTGAGTGTGGGCACTAGGACTTGGTTCTGTGGCTTCTACACAGGAGATCCAGCCCCCTACTTATTTTTCAAATTATTCTTCACAAGTATTAGGGGGATTAGACAGGTCTGCAGGTGCTGCCAGACTCTTGCTCCTTCAGGTGTGGTTACACAGTAGGAGAAAAGAAGCCCCACACATTTAGAGAACAGAAGGTTGTGTGTCTTTTAGTGTCTAGTCTCAGCTTTCCAGTTTAGTGTTTAATACCGTTTGGATAACCAAATACAAGTATGCGTCTGTGTGCAGATAATGTATACAGCTGCACTTTCACAGTTTAGAAAATATTGTGCTCCTTATTCAATTCTGAAGCAATAAGCTTTTAAAAGACAGTGTCTACCTAACACTTCTTAATTCCATACTGATTCCCATCATTAAAAATAATCGACTTGTTCGGCATTCGAAAACCAAAGAAGAAGGTAGGGAAAAATGCATAAAATCGGTGAAGGAAACCATTTTTCTGAGAAGTCCAACTAAGCAGCATTTTCATATAGCTATGGTAGATTTCCTTTCTTGAAAACTTTGTCATAAGGGATGGCCTCAACCTCGAAGTCAGAATGTCATACTTCCTGCAGTAGACATTGCATGAAGACATCAGAACTTACAAATCTTGAGAGTCCATGACCCCCACAAGTGTAAGACATAAGAAAAAGAGAATGGCTTTTGTCAAAGAATGGGTAAGGAGATAAAGATAGGGAGAAGAAATGAACAGACACACATGTATTAGTTTGAACCGGAAGAAACTGACATATTTTATAGGTCAAAGATGGTCGAGTCCTTACGATTTTAAAAAGTTCAACCTAATATCAAAATCCCAACAAGTAAACAATGGTTGACATGAGTCTTAAGAATAAAAATGCTTTCTCTTTCTTCCTTGTGTTTGAATTGCTTTACCGTCTCTTTTCTCTAAATCAAAGAAGGAAATAAACCACTTGAAAAAAAAAATCAATGAACAAATACAAAGGGAAAAGTTTAAAGGGACAAAAGGACAACATAATAGACACAAAGAGAGAAGATTAGAGATCAAAAAGGAAGAAAATGCAGATAAACAGAAAATTTTTAAGTTGAAAAAAAATTTAGATGAAGCTAGGTCCAAAGTCTAAAAGGTAAACACAATGGCTAGAAAAATATTGACATTTCACATAGTGACACCAAATGCAAAAACAGTCTGCTTTGTATTATTAGCTGATCTTTGTGCTACTGAAAATTTGATTACTAGAATTTAAAACAGAAAGTGCCTATAATTTGGTTATGTGTATTCAAATCCTGCTTCTCCTCATGGAATGATGTTCTATAAATGAAGGGCTAATGTTAAATGGAGGAACAGATTCGTATCTGCTCCTGATCCACCAGCAATATGTGAATAAATATTTCCAATAAAATCAGTTTTTGCTTTTCATTCATTCTCCTGAGCAGTGGAGAGTGTCTGTTAGAAGCGATGTGCTAAATTAAAAGGACTCTGATGCCAGAATAAACAGAAAATGGGAAGGGAAAACACAGACAATTGAATAAGAAGAGAAACCAGAAGGAAAACATAAAGAAGAATTAAATATTAAAAAATAGTAAAGTGAAGGCAGACAGTAATACAATGGAGGGTCAGTGGCTTTTCGATTAAAGAAAAATCATCATAGACCCAAGTATATAACGTAGCTAAACATTTTGTATAATGTATTTAAAGGCACAGAACCTTCACATCCTCTCTATAAAAAGATACTATCTTTTCTTGTTGAATGCAAAGAATTTGAAAATTTCCGTTTCCTTTGTTTGAAACAACTAATCCTTATAGCTCTTGAGTTTCCACAATTATTATTAAAAAGCTACAACCCTGATAAAAATAGTTTTTCCAAAGTAAACACAGATTCATGTTTCATCTGGATACACTGGTATCCTTATTTGACTTTTAGGATAATGAAGATTAAAAGTAACAATAATGCTGGATGTAACAATTATTTTGAAAAAAAAAGAAAGAGAGAAAATAACTTCTAATTATCTTAATATGACAGCTTTCTTTTGTTGCTGTTCATGTTTTCATCCATGTGGTCCAAGCACAACAGTAAATGGCATTCTAGTGTGTAACATTTGCAAAAATGAACCAACATAACAAGTATTTGTAAATGTATTTTAAGAAGTCATTTAAGCAGCAGCGTTATCTTCTAACAACTGTGTTAACGGGTGGCCTGAGGTTGTCACTTACTAGAATTAGTGCTGTCATCCTTGGTTCCATCGAGAGCTCCATCGGGATGCATTTGCAAGTAGTAGCCTTGCCTGCAATATAACCTGGTCACTATACCCTTGAGCTGGGGATCTGAAAGGCAAACATAGTTATCATAAGCCTCACAATGTGTCAAAATAGAGTTTCTTTTTTCTTTTTCTGATTCTTTTCTTTCTTTTTCAGAAGAGGGCATTTGACAGAAGTAGCACCTTTTATTCTCTGTCTCCCAGCTTCCTTTGTATGTATCAAACCTGGAGTACGTTGACCAGTGAAGGTGAAGAAAATGCAGTCGTGAGTTGCATTTGTCAGCGGCAGAAAATAGGTCATTTTCTAAAATGAATCTATGGATTTAAATTATTAATTAAAACAGTTAAGCTACTTAATCTATTTGTTTAATTATTAGTTAAGTCCTAAACTAATTTGTTTAATAGTTTAAACCAAAATCATTCAGGATGGCAGTAGAAGAGTTATGCAAACTTCTGGTTCTAAGAAAACTTTTTAAAGACTTTTTAATGGATTTTTCTTTTTGCTTTATTTGACAAGTAATCCCAAAAGGTGAAAAGCCTGTACTTTTTTAAAAATCATACTAACATTTTGATATGCATTCTTAGAAAAAGCCCCGTTATGGAGAATGCTTCTTTGAGGTCGGAAAGGGTCAGCCTGAGTGGCGTGGAAGCGTCTGGTACTCAGGCATGGCCCACAGAAAATGGGGAGAGTCGATTTCTGAGCTCAGGGTGAGGCACCATAACAAACCTATGCTGCCAGGTCAGCTCTGTGGCCATAATCTGGACAAATTAGACAGCTTAAACACATTTATAACTAAAAAAGAGAGCGAAATTATATAACATGGATTTTGAGTCTTAGCCAAAAGGGCCCAGGATGGAGGACAGTGAAAGTTTATTAAAGCAAAAAGGGAGATTATATGGTAAGAGACCTCTCGTTTGATGATTCACTGAAAAGATAACCACTCAAGTGACCCAGGCTTCACCAAGAGCCAGTTGTACCTTTGAAAATAAATACTAACATGTGGCTTTTCAAAGGCCATCCCCACCTCATGACTAGACTTGATGTTGGGCATCATATTCCTCACCATGGCAACTGGCGCCTTGCCACAATCGCTGAATGGGACATGCAAACACCATCATGCTATCAAAACAGTAGAATGGTGCAGAACGATGGAGCCTACCATCTTGTAATTGACAGAAACTTTGTGGATTTGCCAACAGGTGAACACACGCACACACAAAACACACAGTCAAAAAAAAAAAAAAGTCTTTTCCAAACCAGACTATCCTTAGCCTTTTGTTTAGTCCTCAAGACATTAAAGACAATGTCAATATCTATTATTATGGACATATGATATAACTAATCATTTGAAAAATGACGTTTTGGTACTTAGATTTTCTTCAAAGGTCATATGATAGTGAAGAAAATTTGAGGGGAATAATGCATGAACACGACAGCATCACATCGATGTGACTAAATATGATAGATGCTTCTGGATGCTTTTAGAAGACTAGGATTAAAAGACAATCTAAGTGATTATTGGGATGTGTGACATATGTTCCTTATTCTGTAGTATACACCTTTAAAAAATCACACAATTCTAAGATGTGCATTAGTGGGAAAAATTACTCTTGCACCTTAGTCTGCCCATCACTCAATAAAATTTGACTGGGTTATTGACCCTCTAAGTTTGAAGACTTCTTTTTTTTATTTATGCTGCATCGTATTTATGCTCATCACTGCAAATAAATGGCATGGAAAAGAAGAGAACAAAGGTGAAAAGTCAGGTTCTTAATTGCCGGAGTCCATACAAAGAATTTCAGAGACTGATGATCCTTCTGCAAAATCTGTATGTTCTCAATCAGTTATTAAGAACACTACATTTTTTTTTAATTTTTTTTAATGTTTATTTATTTTTGAGAGACATAGAGGCACAGCGTGAACAGGGGAAGGGCAGAGAGAGAGGGAGACACAGAATCGGAAGCAGACTCCAGGCTCCGAGCCATCAGCACAGAGCCCGACGCGGGGCTCGAACTCGCAGACCGCGAGATCATGACCTGAGCCGAAGTCGGCCACCCAACCAACTGAGCCACCCAGGCGCCCCAGAACACTACATTTTAGCTACTACTTGAATTAAGCCGGTCAGGCAAGGCAGTAAAAGACACATAACCTCCATGAGCTCCCTCACACTTAAAGAGAACGCTTCTTCCTCTTTGTTTTTTGTTTTGTTGCATTTCCTATTATCAAAAAGACAAGGGATAACAAGCATTGATGAGGATGTGGAGACAGTAAAATCCTCGTGTACGCAAACTGGTGCGGCCACTGTGGAATACAGTATGGAGGTACCTCAGAAAATTAAAAATTGAACTACCAATCCAATTGGTCCAGCAATCCCACTTCTGGGTACACAGCCAACAGAACTGAACTCAGGGTGTGGAAGAGACCTACACCCCCGTATTCACTATAGCATTATTCACATTAGCCAAGATATGGAAACAACCTAAGTCCCCATTAGTGAGTGAATGGATAAAGAAAATGTGGTATATGTACACAAGAGAATATTATTCAGCCCTTAAAAGAAGGAAATTGTGCCATTTGTGACAACATGGACGGGACTGGAGGACATAAGTCTGAGACCTTTCCGGCTGTACCTCATTTCTGATAAGGAAGCATGAGCAAAGCACGAAACCATGGTTTTGAGTTCTCACTTAATTTCAAAGAAACGAAACCAAATTGATTCCTATGTATTTAATTTCACATTATTTGATGTTTTCTTTTTTAATAACACTGACTGTGCTCTTCCCAGGTGCCACGTACTGTTGTAAGTACGTTACAGACGGAGCTCATTGAACTCACTTACAACTGACTCAATAGGAAGCCCACTGTGAAGATGGGAAGGTGGAGTCAGAGTGATGGAGTAATTGAAAAATCGCACAAAACTGCCGAGTGCCCCACTGGGGTTTGAACATGATCCTACCTTTTACCCACTAAACTGTGTGGCCGCTGGAAATTGAACAATTGGCCCAAACCATCTTAAGAATCTAAACTAAAACGGAAACCAATCTTTTTTTTTTAACTAGGCTTTTAAAGATCAAGCACGGCTATATCTAAACTCAAATCTTGCATACCTAGAGCCAAAGCAGTGATTAAAATGATGACATGAAGTTAGAAAGAATCAAAGTGCTTGAAAATCTCTTCTACGATCCACCCCACTTTGCCATCGGCCACATTCCCAATAAATTTCCACTCATGAAACCCTTACCAAAGCTGCAGGTTTAATACCGTAGGTTTATACTCATCTATGTCATTCTTCCTCCTCCACCAATTCCAGCCAAAAGTACTTGTATCCCTGACTCATCAACCCATGTGCACAGTCTCAACACGGTGTCTGCCTTTGTCATTCCGTCTAAAGAATTGCTCGGTTTTTGCGATGCTGTTTTCACAATCTCCCTCACTTTCCCCTTGTTCCATTTGCACTGCTAACAGTACCTCAGCCCCTCATGGCCTCTCCCAGGTGGCCTTCCCACCTGCAGTGTGCCCATTCCATCCAGCAGATCAGGAAACACGCAGTGGCTCTGGCCGCTCACTGAACTACTCACACCCCCCACAGCAGAGGGACCTCATCTTACCTGCTCCGCATTGTTTTCTCCTGCTCAATTCCGCCCCCTGCATATAGCCTAGCCTGGGGCACTGTGGGCTGCCCACAAATATCCCATAACCTTCCACATTTATCCTGTCCTCTTCACTTTCCCTGTCTCAAATCCGATCACCTACATAAAGCTGCCTCCTTGCACATCTATGTGCACACACCCGCATGCCCGCGTCTTTGTGTATTTAACTCCTTTTCCTCTTTCTGAAGTTCAGCTCCATCAGTGCTTCTTCTGGGGCACTTTTCTGATACCTCAAATGAGTTCACGTTCGTTCTTTGAACACTTTTGTGGCAGCAGTCTTCATAAGTATTACTTATTTTTTTTAAATACAGCATTATTCACATTAGCCATACTTCAAAATTATGTCATTTGGAAATGTTTTTAATACATTACAAGGAACAGGAAATAATACAACCTAGATCTGTGTTAACCATGCAGGTTAAGAAATGTTACTATTTTGCTTTCTACTTCATGATTTGAATTTCACATTTATTTACGCAATCATATGATTGATGGCTATCTCCAAATCATACTGTAAGTTTCATGAAGAAAGTTGCAATGTAGGACATTGCTCACCATTACATATTCAGGGTCTAGACAAATAAGAGCTGGGCAATATATATTTCTCAAATGAATGCCGATTGGGTTAGAGTGTAATTATCTAGTAATTTCATATATTGCTATTAAGAGTGAAAATTGTAATAATGCGAAATCCAGGATGGCAGTAAAGCCTAAAAAATGTCTAAAACTTTTGACCAGGAAATTATGTTTTCCAGACTTCTAACTTAAAACTAAATCCCCAGTATTATAAACTTTTGTGTAACGTCGTGTGTACATAATGTGAGCGTGATTATGTAAAAAATACTATCCATAGGGAAAAACGCATGGGAAACAACACACAAAAATGTTAAATATAAATATATTTTGCTGGTTCCTGGAATAGATATTTTTCAACATTTTATTGTTTTAAAAATCTCCTGTAATTTTATAGGAAAATGTAGATTTTTACAAAATGTATTAATGCCTTTTGACAAAGGATGTGTGACAATAACATTTCACACATACTTGAAAATAATACTGCAATTCATACATGCAAATAAACTAAATGCATATTACTGTTGGAGATTAACTGGTTGTCCCAAAGTTTCAAGGAGTCCACTTATTAATTTCTCTTTGTGCTTAGTCATATGTCCATAAAACCTTTCCTATGATCCCCAGTAATAAAACTGGCCATAATGCAATATGGCCATTTATAGCATGAGGTCGCTCTTTTGAATAATTAAAACAGAAGGAAACAAGACATTGCCTCAAAGGCCAAAAGTATGAAGGCAAATATCTGTAACAAACACAAAACAAAACAAAACAATTTTCCTGAGTAAGCAAATCATAGCAGTCATATGTGGTCAGGCAATGGCATGACTAAGTTTCTAGATCTACTGTGTAGAGGAGAACATAATCCTGCATGTTCTCTCTCTACAGCAAGTCTCAACTTCAGCCTGATACATGCTGGACAGCTCACTTACACATATTTTATGATTCTGTGAGAGAAACATTGACAGAAAAGACCAAAAGTATCTCACGTGACTGCCAGAATGGGCAAGAACCAGTCTGGTCGGCTGCAACAGGAGCACAAGTCTCTAAAAAAGAGCCTCCATCATGGGCTGCCTCTCTCCCAAAAAGGAAGGAAAGGCAATGCATTGCAGTGTGTGAAGACCCAGTATTAGAACTTCCTGTTCGATTATCATCTCCAAAAATGGGAAGGAAATTAAGCTTTGCTAATAGTTAACATGAATCGACTTTGAAATCTCCAAGTTCACGTCTCACGTGAGGTCCTTGAAGTACCTTGAAGTACCTTGAAGAGGTTGGGGGCAATCTCTAATGGTGAGGGGCTGGCACAGTGACCTGGCTGTCCGTCATTGTTCCCAATAAGTGCTCTGCAATACGCAGAAGTTTATGTCTTCTTGGTTAAGTAGACTTATAAGTTCTATTACCTAGTTTAACTGAAGTTATTTTCGGGAAAAAAAATCTGACAGATAATATAGATTAATGGTCATACTCAAAGGAAAAAAAATCTAACACCAAGAAAACAGCAAAGATGACAATTCCTTCACAAGGGTTATGTGGTTGAAAACAAGTCCACGAATCGGTAACAAAGCAATGATGACCTATCTACTCAGATCTAACGTGACGTCAGCCAAATGTGTTTGAAAATGTGAAGAAGACATCTACTATGATACTAAATGAATCGTATGCTTAAATATAAAACAGTGAAAATATTACATGTGTGAAACGAGCTTGTATTGATGGACATGTTCATTTGTTTTTCATTAAAATAATAGGATAACAAGATTTGGTGACATTCTTCTAGTGAATATTAAATACAAGCCCTATAAGAATGAGAATTTTGTTTTTAATACTGATATATCTGAAACCCCTACAAACTCGACTCTCAGTTAATAATTGAAGGAAAATAAATATCTAAAATCCCACACTTACATTTCATCTAGCCATGTAAAAAATGTAAAAATATTTTTCAACTCGTAAAACTGTTCTTTATTGTCTTCTAAAATACTTACACATTTCAGAATATTTACTCTGCTTAAGAAAATGTGAAAACTTTGTTTTAATTATCATTTTTCCTTCTGTTTTCTTTTTTGTATACTTACTGTGCTTGCACATTTTACTAAAAATGTTTTGAGAATACTCCTTGTCTGAAACTCTGTGCTAACTATGCTCTCTGACATTAATTAAAACAGAAATAATGAAAGCTAATGTGAATATATTTCAAGCAAAAAATGTTTCATAATATATTAGCCTCAATACTCAGAACTGAGAGAAATGCAAAGCAGTTCAACTGCCTTCAGATAAAAAAAAATACCCAACATTTTAAATTAAAACAATCACTCTCTCAGAAGTGAGTTCATTTAAATCAATCACTGTCACAAAAATTGTTTTCACACAATGTGCAGACTGACAAAAGAGAAATCAGGGCAATCCTTAGAATGATGGATATATTTATCATCATTATTTAAATTGAAAAATGCACAATATGGCATGTGTTTTTACATGAAAAATGTAAAAATGTATATATATCACACATACCGTGCTTGTTTACACACAAATTTCAGTACTAGTTGGTTATCAGTGCAGGTTCTTAAATGTCGCTTCTTTATTAGCTACGGAAAAATCACATGTTTTTTATAGGGTAAAAAGCAACTTTCAGAATAGACATTTTTGTGGCAGATCTAATTAGATTTTGGCACTCCTAGTAGCAGAAAATAGCATCGTGAATAATTTACCCAAAGCCGTAAATTATCGTATAATTCAGCCATAAAAATAAACCATATTCAGAAGCTCTTCCAAAGGGCTGAGGAAAAAAAGGGTGGGGTGGGGACACTAGGAAAATGATAAATAAACTAAAGGTGTGTGAAAACCTGCCATATCTTTTTGTTAATCCCTTAGGATGGCATTCAATCAATTTCCTCTGGAAATTGCCCCCATGTTACCTCGAGAGCCCACCCTCTAAGAATCCTGTGTCAGCTATTTCCTAAGGCTAGCCTGATCACCACCCCAATCCAATGTGTTACTTTGTTCAACTTTAACTGCTGATTCTACAGCCTATAATAGGCTCTCCACCTCCGCCTACCAGAATCTTGAGCCTGCAGGCACTAGAGATAGAACCTTGCATTAAAAAAAAAACACATAACAGTTCTTGCCCTCAAAGAGCTTGCTGTCGACTGAAGGAGGTAAGGGAAAATGTATAATATGGTTTTATGCCAATTAGTCATGTATGAAATTATCGTGTTTACGTGTCTTCCTGACCTGCAAGTACATTATAAATCCCTTGATAATTTGCATCATATGTTGTCCAAAGTAGCCTATCTCTACGCTTTGCACACAAGCAGCTGTTCAACAAACATTTAATGACTGAATTTATTTTATTTGTCTTTTAAAGAATCTATATATAAACCCTAAAGGGCATTCAGGCAAGATGCATTTTTTTATATCTTAGTTGAGAATTAAAGGAGCAGAGAATGCTTGAGACAAATGTGGGTTTTGAAATGGAAACGTTAATAATCCAAAAAAAATTTTTTTCCAAAATGATTTTGGCCAAAAATATCCCTCTTAGTAGAGTACATTAAGGAAACAACAGTGGGTAGAGCTTCTTCTTGAGGAAAACACTTGAGAAGACAACTAAAGAGAAGGCAGGCCACAATATGTTGCTGAATATTTGACCCTCAGCTTCAAGGAGCCGACAGATCTAAGAGTGATTCTTGGGATTCCTAATGCAGCGTTGAACTATCACTACTTTTGTGAATATCCAGTGTCTATGAACTCCAAAAGGGAGCACATCTTTGGAGCTCAGTTAAAAGCATTCCCTGCCAATACTATTTTCCAAGGAGTTTCTCAATTGCAAGATTCTAACATATTAGAGACACATTGGAGCTCCTATGGCCCTACCATAATTCGGAATTGAACAATAAAATGGTCAAAACATTGGATCTACTGTTTCCCTTTATTTATTCATCACTTACAAAGATAAACAATGATAACATATTGCGTGTCTTGGTTTGCTAACATATTCCTTCTAAATTGTAATGATATATTTAAAAAATAAATTATAGGGGCAACTGGGTGGCTCGGTTGGTTAAGGGTCCACTCTTGATTTCGGCTCAGATCATGATCTCATTGTCCTTATGGCTGAGATCAAGGCCTGCATTGGGCTCCATGCTGACAGTGCGGAGCCTGCTTGGGATTTTCTCTCTCTCCCTCTCTTTGCCTTTCCCCCACCTTCAAAAATAAATAAATTTTAAAAAATAAAAGAATTTGGGGTGCCTGGATGGCTCAGTAGGTTGAGTGTCCATCTCACAGCTCAAGTGAGAGTTCAAGCCCCACATCAGGCTCTGTGCTGACAGCTCAGAGCCTGGAGCCTGCTTTGAATTCTGTGTCTTGCTCTCTCTCTGCCCCTCTCTCACTCATTCTCTCTCTCTCTCTCAAAACTAAAAATAAACATTAAAAATTAAAATAAACTTAAAAAAATAAAAATAAATTATAAATGTTAAATATATAATTTCAAATTCCTGTGCATATTTAAGAAGAAAAAATATGTGTCCTTCAGTGACAACAGTTGAGATTCAAGTCAATCATTATTATTGTTACATCTAGAGAAAGCTTTGCTGATAATACATTCTCTCAAGGATTCTAGTTTATGAATGATTTCATTTCCTCCCGGCTAGAACATGTATATGCATGTGCAAAGAAGTGGTATGCTCTGTCTCATTCAGTGTTGACGTGTCACTCTGTGGAATTTGAAACACAAATATGAACATATTATTTATGTTCAGATTCTTCATCATGACATCAAATACTAAAAGAAACTTAACATTACTTTGAGAATATTTTATATCAGCTTCCTTAAATTAGCCTAAATATCAGGAACAACCATGCTGTGAGCTGACTGAGTGCATAATATTTCCTAGGTTGCTATGCAAATAACTAAGTATTTTACTTAAAATTTCAAACATTATTGTCATATGAAGAGTGGAAACTGAGATGCTTCAGTTTAGTTGCTACCTAAATAATATTTATTTTTTTAACTCTAAATATATATTTTGGTATTTGTTTTCTTACTGCTGCCTTCAGATAAGTATCTCAAAGGAGTGCTCAAAAATCTTGGCAATATATTTGCAATAAGCACATATTACTGAGTATTTTCAGTTAAATTACCAGAATATTCCATGCCTATTTAACCAGTCTCTAAATGTTCAGAGATAGCCCTTCTTTCTGTTTCTTCATTACAAGATTTTTTAAATTAAGAAAACCACTATTGGCAATAACTGCTACAAATCTCCTTTGGACGTCTGAAAGGAAGCTGTGCCATCTCAAAATACTCACAAACTAGAAATTAAACTTGTGATACTTTTTTTTCACAATAAGGCACACGCACACACACACACACACACACAAATAGCAAAGTATAGGACCACTTTGCCATTTGAGTGGTCAAAATCACATTCTTTAACTTTGATAATATTTTCACTTCATGCTGCTCAACCAAAAAGCCATTTTATACATATTATAAGATAAAATATAATTGCATATTATAAATATTAATCATGCCTCTCGTTATGTTCTTTATAAAATTTGAGATTAATCAAATGTAACTGAATGGCTTGAGTAACAAAGGCCCAAGAATAGTGTTAACATTTGCTAATATTATATAGTCAAATACTATCACAATGAACAAATTTGGGTGCTGGAAATATGACTGGAAAAGAATGTGAATGTTACATGAACCATATGATATAATCTTGGAGAGCTTAATAATTGTGCAGACTTTCTTCAAAAAGTGACTTCTATATCTGACCAAGATAGAGTAACAGGGACCAGAAGTACCTTCCACAGGAAACAATAAAAAATTCACAATTTGAATTTTGCAAGACGCTGGACAACAGGAAATGAAAAACAGTAGTCCCTGGGTAATGGTAAAGAAATAAGGTGAGTCCTACTATTTCCCGAGAGAGATTCCAGGGCATAGTGAAGGGCAGGGAGCCCAGTGGACTTCCTAAATTGAAGAAACTGAACTGAAAGTCCAGAGGGACCACGGTAGATGGTATACAGGATATTGGGAAAGAGAGAGCTGCTGAAAGAGAGAACATCCAAGATCTGCAGAGGGTTCCTGTGAGTATTCAGCTTTGTATTGATCTGCAATTTATGTGAGGAAACCATCCCAGACTGGGGAAAACCATCTGAGAGGATTAAAGGTAACACTGCCTCAGAAACACACAGGACTGTAAACACTGCCTGTTCCTACTCATTAGAGTAGAAAAATTTGTAATTCATGGAGATTGAGCAGAGTATAAATAGGGCCTTGCTTCAATAGCGGAAAAAAATTAACTCTAGTTTGAGTACTGCTTCAGTCTCACCTAAAGATTTCTTAAAGCAAGTACTAAAAAGAGTAGACTATTTCAAAGGAAATTAATTGCATCCCAGAATAAGCTCAAGAATATTTATAGGAATACAAAAATTCTGAGCACTCAATAAAGTAAAATTCAAAATATTTGGAATCCAATAAAAAATTACCAGGACTGCAAAGAAGCAGGGAGATTTCACCTGTAACAAGGGGAAGAATCAATATATCAAACAGAACTAGAACGTCCTCAGATGTTAGAATATTAGACAAGGACATGCAGTCATTATAACTGTATTCCATAATTCAAAAATTAAGTAGAGACACAGAAGACATAAAAAGGACCCAAAATGAACTTTATAGATGAAAAACACAAGTTGTGAAATGAAAAAAAAAGAAAAAAACATAAACACAAAGAAAAGAAAGAGTATATAAGAGCTTTTGATAGCTGTGTGATAACTTGGAGTGACGAGGCATGTCTCCAGAAGAGATTATCAAAAGGACAAGAAGGAAAAATATTTGAAGAAATAATGGCTGAAAAACTTCCAAACTGGTAAAAAAGTATCCAATATCCCAATAGGCTAACAAATTCTAAAGACAGGAAATATGACAAAAACTACAGCAAGACACATCTTACTGAAAGTACTCAACACCAGTGATCGAAGAGGTCATCTCTTTCCCCCCCCCACCCCAGAGTAAGGGAAGACACATTACATACAGAGAAAAAAGACAAGAAAGATGGCAGATATTTTGTTTGTAACAATTCAAGCAAGAAAACGATGGAGCAACATCTTCAATGCACTGAGAGGAATATTCTAAAATTCTAAAACAGTGAACATATCTTTAAAAAACAAAGGCAAAATAAAGATCCTTTTAGACACAAAGAAAAGAAAGAGTATATAACCAGAAGGATTCTATTATAAGACATGTTGAGGGAAGGCTCTCAGAGACAAAGAAAATGATACCAGATAGAAATATGGATCTAATCTAAGGAATAATGAGCACCGGCGATAATAAATACACAAGGCAATACATATATTTTTGTTATTTATATCTCTTTAAAAGATAATTGTTTAGGCAAAAATAATAATGCAATGTGAGGTTTATAAAATTTGTAAAAATGAAACATAAGATGGCAGTACTATAAATACCAGGAGAGGAGAAATGGAAATATGCTATACGCACTCAAATAAATACCATGTATGCCATTAGAAAGGCCCCGCATTTGGTTTAATGCTCTGCTTATATCATCTTGATATTATTAATATTTTTTTATAATAAGCCCTGCATTTTCATTTTGCCCTGAGCTCCTCGAATGATATACCCTGTCCTGTCCTTAGATATGACACCAAAAGCATGACCCATCGAATAAAACATCGGTAAACTGAACTGTATAAAAATTCAAAAACTTCTTCTCTTCAAAATAAACTGTTACAAGACTTTAGGACAAGTCACAGATGGGGTCAAAATAGCTGCATAGTTTATACTTCAATGAAGACTTGTTTCCACTAATACATAAACACTTAAAACTCAATAATAAGAAAACAAGATTCCAGTAAAACAAATACATAAAACTATAGAGAATTTTATCAGAGAATACTTGTAGATGAAAAAGAAGTTCATGAAAAGATGCACATCACTAGTCACTGGGGAAATGAAAATTAAAATCATAACTGTTACAGTTACACACTTTACAGGATTAAAATTAAAAAGAGTACCAGACCAATTGTTGGCAAGGATGTGGAGAAACTGGAACTCACCTACACTAATGGGAGGAATAGAAAGTGCTCCAATGACTTTGGAAAGCTGTTTGCAGATTCTTAAAATGTTCAACATAAACCCGCCTACATAACTCAGCCATTGCACTTGTAGATATTCACTCAACAGAAATAAAGGCATATGTCCATACAAACCATGTATGTGAATGGTGATTTGTAATTATTTGTAATAGTCCAAAACTGGAAACAACCCAACTGTCTATTCAACAGATGAATGGATAAACAAACTGTGGTATAGCCATACGATGGAATACTACTCAGCAAACAAAGGGGAATGAGCTATTGATAAATGCAACAAAATGGATGGATGCCAAAATAATTGTGTTGAATGAAAGTCATATAATAATAAAAAATGGGAGCACCTGGGTGGCTCAGTTGGTTGAGCACCCAACTCCTGCTTTTGGCTCAGGTTATGATTCCAGGCTCAAGGGATTACCACAGTCTCTGCCCAGAGCATGGAACCTGCTTAAGATTCTCAATCTCTCTCCCTCTGCCCCTCTCCCCTGCTTGCACACACTCTCTTTCTCGAAAACAAACAAACAAACAAACAAACAAAAACCAAAAAATAAAAGTCATATGATTCCATTCATATAATATACTATAAAATTCAAACAAATGTAAAATGACAAACACAGGATCTGTGACTTCAGAGATTGGTAAAAGGCAGGAAAGGGCAGAGGGTCAGGAGTACCAAGAGACATAAGGAAACTTTTAGGGTGATGGACATATTCATAATGTTGAGTGTGATTGTGGTTTATTTTTTTTTCTTTTAAGTTTATTTATTTATTTTGAGAGAGACAGAGCATGAGCAAGGGGCAGGGTGGGGGGGGGGGGGGGGGGACAAGAGAAAGAGAGGGAATCTCAAGCAGGCTCTGCATTGTCAGTTCAAAGTCTGATCCGGGACTGAAACTCACAAATGGTTAGGTCATAACCTGAGCTGAAACTAAGAGTCGGACACTCAACTGACTGAGCCAGCCAGGTGCCCCATGATTGTGGTTTCTTATGTCATACTTATAGAATTGTACACTTTAAATATAGAGAGATTACTTTATGAAAATTACACCTTAGTAGGGCTATTAAAAACAAAAAACAAAAAGATTTAAAAAAACAATGAATATTAATAAGGACAAAAGAGATCAAGGGTAAAGACTCTTACCCTTTACAGTGGATAAAGAGGGATTATTTCATAATGATTAAGGAGTCAGTTCATTAAGAATACATTAAAAATCCTGAATGTTTATGTACCCACTGACAGTTTCAACAACCGAAGCAAAAATCAGTGTAACTTCAAGGAGAAATAAAAAAGTATAAAATTATAGTCAGAAATTTCAATTCTGTTCTCAAAAAAATATGCAACAAATATACAGAAAATCAGTAAGGAGGCAGAGGAAAAAAGCCTAAGGCTTAGAGTGTTGTTTGTGAAATTTAATATGTTCCATTAAATCGCTACAAAGTTTGATCCCCTTCTTTGAGAAACTAGAATTGGGATTTCCTAAATATAAGAAATCTGAAAACTATTATTTGACCATTCATAGCGTTTTCACAGCCAGTCAGACCTATAGCAGGTTGTATTAATTGGCTTTCCAGCTGTTATCACATTACCTAAAATTGAGGATTAGCAGGACAATAAGTATGATGTTAAGGAATCAAGAGCATCTGTCAAAATTTAAGTATCTAAAGGCTTCCAGTAAAAGTTATGTTGCAAACAGTATAAAGTAGTGCATTAACCATGTAAACAAGATTTACGGTAGATGCATAGTTATTAGCTTTCTTAAGAGAAATTGTAGAGGAAGGAGCGGGGAACTTCGCATGAAACAAAGTGAAGCATACATTTGCTTTTTAGCACACACTTTCTTCAGGGTCTGGACGTACTTTTCTAAGTGTATTATGCCAAGAAAATAATCAGGACAGTAAGTGAACTGAAGAAAATAGCCACATAACAAGGGCTGATCAATACTTTCTCCAGAGTCAAGGCTCACACATTTGAGAAATAGTATTTCAAAGCAGGTGTAATCCCATTTTGCCTGTTGACTTCTAGAGCTACACAGAGATCTCCACCCAATGGTCAGAGCTGGCTGTAACGAACTAGTTGAAAGTGGTACTAATAATAATCCCATAAGGCTGCTCTCATTTAAGGAAGGTACAGACATCTGAGCTCTGTTCCCTTCAAAGTTTCTACTTCAGGGTTGTCTGGGTGGCTCAGTCAGTTGAGCGCCAGACTTCGGCTCAGGTCATGATCTCACGGTTCATGGGTTCGAGCCTCAAATTGGGCTTTGTGCTGACAGCTCAGAGCCTAGAGCCTGCTTCAGATTCTGTGTCTTTCTCTTTCTGCCCCTCCCCTGCTCACGCTCTCTCTTTCTCTCTCTCTCTCTCAAAAATAAATAAACATCAAAAAAAATTTTTTTAACATTTCTGCTTCAGACATTTGTCTTCCAGCTGCTTCTAGAAGGAGATGAGAGTCATAAACTCTTTTGTTAACGAAGGCCACTCCCTCCAGAATCTCTAAAGCAGCAGGGTAGGGAAGAGGAAGGAGAAGGCTTTGAAAGACACCTATTCATCACATTGACACAGACACTTTCCACTGGAGAGGAAAAACATTTAAACCAAAGGTCATTGGGAAAAAAAGAAAACAAAACAAAACAAGACTGGAAATCGATGTGGAAGTTCCATAAAGGATGATGCAGAATTTAGTCTTGGTTTTAGAGTTCAGTTGTGATGAGGGATGGGTATATTGAAAGCCCAAACCTTCTGCATAATTTATCAGAAACTGGTGCCTCTTACCATTTTTATTTATTAAAGCATAAAATAAATGGCATTTAATAACAATTTCTTCAAAGAACTCTTAATGGCGCATCATTCACTGAAACACCACGACATATCTCCAGGCATAGATCAATTCATCTTGGAAAACAGGAGAAGAAATCCTTACCAAGTTCTGTTTAAATGCATTGCAAAAAGCCAAGATATTTAACTGGCTCACTTGAACAACTACTCTGTTCCGGGCTCTCTGTTAGAAGCTGAGAGGAACTTACAGTCGAAGCAGATGGCTGTCCATTATTCCCAGCATCAGCAGGCCAACATATGATGTGGGTCCTGAAATAATGAGGCTGGGCAAACAGAAAGTTTCATTGCTAATTGTAACAGTAGGAAGAATAACAGCTGTCATCTCCTGAGCACACCCTTTGGGCTGGGAACTACCCTAAGTGCTTCATCTACATTGACTCATGAATCCTACTGCAAACTTTTGAGGTAGGCAGCATTATTATCCTCACTTTACACACGAGCAGACTGAGGCTAACAGGGGTATGTGCCTTGCCCAAGATATCACAAGAAGGGAATGATGGAGCCGGCATCAGAGCCTCTGAGGTCTGGCCTCCCGCCTATCTGTGTACTATTCAGCTGGACTTTGGTTGAGGACCCCAGTGTATTCAGAGCACAGAGAGGTCACAGTGATTCACTGAAAACGCACAATGAGAATACTAACAGATTAGAGGACAATGATGGACATGGCACGCCCTGGGAAAACTCTGTTAGAGAATGTTGAATCTGAAGAAGGTGGAATTTAGTTGTTTTCTAAAATTTATGGGGCCATCATGGAGGCAAACAGTGAAATTATTTAGTCTTACCTTGGAAGACATAAGACATAAGTAGAGTGATGTCAAGACTGAGCCCAACTGAAGGTGGTGGTGTTATCTCTGTGATCTCTACAATGTTCCAGGGACCTAGAAGAGTGTCTGTCATATACTAGGCACCCAATAAATAAATGATGACTAACTGAATAAATGAATTAATAAGGGGGGAGAAATGGAGGTGTCCAGTGAAAGAAAGAGTGAACTCTCCCACGAGGTCACGGCTTCCCCCGCACTGAAGCATTCAAGAATTGATTAGATGGTTATCTATCCAGGGAACTGGGGAGAGCATTGCTGCTTTGCATATTCTAATTTTAGTCCTGCTTTGAAAAAAAACAAAAACATTTATCTGAAGATACAAGACAAATATGAGAAAAGGACAACTTTATGTTAAAAAGTGGAAGCCATCATCAGGGGCAAAGGACCAGTTCAGGACCATGGTCCCTCCCCTCGAACGCAGGCACAAGAATGGCAAGCTTCACCCCTTTTCTCTCCCAGGGGGTTGGACTGCACCCAATTAGGAAGTGAGGCAGAGTGGGCACTAGTGAGGAGACTGGGGTGAGGGGGTGGGGGTGGGAGGAAATTTCTTACTAAGCTGTTAAAGGAAAACAGATCTTGCTTATGAGAGCAAAGGTTTAGAAGACAGAAATCTATAGCGGGTGAAAGATTGAGAATGTGTTGATATGTCAAAAGGTGAACTGTGGGGTGCCGAGCTGTAGACGAACCAGGAATATTTCTGTAGGAGTGAGACCTTCTCAAGTCTGTGAGGAAATCTGCAGGAGACTATGTATTCAATTTTTCTTTTTTCTTTTTAATTAAGTATTTCGACTTTAGTTCACAGATATACTTGCATGGTCACAGCATGTTTCCTCAATAACCAATTCCACTATTTGGTAAGTTTTTGGGGGCGCAGTGTGGGCAGGAGGAAGAGAAGTGGGCAGCTGGTTGAAGATCTGATCCTCCTGCCCTCCCCCCCACTCCCCTCCTGAATGTACACTGACATCCTTAGCCTTGATTTTTAAGTCCTTTGCTTTAGTTGGATTTATGGTTTGTAGCTTTGGCATGAGACCCATGAGTTTAATGTCTAAAAAGAGAAAAACAATGCTGAGAAAGGCACCACTCAGGGAACCCTGCCCCATTCGGTGTGTGAAGTCCCTCTTTGTCCAAAAGCCTTTCTGACCCTTAACTGAGCTGGAATAGGCCCCTGAAAAAAAATCACAGTGTCCCAGAGAAGAGCCAGAGAGGCCAGCATAGCTGAAGCATCAAAGGAGGATGGGATCTGGAAGGTTTACAGTCATGCCTCAGTGAGGCTAGTTTCAGATGACCAGGAAACTAAAACACTACACTCAGAAACACCACTTAACTATGTTCATGTTGGGGTACCTGGGTGGCTCAGTCGGTTAAGCAGCTGACCAGCTCAGGTCATGATCTCACGGTCTGTGGGTCCGAGGCCTGTGTTGGGCTTTGTGCTGACAGCTCAGAGCCTGGAGCCTGCTTCAGATTCTGTGTCTCCCTCTCTCTCTGCCTTTCCCCTGCTCACACGCTATCTCTCTGTCAAAAATAAATAAACGTTAAAAAAAATAATAAAAAAAACTATGTTCGTGCTCATGTATGTTATTTGCTCCTTTCTTTTACAATATAACTTTTTAGGGAATATAAATCCCAACATTTTTACTAATTTTTATATCCTGGTTCAGTCCTTGAGCACAGATGTGTGGAAGCAGACTTAAAACTCATCCTTCAATTCCAACTCCATCCTAGACTAGACTTGAATCCTAATAGATTTTGGTGTTTGAAGGTGTTTTCCTTCTTAAGGAATTTACAACTTTATGTGGACTTCAAGTTGGATAGGATATAAAACAGATCAACAATAATAAAAAACTTAAATGTTCATCCAGAGAATACCACCAACCGAAGAAGAGGGACATCCTTTGTGATGACCTGAAATGCGTGTGGTGTAGACATAGCTACTAAGGTCTGGTAATTCCAGTTCGGGTGGTTAGTGGAAGGCCTCGGAGGGAGTGTGAGGTGTGAACAGTCACAGATGGCCAGGACATGGAATGTGGATTGAGAGAAGGGTTTTCCAGGTAATGAGAATGTCCTCTTGGAGGAAGTGATTTCTGAAGCCATGTTGATGAACAGAACGGGATTAGAGGACTTTGGGATAACGGCACACCAGGGTGACTGCGGTCCACAGGCAGCTCTGGAACATGTGAAACACGACCTGAACAGCTGGCACATTAAATGGTGCAGAGATAGGAAGGTGTCATGTCTGTTTTTGCTTAATTGAGAAATGATCTATGTTGTGACATTTTAGAGAACATATTCAACTACAGACTACTACTTTACACACAATGAATCCTCAGTAAAATAAATTTTAAAAATGTAACGTGAGAAGTTCATTTGGTTTGTTTCTAAATTTCCAAATATAAAATGCTGAGTTTTGCTGTAAAGAATGTTAGCAGTGTGTGTGTGTGCGTGTGTGTGTGTGTGTGTGTGTATGCGTAATGAAATTTAAAGACTGGTTTTGTTAAATGCTATGACTTTGGGTCTTTAGGTCATTCAAGATCATTCCTACTGACATTTCCACAGGGATTAATTTAAATAATACTTTAAGGAAGCACGCTCTTGCTTCATGAAGACAGGCTATGTAACAAGATCATTAATAGAAAAACAACAACAAAAGGCTTTAAATTCTTATCGGCCTTTCTCTGAAATACTTGTAGCTAAACAAATTGTGGTAGTATCTCCCTGATCAACTCAAAGGCAGACAACTTTAAAAGGCCACATCTTCTTTTTGAGATAACCTTCTGATGAAAGATGGTGACCAAAACATCCTTTTTTTAAAAAGTTTTTTTAATGTTTATTTATTTTTGAGAGACAGAGACTGAGCATAAGTGGGGGAAAGGCAGAGAGAGAGAGGGAGACACAGAATCCGAAGCAGGCTCCAGGCTCTGGGCTGTCAGCACAGAGCCTAACGTGGGGCTTGAACTCAAGAACCGTGAGATCATGACCTGAGCCAAAGTCAGACACCCAACCAACTGAGCCACCCAGGCACCCCCCAAAAAATACTTCTAAAAAGATATATTTCTACTTATGTACAATCATGAGAAAGCCTCAAAGGGAGTATCAATTAAAAACAAAGTTTAACTATCATGATAATTGATTTAGGGTAAAAACAGATGAGAAAAATCTGAGCTGCAATATCCACCACCCCAGAGAGCTGTTGTCTTTATTCATGTACTAACATATTTGAGGAAATGAATTTGATGTAAGTTTTGTGATACAACATCAGGACTGTATTTTCTAGAGTTTAATGTTTAAAGGAATTATAGAATTATTCTATATGACTAAATCTAATCATGGGATGTAGAAATAAAGAGAAAAGACACAAAACTGAATATGTTTTCAAAACCACACTTGGAGAAATTCCTCCATCTCCATGCTGGGAAACAAACCATAACCCCTGACCAAAAGCAGAATATCAGTGTGAGGTTTCATCAGATAAAAAGGTAATAGAGCTCTACTATATGCTTATCTGACGTAGAAAATTTAATGCACGTTTTCTATTTCAATCTTTAGCCCATGTATTACCTATGTCATATATGAGGAAAACTTGGATCTGAGAACATACGTCATTTGCCTATTATTGGTCAGTTACTAAGAGATGGCATTGGTTCTTTTTTTTTTTAAGTTTTATTTATTTATTTTGAGAGAGAGAGAGAACACTAGCAGGAGAGAGGAGCAGAAGGAGGGAGGTAGGGAGGAAGAGAGAGAGACAGAGAGAGAGAGAGACAGACAGACAGAGAGAGAATCCCAAGCAGGCTCCCTGGTCAGCACAGAGCCCAAGGCAGGGTTTGATTCCATGACCCTGGGAAATGACCTGAGTCAAATCAAGAGTCAAATTCTCGACCAACTGAGCCACCCAGGTGGCCCAAGATGGCATTGGTTCTAAGTCTGTCATGTATTGGGCTCTGAATGTGCCTTTGCTTTGTGGGGCTGTCATGCTTACATATCCACATGTTTATTATACACATATGTATTCAAACTAGTTCCTGTGCCTCTGCACCTGTCAAAATATGGTCCTGTGTTAAGTCCTTGCCTGGACATCCCATTATGAAATGGTCTCCTTGCCTCCTAGTGGAGAAACAGTCTTTCTTTCCTTGGTTTGGATATTTTATGAAACCATCTTTGTTGAGTCTTAAAACTCAATTTATTTAGACAAAACAAGACAAAACATGGTTCCTCTATAGTGAAAGTATTACAGTTAAGGCTTTTTAAAATTATTTATTTATTTTTCCAGTTAAGTTCTGATATAAATCTTGACTTATGCTGAAGCATGAACAAGGTAAGAAGTGTTTATGTGCAGATTTCCAAGCCTTTCTTGGGAGGAAATTTTGGTGTTCTCATTTCTGTGCTCACCAGCTCACATCTGTAGATATACCAATAAGTATAAGTATTCTATATTCTGTAGAATACCAATAAGTTCCATTTGCAAAGAGACTTTCCTGGCTCACCTGAGAAAGCATTGATTCTGTGAAACAGACTAATTCCAACTTCTCCAGACTCCTTTTTGAAAGCTTTATGTCTGCTTTGCTCTGCAGTGTGCCAGGGAGAGCCATTCGGTGACTGCTGTTCATTTAAATCCCTCCATTAAAATGAGATCTGTAGTTCATAAGGTCATCCCAGAAAGACAAAGCTTTAAATAAAATTGGGACTAAAAACAGAATCCTCAAATCTCAGAGAGGACGGCACAAAATAGGTTATAACAATATGGGTGGTAACAATGCTCTACTCCCACACAGCCTACATGCTGGAACAAAATGTTTCCCAGTCAGAGAAGAGAATTTATGCCTCTGTACATTCATGAGCAGACGAGATCAATGGGAACCCTGTGACCACAATGGTGATGCCACGCACGGCAAAACACCCAGCCGGAAAGGCGCACGTGTTTCCGACAGCCCTCTGCTCAGACGTCTGCAGGACTGACTCCAGATAGTATGGGATTTGGGGTGGAGGAAAAAAGCCTGGATTTGGGGTAAAGGTGGAGCCGGTTACTCTTTCTCCAGATCAGTGAGCGGGATCAGCGCCTAAACTTTCAGAGCCCATTTTCACATCTGCATGAACAGGAGTGAGATCATGTCTACCCATCGAAGTAGGACCGCTAATGAGATCAGGTATATACAGGTTTGAGGACTGTAGCTGGCATTTAGGAGAGGGTAAATGGGGTTAAAATTCCCGCCTCTTCTACCACTTATTGTCATTGCTCCTTTCATGGGAATTTAAATCGGAATACCTAATATCCAAGTCCTTGGTGGAATTGGGAAACAGTGATACAGTGAGACAGGTAGTCCATAGAGAGAACTTCTACCATCTTCTCTCCTCCTCTTCCCCACAGGAGCCCCCACCCCCACCACCAGTCACCATACTCTAGACACCTGGACCCTCACAATGTCCTTGTCCATCCCTCTCATCAGCCGTGTGAAAAGGTGATTCTAGATGCTCCCCAAATGGTGCCCTGTCTCCCAGCATTCAGGCAGGATTTTTCCAGAGGAACTTTTCAGAGCTGTCTCTTTCCAGAAATCTCCTTCCTGCTTTGAGATACCAGCATGCACCCTTGTCCCTCCCTACTCTTTGTGTTTCCACACAGAGGGCAGGGTCCCCATGTTCTGCTCCATATCTGCCAACAGGCAATAGTAGTGGTGATGGTAACGGTAGTAACTATAATAATGATAACCATCACGTAGTCATTACTCAGTATGTGCCAAGCACAATACTCAGAATTGGATAAGCGTTACTTAACTACTTAACATGGTCCTTAGAAAATCGTACAAATTAATTACTGGTACTCAAATTTTATTTACTCAAATACACATGTATAATGTGAGACTTAAGCAGATAAGAAACTTCACAATGTCCAAAAAGTACTTTGTAAATCTAGGTTTTGATCCCTGTTTGCAAAGCGACTGGATGTAGTAGTAAATAATTATAGAGTTTTCATTTATTCCATGCCAGTTACAGAGCGATCCTATGATCTAGACTTCCAGTGCAGTCGTATGAGAGATGGGGGAGAAGACTCAGATGAGAGCTTTACATATAAGAAAAGAGCACCAGAATGTGTACGTCCTAGGCAGAAACTGAGACATAGACAAAGAAGAGTCATCCAATCATTTGATAGAACTCATAATGTCATTGTTAATAGTATCGGCGGCTAAGGTTTAAGATATCTAGAGTTTGCAGAGCAGGGAAAAGAAAAGAAGGAACCGGACAACTCACTGTCAAGACAAAGATCCAAAAGAAACAAATTAGTTTTAGATTTATTCGCTTTTTTAAAATATGTATCCTTATTCAAACTCATCACTTTCCCCTAACATAAAGCACCATGTATTACAGAGACTTTTGATATGAAGATTTCCATATAAGTTCTTTCTGTATATTCTTTAAAAAGTGTTTTAGAAACAAAGGAAAATGGTCCTCACCCTAATTGTTTACCACTTACCACATATATTATTTGGGCATCAGAAAAGGCTTAGTAAAAGCTAATTAAGATCAAGACATTCTTAACTTGATAATTCCCTTAACAGCGGAGAGGAAGTGCTATGCTTTGCAATTACGTGGGCCATTGAACACGTGAAGTAAAAGGGATTAAACTTGTTATGACTCATGAACATGCCCCCAAATTACCCCAATCCCAGTGTTATCTGGTGTAAGGGAAAATGAATTTGCAGAAAACAAGGAGGTACTTTGTCCCCGCATCCCTGAGCTCTCCAGGAACAAAGTCTGCAGTTTGACAGTGCGCTGGCCTTAACACAGCGCAGTGGGAAGAACCCTGGGGGGTCAGCCATGTGTTGGCTGTCTGGTGAAGTCATAAATCCCAGGCTCCCAAATCTCTCCATGAAGTGGACATAAAAGTACTTGGTCAACCAACTTCATGGGATGTTGTATGAATCTCACACATTATTTTAAAGGAGTAAGAAGCAAAATCAAGAAATCAGGCTGAAATGGTGGGTAAGTGTCCAAATCCTGAGAGGTCTGGTTCGTTATTCCAAAAAATGAGTTTTATCCTGAGAATACGTAGGCCAATACATTAAAGTAGGCAAGTGACAAGATCCTATGGAGATGCTTAAAGTATTGCTCTGGTCACTAGACTGTTGGAGGTGATGCATGCAGGTAAAATACCATCCCTGTGGACCATGCCAAAAGTGGCAGGGCCTTTTTCTGAAATGGCAGCAGCAGGATAGTGACAAATGCACAGATGTGAGAGCTAGAGAGGAGGCAGAAGTGACAGGATGAATTCTAATGGCGGCTCGCTCTCTGCACTGGCTGCCTGCTGCTTAAAGCTGGCCTCTACATCTTCTCCAATGTCTGTTTCCTGTTCACCGTCATCACCTCTCCATCCGGTATGTCCTTTTGCAGGTGTTTCCTGGCCCCTGCACCCAGAGCTGCATAAAGTCAGCTTGCCTTATGCGCTCACAATACCTTATGGCCGAGTGCTGCTGTTTCATTGACAGTGTTGCATTTTGACTATCTGTCCATGGGATTGTCTTGCTTTGATCGACAGCATAACAGTCCCCCGAAGATGTCCACATCCTATTCCCTGAAACCTGTGAATATGTTACCTTATATGGCAACAGGGCCTTTGCATGAAGGGTTAAGTTAAAAACCTTGCTGTAGTGAGCTGATCCTGGATAATTGGGGTGATCCAGTGTAATTACAAGGGTGTTTATAAGAAATGTAAAAGGATGATATGACTATGGAATGATTATCAGACAGCTGAAGTGCTGAGGACTTTGAGGCTGGGGGAACAGCCATGTGCCAAGGAGCCCAGGTGGCCTCTAGATTTTGGAAAAGGCAGAGAAATGGATTCTTCTCTGGAGCATCCAGAAAGCAATGTAGCTCTACTGACACCTGGATGTTAGCCCCGTGAGACCCAGAACAGAATTCTAACCTACAGAACCATCATGTAATTAATTTGTGTTGTGTTAAGCCACAGAATTTGTGCTGATTTGTCACAGTAGCAATACCAAGCGATGACACTTGCCCCAGACTGTCAGCATCTCAAGTGGAAGGACTACATCTTTGACCTTCTGAGGCATCATGTAGATAGGCCCTCTGGGTTGTGATATCACTTTCATTGAATACCACAGCCTTCCTCTACCTTTCTTGCCCTTTTAAAAATCATTTTCTCCCTCGTAGAGATATGGGAAAAATAATTAAGAAAGTGTGTTGATTCCTTTGCATTTGGAATGGCCTTGCAGCATTTTAAAGGTGCTTTCATACATCCTAACTCAGTGGAGATTTACTGTCTCCAGCTAAGATTGGATTGTACCCACATTATGATTAAAATCATGTACAAATAGAGGCACCTGGGTGGCTCGGTCGGTGGAGATTCTGATTTTAGCTCAGGTCATGATCTCCCGATTCTTGAGTTCGAGCCCCACATCGGGCTTGCTGCTGTAAACGTGTTAGCACAGATCCTGCTTCAGATCCTCTGTCTCTCTCTCTCTGCTCTTCCCCAACTTGTGCTCTCCCAAAAATAAATAAATAAATAAAAATAATAATGTACAAATAGGGAAGAGAATATAAAAAATGAAAACAGTTGTGTTGCATGAGAAACTAAAGCTTTAAATTTGCCTTTGCGTGGGGGCACCTGGGTGGCTCAGTCGGTTGAGCATTTAACTCTTGATTCCCATTCAGGTCATGGTACCACTGGTCGTGAGATTGAGCCCTGAGTAGGGCTCTGTGCTGACTGTGTGGAACCTGCTTAGGATTTTCTCTCTCTCTCTCTCTCTCTCTTTCTCTCTCAAAAATAAGTAAACATTTAAAAAATCAATAAATTTGCTTTTGTATGATTGTTGTAACAATACTTGGTTTTGTCGCCAGTACTGCTACTGAAGGAACACTACCTTCATGGGACCTAGGTTTATGAAACAGTTGTAGTGGACAGTATCTTAGGGGCTATCTATTACTGAAGTGAACCCCCAACTTTAAGAGGAACTGAGACCCATCTTTGTCTGCAGTAAAAGAAAGCAGGATCAGAAAGTCCTGCCTCACACCCAAGGCTACTAGTCTGAAGCTACAAGTAGGAAACATCAACTCTCATTTACTGCCTGTGCCAAGATGCTCTTTATAACTTTATACTGTCTGTTGACCTGTTGCCAGATTCTGTCATTACTTAACTTAGAGTGGGTATTGGTTGCAAAATTGAGCTTCTCAAACTTTCTATAATGGTTTTGGCTATTTAATGAGTTCTCCTTTCACTTTAAAATTAAAAAAAGAAGGAAGATGAGGAGGGATTGTACTCAGTAGCAATGGCGGCAGTCACAAAGACTCATATATATTTGTACCTTTAATTTTGCCTTTTTGGCATGATTCATATTTACGTCATTGAGACCCTCTTTTGGAAAAAGAAAAATCATAATTTCTAATGTAACCTAAGACAACAAAGTAAAAGAGATGATGCAACATTTTTTTCCCATTGAAAGGCCGCATAAAGAATATTAACTTCTTCAGCATATATTTTTTTTCCAAATCACTAAATCTGGGACTTTTAAAATGAATTATATTTTATAATATATTATAATAACATGTACATTATAATATATAATAAGGCCATTCCGAAGGCAATAATTATATTTTAAAATATAAAAATATATGCTATTTCAACTTTAGAGACTCAGTTAATATTAATATCCATCTCTGAATTTCCTTAGATTAAGGTCTAAGCATACTTCCTTTTGTCAGAGATTTGATTTGGGTATACACCTCAGAGATCTTACACACCATTAGTCTTCTAATGACAGCTTTTGAGGGAGAATTTTACTTTTTCCAAAGTATATTAAGTCATATTTTTAAAGAAGCCATTGGATTTTCAATGACTTTGAAGTCTGATAATTTCATTTCCTTTCAAATGCCTCGAATCCTTGATAAACACAAAGCGAAGGTCATCAGTTTCAGGGCATGATTCTATCAGGCGAAGGGCCGCATACACTTCTCACTTCCCCCTTTATTTCCTCCCCCTGTTCATTCATGCAAAGTTGGTTTTGCACAGTACAAATGCTTGTTCTTATCCTGGATATGAATATCACGCATTCTTTCACGTTAGGCAAAGAATCATTCGAATATATGAAACCTTTTAAAGGCGGATGAAAAATAATTACTGTCATTAGAAAGGGCACTGAGGTACAAACACAGCTGTCCAAGAGAAGTAACTTCAGTAAAATTAAAATGTACAAGGTAAGAATGCATCAATATGCAAAGAAGCAACTTTCTATATTTTGCATTAGGTATTAGAAAGGGCAACGTCTGATGTTTGGTAGTCAAAAGGCCAAAAAGTAGAGAGAGGAATTTCTGAGAATTATCTAAGGTGCCTAGGCATAGTTTACACCACGAATGCTCCAGTGATTCTTAAATATTCTTACTTACGTACTTTCAGTGGTAGAGGAAAGCAAGTAGTAAGTGGTAGAGGGAGATAGTCTCAGATAGCACCTCGTTAGTAGGAGTTCCTTTGGAATCTTGATTCTACCCAAATTCTTTAAAATTTGAATTTTGAAATTTTTATTCTAAATTTTAATTTCATATAAAATATTCTAAATGACATACCATAGCTAAAATTGATGTTGTACAAAGATCTACTTATGGGTTCTCATACCCCCATATACTGCTCTGTTTCCCAAGGGTATCCATACCCATTTGCAAAGGATTCTTGCCATCCAGAAAACACTTGTCTGCTATTGAGATGGAACAATAATATCCCCTGAACATTTTTATCATTTTGAGTTCATGTCATCAGGTCAGTTTCATCTACGTATTTTGCCTTCTATTTTCTAAATCAATCCTCCATCCACGGCCAATACAAATATGAAAATGATCACTCACACTGAGGTGTTGTGTCTTTTCTTTTCAAACTTATTTACATTCCAGAGTTCCCTTTTCATTTTCAACGCCTATGCATTTCACCTTTGCTCACCTAGCATCACTCTCCAGGCATTACACCATCCCTCAAAATTGTACAGATCCTATTCACAAACTTTGGGTTCTAATTGTCAGATTTTCTCATAGTGTGACTCCACCATGGAGAAAAACAAGTTAGCTGAGAGGCAGCAAAAGATTCCAACCGGAAGATATTAATGCCTCGACAGAGGGGCGTATGAATGCAAAAGAAATCCACTTTGAAGTAAAGAAAGGGATGAGAAATGAAGTCAGAGCTTTTAACACAGCCTGAGGAAAGTTATTATTTTTTTCTTGTGTGTATGCGGGTGCACACAGGCAGACATATGTGTGTATCTCTGCATGTTTTATCTGAAATGGTTCAAGGTTGTGTCATATTCAGAGCACATCAACACTGTGAATTAGGAGAATCCTTTCTTTTTTTTTTTTTAAATGTCTAATCATTCTTTTTTTTTTTAATTTTTCTTTAACATTTATTTATTTTTGAGAGACATAGAGACAGAGTGTGAGCGGGGGAAGGGGCAGAGTGAGAGGGAGACACAGAATCTGAAGCAGACTCCAGGCTTTGATGAGCCGTCAGCACAGAGCCCGACGCGGGGCTCGAACTCACAGACCGTGAGATCATGACCTGAGCCGAAGTTGGCCGCTTAACCGACTGAGCCACCCAGGCGCCCCAGGAGAATCCTTTCTCATCTGGCTCTGGCCATGACTAACCATGAGACCACAGTAGGAGAATTCATATGCTGAGGTATTTGTGGTGTAGCTATAAAATAAGATGATCGAATTGGATGACTTTTAAGATTTCTTCTAGGCAAGACAGAAAAATACACTAAAGTACAAATAAAGATAAGAAATAAGGAAGTAAATAACCAAGAACCTTTCTTTACCTTTTCCTCCCACTCTAGATTTTCAACCTTCTGTTAATATTCCTAAGAATAAAATTAGAAACATGGTATGCTGGGAGATGTATTGTTATGTGTGTAGAAGAAGAGGGTTCTGATCAAATAGATATGCTGAATGCTTTCACCCAGGTCCAGGGTTTGCCCCTCATTGTGTACATGAAGTGCGGTAATTTACAAAGCACTGTCATGTGCATTATCTCATCTGAGGCTAGCAAAATAGACGTATGGCATTAACTTCTATGACAAATAAGGACTAAAGATTAGAATGACTGAGTCATTTATTCAGAAGTACACAACTCTAAGCCAGAAGAGTTTTGCCACACCAAGGCAGTTTGGATGCGGCCTCTATTAATGCCAGCATCAAAATATGCCCTAGAATTCATGAGGAGTACTCTGACTTCTTGTCAAGACTATCCCAGCCTCTCTAGGGTATTTGTTAATAAGAATAAACCTGTTGCAGAGAATTTATAGCAGCCTGGACCAGAGGATTCTCCATTTCATCTTTCTTACAGACTTTAAGAGTTAGGCCAAAATAGGACACACACAAATCTCTATTACTCTCGGTGAGGTAAACCCTCATGTTTTTAATATTCTAGCAGGTGTTTTGATAATCTAAAATTATGTTGCTGTTAGCAACTGTCAGAGAATTAATCTGGAGAATGAAAGAATAACTCAATTTTTACAATAGAACACAAAAGGCTTAAAATAATCCCAGCTGGCAGCATTAGCAGTATAATAGCATGGCACATATAATATACAAAGATATATGTCTAGAAACAATTATTGATAAAAATATCCATCTTTGTCCCAGATTTTATTAGAAATTAGAACTGAGAATGAATTTTAGTCAACAGTGTTTCGAAAAATCAAATCAAATCAAAAGCTGGTTAAGAATTTTCTCTGAACAGGGGCACCTGGGTGCTTCCAGGGGCACCTGAGTTAAGCACCTGACTCTTGATTTTGGCCCAGGTCATGATCTCAGTGTTCACGAAATTAAGCCCTGTATCAGGCTACATGTGCTGACAATGCAGAGCCTACTTAGGATTCTCTCTCTCCATCTCTCTCTGCCCCTCTACTGTTCATGTTGCTTTCTCTTTCAAAATAAATAAACTTTAAAAAAATTAAAAAATTTTTCTTCAAATAATTTCTTCCAAATGACAAAAAAATTGGGGAAAAAATGTTTGGAACTAACGATTTGATCATACCTATAAATCACAAAACTCTTTCAATTTTGGTCAAGATACTGATTTCATTTTCTATATTCAGGATATGGTGATTTAAAAAGAAAATAATATTTTCTAATTGCCAGTTTCTCTGAGAGCTAGGATTTAAAATTTGGAAAGCAATTTCACTGCTAGTTACGACCAACTAACCAGTATAAAATCAACTCTCATACCAAATATGAAAGCTACGTACTTTAAAAAAAGAAAAGAAATGAATTTGATTAAAAGTTCTAAAAAGCTTCCCACACAGTTAGGACTTGAGGGGCCAATATCTCAAACAAAAGGAAAACACACGGAGGTGAGCACATTATTATATATCTTTCTTTCTCTTAAGAATTTGCTGTTTCAGAAGTAGAGAAAGGAAAAAGGCTGAAAATCGGAGCAAAGCTTTTGGCAGTCCACAATGCTGGAGACAAAAATTGGTGACAAAATTGGAGATTAAATTGGAGCTCTAGTGTGCCAATGAGTAGTGCCCTGGTAAACAGCCAGGATTTCAATTGGAACCCCTAGAAAGCTGTCCCTTAGCCAAAACCCAAGCTAGAAATAGACAAGCTAACACACACACACACACACACACACACACACACACACACACACAAGAAAAACAACTTCAAATATATTTCATACTAGGATAAATTGGGATTTTCTGTCCCTACTGTAATTACCTATACACACACACAAATCTCCTCTCCAAGGAAGAAAAAATCATAGACAGCCTCTACAGATTGCTACCTAAAATGTTCAACACTCAAAAGTTGCCAAAAAATTTTTAAAATGCCAAAATTACAAGAATACAAAAATATCCAAGAGAAAAACAGAAAGTAGAAACAGATGCTTAAGTCATCCAGATAGGCATTAAAAGGCATTAATATGTTTAAGAAAATAGAAGACATGATGGAGATCTAAATAGGGAACTAAAATAATCAAATGGAACTTTCAAACTTGAAAAAATATATAATAAAAAGAAAAAAAAATCAGTAGATGAGTTAACAGCAAAAGGAGAGAGAACTAAATAACTGAAAAATAAGATATTTTGAAAATAAAATAAATAAAAAAATAAATAATAAATAAATTGAAAATATCTAGACTAAAGCACAAATACATAAACTCTAGAAAATGGAGTAAGAATGTGGGAAACATAATGAAAAGTACTGACATAAATGTAATTGAAGTCCCAAAAAGACAAATGACAATGATGAAGAAATATTTGAAATATGTGAATATAACAAAAAGATTCTGAAGCTGACATAAAATCCCACATCCCAGGTTCAGAACATGCTGCAAACCTCTTGCAAGATAAATACAAACAAAGTGACACCTCTGCACATCATGGTAACATTACTGAAATAAGTAGCAAGAAAAAAGTCTTAAAAGCGGCCAGAGGAAAATGAGTACATATGCCCTTCAAATGAGAAACGATAAGATGACAGTGGAATTTTAATATGAAATAATGGAAGCCATGAGACAATGGAATGACATCATTAACATGATGGGTGGGGGGAACCCTTCCAATCTAGAATTCTACTCCCAGTAAGTATGGCACTCGAAGACAAACTCACAAAATGCTCATTCAAACAAAACTGATAGAATTCATAGCAAGTGGACTGCACTAAAATAATAATCATTATAATAATAATAAAATAGATGTTTAGGTTGCAAAGAAAAGTGTTTCCCAGGTGGAATCCTGAAAATGTAGAAAAGAACAAAGAACAAGGACAAATATTTTAATACATATTGAGTCTATTACACAATAAATAAAAATAATTTACTATAAGCATACACATAGAAATAAAAGCATGATAATAAAAATAAATAAACAACAAAACCCAGAGAGACTAAATGATAAACCATTGTGTTAAATATGGTAAGTATTCAAATGTGTATCATACTCTATTAAGGCAACATTAAATCTGATAATACCCAAGGTAATCACTAAAATATATTGTAATGGGTTTATAAGCCTCAGGCTAATAATGGTGGAAAATGGAACAATAAATAATATTCTTGATATATTAAAAGAATGTAAGAAAATGATGAAGCAGGTAAATAGAATAAATTGGATAGATAGAAAACAAATGGCAAAATCACTATACCAATAATTTCATTAAATGTAAATAGACCAGATATTCTAATTAAAAGGCAGAGATTGTCAGAGTGTATTTAAAGCAAAAATTAAAGCAAAACAAAAATAAAGTCATGCTTACAAGATGCCCACCTTAATTATAAGGATATAGACAAGTTAAAAGTACAAAAAATAGCCCCTACACAAACACTAAACTAGAAAAAGCTGACGTAGTTATACTAATAGCAAAGGAAGTAAATATTAAAGCAAAAAGCAAGATGTTATGATAAAAGGGAATGTCCACCAGTGAGATATAATCATTTCCTATTAACCTATGAAGAAGGCAAAAATTGACATATCTAAAGTAGATACAGGAAAATTTACATTCATAATGGAAGCTTTTTAACATAGATGTCTCAGTAACTGACAAAAATAGAGACATACATGAAAATCAATTTTTAAAATAAAATTTGAACTACACTATTAACAAATTTAATATAGTTGGATGTGCATAAAATGTTTCATCTGGATACAGAAAAAAATTTTATTTTCGATAAATTTGTTCTCAGATTATGGAAGATTTAACCTACAAATCTAGTAATTTATTTTTATAAAAAAGATAACTAGACAATTCCTAAATATTTGAAAATTTATTGAGAGCTTCTGAATAATCAAGAGTTAAAAAAATACATCACAATGGGGATTAGAAAATATTTATTAAATGTAAATTAAAACATAACACAGCATAGCTTGTGCAATGCAGCTAAAGGTAAATGCTTGGGGTGTCATGATTACAGATAAATTTACAGAATAAAATTAGGTGTATGCTTAAAGGTTTACTATTAATAAGCTTATAATTTATACTCTCAAGAAGTTAAAAAAACAGTAAATTTACTCTAAATAAAATAGAATGAAATAATAGTTAAGATCAGAACTAATAATGTAGTGTATCACATTGATTGATTTGTGAATATTGAAACAGTTCTGGGAATGAACCATTCCCAGCAATGAATCCCATTTGAACATGGTGAATAATTTTTTGTGGTTTTTTTTTCATTTTTATTTTTTTAAACATTTTTATTTATTATTGAGAGACAGAGAGAGATGGAGCAGGAGCATGGGAAGGGCAGAGAGAAGGGGAGACACAGATTCTAAAGGAGGCTCCAGGCTCTGAGCTCTCAGCACAGAGTCCAACATGGGGTTCGAACTCACAAA
The DNA here is from genome assembly GCA_030068075.1 of Paguma larvata. Lineage (NCBI taxonomy): Eukaryota > Metazoa > Chordata > Mammalia > Carnivora > Viverridae > Paguma > Paguma larvata. The sequence continues at coordinate 9,641,265 of CM057839.1, read as the reverse complement.
CTGCGAGATTATGACCTGAGCCAAAGTTGGACATTTAACTGACTGAGCCACCCAGGCAGCCCGGTGAATAATTGTTTTAATGTGCTGTTGAATTCAAGTTGCTAGTATCTTGTTGAGAATTTTTGTATCCAGATTCATCAGGGATATTGGCCTGTAATTCTCCTTTTAGTGGCTTCTTGGATAGAGAAGATGTGAAATACTCGATGAAAAAGAATGAAATCTTGTCATTACAACAATGTGAATGGAAGTAGAAGGGAATAATAGCCTCATATGATTTCACTCATATGTGGAATTTGAGAAACTCAACAGATGAACATAGGGGAAGGGTAGGAAAGATAAGATAAAAACAGAGAGGGAGGCAAACCATAAGAGACACTTAAATACAGAGAAAAATCTGAGGGTTGTTGGGAGGGGTTAAATGGAACGGGCATCAAGAATGGCATTTTCAGGATGAGCACTGGATGTCGTATCTAAGTGATGAATCACTGAGTTCTACTTCTGAAGCCAAGACTACACTGTATGTTAACTTGAATTTAAATTTTAAAAAAGGAATAGAATCAATAACACACAAAAATAGAAAATAGAAAAAATCAACAAAGCCAAAAGCAGCTTCTTAAAAAAAGATGAACAAAATTTAATACGTGTTAACAAAACTGCTCAAGAAAAAAGGGAAAAGGAAAAAAATGATCAATATCAGGAAAAAGAGAGGATATCACTATAGATGGGATGAACAGTTCCCAGAGATGACAGTAATGAGTTAAGTTAAAGAAGCCAGACACAAAAAGCACATGCTAAATAATATCATATATGAAGTTCTGAAACAAACAAAACTAATATATTGTGTTCGAAGTCAAGACAGTGCCTACTTTAAGGTTCATTGTTTGCAAAGACTTGTGAGTGGGATTTCTGGGGCACTGTTCTGTTCTTGATCCAGGTAGTTTCTACGTAAGTGTGTTCAGCTGGTGAAAATTCATTAAGTTGCATGTGATGTGTGCACTTCTTAAAGTGTGTGTTATATTTCAATAAAGTACCTCTTTATTGAAAGTACCTTGATTGTAAAATCAAGATTGCGTTGTGCACGTAAAAACTAATATAAAGTCTCTGAAATAGACATACTGTCATCTTCAAGATATAGGTCACTGATAAATCTGCTGAGTATTCATGCCAGGAATTCTTTATACCTTCATCTGTAGTCTTGCATGAGAAACACTAGACGATTTTCTAATCAACAGAAAAACAGACACTTACTTAAAAAAGGAAAGTTAGGGACAGACGAAAAGAAGAATTATAATGTTTCCCAAAACTTGGGGAAGAACAATTAATCTGTTAGGATATCTCTTGGATTTTACAGTCTTGCAAATTTTATGAACAATAAACATGAACAAAGTCCTTTTGAGAAAACAATGGAGTGGAATTGCCTGTAATTCAACTGAAGTATGTATGGGAAAGAGCACGTGGGACCAGATAAACTAAAACCATAATTCTTGGCATCTCCCTCCCACTTCCCAAGGTGACTTCCAACTCTGATTGGGACGAATGTTCTCAAAACTTGCAACTTGTTCCCTACTTGGAAAGAGTGTTCTCTACACAGTTTTCTTATTCATTATCAAGAAAACTTCAGGGAAGGTAGTAGTTGTATCATAAAGGAATAGGCCTCACACTAGATATCCAAAAATATAGAGTTGTAATCCTTTTATATACCCTGATAGTACAGACTATAAGACCCGGGAAAAATTACTAATATCCATAAGTTTCCATTCTTTTACTTATAAAATAGGCATAATGTTGTCTAACTTAAAGAGTTTTGGGGAGGTTCAACGTGGATGATGATGGTCAAGTTTGATGAGCTAAGAAATGTGTTGCCTTATATTTACTCGCAACAATAGGAATATCTCAGGTTTATCAGTGTAACAACCCTTTTAGATTATTCGAGGTAACAGATCCTTAAAGAGAAGCAGATACATACAGCCACTTTGCCAGGGGGAGTACCTACAAGAGCATACAAGGTCCCAGTATTAAGACTTCTGCTTGTTGGGGCACCTGCATGGCTCAGGTCATGATCTCATGGTTCGTGGGTTCGAGCTCCACATCAGGCTTTGTGCTGACAGCTCAGAGCCTGGAACTTGCTTCAGATTGTGTCTCCCTCTCCCTCTGTCCCTTCCCCACCGTCTCTCTCTCTCTCTCTCTCTCTCTCTCTCTCTCAAAAATAAATAAACATTAAAAACAAAAAAGAATAAACCCAACAGACAAGTATCAAAAATTCCTTTTTGTGTCACATAGTTTCTTAACTGCAATTTGAAATCCCATATCGGGATACGCAGTATATGGCTCATTCACATTTTTCCTCATGAAATAAGATACTTGCAGCCAATATTGATACTGCAGCCATGAAACCAGGATGTTTAATCAAACCACTTGCGGGTAATGCACTCTTTAAATGGAATCACCTTGGATACGAGTGCCAATAACCACAGAATAACCAACTCCCTGAAGCATAAAGGAATCCTCTTGGCTTATACTTATTTTCTTCACTAGAAAAATTGCTATTTGCTGAGATTTTCACGAAAGAATGTCTTTCCTATTCCAAACCTTGTCATAGTTTTTGATGCTCTGAAGTTTCACTAGCTGGTCACTAATCAGAAATACCTCAGTCTGGCCTACTTTCAAAACCAGCACTTTTGATACAAATACAATAGCTTTAGTCCTACGTTTGATAAATTCAACTTCTTAAAATTGAGAACTTCATTTCTTTGGTGCTTTTCTTTCTCTGCCAAAGACAACTTGCTGTTGCTTTCAATTCTTATTGACTAACATCCAATGGTTTTATTTTTCTTGTCCGTCCAATGCTGCCATCTAGACCACTTTCCAGTTTTCCGTTTGATTTCCTTTCCTTTATTGATCCCTTTACATGCATTCCAGTTGCTATCTGGGGGCATGAGACACTGTTCTTTAAGACTGTGTTCAATATTACTTAACAGAGCTTAAAATGAAAGATTGAAATTCCTATGAGTACCTTGACATTCATTCATGTTGCAAATCATGGTTGTGGGGATGATGATTGTGGTGGGTGTATATTTGTGTGTGTGTGTGGACATTCATTTTAGTTATACCTTTCATTCTAGACTTGTCACTATTTCTATATCTCCTCACTGAAGCTTTAATCCTTTTCAAATGGGTTTTAGCTTACTTGTTAGTACAACTGGGCCTTATATGTTAAAGCTGAAAAAAAAATTCCGTACAGATGCCAAGTCCAGAAGAGTTAATGAGGTTTGTTAAGATAAAACAAATCAAGGTATCTGAAACAACTGAGTTCTAGAAGTACTGGGAGGCATTAAACTGACTTTTACTAAGGACCTGAGCAGTCTTCTTTTTTATTTTCCATCTTAATATTCTCATCTGTGAATCTAGGAGAATAGTAGCTTTTATCTGCCAAGGACAGAGTGGAATAACTACAGGGGTGGTGATGGGGAGCTGAGCACATCAATTTTTAAAATATATATAAATTTGGAATTGAACATACTTAGTTCTTTGTTTTCTGCATCACACAAGATTTTTCATGCTGATTTTCTCATGTATACACATACACAACATATTTTTCACTTGCAAACACACACACAGTGTGAGAGAGAGAGAGCGAAGGATTCTTCGCAATTGTCTCAAACTTAACAACAGACAAGACTGTTGGATTGTAAACTATAAAAGGCAGAATACATATAGTATACAGGAATAATTAGCCAACTGTGTTCAGGCTGTATTTAGTAAACAGCCAACAGGAAGCATGTTACCAAAGTAAATCCAAAGGCACAGGGCTGAGGAAGAGTGAGCAGATGGGATTCTGGGGCAGGGGAACAGGGCCACAGACACTGAGAACAGATGCCTGAGAGGATTGGTTCTGCTCCGTAGATGGCCTTTTAATGTAAGCACAAACCTGTGCAAAAGAACCTGTCTCTGCCTTGATTTTCTAAGGCTCGGCCCATGTGGGCTTCTAAACAAGTGAGCAAAAGAATTTAAAGCTACGAGATGTCTCCCAAATCATCTTGCTTAAGCTACTCGTTGCATAGAGGTCTCTGCATTTTTCACAGACTCCTCTGAGTTGCTCAGCCAGTAGAAGGCAGAGGGAGGCCTTCTGTCTGGTGCCAGAGTCCATACCCTCCCCATTAAGAGCAGGGCATCACAGAGCCGCTGTTGCATAGGGAGGGCTGGGCCGCATAGGGATCATGCGAAATAATAGCGGTGAGATGCGGTGCGGGTGAGATTTGGGGTATATTTCCTTGCATTCACTTTTTAAGAAAAAAGAAATCAATGAGCCTACCTCAGAAGACAACAACAGGCATCATGTAGGGGAAAAAACAAGAACAGGACGAAGCCAGCCAACTACGATAACATTTCAGTTCATGTTAAACAGCTCTGATGTCACAAAGGGCTGTGTTTCCTTTTTCAAGAAGTGAACAAATAGGAATATTTATTCTAGTTTATTCTAAACTAACGAACATAGGGAGCTGGTGCTGAAAATAATCTCTCGCTACTACTGTCAGGGGCAAAAGGAAAACCCATGCAGATATGAAAATTTTACCTTTAGGCTGATTTACTGGAGTAGAAGATGCAAAAAAAAAAAAAGTGTTTAATATTGCACCATGAGCCTGTTTCCCTTGACCACACAATAAAGCATCAGGGAAGGAAAATGAAGACAGTCATGGGAGCATTTGGATACCAGGGACATTTCTAATGATTAAAAATTGTGTTAGCTCAGCAGCAGGAGCAGAGGAAGAGGAAAACTTTGCTGATTAATTCCATATTCTCGAAACTTCAGCAACTTTTATTACTTTTATAATTTTCCAAATCACGAAGGCCTGGGGATGAAGAATATCAAGGTTGATAAACATAAAATATTCCACACCTTATAGGAAAACTTCAACATTGCCACACCGTCTGCCGTGGCTCAGTCCAAAAAGAAAAATCTAAGAGACTAGAGACTATGGAATGAATGTGTCTGAGCTCTCCTGTTCTCTACAATGTGTTGACCTGGTGTCCCAAGCATCAGATGGAAATCGAAAAGTAGAGGCAGAGCCAGAGACACTTCTGTGGGAGGTGGTTATCCGGGGTGAACAACACTGACCCCAGCAACCACTGCCCCCAGCAGCCACTGGAACACCCAGGTTCCCCCATCGGGAACTTACAAGAATGAACAGAGCCAAACCTTGGGGTTGATGTTCTAGCCCAACCGGGAGATAAATCAAGGAAGACACTGGGATATAATGCTGAAAACTATTATTATCTAAGATCCACTGGGTTAATTCTAAAAACGTACACCCTGTATCAGTTAGACCTGAACTGCATTCAAAGACTACTTCTGTCAAATACAGGTCTCTGGAAAAATTACTTCATTTCCTCTCATCCATGAAAATGGAAATAATACCACCTATTTCCTAACGTCGGGAGAAGTAAGAGATGTGGGATATAATGCTTCTAATCCTAGCGGATGCAGTAAAAATGTTTGATTACTTTCCCTGCTTTTTCTTTTAATTGGTCAGGCATGGAACCAAGACAAATATTTCTGTCTTGCGTAGACTCGTCCAATTTCCTCGTCCCTCCATTCAAGGCAGAGCTCAGCCCCAGCGAGAAGAGAAACAGAAGATGTCATCTTCTCTGCACCAAGGTTGGCCTCAGCATGAAATTCTCTTCATGAAAATGGCCTCCATCTCGTTTGCTGGAATAAGGATGAGGTAATTATTGAACAATCTAAGCCACAGAAATGATTAAGGTGCTTGTGGCATTTACTTATGCAGAAAGATTAATAGAGTTAAACAATTGTAAGTTGGCCAAATGGTAAGGAGCATAAAAAGCCATGAACAAATATTTAAAGGGCATAATGTAGCTAGGGCTAGGCAGGAATTATTTACATAAATTTAAAGAGATAAAACGAGGCATGTGGAGGAATAAAAAGACATCAAGCGATGAAATTCTGACTATTTTAAAGACCTTTTCAAAAGGGAGAAAATTGTTGGATTCTGAAGAAAACGAATAATTGCCCATCAAACATTCAAGAGTTTCCTGAGAAAAAGACACGGTATTCACCTCATAGCTACTGAACTCAGTGGTACATCTTGGCCTGGATAGTCTAACAAGAGGAAATAATAGAACTCTATGAATTTATTCGCTGACTCTAATTGCCAGCACTTTGCACTTCTCATATCTCAAAAGCTGTTTGTCATTCCGACAGGAGATTTTTTTTGAAATCAAAATGCAAATGTAACCAAGTTACCTTAACCTTGTCACCAGATCTCATAACTGTGTTATCTACGTATAATAGGTAGATATGTAAGAGAACCCGTTAGTGTTACTTAAAGCTGAATACATCATTGAAAGCATTTCACATGCAGAAAATGAACTGTAAAATGGCCCTTTTTACATTTATAACTATTTCTTTCTGTATAATGCTTGAATCTGAGTGATGTTATTATTAAGCAAATTAACCAAATATTTTGTCAATCACTACTGGCTAAGCTGGTAAATAAAGATTTTGTAAAACAGTGGTCACTTAGTCACAAATCTATTATATTTGACTGCAAAGATAAAAAATTAAAGACTAACTCTTAGAAAGACTATTCGAATTCTCTGCTTTATGAAGACAGGTCACTCAGGACTAATACAAATATATGTGATGAAAATAATATTCTTCCCAAGTAAGGAAGCATTAAGCATTGCCTTCTAATGGTACCTGAGTACCAACTGAGTACTAATAGTGTTTGGCAGGGTGTCGTGTTGTATCATGGCAATAGTTAACACATTATCATAACTGTAAATACAGACCTATCAAAACCATGAAAAGATGATCGGCATGAATGGTTTTCATGGGGTAAATGATATGTTAAAAGTCTTTTGATGCTGACTTTACCTAACTGTAGTAAAAACTACCAATTTATTATGAAAAGTTGAATTTCAAGAACTATACAAACAGGATTAAGGGCTAAAAAATTAAACCCTTGGGTCTGACCACTTGCAGGTAGTTGGTGACCTTAAGAAGAACAGTTTATTGGTGGAAGCAAAAATCTGATTTAGAAAGCGTTCATGAGAGAACAGGAGAAGAGAAATTGGAGATCTATTTTTCGAGGAGTTTTTCTGACAAAAGACAATTGATTTAATAGCCAGAGAAGAATGCATAATCATGAAGAGATTACTTTTTAAGATGGGATATGTCACAGCATATTTATATTTTGATGAGAATAATATTGTAGGATATGAAGATTATATGATGCAGAAGAGAGAGGGACATCATTGGACTGGGGTCCCTGAGTAGGAGAAAGGATCTATCCCTCAATTTGACGAGGACTTAACTTTAAATAAGAGTACTAAGAGTTCATCCCCAGGTTCAGGAGGAAAAAGGAGCAAATGGATAGATATGCAGATAGGCAATAGTGGAGTATGTGAAAATTTATTTTTCATTATTTTATTTTCTCAGAGAAATATAGAAGTAAGAGCATAGTTGAGAGTGGGTATAGGGGAGGAAGTATGAGAGGTAGGGAAGAGAGAAGGTAAGAAAATCATCTAGTTAAGTAGAAATCGATTTTTTGTTAAATGTACCAAGGGCCCACTTAATGTAATTGACTATGAATTTAAAGTAGGAACAACCCACATGTACGCATGCTTTCTCTTCAGCCTAAACCATCTGGATATGTGCAGGCACAAGGTAGGTTGACAGCTGCATTAACCAATTAGTTTCACCATGTCAGTAAGGTAAACAAAAAATTAAAAGCCAGATAAGCCAATAAGATATCCAAATAACATATAACTAGATTTGTAAGATTGTTTCAGAGCTAAATATTCATTTGTGTACAAGTTTTATAGAGTGACTAATACAATTTACACACAACTTAGGCTTGACTACCTTATGTTCTTTTGGTATTGGTGTTAAGAACAAGATCTGAGAACTCATTAGAAAAGACCATGAACCATTGTGTTAATTCAAAAGCAGCATACAACATACAGTATCTAGGTTTCTAAAAGTCTGAAATTTTCATGATTCATTTGTGACTCTGTAACCCTAGTGGTTTGCTTTAGTTTATCATGTACAATGAGGCCAATAAGGAATGCAACCAATAAGCATTCATTAGAAATGAGAAATGTCTAAAATATATAAACTAGGAAAATTAATAAAAAAATTAATGAAAGACTCAACATGAAATTCATTACATGCTAATGAAAGCACTCCAAATTAGTCCTTTTCAGAGTTTCAGGTCAATGTTACACAGAGGAGATAACATCAACGAGTCTCATCCAAACACTTGTTGGAAAATCAAAGCTGCATTCTTATGTGAGAAACAGCATGGTAAAATTGCCAAAGTCTACAGATGTCTCCACTTCTAGGCAAGTTTTCTCACACCCTCAATTTTAAAGAGTTAATAATATACTATTCCATGTATCCAATCGATATATACATTGAACACCTACTACATGCCTTAAAGAAAGGTGTTTTTCATTAATTACGAGTTCACATTATGAATAATGGCAAGGGTTACCTAGGGGGAGAATAGAGGGTTTAAGGACAGGAAGATTTGGTTTTGAATTCTGCTTGTATTACTTGCTCAATGTAGTCTTTTGGCGAAAAATGCAAATTCTTTAAGCTTCAGATTCCTTTGCTGTGAAATGGTGATGTATCTCATCTAATTGAGATAATGAAATAAAATGAAAATGAAATAAAATGAAATAAAATACGGGACATTTGAGAACTGGGATTTGTTAGGAGCAAGGACTCTGGTGTCAGCCTGGCAACCTGGGTTTCAGTCTCAGCTTCACTCTTCGAAGATATATGAACTTGGACAATTTACTCAAACATTTTTTGTTTGTTTCAGATTCCTCATTTATAAAATGGATGGGTAGATAATATTAGTGTATCATCCACTAATGAGTAGGTTAGGGTATCAATGGATATATAATGTGATGTACCTACCATACAGATTTGTTGTAAAGATGAGATAGTACTCAGTGGTGCCTGACACAGAGTGTCATATAGGCAGGTGATAAATGTATTAATAAATACAATGATAACCATTGCTATGTGTTCACTGATCTCAATGGTCACTCTATGTTACATGTCAATTCTGAGAAATAACAGTTTTTTATTCATTCAACGAATTCTTGTGCAATGTTAGTTATATGCCAGGCACTGGTGAGACACTGACTTTTAAGTGGCTGTACCCCATCATACATACCATGTGACCCTGTCATACCATAAGGGTCTCCATTAAACCTGATAGCCAGGAACCATAAGAGAAAAGAGCAAAATATATATTCCACACACACACAAATATTTCACACAATACAGCTTTATGAAGAGTCTTTTGTCTGAATGACAAAGTAAGAACTATCATAAAAATTTTTTAAGGTGTCTAGATTCCTACCACCACTCCCTACTGCTATCCTTCCATAAACAGTAAATGGTAACGTATTCACATAATCTGAGTTTCTTAAAATGAACACTGGAATCTTTATAGGTAAAATTTCTAAATGACTTTTTTCCTAGTCATGCTAACACACTGTGATTGACTTTAAATTGCATCAACCTAGCTAAAATTGTTTTTTATATGTTTGAGTTTACCATTATGCTTTTGTTTTTGTGTTTTTCCACGTGAATGTTAGTGACAACACTTAAAATACCATATACAAATTTGTATTATTGAAATATCATAGTCTGTTTTGGTTAAAGTTTCTCACTATTGGAGAAGAAATTAATATAAAGTATACCTCGAAAGGAACCTAAATTCACAAAACTAAATAGGATAAAACAGATCGAAAATATGGCACCTACTTTTCCTTTGAATTACTGTCATTATTTTTAAGCTAAGCAAATAAAATTTAAAAGACATCATTTTACGTTGAAGAGAGGGGAGGAGAGGTTTATGTCTACCTGAAAATAATTTTCTTTTCGTAATATTATATAGATTAAAATTATTATCAAATAACAAAATTTGTGGGCCAAAAGTAGAACTACACTATTAATTCTAGTAATCGGAAATATAAAGTGAAACCTGTAAAAAATAACGGTAACCTGGTGGGAATTTATGGGAACTGGTGCTCTCGAAATCTGATATTACAGAATGTTAAAGGATTTCTTCGCTAGTAAACAGTATTATTCTCTCAATACATGTAAACTCAATCTATGAATCTAACTCAACCCAAAGCAAATCATCTTACTTAACCTTATTCACATCTTACCTAAGCTACTATGCTATCTTACATTTTACTCACAGCGTTGTTTCTTAATTTATTGTACCACTGTGGTATTGACCATTTTCAGACACCTAGAGAAAATGTGCAAGGTTTAAATCATAACAATTAAGACACAGAAGAAATGCATAAGCAAGCAAGGTCAACCTTTTAAAAAATGTCGAACATTGTTTTGTTTACCAATTTGGTAATATTCCCATAAGATCTCTCATTTAGGAACCCTGCATTTGACAAAATATCCTTGTTAAAAAATTAAACTTTTCTATTTAGAAAAAACTATGGTTTGTCTTACCTTAATGCAACTGACAAATAATAAAATTCTGATTATCAACAAGTTAGTAACAGGTATTATCGAAAGACAAGTAGGAAGACTCCCATGTACATGGCCTTAGAAAACTAAAAAAAAATACACTTTCCAAAGAGAAGAAGGATGATACTTAGGGGAAAAAATATTCTCTTGTTTTATTTTGACCTAAACAGCCAATATAAGCAGGTGGTCTGTATTTTCACAGGGTAACGGCTCGGAAGCAGTAGCACAAAGAATGATGGTGTTTTGATTACCCTTTGCTGTTGATTATTTCCTGAGAAGGTGGTCACATCTTTCCTTACATAAACCCTGGTAAGAAGGAAGACCACTTTTCTTAGGATAACTGATGTGTCTCACTTCCCCACTGAAGCAAACCAGTTTTGTTGACATAGGTGTACATATATTTTTGCTTTTAATATTACAGAATAACTTGAAAACAAATATTAAGTATCTCATTTTCACTCCTTGTTTCTTTAGACATCCTGTAATTTATTTTAGGTAAAATGTGTTAGTAAGAAACCCACACAACTACTGATGAAACATACATGACACATGATGCCATGGTTCCTGTGACAGTAGCCAAAAAAAGTAGATTTCAGGAAACAATTGTATTAGCCACACTAAAAATTTTGAAAGGTTGTTATCTTATAAGCAATAAAATTTCTGGTTTTGGTTTAAAAATTAAAAACAAAAATATAGCGTTTTCAGGATAAAGTGTTCATTATATATCATTGCCTGTAGTTTCTATTTTAGTTTTCGCTTTCATCAAAAAAAAGTTAAGATTCCAAATAAAACTATTTACAAATTGTTGATTTCCTTGTGTCCTCTTCTTTCTTTAACTAAATTAACAGATATCATAAATATCTATTTTCATAAATTAGTTAAGCCTTAAAGTGAGGTTGGTTATATTCTTGGTTTTTTAGAATAACTCGCAAATATGTAATCACCCTCTAGTCCCTTAAAAGAGGGGATAAGTTATGTGTGTGTATGTATGTGTATATACATATATACATGTATATGTGTGTATATATATATATATGTATATATATATATGGAAAGTGAAAAAGATATAAAAACTTGAAAATATATACTTCTAAAATGGTCTGTTTAGAGCACTGTGGTTCAAAGACATTCTTTTAGCTTTGGATCTGGTACCTTCCTTCTTTCACTTCAATTCAAGGGCAATGCCAAGTACCTAGGACATGGAAGACACTCTATCAATATTTGAGAGTCTATGAAAATGCAGAAAACACAGACTTTGTTTGATTGTCTGCCTGACAATCAATCACATCTTGGGATGTGGCACAAATAATTATTTTCAGGCATAAACAATGACGGTGAGGTATAAAATGTCACAAGAGGAGTATTCTTACTTCTCCACAATGAGGGAAGACTTTGTAGAGGTGATGGCATTTTCTCCAAGCTTTAAGAAATGGAGATAATTTCAACAGGTGAAAATAGAAGACAGAAGATTATATAACAGAATAAAGCACAACCAAAAGAACATGGATTTGAAAGCATGGGGCTAATTTTGGGAACTTTGAATGGTGTTTGGAGTCTATGGAGGGAAGGAAGGTAGAGAGATAAATCTGGAAATATGGAATAGTCATGGTGCCCACACAATCACCAAAAGCCATCTTGTAAATTCCTGTCCTTTACAAGAGGACAAAATGGTATAACTGGAACTCAACTGGTACAAAAATCACCCTTCCATCGGGGGAGGAGGTGATCAGAGTGGGGGATAGAGCTAAAACAAAAACACATAAGTAAATATAAGCCATATCATTATATTAAATAAATTCTGAATTAAAAAAAAAAACCTCAAAAGGGAAAAAAGACCCTACATTTAAGAAATGTCTATTATTCTTCCCCAAAACACAAAATGTGGAGCTATTTTTCATTCTGTTTGCCAACATGTCAAATGTATTTGAATTTACCTTTCCAAATGTAAAACTTCAGCCAAAATGGACTACAATACAAGATGACAGTGTACTTAGTTTCTGTACCTCCTTTGCTTCTCTCAACAGCTTAAGATTTTTCTCAACTCAGGGGCTTCCATTGTCCTTCTCAGATGTTGACTCTTTACCTGGAGTTCTCAGTATGGCCCACCCTGCATACTTGATCTAATCAGGTTTCTTCTCCCCACCTCCCTCACCCCTGAAGCCTCACCTCGGCCCTCTTTGTTCTTTATGGGACTTTAAGTTTCCTAATTTCTTATTAATTTGTTCCTTTCCATATGCAATGACTTTCTACCCTGTATTTGTAAACTCCATGATAGAAGGGACTTCATTTGTTCTATTCACTGCTCTGTACAGAACATCTGGGACAGAACCTAACATATTAGGAAGATTCAATAACTCTTTGTCATATTAATGATGTTCCAATATGAAGATACATAAAATTGTCAAGCCTAAAAGTTGTATCTTTAAATTAACAAATCAGATTTTTTTAAATTTCCTGAGGGTAATTCCTATGCAAAGCGTGAGTTTGGAGGTAAAGGTAACTATGCTTAAAAATATTTTCTTAAAGACTTTTAATTAAATAATAAAAAAATTAATTATATATATAACTATATATAGTCATAGTTATAGCTTATGTAATATAAAATCATAATTATATATCAATATATAATTTATATAATATAAAGTTGTAATATTGATTTTGCTTAAGTTAGTAATAATAAATTAATGTCTGATGTTCCAGAGATAAATCTATATTTTTTCTTCATCGGAGAATATATTTCTTTATATATGAGAAATATAAAGAGAATAAAAGGAAAGGTCTTGATCACATATTCTTTTAGACTCTCTTCTGTTCCATTTTCCCATGGAAAATAAGGGAGCAAAAGTGACCTCAAATATATTTTTCTTACAGATCATTGATGCATGCATATCATTTTGAACTCATGAATACCAAGAGAGCAGTCAGGGTTGAAATGGTGTAACAGACTATTAGGAAACTCAGGTATCTTCCCATTGCTGGAAAAAAAGTAAATTCCCATCTTAAAATACAGAAGCATAAAGCACACCCTTCCTTCATTACTCACTATGACAAAACATTTATTGTCCATATTTATAAAATAATGTACCGGTTGTATCTTTAAAGAAGACGTGGTAAGTTTTAATCCCTGTTTACATCAGAATAATCTTATCTAGAAGAGCATAGGTTTATTTACTTCAAGTAGATGGCATATTTGGAGCTCTACCTGGTGAAGAATGTGTTCTAAAACATAGTCTGATTTAAAAAAGGGGGAAAAGCAAACATTTTAAGTCATGAATGGGTCAACAATGTTTAGAAGAACTGAGTTGCTCTTATAATATACAAAGGTTCTAGGCTAAAGTGGAAAATTAAAACCCATTTTTCTTAACAGCTTCTACACTCACTTGAAAATCTTGCCCCCAAATATTTCATTAAGTCATATTATATTTATGCATCTAGGTATTATATTTGTATAATTTTATCTCCCTTAGAACTGTCATTCTAATTTTTCTCCAATGTTTGCCTTTTAAGTTTGCTTCTAAGACCAAATAATCCCCAATTTCTAATGTTACGATAAGCTAGTGTTCTTTAAAACTATTTAGTTACAGCCTTAAAAAATAAATAAATAAAACCAAAAAAAAAAAAACAAGCATTAAAACTTTTGGTCATAAATTTGCAAATGTGTAGAACACACACACTCACATAGATACACATGTAAAACATACGCTTCCCTCCCCTGTCTTTGGAACAACAGGGTGTTTAAAACAAATACAGCTGGGCACCAAGAATATAATGTGCTGGGCAAACATATACTCCTATTAATGTAAATATATTCTTCCATGTTTCCTGCCAAGCCCACTTAGTGATGAAAAGCAAGCAAGCCCCGTTTCTCCCACAGAACACCCCACATAGTCTCCAAACAATCGCCCTTAGCAACTGGATGTGGAGACAAGCAGAGATGAACAAAAGCCGCGGGGCTCAGGCTCCTAAGTTGCCTTCTCAGACCCTGACATTTTACAGCAGCAAGAGCAGGTCATGCTGGGCACGAGTTGTTTCTCGAAAAAAATATGTATAGTAAGGCAACTATTATGGTCATCTGTATGTAGTAACCGCTTGTTTTGCCTCATGTAATTCGCGAGTCGTTGAATTTAAACTGAGACGTGTTAGGGATGTGTGTACCTCGCCACCCCCTCCCCCCAGTTCGGACTCATTCTCCCTCGCTCTGCGCCCCTCTCCGCATCCCAAGATGTGACCTCCGGCTTCAGCGCGCTCAGGGCTGCCGGTTTAGCAGCGTTCGGGTAAATCTCAACTGAACCGGCCCTTAGTTCACACACGCCCTCCACTCACTTCTCTGACACTGGCCCCTGCGGAGGGCGCGGTGGAGACCGTCTCATTTCGCCAAGGCCCGGGACCCGAGGAGGTTTCCAGGAGAGCTGGGAGGCCGAGTGTGGCCAGACGCACAAATTCCTGACCCCTCGCATCAGGCTGGAAGCAGCCAGCGAGACCCCGAGGGGCTGCGAAGATCCTTCCCTAGTTTTCTCCCTAGAGCCAAACGCTCTATCCCCGGGGAAAGCCAAGACCCCCCAGAGTAGAAAGAGATTCTCCCTGGAAGCCAGCCCACATGAGACTCGGGGAGCAGGAGGCAGCCGGCGAAGAACGGGCCAACTTGCCGGCTCCTGGCGGGGTTGAGTTTGCAGTGGCTACAGGTTGCCCGAGAGCAGGTTCCCAGCTCCCACGGGCGGGCGGAAGGCGCTCGGAGCGCTCGGAAGGGGACTTTGGGGGTGTGAGGCACCGAGAGATGGAGGGAGGGAAGGGGGAGCCCGAAGAGGCCCCATGCAGGTGGGGAGATGGGAGAGATCCGGGGGCGCGCCTCCCGACAGTGACCCGCACAGACCTTGGCGCCGCAACCTGCGCTTCTTGAGGCCGAAGATGCGCACTTTGGAGAAGATATCCACCAGGTTGCCGTTGCAGAGCCCGCGGTTCTTGCTGGGGCTGCTCCGCCTCCTGCTGGCAGACGGCCGGTCCCAGTGCTGCTCCCGCGCCTGCCGCTTCTGGCGGATCAAGCCGCTGGCGATGGCCGCGGCCATGGTGGCCCCGGGAATGGGTCCGGGGAGGGAGGGGACCGAGGGAAGGGGAGCTGGGGACACCGGAGAGGGAAGGGGCGGCGCAGACGGCGGCTCGCCCTGGAGGAGGCGGAGGGAAGAGGCCCGAGGGTTTGGGGAGAGGGGTAGGGGCGCTCAGTCCCGACTAGGACCCATCGCCCTCTCCGCGGAGCGCCGGGCCGGGCGCGCAGATGCTCCCGGGACGCGGCGGGGCGAGCCCCGGGAGCCGAGGTCCTGTCGGCCGCCTCCCGGCCGCGTCGGAGCCGGGAGCGGGGCCGGGGCTGGGGCGCCGCCTCTCACCGCGCGCCGCCGGAGCCCTCTCGGGGCCGCCACCGCCACTCGCGCTGCCTTCTCGCCTCGCCCCCCTCCCGGGCTGGAGGTAGAGCCCGCCGCCTTCTTCCAGGGCGCGGGATGGAGGGCAGGTCCCGGCCGGGTCTCGGCGCGTGCGTCCGTCTAGGGCAGGCTGAGGCAGGACTCAGCGCCGGGCTGGAGCCGCCCCCCGGCCGGTGCGGCGGCCGCCGCCCGCTCTCGGGTTCTGCCGGTGATTGTCAAGTGCTTTGGAAATCAGCATCTGGGGAGAGCAATCTTCTCCCCGGAGATCTCTAATCAAAGCGCTTCGTTCCCACCCCTCTACACCTCCCTCCCGTTCCCTTCCTAGGTCTTTCTTCAGAAAGAAAAAAAAAATATGTAGTAATGATTAAAAATATTAATAATAATAATAAAGAAAGCTAAAATGGATTCCAGGGGGTGGGGTGCTAAGAGGCAGAGCCAAAGCAGGTGGGATTGAAGGAATATCGGTGCGCTTTTTCTTAGATGAAACTCGCAGGTTTCCGAGGCTTCCGCGGCGTGGCCAGGGCGTCTGAATCTCAACGTGTCTCCTGGTCCCCAGAAACTCTGGGCTGCGGTTGGAGGGCGAGGTGGTTTCCGCCCTCCCTGCTAATTCCTTCAGCGCCAAAACCCCTCCACCCGGGGAAGCGGGGGGGAGGAAGGAGGGAGGAGAGTGTGTCCCGAGGAGGGAGGCGCCTCCACTCCGTATCCAGTCCACCCAAACTTGCTGGACTCTCCCTCTTGTTGTCATTTTGAGACCATAACACCGAGCAAAAAGAAGGGGGGGGGGGAGGTGAGCAGCTATGCTAAGGTTGTATGTATGGAAAGACCCCCTTCCCAAATTTGCTCTCTAGCACTCGGGGGAGATGCCGGCCGCTGTAGCTGCTTCAAAACAGCAGCTGGATAGATAATTGCCCGATTGCACACCGAAGATGTCACCGCAGAAATATTAAGGGTGGGGGAAGGTGTCATAGTATTCCAGGGACAACAAAAAGCAGCCAGACTGAGGGACACTCCAATTTGAGCTGCTGTCTTTGGCGTCCCCGGGGTAGAGAAGCTCTGTCAGGGAGCAAAGCCATATGAACTGTGTCTGAAATTCAAATACAACAGCTGCTGCCTCCTCCCCTTGACTTCCTGTCTGTGTCCTGGCGGTGTTCTGTCTTGGAGAACTGAAAATATAAAGGTCCAAGAGGAAGGGAGCAACTGGAGGGCACCCTAGGAAAGAAGGTTGAGAGAGGAACACTTCACGCTTGGATGAATACAGATCTGTGGTTTCTAGGATACACTCGGAGTGACAGAGCCAAGTGTAGATTTCGCTCCTGTGGTTTAGTGCCTTTTCCTCTTTCCTTTAAGCTGTTGGCTTTGTCATTACAGGAAGGTAAAGAAAAGAAATGCAAAAACTAGACTTCTCACAATCCAGTGTGAGGAAGGATAGAGGAAAGAAGATTCATCTGGTAATCAAGAGACTTAACAATCACTTCGGTGGTGACTGCTTTAGAGCTGGAGAGAGGAGAGGCACACTCTGGAAGCAGTCCTAGGAACAGTTCTGAACCAAGACACACTTTCTCTTTGTCTCAGGAATAGGCAGTTAAGTACTACAAAGACTTGCACCCGGGCAAGTGGGAGAAGCTCAGCCAAAGGTTGATTACAGATTAGACACCTTCTGCTCTACAGAACTTATCCATAGCCTCTCCACGTAAGGAATTAGTTCTCATCTGTTACTCCTTGCATTTACTCCATATTTACTAGTAAGTTTCTTTTGTGGAAGAAAATTTAAAAGAAGTGTGTAGATTTAGGTGCAATGCAATTATCATTGGCTTTAGGATGATGTATACTATATTTAACATTTAAGAACATACTCTGTAGCTTATTTCCAAAATCTTGCTGTGTTATATCTACCAAATAACCACAATTATTAAAAAGAATACACAGCAGTAATTTTGCCAGAAATTGTAATTGTAATCCCAATAACCTATGAGATAGTAAAAGTGAAGAAAAGGGGTGTTTTAACTATTTTGCTCTGTCTCTACCACTTTATTTAATGTTTTAATGTCTTTGTTCTTATATTTTCACTAAGCGTGTATTTATGTTGTGTTGCCGTGTTCCTGGTAAAAAAGGAAGGGCCATTCTCCAGCAAATGGTGATTTAAGTGTGTATTTTTAAAAATTCACTGAAATAAATCACAATGAACATAAAGAGTAACTACCCCTGCCTTCCATTATTGAAGAAAGGTCATTTGGACATTTCAGACTTTATAGATTGGAATTTCTGAATGACTTTACAATTAAAATAAACATATTTATCTAAATCAAGTGGTGAGTTTTTCAAAGAAGCAACATATTAACTACAGTGACTTCTTAAATCTAGTACAATCAACATAATTTAGTTTGCCTTGAAAGTTTTTTTTATCCTATGACATATGTGTCTGCTATATTAATTTGAATCAGATTAAGATTAAGCTTATAGTTGTAGCTGTGTTAATGATTTCCTTTCCAGGTATTTTCTTATAGTGCAGTCTTTTCCCCAGACCTTGGGATTGGGTAATGGGGAGGTCGGTTTTTTGGCTCCTTCAGACCCCTCCTTTCATTGCTCAGTACCTTCCAGTTAAGGGTGCGATTCAGCACCGCGGACAGGGATCCTGCCCATGGGTAGCTCTCCCAGCAAAAGCAAGTTCCCCAGAGTGAGGAGTCCAAGCTGGCTGTGAGAGTCTCTGATACCCTCCTCGCTTTAAAGCAGCGTTTCCACCTTTTTTTTTCCCCCAAGGCGGAAAGGAAATTAATCCTCACAGCTTCCACTAACATTAATAACACTCCTCGTAGCATCAAGCCCTTCAGCTCTTTGATAACGAGAAATACTCTTTCTTTCCTGATGCTTTCCGCCCTGGCGCAGCGAGGGGGACCGCAGAGTCCTCAGACTCCGGGCGTCTATGCAGACTGAATTTCACAAGCTTGTGTGTGTGTGGTTTCCTGTTTTAAGGGAGCTTGGGGTGGAGGCAACATTGGGATAATCAAGGTCCTTTAGCTTAATCCCTGAGATTTTCTTTTACCTCCCCGAAACGCTGTTTAGTTGTTTACAGATGGAGGAGGTAAGGGAAAGAAAACGCAAGAGAGCCATCTGCTGTTTTAAGCTGTGATAAAAGCGTGTGCAAAACTAGGGTGAAAACCCTTTCAGGGTGGGTGAATACAAATTCATACCTAGCTGTAATTCAGAAAATGATTTCTCATTCATGAGAACCCCCCTTGGAGTTATTAATTTCACCTTTGACTTTGTAAAAACAAACAATAAAGTACTGCCTAGGTAGAGTGGCTTCTGACCAGGCTATCAGGAGTCTGATTCTGATTTCACAGTCTTGGTTCATTTCCTAACTCTGTCACTTCCTGGCTGTATAATGACCTCCAACATGTCGTCTTAGTCTCTCTTAGCCTCAGTTTCTTCATCTCTAAAGTTGAAATGATAATAGAATGTCCTTTTAAACTCTTGTGAGATCAAAGTTAGTAAATGAATGTAAAGATCCCAGTACAGTGTCTGGCACTGTAAGGTGCTCAAAAATGACAGCTCTTTTTATCATTATTTTCCATATCACTCATTCCTATCTTGTAAATTCGTTTCCAATTTCCATATTTTTTCAATATAAAATTGTATGTATTGTCATGTATATTTCTTCATGTCCTAAATGCATTCATGGTAAGTTTAAACTATTCAGAAATGTAAATACACACACACACACACACACACACACACACACATATAAGTTTTGGAGAGAGAAGTGTGAGTTCAAACCTTAGTTCGTAATTGACTAAAATCATGAACTTGGCCCTGTAAAGACATTTCCCCACCCACTGAATACTGATAATAAAAGTATTTCCCTTCCTCATAGAGATTAATATGTGTGGCTATGAGAACACAATTATAAAACCGTCAAGAATTATGAAGCAGTCATTCATTAGAAGGTAATTATTCAAATATCTTCCCAGTGATTGGAGGTCTCCTGAAGATCCTGTGCCCCCTTTGACCTCTCTACTTTGCATACATTGTTCCCTTACCTAGAATACAATATAAAACAATTGCTAAAATCACAGCTGGAGTAAGGCAAACAGAGGCTTGACAGTGTGTCTTTGAGCAACTCATTTAAGCCTAAGTGTCACTTTCCTCTTCCTTCTTCATAATAATATAATAAGGTTATTATGAGAATTCAATGGCAACATTATGTGAGACACTTAAAGCATGCCTGTCACATTGGAAAGTCAACATATAGTAGCTATTGGTAATAACTCTTCCTCACTCCATTCTTCACTTTTTCCATCTTTAATAAGATGTCTCACAGACATCTTATGCTTAACTAGGCCAAGATTAAACTCATTCTTCCTTCTCAAACTTGTTCTTCTCCAATCTTCCCTACATGTGGAATGACAACTCCATTCTTCTTGTTCCACAGGTCCAAAATTTTGGCATCATACCAATCTTCTTTCTTTCATATGCCATATGTAATTGCTCTGAAAAATCTCAACGTATTTTCAAAATATATTCAAAATGTTATCAGTCCCATTTCCTACCACTATCTCCACTACTACCTACCACCATCATTTTTTGGACTATTATAAAAACAACCTATCTGGTCTCCTGGGATCTACTTTTGCTCTTCTTTGATATGCCCTCAACACTGTGGCCAAAGTGTTTTTCAACTCTCTCAATTCTTTGCTCACATAATATCTTCTCATGTGAGCTCTTTTCTTACAAATCTATCTAAAATTGCAGCCCCTAAGCACAGTCCATCGCTTCTTCTTTCTCTTTTTATGGCTCTACATATCACTTATAACTTTTTAAAATTCTATATATTTCCTTATTTATTTGGACTGTCTTGCTACTTTGAAATATATGAGGGAACATATATTGTTTCTTTTGTCTACTGCCACATTATCCAGCGTTTAAAATGGTACCAGAGTAGGCATCCAATAAATATTTGTTTATTGAAAGAATTAAGGAGTTGGGTACATAGACGGATAGGTATTACCAAATGAGGAACAGGAAATCATGCATATCCTAGGCTGTCAAGGATGAATTGCCCTGTAGTACTTGATCTCTTTAAGCACCAAGGTATCTAAAATTCTATTTGGATTACACATAATCTCAACACCATAAAAAGTACAGTGAGTACTTTAGCCTTTGCTTGATGACTTAGACTCGATCTATGATGACATGTAGTTTGAATTCTGAATTCTAACAGGAATACCCTTGTGTTTCACTTAAATATATGAGACTGATTCTACTTGAAATGGAGAGAACTGTTCTATCGACCTTTTTTTTTTTTTTTTAAATCCAGAACTATTAACATACAGTGTTATATTATCTTTTAGGTGTATGATATAGTGATCTAACAATTCTGTAAATCACTGTAAGTATACTCTTAATCCCCTTCATCTATTTCACTTATCCCTCCACCCACCTCCTTTCTGGCAGCCACTTTTGTTCTCTATGTTTAAGAGTCCGGTTTTTTGTTTGCGTCTTTTTTTTTTCTTCGTTTGTTTTGTTTCTTAAATTCCACATGTGAGTGAAATCATATGGTATTTGTCTTTCTCTGACTGATTTATCTCAGTTAGCATAATGCCCTCTAGATCCATCTATAATGTCCCAAATGACAAACACACTAATTTGAAAAGTTACATGCACTCCTGCTTTTATTGCAGCATTATTTACAATAGCTAATATATGGAATCAACCCAAGGGCCCATCCATAGAGGAACAGATAAAGAAGATGTGCATATACACAAGGGAATATTACTCAGCCATAAATAAGAATGTGCTACTGATCTTTGTGACTTATCCCCCCATATCCTATTTTCTTCCTTACTTTCACATTCCCAGTTGACAATAGTCACCTTTTCAAACTTGATGCATCTAATCGATTGTAAATTAGAAACGTTTATGGACGTATTTATCAGAAGTATCTGTAAATATAAAAGTAAATGAATTCTAATGGAGGAAAGTATATAAACAAGAAAATAAACAAGAAAATTAGCCTTATTAATATTAATTTCATTATCAACGGTGTTTTTTTCTCCCTTGACTTCTGAGTTTTTGCAAAGTTCTAGGTGACTTTGTTGCATAGACTGCTTATGTTCCAAATAGGTAAGTTTTTGTACAATTTACTTTAAAAAAGGTATATAATTTTTGTGTTTGTTTCGACTTTACATAAACAAAAAAGACCAAAGAATATATTTTGTGACATCGATATGTATATTAGATGCTATTTTTCACCAAGTAACAATTTTTGTTTTTCTTTTGTTTCTGCCATTGCCACAGTCACTTAACCAAATCCATCAAATCTACAAAACCATTGATTTTGGGATGCATTATTATTTTAGATATGACAATAAAAGAAAAAGCTTTACTAAACTATATCACCCAACAGATGAAAAGATATATACCAATTTCAGAGATGTTTGCACATATAGAATAGTTGCATTTTATCAATGAAATATGGTATAATGGTACCATATAACTCTATAAATGAGAATTATACTCTTATAATCCTGTTGTACTCCATATTTTGCTTAGACATCACGTATCTTCTGGATAAAAAAGACTGTGCTTCAGAGCACCTGTAGTCTAAAACACCTTTGGTTTTATTGTTGTTGTTCTTTTTGTCATTACTTTTTTTTCTCAGTGTGTCTGACTGAGTTGGAGGGACAGATAGGGTGGAAAAGTATTCTCCAAATATTTCCTGTTACTTATTTGATCATCTGTATACAGTGAGTGACGCACTCCATTTTGTCACATGGTCTCCTTTGTGAGTCAGTCACTTTTGAACATTTTAAATATCCCCTAAATCAAGGATAAAATGTGAGGATCCAACATTTTTTCACAAATAAATTATTGCAAACTAATTTGAGATGAGCTAAAGTGGGATTAAAAAGGATATATTGGGGGCGCCTGGGTGGCTCAGTCGGTTAGGTGGCCAACTTCGGCTCGGTTCATGATCTCATGGTCTGTGAGTTCGAGCCTTGCGTCAGGCTCTGTGCTGACAGCTTAGAGCCTGGAGCCTGCTTCGGATTCTGTATCTCCCTCTTTCTCTGCCCTTCCCCTGCTCACGCTCTGTCTCTATGTCTCTCGAAAATAAATAAATGTTTAAAAAAATTTTTTTTAAAGTTGCAAAAAAAAGGATATATTGGTATTTATGTTTTTATCCTTTTTTTTCTGGATAAATGGATTCTATTTGAATATGTATAAGATAATTCTGGGAATACTGATGTCCTTCTTCCTTTTTTACTCATTTGGAAGAATATCAAAAAGTAATGTTAAGATGCACTTGAGACACATTTTCAGCTAGTTAATTAAGATTGAATACCTATCCACTAATAGAAGTTCAAGTTCAAAATCATATTTTTTCTGTGACAGTATTATTGACTTTTATTTTAGATTCATAGAATAACTGAAGTGAATGTTAAAGTATCTTAAATTAATTTTCAAGAAATAACTGATTGTATTAATGTTAGAACAATCTTATTGATGTATTTTGCTGGATACATTTACTTCTAGTAAGCAACAGATTTCCATCTTCTAAAAAAACCTGGAAGGAATTTTATTGTCACTTAATATTTTGATTCAATAAAGAAAAAGTGAAAACTATTGGTACCAAAAACTTGTGAACATTCTTTCCTATAGAAGCAATACCAGATTGATACTAGCAGATGGTTTAGCTTACAAATCTAGTGTATTTTTTTAAATCTGACTAATACATTGGAAAAATGTTCTCAGTGACTTCCAGCCTTCTATATTAAATTAAACCCAACATGTGCATAGCATTCATTTCAGGGTTGTGAATATGGACGTATCTTTCCTTACTTTGAATCAGTAGTGGGAGATGATAATAACACTAATTTTAGTGATATATTGGTTAATTATTGGGTAATGTCTTTTAAAGACAAATATCATAACAAAAAATATTAATGTCCAAAAAAATTGAGAAATAAACATGAATTTATAATCTCATGCAAAGATTCTGTGTGCACATATATATAATCTTACCTACGTTTGACATGGTAAACAATATCTATGCAATGATTCCTAGAATGACCACTATCATAGCAATTAATTGCTCTAGACTGATTTTCTTCTTTGTATTTGCTATATATAGGTAAAACACATATATAAACATGTGTGTCTGCACACGCATGTATACATGTACCTACACATGCACACATGCATGTGTTCTAAAACACATAACTCGATTCCTCAGTTTGGCAAAAATAATTGTGAAGCACTAGTGATTTCCAAAGGAAAGTGACTTGCAAACTCTAAGAATCAAATTCAAGACTCTTACAAAACTATTTTCACTACCACCTTCAGAGTGGGCCATATCTCTCTAAATTTACTCTTGAATTTTTCTTGATAATGATTGAGTGGAAACTAGGGATACATTTATAGATTTTAGTCATAATTTTTTAAATGTAAACTAAGATTATATCTCTCTCAATTTATAAAACCCCTAAATAATATTTGCAGTGTAGTCTGTGAAGACCTCTACCATGTATTGAAGTAGATATCCTGATCTCCATTTAATCGAAGAGAAAGTTAAGCCACTGCCATGTTAAATGAGTCCTGTGTTTATGCTGCTAGGAAGGAGAGGAGTCAGATCTTAAGCTCCTGCTTTTCCTATCGCACTGTGTCCACCCAGTGCTCAGCTATTTAGAGTGTAACTCTCTGTCACAGCTCCAAGTCTAGTGATAGGGACTCATATGGGATCTGAGGACTCCCGGAAGTTTCATGGATGGATTTGGGACTACCTGTGATTCTCCTGAATCTATACTAACAGGAAAATGATGATGTGAAAGTGGACTTTATGCCCGCTGGTTCGCAGCATTCATCCAATTCCTAAACAGACCTCGTCCAAAGCAGGAATAAGAACCACAAGTGTAGAAGGAGGCATTATTGTTATTATTATTATTATTATTATTATTTATATTATTATATTATTATTATAACAATAACAGAATGAGCACATAACATCCAATACTAGGTTTTCAGACTATAAAAGTTATACATGCTCATCGAGAAATAATTATAATATAAAAATAAATGATAAATAAAAACCAACTGTAATCCCAACACGAAAACTTTTAGGTGTACGTTTCCAGTTGTTTTTTTTAAATCATTACATGAAAAGTTCTACCCTATTTTTGGCATAGTTTAGTGACTGAGAAGATACAGTTGAGTAAAAGCCAGTGTATCAAAGCATACACTTTAACTTTTTTTTTTAATGTTTTTATTTTACTTTTGAGAGAGAGAGAGAGAAACCAAGCATGAGCAGGGGAGGGGCAGAGAGGGAGGGAAACACAGCATCCAAAGCAGGCTCCAGATTCTGAGCTGTCAGCCACAGCCCAACGGGGCCCGAACATGAACCGTGTGATCATGACCTGAGCTGAAGTTGGCTGCTTAATTGACTGAGCCACCCAGGTGCCCCTCAAACCATACACTTTAATTATGCGACCTGGAAGTTCATCAGAAACTACCATACTCTAAACACCGGCAAAAACCTCTTACAACTCAGAAATCACTTTCTTCTAAGTCTTGCTTTACATGTTCTGAACTCTAGGACCAATTCTCACCTTAGTGTTCAGAGTTTTAGAATGTCTAGCTAAATATCTTAAGACTTAAGTTTCTGGAAAAGTTTATATGAATCTTCCCCTGATCTTATAATCCACTTCTAAAAGATGACACATGTGAAAATAGTTTCCAAAGTACGATACACCTACAAAATGTTATGATAAATTGATGCCATATTCTTGAGCCTAGTCCTACTTAGTACAAAAGAACTAAAAACTTAGATCCTTAAATTATTCCCTTGAATCTTCCTCAATAACCTATAAGTTTCCTATTGTTTCCGTAACAAATTACCATAAACTCAGTTACTCAAAACAACACACATGTATTCTCTCCCAGCTCTAGAGTTAGGAAGTCTCCAATCTCCAATCAGTCTCATTAGGTTTAAGATGTCTGCAGAGCTGGTTCCTTCTGGAAGCTCTGAGGAAAGAGTCTGACTACTGCCTTTTTTTGTCTTCTGGAGGTGAACTTCATTCCACGGTTCACAGTCCTTTTCTTGTTTCCGTTGTCACATCTTCTATTGATTCCGATCCCCCTGCCTCCTTTTTATGAACATGGCATTGGGCAAACCCAGGTGCTCTGGGATACTCTATCTCACAGTCTTTAATGTAACAACATTTGCAAAAGTCCCTTTTACTATATAAATTAGCATAGCCACCAGTAGCATGAATTAGGACTTGGACATCTTCGGGGGCTATTATTCAGTTTATCAAACTCACCCTATACCTAAAAGCACATGGAAATAGAGCCCTGCCTACTACTTGACAATCACCTACCCAGGTCCAGTACCGCGGACTGGATAACTGCTCCAGAGTGACAGTTTTTAAATTACAGTCCTGTTTCATATATATATATATACTTAATATCAACTGTTGGCTTGATTGAATCTCTGACTACTGTCTGCTGCTGTATCTCCATTGCTTTATTCCCGGCTCAGAATGATGTCTTGTCATCGGCCATGCCTCTCTAATACCACCTGCTTACCTGAATTTCTTATGACTTCAATTATTGCATCTCTCAGAAAAAAAAAATGTCTAACAATTCTCAGCAGTTGTTGAAACAGAGCCACTGCGCTCCCCTGTGGGTCATGAGGATGCATTTTCTGAGTCCCACATAAATGCATGAAAAATTTAATTTCTTGCGTTTATATCATGCTTTTCATGAGATTTAGGGCCATGGAATCAAGCTGAATAAAACTAAGGCCAGACACGTGATGCTCTACAGGATGAGGTTTGGAGCCTAAGGCTATCACCAAATGAAGGAAATAGATTCTGAAAGTCTTTTTTCCCTATTCCATTTTCATTTTGATGTAGCTGTAGGGGTAATAGATAATTGCTGTTTCCTTTTAGAAATTTAGACTAGCTCCTTAGGTAAGAATTTGCTTTAACTGTAGACTTGACACTAACTACAAATGAAAGGTATCCTTCAAGTCAAAGATTTTTAAAGGAATCAAACGTTTCTCTGAGCTTGAGGTGGACAGGGGAGAAGTAATCTCAGAAAAAGAACTCAGGCAGAACATAATGGAGAATTTCACATAAACAAATTTTAGGGCCCTGGTCTCTACATTTCTCTCTGCCCACCCCTTCCCAACCCTTTTGTCCTTTCTGTGAGTCTCTCTGAGCTTTGAAATTGGTTTCCAGAGATGAGGTACACAACAGTTGCAAGAACTCTTCGGCTGTGAGTCAAAAATAGTAGATATACTGCTTTGCAGGTTTCGTATTTTTCTACATAATTGGCAACACCAAGACATATCAGTAAATGGATCTCTCCCCAATGGGCAGGGATGAACTGTTCAAACAATTATTTTTTCCCTGGATGCAGTCTGCTGGGCTAAGGAGAAGACAGCTCAGGTCACACTCACAGGCTCATCTCTCCATAAAATAGGCTTAGAGATCCCCTCTAGAGATTTTGTTCTAGCAGGAAAAGTCGCAGATTAGTTTACGCCAGACATTTTGGACTAGACAGGAGACAGCAATTTAACATATGTTTATACTACAAAATTTCCATTTTAGCCCTTGGTGCCTTACTGCAAGAATCAGAGCAGATATTCAAATGCTGCTTTCTACTTTTTAGGTCTGCTTTGGCAGAAATAAACCAGGTGTCCTCATTCTCTGACATTTGTTGTAGCTTCTGTTTCATGACTGTCAAGTGTCCCTTGATGTGCCCTGTGAAAGGGGCATTTGACCTTCCCTCGGTGAATTCATGCCCACCAGTCATGGCGATAAAAGCTAGGAAATCTAGTCAAGGGTACTGTGATAGCGTTGTCTGGAGACAGATGGTGGCTACACTTATGAGCACAGCATAACATTTAGACTTGTCAAATCACTACGCTGTACACTTGAAACTACTGTAACACTTGTGAGCACAGCATAACATTTAGACTTGTCAAATCACTATGCTGTACACTTGAAACTACCATAACACTGGGTGTCAAATACACTTCAATAGGAAAAACAAAAGTTCCTGCCCACCGAATCCCAGCTTCTCAAGCTCCAGAGATAATCTCTTGGCTCCTTAGCACTCCCAGCTGTCCCAATGCAGGGCCCCTGACTTCAGAGCTTCACGCATGCCCACACACCACAGGTACTGGATCAGTGTTAGTCAAAGGGGGGAAGAGAATAAGAAAGGAATAGCCTTGGGTTCTAGGCTTTCAGTCTCATTCCCTCATTCCTGCCATTTCATGGAAGGTAACAAGGAAACTTTCTAAAAACAATACCTTCTCTAAAGGAAGCTACTCTTACTCTTGGAGCATGAAAAGAGGACTGAGGGACCAAGGCTTGTGTAGGTCCTCAGATCTCTTAATGTTTGCTAATCTCAACAGACAGGGAAAAATCACTATATGTGCATCAGAACCATATCTTGTTTCTCAGTGATAATCTTTTATGGATTTAACTGGAACTTAATTTGTTATGTATTATCCTTCTTTCACATCTTTAAAAGTTAGAATAAGGAGTAACTTTAGAGATGACTGAATTTAATAACCCCATTTTACTAGTCAATGAACTCAGGCTAAAGAAAATTAATTAATTTAGTAAATTAACCAAAGAGTTTATTAATAAGCTAACTGGCCTGGACTCCATATTTCTTGATGTCTTGTGCAAGAACCTTTCTTTGCACCCTGCGACTTCTTCCAAGAGCTTGGCTTCACTGGAGAAAAGTACCCATCATACTGCCTCCCTAGCACTTCTGGAACACAACTAGCCTCTCCCTTCTTGCTAAGCAACAGCCCGTTATTTTTTCTGTATAGATCCACGTGCGATTCTTAAATAATCTGAGTTTTCTATGAATTACAGTTGACCCTTGAAGAGCATGGGAGTTATGAGTGCTAACTCCACACATAGAAATCCGTCTTTAACTTTTGACTCTTCCCAAACTTAACTACTAATAGCCTACTGTTGAAGTCTTACCAATAACATAAACAGTCAAGTAATACATACTCTATATGTCATATGTATTATATACTATATTCTTATAATAGCATAAGCTGGAGAAAAGAAAAGGTCATCAGTAACATCATAAAGAAGAAGAAATACATTTACAGTTCTGTACTGTATTTATAAAAAAAAAATCCACTTATATGTGGACCCATGCACTTCAAACTCATGTTTCAAGGGTCAACTCACCATTATTTGACATTTGCAAAATAAGCTCCTATAGGTCAATATATATATTCTTTAAAAGGATAATTTTTATAAATGTATATATTTGTTTATATGATCAATCTACTTCCATGCATCTATTCATTAATTCACTCAATTAACAAATCCATTCAGTACTAATTTTCCATCACTATGCTTGACCCAGTATCCAGATATTAGTAAAGAGTGAGTCTGCACTCAAGCAGCTCAGACTGTGGGGGAAGATGGCTGCCTATGTGTGTGGGACCAAGTGTTACAGATGCTGTGTGTAAGGTCTGTTCCTAGAAGAGTGAAAAGAAAAGTCAGTTCTACCTGTGTGGGCCAGGAAGGGTCTCCTGAAAATAGTTAACACTTCAAGCTCAGTTTTAAAATATGGGAGAGTCGCCTGGGCGGTTCAGTCGGTTGAGTGTCTGACTTCAGCTCATGTCATGATCTCAGGGTTGATGAGTTCAAGCCCCATGTTGGGCTCTGTGCTGACAGCTCAGTCTGGAGCCTGCTTCGGATTCTGTGTCTCCGTCTCTCTCTGCCCCTCCTCCACTCACGCTCTCTTTCTCTCTCTCTGCTACTCTCTCTCTCTGTCTTTCTCTCCCCCCAAAATAAATAAACATTAAAATATGGGAGATATTCACCAGATAGTTGAAGGGGACATAGGGATTCCAGAGAAAAGATGTCAAATGAAATAAATATCAAGTTAAGACACCTTAATGTGTGAAGGCAGGTGGAAAAGCTCTGTGCACCCTAAGCACCTAGTCTATGTTGGGAGAAGGGGTACAAAGAGCCTCAGCTGGTGGCCAAAGTAGGAGTCATACATCATTTGGAGAAATTTGCACCAGCTGTAGAACCAGCTGGACAAATAAATTTTATAGACTGAGTCACAGACAAATGCTTTCCCATATAGATTTGTAATATGACCCATGAATTTACCTGGGTATTTTCACGTCATCTCGCTTTCTTCACCCTGTGCTTTCCCCATATTTTCCTGTTAATCCGAGTGGCTGGGTCATCAGAGTTAAAATGTGCACAACACAGGATATATGTGTGACATGTGTTGTTCAACACATATAGAAACACACATAAAAGTAGACTGAAATGTTTATCAGTGCGTGGTGGACTAGAGTTATTTTTTTTTTTATTCTTTGTGCTTCCTCCCCAGTTTTTCACAAGGAGCGTGTGCTTCCTTCATACTCATAAAAGCTTGGCATTTTTAACAGAGATGTTTGTTTAGAAGAAATAAGAGGACACCGGATATATAAAGAAGAAAATCTTTATGTTGAGCTGAGGAACTAGCAGTGGACAGCTGTCAGATGATTATTCTTTCTTCTAAATTTCATACAAACTTATAAATCCTTTTAACCTGAGAGCTTCTTCTATTTATGTGGTATCTAAAGCCTTGCATTTGGAATTCTTAAATGTCAAGTTTTTTCCCTTTCCTTTCCTGCTTTCAGAGATGTAAAATATTATTGTTCCAATAAGATTGTTTGAAACAAATAAAAAAACCAAGAAAAACAACAGCATATTTTTCCTTGAAAAATCAAGATTGCAATCTGCAAGACACCCTTCAATATGGCTTTTTAGGATCCGAGTAATATTATTTATGGGTTGAGAGTACAAGGTCTGGCATCATAAAGAGCAAATTTAATTTCCTGTAATAAAGTATTGCTCTCTTTATGGCCACACCTTGGCTCCTGGGTAAACAGACCTGATTTTATTTATAGCACACTCATGTCCCCGAATTCCAGTATTAATGTATACGGATAAACACAAAAATAATCTCTGTCACTGGGACCCTCGGTTTTCATGATGCCTTCTGTGTGGTTATACAATCCCACGGATTCTTTTTATTTTACCTGAGAGGAATGTAGTCACTTGCAAACTTTTCTCTATCAACTTTCCTGGCTAGCTGGTATCAACAGTTCAGTTTTATTTTCTTTACAGAAGTAAATTATTTTATACTGTGACAGTCCATGTGCATTCAGTTTAGATTCACACACACACACACACACACACACAGACATGTAAATAAATATTGTTAAACATTCTGGGCCTGTCAAGGAAAATAAAAATAACTGCTTCACAGAGAGTTCCAGAGACTAGTTTGTTAAATTCACATTTACTCGTCTGCTCAGAATTTCCTAGGAAGAGGCCTTATACTCATCTAGTCCTATTTTGTTCTCACAGTCCTTTTAAGAGGTCCTCTGATTTCCATGTGAACTCGCCAATGACTTAGGACCCAACAGTTCAAGAATTATCCTTTCCTTTTTCTCAAGATTGAGCCCAAAGCCCGATTTGTATTGCCCACTGGAATGAAATACGATTCCTTCTTCCACATGACAGTCTTTAAGTATTTTATCACAACACAAACCATCTGTATTTCTGTCGCTCCAGTTTTAGTATGTACATCGAGATGACATTGACACTCATGAGAGCTATCACCAAGGTCACACAAAACCTATAGATGTTTTCTAGGTTGGTCTCTAGAGTTCAAACCAACCCTTTCACTCTTGTCTTCTCCTCTTACTTGTTTTGGGCTTCCTAAGTCCTTATACTTCCTTCCACATTGTCTCAGTTTCAAGCCTTAACGCCCATTTTTTTTTTTTCTCTAGGCCTTTCAGGACATTTTAGTTAATAGTGTACACTCACTTTCCTTGGCACTTCAGAATATACATTTTGATATTCTCTTTAGTTGCAAACACTGAGACCTCAAAATGAGGCTGCATATATCTTAATTTTTTTTAAAAACACTGAACTGGCTGTTCACCTCTCTCCTCCTCCATTATGTTTGAAAGATGAGGGAGAGTCTCAGCTTCCCTAAGTCTTCATCCATAGTCTTTTTCACATCACTTCCTGTTACACATTTGTTTATTATTTTAGTCCAATAGAGCTCACAGCTGCTATTTGTGAGAATAACATAGGAAACTCATCAAAATAACCTTTGTGGATGAGTGGTCCCCAAGCATAAAAACCTTCCCTAAAAGTTCTCTGAGATCAATGTTAAATACTACAATATTATGCAAATGATCAGAACATTTCATTAAAATTAAGGGCATATTTTTTCAAAGGTTTTGTGAAAACATATTTCTTTCATATTATGACCTGTAGCCTTGCTCTGTAATTTTTTTCTTGCATGTGAAAAACAAAGTCCTTTAATGGAAGACACTCTGACATTTATTTTGAACCCACTGGAAAGGTGCATGCTGTTCTTTTCATTATTTTTTAAAAAGGAAATCATAATCTAAAATAAAAAATATCAAACATAATTTCATGGGAATAATTCTGGGGAAACTTTGATTCTTGGGTCTCACATAATGAGTGACTTAGTTGAATTAAGCTGTGGGCAAGCTTTCTAGAATAAAGCATTTTTTTTTTTAATAATAAAGTTCTTTGTCAGTCAGTTGTCCTTATCCACTTTGGCTAAGTCTCTCCATTTTTGTTTTAATTTACAGGAAATTAAATTAAAAAAAAATAAGGCACTTAGAATTCTAAGGGCAAGAAGCAGGCTCTAAAATTCTAGGTCAAGCCATTTTTGTCTCAGTTTTTAACACAAAGGTCAAACTTAGAGGGAAGATAAGACTCCAACCAGATGATTTTGTGGTCAAATTTGGTGAGGCAGATGTTAAAATCCAAGGTTAAAACACCACCAGCTAACTAGCTGTAAGTGACATCCTGAGGTCCTATTTTCTGTCATGTGTTTCTTTTTCCTTTCTTAAAAGAATGGTTATTTTTTTTTACCCTTAAATTTTTAGTCTATCCATCTCTATCTCTCCTAATTGGTTCTTCAAAACAGAAGGAAACAACACAAATGTCCATCAATAGGAAAATGGAAAACAAACTGTGATATATTCATATAATATACTACATTAAAAAATACCAAATCACTGCTATACACAATAACAGAATAAGCCTCAAAAAATCACTATGTTGAGAAGTTAAAGAAGGTAGACAGAAACAAGTACAATTGTAACTCCATTGAGAAAGTGCATCTGCTATCTGTAGACATTAAGAGTTTTTGTCTGAGATAGGGATTGGCTGGAAAGGGATGAGGGGCTTTCTGGGCCACTGGAAATATTCTCTCTCTTAATTTGGGTAATGGTTATAGGGATGCATACATTTGCCAAAATTTGTTGAGCTGTAAACATAAAATATTAGCATTTTTATTTGTGTATGTTATACTTCTATAAAGCAGTATTAGAAGAAAATAAATAAAAACAACAAAAGCACCCACTCAAAGGAGCTGGCAGCTCTGAGCACAGTACAGCACATGGAGTCTCTCTGGAAGTCCATATTGCCCAATCTACACCATTATCTCCATTCAAGATCTTCTGACTGTGGGCGGAGATTGGGGGGGGATGAAATGTCTCCTTTCCACAGACCCCCGGGGTGGCTGGGTAATTCCATGTTCCAAACAGTTATAAAGGAAGCTCATATCTAGCTTTTGTTTTAGACTCACAAAGCTACAAAAGCACATTATAGAACTGTAGATCCAGTGCATTGAAATCAAAGAGAAGAAAAGGCAATTAATCCCAAGAATACATTTTAATAAAACATTTCCTGCTGAAGTGGAAAGCAGGAAGCTCGTCACTTTCTTTAAGTAGGTTTAGGCAAATTGTGACTGAGTTGATATAACAAATATGTTCCTTTCAATCCCTTCAGGACTGCATCCAGCAGCCCCTTGGCCACCTGACGCCCACTGCTGAGTGCCCAATAACCAGGCAACGTTGACCCCCCACATCCTGTCAAGGGACTGGCCAGGTGCTTCTTGGTCTTCATGCTCAAATGGCCCCCAAACACACCCCCAGCATGCACACACTTACACAAAACCCAAAGTGCACACAGATGCCTGTCCAGCAAATTGTCCCTTTTCCTCACGGGGCTTCTCAGTTCTCACCTAGTCATCGTGGTCAGTTCATCTGAGAACGCGTTAAATGCATTCCCTCTTCCTGCTCAGGTGAGATGTTTTAATTCATAATAAGAGACCTTTAAATAGTGCATATAATCTCAAAAGGGTAAGATACTGGTAGTCAATGAAGGGAGAGATCTTGAAGGCTGGAGGGTGATGACTGAGAGTTCTGCCATGATCTCAAATCTCCTGCATAAACGAGTATTTATTGAATGCCAGACACCAACAGTACCTGACCTTAGCATATATCATCTCTTTTAATCCTTGAGACAACCTTAAAAGGAACGATCCTCCCTTCCATTCCCTCGATGGGGAAGCAAGTATACTGCAAGGTCACAGCATCTGTAGTTTTCTGAGACCAGATCAAAACTGCTTTGTAATGCCCAAACCATGAAGGTTAAGGGCACTTACGTGGCAAACGAATAAAAAGAACTTCAGAGTATATTTGTTTGGAAGGATACTTCTAGTAGTGTTTACTGAGAAGAACTGAGTTTTGAGGGATGCACTAGTCCTGCCACTTGCCTCCAGGGGTCCCTAAAGTCATGATTGAGGCCATATCCATTCCCTGACACAGTGCTGTCACCCAAGTCAGGGACACCGATCCCCAATCTCATCCTTCTCAATATGAGGGCCAGATCACTGTGGATAGCCAAATGTTGGCATTTCAGGGGCATTTTAACTGTTTATGGAAATCATGGGATAGATTATTTTAGTGTCTGACAAAAAAGATCTAGAATCTAAGGCCCCATGCCCAGAAATATATCCTTGGGGAGCTTAGCTGCCCTCTTCTTATAGTTCTATTTCTCCTGTTTTCCAGAGCAGAACGAGTCATGCTGTTTGCCACTGTCTCCCCAAGGCCCCGTACACACAGAGTGTCCAGAGTATTTGTTGGGAAAATAAATGGATGATTGAATGAATGAGAGAATACACCCTGATTGAATCAGTTGCTCCAAAGTCTGAATCTACCCTCCATGAGAGGTTTGCAAATGCATGTTCCTTCTATAGACAGGACAATTAGTGAGTATATGGGAGTGAATCAACTCAGAACAGTCAGATAAAAGGGGTTGGATAAGGATTCCTGGAGCCAGCAGAATGAAGGCTGTTTTTATACAACTCGCGTCTCTATGAAATACACATAAACCTCTGTCACTAAAAAGAAAGACACTCACGTGTGTCACAGCACCTCCAAGCCTGCCTCAGCCCTGAATAATATGCTTTGAAAATATTTTAAATCCACTGTCACTATGGATAAAATTCTCTCTCTGCATCTATCTCCTTGCATGGCTTAATGGAACTAACTGGGGATTATGAATATATTAGAATAACTTCCCATTTATAGGACATTAACATGCAAGCCCTTTGTTACAGTCGGAATTTATATGTTGAAGCTCTCACCCCCAGTACCCCCAAATGTGGCTATATTTGGAGATAGGACTTTTAAAGAGGTGATTAAGTTAAGAAAGGCCCTTAGTGTGGACCTTAATCCAATCTGACTGAATATTTAGACACAAAGAGAGACACCAAAATGCACACACAGAAGTAAGGCCACGTGAGGACACAGGAAGAAGGTAGTCATGTGCAAGTCGAGGGGAGAAGGCTCCGAAGAAATCAACCCGGCAGACATCTTGGCATTGGATCCCCCACCTCCGGAACTGAGAGAAAATTACTTTCTGTGGCTGTGGCCACCCAGTCGTGGTGCTGTGTAAAGGCAGCCCTAGCAAACTAATATACTATTTGAAAACAAACTGACTCTTTGCAAAGGAAAAACTCCGAAGTCAGGAAGGCCAGTCTTCACTGCTTAGATCAGTGATTGCTTTTTACAGACTCTCCTACAAGATGCCCCTGAGGCTGGGCTCTCCACGGCTCCTAGCCTTGCACTGCGAGAGCAGGCAACACATCAAGTTTTCTTTTGTGACGTCACAGTTCGGTCTTGGAAAGTGAATCTGTTTGTGGCTATAAAGCACCATCCCCATGCAGCCAGAGACCACTTTCAACCATTTGCTGAATGAGCAATAATGAAATTCATTGGCATACCGTGTATTTACCGGAAATGATTTTTCTTAATCAAGCACTATTACAATTAATTATGATAAACATCTGATGAAGAATGTCTTTATGAAATTAATGTTTACCATGATTCCTTCTGCTTTTATCTCTTGGGTTGATATTAAATATAAACAGAGGAAGAACATTTAGTCCCTAATAAAAATTGCTACTAAAAATAACATCATGGCATGTTTCTCCTGATATAACTCAGGCAAGAAAAGAAAACCTCGCCCAAATAAAACTAGTATATATTTTTCCTTAATCAGTCAATACGAATTAAATAACTTATTTCCCTTTTAAATGTGTGTCCTTGGAATCCCAAAGTTAAACTTATTCTTTTTTTTTTTTTAATTTTTTAAATGTTTATTTATCTTTGAGACAGAGAGAGACAGAGCATGAGTGGGGGAGGGGCAGAGAGAGAGGGAGACACAGAATCTGAAGCAGGCTCCAGGCTCTGAGCTGTCAGCACAGAGCCCGATGCGGGGCTCGAACTCACGAACCGCGAGACCATGACCTGAGTTGAAGTCGGACGCTCAACTGACTGAGCCACCCAGGCACCCCTTTGTCTTTGACTATAATTGCTATCTTCAGCCTAAATTTCTGGTATATCTCCCCTCATTACTATAGCTGATTTAATATTCAGTCATTAAACTAACAAATATTCCAAACTCTACGTTTCCCCATAAGCTTCTTCAAATCCTTTTCTAGAATTAGAAAGGACACAATAACAAGAAAGAATTATATTTCTGAGAAAAAGGAATATCTTCATTAGGAGCAGTTGTTCTCCTTTGGGATAATTTTGTCCTTCGAGCATATTTGGCAAAGTCTGGAGACATTTTTAGTTGCCACAAGAGGGAGTGATGGGTGCTGCGGGCATCTAGTGGGGAAAGGCTGGAAGTGCTGCTAAGCACTGCAGAGTACTTCCACGCGAACGAGTTACCCACCCCAGTGTCAACAGCGCCAGGTTGAGCCAACTTATCATAGAGCCAGCTCATTTGCAACATCAGCATAGCTTGTTAAGGCCATGGTTGAACATTGGATGTTTGATGAATGAATAAAGTCTGATGAGTTTCAGGTTCTTTATTGAGCTCTAACGTTTACCATGTTATACTTTGTAGTTCCAGAAAAATGGTTGCTCAGTACAGCTCTGTGCATTTTATAGAACTTCTGGCCTTGGTCTCTTTTCCCTGAGTGTTGGTAGCAGGCCTTCTTCAAGCCCTTCTGGAAATAGCTTTAACATTAACAGCAACAGTAGATACGTTCACAGAATGATCATTAGAAATGGCTTAAAGCTGTAGCCAGCTTACTAAACAATCTCATTTCATCCTCCTTTATTTTTGTCTGACTTTCCATGATCCCAAGAGTGAAAGCACATTTTTTTTTCTGTGCTTATCGCTGACTGTATGCCCAACTCCTTCCTTGAGTGAGATTGAGTGAAGGACTTAGAAAGGCCCTAGGGAGTTAACCTAAGGTCCTTGAATGCAGCACTAATGGTGGTTGGATTTGCATCTTGAGTAATAAAGCTTTGTAAAAATCTCATCACCAGGTGCTAATGGGACACAGACTTCCATCTTCCTCTTACTTCCTACTTCACAGACTGCAAATGCCAGTTGGTTTTGTAAGGCTGCACTATCCATCTGAAATAGCCTCAGTGTGAGAAAGATTCAGTGTATGTGTAGCCCTGCTGCTTGGATTCAGTCTAGTTTACAGTGGGGAAAAGCTAAGGATCCAAAAGCTGATGGGTTTAAATGCTCCTACTAAACGGAGGTCAGGCAAAGATCTGGCATGCTTTGGAAGGAAATGATAGGAAGGGAAGGGCCAGAAAGCGAAAGATGTACAAAGTCCAAGAAAATAGGGGTGGGGGGGCGGTGGAAGGAAAGAAATAGAAAGTGCAGAGGGATGTGTTATAGCAAACAGAACAGGTAATTCAAAGAGTTCTGCAGAGTTCCTGGGTCCTTTTCCTCCTTACATTGGTAAAATGACCTTGCCCAAGTCATCTAGCCTCTCTAGACCTGCAAAATAGAGGACTTACCTTGAATGATCTTGATCAAAGTCATTTTAGGCAATAAACATCCAGTGCGATCTGTGCCTTAGGTTGGCTAGCAAAAAATTCACTAATCACCATGCCTAAATAAGCAGGCTTTCACATCTAGGATAAAGTGCAGAAGACTAGTTGAAAAAGCATGGTTGGAATGTGAGACAAGGTCATCTGTCCTTCTGGAAGTATGTAGGGAAGCCGTGTTGAAAGAGAGAGGAAGGGAGGCACAGGCATTCAGGGAAGCCATGATTCTCCGGTGGGAGGCAAATGAGAAGAGTGTTCCCTGCACTCACCTGTCCTTTCAAGGTGAAAAGGAAAACAGTACAGGGAGATACAGCGGCCTACTTTCTATTCTTTCAAAACACAAAGCTTGAGGCTTTGGCACAAATTGCTCTTTTCTATCTGAAATACTTGGTAGAACGCTGTCTTTCCCTGTCATTTAGGTTTCCACTCCAATATCGTCTCCTCAGAGAGATCTTCCCTGCCCATCCAATCTAAGGAACTGTCTGCCCTCTTTAGATGGCGTCTTACTTTCCTTGTCTACAGAGATCTTTTCTCAGAGTGATAGCTCATCTCGAATTTTGGTCTTTATGCACTTGTGGTTTTTCTCCCTCCATGAGAGCTCTGTTCCCGGGCCCTGGCACAGAGGAAGATTCAATAAATATTTGTTGAATGAATAAATGCTTAAGAGATGCTGCAAATAAAATGTGCTTGTGGGAAGATCTGGAAGACAGAAAAGGGCAACAGAATATGTTAAGAATAGATAAAGTTCCTGGGGAGGTAATACTCCCAGAGGGTGACACCTGTAAAATGTAGAAAGGGGACAAGCTTGACTTCCGCAGGTCAATTGAGACCTGAAGAGTCAAGAAAGAAGAGCCTCATGAATTGAAAGCAACAGAATCGTGCAGAGTTTGGTGTTATTAGCCTACTCAGTTCTGGTGCCTACAGGCCAACAGCTTCAAATCTCCAAAACCGGGATTTACTACAAAGCAAGAACAGAGGGAACAGGAATGGGGTTGCAACATTTCCATATAAGTTAACAATCTTCTTCAATGTGCATCGTCTTCACCTAAAGCTTTATGGCCCCTTTTAGAGCTGTAGCTACCCAGTCTTGAAGCTGATAAATATTGAAATTCTATAGTAGCTCTTAACTAGCTAAGTGAGATTTCTATCATGAGAATTAACTGCTATTTGTTGATTTCCATAAACTATAGCAGCATGATAAAACTGTTTTATCCATGCATCCTAATGCTCTTTCTTCCTATAACAAAACAAAAGCAAAAACCAAGAACAAAACAAAAACAAAACCCTACCTCTAGCTTTCACCATATACAAGTACGTATTTTAAGAAGAAATATAAAAGAAGAGCAAATGTCTGTCCTCAGTTTCAGCAAGTCTCCTGATAGGTAAAATTTGCTGAGCCCTCTGCTGCCTGTTTTTGGCATTGAAACTCACAAAGCCTCTTTAAAACTAGAAATCTTGGAAGAGAAGCCATCTCTAGTTAGGCTTTTATCCAAGTGTCCAGTTAAATAGATTAAATTCTTAGATTACAAAATGTGCTTCAGATATTTAACAAGATAAATTGTCCTTTAATATCTTGAACAAATTAACAGGGAAAAAATCTCATTTCAGTAGTCATCTCTTTCTCTTCCAAACCTATGATGAATGTACTAAAAAGGATAAA
The DNA here is from genome assembly GCA_030068075.1 of Paguma larvata. NCBI lineage: Eukaryota > Metazoa > Chordata > Mammalia > Carnivora > Viverridae > Paguma > Paguma larvata. The sequence goes on along the minus strand of CM057839.1, from coordinate 9,601,423 downwards.
TCCAAGTATGTTTTTGGTAAATTATTGTTTGAAATGATCAAAAAATCCACCATAAAATTATAATTGACTCTGCTTATTTAATAACACTATGTATAGGCTTTTTTGTGTAAAATTATATTTTCTACTCTCTTAGTACATTAAACTTCAATTATCTTAAAATAATGGTTACTCTGTTGTATTCTTAGATTTATAGAGTCAAATCATTAATTGATTATGGGACTAATGGAAAGATAACTTTTTTTTAAACCACAGAGGTATCCTTTCAGAATACATGCCTAGAAGCTCTTACATGAAATTGCATCCTGGTGAAAGTAAACTATTCCTTACATATGGGAACTGTACCCGGTACAAAGCACGGTGCAATTATCTGATTTGCCAGTAGTGGACACTGTTACTCTAGTTATCACCACAGAGTGACTAGGGAAAACCCTGCTTAAAACCACAGAAAGTGCCTACTCTTTATTTCTTTAAATAGAGTGGCGTCTGTAACATCCGTGACTATTCTGGAAAAAACAATAAAATAAATTTGAGAAGAAGATGTCAGTGTTGTTCTTGGACACTTGAAGATTATTAAGAAATAAGTATTTACATTTAAAATTAGAGTTCTCATTCGATTTTGTGTTTTAATTGAAAGGACGTATCTATTAACTGCCGATTACCCAGTCATTATCATTCCCAAGTATACCTTATGCGTCTAGAAAAGATTTCCATCCAAGAAAATGTGGACTATAAGTAAGAAACACACTGAACTGATAGCAGCCAAAGCTTCAGTTCCAGGCTCCCACAGACTAGTTTGGAAACCCTACACAGAGAGTCGGGCTCTCCGATCTTGGTCATCTCCTGTCTGTAAAGGAAGTGCCTAAACTAGCAAATCACCAAAAACTCCTACCATGATGTCTGTGTTTCTCTCTCTCTCAGGACAGACTCGAGCAAAAAGCTTTTGCTACAATTGTGTAATCAGGTGAGGTATTATTTATGTGATCTCCATCCCCCCAAAATACTCTTATAAAACAGCTATTCCTTCTGCAGTGAGGCTAGAAACATAAACTCCAACCCTCAGGGCAAGCATAATGAAAATCAAACTGCAGAGCTAATGAAAATCAGGCAACGGACTCAAAATAGAAGCCACTTTCTACCCTGCACGGCAGAACAGTATAGTTTGCCACGATCAGGGAATTTACCTTGTGCCAAATAGGTATTACTAGTATGCCCATTTTATAGATGAGGAAACTGAGACACAGAAAATTAATATCTAGTCCATGGAGAATAGCTAGTAAGTGCTGGCTCTGAATTTCGAATCCAGACAATCTAGTCGGGAAACCTATGCTTTTAAAACCACTGCCTTCTGCTCTTTGGGTTCCATATTGATTCTTGGTACAATACTCTACATGTGTTTTCTGCCATGTACTAGATTGGGAATCACTTCAGGATAGGAAAGACAGCAGTGCAGCGGAAAGACACAGACCAGTGGTTCTCAACTCTGTGTGACATCACCCTCCCCTCAAGGGACATTTGGTGATATCCGGAGACATTTTTAGTTGTTCCAATGCAGGGAGAAGTGTTATTGGCATCCAGTGTAGGAGTCAGGGATGTTGCTACATACAGTATAACGTTCAGGACAGCCCGCACAACAAAGAATTGCCCAGTCAAATTGTCAAGGATACTGAGGCTGAAAAACCCGGCTTTGTAGGAAGCGAAGCTGGGTTTGAATCCTGGCTCGTCACTTACTAGTTGAGTGAACTTGTGCCCTTTATCATCTTGATCCCTGAATCTCTCTTCCCTTAAAAATGGTTATAAAATAAAATAATAAAATAAATCTATATCTCTATCTCTGCCTGACAATTATGGTTGTGGGAAGGACTGGCTGCTTTTTTTAAATGTTTATTTATTTATTTTGAGAGAGTGTGGGGGAGGGGTAGAGAGCGAGAGGGAGAGAGAGAGAATCCCAAGCAGGCCTTGCCGGCACTGTTAGCACAGAGCCTAATGCGGGGTTCGATCTCACAAACTATGAGATCATGATCTAAGCCAAAATCAAGAGTCTGGACACTTACCCAAACTGTGCCACTCAGGTGCCCTGGACTGACTGCTTTTTAACCATGAAGTTATTTGTATGATTTTTTTCAAAGATAGTGCCACAGAATATGAAGAGCAGAGGCTTGGGGTCAAAGGGGCATGAGTTAGAGGGGTTTTCTCTTTTTTAATAGAAGAAGAAATTAAAGGACTTTGACACACAGATTTCAATTTGCATAAGCTTCTGTAACTAATACGATCACGAAACACTCCGAGAATAGGATGCATACCAGCTCTAATTTGCCCTCAAATTTTGAAATAAAAACATCATCTTTCTCCAACTTTGCAACAGGTATTTTGTTTGTTTTTGTTTTTTTTTGACTCAGTGTTCCATGCATGAAATCTAATTCAAGTGACTATGATGATCTCATTTGCAAGAATTTGAAGACATGTAAAAAAGGTTAAAATTGTTTTCCTTTCTCTTTTCATTGGATATGAGGTAGGGTAGCAGGGAGTGGGGGGCAATTACGAGAATGATATGTGGACTAGAATATAAGAAACACTGTTCCTACCTCATCAGTGGTTTTATTAGCTTACATTTAGACTAAGATTTCTGTGCCTCAGTTTCTCTTCTTTGAAATGACCCATGGATTTTCTGTTGAA